>OX419731.1:18632500-20027500 GCA_948477245.1 Thumatha senex | reverse complement strand
CGGACAAACATAGAGAGACGTGAATATAATATAGTTTATTATAAACAAGGAAAAGTTTATTAGTTTGTCTGATTGTAGCAGTAGGTACTGATTAATTTTTAAATCATTTACCATTGTAAAGTTATTCAGAAGTACACACCATAAGCTATTTTACATTATATTGTTTGTCGCTTGTATTAGACCATCTATGAACCACTAATGGAGAGGGTTTATTCGTGGATCCCCAGCAGGTTCACATAGAAGGGGGTTCAAAGGGAATTGAAGCAGGAAATCTTTGTTTTGTAATCCAAATTGGATCTATAGCGTGCGTCAATAATATAGAGACGACCAGATTGCTGAAATTGATCGTAACAGCTAAAATAAACCGTATTTCAATTGAATTGAGTTCATTTCTATCAAAGATCATTCTCAAGGCTTCCAGACGCCATTTTATCACTAAGGTGGCAAACAAGCATACTGCTTATTTTATTGTTACGATTGTTTCTAAAGGTCTGGTCTTCTATATTATTGAAACCCAAATTTGTTGTCCTGCTATCTATAGTCTGTACACAATGTATAATTATTGAATACGCAAGTCTGATATGAATATGGAATATTAATCACTTTGAAGTGCGAATCATAAAAGCGACAACAAAAAAGAAAAATTTGTTTAGCTATTTATATTTTTTTTCAAATGGGTTAAACGGGCGTTGGTTCTAGTACTTTATTAGTACCTATACATTAATATCTGTTATAGTTTATTGTATAATGAGTATCTATTTATCCTGCTACCTAAAGTACACAATAACAAAATCTCTCCCATAGTGTACAGTGGGCAAATGATAAGTATAAGTATATGAATTAAGTTCTTTTATAAAATATTTTATACATTTTATACCATTTGTCTATAAATCATTAAACATTTGCTAACCATACAAAAACTCGGAAAATTGTATACAGGGTTTTGAATAAAAGCAAAATAATTAAAGCTTAAACCCCTTTATACTTACTACTCGATACTTCTTGCGTTAGTATTTACTTACACCAACGTTTCGAACGCGTTGCAGCGGCCGTGGTCGCGCATGGGCTCCCTGTATACTTTATATCGCTTGCCGACTGTTCAGTACAAAATTACAGAATAACTTTTTTTAATAATTGTTGTTGAAACAATATTAAGTTAGGTGTCTCAAATGTATCTCAACAATAAGTCTTGAAAAATAACTGACAATGCAATTCTATTTCTTGGTAACGTTTTATAAAGGGAAACAGTTATATTGCACCCACTAATTCAAGTTTTCATGAACAAAATTGTTTATTTGTGTAATTATAATTTAGTATATAAATAAAATACATAATATATTAACTATAAAATTTTAAGTTAAATGATTATATAAGTGAGATTATTAATCGCGTTATTTTTGTAATGAAACCAATTATAACATGATTGTAATAATAATCTAAATATTCTGTTGCAATTTTAACAACTAAATATCATTAAATGATCTCAAGAGTGAATATAAATTTAAGCTATTCAAAGATTTATTTGATAATTTTAGACAAATTATGTTTAATATAAAAATGTCAATAGCACCGATTTGAATAACTCATATAAAATAGTGAACACGATCGCCATTATTAAGTGTAATAGTAGAATGTTTTAATAAACAAACTGTCAATGAAACTGCTTTGTTAATTTCAGGGCCGTATTCCAGAACGTTTCTCAATATTCAATCGACGCTTGAGGCTAGTTTTTGCCTTATAAATAAATGTTCTGGAATACGGCCCTCAGAATGTTTCCTTGTATCATTAACTCCTCTATTCCACGTAACATAGCCGTGTTGAAATTGACAGGCGCAGGGTGTGGCTGCTGTTGCAAAAAATCAATCTGCCCATCACGTCTTCAACTTGGCGTAACGACTGCCATGTTACTGGCAACCGGGACCAACGGCTTAACGTGCCTTCCCTTCAAAGATAGAAATTTCACAAAGCTGTCACCCATCCGAGGAATAGCGAAGTTTTATAAAGCAGTGATCGTTTACAGAACACTTGAGTAAGCGGGGCTACGAGTGCTTTCCTGTACACCTGCATGATAAAACTTCATCTATGAGAAACACGATTGAAATTTCAGACAAGCATATTTTGTTTTATAGTGAACATAGGTTACCTAGGTGATCATGTGTCTCAGAGATCCGCCTACGGATATGATAAATCACGCAGCAAATAGAGCTCAGATTCATGTTCGTGTCATTTTATAAGATTTAAGTATGTAATGTACCTAGATTTTTTAATCTTAATTACGAATGAGCGCGGATCCCAAACCATACTTCGTTGTAAGCACCTACTCGTAATTCATAAATGCGTTATTCGATTTTATTCATTCACATCTGCAAAGGTTAAGGTCTATATTTCTTTTAGTAAAATCTATCTTCACGCTGTATCCCTGACGGGGTAATCAGAATAAGAAGCCAAGATCTAGCTTATTATTAGTTATTTCCATTGATTTGATAGTTCAGAAATTAAAACCTTGAATATTTCCCGAACGTCTACAGTATGGGGTTCTTTAAAAGGGGCCATATAAGGTTTATAAAGGGTCGGCAACGCGAGTGCACCTCTGGTGTTGCAAACGACTATAGGCTACGGCATAGATTAGAATACTGGGCTACAGTGACCACTTTCTATCAGGTGGGCCGTATGATTCTGCCACCTCGGTGGTATATAAAAAAAATGTCATCAGCGAAAGCCAAGCCAAGACTGATCAGTGTCCAAAGGATAACCTTTCGAGGGTGTAACCAGTTATTCTCTCCGTACGTTCATTTCTACAGCATATTTTCGCAACATGCAGGTCCATCCTGCCACTTAAGCTCAAGTTTTACAGCCGTCCCACGTGTTTCTAACTACTTCGACAACCTGCCTCGCTGTAGTCAAAGATCGACCGGCGCGATCTGCTCCTGATATAATGGCGACAGAATTTAAAATCTCTGATGGTGGCTTAACCGTCAGCCACACAATGGAGTGACCGAAATTTATTACCCTTATTTTATTCTGGAAAATATAGAGTATTCTAGGAATAACTAATTTGATTTCTGTCCTTCGTACTTCAAATTAAATAGTTCACAATGACGTCATCAGTGTTATGAAACTGTTGGGCCTTTGTCTAAAATGTATTTTTTTTATTTCCGTTCCTACGCAAAGGTGTCACTGCCGTAATGACAACGATTACGTCATTTGAAGGTTGTTGACATTTTGCCTAAAATACCTACTGATAATCCTCCATGGTTTTAAATTTCTAAGATCAGTACACACCTAATTCTGGAAACTTTCGATTTACAATAAATTTAAAAAAGTAAGCAATTCCCATTTTAGTCTCAATTGTTCCTTGCCGTTTAGCTAACATGTCCGGAGGCATGAAAAAGGACGTACAGGTATCAGGGAATTTGAATCTCAAGAAAGGTTTTATAATTTTTTTTTATAATTAAGTTCCATTTTGCTCCAGACATACCGGCCACATGCTACGCGTGTCAACGTGGAGCAGGGAGCAGAGTGTGCACAAGGGCCCGACGCTGGACTGTATTGCCGAAACAAAAATAACATACATTTCACAGTTCTATATTTCTTTATTGACAATTGAATCTTTGTTCTTAAACTTATAATTATAATGTTTTCGGGCTTAATTGTTAGAACAGACAAATGAGAACTGGTTAATGCTTTTATTTTACATTAATTGTAATTTTAAATGGCCATTTTAATTAAACCGTTAAAATAGGCAAATAGAACGCCTACTATGCAATCAGTTAGATTTTTTGGAATCTTTGGATGGTGAACGTGATCTTGATCGCGACATGGATCTTGCTTTGGAGCGAGAGCGAGAACGGGAGCGGCTGCGGGAGCGAGAACCAGAGCGCGGCGAGCGGGAGCGACTGCGGCGACGAGAGCGAGATCGGCTGCAAAAGTATAACATTTCCATTAGAGCACGTTACAAAACTAATAAATTGTGTTCAACCAAATTTGGCACATAAAATGTCTGGCGCATAATTGGTGCTTTTAATTAAGAAAAAAAACTTCCCTAACAGACATTTTTTAAAACGTAACTTACGCGCAACCGTTTCAAATTCAAATTATTTGCTTAGGTCTTAGAATGAGAAAATTTAACTCGTCTGGCGATAGGTTACCACAATTAAAAAAAAAACTCAGAATTATGATTGAAAGGAAAGACTTTAGCCCTCAAACAATGCAACGCGGTTGAATACCCCGAAATGGCAATTTCTCTATTCACCATCAAAGATGAACTTCTTATAAAAATAGAACTTTTTATTGTAAATTATGAAATGTGTCCGTTATGAAAAAAAAATGATGTGAAGTGAAGTGATTATTACAGATTAAATTATTCAAAATTATACAGTAATTTAATTATTTGCAAACATAGGAAATTAGGATTGTTGCATGCAATATAATTGGTAAAATTGTTACCGTTTTTAATTTAGTACTTTGCCAAATTTGATTACACACATTTTATAAACAAAATGTTTATGAACAGAATACCTAAAAATACATAGGTTGGCTAGCTAGGGCTACTTCAGTACAATATAAACCTTATATAAAGAAAAAAATGGCGTTGATAGTTTTCTTCAATAACGCTCCTGTGTTCCGTTTCTTGAAAATCGAAGGCTGGCTTCTAAACTTATTTAGTTTATAACAATACCACCTTTCCACTTAGAGCCAAGTTCCTGTTATTTGTAGGACATCACGGGCCTTCTTAGTAAAATGGGATAATAATGTGTAACTCACTGAGTGCACGCAGTGATTACATTTGACGTGCGTAGCGACGCAGCGCGCAGAACGAACATTTACTCTCAATGACGTGTCAATAAGTGAAGCGTGCGCGCGGGCGTGGGACGCAGTTCGTAGTTCGCAGAGCGAGACCGAGGACCGAGGAATGACTCAAGCGGAGCTCACGCTGCGGAGAGAACGCTACGTGGCGCAGACAATAAGAAGTGCAGACACTGAAGAGATCGTTCTCGGCGCACAGGCCAATGATAACCTATAACATAGTTATCATTGGTATAACATTGAAACCATGACACTGGTATGGAATCCTTACAAAATTAATAACCTCCCCACTCTACAAAGGCATCATTTATAATAACATGATTTGTATTTTGTTATTTCAGATTCCATGCCATATGTCAATTTGAAGTACCATTTTTTTAACACGGAACATGGAAATGAAGGTAGATGTAAAATAAAGTTATACCTGCGACGCCGGCGACGTGAACAGTCCCTAGCATAGTGTCCTCGATCTCCACAATCGTAACAGCGGTCGTCGTAAGGGCGCGGCGGTAAACGCGACCTGGGAGGTGGCCCGCGTCCCCCATGTCCACGGCTCCCATTGGACATCTCAACGCGAGCACGTCGACCACAAATAGTACGTCCGTCTAAGCCACGGACCTGAAACAATGAAAGGTAATGTCTGTATTTTTTGAGTTACATAGTCAATAAAGAACCCTTATTGACTATGTAACTTATTATTTTTGCCATGTATGACCATAGCCTAGTTTAGATTCTTAGTACTAGCAATTATTTTGTGTTAGGTATATTTGAATTGAGATTAATCCTATCTGTGATCCTATTACTATGACTCCAGTAACCAGGATCTGCAGTAATCACTAGAAAAGTTACACCAAGGTTGATTTCAGAGATTTCCTCCATTCTAAAGAGAAGTTAGAATATCTTAGAATCTGCAACGATATTAATCAGAATTGGGAAACGAATGTAACTGTTCCCTTCTTTGCAAAGATACAACTGTACATCCTATAGAAATTGAGAAGCACCACTGTAATGGTATATTACAGGTCCTATGTGAGTCTTTCATTCACTCACTTCCAATGTTACATATAGAATAGAATAGAATATTCTTTATTGTACACCAATCATTACATTAAAATTAAGGATTACATAATAGTAAAATGTACAAATGGCGGCCTTATCGCTAAAAGCAATTTCTTACAGGCAACCTTAGGATGGACATAAATTCAAAGAACCAGCACTATAGTGGGTAGTTGTTGGTGTAAGTGATGACTAGTATATCTAAAACAAATATAGGAATAGATACATAGACCTAACCTAATTTAAAATTATAAAATAAACTAAAATAAAAAAAAAATTAAAATAGTAGTAATTTGAGTATTAAGACTATTGGAACATTAATACTACATATTAATAAATAAATATATAAATACATGGTAAATAATATAAATAGATATATACACATACATACATATAATACATGTACATAAAAGTATAATGAAATATTAACAATATAAATATGTCCTCATGTACTGAAAGGAACCCAGCAGTCAAGTCGTAAGAAAATGCTCCTTGACCATACTTTTAAAAACATTCAGTGATTGCGCACGCCTAATGGACACAGGCAATGCATTCCACAATCTTACAGCTTGAACAGTAAAAGATTTATCATAAAATTTTGTGGAATGCATAGGTATTGCCAATTCCAACGAATTTGACGACCTCAAGAATTTTGAATGTGTGTCATGAAGAAACGCAAAACGTTCTTTTAAATATCTGGGAGTACGGGGATTAAAGAGAATGCCATAGAGCAAAGCAAGAATATGAGTATTATATAAGCTAGCGAGTATAAATAGCTTAACATATTATATCACTCTCAAGCAGCTTCATCATCATCAGCTGTTGAACACTGACAAAATGGTAACTCAACCAGCTTAAAAGAATGTGATTTGCTCCTAAAGGTACCATATCCCATAAGGAATTGATGTAAATTATGACTGTGAAGTAAAACTTAAGGCATTCAAGAGAAAGAACAGGAATAGTTGATGTAATAAGAAAAGCAAAGACCTTAAAATGGAATTAGTCTGGCCATATCATGAGATCCAAGACCAAGAAATGGACGAACAATATCAGAGAATGGTACCCTAGAGATGGTAAACAACCTATACAAAGGATGGAAAAGAATAGCGAAAAATAGAGCTGATTGGAAAGTATGGAGCAGGCCTATGTCAAGGCACCTGACCAAATAGCGGTGGACGATGTAACACATTGGAATTACTGAAAGAAACAAAATATATAAGATAGGTTACATATAAATAGTTATAAGGCTTATATCTACACTAATATTATAAAGAGAAAAACTTCGTTTGTATGTTTGTAATGAATAGGCTCAAAAACTACTGGACCACTTTTAAAAATTCTTTCACTATTTGAAAGCTACATTATCCACGAGTAACATAGGCTATATTTTATTTTGAAAAAAAAAAATAGGGTTTCGTAAGATATTTGGGTTTTTTGGACACAAGGTATAAAAAATCAACCAGAAAAGTTACTTATTTTGCGTACGCTGCCTAAACTATAAAAGATAGATCCATAAAATGTTCTAATTAATTGTAGATCTTATAAATATCTACAAAAAAGTCCGCGACACACTATACCTATCTATGTTGAGTAAGGCACAACAATTTAAAGCTTGAATTTTTTTGGACTACATTTAAACGCGTTTATTTTACTCATACTATTAATCCTTATCAAAATAAATTATTTCATCACTAAGTACAGTATATGTAGATAAGATTTGGTCTTCTATATATCGCTGGCCGGCAATTAAAGTGTCATCTTCTATATATCGCTGACCGGCAATAAAAGTGTCATCTTCTATATATAAAAGAAAATTATTAAAAATTTATGAGATATAAAACAAAGTCGTGTTAGTTACACTATTTTTAACTCAACAACGGCTGTACCGCTTTGGCTGAAAATTGGTGGGGAGGTAGCTTAGGGCCAGGAGACGGACATATACTTTTTATCCCGAGAACAAGTTCCTTTGGGAAACGGGAAAACTTCTTTACGCGGGCGAAGCCGTGGGCGTCAACTAGTAATACATAAAAGTTACGATTTGACATCTTTGTATCATTAGATAGCAAATATTTCATTTTACCGCCTGTGAAATCGTCATTATTGTGTTGTACATAGTTATCGAGAGATGTCGGTAAGTTCTCTTTTTCACTAAGCCGTTAAACACAGTTGCTCGTCATAAATAGTGTCACATTTGTGTTAGTACAGAGCGATTGTGTATTGTGTTGCCAAAAAAGTGTATTAATATGTGTTGTGACTTTCTGCCGGTAAGTTTTAAAAGTTTATTTTTAGAATAAATACAACGAAAGTGCATCAAATTGTGTTGTGACGGTTTTTTCCGAGGAAAAAGGTTTTAGAATGCTAAACTATTATAAAGAAAACAGTCAACGACTGTAGACACTTTTTTGATGGATTGAGGTGTAATTTTTAGTTGAGAATCATGTAATAAAGGCATAACGAATTTAATGACATATTTATTGTGAACATTAAAAATGAATCTTGAGTTTTATGTTGTATTCAGTCTTTGTTTCAGGATAAATATAAACTAGTTTTTAGATGTATGTGACATATTGTGTTATCTGTCTGTTTCCATGCAAAATATGCGTGATAATTATTTACCATTTCAATTTTATTCATCTGACCTAACTATAATAATTTTGGTTTTTTCTTCAAGGAAAACATGAATACCAGTCGCGGGGCTTTATTGGTGAAACTGGCCTGTGGGAAAGACCAACATGATAATATTTCTGATCAGAGTACTATTCAACCATTACCAATAGTAAACAATGATACAGAGATATCTTTAATAAGTGATGATCCAGGTTAGTATTAAATGGGCAATATTGGTAATTTCACTCTTAGGTTTATTTTTTACGGTTTATAACACTAATAAGCACGTTTGTACCTACTGTGCTTTATAGAAATCGTAGAAATACGAAATGTACTTACAAAATTAATAAGTCATAATTGTTACAATAATTAATATTTTATGATTTTGTCAAAATTTTACTTTAAATTATCTGCATTTTATTTGTTTCCGGTGATTCGTCGTAGTACTTTTTTAACGTCACTGTGGTTTTCATTTTCTAGGTACAAACAAAAAGAAGTCTACTCCCGGAAATCATGAATATGTTAGACAAAATGCTGCTATCAATACCCAATGTGAAGATCAAAGCATCTTAGATGTTAAACAACTTTCCTGCAATGGTGGGTATATTGGTAGGTAACTACTAAGCTAATGATTACTTTTCGTTTAGGTTCAAGACTTACTTTTAATTAATTTTGTTCTTCTAGATAAACGTTTCCCAAAGTAGACGATTACGCCCCCTTGTGGGCGCTGCAGGCCTAAAAGGGGACGGTAAGAGAACCAGAAAAAAAAAATGGGGCGTTGTGTAGGCTTCGGGGGCGATTTGTAATTTCATCTAGCTAGGAGGACTCTTAGACACCAGAGATTGCTCAAACTCGTTTCGATATTTCTCTCCGCGTCGTTCATGTATCTGTCTTGTTTTATTCAATAAATAGAAGAAAAGTCATGTCAATCGGTCGCTCAGTTTCGAAATGAAAGTAGAAACAAACAAATAAAAAGGCAATAGACACACTTTCGCATTTTAATAGTTATTAGTATTCTGACTCAATTTTACAACCACTTTGACTCTGTGATAGAGTTCTTAGAAACTAAAGATACAGAATTGCGCAGCAAGCTCATTACATCAAAAAATGATTAGCTTACATGACAGACCTGTATAAATTGTTCACAGCATGAATCTCCAACTGCAAGGCGATGAAATAAATTTAATTAAAACAAAAAATGTCGTTGCTGCTTTCGCAGCCAAACTGCTTCTACACAAAAAGAATATGGGCAGACGTGAGTTTCACAATTTTCCGGATTTATCAGTAACGACGACTTGTTTGCCTACTGCCAACATTTGGAAAACCTCCACATTGACTTCACCGAACGATACCAGGACATTTTGAACTTGGAAATACCAGGCTGGGTGTTAGATCTGTTTTCAAATGTCAACACAGCAATCTCACCTCAGCTGGAAGAACTTATAGAATTGACAACAAATGAGGAAAAAAAATCAAGTACAAAAATGGCTATTAAGAATTTTGGCTACAAAAACCGATCCCGCAATTGTACCCTGGATTGAGGTCAATCGTTCAACGATTCTTGATAGCATTCCCATCGTCATATTTGTGTAAACGTGGTTTTAGTGCTGTGGCAACGCTGCTTACTAAAAAGAGAAATCGTTTGCATGTTACCGAACGTGGCGACTTGCGGCTGTTCTTGAGTAAATTGGAACCTGATATCAACAAACTTATTAAACAGCATCAGATTCATCCTTCACATTAGTTTTTATATAAGAATCGATTGTTTGTTTTATTTTGAATAAAAGATACTCTTGTCTGAAAACTATAAAGTTGCGTTTCAATAATCATTCTCATTGGCAGGTGTAGCCCGTAAGAGTTAACTTGAGACCTGAGCGTCGTTATGTACTACTTACTGTGCTCAGGTCTCAAGTTAACTCTTGCGGATTATAGTAAAAGTCTATTTTAGAATGAATGTTTAATCTCCGCTAATATAGCTCACAACAATTATTTAATTTAATTTGAAATTATAGTGGTTTTTAAGTAGGTGAAAAAATGAGGGCGCTAAAAATTTATTTAGTCTCAAAGAGACAAAATAAGTTTGGGAACCTCTGTTCTAGATGGAGGTCAGGAATCATATAAAGAAAATGTTTATTTTGAAGACAGTGATGATAGTGTAAAAGACCCGAATTTCGAGATTGAGTGTATGAATAAAAGTTCTAGCTCAGATAGTAGCTCTAGTCGCCCAACAGCATGAAAGCGTGTCAAACGAGTTCTCGATTTCTCAGCCATGGAACAAAATCAACAAACACCACCTTTTGCAAGTACCGACACTCCTTGTCAATTCGGTTGCATGACAGAAAACTTTGATCTGACTCCTACGTCTAAAGGCATACAGCAGCATATCTACAACATCATCCGATTCATGCTTCTGCTCCATGTCAACAAGAACACATAGACTAAAATGAAGCTCCTGCGGTTCTTAAGAGTCCAAAACGTAAATCTACTATAAAACGCAAATCCTGCGCTTGGTGAATGGTTGATAAATCATTCCTGCATTCTACCGGTAAAGCTCTGCCTAGAAAAGTCAATCAGTTTTTATTTTGAAGTTGATGGATAAACAATTTGAGTATGCAAATTTTTTTTCAGAGCAACATTAGATATTAATGATCGTGTTATCAGAACTGTGATTGCCAAATCTGAGGATGGTTTGGAATGAGAGGAAAACACGATAACCACAAAAAAGTTGCGGAATCTATTCGAGAGGGGATCAGAAACCATATCAAATCAATACCACAAATGGAATCCCATTACATTCGTAAAGATTCATGTAGAGAATATATTGATGGAGGAAAATCGCTCAGTGATCTTATCTTTACAGAGATTATAAATCTCTGTGAATCTAATAACATACCATATGCAAACAAAACTTTGTATTCAAGGTGGTTTGTATTGATGGTGAATTCAATTTCAGTTTTTTTAAAACCAAAAAAGTATAGGTACGAATTATGCGTACGATACGAAAATGCCCAAGGTAGCTCGAAGAAAGACTTAGAAGTTGAATTATTTAAAAAAAATATTGAAGAGAAGGAACTGATAGAAAAAAAAAGATGCTGATAAAACAAACGCCGGACCGGATAATATTGTCGTCATTTATGACTTACAGGCTGTTCTACAATTTCCACGAGGATATACGTCTATTTTTTTATTATAAATCCAAGCTTAATAATTTGAATTTACTGTTTCACACATTGGTAACGATAAAAAAGATCGTTTCTTTTGGCATGAGGGAGAAGCGAATCGTGGGGCTGATGAAATTGGATCTTGTGTATTCAAGTTTATCGAAAATAGACTGTTAAATTACGATGGGCCTGGACTTGATTTGTATTCTACTCCGACAACTGCTGTGGGCAAAATAAGAATCGGTTTATTGTCTCTATATACTTGTTTGCACTATTGAAATTCTCTAAGATAAGATCTATAACACACAAATATTTAATAACAGGTCACACGCAAAATGAGGCCGACTCCGTACATTCTACAATTGAAAAACAAATTCAGAAACGACTGAAGTCTGGTCCAATTTATGGACCTAGTCAGTATGTGGAAGCGACCAAATGCACTAATAAAAAGGGCAGACCCTATTGCGTAACAGAAATGTCATCTAGTAATTTATATTCATTGAAACGTTTGTCTGAGGACATTGGATTAACTGCTACGAAAACATTTAAGATTTCTGAACTAAAAGTTTTCAAATTATTGCAGGACAATCCTACTAAGTTATTTTACAAATAATTCTCTCCATTTATTTTTCATTATTATATATATAATATAAAATAAATGGAGAGAATATATAATATATATATTAATAATTCTCTCCAAACACTCCCATTAATTAAAAGTTACTTTAGTGCAAATATATATACATACAAGTTTGGGGTTGAGACTTTAGGACCTTGGGATCCAAGTGCTCGCTTTTTATTTAAAGATTTAGCAAAGCGGCTAATCGACGCCTCGCGCGACCAGAAGGCTGGTTATTTCCTTGCACAAAGGATTAGTATTGCCATTCAACGTGGCAATGCTGCCAGTCTTCTGGAAACATATCTGGTGAGCGATGCATAGGAATTTTTTGACGTGTTGTATATAAGTAATGTATATTTATTTAAGTTTAGTTAGTAGTTTTTTTTTATTTTTAGTGTGATATATATATGCTTTTAATTTCATTTGTATATTATTATGTAATTTGAAAATTATTTTATCAGTATTGTGGCGACCAGCGCCACCTAGCGTAAAGCAATTTAACCACATCGATACTAAAAATTCCTACATCACGCTATGAGAGTTCTCACACTGAGAGAGAATGATATATACAACAGCCCAACATCAACCGGGGGGCCGCGGCCCGCCAGACGTGATCACCTTTGTGTTGGAGGAACATCTCCACACGTTCCTACACAGTATCATAAAAACGAAAAAAAAAGAGCAATTCTAATAACTAAAGTGGCATCACTTTAGTTATTTTATGCTTACACATGTGTGAGAAGGGTTCACATTTGAGTCTCCATTAACTATACTGAAAAAGTTTGTAAATCTTTGTAACTGCCGGCCGCGTTCAGGTGATGCTGGAGACTTAAACCTGTAGTCGTACTTCTACGGAGGTTTGATAATTCAATCAGGAATTAGTTTAAGTAAAAATTCTTTTTCTTTTCGGTTGTAGCAGTCCTAAACAAGAAAGAAACTTACGGCGTCTTCGGCGTCACGAGCATCTTCAAATTCAACAAATGCAAATCCTGGTGGGTTTCTAGCAATCCAGACATTTCTTAGAGGTCCATAATATGAGAACGCGTCTTCAAGGTCAGGTTTGCTGGCGTTACTGCCCAAATCTCCTACGTACACCTTACAGTCACCGTAACGTGACATTTTAGCCTGAAAGTAATACATAAAAGTAGTTTTAATAAATTACTAACATGATTGAAGCAACGCGCTTGTATTATTTGTACAGTAACTTGATTGATGATTTGGGTGAATTCGGGTCGTAGCTAAAATGCGTCATTAATATAGGTACCTAACCTATTGATTATATATATACTGTAACAATTTAATATAGATACCTTAATTTCAAAGAAGCGGCATGAAGTGTAATGTAGATTTCGGTACAAATTGATATTACTGATACAAGCACAAGCACACTCCTCGTTTCGTTTTATTCAAAAACAAAATGGCCGATTGAATCACAGACAATTCCTTTTAATCAGCTTCGCTTGAAACTTGAGTAGGCAAGGGCGAAGAATCTTAGCTTATACAGCCTCGTCGTTTTATTCTTTGCTTAGTATTCGTTAAGTCCACTTTGTCTATTGTCTTTGTCAAGTACAGCTATCGACGGTTATGGGAGGTTGTCATAAGAGCCAAAGCTTCTTATAAAACAAAATTAAAAAATATGGGTTGGTCTGGGTCTAGGATTCATCTAAGGCCTAGGTTGTCTAGGATGTCCATGTTCTAGACAAGTTCTTGAAACTTTACTGGTTTTCAATCAAAATTTTGGAGAAACACAAAAAAAAAACTTTGCTTTTCACTTCACTTTGAACTTAAGACCAAACCATGATGACATAAGTAATTAAGTAGGTACTTTGTAGAAATCTGTTAGACCGAGCATTGGCTGAGGTGAGCGAAATTCTCATGAACGAGTCTTATATTTAAATGGTCTAAGCTACTGGAACACATTTTGACAAATTATTTTCGACATAATTCAATATGAAAAACTTAGACTATTTAGTCATCATCACCATTAAAAATCTTTTTATTGTTGCCAACCAATGATAAGCGAGGCCCGCGAGGGTGACAATCACATGGAAGTATGTCAAAATAGTGTCTCTTCACCTTAAATTTTATTAGCAAGAAACATTGTGGGATGGGCAAATCTGGGCAAATAGTTCGATGCCAGAAGGAAAAAAAAAACAATGATAAAAAGTAAAAGCAATGTAGCGGACCATAGTGGACGGACGTCGTTGCGACTTCTTTCCGTCATGCAATAATTTTTGTCACTTATGAATTCGTCGTTAGAAAATATTTTAGAAGGTGATACCTTACATGAGCGTTAGTTGTAGTAAAGTGATAATTATGTGTTAGTATTTCATATCGCATAGTTCATTTTCGTAGTTATATATATGATAGGTGTGTGACAAGTAAAGTTCGGTAATGGTGGCCATGTCATGAAAATCCCTACAGCCATGGATGATAGCTCCGTATCTCATCACAACGGAGGGCAAGTGGGATCTCAAATCGGAGTTAGTGTAAATAACAAACAAAATGACGAACCCAGTCAAAGTGTCCAGTACTCAATACCGGGGATTTTGCATTTTATTCAACATGAATGGGCGAGATTCGAGCTGGAAAGATCACAATGGGAGGTGGACAGAGCAGAATTTAAGGTGACTTATTTTTTTTAAAATGTTTTTTGGGTGTAATCCATTATTCAAACGAGCATTTGTTATCTACGACTTACAATTTCGGTTTTATTCGTCTATAATGTACAGTTTTGTTACTGCTTGTTATTTCTTCACATATTATTTTATAATGGGGGGTTATACCAAAACAATGTAACGAAATGTGATTTCGGAAACCATTGTTCTAAATATTGCAATTTATGTTTCACAAAGTTTGTAAATATTGTATTTATGTATCGCATATTATTGTACATGCTATATTTTTCATGTTTCTCTATTGTTGTTTCATTGTTTTGGTAACCAAAAATATTATAAAAATGTTAGTAGTAGTGTGTTAGTATAATACAATTTTGATTATTAATATCAAATTTTTTTTGAAGTCATAGTAATCAAGTTATAATGATATTGGTGTATATTTAGCAGTTGATGGTTTATTTATTTTGTATGATATATCATAGTTTATTTTGTTATTCTCAAAATATCACAGTATTGATCTTACTTAGCCAAACAATTGTGATACTTCTATTTTAACCCATTTCAAACAAAGGTACTGTTAAACCTAGACATTAGTAAAATCATTGGTAAACAATGGAGGTATACAACTTACAAAGAAAAAAAAACTCATATAATTAATTCTCCCCATTTTTTGATGACTAAAAAAAATGGATTGAGATATCCTATTTCATAGAGAAAAATTCCTGGAGATTATAAAATATGTTCTCAATTAAAATATGCTTATCCATTGAAATTCAAATAATATCATTTATTATTAACAGATCGATGTTGGAATGAGGGTTGATGGATAATCATACACAATTCTATACTAATATTATAAAGCTGAAGAGTTTGTTTGTTTGTTTGACTGAACGCGCTAGTCGAAATTCTATTTGGATTTGTAAAATTTCTTTTTGTGTTGGATATCCCATATAACGAGGAAGACTATAGGCTAAATATCATCACACCCTGGAGAGTGGAACAGTAGTGATAAATGTTGATGAATCATGCAATATTTTGTATAATTTTGTAGAATTTATAAGCAGGAATAAATCGGTGCATCAGGAATTTAAAGTATGTCACGGGTGATGCTGTGGGGTTCATCTTGTTTTACATAATCTAGTTTAAACCACCATGATCATAATACTGTTTATAATTATGTCCTGTCTAACTCCCAACTCTGTATAGATGCCCATACAGAGTTGGTTGGTTGTCATTGCTTCATCAGTTAGTTAGCTGGTGAGGATGCTTTGGTACCATGGAATGCAATAACATCAAATGTCATATGTTCAGTGGCTGCTGTATGACAGTTTGTATGCTTTTTGGAAATTTTACCAATTGTATTTGTCCCAGTAATGAGTGGTTTAGCCTAAAAGAATCAGGTTGTGATTACCTTCTGTTTAAAGTTTTTCAGTCTACCCATTTCGTCCTTCAACTTGGCTTAATGACTACCATATTACTGACAGCCAACATGACAAGCATTTCGAAGCACAGAAATGCTTGTAAATAGGAATGCCTCAAATGGTCATCCATCTTAGGACTGAAAGGTCAATCATATTAAGACTGAAGGTAGAGTAACATTCCTAATGCATTAGCCCCCACATATTAATGTTTAAATTTATCATAATAAATGTGTTAGTCATAAACCAACTACCAGGCATATGCTTGAACTGAATAATAGAAATCAGATAGCAGTTACTGTCACAATGATTTTTTTTTAAATCAACTGACCTATCCAAATTCCACTCCGAATGAATACCTTGACTTTAATGGGAAATAACATCTTCTGGTGCTGCCAATAGGCAATCAGAACCACAAAATGAGAATTGTGTCACATCAGATTGTCTTTTGACCACTTTTGTCTCAAGAAAAAAACATAGTCCACATTATCATGACAACATTAATTTTTAACTCAAAACCCATAATGGAGAAGGTGGAATGTACTTTTGTATGGCGAATTAAAGAAAAGAGTAATTTAGTTCAGCTTCCATAAAAAATTATTTGCATAAAATAAATTAACAGAAGCGCTCGTGGCGGTGGCGGTGGTCTCAGTGTTCTGTAAACGATCACTGAGTTACGCAACTTTGACTATGGCTGGTCCTCGGATGGGTGACCACTTTGTGGCATTTACATTTGCGAGCGTTTCCGTGCTTCGGATCCGTGCTTCGAACGTTAAGCCGTTGGTCCCGGTTGCCAGTAAAATGGCAGTTGAGAAGCCTGGTTGAATGCCTTATGGGCTGCTTGAAAAATTTCAACAGCAGGTAGCCACAACCTGCGTCTGTCCATTTTCAACACGGCAATGGGCTCACCACCTATTACGTGGGACAGGAATCCACACGGTGAAAAGTGGGCATATAATATGCCTCTGCTACCCCTTCGGGGATAAGGCGTGATGGATATTTATTTAAGAATCAAAGATGAAGAGTTCGCAAGAGCTGCTTAACTTAATCCCTCTCTGTCTGTTATTGAAGAAAGATACTACATACACTATATTCCTTCAGTAAGACCCGCCATGCACCACCCGGGGAACACGTGTAGGGGAGGCCTGGGAAGCGCCGAACTACAGAAGATGGTTAAGTAACCTGTTCGTTGGCTATGTGTAGCCAACGAACAGGTTACTTAACCACCTTCCCTGCCATGAGCCTGGCCATGAGGAATTAAATCCCTTCAAAAAGGGCAAATAAGGATGAGAAGGAGGAATTTAAAGGAGGTCTTGGCAGGTCCCAAGCCAAGATGTGAAAAAGAAGGGTTAACAGAGAAGGATGAACAATCCGCCCTGAACATCAAAGGCCGCAACAATTAACCTAGCGTCAGCCGTAATTGTTTGTCAGTGTCAATTCTTGGGCGCAAATAACCCATAAAACTGACCAGCTGATACCTTGAGGGGCCAAACCCCTGTAAAAGTACATGAGAAGGCAACTAGGATTCATCTCCTACAGTGAGAGACGTGCCAGAGGAACGTAGAATAGATTATGTAGGATACAGAGGTACCACATTCATGAACAGAATCTTCTAAACTATTCAAAAAACTTTCTGTCTCAATCTGACTTACCATAGAAACTTGGAACACTTTATCAGCACACATGTTTTCCTTAAAATCCGTGGTTCTTGAAGCAGAATGTGTATTTAATGACAGACTTCAAGGTCACTGTCAACAGTATTTTCCATTATGAAAGAGGCCTACGATCCTTCGTCATGACTTTCCATCAGGCAGGCAGCTTTATAATGGCAATCGGATGACTTCGGATTCCTAGAATTTTGTGATTCATTTATGTTTAGGTATAAAATAGATGAACATGCGAATCTAAAAGGAGGATTCTTTTAATGTCTTCGTTAGCGCTAAATATAAATACCTAACTCATAAAAAATTAGCCGCATTTCAATTGCTACATATATTTCAAAATTAATAAATTGCGTGGCGATCCTGTAATTTATGTTTAGTTTACTCAATTTACCTGTTGTTTTAACTATGTTTGGAATGCATGTCATGCCTTTAAACTATTAATTTGTGATGCTTACTTCAAATTAGTGCTAATCAACATAGGTAATAATTATATATGTATCATATAATATGTAGTTTTTATATGTTACTAGCTAAGCCCCACGCCTTCACCCGTGACACACTTCGAAGTTTTAACCCCCATGGCACCCATTTAATACCCTCGTTTATTCATTTTAGAATAGGTAATGTACTATGAAAATCTGAGCGATTTGTTGACATTTATGATGACTGTTCTGCTTTCCTGGGCAGTAGCACGGTGATATACCTATAGCATTAGATAAGTGGGCTCTCCAACACAAAAATATCGTGATCAACTAAACAAACAAACTATTCTGCTTTATAATAGTAGCATAGATTGTATAATATTAAATGTATGATCACTACTTACTCAATTAGTCGAATTAAAATTCTCTCAGGATAAGATATTGTAAAACCTGTTATCTATAGTTATCTATCACCAACTAATAATAAACATACCTACAAATTTACGGCAAACGTACCCTTCTATACGTTCTGTAATTTATGACGTACCTAAGTGGAACGAAGAAAGATTTCCAGAACCCAAGCCAACCTATTCTGTAAGGTGACTGAGCTATATTTCTGTACAAGAAATAAAGCTCGCACGTAGGCGCCCCAAGAGATCATACAGTAGTTGCTTTCCATGACTCACAACGCCAGAATGGACTTCGCGTTCAAAGATATTGTATACAGGCGAGATCGTAACAATGAAAGATATACTAATTCAAAGTGATCAGTTGCAATTGTGGGATGATTTTGTATTATCACCATTTCAGCCAATTGGCGCTAATTGCTAGATGCTGGCGACCCGATCTTTGAGTCTGGAGGACTCCTAAAATCACCAATACATTGTTTTGTGTCGCTAGCATTCAGCAGTTGCTTTATGACGTTGTCGGACCATCTTCTAGGCGGTAGAGACTAACGCTACAGCCTTTCAGGAACTTCGAGTTATGTATTTAATTTTGTAAAATAAATATTTTTCTATAAATACAGGCACGGATCGCATTCCTCGAAGGTGAGAGGAAGGGACAAGAGAACCTGAAGAATGACCTTGTGAGGCGGATTAAGATGCTTGAATATGCACTTAAGCAGGAAAGAGCAAAGTTCCATAAGCTCAAATATGGTGTGGAGCTACAGCAAGGTGATGTGCGTCCACCACCTGAGGAGCCGACCACAGAGCCAGAGCCTGCCGAGCGAGCTCAGTGGAAGCAGGGTCGTCAACTCATTAAACAATACCTTCAGGTACTTTGCGTTTTTATAAGTTTATTTGGTTTTAATGGAGGAATTTAAAACAGTTAAGCTACTGTTAAGGGGTGGTTCTGTTTGTTGTCAAGTCACGGAGCGAAGAACTCTTTCTTTTGACATTTAGGTACAATAGCGCAAAAACGAAACCAGCACAAGTTCCAATTGAAGTTTGTCCTACACGCACGTGCCATACAAACCACATACGCTTTCAGTAATAATTTTGTGGTTGGAATGATATGACATTTCTGAAGAAAAAATAAACGAATCGAATTGAGTACCTCTTTCTTTTTGAAGTTCGTTAAAATACGTAATAATCACAATGATGTAATTTTACTGGCAGTGTCAGGTCCTGATTGAACTGGACCCGCTCCGGGGACAAAACTATCTAGCCTCTTTTGTCTGAAATAGAAAACTATTCATGCCTTCTCATGAATTTATTACCACGCAAAGTAGCGTGGTAATAAATTTATGAGAATGCATGTATGTATTGTTATGCATACTTTGTACACTGTGACTAAGGGATGCAGCAGGTTTCTAAACAAAAATACCATACCTTAAGATTTTTATTATGATTCTAGGGATATTAATACATATTTATAACAATCCAATGATTGGACATACCAATGTAAGGGGTGCCATCAAGATTGCCGAGGCCTCAGCGTTTTTATTTGCTAGCGGTGCACTTGTTGACTAACGGACGAGGTAAAGACGAAGGTGCTCTTACGGGGTTGGGAGGTCAGGCCGCGGTCGCTCCTAACAACGCCGGAAACGAAGTATGAAAGGATAGCTACTCCTTGCAGCCAAACAAAAGTGAAATCTGTGCTCCAAATCCAGGTAGGGCTTGGTAGAAACTGGGAATACACTAAAATGAAAAGAGATAGAGAGAGGCTATAGTATTTCTGTTTTTAAAACACATTGAATTTAGGTGGTGTGATTATAACTATCACAGCATCCTGATTACTCACTGGAAGCAATCAGAATGTTTGTCCAATCTCTGTAAATTTCATTTTCATACATTTAATACAAAGTTACCCTACTACTGAATAATATCATACCAAGGAAATTGCCAGTTTAGTTATATATCTATTGTGTAATAGTGACGCCGACGTCGTGCGCAATGTCTGCTTGACCAATTGCAATTTACCTACTAATTTGATTGCGATATACGCGATAGATACATATCGTTACGTATTAAAAAAAATGTATAAGGTACTTAATTTCTTTTTATTACTTCACAGGAAATAGGTTATACAGATACCATTCTTGATGTACGTTCGAATAGAGTACGAGCGTTGCTCGGTTTGAACAATGAAGAAGTGGAGAACCCAAACTACAGGAACTATGACAAACAGCAACACGACAGATGTGATTACCACATGGTTCGGAAATACGATTATGGTATGTATTCACTGGAATTCTCTTGAAATTTCTAAACTTAACTAAGTGACTACCTTCACGGTTACCCCTGACAGGGTATAAATATTTGCCATCTACCCATCCCTAGTAAAGAGATTGCCTTGCGCGATAAGGCAACTAATTGTTATATTAACAAGTCTAATATTAATCTGTTCATATTGTGTTTTTAGGTGTACAATAAAGAGATTATTAAGTTTACTTTTTTTTACATATTAGGTGGCAAAGAGGCGCGTAAAAATACGGGTGGGGCCGGGTATAACGAAGAGGGACTCTCTGTTCAAGAAACTGCGGCGGTGTTCGCCAACTTCGAGTTTCTTACGAATCAAGAGATGGACATGGATGAAATAGATGATCTCGATTCCAAACAGTCACACCATGCTTCTTGTAAACAAGGTATGGATAGTTATTGATGTATTTCTAGCTAGTTACTCGCACCGACTTTGGTTGTGTAGATAGATTAAATAGTCAGTTGATAATACGAATTTTTGAAGCGCTCGTGGTCCCGCGGTCTCAGTGTTCTGTAAACGATCACTGAGTTACGCAACGTTGGTCCCGGTTGCCAGTATAATGGCAGTCGTTAAGCCTGGTTGAATGCTTGAAAATTTTCAACAGCAGGTAGCCACAACCTGCGTCTGTCTATTTCAACACTGCAATGGGCTCACCACCTATTAAGTGGGACAGGAATCCACACGGTGAAAAGTGGGCATATAATATGCCTCTGCTACCCCTTCGGGGATAAGGCGTGATGGATATTTATTTATAATTTTCTGTTGGTGCATGAAAAATATAAAAAGTAACTTATGATATTGAGTATTGTGTGCTGCAGCAAAAAAAAGGCAATTTTAATTATCCAATAATTTTATGTAATGTATTTGTGATAAATTGATAATATCTAATTCGTTTACTTTTGTGTCGCTATGTTGAATAAAGAATCTTCAGGAGATACAGTACCTGCAAGCACCTGCTACGATACACGAATCCACGAAAGCGGCTATAAGCAATAGCTGCTTTATCGATACGCATTTTTGTTTGAAATGAATTGAAATACGTACGCATCAGTTATGTCGATCTCGTGTTGTGTCACTGAAGAAGTATCCAATCGAATTGCAAGTAAATACTAGAAGAAATCTAGACCTTTTACATTTCTGCTGAACCATTTTTTAAAATAAATTAACGTTTAATTATTTGCTTAAATTAAAGGAGAGGAGGTTGACCTAGAGGCAGAAGAGGTCTTGAACGAGCTAAGTATGCTCACCGAAAGAGAGGCTGATGGCGGAGGGCAAGGCGACGAGTATCCTGTCGGTTAGTATATATTTATATGCAGTTTAGCCCCTGAGAGGTTTAAATCAACCTTATTACTAGTGCACCTAGTGACTTAAGGACTAGACTCTAAAGTAAGCACCCTTGTGAGGAAGTGACAGCCTTTTCCAACAACACTGAAATAAAGCATTGAATAGTTTGAATTGGGCATTTTATGGTTGAGTCATATAATGTTTTTTTTAAATAGATATAGTATTCAACAATTAAAAAATTCAATTGCTCATAAAACTTTAAAAAATTTTGACTTACCGTCAGATATATGCGAATTTTTGATTTAGGGTATGAATGGTCAAGCCTGAAAATTTTTCAACTCGATACTACCCAACATACTTATCTTGGGTAGTCTCTCCTTTATTCTATTATCTGTTGGAAATTTGGTTGGTCTATAGATTTGACGAATCAGAACTAATGATAGGCTTTACGAATTAGAACATATTAAAACTTGACCAATTAATACTACTCAGACTTGACGACTTTCAATAGACTTGTCCCAATCAGAACCTATAAATGCCTTAGCGAAACGAAACATTATAAGTCTTTGACGAATTTGAACAAAAATGTGTGGAAAACCTGGCTTGACAAGTTGAAACATTTTTAGGCTTGACCTATCATACCCTAAATCGAATTTTTCACTCGAAAATCGAAATGTATCTTTATTTTTAGCTGATGTTAATCTATATCCATACTAATAATATAAAGCTGAATAGTTTGTTTGTTTGGTTGAACGCGCTAATCTCTGGAAGTACTAGGCCGAATTGTATTTTTTTTAGTTACCCAGGAATTTACCCAGGAAGGCTATAGGCTATATAACATCACGCCCTACCCAGGGTAGCGGAGCAGCAGTAATAAATGTCAACAAATCAGGCATATTTTCATATGTTAATGTAAAAGTAATAAAGACTGGATTAAATGGGTGCGACGGCGGTTCAAAATACAGTCACGGGCGAAGGCGTAGGGGTTCAACTATTATTATACACTCCCGGACTCTTGAATCGAGCCACCTTACATTCCCGGGCCTAAAAGCCCAATACACAAAAAATATGCAATATAACAAAAAAGTTTTTATGCATTTTTAATGCTGGCACATTTCATCGTCTTTCCAGTATGTATTATTCCAAATTTGAATTTTAGAATTTAAAATAAAGAACAAAAGCCGAGCTTGGTCACTGGTATGCAAAAAAATTATGACTGTTGAAAGTTGCTTTTGAAGCAATTTAATGTCGATTTGGTTTGAATTTTCGCAATTGTTGTTAACCAAAGTTTAGTTTAGTTATTTTTCTATAATTTGAACCGTTTAAGGTTATAAAATTATGGATAATTCACCTGAAGTAGCCGCGCAAGCTGTAGCACTTCTTCAATCTGGGCTAAGTCAGCGAGATGTGAGTTCACAACTTCACATAAGTCGTTCCGCTGTTCAAAGAGTGTACCACCGATACCTGGAGACTGGCGGCTTCGTTCGGCGAACAAGAGGACCTCGTTACCAAGTGACAAAGGCGAGACAAGATCAATACATTGTCACTACTAGCTTACGAAATCAACGCCTTAACTCTGTTCAGATACAAAAACAGCTCAGGGACTTTCACGGAGTGGCTGTAAGTGCTCGGACCGTTAGAAGACGACTCAATGAACGTGGTTTAAAGCCCCATAAGCCAGCCAATGGACCCAAATTGACACGAGCACACCGAATAGCCCGTCTAGAGTTTGCGCGCGAACATCTAAATTGGACTCGACATCAATGGCGCCAGGTTCTCTTCACAGAGGAGTCCAAGATAATGCTATACGGTAATGACGGAAGGAGTAAGGTGTACCGAAGACAGAACGAGCGTTTCGCGCAATGCTGTATTGACGAGAAAGTGAGTTATGGTGGAGGATCATGGACAGTCTGGGGAGGAATCTCTATGGAAGGCAAAACTGAGCTAGAGGTAGTGACGGGACAACGACTGCCGCCCCTAGATGGCAATAGATACATTCGCCAATGTTTAGAGAACCACGTGATGCCATATGCTGGATTTATTGGCCAAGATTTCGTTTTAATGCATAATAATGCAAGGGCCCATACTGCGGGAATCGTCAGGGAGTACTTAAATGACATTGGTATCACTGTTATGAGATGGCCAGCGCGAAGTCCTGATATGAATCCTATAGAGCATCTATTGGATGAGCTGAAGAGGCGTGTTCGAGCTCATCATCCTGCCCCGCAAACCATGAAGGAGCTCAATAATGTAATTTTGGAAAAATGGGAGGACATTCCTCAACATGTCATAACTACATTGATTAATTCTATGCCAAACCGTATGAGAGCTGTCATAAATGCACTGGGAGGCAATACAAGTTACTAAATAAACATTTCTTTTCATATAAAACTTGTCTTTATTTAAAAATCGATTAGATTTTTTTCCTTGAAAAAAGCAAATATGAACTGGACTTGTTTCAACATAACTCGACTTTTTTAATAAACTGTAGTTCAAATTTAGAACAGTGGCACTCTAAATGAATGATGAGTATACCAGCTCCAAAACTGCATCAAAACATTTTCCTTCTACATACATCTTTTATAAGTTACAGTACTCCAAACAAAAAAAATCAAGGTGGCTCGATTTAGGTGTCCGGGAGTGTATATTTATGGTATTTAATTAATAATAGATGAGGACCTTTGCGCTTCTCTATCTATCTTTGTATCCAAGTTTTATCTACATTGAATACGGTGAAATGTGGGCATATAGTATGCCCCTGTCTACCCCTTCGGTGATAAAGATGTGACTGATATTAAAATTTTAATCATCTATATTGACCAAAGTCGCCCTTGCATGTATATAGTATAGATAGATATAAAGTATTTGGTATTGTATTCACAGGCGGAGGCGTGAGCGGGTCTGTGACAAGCGGAACAGGCGCAGCAGCGGGAGCGGGCGAGGCGGACGAAGAACCCTTAGCTCTGGGCGAGTTGGCTCAACTCACCGTCAGCAACGAGCCCGAGGCGTACGATGTTGCTAGCGCCAATAAAGAGTCCTTCCGCAAGACGTGGAATGCTAAATACACGCTGCGCTCGCATTTCGATGGAGTTAGTATACCTTCTTGATGACTTCTCAAACAACAAATCTTAACAATCCTTGAACGTGATGAAATGAATGTCGTGGGGTTCAAAACTTTAAATATCACAGAGAGTGGACAAGTTTTGAATTCCGGAAAGGTCAGTTATAAAGTTTTTTTTAGTAGGGCCCGCTTGATGGAAAGTAAAGGACCCGTCGTGATTGAGGGCCGCTATCCCAGCCCGCAATGTTTCGTTAGCGACCCTCAGGTTGACGGTCCAGAAATATGTCTTTTCACGTTTCTCTTAAAGGACCCAGGATTGTAAGAAGAAGGAAACACGTGCGCTCGCAAAGAGTTCCATGCTTTTATGGTGTGAGATAAAAAAGATCTGCTGAATCTCTCGGTTCTGGGCACGATTGTGTCCACAGTGTTGTTGGGGAATGGAAGAGAGTAAGTGGGACCAAGTGGAAGAGTTCTTCAGAACATTCGCTGTGGTAGATGCGGTAAATTGTAGCTAAGTGGCGACCGTTCTGCGCATCTTCAACGGTTCAAGACTGCGAGTGACCTCTGGACAATCTATGATGTCGACGGCACTTCGCTGCAACGCGTCGAGAGCTTCAAGCAAGTACTTGGCGGAGCCATCTCAGAGATGTGAGCAGTGTTGCACGCACGGACGAATCAGCATCTCTGTTCCGTGTGAATAACAGCCTCACCCTGTTATGGACTTTAAGGTTGCGAGAGGCCAAGCTGATGCACCCCTCGACACCTGGTCTAACCCCAGAAGAACATAGTTTCAGTAAAGATAAAAAAATATCTGTATATATGAATTGCTTAATATATAGTTAAGTGAACAACTCCAGAATGATTGAACTGATTCCACTAATTGTTCAAATGTTCTTACGAAGCGAAAAATTGGAAATATTCCAATAAACTGTCGAGACAAAAAGATAGTGCATAAAAATGTGGAAAAGTCAGCTAGAAATCAATACATTAGGGGCATGAGGTATTGAAGTGCATGGGATCGTTGAAAGTAGTATAAGGGTATTGTATGGATCGCGAAGCCTGGCGATCTATCTTATCTGACTCTCCTGTCAGGGATACAGCGTGAAGATAGTTTATTTATATTTTTTTTAAATTCACAGGTACGAGCGCTAGCGTTTCACCCCACCGAAGCGGCGCTAGTAACAGCGTCCGAGGATCACACGTTAAAGCTATGGAACCTGCAACGCACCGTTCCCGCGAAGAAGTCCGCGGGCCTCGATGTGGAGCCCCTGTATACGTTTCGAGCGCACACGGCGCCTGTGCTGTGTCTCGCCATGGGAGCTCCGCGCTCTGAGGAATGTTTCTCCGGGGGACTAGACGGCACCATTCGCGTCTGGAACTTACCACCCCCTACTGCAGACCCCTACGATCCCTACGACCCCGCTGTCCAGGTACGACATTCTTATCTATTAGACAGAGAAAACTAGGTGCACTTGCCGTCCCCGATAAGTCTAAATGGAGCGAACCGTTTTACCGTCACAATTTCCGAACACGAACTCTCGGTGATTATTCCTCCATGGTTTGTCCGATTTTCGATTTTATTTTTTCTAAACTCTCTATACTGCTCTCATAATGAGACTGAAATGTTTGATACGCTAACCAGTGAGTTGTTGCCCAGGGCGCGGTACTCCGCGACCACACGGACGCGGTGTGGTCCCTGGCGGCGTCGCACGGCCGGCTGCTGTCGTCGTCCGCGGACGGCACAGTCCGGCTGTGGTCGCCGCGAGCGGCCCGGCCGCTGCTCGCCACGCTGCGAGCGGACGACTCGCCCGCCGCGCCCGCGCCTGCTGCGGCCGACTTCGCCGACGCGGCTTCCAGAGCTGCTGTCGTGTACCGCGATGGCACGCTGCTGCTGTATGACCTCGAGACTGGACAGGTACTTATTTTTTTTTTAAACCACAGAGGTGGCACACAAGCGTACGGCCTAGTGGCCCAGTAGCCTATGGACGTTTGCACCACCAGAGGTGCAGCACTCGCGCTGCCGACCCTTTTATAAACCTTCTAAGACCCCTTTCGAAGAACCCCATACTGTAGACGTTCGGGAAAACCCAGGTTGGGAGCTCATTCCACAACCTAAGCGTACGCGTAATAAAGCCTCTATCGGAGCTAACCGTCTGCATGCGCTCCGGACGCAAAGTGTGAGGGTGAACACCCTTATTTGTTTATCTATCTAGCCAACCTTGGCCTCAGCCCAACCAGCCTCTGCAGATTCTGTTACCAAGTCGATGAAACGCCTCAGCACATTCTCTGCGACTGCGGCCTTCATACACAAACGATGCATCTCCTTTGGCAAACACCTGCTCCAACCAGAGGAGTTACAGCACAACGCTGCTAAAGACATCCTCAAATTCCTTACTCTCATAGGAATCAGCAGCAAAGTCTAAAAATTTAAGTTAGCACAATAGACCTTTTTAGGTACAGTGCTACAGGACTTTATAGCCTGGCACAGCTTCTCCCACATAATAATAATAATTATCTATCTATCTGCGCTCGTGGCCCTGCGGTGTCCTGTAAACGATCACTACGTTAAGCAACTTTCACTATGACTGGTCCTCGGATGAGTGACCACTTTGTGTCATTTACATTTGCCAGCGTTTTTGTGCTTCGAAAGGCACATTAAACCGTTGGTCCCGGTCGCCAGTAACATGGCACTCGTTAAGCTCAGTTGAAGGCCTTATGGGCGGCTTGAAAAAATTCTACAGCAGGTCGCCACAATATGCGCCTGTCCATTTTCTACACGGCAATGGGCTGACCGCGTCCCATAGGAAAATTAGCTTACAATTAGAAAAGTTTTGAGTAGTCTTTTAGATATACCGAGTGGCGCCGAGGATATCACATTAATTTGAACCACGTACAGTACATGTGGTCTCCTGCGAAAATACCCCAACATGAACCAAAAATACTAATCAGTTTAGCCAGAATTTGCTTCGTTTGTTTACTGTATTTCATCCCCATGTGTTTGTAGAAAAGAACATTAGTAGGTATTGACCTAGGTCAGTACTTAGGACATCGACCTGACACGTTGCCGCTCTTACTAAGATATTTTTAAATATAATTCAACCACATTTCAATGAAATAAAGTTGACAATTCTCAGTCGTTCGTTTGAGTGCGAAAAGAAAAAAAGACTATTTTTCTCTCTATCTGACCTAGCCGCATAGCTAGCGAGTTCAGCAGTGAAACAAATATCGATATTTGGATATTTATTAAAATATCACCGTTTAATAAAATCTCTACCACAAGCAAAGGTTTTAAAATAATATGTATTTATTACTTATACTGAGTCAGGTTAAAAATCAATTGATACGGGTTACAGATAAATCCGCTATTTCTACAGTTTAATCATCACGGCAAGTAAAATGAACTATATATGTACGTAATATAAACTCGTAACTTTTTATTACTTGACCTTCTCTTTCAATACTAAGGTTGTGTTTTCAGAAAGCGATCACTCTTAGCGATAAGACTGTCATTGTAATCCCTAAAATTTATAGTTTATAAAGAACATTATAATTATGTTATTAAATAATGAGTATAGGATTATCTATCTTATGCAAAAAGAACCCACAATGGGTAAAGTGAAATAAAATGAACAATGGTCGCCACATACACGCAACACAAATAAAACATACCATACCAGTCAGACAAAATACAATTACTTTAAATTTGGTTTAATATTCTGCTAAGAGACTCACAATTAAATATTTTGTTTCGATGACGATACTTTTTAAACAAGGCCGCTCTAGCTCATGGCGGCCGGCTGCTTTGTTGATGTGTTTGAGTTATTGCTTGTTACGGCTGATTTGAATAATTCAAATTAACAACCATTTTAGTCTCATTAAAAGTTTTACGGTTTTAGATGAATACAAAAAAAAATCTTACTATCAATGAATTGATTAATGGTGTATTTGGGAATTTACATTTCACTTCAGTAGAAAATTATATTAAGCATAAGGTAGTTGATCTTGTAACTTCCGTAGTCGCCATACTGTTTTATAAACACCAAATTTCACACTATTTTTGTTAAAATACATTTTGTTAGGTACTATGAATTATTACCAAATCCCAAAATACATTAATACATTCTTAGTAGCATTGTGTTGGTTTTAGTTTAAAGGTTAAAATTATTATTTTAATTTGTAACTTAATCGTGTGTTGAGAAGTCATGCTCATGAAATGAGTTAGTATGGCCGCCGCTGCCCGCCGGGTTGTTTTAGGGCCGTATTCCATAACGTTTATCAACACTCAAGAAATACTTGAGAGTAGATTTTATAAGGCAAAATCTAGTCTCAATCGTTGATCGAGTATAAAGTTATTAGGTACCTAGTTGAAATTTGTGATAGTGATATTTGACGTGATTTTTGTTTATTTTCTTTGTGTCACGATGCCGCGAGTGAATTATACCTACCGCCTCGGAGTTCACTGACATGATCCTCATTTACGGGGAATGCCGCCAAAATGCGGCCTTAGCGTTAACGCTAAGGCAAGGATTACACACTCAATAAATATCGCAATCCAATATCGTGATACCGGTCTCAGTAAATATTGAATCTCATAGCGTATTACACTTTCAATAAATATTGACAGCAAATTTGTCAAGTATTCATTGGTTCACCATTCCGTGTAGACGTGTTTACAATAGGTTTACCTACAATTACATTATGGATTTAAAAACAAAAGCTTGTATCGCCATTATGTTAGCATTAAATGTAGGGAAATCAAAAATGTGGATGTCCATGCGTTATAAATATACATGCCTATTTAAATTAATAAATGAAATAAAACTGTCGGACTCTGAAGATTATAGAAATTACTTTCGTATGAATAATTTATTTATAAAATAAAAAATAAATATCCATCACGCCTTATCCCCGAAGGGGTGGCAGAGGCATATTATATATGCCCACTTTTTACCGTGTGGATTCCTGTCCCACGTAATAGGTGGTGAGTGAGTGGTAATTTATTTATAATCTATTTTTGAGAATTTATTAGACCGCATACCGCCATATGTTACCAAACAAGATACTCATTTGAGAAGAAGAGAGAGAAGTTAGCAGTGACTGCGTTACTTTGCTACAGGAAGATCGCTCATAGCTTTGAGTTATACCAGCATTTTGTCCCCGGCTTCAATCAAAAGTTGGATTTCTAACCATTCACAGCCCGTGAAGCGTTTCGAAAGTCTCTATAAATTGTTTAAAAACAATATTGTTACATTCTGCTTCTGACTCGTCCACTGAACCAGGCGAAGTCACCCAATCCTCAATTAATGCATGCGACTATTATTGATGGATCACAAAATATCCAGATTTTTTGTCAATATCGTCAATAAAGTTTCAGATTCAGTTTACACATCAATAAATATCGCGAGATCGCAAGTATCGCGATATTTATTGACTTGCCTATGGCATGAATTTGGCCCTTAACTGTGAGAAGTTAGGAAACAGTCGCACATGTCCTTCTGACTCCCGAATCTTTGTAAGAGCTGTGCAAAGATTGCGGGATAACTCGCACTTGATGCCAAGGAATGCAGAGGTATGGGAAGTATTTTTATTAGAATTGATAAATTGGCAAGTAGTCATTTAGAAAAATAAAGGTGCAGTAGGTAACTAGTTATTGTGTAAGCGTTTGATCATTCAGCCGCTTTTTGTCAACATAAACACGCGTTGTTATGGCAACCGTAACATTGCCAGTTTTCTCAAAGATGATAGTACTTTCATTATAAATAAACAAAAACGGGATGTTCTAACTTTCGACAATTTTTATTCTATTTATGGTATGCACAAAATGCATTTTTTTTCTCAAAAATATTATTTTATGCATATAACTAGGTTTATATTAAGGAGTGTTATCAGGCATTTCAGTTAATTTGATAAGAAAGGAACCGCCCGGTAAATTGAACTTTTTGGATTTGAATACAAATCAAAAAAATTAAAAAATATAAATACACTACGTGAGCCCACGGCTTCGTCTGTGACATACTATGAACCCCATGGCACCCATTTAAATAATAATATTTGTTATAATAATATCACGATTTTCTTGTGAAAATGAACGCTACCTCCCCTACTATAATGGTGAGCCTATGTATGAGCGTGTGGTGCGTGTGCAGGTGGTGGTGCGTGCGGGGTGCGAGGCGGGGGCGACGCGCGTGCGCGCGCACCCCACGCTGCCGCTGCTGGTGACGGCGCACGAGGACCGCCACATCCGCTTCTGGGACGCCGCGTCGGGCCGCTGCGCGCACGCCATGGTGGCGCACCTCGACGCCGTCACCGGCCTGGCGCTCGACCCCAACGGGCTCTTCCTGCTCTCCGGCTCGCACGACTGCTCCGTGCGCCTCTGGAATCTCGACACCAAGACCTGCGTGCAGGAGATCACCGCGCACCGCAAGAAGTTCGACGAGAGCATCCTCGACGTTGCCTTCCACCCGCTGCGTCCCTACATCGCCAGCGCCGGCGCCGACGGCCTCGCCAAGGTGTTCGTCTGAGTCGCCCCCCTCTAGCTCCTATATATATTACATGTAATTTTACTTTCGATACGACCGCGACCTAGCGACCGGGACGGTCCGGCGGGGCCTAGGCGGCGCGCCGGCTCGGTTTGTCGTATTTAATATTGTAACGTAAAGGGACGCGCGCTCGACGCTCGTCGTGACCGCGTAGTGAACTCATCTATGTATAGACATTTGAAATTTATTATAATATATTTTTAGACTTTCAGTATGTGGATTTTAAGTTTTTATCGCGACTTTTTCACCGATTTTACTATACGCAGTGAGAATATATTGTTCGTTTCTATGCATCTGTAAGCGAGGCCTTGTCACGTGGACACCGACGATGTTTCCATGATATGTTCGTTATTGTTTGTGTCTGACTGTACAGTTACAATGTTATACAGTATTTCCTGATTGTTCTGCAGTGAGCGAATGGTATTTCTTAGCTAGATTATTTTTATTTAAATCGATTGGATTTCTAATAGATATTTTTGTTTTGTGACATGTAATACGATAACATGCTCTCATATCTTAAGTGAGTGAGGAGTTCTCGAACAAAGTAATGATTGAGTAGAGGTACTATATCGAAAATAACATAAGTAATGTTTGTTCGTAACGAGTACTGCAATGTAGAGTATATATATAATTAAAAACATTACTTATTATTCCTTTATTTTCCTCGAATTCATACTTGTACACATACATCCAAAATTGATTGATAGTAAAAAGCAACATAACCGAATCTGCATATTGTGTTTTTTTTTAAACTTGTGTGGTGCATTTTTTCCTTAAAGGCTTCAGCACACTGAACGCAGGTTAGTAGCAGAGCAGATCAGTAGCAGCGCAGGAGTCGGCACACTGAACGCAGAGGTAGTTTACAAAGCAGTTGCAACGTGGTGCTGCGCTTAAACTGCGTTCAGTGTGACGGGTTAGGCAGGCAGTAGGCTGGAAGATATCGAACGACACGGACTCGGATGAAGAAGAAGTGATATTGCTTTTGGCTCTAAGGCGAAATAAAAGAATTTGGGTGCATGCATCAATATAAATAGAGAAGAATATGTGAAATATCATCGTCTATGCAGAGAGTTGGAAAGTCATGATGAAATTTATTTTACGTATTTTCGATTGTGGAAAAGTTCTTTGGAAGAATATTAGTTCTTTTTCATGAATATCCATTACGTAGTTGTAAAAAAATACGACAGTCGTCAGCTGCTTTCGAAGCGCAGCACTGCACTGCGAACGCCCTGCCCGCGGTGTGTCATGCTAACATCGCCGCCATAGTTTTACAACAGCGCGGGCCCGCGCTCAATGCTCTGCGCCGCGCACGCGCTGCTTCTGACCTGCTCCCGCGCCGCTGATTTGTTGTCCGGCAGTTGCAGAGCAGCGCGGTCGCGGAGCAGTTTGAGCGCAGTCAAACTAAATTTGTGTGACGCATTTCAAAGAGTTTCTTGTGTTACAACTTGTGCGGGCCTGCGTTCAAACTGCGCTGCTACTGACTTGCGTTCAGTGTGCTGAAGCCTTAAATCGATTTTATGGCAAATAACACTACAACAACCTTACAAGAAAAACTGGTTTTGGAAGCTAACTTATTTGACTTTATATTTACACCTAGATTGCAGAGTTGCATTGTTTTCTTCAAAAACAGATCACCGAAAAAATATTTTTGTCGAAAAGAGTACGTCGAAAAACAGTTAACCGAAAAGCACTTTGCCGAAAACAGTTCATCGTAAAGCACTGCTTCAAAAACGTAGACCGTTAATAGAAAATACATTTACTCGAAAACCTAGTGTTTTTATAAACTGAAATAACACTAACAAAAAACACTTGCCTGAAAGACATCTCCAAAAACACTCCACCATAACAGATTCCCGAAAATCGACTCCGCGACGAAAAACACTAGTGAAAAAAACACTTACTCCGATAACAGCTCCACAAAAGCCATATCCCGGAAAAGAAATTTCATAAATAAAATTACGAAAAATGGTAGATTATAAAAAGCGGTAACCCATCCAAGGAATAACCTTGAAAAAATTGACTTAACCTTATAGATTTCGTGATTCACGATTTTTACTGTAAAGGTAGCTAGTACAGTTATGAGATAATAAACAACCTTATAGATTTCGTGATTCACGATTTTTACTGTAAAGGTAGCTAGTACAGTTATGAGATAATAAACAACCCCAGGAAACTCTCCTCGTCTCCACTATTGTTCTAGTTCTTCTAACGATATTTCGTCGAAAAATGTTTTTGGAAGCTAGAAACAACCACTACGCAAAAATTTATGTTCAATTAACTTTTTTCGATGAAGTGGTTTTGTAAAACTGTTTTTCGGCGAAGTGTTTTCGAAAAAGTGGAATGTATGATATCATATTTTATGTTGACACTATTTTATACACTAGCCAAGCAAAAGGAGTGCGTGATGCCCTTTCTTCGTTTGGGTTTAAAATCGGCATAGACGCACAGGGACCATTGCAATAGGAATGAGTGCTGTAAGTTAATCTTCAGAATTGGTTATATCCTCTCGTGGACATGTTTATAGAACCTTTTCACTGGAAAATTTGCCATACATTGCTTTTGTCGAAAGTTCTCATGACACACTATTTTTCATATTCATTTAACATCCTTTACGAATCGAATTAATAGTGACTGTCACGGACATCAGTCGCTCACTCGTGACTATGGTAGTTTTCAAATGGTTTTGCGGACACCTATGTGTCCAGCCTGTGACTGACTTCAGAAGTGATAGTCCTTTTAACTAGTGCCCGACTGTCACGATTGTAGCGCGGTCTTCCTTCCGCTCTTCCATGGCGATTTCGTGGAGCTTACGAGTCTTGTATTAGTGAAGAAAGCAGGGTTCTTCAAGGGCAAGGATGATCCAGCAAGACGACTTATCACCACGCTTTGTAATATTGATTTACACGAGACTTCTGAATAAAATACTTATAAAAAAGGGGATTCCCACTCCAACAGTCAAGGAAAATGAAGTTATGAAACTATTATAAACATGTTTGATGGTTTCACTACACTAGGAATGTTAAATATGCATTTGAGGATAATAGTAGGCAAGTACCCATTGTTTATATTAAAGACTAATTTACACTGATTGTGCGCGATAGGTACGAGATGGGGTACTGGTGAAGAGAAGAAATACTCTAAACAAAACCCTTTACTAACCAAAAAGATGGGCACATACGTCTGTGTATTATGCCTTAGGCCAAAAATTGGGATAGGCCTAAATTCAGTAGGTACTAAACTGCAATGGTATTGTATTTTATGTAGCTGCTTGGTTTGGTTAAATATTTGATTTACCCGCGTAAGGGAAAGATGAAAACATGAAAAGATTAATTAGCTTATGCTTTCGATAGAATTTTGAAAAGAGTAAGGTGATTAATCCAAAATCACAATTTAACGTCAGCAAAATTTCAATAACCAGCGGCATTTAATCCTAAGCCCAATCCGGTAGTATATTAAGCGACCGAGCCACACTCAAGCTATTGGAATTTTTCAGCCTGTACATCTTTAAGGCATCGTAGGCGCCATCTACCGGCATCCGTTTAAGTTGCACGGTACGAATGTATAGACATTAAAGTTTACGATTAAATTTAAAAATTTTATAATTAAAAATCCTTTAAAATTAAAATACAATTAGTACCTACCTACTCTGACTTACCAGAACTTAATGTGGATTATAACAGGACGTGGATAGGAACCCTGCTCTCGAACTTGCTTTTGCTGCCTAGAATAATATATAATAGCATGCACTGCAGTACAAGCTTTATTGTTTAATAAATTGTTTCCTATTGTCCATTCTGCGGATGTAGCAAAGATATTATGCGGAGACATATTGTATTTGCCATACCTACAGTACTTCTTTTCAAGTTGCAATGTCTCTGTTCGTGTGAGTACCTAGCGTATATTTTTAACCTATTTTATTTAAAGAATTATTCTTTATTTTTATTTGTAGTAGGTAAAAAAAGCCAAATGTCACGGGGTTTTTCAAAGGGTTCAAAGCGAATCTGAGGCCCTTGGACATTAAATTTATAGTGTAACGATAAAAAAAAACAAATTGTATCAACTTTGTATTTAAATTGTTGAAAGATGTCAACGCTCAATTATCCCCAGGCAGGGACAAAAAAGACGTTGGCCTGGTAGGAAAGTCGCAACCGACGACCGATGGTGGAGATCCTTTTACGCAACTCGAGGTTAGGTTAGCAGCGGATAGCACGCAGTGTTGGGTGGTTTACCTACGGCGTTGGGTCACTGCCCTCAGCAAAAACCGTGAGTGCCAAAATAAAAAAAAATACTATCCGACTATCACAGTTATAGGTCAAAGGAAAATAAGTACCTACGTTATAAATATTTGTTGGAAACACCAACCATAATGTAAAGTTGTCTCAATAGGCTGACGGCCAAGTCCTGTTAATTTTTAATTATAGAAAGTTTATTGTGGCAACACTGTAATTGGCCCCTCCTACTTCTTGTTTGCTTACTGTGCTCAATACATGTCTCCGATGAAATCCATGATATTCTATTTATCACGCCAGTATCAACATCCACAAACATAACATCGACCTTCCAGCAAATAATACAGTCCGCTACAATATTGTACAATGTTGAACCCCTTGAAAGTGTCGAAATATACTTACCTACGTTTTTTCCGTACCGACGACACGGCGCGGCGTGAAGACTCCAGTAAGGTGCGAACTAGGGTGCGAAGCTCTACCATTCTTGTTTTGTAACTCTAAATGTAGTTGACTGGGTTTTCTCTTTCAGTTTTGGAGGTATCACTCTCGGAGTGATGACTTTATTTTGGATGTTGGAGCAGTTATCCAAATTACCAGGTCCGCCCACAGAACCAACCATTACTACTACGGAATTTAATCGACATAGATTGCCATCGACGCCTTTGCAGGGATAAGTAGTTGAGAGAGTTATATTTAGGGTGTGTTTCAACGGAGAGGAGAGGAGTGGACCATGAAGTGACTAACACAGTGTGCGAAATATTCTGAAACGCTCTCTGATTAGTCAATTCGCAGATCTCTGCACTTAGCTCCACATCGGTGGGAACGCATCCTTATCCTGTAGCCAGCAGCGTGAACATATTTTTTAATTAGTTGTGTGTCTACATTATTTGATTGCTATTTTGTTGTAATGACTTATTAAAAACGTGTTGAGCACATAATAATAATTTATTGACTTGTTTCCTTTTCGGAAAATATAATGTCCCTACAATGTTTTCAAAGTGTTTTTGCATGTGAAAATATTCTGAGATTGAAACTTTACGTATCTACTGCAATGCCATTGCATGTGCAGCTATTTTAAGAATTGAACGTTTTATGCAGTCTATTTTTACATAAATATACTTACCAATGTCTATTTTTACATAAATATACTTACCAATGTCCTATAGGTACTGAATGCCGTTACAGGGCAGTCAGTACCTATATTACCTACACCGAAGAACCGTTCTAAGTCTTCAGGTTTTTAACACGTCTCTTGTCTCATACCTTCATTCATACTGACACAAGGAATGTTGTTGAATTATCCAAACCTTATCATACCGCGTACTTTAATTTGAACCCATGAATATAACAACTTGTTTTTACATAGTTTGTATTGGTCCCTACGGAGCATTAAAATTAAGAAGAACGTGGACATTAGGGTGTATGGGGCCCCACCGAGATCTCCGGGGCCCACCTGGTAGCGATTAACTATGTGTTATAAACGCCATTTTTCGGACGTCCCCTTTTTATTTTAAAAAAATTATAAATCTAAGTATTTAAAACACTAGAGTAAAATTCCCAACTGCATATGCATACACTTTTGGTTATTAATGGATTTCGTTTTTATTGTAGACAATTTTTGAAATCAACATTTTATAGGTACTTACTTAACTAATTATTTATTACACCCCGGAGCTTTACTCAAGCTTTCTAAATGATTTGTTTCACATGATTTTGTAATAAAAAGAGGATGTCCGAAAAATGGCTCTTGGAATACATAGTGCGATGCACCTACTGATTATTGGACAAGGCAACGACACAGGCGTAGGTGCCCGGTCGCCCGATAATCGATGGTAACCTCTCGCTACAATTATCGTGGCGGAGATCCTTAGACGTCTTTATCGACGTTGACAGAAAATATATAGCTGTAAAAAAATCGTCACGGTTTTCGGCTACGCGCCATGTTGTTTTGAAATGAAACTTCTTTATCATAAGTGAAACTTCTTTAACGACGTACGGCAGATATTTTATAGCTGTAAAAATGTCGTAAATTAGTTTCACTTCTTACCTGTGCACACACATTTTTTTTCAACTAACTAGTGTATTCCGTTTTTGTGGATTCAGTAGAGGTCTTCATGAAAAATCCGTGCTATTTTCATTCCCTCTGTAACTTTTTTGGGTTAATACCTCCATACATACTGGTAGATAGGTACTTACTGAAAATCGATCATCGCTCATCATCTCATCGTATTCCATAATAAAAATATTATAGAAAACATATCTTGGACAACGGTATTTATTTACAAATCCAAAAACTGTATGACTATAATAGCTTGGCCAAGGAGGTGATAGTGTTTAAAAAAATAAAGTTCTTTTAGGTAATTTATTTAATTTTTGAAAGAAATGCCCTATTTTAACACCATGTCACGCGACTAATACCTCCTACATTTTTAACATACATTTACCTACAACTAGGTTAGGTATAATCAAATTTACTATCTACTTACATTAAATGTCATCCAAAATAATGTTTTTTCCCATTGAATTGTTTGTTTAATCTTTGATGATAAATATAATATAATCTTTCTATAATTTTATATACATACATACATTTTATCACGCCTTTATCCCCGAAACGGTAGGCACAGGCATATTATACGCCCACATTTCACCGTATGCATTTTTATCCCATGTAACAGATGGTGAGAATATCGCCGTGTTGAAATGGGCAGACGCAGGTTGTGGCGACCTACTGTTGAAATTTTTCAACTGGGTTTAACGCCTGCCATTTTACTGGCAACCGGGACCAATGGCGTAACGTGCCTTCCGAAGAACGGAAATGCTCGCAAATGTAAATGCCAGAAAACTGGTTAGCCATCCAAGGACCAGCTATTTCGAAAGTTGCTTAACGCAGTGGTCGTTTACAGAACTCTGAGTTAGCGGGCCCACGAGCGCTATATTAAAATTATCATTCGCTACATGAATTTATTTATATAAGAGTATTATTTAATTTATCATTCGTAAATGGGTACATACGTCTTAATAATTTGTGTATAAGATAAGTGTTGTACTTAAAGGTTCATCCGTGCGCTGTACGACTAACGCACCGCTTCGGCACCGCAGCAGGCCATCAAGAAACGCATAAATTGAAAGCGCCCTTAGATAATAAGTTATATTACCTATTATTTTGTTCACTATGTTATTGGCACCTGGGAGACTTGGAACCAACGGCTTATCGTTCGCTCGTAAATGGACATGCTACGAAAGGACACATTGAACTGATAGATGCATTGGACATCACCCACTTAACGCTGTGATCGTTAGGCAATAGAAAACTGAGCTGCACATAGCTACGTTTAAATAATTAATTATGTATTTTCCAGTACCGCATCCATCCATATCTCATTCTTCCTTGTCAGGAAAGATCATCTTTACTTATATATTGTACAATAGCTATTGATCTTGTTCATTTCAAATTCATCAGTGACTTACGAAGATGTTGGCGTAAGTACCTCCAGCTGTTTTTTTAGCAAATAATCTATAGCGTTAAGCCCGGGCGTAGCCAGGTTCTCGTATTGGGTGGGGGTTTCCAATACTTGTATTAATGTGTAGGTATATTTTTGGGTAGATCGCACAATAATTTAATTATTCTAAAGCCGATTTTAGATGCTATAGGGTCCTACCTACATCTTTGGGGTCCAAGCCAGACTCACCTTCGAGTTTGTGCACCTGTTGACTAACGGACGAGGTCATGACGAAGAAAAAAAAAATTCGAGACAAAACCTGTACGAACCCATCTAGCCATAGTGGTAAAGTAAGGCGAAACCCTCCCAATATGAAGGCACAAACAAGAACAAATAAAAAATAGGCCCCAGTTTCCGGCACTTCCTCTGTTCTCGATTACGGTGGCGATCGGGGTGACGGCGGAAGAGTGGATGCCAAGAACATGCGGGCTATAGGAGGCTACCATACACGATTAGCTCTGGCAATCTATGGAAATACCTTAAGGCTGAACGAGCGCCTTACCGAACTTGAGGTAGAACTGGGTACCATAAACTGGCCCATATCGAGTTTATGAGAGCAAGCACACACTCTTGCGTCCAGCGACCTTACCTATTTTCGGAAAGGTGATGGAAGGTATTCCTCCGAGGGCGTTATTGGTTTTATGATGAATGACCTTGTTAGCAGTGTTGTGGAAGCAGCAGTGTGTCGGCTAAGGAAGCATAATTTTACTGAAGCTCACATAGGTATCTCTGAGCATCAGTGTATGGCCCGACCTCAAGGAACACGGACGAGAAAGTTGAGGCCGTGCACGAGGACATAGCGAGAGCATTATATGATACTACTAAGGCTCACTACAACGTTGTTATAAGACTTTACCGCCAAGGTTGCTTTTTTTTTGTTGACTACTGCAATGCGGTCAATGGCGTGATCGGTGATCGATCTTTATGGCGTAGTGCAGAGAGTTTTTTAACTTTTTTGAGTCGCAGAGGGTCTTCTTAATGAATTCTTACTTTTATAAAAAGCCCTACAGAAAATGGACTTGGCGAAGCTCTGACAAGGTCGCAAGGAACAAGATAGACGTCTTGATAACGGACAGTAAGTTTAGGAGTTTAGAGACGTTGGAAATAAACAGGTTAAATGCCGGAAATGATCAACGATTTGACGGAGCATCCCTAAATTTTATTTTAATTTCTTCGCCGAAAGAGCACGAACGATGAAGTATACTTTCTGATCTTCTGCTCTCTGAACAGATTTGGGGTCCAAAAAGTTTAGTCGTTAAGTCGGAACTTCAAAATCGTTTTGATTTGCTACTGTACCCCAATTGGTCCTTAGTCCGTTTTTGTTCAGTTTAGTATCAGGGACTCACATGAGCAGCCTTCATGGTTACTTATTGTGGCCAAGACCGAGCACCTACTTGGCACTAAACTCTACAGTTAACGTCGGCATAGGCGATGAATTAGTCAAGCACACGGACCTGGTTTAAAACCTGGGATCTCTATTACGTCCAATGACATCGATTGTGACGTCAAGACACACATTGGAACTGCGTAAGCCAAGTTTCAGGAGATGTCTGGTATAATTTGTGACTCAAAAATACCGGTCAGAAGGGACAGGTCTATAACACCTTTGGTCTCTGTTAGAGCCACACAAGCAGGTGCTGCGTATCAATTCAATGAAAATACTGTGGTAGTTGTGTCGAGGAACTCTCGCATCCGCGGTCTCGCTACTAGGGATGTTGATGACTGTGCATAGTGGAGGAGAAGAAGAAGGAAAGCAGACCCCGCCGTAAACACAACTCAGACAGACGCTCGGATGATGATGATTGTTAATATCGTAAACATTGGGGGGGGGGGGGGGGGGTTTGAACCCCCTAAACACCCCCCCTGGCTACGCCCGTGGCGTTAAGTTTTCGAGAAGGCAAATTGAGTGAATTGAGAGTACAGATGCGTGGATAATTATGTACATCAAAAATCAATGAAATCAGAACATCGTAGGTAGTTGCTTCTGTTTTAGTATGGGCTAAGAACCTAATGTCAAGTACCTACTGTTACGTCGTCTACTGCCGTTTCTGGTCTTCATTGTTCCTTTTGAGACTCCTAGTCGCGACGTCTCTCTGGAACCCGGATGTGAGAGCCCTTTTAAGACTATACCAATCGCGCTAGGGACGAGAAATTTAGCTCATCCAGGTAACGAGCAATTTGGGCAGCCAAGCTCGAGGCACAGGTACATCGAGCCATTTAAGAAGATTGACTTGAGAGACATCTCGGTAACCGGATCGGGCAGGGCAGTTTCGAGGGTACTGGTTGATACGCTGGTAGACTGCCTAGTGTGGATAGATCAGCTATAGTAAGAGCATTGTGTGCTCTTACTATATCAATCCCTATCTTGCTTAGTTCTTGATGAAGGACTTGGACAGGTTGACTGAGTGAAAAATAAGAGTGTAATGAATATTAAATTTCAGATTCTTTACCACTACATTCGCTGCGGTGTCCATCATATATACTATAGCTTGGGCATCGAAGCAATTGCTGAAATTTCTTCCGGAGCCGATTATAACACCTACTGTCGCAGTGCATTATTGGATCAACAAAACTTATACGAAAAACCCGTCGCCTTTACAGGGCTAATTAAATAACAGTATTTTGACGTATATTTTATAGTTTCTTTTGCAGTACAGTAGGGTGAGTTTTGTTAAGAGGTAGGTACTTAAGCCAGAGTGAAAAATATTTCCATGTACTGTAGTTTAGCAACTACGTAGCTTCTCAGCTTAAACTTGTTTCTTTGAAGACTTCGTGGAATTGTAATTTTTTGTAAATCTGTGGTATAAAAAAACAATACAGAGTTTCGGTTCCGTCACCGAAATATCGTAATTTATCTATTATTACTCTGACTTTAAAAGAAAGAGAAGGTACGATGGTTAGGTAGAGGACGAGGAACCCCACCACTCACACTCACAAAACTTGGATCGTACCTAAGTGTGGACCGACTTACTAAACCCCTACCAAATCCACACTGAGTTATTGGCGGAGCAATAGTATCGCCACAAGAACAAAAAAAAAAAACCCACCACTCAACTCCTTAAGCAAAGGGATTTTGAATTAAGTACATTAACAACCCGAAGTGTGTAATGGTAACTACTTAGGTACCTTTCCTATTAATATTTTCCTTTGCATAATAAGTACGGGTTTTTGTACGAATTTGTTCAAAGAAAGACTATAGAATAAACATTTATTTGGCAAAATAGCTTAAAATTATTAAATTAAAACAGAAAGGAATCAGTAGCTATATGTACCTACGGACCAAGGCGCTATAGCTTCGCGCCTATCTTGAAAGGCAAATGGCGCCGATTTGCCGCTGCAACACTGCAACCCAATGATAGTATAAATTAATTTATCCCTGAAGAGGTGGGTGTATAGTAACGGGGCGATGTCTGTCAAACATGGTGGTTTCCGTTGGTACATTCGATACTGGCTCATACGTTGGTGGCGATGGAAGCTCATTTAGTTTCTTTGTTATCCAGAGCATGATGTACACGAAGATACCCAATCCAGAAACTCTGGAATATACAAAAATATAAACTGGTGAGCACTACCAACCATGAGCATCTCTTTTAGCAATTACATCTTTAAAAGAAAGCAGTTTAACCTTTGGGTATATCCATGGGCTACCCAGGATCTGGGCCAGGGGGGGGGGGGGGAAATCCGATTTTCCTAAGAGCATAAAGCGCTCGTAGTCCCTCTAACGCAGTGTTTTGTAAACGGTCACTGCGTTAAGCAACTGTCGCTATGGCTGGTTACGGATGGGTAACCGCTTTGTGGTATTTTCATTTACTAGCATTTTTGTGCTTAGAAAGGTATGTTAAGCCGTTAGTCCCGGTTGCCAGTAACATGACAGTCGTTAGCCAAGTTAAAAAAAAAACAAAAAAGCAGGTATTCACAACCGGCGTCTGTCTATTTCAACACCGCCACCGCATTGGGGATAAAAGCGTGACTGATGTGAGAATTTCTTTTATAATTAGCTTTTAAAAGTATAAGGAACAGGCTTCGCGCTGTCCTTACAGAAACAGGCTCAAGGCGACGTCTTGACGTGAGAAATTCACGCACGCCTCATGATTCAACAAGCGGGATAACACCCAAATCAACTTATTAAACCTCAAAGCAAGTCGGATAATATCAAACCATCAGGCGAGTCCACCATGGTAGCCAAGTCTGCCACAAAATCTGGGACATTCTTCCGAGGAGTTACCTGGGGCGCCCGGCGCTAAACGTCGTACATACATCACACACAACATTCTTGGGGATTATATCATAACTAAAAGTTAAGATATTTATTCTTAAGTTAATCAGCCTATGGCAGTCCACTGCTGGACGTAGACGTTAGGCCCTAATCACACCACAACAGACGCTCCTGCTCTAGAAGTTATATTTTTTACTTTTATCGACAAAAGTAGAGGACCTGAACCGAATCCAGGGTGGGGGGCAGCTGCCCCCCTCTGCCCTCCCTGGGTACGTCCATGGGTATATCGATGACGTCATAGGCCATACAGCTGTCATTCTGATTTATATCTATATTCAAATGTGATACGGATTGATTTTGATAGGATTATTACATACAAATACCATGTAGAGCTGATTACTTAAAACCGGAATAGGACTATATTGAACAGGATGATTTGAATTAATAATGACTTCCATACAAAGACCATGTAGAGCTGATTACTTAAAACCGGAACAGGTTACAGATACATGAATATATGAAACGATTAATGAAACTGCGGGAAACAAAATAAGTACCTATGCATGGATCGCGAAGCCTGGCGATCTATCTTCTCTCCGGCGACCCCGTCAGGGATAAAACGAGAAGATAATTTCTTATGTTTGAATATTATTCGTCGATTGTCGATTTGACTAACCTTGCCAAATTACAGCTTTCTAATATACGAAATAATAAAATAAAAATAAATAAATATCGTTGGGACCACTCACACAATGCCACCTGATTCCAAACTAAGCAGAGCTTGTACTATGTTAACCAGATAACTGATAAATATACTTATATATTTCTAAATACATACATATTATATTTAAATAACACCCAGACACAGAATATGCCATTGCTCATTACCCAAAGTTTTACTCTGACTGGGAATCGAACCTATGACCTCTTGCGTAGCAGGCGGATACACTCGTACCGCGCCACACAGGCAGTCATAAGTAGGGTCTCAGATTTATATTGCCAACAAACAGAGAAACAAAAAGCCTTGTTTACTACGGATCCCTAAAAAGTAATCAGCATAGGTATAAATTATAGATACAATCTACTTACGCGCCGAACATTGATGATGTATCGTCCCTATTGAAACTATTTGATTGAATGGTTTACAGAATCGTGTGATTACAAAACTAAACACTCACTACACGTGTCTCACTAAACAGCAAAAGTAAGCTACTGATTCTGCATTTGCAACGAAAGAAATAACCAAATAAAAAACATAATTTATATCTTACTTTTTTTCACAATGGAAAATAACCTTGCGTCATACTAAAATGCTATACTTATTTTATCTCTTAGCGGAGTTTCGGTGTAGTCAGTCTCTCCACTTTGAAGGCGGAGTCTGAATTAATTATAGCAGCTAAAAGCAACAGCATCTTATCATTGCTGGAAGCGACTAATATCATTAATCACTCTATGTATGCTTAAACTAGAATTTCGTTGGTCAATCAGCAGGTATTAGAATGTAAAATTACCATTATCACTAAGGGCTTCGTGTTTGCTACGTGTTGACTGCCACAGACCACAAACCCTCGTCAATATAATGGCAAATAGCTACTTTGCACCTCTACACCTCCATCGCACCCCTACACCTCCATCAGCTAACCCACGTCTGGAAGTTTAACTAAACAATAGGACTTTGGATTTTTCAGTGGCATTCATATATATTTGCATTTTGCTCATTAGTTATTGACTTTTGTACCTAAACTCAGATTGTGGTTTAGTGTCAGTTTGGTAATTATTTATTAATTGTAATATCTGTTAACACTCCTCTTTACCGTGCTGGTTAATGGTCGCTTTGAGTATTAATAAGTAAATTATGATTCTAATGAACAACAAGCTCATCAATACTCACGAGGCTGCTAGTTGTCCTGCCCTGACAATGCCTAAAACAGTTCGCTAACTACGTTTCGACAATCAACCGAAAATGCGATCTGTTGTAATACATAGTATAGCATATTGTTCTCAGTGGTAGACAAGTTTTATGACGGATAAACACAATTGTTTGTAAGTAAAATACAAACATTGACTAATATACTGTCATCGTTGGTTCTAGTTCCAAACAATGAAATTACCAAATGCAGTTTACGTACTTTGGCGAAATTAATCATGCCCAAAAATTAATTCATCTTTATAAGTTTTTATAAGAATGAAATTGTTTAAACGTTTGCTGCGCTCGTAGTATCATTAACTCGGTGTTCTGTAAACTTTCACTATGGCTGGTCGGATGGGTGACCGATTTGTGGCATTTCCATTTACGAGCATTTGGAAGGCACGTTAAGCCATATGTCCCAGTTGTCAGTAACCTGGTAGTTGTCAAGCCCAAGTGGCAGGCCTTATGGGCGGCTTAAAAAATTTCAACAGCAGGTGTCGCGACAACCAGCTCTTATCCATTTGAACACGGCAACGGGCTCACCACCGGTTAAGTGGGACGAAATGTACAGTGAAATGTGGGCGTTTATTATACGACTCTGCCACCACATCGGGGATAAAGGCGTGATTGATACATACATAATATTTATGAAAAGCATCCGGTTACTGTTGCTGTAGCCCGTTCAGCTCATAGATTCGGTTTTTGTCTTGGATTACTCCATATTCAGTCACTCAACACGTATATTTCTAAACTAGTTGACGCCCGCAGCTTTGCCCGCGTAGAGAAGTTTTCCCGTTCCCGTTTCCGTTTCCCTCAGGTTACCGGGATAAAAAGTAGCATATGTGTTATTTTGATGTATAAGCTATATTATTTAAAGTTTCATTAAAATCCATTCAGTTGTTTTTACGTGAAAGAGTAACAAACATCCATTCTAACAAACTTTCGCATTTATAATATTAGTAGGAAGTAGGATGGTGGGCAAAACAATGAGGGGTCCGCTAGTTGATTAATAAAATACCATTTATTATATCTTTTATTACATAACGTACTTATATTGTTGAAGTTACATAATCGGCTTGTTATAATCGTAAGCGTTCACACATACGACAGCGGCACTCAGTGATTGCGATCCCAAGTCGGTAACACGACGACTGACGAGAATCTATATCCGTTTCTACTTTATCTTTGGGTGGCTTGTAACCGTACTGAAAAAAAGAAACAAAATAATAATGTTTCACCGAGGGGCTAGTTATAAACTACAACACCATTTTGTGTCTTGGCAGCATTCATTGGCTGAAAAGCGGTTTCAGACCGTTTGAGAGCATGTTATGTGAGCGATGAAGTCATAAAACAATTGCATCAAGGGGACCTGGATATGCAAGCCATTTTCGACTGGATTAACGCAGGAATAAATAAATTATAAATATTACTTGTCATTTTTTTTTGGGTTAGCTACCCTTACTATGTAGGCCAGCATTATAATAGTAGCTTACCCAAATAACAAATGCTTTTTTGGAAATTTGACCCCTAAGGGGATAAAATAAGGGACAAAAGGTTCTATAGAATTATAAGTCATTTTCAAAGTAAGAAACATTAAACCACGTATCTTCACCTGATTCTGATCACAAATATATAGATACCTAATTTTCAAAGGAGGCTACACCTAGTTTCGTATACCATATCTGACAAAAATTAATAATAAAGTGTTTCAGAATGTCAGAATTTACTCAAACTCTACCCTAAAGGCTTATATTTATATAGAATTGAAAGTTAGTACGAAAATATTCGTAATATCTTTAGAGGCATGGTAAGAAGTGTGAGGTGCAACGGGAGTCTACGGGCGAAATCGAGGGACACATTTAGTATTCTCATAATTATTTCATTAGGCTAGTTCTTAAATATGGCGAAATGTGTTCGCTAAAAGTATGTAATAATACTAGGTAACCTAATATCACGAGTGAGTCCCCAAAAGTTCATGTATTATAAAGATAGATTCAATTTCGTGATTGAATTTCGCTGAAACAAATTTTCATTAGACTTTTATAAAATGGCTCATAATATCTACTAACTAAAGACGCCATCTTGAGGCAAAAATGTCGTCTGGCGCTAGGCTTCACAGAGTTCCCCAGTAAGGCCCAAGCCTTGCTAGCCATCCTGTCCCACTTAAGCGCCTGCACTGCGCAAGCGATCGCACTGGCAGTAGCGTTTGCTTGTCTTTCGTCTTTCACTGCTTTATCTTCATCATCGTCATGCTTGCTTAAATTCTGTAACAGTTTTTTTGCTAACGTTACACAGCTTGTAGCAGTATGGAGAACAAATTCAAATCAAAAGACACCCCTGACTTCAAAACGTGTAAGTCTTCTAAGATATGGGACGTCACACCTGAACATGCAATAGAACGGGAGTATAGAGGATAATCCTCGCCGATCAAACGTTAATTTTGCAAGTAATTTATAGATTACTGGTTTCAAACTTAGTCGGTCGGTCTGTCTGTTTCCGAATAAGGAATACTACTGAACGGAGTATCATGCAAGTTTCACCAATAGATACGAGTGGTTCATAAGGTTTAGGTATAGAATTTGTCAAGGTTTTACGATATTTCTTCTGCTGCTTTTATTGAATACACTGCTTAAAACTTGAGTGATAAAATGAACAATATTATTGCATAGATATGATATTATTTCTTTTTCCCAAAAATCCGCTGCAGTTTGAGGATAACTACCCTATAAGAAACTGGTACGGGAGAACATGCTGCTGCAAGGATCAGCTTGTAGAAAAATAAAACAAAACACTGCAACTGCATCGGTAATTAAGGGGTTAAAAGTTTGTGGTTGGACTGTAAGCACTCGTTTACAACATTGCTAAAGTAATCAAAAGTATTTCGGCGCTGTTATCGGGAGATTTTGAAAACACAGAAGGACGATAACGTACTTGGTTTAGGTACCTACTTACTCATATAGATTTTAGTGCCTACCGTGGAGCAGCTGTCAGCCATCGCCATCCAAGTGTATGCGCAAGGATGCCGGCGTGCGAGGTCCCATAGAACTGCACGCCGTTGAATATGGTCCGTATAAATTGGCAACATCATCAGCACTCTGTGAAAAGAAAATCAATCTATTTTAAGGGTATTCAGTCAATAGATTGAACTGTATACTAATAAGTCTACTGTTACATTTTATACTATTCTTATTTAAGTATATCTAATATTCGCTTGTGACATACTTCGAGCCCTGTAGAATCCATTTAATAGTTTTTATTAAATAATTTAACAATAATATATGAGGATTCGCCCGATTTGTTGACGCCCGATTGCGTCTTAGAGGGGTGTGGAAAAGATAATCTGAGATAAGTCGGGCTAATAGATGCTCTTGGACTTTTCACAATCTTAGTATGCGGTGGTGGTGTCGGAGGTAGGTATATGTGGTAAGAGTGAGGTGTAATACGACTAATACGAGTGGGGTTTTGGAGATTAGGAAGAGTGTAGAGAGTCGTAAGGTGTGTGGCATGAGAGTGTGTGAGGGGGTTGTCTTGTTTCGATAAACGGACTATCCAACACAAAATGTAGTTCTTGATATAAGGAAGTTTACCCAAACAGACAAGCTTTTCAGTTCTGAATACAAATTAGTATAGATATTGAGACATATTATTTCGTACAAAATAACAAGCAATACCTGTTTACTAGATTGCGTCTACAAAGATAAGTGTCTAAAATCTTATTACGTGTGCGGCCATCTATTGCTGCTGCATTTTTCGTAGCATGCCATGGCTTCTGGGATATTACCAAGCATATGATGACATTCCGCTTCTAAGCTCTTCAAATAATTGATCTATAACAGAACTATTAACTTAGGTATAGGAAAAATGGGAATTCTGATTTGATGGTGTGATTCTGATCAGTGCTTCTTTGATTAGACAAATATGCAAGATGTTGATTTAGACCACTCTGCTGCTTATACTAATATAAATCAATAGCTTATATATTTTATTTGCAAAATCTACAAAATATACCCAAATATTAATCATTGCCCTGTAAATGATGAGGGTGGCACAGGGTGGACACAAATATGACAGTGCGACACAGACAGGCGTTCGTGATCTGGTTTTGAGCTAGCCGCATTTCAGGTCACCTATCAAATTGGGTGGTTTTTAATTCATACAGGGTGACTGTCTTTTTATTTTTACATGAATTATGAAGTTACAGAAGTACTTGTTTGTATTTATTTGGTTAGTTTACAATACAAATACAATACGTTGATGATGCTGTCTATAATATCAATTATACTATAGATGTTAATACCGACTGTCTTAATGGATTATGCGACGATGCATATCTTCCTTTTTATGTTCTTATTTACTGTTGTGTATGTACAGTTCTTATTTACTAAAATATATATTACGAGAATAGAATATTGTAATATCTTACATTGCCGTATTTGTTGATGCCAGTTTGAAGATGGCACAAGGTATCTTTATATTCTCCTCTCAAACGACAGCACAGAGCAACTAAATGATAGTACACAGACGATTCCCCCACGTGGTTCAGTGCACGGGCCAAGCATAATTCTGCCAACTAAAAAAAATTTTACTGATTAGGATTATAATAAATGTTGAATTCAATTGCATACTTATAATACACTGATTTCGGTACCTAATCGCTTCTAGAATCGAGAAGCGTTTCAGAGGCCCCGATGGGAGACAAATATAATCCTATCTACTAATATTATATACGCGAAAGTTTGGAAGAATGAATGTTTGTTACTCTTTCGCACAAAATCTACTGAAAAGATTTTGATGAAACTTTACAATAATATAGCTTACACATCAGAATAACACATATGCTACTTTTTATCCCGGAATTAAGTTCCTGTGGAAAACGGGAACGGGAAATCTTCACCAAGCGGGCGGAGCCGCGGGCGTCAACTAGTATAGCCCCTCACAGCCCATGAAGTGAATTTTTTTGGCAGCCATTACATATTGTCACGCCTTTATCCCGAAGGTGTAGGCAGATGCATAATAAATCAACATTTCACCGTATGCATTTTTGTCCCACGTAACAGGTGGTGAGCCCATTGCCCTGTTGAAATGGACAGGTGCAGGCTGTGGCGACCTGCTATTGAAGTTTTTTAAGCCGCCCATAAGGCCTTCAACTTGGCTTAACGCCAGCCATTTTATTGGCAACCGGGGCCAACGGCTTAACGTGCCTTCCGAAGCACGGAACTGGGGTGGGTCTAAAGGGCCAAATAAATTTAATAAAATAAAATGTGTCTATTTTAGATGTTAAATTTGGAAGAAATTTAGAACCCGTTGCCTTTTTAATGAGGTGGTAACAAAAAGGCTAAAAGGTCTTATGTGCTAGACACTAATTAGCACGACCAATTAAAGTTCTGGTAGCACGGGCGTAGCTAGGTTTTACTTTTTGGGGGGGTTTCCAATACTTCTAAATTTTTGGATAGATCGCACAATTATTTAAGCATTCTAAAGCAGACTTTAGACGCGATAGACCTACATCTACATCTTCGAGACTAACAGACGAGGTCATGGCGAAAAAAATGAAATTTGGGACGAAACCTTGTAACCAACGCGTCTGCCCAGCGCAAGAAAAACAAGAAACGGGCCCTAGTTCCCGGCACTTCCACTGTTCTCGATTACGGTAGCGATCGGGGTGACGGCAGAAGAGGGAATGCCAAGAATCTGCGGGCAATAGAAGGCTACCATACACGATTGATTTTGAACCTATGGAAATACCCTACGGCTGGACAAGCGCCTTACCGAACTGAAGGAGAACTGTGTAGCTCGGACGAGCTCCGAAGAACGGGGGAGGACACACTAACCCTTGCGTCCAGCGACTTTTTCTACTTTCGGAAAGGTAATGGAAAGCTTTACCTCGAGAGTGGTATCGGTTTTATGATGAATGACTTTGTTGGCAGCGATGTGAAAGCAGCAGTGTGTCGGCTTGGGAAGGTTACTTAATGCTCACCGATAGGTTTTCGTGATCACCTCTAATGTATTCCAAATTTTGCCCCAACCTCGGGAAGCACTGACGAGGCAGTTGTAGCCGTGCATGAGGACATACCGACAACATCACACGGCACTATTAAGACTGACTAAAACGTTGCTACTTTACCGCCTAATTGGGACTACAACAATGTGGTGAAATAGGTCTTTATGGGGTGGTGCACAGAGTTTATTAACTTTTTAGAGTCGCAGAGTCTTTTCTTAATAAATTCTTACTTTAATAAAAAGCCTCCCAGAAAATGGACTTAGCGAACTTTTGGAGGCTTTATACCGCGTTACGCTACGTGGAATGAACTCCCTGCCTGGGTTTTCACAAAATTCGACAGTATGTGGTTCTTCAAAAGGGTCTTAGAAGGTTTATACAGGGTTGCCAGCGCGAGTGCTGCACCTCTGGTGTTGCAAACGGCCATAGGCTATGGTGACCACTTTCTATCAGGTGGGCCGTACGTTTGTCTGCCACCTCAGATGTATAAAAAGAGAAAAAAGCCCCGACAAGGACAAGGAACGAGATAGATTTTTTCATAACGGACAGTAGGTGTATATTATGAGATGTTTGTGTGATAAACAGGTTTAATACCGGAAGTGACCAAAGACTTGACCGAGTATCTTTAAATTTTAATTTCCGCACCGAAACGGCCTGAATGATAAAGCATACTTTCTGACCCTACTGCACTCGAAATAGATTTGGGGTCCGAAAAGTTTTATTTTAATCAGAACTTCAAAATCGTTTCGATCTGCTGGTATACCTCATACCTTCACAAGTCCTTAGCTCGTATTTATTCAGTTCAGAATCAGGGACTCACATTAGCAGCCGCCATGATTAGTTATTGTGGCCATGACCGAGTACCTACTTGGGACTAAACTCTCACAGTTACGGTCCCACATCGGTCGGTATAGGCGATGATTTAGTCAAGCCCACGGACCAGGTTAAATACTTACCTGAGATCTGTATTACCAGTGATATCGATTCTGACGTCAAGACGCTGCGTAATTCAAGTTGCGGGAGATGCCTGGTGTAATTTGGGACCTAAAAATGCCAGTCAGAAGGAACAGCTCTATAACACCCTTGATCTCTGTTATAGCCCCACAAGCAGATGGTGCGTGTCGTGGCAATGAAAATACTGCGGTGGTTGTGTGGAGGAACTCTCGCATCCTCGGTCTCACTACTAGGGATACCGATGACCTTGCGAAGTGGAGGAGGAGAAGTAGGAAAGCAGACCCTGGGCGCGTGAACACAACTCAGACAGACGCTCGGATGGTGATGATCGTTAACATTTTGGGGGGGATTTGAACCCCAAACCCCCCTTGACCGCAGTAAACATAGGATGACTATTTCAAATATAGGATTTGTAGTAGAAATTTAGAAACTCAATGTAATGTAATAGAAACTATCAAATACAAGCGTATGTTGAATATTTACTAACACTTATGCATCTCAGCCTAAGTAATACATCGGCGGCATCGTAAAAGGGGCTCATTCCTGGCAGCAGCTGTGTGGAATCCCACCAGTCACCGAGTTCTCGCTCCCACCCACGGGTGAAGGGAATCTCTTCTGTTTGCCCTTCTCGTTGGCTTCTATTCATAACAACAATATTTCATTGAAAATTAGGAACAAAATTGAGTAACACTGATACTATCTTATAAACTGAAATTCACTCTCATACTCGAGGCGTTCAATTACGGAAAGCATACATTTTTTTCCCAGTACCAACTTATAGTCAGGGTTCAGTACTTTTTTTTTTTGGTTGGACAATAGTCAATTCCATGTAAGTCCAAATAAACGTGAATTGTATGACACATTAATTTTAATTAACCAAAATTACTTTATAGTCTGATGATGACCCATGGCGAAGTGCAGTAATTCAATGCTAAATACAATAGCAGCCAAACAAGCTTTTCGCACCAAAGAACCTAAGAAATAAACTTACTTCTGAATAATCCTTAAAATTTTATCAAAGATTGCAAATTGCTGCCGATCATAGTAATAAACACTTGCGATAACCCAGCCTATTATCCAGAATGGGTAAAAAGCTAAAATAGCTTCGAAAAACTGCTCAGCAGCAACAGGGTTTTCTTCGAACACCATACCGCACGTAGAAAGCAGCCTGGGCATCAGAATAAACCACATTTTACTATTTAGTATGTTTCTGGTGTAAAGTTGTTCTTGGGGACCAATTCTCGACCATACGACTTGGAAGAGTAGAAGGAATGTCTAACCTATGTCTGATGTGACATATCTGTGGTCTGGTGTTACAATACCATCTGCTGGGGTAGTCACTCCCCATTTCAGTAGTAGGCTCTAGCACTTTCATAACAGAACTGCCAATATTCATAACGCCATGGTAATCGAACCACTTTAATTTGAAGTTTCAATAGCGGAAGGACACTGAATCGGAGTGATTTTTTCCAAAATCATCGTTGGAAATTTTTGTTACCGAATGCCAAATTCTACAGAGTATGTACTATTGGACCAGAATTGAAATGTACGTGAGTGGCAGATAAGAATTTAAGTATTTAGTTATTAACGTGACCCCCCAGCCTATTTATAAACATATCCTTTTTACTCCACTCTTAAAGAATTTGGACTTTAAGAGGGGGAAAGAGGTGTGCGGTGTATTTACGAGAGTTCTGAGTTTGTATAATATGGCGGAGAAAAGATTTGTCGAATCGAGAGTATCAAATACGATGTAAAGGAGCTGAATACTATGCTTACGTTAGTGGATGTCGTGGATTTAGAAGAACAGCTTGATAAAGGCTGACTTTGGCCCAATCTCTATCGATGTCCTTAAGACAAGTGGACAGCTCCCGCCAAATGTTTGGATCGTGTGGTTTATTTACAGCAACCTGCAAATGCAAGCTAACTTTGTAAACTGTGCTATTTAATTTCACATTTGGGGAAATGATTTCTATTGAAGGCTGTGGAAAATATAGGCATAAACATATTGAAAATAGACTGCTATTTTCACTCAATAGAGAATGTATGGAAATGAACCCCTAATTCAGTAGTAACTAGTACGGTTGACCAAACTACTGTGTCTCAAACCCCAACCAAGGGCCGAGTCTGCTATTTAAATCGTGTCGAAATAGATACAAAATCGTCGCTCAATAGAAAGCCACCAGTACAATTTTGCCAGTTTTTCGTAGTCTACTATTGCAATTGTATTCCAATAGACCAAAATACCAAAATAGATCAGTCAGCCGATTAAATTCTGCTAACACGTACCGCGTCTGTGGCCGCTAGTCGTTACATTTTTGATAGTCTTCTAACATGTTGACAGCTAAAACAGCGATTTTGGTTCTATTCTACGGCTTGTCAATAGTAGACTCGGCCCCCAAAAATGTTGCGAAGCTTCTTGTATAAGTAGTCCGGTATTGACGAAACTATAAAAAAATAGCTGATCCGCGCGGCTTCGCCCGTGACATACTTCCAACCCCGTGGCACTCATTTAATCCCGTCGCTTATTATTTTTCTAAAAATGTATGAAAGTTTCCCCGATTTGTTGACATTTAAGATATATATCATCACGCCACTACACAGGAGAGCGGAGCAGTACTCCGCTCTCCTGTGTAGTGGCGTGATTATATATAGCTTAGAACCTTCCTCAATAAATGGGCTATCCAATACAAAAATAATTTTTCAAATCGGTCCAGCCGTTCACGCGTGATGGCGTGTCCAAGGGAAATAGGGATTTATTTTTATATATTTAGTTATAAAAACAGGAGAAATGGCATGCGAGAACACTCGTGGTGTGTCGCCGCGACATGCTCAACAATGAAGTACGAATAAAACCTTCACTAGTCGCTTCTATATGCAAAGGCTTGCGAAGTTATTAAATTCATTTTTTGCATGATAACGTTGTATTTTAAGCAAACTTCGCGGTGTGGATCAAAAGAACACTGTTTGATTTGAAGCGCCGTTTACGAATACATATAATCTTGAGCACGTTAAACATGTCACGGCGACACACGAGTGTTCTCGCATGCTTTTTCTTCTGTTTTTACGATTTGTATGGACGAAACACTTGTTTGTAATGGTTTTGATGTGAACTTGTAAGTATTTTTGAAACTAGAGGGAATTGCTTAAGGTTTTTAGGATCACATCATGAGGACTTATGACATCTGGCCAATAGTTCGATTGCAGTCAGTATAAAAGACAATAGTTAATTTACACGGTAACCAGAGCTACATTTTAGGCTACGTACGTATGATGGCAGTGATGCAGAGAGGGTTTTCCGTTAATGGGTAATTAATTATGGTTGGAGTTATTCCAGCTATAAATAACTCACCTGCAAATAGAGATCCATAGCGTGATAGCTATCCCGCATCTGTCTAGCCTGTCTTGCTGCCCTTAGTACGGGGTCAACATCTTTATCCTCTTGATTACTTTCTAGAAGATTATCACAGGCTAGCCGTACAAGACATGCGTGGGTCATCATCAACATTTCCTAAAGAGAATTTAGTATTAATTGAGTAGTATACTTAAATACATACGTAATCTTTCTAATCTTTATAATTTGAAGTCGCATCCAAATATGGTTATATGGATATCCCCTGGGTTATATTTCGATGGGACTTCAAATTAAAAATAAGTATTATATTAGGTTCATTACTTTAGATTCCTCGCAGACCAGACGGTTTGATATAGAATTTAATTCTCTACACAAAGTGTTTCCTTTTACGTTACCTACAGGATGAACTTGAAGTGGTAACTTTTGCATTCTATACCGTTACCTCACGGGCAAGTCCCACTTGCCTTTAAAATAGAGATCGTCCTAGGGCCAAAGGTATTAACGTCTGTATGCCCTAAAAATTATAACAATTCTGGTTTATTATTTTGCTTCATCTGTTTTGGTGACCATACTTATTACGAGTTCCAACTTCTGACCCGACCATTTGTTAACAAGATGAGGTATGGTACGGCGAGGTTGAGATCGTTACCTGTTTTGGACATTCAAAAGCGCCACATAAATCCATTTTTGTTACATGTCTTAAGCTAATGGGTAATTATCTTATTCTAATATTAAACTTAATTATATTTATTACTGACTTCAAATACTTCATCAGAATGCAAGTACTGTTGTACGACGAAATTATTGTTCACAAATAGAGCACCATCTTGCCAGCACGTGGTTGTAAGTTCCACTCGCGTTTTAGTCTCGCTCAGTTGCCGAACGAAAAAAGAAAACTCCGTAGTACCTGCAAATTGTGTAACTGTGAATTAGGACTGGCTTCAATAGTTCCGACACCTTCGGAGCCCAAGTTAGTTTCACCTTAAAATGGTGCACCACCAAGAGAAAGTAAACCAAAAATAATATGGGAGGAAAGAGTGGAGGTGACATGGCCAATATTGGAGCGACACAAGCAGGAGCTGTGTCACGGAAATGAAGATGCTGCGGTGGATGTGTGGAGTCACGCGGGTGGACCGCGTGAGGAACTCTCGCATCCGCGGCAGCCATCACGTCCGTGACATTGCAGACAAGTTGCAAGAGTGTCGCCTTCGTTGGTATGGTCACGTCTTGCGGCTACGTAGGAAACAAATGTCTGGCCATGTCAGCCCCGCCGGGTTCCGGTAAGAGGGGAAGACCCAAGAAGTGCTGGCTTGACGTCGTAAGGGATGACATGCGTGCCAATGGTCTCACTACAGGGGATGCCGACGACCGTGCGAAGTGGAGGAGAAAATGTAGGAAAGCGGACCCCGGGCGTCGCGAGACGCAACTGGGACAGACGCTCGGATGATGATGATGAGAGTAGAGGTGACACCAAGGGAGGATCCTCGACAAGGCATGGTGATAAAGTTTGGCGTGCAGCGGCCCAACGGTTGATGAAAGGCTGATGTATAGGTATATATCATTCTTGAGCGTGAGAACTCTCATAGCACGATACAGGATTCTTCATTTCTAAGTAGTTCGATAGGTTGCTAGAAAAACATTGTCAGAATCCGCCTGGCCAGAGTGGTCCGGTATCCAGCATATCAGTGAGAGAAGAACATGAAGAAGTAAGAAGACAACGAGTTAACTGTGTAAGTAAGAGAATAGAACTAAATTAAATTAAGACATACAAAATCATTTATACAAAGAAGTCATATTAAAACGGTTGGTATTTACCAAAATACGGCACTCTTCTCAAAGCAGTGGCAGCAAGTTGAACCGAGGCTTGCCAGTTCCTTGCAAACGCTACTCGTCCAGTACAACGTCGTTTCATCGGCCCCAAGTTTTCAGAGGCTTTCAACATTTTATCTATTTCGGTTCTGCAATAATCAATTTTTATAAAAATCAATGCCACTTTTTGTTGTTGTTTTATAACTCAAGAACTGGAACTCACCTATCCATACCAAATGTTTAGGCTTTGTTTGGACTATTTAGTAGATGGTCTATGTGAAGTTTGTACAAAATCGGTAGAGCGGTTCTTCATTTATCACATTTTTGGTGGCGCTAACGAAGTTGCGCGGGTCAGCTAATATAACATACAATAAGACCAGAAAATGTTTGAGGATTAGTGAATTGTTATTCTTAAAGATATTTATTTGCAGTGACATGGAGTTGAAATTACGAGTGAGCACTACTCAGTCAAGAAAGTACCGGAAAACCATCAATAATACTCAAAACGTTAGTTATTCATCCACATTTAACTATCGTCTTCAAAGTATGCTCCTTAACAAACAATACTTTAAAAAATAATTCAACCATAAAAACACTTTTTAAACACTTTTACCGAAATTGTAAACACTTTTACAGTTCAAGCCTCAATTTTTTCTAGTCTTCTAGCGAATGCAAACGGTTGCCACGACTACAAGTACATAGTCATTTAAGTTTGGAAATATCTGGAGAGTAAGGTGGTTACTTGATCGTGTTTGTTGAGATTTTTGTCAAAAATTCATTTACAATTTTTAGCCTTTACACCTTAACGTAGCCGTAATATTTTCTCCACTTGAACGTTCCGATTTTTTGATGACCTAGTTTTTCGTAATTAACCTATTATGTAACTAACCTAACCTAACCTAATTAACTAAAATCGATATATCTTGGGAACTATAATAGCTAGAAAAAAAAAATTAACTACCTACTTAAAAATAGTAGAATATATACAGATCCTTCTTATAGCTAAAATTATATTGAATTTTAATCCAAACTGATATATTAACTGATATATTAACTGATATATTGTAATAAAATCGTCAAAGTAGGTTAAAAATTCAATAAATATAATTTTTCAGAAATTTGCCCTTATAAACCTTAGAAAGAAGAAGAAGAAGAAGTCAGAAGCAGTCAATAGATAAAATGTTAGGCCGAGACTTACACATGAAGACCACGTGAGCAGATTGCTCAAAAACGGAAGGGTCAAAAGTACTCGGATACCCAGACGTGCGTGTATGAAGCGATTGATGAATCTCGAAGAAGCGAAAGAAGTATGCATGGATCGCGAAGCCTGGCGATCTGTCCTCTCTGAGTACCCCGTCAGGGATACAGCGTGAAGATAGTTAGTTTTTTAGTTAGTTATAAACCTTAGAAAATGTAATTTTTAAACCGAATTCGTTTTATAGAACTATTTAGCTAAACAATTATGATACAAACGCACAGCTTACTTTAATATACGCGTTGGTACGACGACTTTTCTTAAAGGCCTCGCCAGCTTAACTTCTATAATGACAAACGCAGGGTTTTCATCTGCGCCTGTGTTATTTAATACCGGTGCAGTTATCTCAGTGGTCACGCTTGACTCTGTTTTAGTTCTGCAAAAATTACATCGAACTAGCTAACGCGGCACACGTTTCTCCGTATAAATGGCTAACCTAATCAATTACAGGTATAAAAAATAGTTTACGACTGCCCTATAATATCTCCCACCCTGTAGTCTCCATCCAAAGGTTGCCTGTAAGAGATTGCCTTGCGCGATAAGGCCGCCAATTGTTATACCATTAAGTCTAGTTGTCATGTTCATTTTGTGTTTCCTGGTGTACAATAAAGAGTTTTTTTACTTTTTACTTACTTACTTACTTACGACTGAGACCTAGCAAATTAACAAAAAATCGTAAGTATCGGTGAAACTGTCGGAGAATTTGATTTATTTATTTATATCCATCACGCCTTATCCCCGAAGGGGTGGCAGAGGCATATTATATGCCCACTTTTCACCGTGTGGATTCCTGTCCCACGTAATAGGTGGTGAGCCCATTGCCGTGTTTAAATAGACAGACGCAGGTTGTGGCGACCTGCTGTTGAAGGTTTTCAAGCCGCCCATAAGGCCTTCAACCAGGCTTAACGACTGCCATTTTACTTGCAACCGGGACCAACGGCTTAACGTGCCTTCCGAAGCACGGAAACGCTCGCAAATGTAAATGCCACAAAGTGGTCACCCATCCGAGGACCAGCCATAGTGAAAGTTGCGTAACTCAGTGATCGTTTACAGAACACTGAGACCGCGGGGCCACGAGCGCTTCTAGTTTGTATGGATGTTTGTTACTCTGTCACGTAAAAACTACTGAATGGATTTTAATGAAACTTTACAATAATATAGCCTATACACCAGAATACACTACATAGGCTACTTTTTATCCCGGAAACAAGTTCCTTTGGGAAACGGCAACGGCAAAACTCTCTACGCGAGCGAAGCCGCGGGCGTTCACTAGTTTTCTATAATTTATACGTGTAGACATTTTCACTCTTTTCTCGTGGGGGTAATTAAAGTACCTATAGGTTATATGACTAGGTAAGTTAAGTTTCGCATAATTTAATCAAAATAGTAAATTCAAATACTAAGATCCGTTTGAAATCTATTTTCACATATCAGTTTATTTAATTGATAGAGGACGCCCGCGGCTCCACTCGCGCTATTAAGTTTTCCCAAACCTGTTTCCTACAGAAACCTGTTCCCGGGATAACAAATATCTTATTGGTTAATCCAAGGTCTCAGCTACGTCCACACATAATCATCGTGAAAAGCTTTTTTGTCAGATACTTTTTAAATTATCTTTTGTTAAATTTACATATACTATGCGTTTGTTTACCTATCTGGTTTTATTGCTGTGGTATTACTAGTAGAGGGCGGCTTGTTGCAATCAAGTAAGGTCCAACAATTGCACTCGTGCAGCATGGCCGGCCCGTTTATCCACAACAACGGCACAGCGAGACGAACTGTTGTTTCTAAAACACGTATTACTTTAGTTATTTTAGCAGTTTGTTAAACAAAACGGCTAACCTTATTTTTTTCTGTCCACACTTTATCTATAATTTTCTCCACACTATAACAAAATGATCAAGACTGGTGACGTGACATTAAATAACTGAATCAAACAAAATATTATATTACTCAACACGCTAATCCGTGAGTTGTTTTCTACGCCATAAGGGACGTGTGTGATAATGATGATTATACTTAAGTAGTTGTTAATACAGATGGAGCCATAAAGCGTCTGCTTTTAATAGGAAGATGGGAGTTTCTACCCTTTGTTCTTTAGGCAGAGCTCTTTCATTCCATCTATTAACATAGCTTTACTAGCGCAGTCATATAAGGTAAGTTTTGTCAACTTCGTGTCAGATTTAGGGTAGTCTCCTTTATTGTCGTCTATGTTATTGCTGTTAAGGGCCATTTTCGGCATAATATTGTATATCAGCTGGATTTATTATGAAACTTGGGGTAGGTACACTTTTATTTATAGAGAGAATCTATCGCTATGCGTTTATTTTCGGCATCGTTGTAAGTGACTGCCGTCTGAACTCCTAATCCTCGTCCGTTAGTCGGCAGTTACACAGCTAACAGGCGAGGTTGTTTGGACCCCTAGGGGCCGAGTCTGCTATTTCAATCGTGCCGAAATAAAATCGAAATCGGCGCTCAATTGAAAGCCACCGGTACAATTTTGACAGATTTTCGTAGTCTACTATTACAATAGATAGACCTTTATCGGTCGGCCGATAGATTTCTACTAACACGATCCGCCCCAGTCACAACATTTTGACAGTAAAAACAGCGATTTTGGTTCTATTCTACGGCTTTTCAATAGTAGACTCGGCCCCCTGAGATCTTGGCGGAATTCCTTACTCGATCCTATTAGCTAGATCCCATTGTATAAACTTATATTAGCTCAATTTGTAAAAAAAACTGTGTAAAGAAATGTCTACTGGGTTGGCAACGCGAGCGTACGAGTGTAGCATCTCTGGTGTTGCAAATGTCCAAAGGCTTTGTCCTGAACGAAAGTAGTGGCAGTGGCGGCGACCACTTTTGATCAGGACTTGATGCCTGACTGCTGCATCATCGTGGTTTTAAAAAAAACTTATCCTCACTTACCTCCTGGATAAAGCAACGCGAATAAATTTAAGAATGCCATGAAACTATAAATACTGTCTTCAGTTTGTATGTGAATTTCAAATGGCCATTTGTATTGTTGAATTTGATGTGCGAACCAATCTTCCGATGATTTTTGTATTAACAGGCTTCGATGGAACGATCCCCACACTATTGTATCTATAACAATAATATTTGAAATGTAACAGACTCTTGTTCATCATCTTGGCGTCTTCCCAGTTGATACGAAAGCCTAGCTAGATTTGTAGCATGGAGTCCATTTTTATTGATTGCTAGAGTAGCAGTAATTTGATTTTTAGTTTTTGGTATTTTTGGGAGCGACTGCCATCTGACCTTCCCGTAAGGGAGTTTGAAGCAGATATAGTCTGCTGGTCAACAGGTGCACCACTGACAGGTGAAACCTCACCTGTAAGTCTACCGGTTTGAGAATTAAGAATCTAAGTAGGGCCGCAGAACATTCTTAAAATGTAGGTAACAAAGAAGTTTGTAATATCGAAATAGCCACTGTGTCCACTAGCTTCGTCTAAGACTTGCTTCGTTTAAATTGAGTATTGAAAAAAAACAATGTGGTTTTCGGGTCCTTTTCGCGTGAGGAGTGAGCAAAGTTTATATCAAAAATACGCGAAGAAGGCACGAAAACCATTATGTGCTAGTTTTAAACTATTCGATTCAAAAATTTTTTCATAGTGCATCTCGTATTATAATAACTATCTATGTGCAAATTGTCTGAAAATCATAATTATTACACAAATATTAGAAGAGTTAAGCGATTGGAGCATTGAACTAGCAGACAAAGCTCCTTATGCTACGTTAACTACCTACGCTAGACCTACGCAGCTACGCGACGTAGATCTGATATCTGAGAAAGGCACGTCAACTTCGAAGGGGACACAGTTTTGACTTTGATTTCATATCAGATGAATAAATTTAATAAATTTGATGTCAGCTGAGATCAATGATTATGATCTGTATCTGTTAGATACAGAATTAATATTCGACATGAGTCGCAGTGACTGATCTGCAAATATATAGGTATGTTTATAAGTTGTGCAGATCATATAGCCCAAGCGTATATCAAGCTTTTGGGCTTTAGTATAAAAATGGTTTAGTATTAATCTTAATATAAATAAATATTATTTATATTAAGATTAAATAAATATTATTTATATTAAGATTAATATATAAATATAAATAAATATTATTTTTATTAAGATTAAAGTAAATAGCAAAACTCACGGTGCTGAGGTGTCTTCATAATATAGCGATGAAGATCTAAATTGTCTTCATTTCGTATGTCACTCAAATTACACGTGAATTTCTCATCTCCCTTGGAAAATAAGTTATCTTTGCCACTCAAGCTCTCCCACTTCGGATAGAAATTTGTAGGGTTAAATCTATAAAGGATTTTACATCCATCGTTGAATCGAGCAAGGCCTGTATTCTGGAAAGTAACATTTGAAATGCTAGAGGATACTTTCGTGAAATAGAGCCATTTTCAAACATCTGGGTCGCTGGGTGGCCTACGACTGTGTGACACGAAAGATACCCAGAGGGAATGTGGGGCGTTATGCGTTCATTGTCATGTTCGCATTTTGTACTAAATACGTGAGGGTTACATTGTTCAGACCATAGTCTGCACGTACAGTCTAAACTAATTTTACAACGAGGCGTAAATGATACAGAATATTCAGTACAACAATGCGTTTAGCTTATTGTTGGGGTTGCCACATTTCTGCAGCATTTGCGGAGGCGCAAACAGATGATTTGCACGCTATTATGACAAAAGCAACACGCCTCGTTGATTTGAAACTAGCGGGGCCACCTGAACGGTATATTTAGCGTATTGTCCAAGAGAATGTTACATAGTAACTTCTTACGAATTCGCAGTAAAGGGGTGTCTTCGTCAGTGCTGTATACACGTACTCCTTTTCATACGGCAAAAACATGTTGTACGATGCTATAAGTGTTAACTTCATCCAGTTGGCTTCTTTCAAGTGTTTGTGGTGTTCGGCGTTCTTTTTGTGTCGAGTGGTACTGAGTTCCATTGTCAGCAGCGGTAAACAATCCCAGCTCTTACAATGTAGAACTGATGGCTTAATCATTGGCTCCATGCGTTTTTTTACGCACATTTTTGTTTTATCTGTAATCATACGGTATCCGATACTATATCTTATTGCTACGCTGGAAACGCAATATTTGGCTTTAAACTCTCCAATATAGTACTAATATACATTATCATAGCTTGGTGTGATCACAGATAATGCATTTTGTTGTCTACCTGCCTAGTCATTATGTCAAAATCTATCATCTGATGAGAAGTTATTTGACCTTGAGTTCATCAAGGGAGCCGTCGGGGGAGTCAAGTCTACGAAGTCACTATTGGTAGTAGGCATGCTAGTAGTAGGCGTGCTAGATTGATATTATGTAGCCTCAATGTCAGGGGTTTGATAGCGACGGCTCTGTATTATATCACATTTACTACTATGATCGGTTTTATCTACATACTGTTGACTCTATGCGCTACCTGCCACATCTGACTGAATTCTCCATATTGACTGAAACTGTAATCTCTAGTGAGAGTTTTATATTTGTGTGCAATAAAGTTTATTTTATTCTATCGTTAGGAGAGATTCGCCTCCTTATGTGTGTTCTATCGCCTGTACAACGGTCTTTGCTCTGAGGAATTTGATAGGAGAGTTTGATATTATGCCCACGGCTACCTTCTATCATCGCACCGCCCGCCATAGACAGGATATTCAGTTCACCCCTACACTTTGCATCCGGAGCGTTCGCACACGGTTAGGTCCGAAAGAGGCTTTATTCAGCGTACGCTTAGATTGTTGAAGGTTTATAAAGGGTCGGCAGCGCGAGTGCTGCACCTCTCGTTGCCTCTCGTGTGTATATAAAAAAATCTATTCCGACAGACGACCTATAAAACATCTCTTAATTATATTGCCTTAATTACCTACACGTTTATCGCAGCTTAACATCAGAGAATATTTTCTTAACAAACCTCTTGTCAGTGTCACTGGATATTGATGCACGTTAAATCTTTTTGTGCGATATAGGTGTTGCGAGAAACGTCTATATAGAGCTTTAACTCGTTACATGAGTCTAAGATACTTTAACTTCTTCAACAACGTGTCTTCCCGGTTGCTTCCAAGCCCTAGGACAGCTTTCATTGACTGCTCCCTAGTAGTCAACTAAACTAAACTAAATCCTTTCTACCCCTGTAGAAAGGATTTAGTTTGTGGCCTCATTGTAGGAAATGACAGCTGTCTAACCTTTACCTCCAATGGTGACGCTTGGGCCTGAAACACCATCGCACACCTCAGAAATTATTAAATTTGGGAAATTTTCAGAAACTAAAATATATTAACCTTCATCACTTAAAAATATAGGCAAAATATCCACGATACAGCACGAGATATCTGTTGGTTTCACAGTGCTAACAGATTTGGTAGAATCTGACCTCGAGCGGGTGTTACTTAGAGATCTGCTGGGAAGAGCTTGTTCAGAACTGGTTGATTCTGCTATTTTGTATGGATGGATGTTCACTACAACAAATAATAAGAATTATATCCTAGTTGAAGTTATGTCTGTGTTCGTTCTGAAAATTGTTATCCATACTAGTCCATACGATATAAATCTGAAAGTATATTTGTTTGTCCTTCAATCACGCTCTAACCACTGAAACGATTAGGCTGATAATTGGTATACAGGTAGCTGACATTCTGGAAGGAAACATCGGATTATTTCTATCCCGGGATACCGTGCAGCCGGAGCGCCGGCGTCCTCTAGTTTAAGATATTTTGGTCAGTGTATGATTATCTACGTATTTATAAATATACAAGTATGTTAATCTGTTGTGTAGATTCCATAGTGCAACTTTATGTAAACTGAAAATGGGCCAGACAGTGCGAGACTTTTTTTATTTGGAAGATACGAGAATACGTCTTAGTTGCACTCTGCTACTCATGTTTTAATTTTTTTTTGTAATTTATAAGATAGAACAACGAATGCTATGTCAGGGAGAGTAGCGTAAAACCAAAAGCGGTCAGCTAGTAAAATGTAATATATTACTAAAAAAAGTAGCATACCAATTAGTGGACAATCTGCAAACCAACACATTTTTTCGAAATCCGATGGATCATAGCTCATTGTTCCTTGAGCTAAAACAAATTTAGGCTCCACATCTTTAGCACCAATTGACGTTATGACGGTGGACACAATGAGTTGATCGAAGTAAGTCACTTTTATTGCAAAATGTCTGGGATCTTCACCAGGAACACGCAGACTTCGGATAATTACTTCCAAAGTGTCGAGTGGAACTTCAGCAACTTCTCGAACGTTATGAAGTGCCCCCGTAGAAAAGGAGTGTACGGAGCGGGCCTAAAATAAAGAATTCATATATCAGCAGATTGTTTCAGCTTTACATTCTTGCCTAACAAGCTAATACCTACATACGTACATATTGTCAAGCCTTTATCCCCGAAGGGGTAGGGCAGAGGCATTCTACGCCCACATTTCACAGTATATCTACATTTTATGTCCCACGTAACAGGTGGTGAGCCCATGTCGTGTTGAAATGGACAGGCGCAGGCTGTGGAGATCTGCTGCTGAAAATTTTCAAGCCGCCCATAAGGCCTTCAATTGGGCTTAACGACTGCGATTTTACTGGCAACTGGGACCAACGGCTTAACGTGCCTTCCCAAGCACGGAAACTCTTGCAAATGTAAATTCCACAAAGTGCTGTCACCCATAAAAGGAGCACCTATAGCAAAAGTTGCTAAATGCAGTGATCGTTTACAGAACACCGAATTAGCGGGGCCACGAGCGCATCGGGGCTTTGCCCGTGGCATTCAACGAACTCCTGTCGCACTCAAAATCATTATTAGACATTTATGATTAGGTACTGCTCTTTCCAGGGTAGTAACTCTCCAACACATAACATACCAAAAATATTTTTCCACTCCGAACCAGTAGTTCCTGAGATTAGCTTGTTCAAAAGAAAACAAACAAACTCTTCAGCTTTATTGGTATACTATGGGAACAGCTTCGCCCGTGACATACTTCAAACACCCGTCGCACCTTTTGAATCCTGTCTCTTATAAAATCTGTACTAATATATAAAGCTGAAGAGTTTGTTTGGTTGAATCTCAGGAACTACTGGTGGGATTGGAAAAAATATTATTGTGTTGGATAGCACATTTATTGAGGAAGGCTATAGGCTATATATCATTACGCTACTACCCTGCAGAGCAGAGCAGTAATCATAAATGTCGACAAAGCGGGCAAATTTTCACACATTCTTGTAGAATAGGTATACTCGTATGTATAAGCAACGGGTAGGTATAAGGTGTGACGGGAATTCGAAGTAGGCCACCGACGAAGCCGTGGGGTGACTTTATTGTAGACTAGGTGACCCTTGTCTACAATAATGCATAACTATTTGACCGAGTTGTCGACATTTATGATTACTGCTCCACTCTCCAGGGTATTTTATTATCTACAGCAAAATAAAATGTCCCACAGCAATAGCAATCACTTTATTTGCCGAAAAAAGAATATCCTGTCACTCATAATAACTCTGTGTTCTGTTAATGATTATTTTTAAGCAACATTCAGTTGAAATACTGTGTACTCTGGGGGTTGGGTTATATAATAATTTATTTTGTCTGAATTTAATATAAGTATTTCCATATTAAATTCAGACAAAATGCCCCAATGTTTTGTTCATGATTGTAAATATATGGAAGCGCTTGTGAACCCGCTAAATCAGTGTTCTGTAAACAATCACTGCCTTAAGCAAATTCCTCTATAGCTGGTTCTTGGATGAGTGACCACTTTGTGGCATTTAGATTTGCGAGCGTTTCCGAGTTTCGGAAGCCACATTAAGCCGGTGCTTGGTCTCGGTTGCTAATAAAATGGCAGTCTTTAAGCCCAATTGAAGGCCTTATAGGCGGCTTGAACTTGGCTAGGGCTTACCACCTTACATGTGGGCGTGTAGTATGCCTGTGCAATAAAGTGACTGGATATAAGAAAGTAAATTGTTACTAACAGATTTCTTCGACATTATTCTGTAAAGTATTGTATGAATTGGATCAAAGTATTCACTAGATTTAGGTATTCAATTAATCCGTAAGCACAAATTTAACGAGTATAATTTATACGTTTTATTTATAATAAACGCACGAAGAACCTATACAATTATTCACTCGTAAGCTCAGATAACTATTTTGAATATTGAGTTAGTATATTCGTTTTTAATTGTGGCGTCGCAGTTTTAAGCTCAGAACCACAGAATAAATTAATGCAATATTATTTTACTCATTGAATCTCCTTAGTATAAGCATGAATTAACATGTCTCAAGCCGGATGAGTGTCGTCCACGACTGCGACGCGACGCCTTTGTCAATTGACATTGTTTTCACGTTTTCAGTTTTAACTTTATGGTCTGTTTAGATTGACAGCCACAAGGCCACAACCTTAACCAGCCACAACTCATTTTGGGCGTAGACATTCTCTCGTTGGAAACTACGGTGCAAGCCATGGTCTCAAGCGGGAGCAAGTGGGACGCCGCTGCGTCTTTCTGCGAGTAGGTCATGCTCGCGAAAGAGGTGGCGGAGACGGAACGGGGGAGGACCCTCCCGCCCGAGTTCCGCAGTCTGCGGTGACAACGCCGCAGACTTGTCTTCGCCCAAGACTACCGGCCTCCATGACCGGGGGCCTGAGGACGGCGGGTGGGCTGCTCGCCGTCCTTACAGAAGCAGGCCCAAGACGTCAGCATGTTGTGAAAATGACACGCACGCCTCATGCCCCAAGAAGCGGGATAGTACCCGAACCAACCCCCCAAAGAACGGGATAACACCCGAATCCCAGGTGAAGCCGCGGTGGTATCCAAAGTCTGCCGGGAGCTCTGGGACATCTTTCCGAGGAGTTACCCGGGGCGTCCGGCAATAGACAGTTAGGCGGGTACTGTGTGGTTTTAGCCGGTTCGAACCCGGCATGACATCCGAGGGGATTTCCACACGTTCAAAAAAAAAAGCCACAACTCATTTGTTAGTAGGCACGAAGAACTTTTTTGTTCATATTTCACTCGACAAGTCCTATGTATATTTATCCTTTATATTATTAAAATTAAGAGGTAACTCACTCACCTATCAAACACACCTCAAACCCATGCCGCGTTGTTTGAGGTGTGGACTGTAACGGGTGTACGAAATATATCATGGGCGAAGCCAGTGGGCATAGCTAGTTACTTAAAAAAAGCACTCACTGTGAAATCTAATACATTACATAGTATCATACATTGAATCAAGTACCATCTACGTATAACTAACTATCTTCACGCTGTATCCCTGAAAGGGTAGTCAGTTTTTTATCTAAGTACGGATAAAAAAAATATGATATTGACAAAAGACAACTCGGTACGGGGCGGGACTCTCTAACTCTAATCACTGAGCTACCAGAACCGTTCACCGAAACAAGCTGAAATTCTTCACTTTATTGTAATCTTCATTAAGGTTGTGACCAAGCCATTTATCGAGCTACTCAGAAACTCTGATATCAATGAAGAGTGTTACAACCGTTGATAAATAAATATTGTGGGACATATTATAACATAACATATCCATCACGCCTAATCCCCGAAGGGGTGGCAGAGGCATATTATATGCCCACTTTTCACCGTGTGGATTTCTGTCCCACGTAATAGGTGGTGAGCCCATTGCCGTGTTTAAATAGACAGACGCAGGTTGTGGCTACCTGCTGTTGAAATTTATTAAGCCGCCTATAAGGCCTTCAACCAGGCTTAACGACTGCCATTTTACTGGCAACCGGGACCAACGGCTTAACGTGCCTTCCGAAGCACGGAAACGCTCGCAAATGTAAATGCCACAAAGTGGTCACCCATCCGACGACCAGCCATAGTGAAAGTTGCGTACCTCAGTGATCGTTTTTTTACCGAACACTGAGACCGCGGGGCCACGAGCGCTTCGACGTATCGGACATATTATAGCTCAAAGTAAGCTAATATAAGCTTGCGTTATGGGATCTAGACGACTGATAGACACACTTATATACTTATTTCTAAATAAATCCATATATTATACATAGGAAACACCCAAACTCCGAAGCAAACAATTAAGAATCACACAAATATTTTTCCCGACCCGGGAATCGAACCCTTGACCTCAGTCGCGGCAGTCGCATACCTACACTACCACTGCGCCACCGAGGCAGTTAATTTTTATAAATTAATGCGATGGACTCCACTCAATCATAGATATTTTTTCTAAAGCAATAATTTGCTAACGTCTTGGCTAAATAGCGTCCTTGGCTGCGTTCTACCGTGTTTACTACAGTGAGTGTACTTAAATCTTCCCTCTCCTTTTCGTTCCCGAACAACGCGTGTCGGGTAGAGGTATCATGCTGTGGAGAGAATTTTCGCCGGTGAGCGACACAAAAGATCGTAACTTTGTCAAACCAAAGAAACTTAGGCTGGAACGCTCTGCAAGTCCACGCATTTCGTTCCTCTGACAATCCTACATTCTTCAAGCGGAGCGTAAAACGACACATATCATTGGCCGGCAAACTTAAGAGCATCTGTCAATGGCCAAGTGGACTGTGATAGTGATCCTCAATTTGATAAAAGTCGCATGGCTTTCCACAAAGCTAGCAAAGTCTTTTTGGCGAGCTAAATATAAAAAAGACATCATCGGCCACTACGTTACCACTTATCACTTTTTCCAGCATTCTGACAAGTATACTTACCTAATCTTCCACCAGCCGTCGGCCTCCTTTTCACGAACATGAATTCTGCGGAAGAGGGATCCCCAGTCCTTTAGCGTGACGCTTGTAAACCTTTACCTTTGTCATACGCAGCTTCTGCTTGATACGCTAGAAATGTACGCATTCAGCCTTATATTGAGTTTGGTTGCTATGACCCCGTCCCAACCTACCAAGATCTTCGGAGCCCAAGCCAGCCTCACTAGCAAATGGTGCACCTGCTGACTAACGGACCAGGTCATTGCGAAGAGCAGGAAAACAAAATAGAAGTGAAACACTTGCCCTGGCGACCCAATAATAATTGTTTCTGCATTTTCAAATTTAATCAAACCAACCATTGAATCTACCACAGCTGATTGTACTTATCTGTTTAAAATAATTATCTAGTATTAACTTTACGTGATTATGATTTATAAATAAGATAGTACAGACAAGTGCACTCTATTGGAGTTCAAATGACGAGTATCGAATTATCGATACCTACGGAGATTTCTAGATGGGAATACGAATAGCGAGAATCTTTGGTAAATGGGTTATTAATTTTATGTTGGCGTAATAAAAGTAGCCGCAGTCGCAAAGGTGTAACCTATGCTAGCAGCATAAATTTGAGCGAAGCGTTAAATCAAACTAAGTATTTTCCCATAGACAACATGATTTTTGCGGATAATTTTTTTATTAGATCGAATTTTAAAATTCGGGCTTCGTCACGACCTGCATAATTTGAATAGATATCCGTAGCAGAAAAAACTTCCGAAAACGGATAAGAAATGGCGAAGTTCTGCCCGGTGTTACAAACGCCATTGAAGTCGCTCCATGGGAGCTTGGCTCAACTATTTATATAACGTAATTATAAAGTATAATTACGTTGAGATACTACTAGGCCCAACTTCATGAGGTCCCACCTAGATCTACTAGGCCCAACTTCACCTGCTACCGAGGCAACAACGCTACCTTTGCGGGGTTAGGAGTCACTCCCAACAATGCCGAAATTCAAATGCCAAATAATAGTGGAGATCAGGATACAAAGTAGGGGTTTGGTCACACTCTCAGGTTATGAACAGAGGCCAATCACACTGAGACTGAAAAGCTTTTTGGTAGGTGCGAGTGCTGCACCTCTGGTGTTGCAAACGTCCATAGGCTACCATAGGTGACCACTTTCCATCAGGTGGGCCGTACGCTTGCCTGCCACCTAAGTGGTATAAAAAATCTTTTTAGGGGTGAGCAGTTCGTAACTGAGAACCCTTACGTCATTGTCGTCAGTGGGTATGATTCCTTTCCAAGTGTATGTTGCTTTGACCAGCTGCCATTTATGAGGAGGAAAGGGGTATGTACTTAAATAAACAACCAAATTTTACAGCTACGAGTTTGTTATTCACAAAATCAATAACATTTAGAACTTATAGGTATATAAACCAGGAATGATAATACATAATCTGTGAAATTAATTTGACAATCTGACTGTGTAATATAAAATTGTACATTTAAATTAAGTACATAAATACTTAGTTAGATTTTTTGGATTCTTTAGATGCTGAACGTGATCTTGAACGAGACTTGGAACGCGCCTTGGAGCGAGACCGCGAGCGAGAGCGGCTCGGAGAGCGAGAGCCGGAACGCGGCGAGCGGGAGCGGCTGCGGCGGCGAGAGCGAGACCGGCTGCAAGTGTACATACGTATGTGTTAGAGCGAGAAGGGGTAATATCGTTACTGACTCAGAGACGATTACTATGACTGCTTATTTCCTTTATGTAATTACTAAAGAAATCTCTAATGGCCAAAATGCACAACAGTACGGCGCGCCACTGAAAGCCGATTTCGGCGCCTGATCAGTTCTCCTTCAGATCTATTTGCTGCAATAAAATTTGCACTCGGGTCAATTATTCTTCACTCTAGTCACTGCTCGTAATCAGTCCCTTGATATTGCAGTAATCTAAATATAAATGTGCACAAAGTAGTATCATGCGCAAAGGCCCACTGCATACAAGACTGTTTGGATTAGCCAATTAGAAATTAAAGTAATCATCACTGAGTCTATAATATAGAACGTTAAATAACTTATAATAAAGATTACCTTGGCATTAACATAACATTCAGTGCTGTCAGGGATATTTATGTAGAAAGAAGGCAGTCGATGTTTCCACTGAGTTTCATACTAAGATCTTTTCTTTTACTTCTATGGTAAAAATATTCCGCTTCTAACCACAATGTCGATACTATAAAATATTCATTTGATTGTCTGCTTTTTAACTATATACATTTTCAGTAGAACTGAAATACCAGCAACAACATTTCATAGCAGTGTTGGGGTGTCTCTTTCTTTCTTGGGCTTCAATACAGTGACCAATGCGTAGCGTAGCCTCAGTACGCAAAAATGGGATAATAATGTGTAACTCACTGAGCGCACGCAGTGATTACATTTGACGTGCGTAGCGACGTAGTGCGCAGAACGAACATTTACTCTCAATGACGTGTCAACAAGTGAAGCGTGGGACGCAGTTCGTAGTTCGCAGAGCGAGACCGAGGACCGAGGAATGACTCAAGCGGAGCTCACGCTGCGGAGAGAACGCTACGTGGCGCAGACAATAAGAAGTGCAGACACTGACGAGTTCGTTCTCGGCGCACAGGCCAATGATAACCTATAACATAGTTATCATTGGTAAATTGAATCTAATACAATGGGATTTTTACAATTAGGGCTCCACTACAATAGTTAGGCACTCATATTTTCAATATTTTACAGATTTTTCCTGACACTTTCCATACCAATGTTGCAAACATTAAAATTGAGTAATACGTTACCTGCGACGTCGGCGACGTGAACAGTCCCGAGCAAAGTGTCCTCGGTCTCCACAGTCATAACAGCGGTCATCATAAGGCCGCTGCGGCAAGCGAGATGAGCGAGATGGCGGGCCTCGTCCGCCGAACCCTCGACCTCCATTGGACATTTCCACGCGAGCACGACGCCCACAAATAGTTCGCCCATCTAAACCACGGGTCTGGAAAAGAAATATTTAGCCATGTTTATAAAGCTAGCAATTAATGTGCTTGAATTATTATCCTAGTTACTGAAGAATTTGTTTTATGTTGCAAAAATGTTTGATAAAGGAATCTAGCTGTTTATAAATACTACTCAGTGTGTGTATGAAAACACTTATGAAAGTGGAAGAAGCAAAAGTTGTATGCCAGGATCGTAGCAAGTGGAAAGCCATAGTCTCAGCCTACCCCGATGGGAGACAGGCGTGACGATATATATGTATGTACTCAGTATAATGCTGTGCAAAAAATTACACCACTATGGAATAAGAGGCAAAGCTCTCGACCTTCTGTCTTCATATTTGAACAATAGAATACAGAGGGTCTATATTAATGGTACACGTTCTGTAGGATCCATGGTCACAATGGGTGTGCCGCAAGGCTCGATACTTGGGCCATTCTTGTTCCTCATTTATATTAATGATTTACCATTTTATGTAGGGGACAGGAATAGGATTGTTTTGTTTGCAGATGACACCTCATTAATTTTTAAAATTAAAAGACAATTAGATAACTATGACGATGTAAACAATGCAATTGCAAGAGTAGTTCATTGGTTCAGCTCAAATAATCTTTGCCTTAATGAAAATAAAACTAAATGTATAAAATTTACTCTACCAAATGTAAAACAAGTTGCGGCCAATGTTCAACTGAATGGACAAGTGTTAGAGTTTGTAGAATCAACTGTGTTCCTAGGTATAACTATTGATGCCAATTTGCAGTGGGGCCCACACATAGAAAAGACAGCCTCTAGATTAAGTTCAGCTGCATACGCTGTAAAAAAGATCAGGACTCTAACAGATGTGGATACGGCTAGAATGGTTTACTTCAGCTATTTTCATAGTATTATGTCTTACGGTATTCTCCTTTGGGGGAGTGCTGCAGATTTAAATATTATTTTTGTTCTACAAAAGCGGGCTGTACGCGCTATTTATAATTTGGGCCCCAGAGTTTCTCTCCGAGAAAAATTCAAAGAAGTGAATATTCTAACCGTACCATCACAATACATTTTTGCCAATCTTATGTATGTCCAGAAAAATCTATCACAGTTTTCTAAACTCTGTGATAAACATAATATAAACACTAGAAATAAAAATAATCTTTCAGTCCACCACAGTCGACTACATAAGATTGGCGATTCTTTCCAGGGTAACTGTATACGCTTTTACAACAAGCTTCCCTGTGACCTGAGAAATTTACTTTTAAATAAATTTAAAAAGTTTATTAAACAAGCTTTGTGAAAAAGGTTTTTACTCCGTTACAGACTATTTGCAGGACAGGGACGCCTGGAAATGATCTGCTGGCAAAGTGAAATAATATTAAATTGTAAATAGGCCATCAAAAAAAAAGCCTTCCTAAGTTTCTTGCCGGTTCTTCTCAGTTTCTTTCCGCGTTCTGAACCGGTGGTCGCTTTAAATATTTTAAATAGTGTATGACATTTTGTAAGCGCCGTTAAAATGGTCTATGCAAAATAAAGTTTTTTTTTTTTTTTTTAATGATAATTTATTATTTTCTTGTTGCTTCAGCACTGTAAATGATCTGCCTCTGTGTAACTTGTATTACTTTAAATGAATTTTTTTTTGAATCTTGGGATTTATAGTGAGAGGAGTGTTTGTTGACTCTTTCACTCAATGTGTCATCGAATTCATGCAATTTATGGTTTGTGTGGGCAAATGCTTTGTCCTTGCAATGAATGAATTAAATAGAAATTGATTTGAACTATTTTATTTGTCTAATAAAATAGTTCAAATCAATTTCTATTAATTATTTGTATTTTTAATGTGTATTTATAATTATTTGTTTATTGTAACCAGGCCATATAATCCACACTTGATCTCTCTGATAGAAGTCATTCACTGTTTCTCCCGGCATTGAAGGACAATGGTCAATTATTTGCATTTATATTAAACTCCAAAATTTTGGTCTATTCCAAATATGGCTTATTGACACTAGATTGTATCGTCATGATTATGGTTTGATGAAAATTTGCTTGTATTTTGGTGAGAAAATTGATTCTTTGATAGCATCAGTACAATGTTTGTCTGCCCTACAAAATTGACTTGATTTCAATATACACCCACATTTCGCCGTATGCATATTTGTCCCACATAACAGGTGGTGAGTATTAAAATGGAGAGGAATGCTGGTGATCTTTTCATTACTTCAATTGGACTTAAAGGACGGCCATTTTAGTAACAATTGGGACCAATGGCTTAATGTGCCTTCCAAAGCACAGAAACACTCACAAATGTAAATGCCACACAGTGGTCACCCATCTAAGGACCAGCTATAGCAAATGTTGCTTAACACAGTGATCGTTTATAGAACACTAAGCAGGGCCACAAGTGCTTCCTTTCTGCTATTATTTACAATAAATAATCTTATTTATTTAACCTATTCTATTAGAAATAATCTAAAAATAGTTTAAATACTATAAATTACCTTAACCTAAATACTATACGTTACAATCTATATTCACATCTAATATTTAGGTTATATTTTCATAATTATAAACTTTGAAGTAACACTATAGCTAAACTGAGGCAGTTCTTACTACATCAATATAAAATAATATTGTTGAACTTCATCAACTGCCTTGTTTAACTAAAAAATTATTGAACAAATTATTCTTAAATGTGGTTTGTTTCTTAGTCAGGCCTGTATCCTAGAAGGGGAGGCAGAGGCATATTATTTTACCACATTTCCCCATGTGCATTTTTGTACCATGTAACAGGTTAAATATGAGAAAATAAAATGGTTGTTTTACTATCTTGTTAAGAGATATGATTGTTTAATCTTGAAGGTATGATATATGACTTTGCACAAAATATCTTTTGCATTGCATGTTTTGCATTGCCAGTATTCTTTTTTCTGCAAGCTGCCCTTACAAAAAATGAATACCAGCAGATATGAGTCTAACAATGTTCCCAATATCCTGTAACTAAAACTATTTGCCTATTGAGAACAATGGGAAAACTTTCAGTGATTTCATACAACTCTATGAAAATTGGTAATACCTGATATAGTGGTTGGATCTTTTTACAAACCAATATCATACCTGAAAGTATTAAAGAATTCAAAAACCTATAGAATTTCAGTACAAAATTCTATCCTGCAATGTGGTCGATCAAAGTTTTTGTGTGAATGTGTATTTAATACTATAGCAATACTGCTTACTAAATGGTTTACCAAATGTGACTAACAGCGGTTGAATCAAGATTCATCTTGTGTATTGTAATAGTTTTAAAATAATTGATTGTTAGTTCTAATTCCAGTAAATTATACCTAATTGCTATCACTAGAAAATCACACAATATTGACTTATAGATTTAACCTAGCAAATTTATTGACATACATCATCTAGACCTGACTTATTCAATACAAATGGCACTAGATCATTATGATGAATTGGAACGTGTGATGAAAAATTTATTACTTACAGCATCTTCAGCATCACGAGGATCTTCAAATTCAACAAATGCGAACCCGGGCGGATTTCGAGCAATCCAAACGTTTCTCAATGGTCCGTAGTATGAGAAAGCATCTTCCAGTTCTGGTTTACTGGCGTTGTTACCCAGATCTCCCACATAAATCTTGCAGTCACCGTGTCGTGACATTTTTGCCTAAAATGAGGTATCACAGTATTACTTTATTATAAAAAAGAGACGCACAGTCACTGGATATGTAAATGGAAATATAACTGTACACTTGTAAATATGTAGTAAAACTAGTAAAATATTCTAAAGCGTGAAGTCGGTTGGGTATACTATCTAATAACACAAAAATGTCTTAAATAATTACCAAGGAATGGCACTAATAACAATTTTCCAAATTATTTATCAATCTACGTATTTTACAACACTACGATACGATTAAGAAATAATTATTAAAACAAAATGGTAGGTTGGCTTTTTTAATTATTATTTTATGGCCTGGTTACGAAGACCTTTTACCATAATCTAATTTTTTAAATCATATTTCTTCAATCTTATAGATCTTCTAATTAGTCCTGTCCAGTCTTTGTCGATGTCCTGTCCACAGTCCTAGGTCCTGGTCCTTGCCCTCAGTATAATGGTGATTCTTATACTGAAGTTTTCAGTGGACTTTTCGCGTCAAGAGAGAAAATAGCATTTCACTGGAAAATAGCACGTTAACACAACTTTTATGTCCAAGAAACCACCACTAAAACCACCAATAAAACAAGATAAATGCACTAGTTTTAGAAAATGATATACAGCAAGCGTCCGCACTTGTCACTCTTCCCCCCGAAAGTCCTAGTAGGTTGGCCGTTGTTGTTTAGTCGTCTTCGCCCATCTTAGGCAGGCAAAGGAAACTTTGTCCATACAGCCTTATCTTTGGTGTTTATATTTTCTTATTATTTAATTATAGTCTTTTGTTTGTGTGTGTGATTTTTTTCTTTATATACTAGAATGACATTTCTGTATGTCATTATTTCTTTTTAATGTTGCAAGTTTGCAACCGTAGTGCCTTACTTAGTCGATTTAGTTTATGAATCAAATCACTTGACTAGTAGGAAAGGATTATAAATACTATTCTATTAATATTAATACTACAATAATGTTGTAAATATTTGTTAACTATTGTATTTGCTATGTGAAACTCTGTGGGACATGCTGCCCGAATATGGTGTGGACGGCTCGCTACTGCGGGCAATACAGTCGCTTTATAGGGACTTTAAGGCTTGTGTGCGATTAGGGGGGGGGGGTGTGTCACCCCTTTTTGACGTCGGTACAGGCGTCAAACAGGGTTGTGTCATGTCCGCCTGACAGTTCATAGTGTATCTAAACAGTCGCCTGCAGAATTTGAAAGATTGTGATATGTGTTTGAATTTGGGTGTCTGAACAGTAATAATTGTCTGCTGTACGCTGATGGCCTCACCAGAAGTCGACCTTCAGGCTATAGTCACTAATATGAAAGAGGAGTGTGATAGTAAAGGTCTTCGCTTGAATGCAAATAAAACTAAGGTTCTAGTATTGGAAAGAGATGACGGAAGAACTAAAAGTAAGATTTGGGTAAACCAGGAACGTCTAGAGCAACTGAATGAAATTATGTATTTAGGAAGTGTGTTTGGCGCAGACGGAAGATGTGTTCGGATGTAGAACGGCAACGGACACAAAATTAACGTTGCTTTGTCTCATTTTGTAAAGTGGCAAAGCATCGTTAAAGAAGCACGACTAGCGATTTATAACGCAGTGCTAGTGACAAACTTTGCTTTTCGGTAGCGAAACCTGAGAATTTTTCGCACACAATTTTCGAAGTGATCGAAAATGAGTCGGCCAAGGGGCCGACCGAATCGAACCGAAAAAAACCGTAACGAAGTGATGCGCAATTTGGCAGGTTTGAATGAAAGTGTCAGCGTTAAGCTGGAAAATGGCGTGCTCTGTTGGTTTGGACACGTCCAACGAATGAGTGAGGAACAATTGACGAAGAAGATATATTGTGCGAAAGTGGAGGGTAGAAGGAGTCAGGGTAGGCCGAGACTTACATATGGACCACGTGAGCAAATTGCTCAAAAACGGAAAAGTTAAAAGTACTTATTCAACCTAGACGTGCATGCATGAAGCGATTGATGAATCTGCAAGAAGCAAAAGAAGTATGCATCGATCGCTAAGCCTGGCGATCTGTCCTCTCTGACTCCCCGTCAGGGATATAGCGTGAAGATAGTTATTATTTTTGCTCTTGGACGACGCTAGCACTGCGAGAGCAAGCACGTCATGGCGGCGTAGAGGGAGCGGGTAGTAAATCTCCAAACCGATCCGCAGTGTGTCGTCGTAAACTAATTCGATACGTTATAAGGTGACAAACGAAACAAGCGCCATTGTGCTCAAAAAAACTTATGTAGTTTTGGGAATTGGTGTTTCCACTGCTAATATGTTAAAAGATATAAAAGAGATTGTGATGCTGACTTTGCCGCTACGATCTGGCCATAGGCTGTCTTTTAAAGACAAGTTTGACGGGTTCAAATTTTCTGCCATTCAACGCAAAGCACACTTTATAAAACGTCGTTTATAAACTTCTAGTCAGAGTAAAATTTTGTTGCAGATCCAGAGCGTACCCTTTTTCTCGTGCGTCACAAACAAGCAACTTAAGATGAACGAAGTCGAATATCTAATCACATTTATACGCAAAATCCGAATAAAACTGCGTTACTAAAATTAATTAAATTCAAAATTTCTCATTCAATACTCCATGAATTTGCATAGACACAATTTCAAACTTATCACCTAACCACCTATTATTTTTGGCCACGACACAATCTTTTTATTGCGATAAAGCGGCAACACTCCAAATGTCATTCTAGCCTGACGATCTGTCCTCTCTGACTACCCTGTCAGGGATACAGCGTGAAGATAGTTTCGTTTTAGTTTTAATAATTCTTTAAATTTCAATATTAACAAAAAATAATTAAAATTAATTGGTATGACAGAATTTCTAGCACAATAAATTTGTTAATTTTGTGTAAAATTTATACTCTCTCTCAAATTCGTACTGGAAATTTCTTCTTAACATCGCCAGTAATTTTATCATCACACAGGTTTGGATTTTGAAATCAATTAGATACTTAGTTATTTTGTAATTATTCGCAACTTAAAAACCTTTTAAATGGTACAAGTCGGTATAGAAAGATTTATTTTAAGTTTTTAGGGTCGGCAGCGCGAGTGCCCGTACCTCTGGTATTAAACGTTCATAGGCTACGGTGACCACTTTCGGCGTTTGTGAGGCCGTGTTGAAAAGGACAGGTGCAGGTTGTAGCGACTTACAGTTGCGTTTTTCAAACCGCAATTATGGCCCTCAACTTAGCTTAACGACTTCTATGTTATTGGTAACCGGGACCAGCGGCTTATCGTGCCTTGGAAAAGCTTTTAAATAGAAATACCACAAAGCGGTTACCCATCCAATGATCAGCCTTAACGAAAGATGCTTAACGCACTTAACGTTTACAGAACACTAAGTTAGCGGGGCCAAGAGCGCTTCAATGGCGGACGTTTGCTGTATATTATTTTCTAAAACTAGTGAATTATACTTGTGTTATGTGTAAAACGCCTTCAGTGGAATCTGTGTGATAAACATAGACAGAAGACAAGATAAATGAACCTTGGGCCTTGTGAGTCAGTGTAACGCCCTATCAGGGTAACGCAGCGGGTTTGACAGAAGTTGGTTAAGAATAAAAACATCAGATTTTGCCATAATTGACTATATGTAGTGACAATATCACAATCAGTCACTAGAATAACTGGTCATTGGTGTTGTTGACCCTGGCTTGGTAAGAAAGAAAAAAAGAAAGAAAGTACAATATTTATTTTGTTCTCATACAGAGGCATTATAATACAGGAGCATATATTAAGAACAGTCCTCTAAGGTCCGTGATAATTATATAAATAAAAAAAAAAGTTTAACAAAGGTATCCATTTACATTTACCTCTCTATGAGCCAAAAATGGCCTCTAATTCAGCATTATGCTACTTCATCCTATGAAGAAGCGGGGGTTTCACGACTCGCACGTGGAACCTCCATGTTGGCGGTCCAGTTTCCTATCCCCCCCGGGTACACCCGGGTGGGAGAGGAAAATGGGCTTAGCTGGTGCACCCGGAGCATCGGCTAATGGCGCAGTCTTCAGCACTGTCCCTGTTAACCAATGTATCAATATCCCGACAGTCGACCCCATGTCGTGGGGATTGCGGTATGTGATGGAAGCTCTCGGCCTGGCCGGTACTAGCGATTCGTTGTCGTTGCTCTCGGCTTCGGCCGGTAGAAGCTAATCTTTGCCGTCGTATGGACGTGCAGCTGACCCTATTGCACGAGGGGGTCGTGGTATGGTGGGCCTGTAAGGCCCACGGTTTCGCGACAGGACAAGCGTTGCGTCGATGGTGTTGCTCCCGGTCACGGCCGGTAGAAGCGAACCAGCAGTGATTGGCTGCCGTCGCCTCGTTCGCTAGCGAGGTGATGGCGGCAAAACGCGAGGCTTTGCGGGTGCGGGAGCGTACGGGACAGACGCTACGTCTTATTCGGGGGCGTCGTCGTGAGCAACTCATGCGCGCCCCAAAATAGTGTCTGCCCGTCGGCGGATGATCGAGGGACCCCGCCCAACTGGCCATATGGTGACGGACAACCTCCCTGTGTTCCGGTGGGTGCCCATTTAGAGCACGCCCGTACCGGCCGCTCTCTACCTCCTTTGCTTACAGAGGGGTGCTCGTACTTAGAGAGCTGCGGGGTGGTCGCACTTTTGACTCCCTAGTCAAAAGTGCGACCACCCCGCAGCTCTTGTATGTCAGTAGGGGCTGACCCAGCAGCAGGGATGACGGTGCGTAGCAGCATTCCCCGCGATGACAAAAAAAAATCCTATGAAGAAGCGCTGGTATTCTGCTAAGGCCAACTCATTACCACCTCAGTCGAGAAGCTGCCAAATTATACTTATATTTATTATTGGTAAATCATCATTTAAAAGGCATTAACTTAGAAGTTACACTAGAAGAGGCAGTAGCTCCCAATAACACTCCGAACATCAAAAGCTAAACGGTAGTTGCTCCTCCCAGCAGCCAAACAAAAGTAAAATTTTCTTTTTGAGTCAGAAAGTGGATGACTCAAAAAGAAAATCCAAGTACTATGATTTCACATAGGGTTGCGTTCATCATAAAGACGGTTAGTCTGAGTTAGGCAACTTTCACTATGACTGGTCCTCGGATGGGTGACCACTTTGTGGCATTTACATTTGCGAGCGTTTCCGTGCTTCGGAAGGCATGGTAAGCCGTTGGTCCCGGTTGCCAGTAAAATGGCAGTCGTTAAGCCTGGTTGAAGGCCTTATGGGCGGCTTGAAAAATTTCAACAGCAGGTAGCCACAACCTGCGTCTGTCTATTTCAACAAGGCAATGGGCTCACCACCTATTACGTAGGACAGGAATCCACACAGTGATAAGTGGTCATATAATATGCCTTTGCCACCCCTTCGGGGATAAGGCGTAATGGATATTTATTTTATTTTATTTTATATATACTTTATTGTACGCCGAGATACCATAACAATTTAAAATAAATGATACAAAATAGCAGTACAATGGGTGGCCTTATCGCTTAAAGCAATTTCTGCCAGGCAACCTTTGGATGGAAAGGTAAATTGGTAGGAATAAACTGGTAGTTGTTGGCGTCTTATCAAAATATATACTAACATATATAGTAAGTACATAAATATTTAAAATCTAAAAAAAAACGAATATACTAATATTACAAAATAATTGATATATAAATATACAATCAAATAATACATACACAATTAAATTTAAAATTATGTGCCCAATACTATAAATTCTGGGAAGATTTCATTTGTTCTATTACCTGCCAAACAATATTTTTAACAAGAGATTTAAACTTTTGTAAAGTCTCAACGCGCCTTAAAATGCGCCTTTAAAGATCGTCTGCGTAAAGGTGGTAGGAAGAGTTTATTTGATTTGAGATAGAATTTATAAAAATTGCAAAGAGGAGGGGAGAGAGAACGCCACCCTGGGGTACACCGACGCTGGTATTGCGCCACCTAGAAACATTATCATCAATACGTATGCGTTGACGGCGGCCACACAGGTAACTACGAAACCATTCTATTACCGTAGGAGATATGTTAAGAGAGCAAAGTAACGAAAGTAAAATATCAAAATCGACTGTATTAAAGGCGTTACTGAAATCTAACAAACAGAATGGTTAACCTGCCAATGGTTAACCTGCCTAGTCGAAATCCTGATTTTAAAGGATATAAGAGATTATTTTTGCGAATGAATGAACTTAATTGTATGTGAACAAGACGTTCAATTACCTTAGAAAGGAATGGAAGGATGGATATAGGACGATAGTCTGTTAACAACTAGGGATTAGATTTTTTCGGCAAAGGATGACGACGGAAAAAGACCACTTGTTATGGAATAATTGAGAATGTAGCAAATTATGGGTAGAATTTCATCAAGGATAGGGAGGATCAAATTTCGGCCCACACAGTCGCTACCAACAGCTTTGGATGTAATCGCCATAATGTTCTTCTTAACATAACTAGCAGTAAATAGATCGAAAACAAAATTAGAATTTTTGGGAGTTGGAATAGTCGAAAGATAATGAATGGTCTTTGCCTTTATAGTGCTATCAAAATTAGATATGGTAGTAAAATGCTGATTTAGTATCTCAATATTCAAATCTTTAGGATTTAATTCTTGTCTTGATTTCCCAACCCCCAATGTTCCTAGAAATTTTCAGACCCTTGATGGGTCACTATTTTGAACTGAATTATGAATATGCTGGCGTTGCGCATTCCTACACGCCCTTTCGCAGCGATTTCGGCCCAAAATATATTTTTCGAAGTTTGCTACAGTAGGATTGATTTTATATCTAAATTTGGCGGCAGCTTTCTTAGATATCAAAAATTTGATTTCACTAGTTAACTACGGAGACGGCGGATGCTTAATTTTCATTGGACGCACAGGAGCATGTTTGTCATACAGCAGGATGAGGTTAATGTGAAAATATTAACCTGATCGTCAACAGAACCAGACGTAACCAGTGATGTCCAGTCAATCTCAAATCTTTCTACAACGGGTTTTTTGACTCGTGTATATTTATATTCACAACCTGTAACTATTCGTGATATCTTTGGGAAATTGGGCGTCGGACTTGAACTAACAAAAAATCACAACTCGTGCTCTCTCGGTGCTCTTTCTATATCTATTCTAAAAAACAGTTTATTTTGAAAAAAAAAGTGATTAATGTTAAATTAAAGTGAATATTGGTGCTAATTCTGTTGTTGAAACCACTAAACTTAATTTCTCAAAAATTGTTTTTATTTTTATTGAGAGATTATCAAATGCTATTCTGTTATTATGTCGAACTAAACTTGGTGATATCATAAACAGCACTCAATTTGTATTTGACATCACTAAAATTCCTTTTATGTGATAAAATTCAACAAAACATATATTTAGATGCCGACTAACTTAGTGATTGAACTGTCTATGTACATTTTTCACTTTTTGTTGAATTTTATCACATAAAATGAATTTTAGTGATGTCAGATACAAATTTAACGTCACACAAAATTTTGAAGTTTTCACTAAAATTAGACGTCACCTAGATAGGTGACGTCTAATTTCTAACTTTAGTGGAACGTTTATTAATTTTAGTAACCGTTTGAAACGTGAAAACGTGTAAAACGTTGTAACGTGAAAAATGTACATAGGCAGTTCAATCACCAAGTTAGTAGGCATGTATTTACATTCGATTGTCTATGTACATTTTTCACGTTACAACACCAATCTCTTAATAAAAATAAGAAAATTTTAGAGAAATTTAGTTTAGTGGTCTCAACAACGCAACAAATGCTTCTTTGGGGAATGATTACCCAAACATTTAAAATATGTAACAAACTTTATTATAAGCTTCCACAATGTCAAATGATTTATTCTCATTTAAATCCTTACTAAGTACTATTACAAATGCGAAAGTAACTTTGTCTGTCTGTATCGCTTTCACGCCAAACGTACTGAACTAATTTAAAATAAATTTTGTACAAATTTAGATTAGAGCCCGAGATAGGACATTGGCTTCTTATTGTCCCGGGAACAAAAACGGGAACGAGAAAGCTTCATTACCTTCCTGTCCTCGGTACTACCTAGTAACTACCTAACCTACTTCCAACGGCGTGTTAAGTTCTGAAGATCTGTCATGTCATAATGTGTTGTACCTACATGAATGATAAATACACAATATATAATGGGACGCAATTAAATAGAGATTAGTCTGACCATGATTATTATAGGCACAATTACCTACCTAACGATCATGAAATAGGTTTCTAATATTACATTCTAAGTATTCTAAATTTTTACATTTGGAATAAAGCATGTTTTTCTATTTTCTTTTTCTAATAAAACTTGTATCGATTGTAAATTTACAACAATTATCACCCAATGATATTAATAATTATGTAAGTATGATTTCAATATAAATAAATGACTTTTGTCCATATTGATATAGTAAAATTAATTATAAATAAAAAAGTAACATTTATTTAAAAAGGTTAATTGTGTGTCTGCAGGGACCGTATGACATGAATTTGACATATTACGGGGTGTGTCCAGGTGTTCAACAAAAGGCAAACGTGATTGCATATTACAAGGACAATGAATGCATTACCAATACAACTCTCCAACATAGCGTACATGTGGAGACTGTTAGTAAAAAATGTATTTCTTCTTTATGTAATATTTCTTTTTTTCTTTAATGGCCTCACCACCTGTTACGTGGGACAAAAATGCATACGGTGAAATGTGGGCGGTTGGGCAGCCAAGGAAGCTATAGCTCTACGCTGCCCCAGCGGTTCAAGACTTCTTGCGCGTGCTATTGGGATTATACATGATTATACATATATTGCCCTGAGGTAGGCAAATCCCAATAGCACGTCAATAGACTAACTAATTATATAGGCTAACTAACTAACTTAGACTAATTAACTAACTATACCTACCAGGTACCTAAGGTACCTAGGTAATTTCTAAGCAACCAGAGGATTTGAGAAGGGCGTTCACAGCAGATAAATTTTGGCTAATCAGGTTTTCCGGCATTGAAACTTTCTGTAATGGCGTACGGACGAGGACAAGTGTGGTGAACAAGATTTCATGAATCCATCCTATGCCTAGATTCTGGGAATCTAGACATAGGGTAGGGCACAGAAGAAACATGAGCAAAATTAGCCATGTAGATTACGTCTAACATTTTAAATTTCAGATGAAGATTTTAATCCATCGAGGTATTGAAAAACCAATTCTCTTATATAAATACATAATGAAGAAACCATGCCAAAATCTAATCATTATGCCAGTTCTACAGCTAGACTATGCCTTAGATAATCGTTGTATCATCAAAGAGGTTTGTATAGTAATCTATCATTCTTCACCTTAGATCAAAGTTCCTCACACAGATTATCACATCTTATTCATACCTATAAATAAGAAAGTCATCAAATTATATTGTACCATTTATAACTCAATAAGGGATGGTCCGATTGTGTAGATCTCTATCTCGGATAGCAAAATACGTTAAAAAAACCGTAAAAAAAGAATTATAATATAAATGATATTTTTTTTCTCATAGATTTTCTATGGTACTTGATTCTCAGGCGGTGCAAAACTCGCCGGGACCAATAGTAAATAACATTTACATCACTACATATTATAAAACAAAGGCGTTTTTCGCTGTCTGTCCCTATGTATGCTTAGATCTTTAAAACTACGCAACGAATTTCGATGCAGTTCTTTAAATAGATAGAGTGATTCTTATAGAAGGTTTTTATGTATATTTTGTTAAGTTTTTGTATACATTAACTTAATATATGTTGGCGGTGTCGGAAAAAATGAGCAGCCTGGGAGCTTTTAACGAAAACGCCCTTTGAGATATAACAAAAAAATATATCGTGGAATTGTGTATCTAATATAGGTCTAAAAAAAAGTCCGCGACGGTATATGTCTATCTCTTAAGGATACCGTACTATATCCATTTTAATACTAAAAAAAAACAGCAATGTTAAAGCAGTAATTTAAAGGCTATTTACACAAAAACATTATAAATGCTTATCATTTTAATATGTTAGTTGGCTTCAGCATTTTATGAAGATTATTTTGTCCCTTTACACTTTGCAAATTAAATGAATGTAGAATGTAGTAGAAAAAAAAATGTATGTGATATGGCAATATCAAAAAATGCGCAAATAAATTAATTCCGCGTCACAATAATTCGACCGGGCGCGGTTGTTGGTACTTGAGAAACAAAGTCGTGTTTGACTGTCTGTCCTTATGTATACTTAGATCTTTAAAACTACGCAACGAATTTCGATGCTATTTTTTTAAATAGATAGAGTGATTCATAGAGAAGATGTTTATGTATATTTTGCTAAGTTTTTGTAAACAATAACTTAATTATATCGATATATGTTGGCGGTGTCGGAAAAATAAGCCGTCTGGGAGCTTTTAACGAAAACGCTGCCTAAACCCTTTAATTAAGATATAACGAAATAGTGTATTGTGGAATTATGTATCTAATATAGGTCTACAAAAAAGTCCGCGACGGTATATGTCTATCTCTTAAGGATACCGTACTTACATTCTAATACTTTAAAAAAACAGCAATAGTAAAGTGGTAATTTGAAGGCTATTTCCACAAATACATTATTAATCCTTATCATTTTTAATATGTTAGTTGGTTTCAGCATTTCATGAAGATTATTTAAAGTCCGAGACTACCAGGACTTTAATTGGTCGTGCTAATTAGTGTCTAGCACATAATACCTTTTAGCCTTTTTGTTACCACCTCACTAAAAAGACAACGGGTTCAAAATTTGTTCCAAATCTAACAGACACATTTTACTAAATTTATTCGCCCCTTTAGACCCACCCCAGTTCCGTGCTTTGGAAGGCACGTTAAGCCGTTGGTCCCGGTTGCCAGTAAAAAGGCAGTCGTTAAGCCAATTTAAAGCCTTATGGGCGGTTTAAAAATTTCAACAGCAGGTAGCAACAACCTGCGTCTGTCTATTTCAACACGGCAATGGGCTCACCACCTATTACGTGGGACAGGAATACACATGGTGAAAAGTGGGCATATAATATATATGCCTCTGCCACCCCTTCGGGGATAAGGCGTGATAGATAAATAATAATAAATAATATAATAAATATATATAATATAAATGAAGACTATTTTGTCCCTTTGCACTTTGCAAATTAAAAGAATATCTTCGGCGATAGGGCAAAATCAAAAAAAATGGGCAAAAAAATTAATTTCGTGTAACAAAAAATCGTCCGGGACGTGCGGGTGCGGGTGTAGTACTTGAGAGCGGAGAAGTAATCAAGTAATTTGGAAAATGTTCATACATTGGTGCTAATTCTGTTGTTGAAACCACTAAACTAAATTTCTCTAAAAATATCTTATTTTTATTAAGAGAGAATGTATTTTAGTGACATCAGATACAAATTAAGTGCTATTTATGACATCACCAACTTTAGTTCGATTTAATAACAGAATAGCATTTGGCAATCTCTTAACAAAACTTAGAAAATTTTAGAGAAATTTAGTTTTGTATATCTCAACAACAGAATTAGCACCATTATCGTGAAATTAATAAACGACGGGATTAAATGGGTGCCACGGGGTTCGAAGTATGTCACGGGCGAAGCCGGGCGGGTCAGCTAGTGTAAAATAAAAACCGAATGTGATTTACCATACATTTTGTGTGAAAATATAGGTACCTTATGGTTATTGACATATGGATGTCATTTGTGACCCTAAAATGCATCTACGGTAATTACCATGTACATGGAGACACTGGTTGGTATGGTCACGTCTTGCGTCAACCGCCAGACTACGTGGGAAACAAATGTCTGGCACATGGCCAGACATTTGTTTCCCACGTTTGCCCCGCCGGGTCCCGGTAAGAGGGGAAGACCCAAGAAGTGCTGGTTTGACGTCGTAAGGGATGACATGCGTGCCAATGGTCTAACTACAGGGGATGCCGACGACCGTGCGAAGTGGAGGAGAAAATGTAGGAAAGCGGACCCCGGGCGTCGCAAAATAAATAAATTTCAATTTCAATTTCAAAACGCAACTGGGACCGACGCTCGGATAATGATGGTGATTGTTGATATTTTGATATATTGATATGTATGATATTTTTAGGGACAATATTCAGTACGACGTAACTTCATTAACATGACGAAGAATTTTATGGGAAACAAATTTTTTTACGGAGATTTCACGTCTAAGACAATAATATCTACTAAAAGCGAGGTTATTTTGTGTCTTATTCACAAGAGTAAGATTTTCAAAAATTGAAAATAATATATTTTTGGAGTGAAACGTTTTTAGTGAAGTGTTTTTATTTGATGTTTGTATAACTTATTAATTATCCTCCAAGAAACCTTGAGTCGTTGATGGAACACAGAACAATGTCCTAGGTAGGTACTCCTTCACAGGTCATGCGATTAGGCTGTGGAATTGTCTTCCTTCTTATATTCAGGCATTAAATAAAACCATAGATGAAGCGTTCGTGGCCCCGCTGACTCAGTGTTCTGTAAACGATCACTGCATTAAGCAACATTCGCTATAGGTGGTCCTTGGATGGGTGACCACTTTGTGGAACGCGTGTGGCCTTAAAAAAAATCAGCAGCAGGTCGCCACAGCCTGCGCCTGTCTATTTCAACACGGCAATGGGCTTTCCACTTGTTACGTGGGATAGAAATGCATACGGTAAAATGTGGGAGTGTGGTATGCCTCTAGCTACCCCTTCGGGGATAAAGGCGTGACAATATGTATGTATGTAAATAAAACTTCTCACCACCTATTACGTGGGACAGGAATCCACACGGTGAAAAGTGGGCATAAAATATGCCTCTGCCACCCCTTCGGGGATAAGGCGTGATGGATATTTATTTATGTAAATAAAACCATTACCAATGTAGGTTTTTGTAGATTACCACATTTTGTACTAGGGGAGCCACGGGCATAAGTCAATAAATAATAGCCACAAACTATCGCCATCGCAGCCATGTTAGCGTTTTCATGCTATTACAGGATCTACTATATTATTGGTGAATATAAAATTTCATCCAGGTTTAGTTATGTACCAAGATCTCCGGGGCCCAAGTGACCTCACCTGCTGACTAAGGGACAAGATAACGTCACTAAGCCTATATATATATTACGGTTATGTCTTTCTTTGAAGTAGGTATATGCCAGGAACTAACAGAGAGTATAATGCAATCATAGAGATTTAAATACATATTATAAGAGCTATGCTATTACAGGATCTACTATATTATTGGTGAATATAAAATTTCATCCAGGTTTAGTTATGTACCAAGATCTCCGGGGCCCAAGTGACTTCACCTGCTGACTAAGGGACAAGATAACGTCACTAAGCCTATTACGGTTATGTCTTTCTTTGAAGTAGGTATATGCCAGGAACTAACAGAGAGTATAATGCAATCATAGAGATTTAAATACATATTATAAGAGTGTAAGCGGTCCTACTAATATATTCGGGGCCCAACCGACCTCACAAGCTCTTACGGGGTTAGGGGGTCCCACAGCAGTCGCACCCAACAATACCAAAAGTAAAAAACCAAACCATAGATGCTAAGCCTAGCAGTCGATAAAGGCCCCTGGCTCCAAATCCAGGTAGAATTTGGAAGTATCTGGGAATACGCACAGATGAAGAAGAAAAGATTGAATTACAACATATTATTTTGCCCAATAGGGTACTTATGCTTATCTCTATGATTTTCATTCTACTCAAAAGAAATACTAAACTTATATTGTCAATGAAAAACACCAAGCTCGTAAAAAATGGCAATGGCAAATCGTAAAACAAAACAATCTAAAAGAAGATAAAAGAACAAAAGAAAAAAATAAATCTCTACAAAAATAACGCTGTTTAGAATTATCTCAAAAATTTGGATGCAACGCTAGCTACAAATATGGATATACGCTGTGGAAGGCAACAAGCAAACTAAAAAGACCATGCACCGAACAATAGTTCCGGTTCCTTCAAAGGTCCTAGAAATGATTATCCTAAACCGCATGGTACCTGAAATCACAGAGCTACAAAACTCATACCATATCATTAATTTAGTTTCAGGCAGGCTCGTGGTACTATTAAGCAGATTCACAGACTGGTAGAAAAAATAAAACCTAACCACTCCGGGAGTGCCGACAGAAGTGAAAACTCAATTTATTAATAATTTATTTATTTATCTAGACGCGTTGGTACATGCATATATGCACACACTATAGCTGCGTATCGTAACGGGGTGTAGCGAGTCCAGAGATTTATCTCATCTAAAAAATTGCGTACCGCGCTAAAAGAAGTTTTTCCTTCAAAAATTGACCGGGATCGACGTTAATGATGATGATGAAAAATAAATCTACACTGAAAGACTCCTAATTGATTACACAGCATTATTTAATAAGACCTGTAGATGACCGGATTCAACGTTAGATGATGACGATGATAATGGTCGCGAGTCCAGAGATTTTATCTCATCTAAAAATAAGCGTACCGCGCTAAAAGAATATTCACTTCAAAAATTGACCGGGATGGACGTTAATGATGATGATGAAAAAAAATTCTACTCTGAAAGAGTCTTAATTGATTACACAATATTATTTAATAAGACCTGTAGATGACCGGGTTCAACATTAGATGATGATGATGATTATAGTCCCAAATCCAGAGATTTTATCTCCTCTAAAAATATGTGTACCACGCTAAGAGGCGTTTTCACTTAAAAAACTCAATTTATTAATAATTTATTTATCTAGTCGCGTTGGTACATGCATATATGCACACACTATAGCTGCGTATCGTAACGGGGAGTAGCGAGTCCAAATTTATCTCATCTAAAAAATTGCGTACCGCGCTAAAAGAAGATTTTCCTTCAAAAATTGACCGGGATCGACGTAAAGATGATGATGATGAAAAATAAATCTACACTGAAAGAGTCCTAACTGATTACACAGCATTATTTAATAAGACCTGTAGATGACCGGAATCAACGTTAGATGATGATGATGATTATGGTAGCGAGTCCAGAGATTTTATCTCATCTAAAAATATGCGTACCGCGCTAAAAGAAGTTTTTCCTTCAAAAATTGTCCGGGATCGACGTAAAGATGATGATACTATTAAGCAGATTCACAGACTGGTAGAAAAAATAAAACCTAACCACTCCGGGAGTGCCGACAGAAGTGAAAACTCAATTTATTAATAATTTATTTATTTATCTAGACGCGTTGGTACATGCATATATGCACACACTATAGCTGCGTATCGTAACGGGGTGTAGCGAGTCCAGAGATTTATCTCATCTAAAAAATTGCGTACCGCGCTAAAAGAAGTTTTTCCTTCAAAAATTGACCGGGATCGACGTTAATGATGATGATGAAAAATAAATCTACACTGAAAGACTCCTAATTGATTACACAGCATTATTTAATAAGACCTGTAGATGACCGGATTCAACGTTAGATGATGATGATGATAATGGTCGCGAGTCCAGAGATTTTATCTCATCTAAAAATAAGCGTACCGCGCTAAAAGAATATTCACTTCAAAAATTGACCGGGATGGACGTTAATGATGATGATGAAAAAAAATTCTACTCTGAAAGAGTCTTAATTGATTACACAATATTATTTAATAAGACCTGTAGATGACCGGGTTCAACATTAGATGATGATGATGATTATAGTCCCAAATCCAGAGATTTTATCTCCTCTAAAAATATGTGTACCACGCTAAGAGGCGTTTTCACTTAAAAAACTCAATTTATTAATAATTTATTTATCTAGTCGCGTTGGTACATGCATATATGCACACACTATAGCTGCGTATCGTAACGGGGAGTAGCGAGTCCAAATTTATCTCATCTAAAAAATTGCGTACCGCGCTAAAAGAAGATTTTCCTTCAAAAATTGACCGGGATCGACGTAAAGATGATGATGATGAAAAATAAATCTACACTGAAAGAGTCCTAACTGATTACACAGCATTATTTAATAAGACCTGTAGATGACCGGAATCAACGTTAGATGATGATGATGATTATGGTAGCGAGTCCAGAGATTTTATCTCATCTAAAAATATGCGTACCGCGCTAAAAGAAGTTTTTCCTTCAAAAATTGTCCGGGATCGACGTAAAGATGATGATGATAAAAAATAATTCTACACTGAAAGAGTCCTAATTGATTCCACAGCATTATTTAATAAGACCTGTAGATGACCGGAATCAACGTTTGATGATGATGTTGATTATGGTCGCGAGTCCAGAGATTTTATCTCATCTAAAAATATGCGAACCGCGCTAAAAGAAGTTTTTCCTTCAATAATTGACCGGGATCGACGTAAAGATGATGATGATAAAAAATAATTCTACACTGAAAGAGTCCTAATTGATTACACAGCATTATTTAATAAGACCTGTAGATGACCGGAATCAACGTTAGATGATGATGATGATTATGGTCGCGAGTCCAGAGATTTTATCTCATCTAAAAATATGCGTACCGCGCTAAAAGAAGTTTTTCCTTCAAAAATTGACCGGGATCGACGTAAAGATGATGATGATAAAAAATAATTCTACACTGAAAGAGTCCTAATTGATTACACAGCATTATTTAATAAGACCTGTAGATGACCGGAATCAACGTTTGATGATGATGATGATTATGGTCGCGAGTCCAGAGATTTTATCTCATCTAAAAATATGCGTACCGCGCTAAAAGAAGTTTTTCCTTCAAAAATTGACCGGGATCGACGTAAAGATGATGATGATAAAAAATAATTCTACACTGAAAGAGTCCTAATTGATTACACAGCATTATTTAATAAGACCTGTAGATGACCGGAATCAACGTTAGATGATGATGATGATTATGGTCGCGAGTCCAGAGATTTTATCTCATCTAAAAATATGCGTACCGCGCTAAAAGAAGTTTTTCCTTCAAAAATTGACCGGGATCGACGTAAAGATGATGATGATAAAAAATCTTACTCTTTTTCGATCAGGACACGTGACCCTGACGCGAGTTTAAATCTTACGCTTTTCGATCAGGACACGTGACCCTGACGCGAGTTTAAGATTTTATACCCAACGCCGCTAAAGAAGTTTTCACTTCAAAAAATCAACCAAGCATTTGAAAGCAAATCCTACTGCTCAGCAGCCTTTCTAGATATCTCACAGGCAGTTGACCGCGTCTGGCATCAAAGTCTTTTATGCAAAATACGCTTAAGCCTTCCCATTAACTATTATTTTTCATAAAGTTATAATATCTCAGTGATATACATCCTTATGATAGGAACGATGAAAGTGTTAAAAGTCTTACTAAAATTCAAGCTGAAGTTCCACGGGGCAGCGTTATGAGCCGAACGCTTTATTTAATAAATACATTGACTTGCCACATACAAATGAGGCACTTACGGGAACAGTTACTGACGACACTGCAGTACTTGCAGTCGTCGTAACCGCCCATGCTTCATCTACAAAACTGCAAAATAATTTAAAACTCTATGATCTTAAATGGCTAAAAGACTGGAGGATAAAAGCTAATGAAGTTAAATCGTTCCATGTTTCCACTTTGAAGCGCTCGTGGCCCCGCGGTCTCAGTGTTCTGTAAACGATCACTGAGTTACGCAACTTTCACTATGGCTGGTACTCGGATGGGTGACCACTTTGTGGCATTTACATTTGCGAGCGTTTCCGTGCTTCGGAAGGCACGTTAAGCTGTTGGTCCCGGTTGCCAGTAAAATGGCAGTCGTTAAGCCTGGTTGAAGGCCTTATAGGCGGCTTAAAAATTTCAACAGCAGGTAGCCACAACCTGCGTCTGTCTATTTCAACACGGCAATGGGCTCACCACCTATTACGTGGGACAGGAATCCACACGGTGAAAAGTGGGCATATAATATGCCTCTGCCACCCCTTCGGGGATAAGGCGTGATGGATATTTATTTATTTATTTATTTACTTTCACCCTGAGACGGCAAACCTGCCCTGAATTAAATTAAATAAAAAAAATACCTCAGGCGGATGGCGCCAGATACTTGAGTGTATATCTGGACCGGTGACTTACCTTACTGCAAAGTCACATATGGAACAAAATGAAAGCACTTGACCATGAGATAAGGAAAGTTTATTTATTATGGCCTGTATTTATTTGCTTATGGGTCGTAAATCCCAATTTTCCTTGGAAAACATATTTCTGTTGTACTAAAACCTGTCTGGACCTACGGATTGCAGCTTTGGGCCAAAGCAGCTACATCTAATTTTAAAATCTTGCAACGATTCCAATCCAAAACACTTCGCATGATAACTGGAGGACCATATTATTTGACAAATAATTAAATCCATAACCAAACAGTAGAAATTAAAAATTCTCTACCTGCGTGTTGCAAACTAATAAAGTCACATGCTAATTTATTTGCTAGACGCCTTATAATGACCAATCCAAAACACACCTTTAAATCTTGTGTGAAACCATAATGGACGTATCATTGGATATCGTACCATGCACGCCAACAAAATAAGCACAAACAAACATCTGGGTAAATGTTGATATGACAGGTTACTGCAAAAAGTAGATAAAAAACTGAAAAAATAACATTAATAACTTCTAAATTTCTACTTTGACAAATTTGTGGTTAGATGCCTACGATTTTGGCAAATTTCGTTAATTCTTTGACGGAGTTACAGTTGTTTGATTGGAAATCATGGTGGAGCAATAGTAACGCACACCCTAGGTCCTAGTACGTACCTTTTTCTATCAGTGTGTAAAATTCTGAAGATATTTAAATGCCATATATTTTACAAGAATGATTTTAAATACAAAATGGAACGGGAATAGGAAATAAGTATGGAAATAGGAAGCAATTAAAAATAGATTAGTTTGTTGCTATCCATGATTATTATACAGATACTTAACGATTATAAAGTAGGTATCGAATATTTTATTCAATATTTTTATATTTTGAGTGAAGCATGTTTTTGTATTTGCTTTTTCTAATAAAACTTGTATCGATTGTAAATTTACAACAATTATCACCCAATGATATTAATGATTATGTAAGTAAAATTTCAAGATACAAATAAATATAAAAATGTTTTTTCGTCATGTTGATCTACTCGTAGTATTATCTATTATATTATATATTATAAAGCTGAGAGTTTGTTGGTTTGTTTGGTTGAACGCGCTAATCTCAGGGACTACAGGTTCGATTTGCAAAATTATTTTTGTGTTGAATACGCTACGACACTAAAAGTTATGCACTTTAATCGTTTACGCAGCGTTCGCAACGGAAGCTATCAAAAGGAATATTTTGTCCCCGATTTTGCCACATTTATCATTGCTGTTCCGCACCTATTGGTCGTAGCGTGATGTTATATAGCCTATAGCCTTCCTCGATAAATGGACTATTCAACACAAAAATAATTTTGCAAATCGAGCCTGTAATCCCTGAGATTAGCGCGTTGAACCAAACAAACAAAAAAACTCTTCAGCTTTATAATATTAGTATAGATATGTATTTAAAAATATTTGAGTATAATTGTCAGTTCTTTATATCCCATACCACAAGCTTATATTAGCTTATTTTGGGCTAGATAGCATTGTGTAAAAATTAAATAACCCTCAATATTTAATAATTTAATTTAAGTATGCCACTGCCATCCCTTATAAAGATAGAGGCAGATAAAACAAAATAATTTATTTAAATGTTTTGTCTACACTAATATTATAAAGAGGAAAACTTTGTTTGTATGTTTGTAATGAATAGGCTCAAAAAGTACTGGACCGATTTAAAAAATTCGTTCACCATTTGACAGTTACATTATCTACGAGTAGCATAGGCTATATTTTATTTTGGAAAAAAATAGGGTTCCGTAAGTTATTTGGGTTTTTCGGACACAAGGTGTAAAAAATCAACCAGAAAAGTTACTTATTTTGCGTACGCTGCCTAAACTATAAAATATAGATCCATTAAATGTTCTAATTAATTGTAGATCTTATAAATATCTACAAAAAAGTCCGCGACACACTATACCTATCTATGTCGAGTGTGGCACAACAACCATTGTTTTATTTAAAGATCTGGAATTTTTTCGGACTACATTTAAATGCGTTTATTTTACTCATGCTATTAATCCTTATCAAAATAAATTATTTCATCACTAAGTACAGTTTATGTAGATAATATTTGGTCTTTGAATGATTAAAAATGGACGTTTCGGCCCGTTGCGAAGTGGCCGTCACCAAGGCAGGGGTGCGCGTGCGGGAGGGGAGTTTAGATCTATGAGTAAGGTACCTGCGCGACTAATAATTTTCGTGAATTAACTGAAATATAACGATTATTGTTGAAGAGGTCGCAAAAAATCTTATGTAAGGCGAAAAAAGGAACACGGTTACCGAAATCTACGCGGGCGAAGCTGCGGGCGGAAGCTAGTTACTAATACTTATAGAAACGTTTCTAATTAAACTGTTTAGTAATATTTGTAATTGTGTGTCTGCAGGGACCGTATGACATAAATCTGACCTATTACGGGGTGTGTCCAGGTGTTTACCAAAAAGCAAAAGTGAAGGCATATAACGAGGGAAATGACTGCTGTACAAACATAACTCTCCAACATAGCGTACATGTGGATTCTGTTAGTAAATAAAGTATATATCACTTCATTATAAGGTGTAGCACGTTTCCATTAAAAATCAAAATAGACTACCTAAGTAGATAGACTAACTAACTACTATAGACTAATTAACTAACTACACTAGGTAATATCTAAACTAAATAGGTAATAGCTAAGCAACCAGAGTAATTACAAGTACATTTTGGGTAGAACTTCAGCCTGGTTAATTCGCATTGGCGGCAGGGAAACTCCAAGATCCTACAGGGACGAGGACAAGCATGGTCAACAACATTTTGTGGAATCCTAGATTTTTTGCACAGAAGAAACATGAATTACAATTTCTCCTTTCTTAGGCCTACAGAAGAGATTTCTATGGAAATAAGTAGACCTTTGTGCAATGTTGTTTTTCATAATGTTTTTTTTCCTTTTATATTTGAGCGCTGTGTACATACATAAATAAATTAACAAAATAAGCTATAAAGTGTAGGTCTGTATTTATAACAATTCTCTGGCCTGTATTTATAAAGACACTGTTCGAGGATCTTTTAAGAAGTCTTCTGGAGGGAAATGCGTATCTCTGTCTTGATCTGAGTTACGTATGGTATCCTAATGTATAGAGGATTGTTCAATTGAGAATTTAATTAAAACAAAATTTTTGCTTCATGTCATTATGGATGGTTTCCATTTCTATTCTGTCACATGAAAAATATCGTTAACATCTTCCACGTATATACTTATTATTCTGTGAGGTGAATCATGGCAGTCACGCTAGAGGAATGTACCAGAATCCTGACTTTTTTAGAACCTGGGCGGAGCCAGCGCGAAACAGCTAGAAACATTGGTGTATCTTTGTCGATTGTTCAGCGGGTAGTCCAGCGATACCAAGAACCGGGATCACACCTTAGGAGACCAGGAAATGGCAGGCCAAGATGCACAACGGCCAGGGAAGACAGATTGGTCTAGGGATGGTCTAGACTCTAGGGTAAGGTTCACGGACGAATCTAAATTCATGCTTTATAAGCATGATGGTAGGCAGTTGGTGTACAGAAGACCAGGAGAGCGATTTCATCAAGCGTGTGTGGTATACAATTAGTAGCGTACAAGTTTGGACTGAAATTTCTGCCGAGGCCCAAACCGAGTACTCATTCAAAATGGAGCTCTAAATGCAGAGAGGTACGTGGAAGAGATCCTCAATGACCATGTGGGACCTTCCATGGCCTGGATAGACCGGCATGGCATATAAATGCATGATAATGCGCGTCCCCATATCGCCAGAATTGTACATGACTACCTTGAAGAGGTCGCTATCGACTATCGTGCAGTGGACAGCGCGAAGCCCTGACTTAAACCCTATCGAGCACACCTGGGACGAGCTTCAGCGATGCGTAAAAATTGTCGAAATCCTCCACCAATCACGCTTTCCGAGCTCAAACGAGCACTGGTGGAGGAAAGAGAAGGTATTCCTCAGCACCGGCTTCGAAATTTGGTAACAGCATGCCTAATCGTCTGGAAGTTGTTAGAAGAGGTCGTGGAAACAATACAAAGTACAAAAATTTTAAAATGTTATGAAAAACAGCATAGAAAGAAAGAAAAAAAAAGAAGATTTATTTTGTATTTTTTTTAATTTTATTCTTTTGTTCGTTGAAGGAATTCACCCAGGTTACATCGCTAGTAGTATCGTTAGGCTACATCGTTTAGTGTAGACTAAACTATGTAGTCATAGTACCATAAAGAGTAGGTGTATGTTCCTCGGTAATTATGTATTTGTATTAGATATATGAATACCGTACTATCACATCAGGTGATACCTGTTATGATAGTTATATATGGTAAGAAATAAATAAATAAATAAATAACATTTTTAATTTCAGATAAAGATATTAGTGCATCGAGGTATTGATAAACCAATTCTCTTATATAAATACTTATTGAAGAAACCATGTCAACATCCAATCGTTATGCCAATTCTACAGCAACACTATGCCATAGATAATCGTTGTATTATAAAAGAGGTTTGTACTATGAATGTATAATTTTGAACATAATTAATATATACATTCTTTACTAAAACTAAAAATTAAATGAACAAACTAAACTTAAATATATACCTAACCCTACATACACGCGTCAAAAAATTCCTCAGCATCATCGCCGACAGCAAACGTTCCCAGGAATGGCATCGTTAAATGGCAATGCTAATTCTTTGTGCAAGGAAATATTCAGTCTTCAGGGAGATGTGATGGCGCTAGAGTGTTGACGCATGTTGTGTCACCAACACCCACACCAACGGCCGACCCATTTTCCAAGGCAACAAAGACTTCTCTCTCTCTCTTCACTGTCTCTTACCATCGTCACGCACCAGCCCGTTTGGTTCTCGTATGTGACAAGAGCGCAACGGATTATGTCGTTAAGATTGGCGTGGCGAGATATACGACCTGCACTTCTGCTGCACGAGAGGCCATGGCGTCAAAGACTATCCACAACTTCTCCACAGTGGCAATGATGCGGAGAAACACACGGAGCACCCAAACGGAGACAAGTGGCAAGGCGGAAAGTAGTATCATCCAACTTAGTACCTATGTTGGGTGATGGAAGCGCCTGACTCCCACTCTCCCACAGCCATCAAACGCACGCGCTCTGCAAAATAGCGAGAAGTATTGATTAAATTTACCAAGCTACAGAGCGGCACATCCCAGAGTCTCTGAGAGGATGGGTTAACTGGCAAGGCAGTATTACTTAATTATATAATCTACCTATTATTATAATTCACATGTCACGATCTTTCTCCGGGATGAATTGAGAAGATCTGATTTTAAAGTTTTTTATTTTTGTGAGTTTTGGTCCTAGGGACATAGGATAGATTTTATCGAGGTCGGAATGAGTGGAGGATTCTAATGCGGTATGAAGTTCGCCTAATCTAAATTATCTCAATGCCAAAACGGTGGTCTTCAGGTCTTTAATTTCGCGCTTTTACAGGAATCGAAAATAAGATAAAAAAAAACAGTATACATAGTCATTCTTTTTTTTTTTAAATACAGAATGAAGTTTGACTTAACATTTTGTGTTTCGGTGTACGTAAAAAACCGGTCAAGTGCGAGTAGAACTCGTGCGCCGTTTGTTCTGTACCTTCCTAATATACTGCCATAATAAAATGTGTACTTTGTTTGAGAACTATCCAATTAAACTAGACCTCCAAATTGTATGAGCGCTCATACAACTCAGATGTCTATGTTAATTGGTTACAGCTATGTATGTATGGACACCCCAAAATTTTTAACAGTTTATATTTTCGACCCAAAACCGATAGGGTACTTTCGGTTGACATAGAATGGTCAATTTCGGGCTAAAACAAGGTCATATAGCACAAGTAAAGGAAAAAAATCGTGTTGACCCAGGACCTTGATTTTTATATAATATCTGGTATAAATTTCCTCTTGCAATGTTCCACCACCATCTCACCACGCATTCCTGAGAAAACCGTTATTGACACACGGACAGACTGACGGACAAGAAAATAATGTTATAAGGGTTCTTTTTAACATTTTTAGGTACGGAACCCTATTATTTAACTCACTCACATTTTTTTTCAGGGACAATATTCACAACGACGTAACTTCATAACTATGACGAAGAATTTCATAGGAAACAAATTTTTTTACGGAAATTTCATGTCTAAGACGATATTATCGACTAAAAACGAGATTGTTGTGTGTGTCATTAACAAAAGTAAGATTTTCAAAACATAAAAAAAATTAACTGGACGTGTCTTTATTTTGATTTTTAACCCCCGACGCAAACAGAGCGGTGTTATAAGTTTGCCGTATCTGTGGATCTGTCTTTCTGTCTGTGGGATCATAGCTCCCGAACGGATGAAGCGATTTTGAATTTAGTTTTTTTTTATTAAAGGTGACTTACTAAGTGTTCTTAGACATGTTTGATGAAAATCGATTGAGCAGTTTAAAACTTCTGGGAGGAAAGTGAGAAAGAGTAACCAAATGTCTGCAAGATTTACGAAATATGAGTGAAATGAAATATGGATAACATTATATTAAAGAACATTAAAGATGTGCGAAGCTAATACGGCTTCTCTGCATCTTGAAAAGTCGCAAGTGCGGTCACACATGGAATACTGCTATCACATTTAAGCCTATAACCTGAATAACACCTTCGGCATTTCCACTATGCGGCATAAAAGGGCGACTCAAGGGTTATCAACGATCCTTTAGTTGCAGGTGGTACAGAGCTCCTTCGCGTCAGGAGAGACTTCGCCTCCTTATGCTGGCCATACACGATCCTTACTATCATCCAATCGGCATGACACTGCAGGCTTGATCCAATCTGCAGTTCGTCCATATACACCACACACCATCAGTTTAAACTATCCAATCGACAGCGACGTTCAGTTGAAGCCATGGCGTCATCGGTGACAGTCGACGATGTTATAGCCGTTTTGGGCATTTTACTCGTGAAAATTAAGCAAAAAAATACAAAAGATCGCGCAGAGTGGTGCAAGCAGTGGTTAATGAAAAGAAAACAGTTTGCTCATATAAATTTATTAAAAGAATTGAGTTTTACCCCAAAAGATTATTGTAATTATTTACGAATGAATGAAGAAACTTAAATGAAACTTCTAACGTTAGTTACTCCTTTAATTGAGAAGCAAGATACTGTTATGAGAAGCGCTATCTCGGCGCACGAGACGTTAACAGTGACTTTACGATTTCTAGCAACAGGGAGATCATATGAGTGCTTAAAATTTTCGGCCATTATTATGGCCGCTGATATTATCACCTCAATCTTTAGGGTGAATTATACCAGAAACCTGTGCTGCTATTTACGAAGTTCTGAAAAAGGATTATAGAATAGAATAGAATAAACTTTATTTGTACACCAGGTCAAAGTTAATTTACAATGAATTTCATATAATATTGTACAAAGGACGACCTTATCGCTAAACAGCAATTATATACCGGTAAGATTGCTGTTTTTTTATATTTTACAGTTTTTATACTTTTTTGAATTTAGTAATTTGTTGGTGTCCGCGGCTTCACTTGCGTGGACTAGGTACATTTTATTAAATTAAATTTTATTTATTTTAATAAATTCCAGTAGCACTTCGCGGTACCTGTATTTTGCGACATATTGTGAGAGGATGCGCACGACGGACATCTATCACCAACAAAATTATTGACTTGACTGACCGATCTGACGATCGCCGACCGCCATACACGGTCCAATCGGCATTATCCAATCGATATGATCAAGCCAAAAGAATCTAAATTCGATTATGCCATCAATTATAACATTTATAACTGTCATGCCAATCCACTCGCACACACGGTCAATTCTAACTGAACCAATCGGTAGCGTCATGCCGATTGGACGATAGGAAGGATCGTGCATTATGCGTCTTATATCGCCTTTATAATAGTTTGAGTTATGATAAATTATTTGACATGCTTTACCAACACTTTGCTTCCGGAGCGCTAGCATACGGTAAGGTCTGATAAGAGCTTTCTTCAACGTACCTATCTATGTACGTTTGGATTGTGCAAAAAAACTTCGAAGTTCGATTTTTTGAATGTCTAGTATGGGATTCTTTGAAAAGTTTTTGTCGGGTCAGTAGCGAGAGGTGACATACCGACAGCAGTGCCATCTAACAAGACCAATTGTATTTTCAAACAATTCAGTAACCCATTAAAATAGACACACAAAATTTCATTTAAATCGGTCCCGTCGTATAGGAGTTAAGGTGATAAATACACATACAGGAGCATTAGGTATATAAAATAATATTTTCTTTTTAGACAACAACCTACCGATACTTTCTTTTTTTTATTTCTATACTCTGTTTTTTTTAAACAAAACTGTTTGGTATTCTAACAAAACAGACCAAAGAGATCGGGACCTCATTTCAAGCTCCGTTATAAATCAAACTAATTTCTGAACGCATCGATAAATGTTTGACAATCAAGTGACCCTAATTTTGTAAACAAAAAAAAACAAAAGAGATTGAACGAACTTCAGATATACTATTGTAGTCTTTGAAGGTGACACTTCTCGACATTTTCTCCAGACAAATTTCGGGAGGGTATTACTCCACTGTTTGACACTGTACATCCAAAGCTAAACTTGATATCGTTTTGTCTCTTTATTAATTTTGTCTGTACGGAAACAGAATAGTAAAATAGAAAGCCGTTAAAAAGTTACGAGCTACCAAAGATTCGCTTTTATTGTCAATTTTAACGCAACTTTGGGCGTAAATTAGTTATAAAATAATTGTCAAATTACCAAAACAAAGTCGGTACCGACAAAGCACAGTTATCGAAGAATTCAATAAATTTTATTTGTAATTGATTTATGCAGTGGTCTTTTCATAAAACTCGATTTTCAAAAGGCCTTTTCCAAAATTTTAACGCGCGCCTTTTCCTACTAATTGTCGTGCATCTCACTAAATAATGTTTCCCCCGCTGAGGGGCGGGAGGACGACGCTCACGCATACATGAACAATATGTCACACGCTCGTCGCCGCACGTTTTTACTTCTACTTAATCTAGTTTTATTCGACCGACTCAGACTACTGCGACCACAGAACAGAAAAAGCAGTAGAAGTCGTAAGTAGGCGGGGCACGCGTACCCCAGACTTTGCGCAAACCCGCAAATGACTCAGTTACGCCTCCATTTCATTACAGTAGTCTCCTTTAACTTTCGGAGCGACAACAAGTGAAAAAATAATATAATAGTGCCATATTGTGCCATTTTACAGTGTAAAAACGATAGCTGGACCAAAAATGTTTTGAATGGTGGTATATCTTATCACAGGTAAGTATTATTTTTACAGATTTTCAATAAATAACAATAATGTGAGTTTTCTCTAGCAAAACAAGCATAAATTAACTTTATTGTAATTCAAATAAAGTCTACTTTCCTTCGCATTGAACAAATTATTCTCGAAAATTCCATGAACAGAGTTACATTATTAGCTACTCGTTTAGTGATTGCCATTATCGATAAAGTGCTGTCGATAATTTAAAATTTATTATAACTTTTATATTGTTAATTTAGATTCGTGATATGTAATTTTATAAATTTTACAAATATAATATTCGTATAGTAGTCAATAGTTTTTAGTCAAGACATGGGTGTGGTTATTTCAGATTTCCTCAATGTCCACATAGAAAACAAAAATGGATCGAGGCTACTGGAAGACAAAACTGGTCTCCTTCAAAATCCAGCATTAATGACGAGTTTAAACCTTATTTTACCCCCTTAAGGGTGGAAATTTGAAAAATCCTTTCTTAGCGGGTACTTAACAAGGGTAGTTTACCGTAAAAAAATCAAGTTTCTAGGTGCAAGGATTTTGGCTGGGCGTTGATAGATGAGTGAGTCACATTTGCTTTTATTAATATGATAATATTATAATATGAATATTTTTACTTGTATAATAAACAGTGTGACATTGTTGAAATCGTTTTATTTAATACTATCGCCAACTTCTTTGTGGCACCTGTTTATGTGATAGTAGTTTTATCCTGACTCAGTTTCCTTTATACTCATTTGACCGTCGTCGTCAGGCTGTCAAAATTATAGACTTAAGATTAAAGAAGGAAGCAAGCAGTGTATTAATATCGGTCCATTCGCGGTCATAATGGCGTTTTCTCTATTGAAAAAAAAAATCTTCTAGATCAAATTAAGTAATCCTCAACAGCTAACTGGTGCAGATGCTAGCTGACCAGTTTGAATGAATATTTTGGGGTGAGATTGTAATTTTTCATAAATTTTTAATAAAGTGAAAGTTGCTATTTTGCTGTCCCTAATAAATGAAGCGTATACCGAGTTCCAAAGGGATTTCGATGGGGATGCAGGTGCATCCGGGAATCGATGACAATATTAAAAAAGAAAGAAGGTTTGAATGTATTGTCTTTGAATACAACCAGTACTCGACGATAGATGAAGATTTAAAAAGGGTTAGCCTTCACGTATATTTAATAATGTTAATTAATTAGTAAAACTAAGGTTCTAGTATTTTAAAGAGATGATGTAAGAACTAAATGCAAGATTTGGGTAAACCAGGAACGTCTAGAATAAGTGAATGAAATTGTGTATTTAGGGAGTATGTTTAGCGCAGACGGAAGATGTGATTCAGATGTAAAACGACAAGTAGCTGCCGGAAACAAAGTTAACGGTGCTTTATCCCAATTGGTAAAGCGACAAAGCATCGTAAAAGAAGCACGCCTCGCGATTCATAACGCAGTGCTAGTGCCAACGTTGCTTTACGGCAGTGAAACCTGGGTATGTCAGCAGATGCATGAAAGTAAATTGAATGCTGTGGAGATGCGATCACTTCGAAAATTGTGCGGCGTAACTTTGGCCGACCGAATACGTAACCAAGTGATACGCAATATGGCAGGTTTGAATGAAAGGTCAGTGTTAAGCAGCTCCGCACGCATGGTGAAGATTTTCCGTTTCCCACAGGAACTTGTTACCGGGATAAAAAGTAGCATAGCTGTTATTCTGATGTGTAAGCTATATTATTGTAGTTTCATCAAAATCTATTCAGTAGATTTTGTGTGAAAGAGTAACAAACATCAATCCATATTTACAATCTTTTACGCTTATAATATTAGAAGGATATAATATTAATACCTTTAGGTTAAAATACATATATAATATAATAGGTAATAATAACTTTTAGCGAGGGGGTTTTTCGATCAGGGGGAAATGGAGGCAGGGGAGGGGAAATGGTTCCGTAGTGCTTGGCAAGAGCGCTTAGAATTAAACACTTAAACCAAAAAAAATTAGTATTTTTCCTCAATTTACTCCAAAGTAGACTTCGGAGTAAATTGAGGAAAAGGGCTAATAATAGTAATAACCGTAGACGGTTCACAGAACCAATAGTGGTCAATATATTTAAGTACGTATCATATTACATCACGATCTTAAGTGTAGGTGCATTGCGAAATATTAACTAATGAAATCGATACTAAAATGATCATTAACATCCCTTCAGGTGTAACAGCACTTTGATTCAATTATAAACCTTAATGCAACGATTTAAGAGATAGAATTGAATACATTCGTTATAGTGACATCTAGTGTTTAGTGGCGGCTCTCGATCTTTTGTAAGTTTCTAATTTCATAATTGAACAATAGATGTCTAGATGTCTACGTTATACGTAATAATGAACTCTAATGTGATAGATTTGTGGTATTTTTTTCCAGATCTTTGGACATAATATTATTAAACCAATCACGACACAGATGTCTTTGTATTGGCATATACAAAATCTTGTCGATGTGTGCACTTGGGGTACGCTGGTTCTGATACTAATGAACGCATACTTCTACTGTTTTTTCTGTTCTGTGGCTGCGACCTACGTCGTCGCCGTCGTACGTATGACGTGTAAGTTGACTTTCTTTACCTGCGCTCTAAGTTACTACACTACATTGATCTCTGGCTTGAACTTTGGATTTCGATACTACCTACTTTATCTGTTTGGCTTCGCACTGTTTGGATTCCGAATTTTAGTTACAAATTGGAATTGTTGGTTTGAGTAGACGCTGTACCAGTGACATTGTATTGGTTCATTGAAGAACAGGTGCGAATAGGGTTGCCAACTTTTATTTCAAGAAATAAATTATATTTAGGTCTGAGAAGGATATTAAACAGTATTTTATAAAAATCAACAGTTTTTTTTATTTATGTTTTGAATACATTTTTCTTGACGTTTTCGCAGAACTAATTAGTCCTTTTGGAAAGCCTTATATATCTTACCATAACGCTACACATTTTTTATCAAATTGATATTTACTCTATTTCTATCGTCCCGCCACTTCGCATTCATAACTGAAAATACCCTTTTATTCAGTAGATCCTGAGGTGACGGAAACAGACAGTAAATAATAGGTCTTTACCTCTGAAATTGCCATTCTGTAGTACTGGCCATTTCAAAACAAAATAATTTTTGTTTGACTAAGAATTCTAATTTCAAATTACTTTATTTTAAAAACATGGAATTCTTTTCCCAAAAGTAGTCATTTGTTTATTGATTAGTGTTACATTTTCATTATTTATTTATTTTATTTATTTTCAATCTTTTTCGTCATCATGGATACGTTAAAAATTCGAGTAATTATGGAATATGAGTACCGTAGTGGCAGCAACGCAACACAAAAGGCACGCAACATCAACGACGTTTACGGAGCTAACACTACAAACCAATATTTGTTTGCACGTACCTGTTATTGGTTTGCTTGCTTCCGTTCTGGTAATTTCGACCTGAAAATTGAATCTCGCGGTCGTCCGAAGACTTTGGTCGACAATGACGAAATAAAGGCGATTGTGGAAGCTGATGATACACATCTACGGCTGAATTAGCAGCAGTTTTCGACGTTAGCGTCAAAACAATATTGGTCTATTTGCGTCAAATTGGCAAGGTAAAAAAGCTTGACAAATGGTTGCCCCACGATCTCAATAATCGCCAGCGCGAAGTACGCGTCGAGTCGTGCCTTGCACTGCTCAACACACACACAAGTTAAGGAATTTTGAAAAGCATTGTTACCTGCGATGAAAAATGGATTCTGTTTGATAACAGCAAGCGCTCAGCAAGTTGGTTGGATCCTGGTTCAGCACCTTAACAATGCCCTAAACGAAAACTTACCCCTAGAAAAGTGATGGTCACTGTTTGGTGGTCTAGTGCCGGTGTGATTCATCACAGCTTCTTACCTAACTGGGGGAGCATTACTGCAGATGTGTACTGTGAAGAACTGAACACAATGATGGAGAAGCTGGAATATCTCCAACCAGCATTGGTCAATCGCTTGTCTCCGCTGCTCCTGCACGACAACGCGCGACCTCATACTGCACAGCAGACGGTCTCCAAGTTGCAAGAACTGAGGTTGGAAGCTCTCCGTCATCTGCCCTACTCACCAGACCTTGCGCCTACAAACTACAACTTTTTCCAGAATTTTGATAACTTCTTGGCGGGAAAAAAAATCAATACCTGAGAGGCATTACAAAATGCCTTTGAAGAATTTGTTACCTCCCGTCCAGCTGATTTCTTTAAGAAGGGCATCAATAAACTGTTACTGCGTTGGCAAAGATGCATTGATTGCATAGGTGATTACTTCGATTAATACAAATAAAAAATACATGAAAAAAAATCTTTTAATTTTTTCATACAAAACGGCAATTTCATAGGTACCTTAGTATGCTAACTTCCACATAAATATTTTATTAAAGTAAAAAAAACATCTTGGGTCGACACGATGATTGAACCCGTGACCTTTGATAAAGTACAAAACTAGAAATAATATGATGAGACTATTTTATTTATATTATTTCATTCTTGTTTAATATTAACTAGTAAATAGCTCCATTTCTGACCAGTAGACAAACGACAGACAAACTTTTAAAATTATATACATTTTATCAGAAATGTGTTATGCCGGAGTTAATAGATCCCCGTTACCCTCGCAAACTACCATTTAGAGATCGAATGTAAATCAAATTGGCATAAGCACAGACAAAATTAGCGGAATATAAAAAAAAATGATTTTTTTCCGGTCTCTTTAGCAATTTGATTTATATTTATTTGATTTTAGAAACAATGTGTTTCAATAATAATAATAATTTATTTGGACAAGAGCCTCGACCAAAAACTGATGAGGCTCACGTTAGGCAGCTGGATCAAGCGCTTGATTCAGAAAGTAGTTCTTCTGGAAATGGCGCGTATTGTTAGGAGGTTGCTCTTCAAGAGCCCTGACCATTGGCAGCTAGGACCCTGTTCCCGATAGTTTTGTTACTAAAAATGTTTAAAAATATAATTAATATGTATAGAAAATGAGTAAAGAATACTTTTAAAAAAAATAGTAGAAAATGTGATGACTACGTATAAAAATGTTATAAAAGAAATAAAGATTTCCAAAACAGTTTTATTTGTATTATTCAATAATTTAAAATATGTTATGGAAGCACCCATACAATAATTGAGTAAGCATCTTGCAACTCTTGTAGCAATCTTCCGTTACTCGCTCTACGATATGACTAAAAAATCATGCTGTACCTAAGTTACTTGGTTTATTCTATTTGTTTGCGAAATAATTTCTTATAATTGGAATTGGCCTTCGGAAGGCACGTTAAGCCGTTGGTCCCGGTTGCCAGTAAAATGGCAGTCGTTAAGCCTGGTTGAAGGCCTAATGGGAGCGGCTTGAAAAAATTCAACAGCAGGTAGCCACAACCTGCGTCTGTCTATTTCAGACAGGAATCCACACGGTGAAAAGCGGGCAAATAATATGCCTCTGCCACCCCTTCGGGGATAAGGCGTGATGGATATTTATTAATTTTTTAATTTTTATTGACAACCCTAATTTTTCGTTGTTAGGTATCTATTTGATGTATGGAGTTGACAACTTTGGCGGCGGACAAAGTAGATAGATATATGTGGGATTATCATACCTGTGATAATCCCACATATATGTACCTACTTAGTACCTACCTACTGCTATAATTATTTAGGTACCTACAATACAACAAAAATCGTCATAAACCGTCGCTGCATCGTAGACACTAAAATGTAAACTTTAGGTACGTAGGTAGGTACTTACTAAGAAAACTATCTTAGTGTGTCTTGTGTTTACAGTTAGTGATATTGAGTACATATAGGTAGGTAAGTAAAAAAAATTAAAAAGACAAGTAAGTAAGTAATTATGAAAACTATTTATAATAGGTATGCAGACTGTTTACGATGATTAGGTATCCACTGCTTGAGCGATCGCTGCATGACCACCCGGGGAATACTAAACGTAATGAAATAAGCATATGTGTGTATCGTGGAACATCGTTTTTGTTCGGAACGGTTGGGAACGCTGCATGCGTGCGTACGAACTAGACGTGCGTAAAGACTAGCGTCAAACTGCTCATAACTGATACTATCACTTGCTATCACGATGCTAGGTGAGACAGCGTGCTTTTTGGTCACGCCCACCAGTGAGTTCGAGCTTGCGACTTGTGCCACCTTAAGAACATTTTGTGTTGAAAAATTTTGTGGTCACATTTAGTATTTTACTTTATTTATTACATATTTTCTAACCTTTTAAACCTTCCCTTAACTTTTACAAAACCTTTCTATATCAAAATTAGCCAAATCAGTCCTGTCATTCTCGAGTTTTAGCGAGATTAACTAAAGAATAGCAATTATTTTTTTATACATATAGATAATAATATAATATAAATAATAAATAGGTTAAACAGGTGCCACGGGGATTGAAGTATGTCACAGGTACAGCCGTGTGCCACAACTAGTCAACTATATAAACCTTTATACTGGCAAGCAGACGTTGTACTGCTTAAACGTTGAAGCCGGATCACGATGACATCTACCGAGTTCATTGGATTTTCAAGCTATAGATCAGGGACTATAATATTAGTATACATAAACCGTAGACTTCATCTGCTACCGGTGCAACTGCTGACTAACGGAAAAGACAAAGTTGCAGGCGCTCGTTATTCGACTTACTCAATACTCAATATGTTTATTGCATTCCATAATGTGATTAAACAGATGTTAAGACAAACTATGTAGCAATTATGGACCCTGTCGGGCACAGCAAAAATTATACTTTAAATAAGCCTGAGGTTATTTCTTTCTTGTTCCTTGAAGCGAATGATAATTCTTTAAATAGATATATTACAAAATGGCATCCGTCCCCAACGATGCCGAAAAGCTAAAAAGATAGCTGCTCCTAGCACCCAAATAAAATTAGACCAAATTTATGTAGGGTTTTTGCCAGTCCACACAAGAAAACTTGCAAGGAACACTCTAAGATTATCCAAATTGATTTAGCTAATGAATGGATCAATTTGGATGAGTTAGAAGACAAACACATGTAATAGGTTCAGAAGAATGTCCTCATTATAAAGATGATGATAATACATTTTAACAATATAATTATCCTTATTCATGATTTTTTGTTGACATGAAATATCTAAATAAGACATAAGATAACACCTTTTTTAGTTGACATAACAGTTTTTGACATGAATTGTCCATAAAAGAAATTATCTCCAAAAAAGTTTCTCGTCAATTCACCGAAATATATTTTTGCACTATATTGTCCCTGAAAAGAAAAGAGAAATTACAGCGATCATAAATCAAAATAATAGAGAAAAAAATGTGTGTACCACAGGTAAGAAGTGAAACTTCTTTACGACATTTTTACAGCTATGAAATTTCTCTCATAGGTCGATTTAGAAGTTTCACTTATGATATAGAAATTGAACTTCAAAACAACATGTCGCGTAACAAAAAAACCTGATGATAAATTTTACGGCTATAAAATTTCTCTCAGCGTCTATAAAGAAGTTTCACTTCAAAAAGTATATTTGCTTAAAGCTATTCTGTATTTAAATATTTTCTTCTTGATCTTTGCGTATTTCCAAATAAGTTCCAAATCCTACATGGCCAGGCTTAGCAGCTTTGGATTGGTTTTTTATTTTTGGTCACCTCCTAACCCAGTAAGAGCTTGTTAGGTCGCTTGGGCCCCTAAGACATTGGTGGGAACCCTTACACCTTTATAAAATGTATTTAAATATCTATAATTGCAATATGCTGTCATTTTGTGTCACATACTTGAAAGAAAGAATTTATTTGTTTATATTTTAATTAAAGCATATTTGTTTTTATGTATCTATATTTTTACAAGCTTCTATTAACTCGCAAAATATGTATGGTTTGATCGCGTGGAAATCTTGCAACTCAATTGTGAAGTAAATATCTTTAACCGGTTCAGTTTAGTTAGATGGTCTAAGGATTCAGCTGAAATTGTGTATACTCCTTTACATTAGATGACAATACATGTTTAGGTATGTGACGTCATTCTAAATCTAACATAGTGGTACACCCAAGATGACAGAATAATAATATTTTTTTTAGGTTACAATAGGATATGAAATAAAAGGACTTGTTGAGAATGATTCTTTATAAGCCATTTAAGTAAACGCTGGTTTATTGATGATATTTAACTAAGAATTTATTTATACTAAGTAACGGACCACCATAAAATAAAGTGGCCACCGTGTGCAACTTCAGTAGGCTGTGGCACTGCCGATAAGTGTTTAACTTAGCATTTTATTGACACTCGAGACTTTAATAAATAAATTATTTAGCGTCGAGTGCCATCTAGTCCAAATTAAGTTAATATAAACTTGTGCTATGTTATCTGGACAACTGATAAACGAACTTAAAGGTATATTTCTAAATAAATACATATTTTTTATATAAAATAAGCACAGAAACAAACACTACCTCCCTGGTATTCGAATTCGAGACCTCAGCACTTGCAAAAGTTTGACACCAATTTATGTTAGGTATAGTTATTGTGAAGTTAACGCATCAACCATCAGTGAATAAGAAATAATTTTTAAATGGGTGTAACGGGATTTCTACAAATATCACGGGTGTAGTCTACGGGCTAGTACTTAGTATATATTTAGAGGTTACAGATGATTACTAACCTCTTTGAAATTACACCGTTGGTCTGTACCAAAGTATAAACTTAAAGCTGGACTTATACCTGAATGTCGGCAAGGATCTTTGATAACATATTTATACAAAAGTTTTCCTCTATATAAAATTTTTCATCTGAAATAAAATAAGATTAACTTGTTACATAACTCTTTCCAATAGAACACCAATGTGTCTTAGAAGGTATTCACAGGGTTGACTGTGGGAGGGTAGGGTACCTCTGCTGTTGCAATCATCCATAGACTTCAGTGATCATTTTCCATCCGGTGACCATATATGATTGTCTGCCTACATTAGTATTATAAAAGACTTGTAACTGAAGCGAAGGCAGCTACCTTTTTTAAAGTGTGAAAGTCCCCACTCGAGGCTGCTGTCCATTATCTCTCTCCAGGCTCGTCCAGGGGGCCGAGTCTACTATTTTACAAAAATTAATGGTTCTAATTCATTCTATATAGAATCCAAATACAAATTGAAATCGACACAGAAATCATGGATACGGAGACACTCGTACATACAAGGAACTATTATCTAGTAACATAAACCTATACCGAGACAATATTCATGCGCACTCTCTTTAACACACCTCTTCATACACAAACATGCACTCTAACATCTACACATTATGTCAATATATATCATAACAAATACACTGATGCTCACACACGTGCACACACATATACGTGTATTCTCAAAGTAGCAAACATTATTATTTTACTTCTTGTTTTATTTTTAACATAGCTATACTATAAGATATATAGTTCCTAACAATTGTTGCTTATACCAATACCAGGCTTGCAATCAAATCAACAATAATCAATCGTTGAATGATACATTGTACGGATGAATGTCTGCTCTCATGCCGGAGCCCCTTTACTCAAAACACAAGTTTAATCTTATCACGGGAGGGAGTCTCTGGCTTGCAATTCAGTTGCACCCGTGTCATTAAATCTTGCTCAAAATCAAAACAAATTGCTATGTAATATAATGTCATTTCTTTTCTACGAATAAACTATTATTGAATTAATTCTATTATAAACGATAGTGGACTCTAAAAATTGACACATACCCTGGATATATGACTTTTTCCCGGAGTAATAATAGTCTTGGAGTCTCCAACACGATATCTAGATTGCTCAAGAACGTATCTAAAGCATCGCCTGTCAAAAATAAAGGTAAAACTGTTGCTTTTACTAACAGAGTCTTGTTGTAGATTTCTTTGCAGAGTCAGATTTGTAACCTCAATATTGCGATCTGGTACATTCGTTGTTGCTTGAGGCAGTAATTTAACGCTTGGGCACAACGTGAAAGAAGCCAAATGTAGATCATATGCCCCCTTCAATATTATAACAAAATAATGCTTAGTTTCTCATATTTTTAAAAATAACAAAGAAAGATAATATACATAACAAAAATATGGAAAAGGGGTCTTAGAAGGTTTATAAAGGGTCGTCAGCGCGAGTGCTGCACCTCTGGTGGTGCAAACGTCCCTATAAGCCTATGCTACGGCGACCATTTTGCATCAGGTGGGCCGTATGCTTGTCTGCCACCTAAGTGGTATACAAAATATATCTATGTATAAGTACGTTTTTTTAAAGTGAGAAAATCCCCTCGGATGTCATGCCGGACTCGAACCAACTAAAACCACACGGTCCCTGCATCTGTCTAGTGCCGGACGCCCCGCGCAACTATTCGGAAAGACGTCCCAATGCTCTTACTAAAAGTCATCATTCAATCAATTTAGTTAATTACAGACGGGTGGACCTATCCGATTAATAAGTAAAAAAAGCACAAAAATTACAAAAAAAAGAATTATGAAAACTTTTTACTTCACATAAATTTTCTAAGGAGTCTGATACTAAGACGGTGTAAAGCTCGCCGCAGCCACTAGTAAAGGTACTTATAAAATAATCTAGCATAATCTTTGGAGTCATGGGAGGCGGGTCGGGAAGCTTCCACTTTAGCTGTTCAGTTTCCTGCCTCCTTTGACCCTGCCCGAGGCGAAGAGTGAATTTCTTGCTGCCTGCTGTAGTGGAAGCCATGGTTGGCAACGAATAGTGCTAAACCGCCGTCGGCTCGTTCGCCAGCAAGGTGAAAATGGTAAAGACTGGGACAGAAAATGGTGAAGAGATGGGCTGCAGAAGTGACAGCGTGTCAAAGCAATTTTTAATATTCCAATGGCATCATTTAATACTTACATAATTACTTTCACCAGGTGTCAATAGGTGATGAAACCCTACTAAAACCATTAGTAAAACAAGTATCAAATACATGCATCCAAATAGAAATTTTGAAATGTGATACCTAGTCGGTACATCGTTTGTAGTAAATACCTACTCTAAAAAGCATCATGTGTATACTTAATTGCTGGATAGCTACTGCTGTCATTGAAAAAAAAAACATTATATATAGTCATCTGGAATTTTGGAACTAAAACTGTGAACTGTTTGATATATATCAACATCTTTTTCCCGCGAGAAAACCTTTTAGTGTACTAACGACTTCACGTGAGCGGAGCCGCGTGCATCAACTTTCGGAAATATTCTACCTATATGCCGATTTTCATCAAAATGTGATAAACTAACAAACGTCCAAATAATATAGAAATCATAACCAACTTTCATATTATTTTATAATATTAGTATACCGGTAACTCTTTCTTGGTGCTCATCTAACGTAGTTACGTAAAGAATATGTTCCACAAATTTTAGATTGTGTACGGGTTTACCCACGTAGTTCCCATTCCCGTGGGAATACTGGGTATTCCTTTCTTATTGCTGATTGAAGGTAGACACCTAATAAATACTTCCACCAAATATCAGGTTTCCATGTTTAATGTTTACGTTGGCGTGGTTTACTGACATAGTTTCGGTTCCCGTGGGAACACCGAACTAACTGGTAATACTGGCATAAGGAGATTCTTCTAAAACAGGTGTAAGTACGTAAGTGCATGTTACTAACTTTGAGAATGACAATCTTCCATACATATGCTTATCCCTTATTTACATCCTTAGGGGTGTAATTTCGCAAAACACCTTCATAGGGGGCACCTACGTGTTAAAAGTAACCCCCATGCGAAGTTTGGACTTCATAACTTCGTCAGATTCCTGGATTTTTAGTTTGTACCATCCCTCCCAACTAACATTAGGCGCTACTATAAGAGTTAGAACAGATGCAAAATGAAGCGGAATTTTCATTGCGAAGGTAAGTAAACTGTGAATATGTGTATATATCATTAGCAAATAATTGAAGCGCCCACTCTTTGCGGTGTATTTATCTAAAAAATATTTTGCTTTACATGGAGCAAAACATTATTTTTAGTAAATTTGTAACAAAACTTTGCCTATTGACTTAAAGAGTCGTGACCCTGTTATTAGAATGCTATAAAAATAAATACCTTCATTGTATTATGTTACGTTTTAGTCCGTTTCACTGTTTTTTATTAACTTCATTATCTAAAAATGGTGGATCCATGAATTTGGAGATCCGTAGTAATTTTTCAAAACCACTACCTAGCCTAAGCACGACTTTTACACGTTGGTATCTCCTAGTTGCACGAGTGCTAAATAGTTTTTATTGTTTGATTTGCCAAAGTTGAAAAGATTTGGAATTAAATACCTACATATTTCTGTCTACAAAATTACATACTGCCAGTTAAAGCCTTTGAATATTTGTAGCAATGGAATGTTATTTTTTTAATGGAAGTTTGACTTTATTTCCAGCATAAACTATTTACGTTCATAAACGACTCGTCAATTGTTAAAACTTTGCATGTGATACTAATTAGCTTTTTTGTACCTACACAGCGAGATCTGAGAGCAAGTCCGGGCGCAAATAAAATAAGTATCAACCATTCAGTCTCTGCCCTCCACTAAGTTCGACGTGACATTTGTTGTTTTTGACGCTGTGGTCGGACACCGCGTAGAAAACTATGTACCTACTGCTATACTCGTACCTTTGTTGAAATAGATAGACGCAGGTTGTGGCTACCGGCTGTTAAAATTTTGTCAAGCCTTCAACCAGGCTTAACGACTGCCATTTTACTGGCAACCGGGACCAACGGCTTAACGTGCCATCCGAAGCACGGAAACGCTCGCAAATGTAAATGCCACAAAGTGGTCACCCATCCGAGGACCAGCCATAGTGAAAGTAGCGTAACTCAGTGATTGTTTAAAGAACACCGAGACCGCGGGGCCACGAGCGCTTAATAATATACTAAATAATATCGTAAATGAATTGTAATAGGGTTGCTAAAATAAATAGGAGTACAAGACGCCATAAACGCTACTATATTTTATTTCATTCTGTTACAATTATATTTCAATTCCTGAATGCCGTTCAAAATAATAAGAACATTAGAGAAAGGACAATACAGCCACTGCATTGCACGCGGATATTAATGGATCGTGATGTAATAATTTTGTTTGTAAATCGATTGTGGAGCGTACAAATGATCTAACTAATACTTAATAGCACATAATGCTCGCACTGACCTAGTGTTTTATTTATGCCAATATTCACTATATATATATTTTTTTGATGTTTGTAAAATAGTTCGAGGATCATTTGTTAGAATCCAAATCTCATCATCGCATCTCATCATCAGATCATTTAAGATCAACATCAAATCTTTCATAGCAGTTTGTTTAATATTCTTAATAGCTCATGTCCTCAAATTTTCACAAATGTAAGGTTCTTAATATAGTCACTGGTATTATTCACATCATCACTACTCAATGAGTAATAACTGTCTCCTTCAGAAATATCAAGACTTGCAGTTGCGATTTCATTCCATTACATACGGAACCATCTTTTTAGAAAATTTTGAAAGGAGCTCTGTTGCGGCGCCATTTTATGCTCTCATGACCGCTTACATGACCAACTAGTGGTACTAAGGTGGTAACGAACTGAATAATTCAACCTTAAATAATATAGAGGCTATACTTGACACTATACGTTCTATTTATAGGGAGAAATATCCCTACTATTCAGCCCTAAACTATACAAGGGACCTTTGTACCTCTTTAAGAGTTAAGTGTTGTAAAAGATTTATAAAACACCATTGTAGAGCTAGTAGCGTTGATTGCTCCTATTGTGCAACTATCAGTGCCCTAAAAGAGTTAATGGTAGCATGCTTAGAACTTTAGAAGTCAATAATAAATGTTAATTTCTAATATAGATCTTATGGTAGTAAGATTCACTCAAAGCTATAGCACAGAAGCTTTGGTCTGTATTGAAGGGATAATAAATAAAAATAAAAATAAAAATATCTTTATTTTGCATAGACCATTTTAACGGCGCTTACAAAATGTCATACACTATTTAAAATATTTAAAGCGACCACCGGTTCGGAACGCGGCCCACCTGAGAAGAACCGGCAAGAAACTTAGGAAGGCTTTTTTTTTGATGGCCTATTTACAATTTAATATTATTTCATTTTGCCAGCAGATCATTTCCAGGCGTCCCTGTCCTGCAAATAGTCTGTAACGGAGTAAAAACCTTTTTCACAAAGCTTGTTTTTAATAAACTTTTTAAATTTATTTAAAGGTAAATTTCTCAGGGAAGCTTGTTGTAAAAGCGTATACAGTTACCCTGGAAAGAATCGCCAATCTTATGTAGTCGACTGTGGTGGACTGAAAGATTATTTTTATTTCTAGTGTTTATATTATGTTTATCACAGAGTTTAGAAAACTGTGATAGATTTTTCTGGACATACATAAGATTGGCAAAAATGTATTGTGATGGTATGGTTAGAATATTCACTTCTTTGAATTTTTCTCGGAGAGAAACTCTGGGGCCCAAATTATAAATAGCGCGTACAGCCCGCTTTTGTAGAACAAAAATAATATTTAAATCTGCAGCACTCCCCCAAAGGAGAATACCGTAAGACATAATACTATGAAAATAGCTGAAGTAAACCATTCTAGCCATATCCACATCTGTTAGAGTCCTGATCTTTTTTACAGCGTATGCAGCCGAACTTAATCTAGAGGCTGTCTTTTCTATGTGTGGGCCCCACTGCAAATTGGCATCAATAGTTATACCTAGGAACACAGTTGATTCTACAAACTCTAACACTTGTCCATTCAGTTGAACATTGGCCGCAACTTGTTTTACATTTGGTAGAGTAAATTTTATACATTTAGTTTTATTTTCATTAAGGCAAAGATTATTTGAGCTGAACCAATGAACTACTCTTGCAATTGCATTGTTTACATCGTCATAGTTATCTAATTGTCTTTTAATTTTAAAAATTAATGAGGTGTCATCTGCAAACAAAACAATCCTATTCCTGTCCCCTACATAAAATGGTAAATCATTAATATAAATGAGGAACAAGAATGGCCCAAGTATCGAGCCTTGCGGCACACCCATTGTAACCATGGATCCTACAGAACGTGTACCATTAATATCGACCCTCTGTATTCTATTGTTCAAATATGAAGACAGAAGGTCGAGAGCTTTGCCTCTTATTCCATAGTGGTGTAATTTTTTGCACAGCGTTTCATGTTGAACGCAATCAAAAGCCTTTGATAGATCGCAAAATATACCTAATGCATCGTGCTTGTCTTCCCATGCTTCATGAATACATTTTAATAACTCAACACCAGCATCGGAAGTTGAGCGCCCTTTCGTAAACCCAAATTGATTCGCATGGAGTATTTTATGACTATTAAAATGGGATAGCATTTGATTCAAGATTATTTTTTCAAATACTTTGCTCAAAGTTGGCAGCACTGACACTGGTCGGAAATTAGACGGCTCTGTAGCGCTGCCAGCCTTGAACAAGGGAACGACTTTGCTGTGTTTCATTAAATCAGGAAATGTACCACTAGAAACACAGTCATTAAACACAGTTGCTAGATGGGGCGCAATTACCTCAATTATACATGATGCAGTTTTGACCGATAACCCCCAAATGTCCGCGGTTTTCTTAATTTCGATACATTTAAATGTTTTTACAATGTCCTGAGCACAAATATCTGTGAATACAAATGCATCCCTGCAACAAAGAACAGATTCTTCTCATAAAAGTTCAGCGGAACTGGAAGATGCTTGGAGAGATTTTGTTGTCAAAATAGGTATATTTTTGAAAAAGTGTTCAAACTCCGTAGCCACTTCCAGGTCCCCTGTAACATGGCAACCATTTACTTTTAAGTGGAAATCCCTTTCAGTCACTAAAGATCTACCGCATTCAGAGTTAATGATGTTCCAAGTCATTTTTATTTTATTTACAGAATTAGAAATTTTATTTTTAATGAAGTTTGACTTAGCAAGATGACACGTTTGTTTAAATATCTTTGAATAATTTTTAACATATTCCTGAAAGGTTTGCCTAAAATTATATGACTTTTCTGAATATAATTCAAATAATTTATTTCTACTTTTAAAGATACCTGGTGTTGCCCAGTCACTGAAAACAGGACGACCACCAATCTGTAGAGTTTTTGAGGTAAAAACTTTGCCAAACTCATCAATAATCGCTGCACTACGCGTTTAACCTTCACAAATTGCTCTAATAAACTTGCTTTGTCACTGTAAGCGTAATATTTTATCACTAACTCTTTTTTGCCGTCGCAAGCTATAATTGCAGCTACTACTCTACCTTCATAACACTTAAGGTTATATGGTAAGCTCTATTTGCAGCCAAAATTGTTTGTTGGGCTGTTTTACCCCTTTATAGGTATTTTTTTACAAAACCGCGATGTACGTGCCTATTTATTTGTAACCAATAATAGGTGTACATAAATTCATGTTTCTAACTTTGAAAATGACGAATTTTCATACAACCGTTTATCGCTTATTTACTTCCTTAGAGGTAAAATATCAAAAATTCCATTCTTAGGGGTAACCCACGTTTTAAAAAGAACCCCCGTGCAAGTTTGGGCTTTGTAGCTTTGTTGGTTTTATAGGTTTCGTGATCAATGAGTCAGTTATTACAACTGCTGTTTTACCCCCTCAAGGGTAGAATTTACCAAAATTCCTTAACACGTAATTTTTTATTTTTATACAGAAGTCGTCGTCGTATAAGAAATTCGGTGTTGCTATGTTTGAAAAAGAATAATTTTCCATATAAACTTTCAAGACTTGTTTACTCCCTTATAGGTAAAATTTTGCAAAACCGTGAAACAGGTGTACTTAAATTCATGTTTCTAACTTTGAAAATGACGAATTTCCATACAACCGTTTTTTGTTTCTGTTTTCAGAGGCTTTGACTCATTAAACCATACTCCAAATAAACATTTAGCTTTCCGAGTCACATGCAATTGCCCTTGAACTTGGTAATACCAATTGTGGGTTTTATTAACCTGCAAAATGCCCGAGTTATCTTTAACCCAAAAATTTACTTTTTTTTGAGCTATGGCTTCGTCTAGTCCTATCTTGTGCGCTGAGATGGGACATTTCACCTCTACTATCGCGTCTTCTCCAATAAGCCCATCTGGAGTAGCGCCTAAATATGGAATCTCGGGTTCTATAAAAAGTCCGCATGGTCTAATTTCAACATCATTATGTATAGATAGCTGATCTAGCGCTTTTTTTTCGTGTTCTCTTCCATGCTGTGTAGGCGCAGCATCTATATTTATTTTGTAGAGCAGTTGTTTGACTACGCTGGTGCAACTAGTATCAGGCCTCATTTTAATAACTCTTCCTAAGTTTGAAGCCGTCAACAAGGAGCGCCGGAGTTCGAGCCTCCATTATTCTATCATATACAATTCTCCTTCATTTGTTCTAGCATCGCATCACCCACATCGGGCCTTATGGTTTGTTCTCCATAATCTTTATTTACGGCACCATGTGTTTTTTGTAATAAATATGTTTTAACAAATTTCTTTTTCTGCGATACCTGTTATCTAAGGTGCTCATTTTGCCCTTAGGACTTTGCCCGACAATTGTTTTATACAATATGGAAACAGGTTTTCTTTTAGTATTAAAATTAACTGCAGACGCTGAACATCGAGTTTGGTATCCACGCCTGCACAAGTAATTCACTCTTTTACCACCCACAAATTAGGCTACCACGCTATGAAAACGTTTCACGATGTTACTGTCAACATCATGAACAAGACTTCTGGAATGCCCCGCAATTGTATTAATAAAAAAACATATTTTCTGCCATAAGGAATTTGTAGCTTGCGGTAAGATTTCAACATTTTGTGGACTGTTACAGAAATGGCTTTTACATTTGGTATGGTTACCAAAGGCATGTAAATGTACAGTCTGGATGTCTTCAAAAAGTTCTTGAGTGCTAAAATCTAAATTTTCTAATAAAAAGGTATACAGGTTCAGACATCACGGGCAAGTCAAATGCTGATAACAGTTCCTCTAATTGCGAATACCCTATACCAACTGAAACGGCGCCCGCGACCGCTGCTGTATTAATATCTAAGTCGCCAGTGACATTACAAAGAGAAAACTTCTCTTTACACATCAAACATTCTACTGCAAACTTAGAAGCAAGTCCAACACGTTTCTCTCCTATAAGTTTCAAACTTTGTATACCACAGTTAAAAGCACCATGGCCGCCTATTTCTTGTATTTTGGAAAAGAAGTAAGCTATATCTATAATTCGTCTTCCAGATATATTTTTTGTTCTGCTTGTGATTCTTGTTCTTCAATAATCAAATCTGGTAAATCTTCTTCATCTTCTTCAACCTAAAACAAACATTTTAACAATACAGACAGGGATTGAATCTGTGACCTTTGCCTAACCAGGGCAATGTTCTAGCCACCTGAACTACCCGAACCGTATCGAATCAAGTTGAAATTCTCCACCATATTAAATGTCTTAAAATGACGATATAAATATGGTGGAGAATTTCAACTTTTAGATTATATTTGGAAAAAATAACGCGTGTATGGTCCACCCGTCACAAGAGTCATCGAGACACTGAAGTAACGCGTCCCGAGTAAGCGTCGCAGGCCTTAGCGGGGGTGCTTCAAGCGGGGTGCTGGTGAGGTTTCGGGTTTTTATTCATAATTTAAAAATATTAAAAAAAATTTAGAAAAAAAAACAATACAAATTGTGAAATATGTCAGTACATATTTTTTGATACAAAATTCATGCCTAACTATTTAGCCGTTACATAGAAAATTTACAATTTAGGTTGAAAAAGGACCTATTTAATAATATTTTTATCAAATTTTTGGGAAGTTTAATAAAATTTTAAACAATACAATGTATTTGTGATGACCTTAAATATACCATATATTTTTTATAAGTCAATAATAATAAGTTCAATCTTCTTTAAACTTAACTTGTTTTTGGGATTTGAGCAAGGCCCTTAACTATTTGGTTTTTGTTTACCGATCGCTGTTAAACCACGTGTTAAACCGCGACCTGAAAAGGGTGGGGTCAAAGTGTGTGCTTTTTGAACCTAATGATTTTATTTATCTATCACGTCTTATCCCATTGCCGTGTTGAAATAGACAGACGCAGGTTGTGGCTACCTGCTGTTGAAATTTTTCAAGCCACCCATATGGCCTTCAACATGACTAACGACCGCCATGTAAATGGCAACCGGGACCAACCGCTTACCGTGACTTTCGAAGCACGGAACAACATGTAAATGCCACTAATGATAATTGTGTATTTATTTTTTAAATGTTTGTGTAGTGTTTATTGTAATTGAATAACGTGTGTAATGGGTAACATACTTGTAGATTTCAGATTAAAACTATTGAAAAGTTTATTATATAATTAATTTTCATCAAGATCTTTAAGGTACAAACGAGCGGCGCACCTGCTTAACGAAGAAGCAGCATACTTGCACTGTGATGCTACCAAAGAAATCGTAAAAACAGGAGAAGTGTCATGCGGGAACATTTGTGTATCGCCGCGACATGCATAAGTTGCTCAAGATTCTTCGCAACCGGCGCGTCAGACATAGAGTTCTTTTGATTCCCAACGTAAAGCTTGCCTAAAATACGGCGCGGCGTTTTCATGTATAAACTGAATTTAAAACCTTCCAGGTACAGTCCCTTCTACAGTACCACTGCTTGCGTTGTTCTAAAAATGAGTATCCAACACCTTGGCAGAGTGCCCAGCAAGACTGCAGTGTGAGCTCGTAGTGGCCGTAGATTGAGAAGTCTTACGCTACTGAACATGGATTTGACCTAGCTATAAATCAAAAAATAGGTGGCCATTTTCGATGCCGAACAATGCGTGTCAGGTAGAGGTGACACTCTTATACAGTAGAGAGAAATTTTGCCAGAACTAGAAGCGATACACAATATAATTCCTATTTCGATGCATATAAGCTTGGAACGTTCTCCCAGTGCACGTGTTTCCTTCTTCATACAAGCTCTGGTTCTTCAAGCGGAGCGTTAAGAGGCACATTGCCAATATATCATTATGTATTATATTATTATTACAGTATTTTAGACAGAGAGGGTGACCCTCAATTCGCTAGAAGTCGCTTGGTTATCCATCAGATAAAGCCCTTTTTCCTCTGCTAATGATGGCTTGGAAAATGATTTTTCACGCTTGGTGTCATACAAGCCTAGTTGCGCTAATGATTGGTATCAACGAAATAAACGATCGCATTACGCAAATCACAATTCCTTATTAAATAAAAATTGTGCATATTAAATATAGATTAGTCTACATTTACGCATAATGTAGGCAACTCGTTGAAATGATGTCTTTGTTAGAGTTATACAGATTAGAAAAAAAAATATGAATATGTGCTTATATATATACTTATTTTTAATGACTTTTCTTCTACCTTCTGGTAACTTTGAATCCTTAATTCCCAAACGTGGCGAAAATTATGTGAGTATGATTTTGACATAATAAAATTTTGTTACCTTAAATTAATAGTGGATAGTAAAATTTGATTGACTGAGTAGTCATATATAAGTATAAATGAGTATGTCAACCACCATTATTTGTGACTTGGTGGCGGAAATGGTAAATGCGGTCACGGGTGCGAGTACAAAATATTTGTGTTGTCCGCGTCTATTTAGAAAAAGTGTGTTTATCAGTTGTCTAGATCTCATAGCACATGCTTTGGTCAAGATGGCGCTGTGTAAAAAAGTTACCTACATAATGTTTTATTTGTATCCTGACAGTTCACACTAGCACAGGAGAGAGGGAATCTGAAACTAAATGTGCTACTAATATGTCTTTAGAGAAATTATTATTATTTCATCTTTGTCACCTTCAGCATGTCTTTTCCTTTTCTTCATCTTAGCGTATTCCTAGATGCTTCCAAACCCTATCTAGATTTGGAGCCTGGGTTTCTTCATTTTATTTTGGCTGACTATCATAAGAATTTTGATTCTCGGCATTGTTGGGAGCGACTGTCATGAAGTCTGATTTCCAAACTAACCTCGCCCTTGTCACATCCGTTGCTCAGCAGGTGCACCGCTAGTAGGTGAGGTCGCTTAGACTCCAAAGATCTTGGTGTTAGTCATGGGTATGGTGATGAGAATTTCATTTTTGTATGAAAGGCGCTATATTAGTAAGCTATACATCGTCTCGGGACTGCATAACGTGTATGAAAAATGAATTAGTGCAGGAATCGTGCAGAGGGGGATATATTCATATTTCATACAGCGAAGCATGGATTTAGGGAGGGATGGATTCATATCCCAGACAACCTCTGCTCTAAACGCACCTTTGAACTACAAGTTACGAACACCATCAAATGCCCTTGACGAGCGTCTACAAGAGACATGAGTAGATTCGCGTTGCTGCTCGGAGTACCGCGACGGTTCCCTTAGCCTAGGGCCTCCGCACACGCTAGTTTCTTATAGTATCCGCAACCGGCGACTTAGTAGCTTTGTGGAAGCCAGATGCAGCGACCGAGCGCGACACAGTATCGACACAGCTCAAAGTCGCCGGTTGCGGATACTAAAAGAAGCCAGTGTGCGGTGGCTCTACCGACACGCGAATCTACTCATCACTTTGTATTGCGTCCTCTAAACTGCTCATCACCGCCATTCCTTCCGTCGGTGCCTGCTAACCTTTAGACGACGAAACATTGGGTTCGGATCCCTCCATCTATTTATTTAACGAAGTTGTCTATTTTTCAGGGGCCGTACGAATTCAATCTGACTTATTACGGCTTGTGTCCAGGAGTGAAATTACAGAAGACTCAAGCAGTAGCGTACTTCGAAGAAGAAGCGCCAGAAAAATATATAGCTGTTACGAATATAAGTTATGTCAATAATGTCCGCATAGAAAATGTTAGTATCACACCCGTAGCCAGGAATTTTGCTCTCACTAGCGCCCTATAGAGACGAAAGTAATAATAATACCGCGTGCCAAGTTTACGTCAAATTGTAGGCGGACATCGCATACGCAGCTTGTCAGTTGCCTGCCATTCGTCTGTTGTAATTTTATACCTCATTTACACTCTCGCGTGAGCAACAAAACGAGCTGCGAGACGAGCCGCAAGCCGCAAGTGTAAACACAGTATTATCAGTCGGTCGACGAAGCTGTCTAGACAGAGCAATCGTGCGGGGGACAAGGGACGAGACGGGGGAGGGCTTTTCCCAACCTGCGAACAAAATTTTGTTAGTAGCTTGGGACAGTCTTTCAGGGCTGACGCATTCACGACCGCTTGCTATGATTATTATAATTTTGTATCGATTTGTTTACACTGTAGATTGATGGCACTTGGTGGAACTTGCTACACATCTTGAACTAAAACACTTGTACTGTTCCACTTATTTATTACTTGAGTACAATATGACTCAATGAAATCCGAAATACATACAATATGTGCTTACCTTTGAAAATGCCGTAAGGCGAAATCGGCAGGTTTAAGTAATAAATAAGTGGAACAGTACAAGTGTTTTAGTTCAAGATTTGTATCGATTTCTTTATTTCATGGGGTTATTAATATTCTAAATTCAAATTTCATGTTCATTTTGCAATCCAATATGGCCGCCGCGCCGTGGTCATGAAATTTCATGTTGCGTATCGTATAAGGGGTTTTTTGGTATGTTGAGTACGCATTTCGGGGTTTTTTGGTAAGCTGAGTACGAATTTCGTATTAATTTTGCAATCCAATATGGCCGCCGCGCCGTGCTTATAAAATTCCATGTTGGGTATCGTATAAAGGGTTTTTTGGTATGCTGAGTACGAATTTCGTGTTAATGCCTGCGAACAAAATTTTGTTAGTAGCTTGGGACAGTCTTTCAGGGCTGACGCATTCACGACCGCTTGCTATGATTATTATAATTTTGTATCGATTTGTTTACACTGTAGATTGATGGCACTTGGTGGAATTTGCTACCCATCTTGAACTAAAACACTTGTACTGTTCCACTTATTTATTACTTGAGTACAATATGACTCAATGAAATCCGAAATACATACAATATGTGCTAACCTTTGAAAATGCCGTAAGGCGAAACCGGTCAGGTTTAAGTAATAAATAAGTGGAACAGTACAAGTGTTTTAGTTCAAGATTTGTATCGATTTCTTTATTTCATGGGGTTTTTAATATTCTAAATTCAAATTTCGTGTTCATTTTGCAATCCAATATGGCCGCCGCACCGTGGTCATGAAATTTCATGTTGGGTATCGTATAAGGGGGTTTTTGGTATGTTGAGTACGTATTTCGGGGTTTTTTGGTAAGCTGAGTACGAATTTCGTATTAATTTTGCAATCCATTATGGCCGCCGCGCCGTGCTTATAAAATTCCATGTTGGGTATCGTATAAAGGGTTTTTTGGTATGCTGAGTACGAATTTCGTGTTAATTTTGCAATCCGATATGGCCGCCGCGCCGTGGTTATAAAACTCCATGTTGGGTATCGTATAAGGGGTTTTTTGGTATGCTGAGTACAAATTTCGTGTTTATTTTGCAATCCAAAATAGCCGCCGCGCCGTGGTTATAAAATTCCATTTTGGGTATCGTATAAGGGGTTTTTTGGTATGCTAGTAGAGAAATAAGAGTAGATAACATTCATACACACAAACTTTCACGTTTATAAAATTATTAAGATAATAAAGAATCATAGAACTGACGTTTTCGAAATGGTTGTTCTTTTAGGCAATATGGTGACCAGGAAATATCATTAATGGAATCCTGAATATCATAAGTTGCCAAACAAAGCTTTTAATTTAGTGGTGTATTTGTGATAATCCCTGGCACTACTTCTTTTTGTCACTGATATTATATTATATCATTTCATCGCAAAATAAAGCTGCTTAAATAATTTTTTTATACATTTGCATCGCAACAACAAGCGCTTAAGATTTTCAGCAATGTTCAACTCTGCTCACAGCCATATCAACACTGGTTTTGGCACAAACTATTTTTGTGTAGTTGGTATAAAATGAAATCAATATGCAAACTAGCATGAAGGCTGAAGTGTATTGCAGGTCCAGCAACGAAGAGGGGTGGAGCATGACATAAAAGACAACTTACACCAATTAAAATTTTCTATTACAGTTAAAAGTTTTGATGTACAAAGGCCAAGATGAATCAACAGTTTTTTGGAAATACATAGTAAAGAAACCATGTGAGCATCCGGTGTGCGGGCCAATTTTACATAAAACCTATGGAACTGATCATAGTTGTAATGTAAAGGAGGTAAGTGTTAGCACAGTGGGAGAGTCTAAGGTGAACTGGCATACAGAGGTCCCGAACTAATTACCGAAGGTAAATGCCACAAAGTGGTTACCCATCCGAGGACCAGCCATAGTGAAAGTTGTTTAACACAGTGATCGTTTACAGAACACTGAGTTCGCGGGGCCACGAGTTCTTCATTTTTTTTATTTGTTCTTATTTATCCCCCTTTACCACGATAATTGTATGTTTGGATCTATTAATGTTTTATAGGTTTCCCTGTAATTTGTAAAGGAACAAGGGGTGGTGTTTAGAATAAAGAGAAAAAAACATTGTCTATTTTTTGAAATAACTTTTAAACTAAGCATTTATGCTACCTAATAGTCCTCGTTATGAGCAATTATTTGTTTTCAGGGCAATTATATCATCAAAATGCGTATCCACGAATTAATACCAGCGTCGTTTTTGGGCGATCAATTTTTCTATGGAGAATTCAGTTACAAGGTCACAATAATGGCGAAGAGTTATACTCTAATTTGTGTTATTACAAAGTGTTTGTTTACAAAAAAGCAATGACAATTATTAATAATTCGCATTATTTTTGTTTTTTAAGCTTTCCATTAAAAATGTTGATGTACATCCACTACCACACTTAATGCTATTTTTAAGTAATTTTAATTTTTCGCAGTGTCGACTATTCGGGAGTTCATGCGAAATAATATTTACTTGTTTCGAACGTGTTGCAGCGGCTGTGTGCCCGTCTTCGCGACTGGACTGCTTGCTTGCGTTCAAAACGTGCGTCGGTGTATGTAAAAAAATATGATTTCGCGTGCAGTCCGGAAGTGTATATAATGTATGGATATTTTTAAGTGTTTACCTTACCTATAACTCATATCGTTATGTAGTTAATTCATACATAAATATCGTCACGCAATTGACGAGGGAGTAAGCAGAGAGAGACCTATACGTTCAATTCATTTGTATCTAATGTTATGGTTACCGGCTGTTGAAATTACTGAAACTCGGTTCAGTTTAACGAGTATCAAAGTTACTTGTAGCTGAGGTTAAATTTTTTTTTCGTTAATTTGAGTGTATTAGATAATTTGAATATGAAACTAAGTAAAGATTACTACAGCTATAAGATATTTATTCCCAAACAAAAGGAAAATATTTTTATGTATAAAGAGTTTTGGCCAGAAGGTAGGTATAACATATCGCCGTTTTATTCATTTTAGAAAAAGAATAACTGGCACTGTTGATACAGAGCACGAGTTAAATCATGTAGTTAGTATTAATAGTACTGGTAAATTAATAAGTTTTTAATTGTAATAGTGTTCGCCATGGATAGGTAGTATTAGGCGACCAGTGTATATTGGCTAACATCTTGCTAACATTGATGGGACTGTCCGATGTTAGAACGCTGGCTAGATACGACCTATATATCTGTGATGATGACACACGCCTAACCTGACCATACGTCCCGTTTTGAACGGGACCGTATCTTTTTCCGGGTCTCCGTCCCGGTGTCCCCGGAACAATCGTCGGGACGCAAAATTGTCTCGTTTTCCCAAGTTGAGTGAAATTGGCATGAACAAAGTAATAGATCCCGATGATTGCGCACAAGTGAGCGCAAGCGAGTGACATAGTAATCGCTAACACTAATAATCGACAAGTCAAATTCTCGCCCACTTTTGGTTTATTACCAAAAGTGCGCGAAACCCCATAGTACAAGTTAACCAATACAGGTATTGTAACTGTTAGTACACAATAAGTAAAAAACCCGAGATCTTTTGGAAGACGTGAATTCAAATCGCTTGTCAAAGCTACTGTGAAAAACTTCTGTCACTCTTGTTTACCACCCCTACATAAACCCGACGCGGCAACGGTAGTTTGGAAAAAGCTGTCGTATTCGGCTTTCTCTTTGCTTTTGATTTGACCATGAACGGAAATTTATCATTCATATTTCATGAAACCAGTTCCGACCTTATTGAAGACCGCACACAATATGCTGTGTCGAAGAAGTGTGGAGGACGGGTCGTGTTAATTGCAGGCCTATAGTCATGACCTCCTTGCTATTATACGCAATGGAGCTTCTAATCAAGAGAGCTCTTAATGTACCTTTACAAATGACTATATAATACAGTAACCAGCAATAAGGCTTTCGTCCCTATCGCTCGACTAGCGAACTTCTTGAGTACTTCACACACTGCTGGGTGACGGCTAGCGAGAGTAAAGGAGAGTCTCTAGCAGTAAGACTTGATATTTCTAAGACCTGCATCAGTTAGTCTATTAGAAATGAAGGAATCAAATCAATGTCCGATTCCATGGTTCGGACTGCTGTTGGCGACACAAAACCCTTCCCGATCACCGTCGGGGTACACCAGGGTTCGTTCCTTAGTCCGCTTCTGTTCAGTGTATATTAGACGAATTGTCGGACAGCATCAGGAACTTGCATGAGCAGCCCCTATGGTTGCTCATGTATGCTGACAATATCGCTCTGGCAGACGCGGACAGGGGCAGATTGGTGCGACGTGTGAACGCGTGGAAGAAGACGCTTGAGAACGGCTGTCTGAAAATAAATGTGGCGAAGACCGAGTACTTGGTACTAAACACAACAGATTCCACATCCGTCCTCATAGGCGGTGATTTGGTGGAGCGCACGGACCAGGTAAAATACCTGGGATCTGTATTTCACACATCCAGTGACATCGATGGCGAAGTCAAGTCACGCACTGCTGCCACGTAGACCAAATGGCAGGAGATGACCGGTTGTGACTCAAAAAATGCCGATTTGGTTGAAGAGATAGGTCTACAAAACCATCATGAGACCTTTCCATTTACATGGCAGTGAGACGTGGCCAATATTGGAGGTGTCGCTGCAATATTGGCCACATCTCACTGCCAAGCAGGAACTGCGTGTCTCGGAAATGAAGATGTTGCGGTGGATGAGTGGAGTCACGCGGATGGATCAACTCTCGCATCCGCGGCAGTCTTCACGTCCGTGACATTGCAGACAAGTTGCAAGAGTGTCGCCTTCGCTGGTATGGTCACGTCTTGCGGCAACCGCCGGGCTACGTGGGAAACGAATGTCTGGCCACGTCAGCGCCGCCGGGTCCCGGTAAGAGGGGAAGTCCCAAGAAGTGCTGGCTTGACGTCGTAAGGGATGACATGCGTGCCAATGGTCTCACTAAAGGGGATGCCGACGACCGTGCGAAGTGGAGGAGAAAATGTAGAAAAGCGGACCCTGGGCGTCGCGAGACGCAACTGGGACAGACGCTCGAATGATGATGATGAATCAAATCAATGTCCCGTTTTGGGTACGGAAAAAAATGGTCAGGTTACACATGCCCCATAGCAAGTGTCCTAGCATTGTGACAGTCTTATCTATTTTTTTTTTTTACTTTATATTATTTCTTACACTATGGATCTTGGTCTGAAATAAATATATTATTATTATGAATAATTATTATTATAAAAATAAAGTTGTTTGTTTCGTTGTTTATTTCATTAAATGCGATAATCTTAGTATTTTAATTTACCTAAAGCACATAAATTTAGTTAATATAATATTTAATAATTTAATACTATAAACCATAAAAGATTGTTAACTTTTTATTTAAACGCGTTATCTTCCATATTTCTATTATTCTTTGTCAACACTGTACCTACCTCTACCCCCATAAGAGAAAAATGGATTAATGATAATATTAAACAAACAGTGGATATTCAATTCCTCAGAAAACAATCCATTGTATAAACGGTAGAACAACTCTCCTGTGGTGAAGGTTCCGATAACCCTCAGATCGGTTTTGTACGATCAGTCCGAAAATGACAGTACACCACGACTGGCCGTACTTGCGACTAATATTGAACGTACATTAGGTTTAGGGGCTGTGTGTGAGCCGCAGAACTCCTGTACGACATCACTATTTTCTCTTCTAATACCATATTCAAAACTTTCCGGCCATCGAAAAATTCTAACTTGCTAAAATATCTATACATACTTCCTATGTTGTGCGCGATTAAAATAAAACCGTTATGGCCGAAATTACGAGAAAAAAAGATTTAAAATTTTTTATATTAAAATACGAGACTCTTTTAAAAGGAAAAAATAAGAAGAAAACTTACTGGTGATAGTCAATTATATAGTCTACATTTTGTCTTCATAGCGGTAAAAATTATCGTATTTTTTTATTAATAACTAGTAATAGAAATTGTCAGGCTGTCTGTTTATAACGAAATGTATTATCGCAGTTATCTACTAAGAAAGTATTTTATAAATGTGAAACTTTTAACATGTTTTGTTTGTTACTCAATCACGCTATAGCCTCTGAACCAGTTTGACTGTAATTTGGTATGACATATCGTTGACACCTCGAATTACCACGTGTATGTACTACATAGGGTAGGTACTTTTATACCAGAAACAACTTGCTATGGGAAACGTGCGGGAACCTAATTAAATACTAGTAGCCCCGGTGAGCTTTGCACCATTTTAATGGAATCAGATTCAATGGAAAATGTATGAGGAATATACGAGTATTTTCCTCATACATTTTATAAAATAATTAAATGAATAAAATATGATATCGTTACGAGTAACGATATCATATTTTATTCATTTAATTTTGTTTTGAAGTAAAAACTTTTTTTAGTGCGGTACGCATATTTTTCATTCAAATCAAATCTCTGGTCTCGTAAATAAATTATTAAGACAGAATAATGCAGACAGATGTGAAAACTAAATATATAACCCGTAATTATTTTTCACTTATTATTCACGACGAAGAAAAACACAGAAATTATGAAAATCTGCCCACCCGTTCTCGAGTTATAAACGCTGTTACACCATTTATAACTCGAGAACAGGTGGGCAGATTTATATTTTAATAGGACTTTGTTTTATATATTATAAAATAGATTAGATATACTTACTTAGTAGAAGGGCATCATGTGGCTCAAGTCGGTAGAGGGGTTTGGCGTGGCATCCGTGAGGATAAATACACGTAAAAAATGATTTAGTCCAAAAGTCAGTAACTTTGTATAACATTTATTTCTCATTTCTTTTTCATATTAAACGTTACAATAAGACATAAAAAGGCATCGTTTTTGGTCGATAAGATGGACTTAGATGTATAATCACCATAGAAAAAATTCTCTCCAACAAAATTCTTTATTATGACATTGAAATCTACTTTTGAACTGTAAAACCCCTGAAAATAAAAGAAAAGTAATTTTAAAACGTTCACAGCGTATGTTATTCTCGTGATATTATGACCTGATGCAGTCCAATCACGATCACTGGAGAGAGAAACCAGTCCAAAATGTCATAAATAAGTCCTGAAAAGTATAAAATGATGCCAAATGAATACAGTGATACAATATTTCGGTTGCCTAGATATTAGGTATAATTACTGCTCTAGAAGTTCTAGTGTTACTGATGTCAACCTTACCTGAACATATGGAAAGCTTTATTCTAAAAGTATCCTTAATTTGTCACACATTGTCAAGTATCTGGGGGCCGAGTCTAGTAGTTTCCAATAGAAAGCCGTTCTAGTTTTATTCTATAGCGGTTCTATTGCGATGAGTCCAAAACTAGGTAGTCTACCAAAACTATTATATACTAGTTGAGAAGTTTTCCCGTTGCCGTTTCCCACAGGAACTTGTTCACGGGATAAAAAGTAGCCTATGATGGATATTAATTGAACCCTGACGCGATTGAATTAGTAGACTTGGCCCCCTGGGCCACTATCCTGCTTGTGTAAGTCCTAGGTGCCCAAAGACAAAGATGTTTTTTTATACAAAAATAAATTATTCTTTCCGACTAAAACTTAAACCTTTGCTTTAGCAGCGTTCTCACCAGCTGAGTAATTCGAACCGCACCGAAAATAGTAGAGTTTGCTCACAGCATTACAAATATTTTTAAGAGTAGGATACCTGAGGTTAACTTTCATTAAATGTTTTTTTCAGAAGCATCGTATAATACATACCCCTGCTGCGTATAATGCGTCTCCTCCGAAATGTTCAAGGTCTTATAACACAGGAGATAGAGTTCTTTTAGTACCTTAGTAAACAGTCATCATCATCATCCGAGCGTCTGTCCCAGCTGCGTCTCGCGACGCCCGGGGTCCGCTTTCCTACATTTTCTACTCCACTTCGCACGGTCTTCGGCATCCCCTGTAGTGAGACCATTGGCACGCATGTCATCCCTTACGACGTCAAGCCAGCACTTCTTGGGTCTTCCCCTCTTACCGGGACCCGGCGGGGCTGACATGGCCAGACATTTGTTACCTACGTAGCCCGGCGGTTGCCGCAAGACGTGACCATACCAACGAAGGCGACACTCTTGCAACTTGTCTGCAATGTCACGGACGTGAAGGCTGCCGCGGATGCGAGAGTTTCTCACGCGGTCCATCCGCGTGACCCCACACATCCACCGCAGCATCTTCATTTCCGTGACACGCAGCTCCTGCTTGTGTCGCTCCAATATCGGCCAAGTCTCACTGCCATGTAAAAGGACAGGTCTAATAATAGTTTTGTAGACCTGTCCCTTCAACTGGATCGGCATTTTAGGGTCACAAATGACACCGGTCATCTCCCGCCATTTGGCCCACGCGGCAGCAATGCGTGACTTGACATCGCAATCGATGTCACCGGACGTGTGAAAAACAGATCCCAGGTATTTAACCTGGTCCGTGCGCTCGACCAAATCACCGCCTATGCGGACGGATGTGGGATCTGTCGAGTTTAGTGCCAAGTACTCGGTCTTCGCCACATTTAGTTTCAGACCGCCGTTCTCAAGCGTCTCCTTCCACGCCTTTACACGTCGCACCAATCTGCCCCTGTCCGCGTCTGCCAGCGCAATATCGTCAGCATACATGAGCAACCATGGAGGCTGCTCATGTGGGTTTCTTATGCTGTCCGACAATTCGTCTAATATTACACTGAACAGAAGCGGACTAAGGATCGAACCCTGGTGTACACCGACGGTGATGGGGAAGGGTTTCACGGTTTTCAAGGGGCCAACAGCAGTCCGAACCATTGAATCGGAGTCACAGTATTAATATAGACCTCTGGAACCCCTTTGGACCGCAGTGCCCACCAGATCATCGCACGAGGAACACAGTCGAAGGCCTTCTGCATGTCTAGAAACAAACAGTGCAGAGGCGTGTTCTTCGACCTGTATTTCTCTGCGACAACCCTCAGGGCGAAAACAGGGTCCGTGGTCCCATAACCAGGGCGAAACCCATATTGACACTCCGAGAGAGTGCACTCCTGCCGGATCCGAGAGTCTATAATCCTCTCGAAGATCTTCATGGTGTGGGACATCACCTTAATACCGCGGTAGCTCCCGCACTCCTGCACTGACCCCTTACCTTTGAAGACTGGAGTAATAATACTCAGTCTCCATTGGTTTGGGATCTGCCCGCTGAGGAGTATGCGGTTAAAAAGGTTTACTAAGATGCCCACACCGCGAGGACCCATTGCCTTCCAGGCTTCGATGGGGACTCCATCGGGTCCGACAGCTTTCCGATTCTTCATGCGGCGAAGCGCAGTCAGGACTTCTCCAGGCGTTACCGGTGGCACTAGTCCCTGATTCGGAGGGAGGTCCGGAGGCTGCACCTCTTTGTGCTGTTTATTAAGCAGCTCGTGGAAGTACGAGCGCCATCTCTCCTTTACCGCGAGGTCTTCGCTTAACAGGTTGCCCTCAAGGTCTTTTACACAGCGACACTGTGCCGCTTTGACCCTGGAGCGCGCCAGCTTATAGATGAGCTTCTGCCCCTCAGACGATTCCAGCTTATCATACAGAGGTTGTAAGTGGTCACGTCTGGCTCTGGCTACAGCTCTCTTTGTGGCGCGCTTGGCAGCCCTGTACGCGTCGCGGTCTTCAGAAGATCCGGTCGCTTGCCACTTTTTAAAGAGGGCTTTCTTCTCCCTAGTCTCCCTCTGGACTGCGTCGTTCCACCACCAAGTTTCCTTGTCACATTTGCGTCCACCCTTAGACTCACCGAGCACCACCTTCGCCGCTCCAAGGATGGCCGCCTGAACTTTGTCCCAGCAATCTTGAACTGGTTCGCCTTCAGTGTCGGTGCACTTGTCACCGACAGCTCACACAGACAGAGACGAACTCCTGGGACCTAGTTTCATCATGCAGCCACCATCTGATGCGGCGCTGGCACCGCTCGATGCGTTTGCCTTTGGGCTTCGTGCAGAGGTCCATGACAAGGAGACGGTGTTGTGCAGTAAGACTCTCACCGGGTATGACCTTGCAGTTGGCCACCTTGCCGATGCTGTGTCGCCTAGTGAGTAGGAAATCGATCTGAGTTGTACGCCTCTCGCTCTTGTAGGTGATGAGATGTTCGGATTTCTTTTTGAAATACGTGTTCACAATGGCCAGATCGGCAGCCGCACACGTTCTGAGGATAGTTTCTCCTTCAGCGTTGCGGGTGCCGTATCCAAAACCACCATGAAAACGCTCAAACTCCTCACACCTCTCACCCACATGACCGTTTAGGTCGCCGCCCAAAACGATTCCCTGTGACAACGGAATGCTCCGAAGCACTCCCTCGAGTTGACCCCAAAACGACATCTTATCGGCGTCGCTACAACCGGCCTGTGGCGCGTAGGCACTTATCAGGTGGGTAATAATCCCATCGATAAGCACCCTCACGATCATAAGCCGGTCGCTACAGCGTTTCACCTCCAAGATGCCACTCTGCAGCCCCTCGGAGAGCACAACGGCCACCCCGTTCTCCCCACCAGGCGCACCTGCATAATAAAGCTTGTAGCCGTTCTTCAAGGGCCGGGCTCTGTTGCCCTTCCACCGAGTCTCCTGCAGGAACGCCACGTCCACCCTCCGCCTGGAGAGTACTTCGGCCAACTCTACCGCACGCCCAGTCAGCGTGCCAATGTTCCAAGATGCGAAGCGGATTCGGGTTGGGGCTAACTTCTTTAGCCGTGCTGGCCCGACACACGGCAGCCTAGTACGTTAGTAAACAGTAGCAGTAAGTAATCGGGAATCCCTAAGCCACAACACAAAATTTCGTGAAAATATTCTCCAATAACATCATTAGTTTATCACACCATTATCCCCGAAAGGGTGGCAGAGACATATTATACGCTCACATTTCACTATGTACATTTTTGTCCCACGTAACAGGTGGTGAATCTAATGCTGTGTTCAAATGAACAAGCACAGGTACTGGCGAACTGCTATTGAACTTTTTCAAGACGTTCAAATTGGCTTAAAGGCTGCCTAGTGTTACCAGGATTACGGAAAGGCGTAAATAGAAATACCACAAAGCGGTCATCCGTCCCAGGACCAGCCATAGCCAAAGTTGCTTAACGCAGTGATCGTTTACAGGACAAGTAAAGTAAGTAGTTAGCGAGGCTACGAGCGCTTATTTATTCATTGATAGCCGGTTTCAACATTCTTTCTTCAGTTAAACATAGATCGCTACCACAGATAAACGGTTGAATTTTTAACTTTTGTGACAGATTGTTCAATGTCGTTGGTAAATATTACCATCCATCTTTGGTTATTGAAACCGAAATTTTCGTCGATAGGTACCGATGGTACTAATTTGACATTATTTTGAACAATGATGATTGAGACCGGCCGTAAAATGATAAAAGTATAGGTCGCGCGGCGAATGATGAGCTCTGACAAAAATTAGTGGGGATAGTTTGCGCATGTATAATCGCGCACAATATTATTACACAAAGAATCAAGTTTAATACGACTCTGCTTTGAAACAAAAACTGTCAACTTGTCTGAACAATTAAACTTTTTTTTAAATTTTATAACGTAAGTAGGTGGGTACGTAAGTAGGTTTATATTATTTAAAACAAGTGAGTTCAAAGTGTTTTGCGTGAAAATATTAAACCATGATAGGTATTTTATTTAGTTTTCAGTGATTGTATTTCTAGAAAAAGCATTTTAATTGTAATATTTTAATGTAGAAATAGGTATATAATGTGTGTGACACTGACAATACTTATGAAAGTAAAAGAAGTGGAAGAAGTCTCTGCCTACCCCGGTGAATTTTTTGAGGTGATTTTTTTGTTTTAACCTGAAATTGTCGAAAGTTTATAACTGAATTAACTATCTTCACGCTGTATCCCTGATACCCCATCAGAGAGGACAGATTGCCAGGCTTCGCGATCCATGCATACCTTTTTCGCTTCCTTAAGATTCATCAACCGCTTCATACACGCACGTCTGGGTATCCGAGTACTTCAGACTTTTCCGTTTTTGAGCTATCTGCTCGCGTGGTCTTCATATGCAAGCCCCGGCCTACCCTGATTTCTTCTACCCTCTTCTTTCGCACAATATTAATCTTCGTCAATCGTTCCCCACTCATTCGTTGGACGTGTCCAAACCAACGAAGCACGCCCTTTTCCAGCTTAACGCTGACACTTTCATTCAAACCTGCCATATTGCGTATCACTTCGTTACGTATTCGGTCGGCCACACTTACGCCGCACAAGTTTTGAACTGATCGCATCTCCACAGCATTCAATTTATTCTCATGCATTTGCTGACATACTCAGGTTTCCCTACAGTAAAGCAACGTTGGCACTAGCACTACGTTATGTACCTATCGCCAATAATAATAATTATAATTGGTATAATCAAACAATTTACATAATAAACCATTTTTCTTTCTTGTCCAGATTGGACAGACAATTTTCTCGGGGCATCAAAACCTCAATACGCTATTAAAAGATTCGCCAAAAAGAGTAGAATATTTTATGTGCGTGACAGTACCGAGACTAGTGACAACACGTGCCGACATATCGCGGAGTAGTGTGCGACTGTGCACTAGTGTGCGTGTAGGATTTCGACCACTCTTGCGTCCAAGGCTCCCACACTCCCGCCCTTCAGCCCTCTCACCCTGCCAATTAGACCTAATTTTTGAGTTCTGTGCATTCCCCTTCCAATTTCTTACAGAGCTCATCATTTTATACCCAAGTCTTTTTTGACAAAAATACCAACCTCCTTGATTATGCAACGTTGATCAATACCATAGCCGAAGACTAAAGATGGCATAAGGACTGGATGCTGACATGGTTTCTTTACAAAGTATTTGTATAAAAGAGTAGGTTTGTCATTGCCTTTATACATAAAAATTTTTACCTGAAATAAAACAATACAATTAAAGTTATTTTTAGTGACACAAATAAAATGGCAGATTATCGAAATTATAAATATTTATTTTTTAGCTTACCTACTGTAGGCTACATACTGTGTAAAAATATAAAGATTAGAAAATTGTTTAGACCAGGAATTATTTTTACTGTAATTGCCCCCTCTTTCCCAAAACTACCATCATCCTAATTCAAATCTAACTAAACTGGATAGTCCGGCCTTTATTATTTATTATTTTACACCCATATTTTTGCAGTCAAACTCACTGTGACGCCAGATAAATAGGTAGGGAGAGCATGTGATAGACGGTTCGTGTCCGGTACATAATCAATGGGGATTGCATTGCCACATAAAAAATAAGCAAAATTCACTTGCAAATGGTATACTTGCAGATTGATGAACAGGATACGGCGTAGGCAACCGTAAAGGCTTCAAAATAATACAAAAAAAAGAATTGCAAAATCACAGCTTTTTACAAGCAGCCACCAATAATTTTACTGGTAGCTTAATAATAAAGCGAAAATTGAAATTTAAGCAAACGGTATTTTATGTTCAGATGACGCGTTGTTAGGTATAAATTATAATTAGAGCACCTAGAATATCTATATATTGATAGTAAAATTGAAGTGTCTGTATATAATTCCAAATCAAGTGCTCTTCACTAAATGCATATGAAAGTAGATATAGGTATACGTTATTATAAAAATCAAATCTTTATCTGTCTGTTTGTTCCGGATAATCTCTGAAACGTCTCGACCGATTTTAACCAGACTTTTACTGGCAGATAGCTTATGTTTTAAGGACTAACTTATATTTTATCCCCGTATTCTTACGGGAACGGGAACTATGCGGGTAAATCCCCGGGACGTCGGGTGGTATATAATAATATATGTCATTGTCATTACTCACAAATTCTAAGTGTATATTTGATTTTAGTGTCATATTTGTAGCGCCTACATTTTGTGCGTCTTTCAAAAGCTGAGATGTTACTTGTGATACTAATTTGACGCCCGGGCATACACCGTAATAAGTCACATTTAGTTCATAAGGTCCCTGTAAAAGAAAACAGCCAGTTAGTATCATCATAACGTCTCGCTTTAATATTTTCTACTTCTAAACTCTTGTTTTAGGTATAGATATACAATTTACAAACAGTTTCCCTTCTTATTACTAAGTAAACGGACAACCGTAGTACAAACTCACGTGTTAATTTCGGGGTCACCCAACTAGTTTCGGACCTGACGGACCTTACACGTGAGCACAACCGTTTATATAATGAACAACGCTCACGAAAGTTATTATTCTAGTTTTCCTCCTTAGTCAGTGGACTATAACTAAAAAACTGTTGTAAACAAGAACGTCGTGAACGTCTTGTAAAGAAGACTTGACTCTGATCAAAATCAGCACTTTAAAGCTAAGTATTTTATCAATTACGCCTTATTCCTGAAGGGGTGGCAGAGATATTAGAAGCCCACATTTCACCATAGTAGCCCATTGTCATGTTGAAATAGAAAGACGCTGTTGAAATTTTTCAAGTCGCCTATATTTTAGTAGTATAGTTCGTTTTTATTGCCTTCAATTTGGCTATAAGCACTATTGAAGGCGCGATTAGTAAAGTCAGTCTTTATTCCCGCAGGAGTGGTAGAGACATGCTATACGCCCACATTTCACCATAAGCTAGCTGAATAGGTACTAAATACTAAACATCTTGACAAATTTTCACACTCATTTTGATAGAAAACAAAGCAAATACTCACATAATTACTCCCACCAGGAATACCTACAGGTAACTGCTGACAATAAGCATTTGTTAGAAACGCTATTAGAAATATAAATAATGTGAACATGTTTCCTTCAATATTTGTAAATTTTAAATGTTAAATTCGAATAGAGAAAATATAACCTAATTTATATTTAAACGGTCCCATTTTCCGCCTAGATTCAATTGTCATTAGCCACGCATTATTTATCTCGGTTACTGTAAACGATTTTCAACGATTGCTACAAAAGGGATTCCTATAAAACGTTTGCACAAATGTTTAGTTTCCATGCCAATACGTGTTTATTACATTATTAGGCTTCGACATACCTGTATAATTGACCGATGTACCTACATTACGTCTGAAGGCGTCATGTCTGTCTGTTATCTGTATCGGCGAGAGGAATTAAAAAAATAAATATTGTATGACACTTTTTACACAGCGTCATCTAGCCCAAACTAATCTATAAGTTTGTACTATGCGATCTATACAACAATATATTTCTAAATACATACATAGGAAACACCCAAACTTCGAAACCAACATTAAATTATGTGGATCACACAAATATTTGTTCGAACCCGGGACCACAGCGCGGCAGACGCATACACTACCACTGCGCTACCTAAACAGTCAAACTTCATGCTCGCGTTTCTGCAGGTCTCCTCTCTCTTTACCCCTATCACCTGTCAACATGGTGGTGGATGGTGGTAGGTACAATCTCTATGAAGATGCCAGGCTGAATGAAGTATTATGGATGATCTTTACATAGAGTGCTTATAAAAAATCTATGGAAAATATTTTTTTGTAAGATATAAACATCCTTGCTCATTGAACTAAGCGCCATCTATAGTTTTGCCTAGAAACTAAACCTACACTTAGAGTTTAACAGGTTGCAACCCATTATAAAAGATGGCATTACCCTCCTTTTATGCAGGAATTTATGAAGAAAAATTAATCATTGCGTTACATTTCAAAATTCGAATTCTTTTTTAAATTTGGTAATATCTGTCAGTGGCATTTTCAAAATTATTGCAGGTTTATTAACACAAACCCTTCTTCTTTATCTTTGTGTATTCCCAGTTGCTTCCAAAACCATCCTAGATTGGGATTCTGCATGGGACTCACTTTTATTTGGCTATCACTTGACTATTGCTTTTCGATTTTCCTGCGTGGTTTTTCATCCCTTAGTCAGCAGATGCATCGCTAGAAGGTAAGGTAGCTTAGACTTCAAAGATCATGTGGAAGGAAGGCCCTTACACCTAAACACAAATACGTTTGTGCATTATATCGCTTTCAAAGAATTTTAGAGTAGGAAACATAAGGTTCCCTTGTTTCTGATTTTACCGCCTAAGTGTGGAACTTTTATTATCGGATTAAATTTTAAAATTTAATCCGATAATAAAAATTCAGATAGATATATATCGAAACAAACTTAGGTCAATAGAGGAGGTACGGTACGAAAATCGATCGTTGCCCTTTTACTCTCTATAGAGATTTTCAGACAATAATAAGTAGAGTTATTTCTTGATTTAAGAATTAAGGGATTTATTGTCTGGGTATTGTAAGCAGTATATTTCTGTATGTATATTTCTATTGATACCTCATTTGCTTAAAACAAAGGTATACTCCTAGAATTCGTAAAAGCTCGCTCTTGTACCAGTTATCTCTGATTTAGAGGTAGGCCGCTTCTGGAGGAGATCAATCGCTGGAGATCTCGGATTGTCTACCCTGCCCGCGATGATCTCTTCTGGAAGTGGGCCAAAGGATTGGAGAGCCCCACCGCAGGCATTAGGCAGCAGGCGAGTCTACGGCAGTGGGTAGAGAAAGCACACAGTACTCTGATGTACTACCTCACCCAGCTTCTCATATGTCATGGCTGTTTTGCCAAATACCTGTGTGAGCTGGTCCACACCCACCAGCTCACACAGGCACAGCACAGCCAGGCTCCGTGTGCCGTCACTGCCCTAGCGGCTCTATGGACACGGTTTAGCATACGATTGTTGTGTGTGCGGCTTGAGACGGGCTCGAAGTGCCCTTACGGGCAGCGGTGGGCTGGATTTGTGACTGCCGGACGTGGTACAAGCCTTGGCCGGCAGCCGACAATGTTGGGCCGCCGTCACTTCCTTCGCCAGCGAGGTGGTGGTGGCAAAAAGAGAGGGAGCGGGCAGGATTCACGCTTCCGTCCCGCCTGCAGTACTGGGGGCGACGCCGGGTGGAGCTCCGGCGCGCCCCTGACCAGTCTACGGCCGTGGGCAGTGGTGTAGCTAAGTAATCAAGGGCCCTGGGGCAAATAAAAAAATGGGGCCCCACTGCTATCTAAACTGGTTTTGTGTTTTTGACAGGGAAAATGCGTATATGCGTCGTCATTCCTACTGCAGAGGCAGCAGGATCCTACCCACTAAACTTCGCGGTGTTCTGCCTTCTTCCCAAACGGGTCGCGGGATAGGCCTGATGGCTATTCACGGCGACCCGGCTAAGAGAATACCCCAATATGAGGCGTCTCGGGGGGCTAGATGTGCTGCTCCCGACGATCTCTTGGAGGAGATTAACCTGTGCCCGTTTCAAGCCGTCTTCGAAGTCCCTCTGAAAACAGAGGGGTTGTAGAGCTAGAAGGCAACCTAGAACGAGGGTTGCCAGCCGCCAGAAGGCCCGATCGGGGGTTACCCGATCTTCTGTCCACAGCCGTAAAATCGCTGAATCAGATGGTACGTCGGAGTACCGTGCGCCGTCTCTACCCACTGCTGGCTGCCCCCCATGAGCCTCGCGCTCGCGGTGAGGCTCTTTTGTCTAACTGCCAAGTTCCGGAAGAGATCATCGCGAGCCGCCTGTCTCCAGCGATCGATCTCCTCTAGAAGCGGCAGTCCTCCAGTTTGTCGCACCAGGACACCCTCGACATACACGCGTGGTAGGACTCCAGCTTCGAGATCCCACGGAAGGCTCCCTGCTATAAGTCACGCCGCTTCGTAAGAAACAGTGCGATACGCCCGCGTCGCCCTCTGCGTTAATTTTCGCTGTGGTCTGCCTAGCAGCACTATGTTGGAATCGCAGAGGGCGTCCGCCCAAATAGACGTTCTGTAGAACGCCTTGGAACTCACTACTCCATCGGCGAGACGAGACGGCGGCACGTACTACCTGCGAAATCAGAGAGCGTGTGTGGGACTCCCGATGTTCTGGTATACCCACTAAACCTCGCGGCCTACCTCAGCAGAAAGGAGGAACACCAGGAACGCATCAGCGACTTCTGGAGTCCTCCCTGCCATGCCCTATGTTTGGGGCACGTCACGGGGCGATGATCCTAGACTACACCTCTGATTACAGCGGGGCTTCACCTGACTCGGGTTCCGTTGTAGCTACCCTAGAATGGAGGCTGCAAAGTTAGCGGGCGCCGCCCCCTCCTTCAAGCAGGATGGGCTCTCTCTCGACCCCGTTGGCGAGACGAGACGGCGCGGCGGCGATACGTACTACCTGCAGTCTCGCGAGCTTTCCGGCGTATTGGATCAATTTTGGAGCCAACAGCCGGAAGTGCTCAGTGAAGCCTCATCGGCTGTCAAGAACCCAAAAATATTTTATGGTCTTCCTAATTGTGATAACAGGGGTACCGCTCACCACAATTTGGGAGCCTCGAGAGGGGCCTCGCTGAGGCCCGTGGAAGAACATGGCCTCAGATTTTTCGCTGGTGTCCCAACGCCCTGATGCGACTTACAACTTGTGCCCCGCCCACCGTGCCCAGGATTTAGCCGTCCCTAAATATTGGGCCCCGCGCGGTGACCCAGGTGCCCAGGTGTCATCTGCGTAGCAGATTACGCCGACCCTCAGCAGCATGGTACCGCACAGGACCCAGCCGATGTTCCACAGGAGCAGTCCGAGAACTGACCCCTGCAGAACACCACACGACTATCTAAACTGGTTAGGTTTTATCAAGTAAAAATATTAAGTACCTATACAAATACTTTAAAAATGCTGAGCTACTATAGGGACACACTGCTGACGCATGAGTTTTGTATACCGAGGAGCAAGCATTCGTTTGGTTTAGCAGTCGTCTCCCTATGGGTTAGGTCATATCAAATTGTATAGTTGTTTATAGATTAAAATTAGAGTTAATAAAATAAAATAGAAGCGCTCGTGGCCCCGCGGTCTCAGTGTTCGGTAAACGATCACTGAGGTACGCAACTTTCACTATGGCTGGTCGTCGGATGGGTGACCACTTTGTGGCATTTACATTTGCGAGCGTTTCCGTGCTTCGGAAGGCACGTTAAGCCGTTGGTCCCGGTTGCCAGTAAAATGGCAGTCGTTAAGTCTGGTTGAAAGCCTTATAGGCGGCTTAAAAAATTTCAACAGCAGGTAGCCACAACCTGCGTCTGTCTATTTCAACACGGCAATGGGCTCACCACCTATTACGTGGGACAGGAATCCACACGGTGAAAAGTGGGCATATAATATGCCTCTGCCACCCCTTCGGGGATAAGGCGTGATGGATATTTATTTATTTATTTATTTTATTTATTTAATAAAAATATTAAAAAAGTAATAACATAAATTACAATTAATACTTGTTGTAGGCATTGGGCCGATATAGAAAATAAGTACATTGACGTACTAAAAATTTACTGACATTAGCTTACTTACTCCTGATACAGCATTAATTTTTAACCGTCCTCGAAAAAAACGTCTCGACTAGAATTCACAATAACAATTAAAAAAAAACATCGAACATATCGATCGCTACCTATCAAATTGAGAACACTGACACCCCACAGAAAGAATTTAGGGGCATTCCCTAGGTATAACTTTCGAATATCTCTCAACTGAGTACAATTAAAGTCGATATTTACTTTGGGAGAAATATTTATAAATTCAGTTCGATCGAGATTTACTGGTAAGGATTTGAGGGCCCCCTGAGCTTGAGGGCCCCGGGGCACTGCCCCGCCTAGCCCCTGGGTAGCTACGCCACTGGCCGTGGGCTTAAGGTCAGAGGATCCCGCTCACATTGACCCTCGTGTTCCGGGGTGCCTTCTAGTGCCCGCTCGATCGCTCTCCACCCCTCTATTCTCAGAGCAATGTTTGGAGAAGGCCAATCCTGCAACTCGATTGGGAAGAAGGTGGAACACCGTGGGGTTTAGTGGGTAGGATAGGATGGCCCCCAAAGCCGAGAGTCCCACACACCGTTCTTGCTGCACCTGCAGCAAGAATGATGGTGCGTAAACGCTTCTCCGCGTGAATGAAAAAAAGAAACCATCTCTGATTGTATTGTGTAAAAAGAATTGAATTAAATTGCAAATAAATTCTACTAATAAAAATGTACAATATTTTTTATTAACGCATTTATGAACAAAATGCTTTCATTCATAGAATTTCATCAGTTAGTTATTACCCGTCATAGATTGATTTATTTATTTATGTTCGATAATAAATCTAGCAATACCCATATGTTTAATATTGAAAATAATTTTAATGATATAATTATGAATTACAATTTAAAAACAATGTAAATGTTATTACAGTGTACTACTACATTACTAACATTTTTATTTACGTTTTTAAACTTCCATACACAGTAATGGGTAGAAATTAATATACATGATATTTATTAATAATTATAGCTTTGTTTGAAAGTAGATTTCATATCTATGAAAAAATAAACAGTGCATTTGCATTGATTGTTTTTATCACGTACTTACTGTTGTGAATTACTTTTGTAATTCAGCCTTACACTACGATAAATAAACAGAAATAACTTAAAACCCATAAATACATTAATATGTCTATGCTTAAAACTATTAAATAAGAATGTTTCTAAGATCACAATTGCCCTAGACGATAGGCGGTCGAAGAGTACAATGGTGCGGAGCCCAGCCACCCCCTATTACATTAGCTAAATTTCATATTCTCTAAGAAAATAAAGGAACAGTGATAAAAAAATTTTTGGCAATTCCAACCGCACTTTATTCTTTTTAAATTAAAAATAAAAATAATAAAAGAGTAAATTTATATTTAAAAAAATAATGCGTTTTTATGGAAGAAGTAAAACATTGAAAATATTAGTTCTATGGTCGTACACACTGCGCTCAGCGCCAAAATGGCGAAAACCAATTGGGCAGAGATAAACATCGATATATAATACAGCATCATGGCGAGCGCAAATCGAGACACCGCGAGCGTTTAGCTATAAACGCGGGAACTTATTAAGACTTTATACAATTTTACAAGTCCTTATATATAGAAGTCACACTTTGTGCCACACAAACACAAAAAATGATCTTAACTGGGCGGTGCTGATACGCCTTAAGAAATAAAATAGATGAAATTCGTTAAAGAGAGCATTCTTATTCTATAACAGAAAGTTATTTATGATTGTGCCTCGGCTTGGATTTCAATACCGGATCGGACCAATTATTTTTGTGATCCGGAAATGTTCGTTTCGGAGGTTTATCAGTTGCCCGATGGCCCTTTTAACTTAATAAATAAGCCCAATCCAAGAAGACAATCGGAACATTATTAGTTTTAATTATCTAGTTCTCATAGTAAAATCTCTGTTTAGTTTTAGAATAGTTGATTTTATATAGGTTCAATTCCTCCCATTGTTTTATCTATATTTTTAAATATCTCGATCACTCTGCTTTTCTTTGGTTTATTATTAGTCGAATATGGTATGACCCATATATTGAATTCTTTTCTTTCTTATTCAGGTAGTCCTTACTCACGCTAGACTAATCAACTAACTGCTGCATATTTTACTAACAAGTGTAATCCAAGATGTTTCAAAACGAAATACTATCTACTATTGTCATAATAATATACTATTTATAATAATAAATAATATTAAATAAAAAAATAGACTTAAACAAATTTGAGGCATTTAATGACATACCGTATTATTTGCCTCAAAATAAATGAGTTAGAAACTGTTAAATTAATGAAAGCTAGGATAATAGTGAATGATGGGATCTTCGTAGTTTAATACCTACATCAAGTAATAAATAAATATATAACTGATATTGTTAGTAATAAAAAGATATGCATCCTAAAAAGATGTGCGTTGTCTGGTTCGTATTTTCATAATAAATCACTGTACTATAAATTCGCGTACATAAGCTTCTACAACTATTGAGTAAAAAAATACTGCTATTTGTATAACAAATATTATGTCATATGAGGTTGTTCTCTTGTACCTGATTTGTACTTATAAAATAAAGAATAATCAATTGACTATCATCACTTTCCCTTTTTGACATAGAAATAATAAAGTAAGTACTATATTTTATAATAGACCAACCATATCATTCGAAAAACCCTCTTCCATTTTCTTTCAAGCCAATCGAATTAGCCTATCACAGGCCACTGGACGTAAGCTTCTCCCAATTAATTTGTGTATTGGCCTTAATGTACCAAGCAGACCAAACAGGTTAGTACAGGATTTTGTTTCGAGTTTTCTTCTCTTTATCGTAACTTAGTTCGTTACTCAGCAGGTGCATTACTTGCTGGTAAATGAGCATGGTAGGCAACCCATTTATAAATAGGTACATGCTTAATATTTCCACGTTTTTTAATGATTTTAGCTATTTATTTTATGTCTCTAACTATATATTTTTGATAGCTGTCTCAAGTTTTGTCATCGGCCCATCTCCTGGCTTGTTACCATATACCACAAGCAATTTATAATTAAACTTAACATCTTTTGGAGAATCGTTATTGTTAACTTTGTCTATAAGTTGAATATCCTTCAGCACTTCAATATAGTCTTCCAAAAACTCATCGTACTTTTCTTTTGGTATCTTGAATGGATTGACCGCTGTTACGGCTTCTGAAATAAAATTGAGGTTGTCTGCATAAGATTATTTGCGTTCCTAAACTATTTAATTATATTAATTTATGTTTTGGGTCTTATTCGCGTTATAGGTAGATTATTAGGAAAAGACTGTAATTTTACCTTATAATTTTAATATTAACTCTAATTACCTTAATATTCTCTTAGTTTCTATCTTATAAATCTCATAAGTAAAATATTGAATAACTTATGACTATTAACCGATGTTACTCCGTGATCATGGAGCTTGCAACAGTGCCGAAATATCGGATGCTCACGTGTGAAAGTGTAGATGGTAAATATCCCGAAAATCAATATTTTACATATGTGAATGACCATGATAGTTTAAATTCTTATAAATCTCGTTTTTAATTGATTATAATGCTGCAAGTTAGCGTTAGGTTATCTTTATATTTCAAAAGGTTTAAATTTTTGTGGATCAGGTGCCACAATTTATGATTTCTTTCTTTATGTTGTTTAATTTGGCTATTACATTGCAGTGAATTTTTGTGTACAGATATATGGCTATTTATTAACCTATTACCTTACCTGATACCTATAAATAAACCAATGGTTGCTCTACGTATATAATCTTATATTATAAAGTACTTACTTCTCATAGTACCCATATCATCGTACATGAAGAACATATCTTTACATTCCACGTCAATGTTAACAAATCCTATTGTTTTCATCATTTTTATAATATCTTGGTCTGGTTCCTGAAAAAAATGCATTCAAACGTATAATTTACTATGCTACCAAATAGCGGACACTTAACAAAATTCAACTAAATCGTTTTGTGTTTTGCCATTAGACATTCCAAAGTGATCGTGTCATTCCTAGCGCAGTAGAATAGCACATGTCAATTTTTTTTATTTACAAGTTTTCAGTCTATTGAAATGAAAATATACCTAAGGAGTATATCTTCCTTCATGCTATTTTTTAACCATTAAAATAAGCAATAACATCACGAAAGACTAATGCAGATATTAGGTAAGCAAAGATTATTCAGGCTGAGGAGATGAACGATAGGATAAAAGTATATTTACTAAAGCAATGATTATCGATAAGTTACAACTGTGGGACAGAACCTATTATTTTGGGCAATATTTCAACAAAAATACTGTTGGCGAAACATTGCCCTTTCAGACTACGTCGTAAACCATACTTCATTATAATGAAGGAAACCTCAATTATAGACTCCAAAATTAGAGAGACGGTTTCAGGAAAAGTTTCAGTCAAACCAACAGTTCATAAAGCTAGGACCTAAAGAAAGTTAATTTATCTATCACGCTTTATTCCCGAAGGGGTGGCAGAGGCATATTATATGCCCACTTTTCACAATGTGTATTTCTGTCCCACGTATTAGGTGGTGAGCCCATTGCCGTGTTGAAATAGACAGACGAAGGTAGTGGCTACCTGCTATTGAAATTTTTCTAGCCGCCAATAGGGTCTTCAACTTGACTTAACGACTGCCATGTAACTGGCAACCGGGACCAACGATTTAACGTGTCTTCCGAAGCACGAAAACGCGCGCAAATGTAAATGCCACAAAGTGGTCACCCATCCGAGGACCAGCCATAGTGAAAGTTGCGTAACTCAGTGATCGTTTACAAAACACCGAGTCCGCGGGGCCACGAGCGCTTCAATGAAGTTAAAATAAATAAAAAGTCACGAACATAATGATAAATAGATATATAAATAAATAAAATAAATATCCATCACGCCTTATCCCCGAAGGGGTGGCAGAGGCATATTATATGCCCACTTTTCACCGTGAGGATTCCTGTCCCACGTAATAGGTGGTGAGCCCATTGCCGTGTTGAAATAGACAGACGCAGGTTGTGGCTACCTGCTGTTGAATTTTTCATGCCGCCCATAAGGCATTCAACCAGGCTTAACGACTGCCATTTTACTGGCAACCGGGACCAACGGCTTAACGTGCCTTCCGAAGCACGGAAACGCTCGCAAATGTAAATGCCACAAAGTGGTCACCCATCCGAGGACCAGCCATAGTGAAAGTTGCGTAACTCAGTGATCGTTTACAGAACACAGAGACAGCGGGGCCACGAGCGCTTCTAAAAATAGATATATATATATATATATACTACGCATAACGATTATCTTGTGCAACATACTCCTCGTATCCAAAAAAATAATCCATTCTTTTGTGGTACAATGTTTACAATTCTATAACGAATAGCTCAATGAAATTAGAATAGTGACAACTAGCAAGGTCAAAATGTGTAGCAAGGAATGTTATTAAAGTTTCAGACTATGTGCTCATACGTGAAGCGAAAACATTGTACACCTTTTTAAGAAAATTTGCGCTAACAAATAACATGAAATATAACAGAATTAAATTTATTTGAAGAAGAACGTAAAGGTATTGTTCCAATTTTTTTTTTATAATTGGTCGAATTTCGACAAATGGCCGACTATAGTATATAAAGATAGATACATACTTCTGAATCATGATATGGAGAAATGTACTTCTCGACATCTTTTAACCAAATACTCCATTTATTGTTCCGTGCTAGAATGCGGTAGACGTCATATATTGGGTTACATGCTAAGAATATCATAAAACACTCCCCGTCTTTATCCAGCAGATCAAAAATGTTCTTGAAAGCTCGACTGTAATGGAAAATGTATAACATTTTTAAATTAACATTAATATCAAGCTATGGGAGGCTTGAAACAGCAGGTCTAATAATCTGTGTCTATCTATTTTTTCACGGCCAGGGATATTTGGGCATACAGTATGCTTCTTCACTTCCACCTTCGAGAATAAAGGCGTGACTAATTGAATTGAAAATGAACTGGCATCTTGTGGAATGAATTGGACTGATAGATATCCCTTGTCAATAATAATTATGCAATGAGAATATGCAATGAGAATATGCAATGAAAATATGCAATGAAAATTATAATTATGCGATGCGATTTCTTTGCAGTTTTTCTTTCGTTCTTAATAACGATAACAGATAGAAACTGTAAATGTCTGTTTGTTTATTTTTACGCATTTAAGGGACACGAAGAGGTAGACACAAGCAGACGCCTACATTTCAACATTCTGTCCCCCGTAATAGATTGTGAGTCGATTGCCGTGTTGAAATGGACAGGCGCAGGTTATGTAGATAACTAGTTGACCCCCGCTGCTTCGTCCGTGATATACTTCAAAGCCCCGTCGCACCCATTTAATCCCGTCACTTATTATTTTTACTAAATGTAGGAATTTTTTCCCGATTTGTTGACATCTATACTGCTCCGCTTTCCTGGATAGTAGCGGAATATTAGATAGCTTATGGCCTCCCTCGGTAAATGGGCTATTCAAAACCAAACAAAAAAACTCTTCAGCTTTTTATGCAGTTGGCAGGTTTTATAAATAATGATACGGAACCTTTCGTGTGCGAGTCCGGCGGGTGAAGTTAATTGCAAATGGGTCTGAGATCACCTTAAGATAAACATTAATCACCTCAAATGTAATAAATATAAAATATCACTTTGAGAAAAATCTCAAAATGTAAATAGACCTTACATATTATAAAACAAAGTCGTCCACCACGTCTGTCTGTCTGAACGGATTATCATGCGAATCTTACCAACCAATGAGAAACAAAAAGAATCATGAGCCAATTGTATCACCTGTAACTTGTAATCTAAAACTGTTTATATTTTGTATTCTGGGGTACAATAAAGTATTACTTACTTACTTACATGAGGAAAGTTCAGGTATATAATTTGTCAAGGTTTTGTGTAAATTGGTTGAAATATGACGGTAATTGATCAAGATATCGGAAAAAAATAAGCAGACTGAGGCTTTCATCAATAATGATGAATGAAAGATATTACAAAACAATGTACCAAGATATTTTTTTTAAAGAGCTACCGAAAAAATCCACTGGCGAAGGAAGGTTATGTCTATGAAATGTCCAAAAGTGCAAATCAATGTTGTGCTTCTGCAACTGCAACACGAGCAGCCTCTGTACAAAAAACGATCTGGATCGAAAGTCTTTGGTCGGCTACATGAGGCTTTGTCCAAAATCAGGATTGCTTTCTTATACCATGTATGATATATGTACGGGAAAACTTCACTATGCAAGCGAAGCTGTGGGCATGAGCTAGGTAGTATTTCATTTATTTATCAAATTAGAAGGGGTTGCAGAGGCATACTATACGCATACATATGTCAAAAAACACACATAACCCAAAAAGGTGGGACAAAAGTATGAGTAATTTCTGTACATGTGGGATGATCAACGCAGTACAAATTGCTTATCTGATTTTCAAAAGTTTCATCTTCATGATGGAGAAGTACATAAAATTGTTAAAAGAAATATTTAATAAATATGTTTTATTTCCATCACCTTTCTCTTCATCAGCTTGCTGCTAAAACTTTTTGTATAGAGTACAAAATTTTATTTATTACCCCAAGGAATTCTTATTCGTTAATTTTTTAAACTGTCATGTTGATAAATGAAATATCTGTTATTATTAGATGCTAAACACAAATATAATAATAATTTAAAAAAAAATGTACTCACTCTTGATCTATGACCCAATGTAGAACGTAAAATGAAAATACATGGTCGAAGTTTTCTTTCATCCCCACTGGTATATTGCCGGCGATGTCTAATACTGTGAATGAAGTCTTCTCGTTACAATGATGTTCGTTTGCGAAATTCACCATATTGTCACTTGTATCTGTGCCTAGCAACTTATAATCTGATGGGATGTATTTTTTCAGCATACTCGTTACAGTGCCATCTCCGCATCCTATATCTATAATTCTATCATAATTATTTTTCCATTTCATTTTCGGCGCGTATTTTTCCAAGCACGCGAGTGCATCGCGTTTCTGTATGCTGTTACTTTGTTGATACAAATCGGCGTTTTGCATTTTGTAAACTTGATGTTAGGTATGTACTTAGAACTTTATCAGTATCGTTTAGTTTTCTTGTGAGTAATTTTCGGGTGCACGTGTGCCTCGGCGGCGTACTAAGAGCGATTGTAGCGGACAGTCGCGATGCCAAGATTTATATATGCTGCACTGACGAATATGCGCCTCTCAGAATCATTAGTGACGTAGGTATTTGCTACGGTTTATGTAAGGACGCGGCGTAGCTAAGGACTGGCGTAGAACTAAGTTACCTACGTTGGGTAAATATGTATATACGTATTACATACGTAAATCTAGAATGATTATTATTTATTTAAATAACATTTTCTTTACATGCTTTTTAATAACTTGCTTTATTAACTGTTTCTTAAACTCTAATACGCGACATCTCGCTCGAGACAAAAAAGTCGAATAGCATATTAATTAACTAAGTGATTATCTTCACGTTGTATCCCTGTCAGAGAGGACCGATAACGAGGCTTTGCGATCCATGCATACTTTTTTCGCTTTCTGCCGATTCATTAATCACTTCACTCCTGCCACGTCTGGGTATTAAAGTACTTTTGAGTTTTCCGTTTTTGAGCAGCTGCTCACAGGATCTTCATAAATAAGTCTCGGCCTACCCTGACTCCATCTACTCTCTACTTTCACACAATATATATTCTTTGTCAATCGTTCCTAACTCATTCGTTGGACGTGCCCAAACCAACGAAGCATTAAGCTTTTCCAGCTTAAAGATGACACTTTCATTCAAACCTGCCGTATTGCGTATCACTTCGCTGCGTATTCGGTATGCGTAATTGTTTTTAAAATAATTTCTAATGTATAGGACAGCGTCATCACGAATCGAATGATTGTATATAGTTGTAATTCTATACAGTCGTACCGTGTAATTTTATTACCGTGTAATTATCCTGACTGCGCTTCGCCGCATGAAGAATCGGAAAGCTGTCGGACCCGATGGAGTCCCCATCGAAGCCTTTAAGGCGATGGGTCCTCGCGGTGTGGGCATCTTAGTAAACCTTTTTAACCGCATACTCCTCAGCGGGCAGATCCCAAACTAATGGAGACTGAGTATTATTACTCCAGTCTTCAAAGGTAAGGGGTCAGTGCAGGAGTGCGGGAGCTACCGCGGTATTAAGGTGATGTCCCACACCATGAAGATCTTCGAGAGGATTATAGACTCTCGGATCCAGCAGGAGTGCACTCTCTCGGAGTGTCAATATGGGTTTCGCCCTGGTTATGGGACCACGGACCCTGTTTTTGCCCTGAGGGTTGTCGCAGAGAAATACAGGTCAAAGAACACGCCTCTGCACTGTTTGTTTCTAGACATGCAGAAGGCCTTCGACTGTGTTCCTCGTGCGATGATCTGGTGGGCACTGCGGTCCAAAGGGGTTCCAGAGGTCTATATTGACACTATCCGGGACATGTACTGTGACTCCGATTCAATGGTTCGGACTGCTGTTGGCGACACGAAACCCTTCCCCATCACAGTCGGGGTACACCAGGGTTCGGTCCTTAGTCCGCTTCTGTTCAGTGTAATATTAGACGAATTGTCGGACAGCATCAGAAACCCACATGAGCAGCCTCCATGGTTGCTCATGTATGCTGACGATATTGCGCTGGCAGACGCGGACAGGGGCAGATTGGTGCGACGTGTAAAGGCGTGGAAGGAGACGCTTGAGAATGGCGATCTGAAACTAAATGTGGCGAAGACCGAGTACTTGGCACTAAACTCGACAGATCCCACATCCGTCCGCATAGGCGGTGATTTGGTCGAGCGCACGGACCAGGTTAAATACCTGGGATCTGTTTTTCACACGTCCAGTGACATCGATTGCGATGTCAAGTCACGCATTGCTGCCGCGTGGGCCAAATGGCGGGAGATGACATTTGTCATTTGTGACCCTAAAATGCCGATCCGGTTGAAGGAACAGGTCTACAAAACCATTATTAGACCTGTCCTTTTACATGGCAGTGAGACGTGGCCGATATTGGAGCGACACAAGCAGGAGCTGCGTGTCACGGAAATGAAGATGCTGCGGTGGATGTGTGGGGTCACGCGGGTGGACCGCGTGAGAAACTCTCGCATCCGCGGCAGCCTTAACGTCCGTGACATTGCAGACAAGTTGCAAGAGTGTCGCCTTCGTTGGTATGGTCACGTCTTGCGGCAACCGCCGGTCTACGTAGGTAACAAATGTCTGGCCATGTCAGCCCCGCCGGGTCCCGGTAAGAGGGGAAGACCCAAGAAGTGCTGGCTTGACGTCGTAAGGGATGACATGCGTGCCAATGGTCTCACTACAGGGGATGCCGAAGACCGTGCGAAGTGGAGGAGAAAATGTAGGAAAGCGGACCCCGGGCGTCGCGAGACGCAACTGGGACAGACGCTCGGATGATGATGTACCGTGTAATTTTATTAAGTGCTGGTAGATGGCGCCTACGCCTTCTAAACGAAAGTGGTGGATAAATTCGTCAGTTTCGAGTGTCTTCAGTATCTTAGTTGAATAAGCATCTTACGAAAGTGAGTAGTCCTCAAATCCTCCTCGAGGCTTTTTAACATTTTAAATTAATGATATATTTTGTGAGCAGTGAGCTTTTTTGGTTTCACTAGGTCGGGGCTATGCGCAGGATGAGTGACGAGTTGTATTTTTTCGTAATCTTAAAATGAATTTGTTTTGTTGGCCGTGTGTAAAGAAGCGTTGTTATGATGTACAAGAACGCGGCTTTTTGGTCATCTTTAGCCAACTTTTTCTAACACCCTGGGTAAACAAATGGTAGAATACCACTCGGCATTAACACTCTTTTTGATCTTCAAGTAGAATTGTACAGATGGGACCCGTAGCTGAGAAAAAAATGCGATCATTTTTTACCAACGTTTTTCGCCTGCCTCACTATTGTTGGCCTGTTCTCATTTTCAAACACCCATTCATAAGATTGCTGTTTTTTTCGGGTTCAAAACAATAAATCCACGTTTTGTCTCCTGTGACAATGCCATAAACAGCATTAGAATGTCCGTGGTCGTAATTCAGTAGCATCTGTGAGCACCATCCCACGCGAGCTCGCTTCTGCTCCGCTGTCAGTTCATGAGGGATCCAACGACAACAAAGTTTCCGAACTTTCAATTCTTCGTGTAAAATTTTCAGAATTTATTTATTTATTTATTGGTCATGGAAGCTTTACAGCTACAATAACTCATACCAATCCCCAATAGTCCTCGAATTGCCTCATAGGTAATCCGCGGGTTTTCTTCAATTAGCCGCTTAACAGTAGCCACATTATTTTCGTTGACGGCAGTTGAAAGCCGCCCTTCACGAAATTCGTCATGTAAAAAACTCGACCTCTCTCAAATTAAAAAAAAAAAAAAATAATGTATGCGTGTTAGAGGTCCCACCAAGATCTCCGGAGTCCAAGCGAGCTTACCTGCTAGCGGTGCTTCTGTTGACTAACGGACAAGGCAAAGACGCTGGCCCCCTTTGGTTGGATTCAATGAAATCAGCCTGTCACAGTCCACAGCTGACCATGTAGGCCTCTCCCAGTCATTTTGTGAGGATGATTGGTCTTATTGTACCACGTTGTCCAAACAGATTAGTACACAGGGTCTTGTTTTTAGTTCTCTTTCCCTTTGTCATGACCTTGTCCTTTAGTAAGCTAATACACTACTTTCAGGTGAGATTAGGTTATGTTAGAACCGTATATCTTTTATAACTCTTTTATATTTTTAAATGTAGACATTTCAAAAAACCGACGCAAGGAGATCTTTCCATAATATAAAGTTTCACTGTTAAAAGCTTATATCGAAGTTTTTCGACTAGGAATGCTCCAAAAGCTAAATGTGAAGAAGAAAGTTCTGTCTGTAGCGTGCGTTACGACGATAGAAAGTATTTGTGGGCATCATATCAAAATAAGTTTTCAAAGCACAAACCATTGTACAAGCTTTAGAAGACGCTTAGAGAGACGAAGACTGTCGCGCAAAGGTTCAACACCACCTTCAAGTAGAGTATTGTTGATAATCTTCATAGCTATTCGTATAGAGTCGAACTGGTAGAGCACCAGCCCTAAATGACAGCAGTACTCTCCGTCTGCAATGCAATATGTACCGCCGCACTCTGTTGTCGTTGAAGATTCCACAATTTTAGTAGACGGTCCTGGTTGGACCACAATAAATTACATATGCATTGGCGGTAAATATATATTGGAGGATTATATGAAGGATGATATCTATTACACAGGTCGCACCACCATCTTTAAGTTCGTATTGAAAGTAAGTAAGTCCAGTGGCCCCCATGGTATTCTGGCGGTGGTTCTTGAGGTGTGCAGCGGAGTTAACTCCAGTGCTTACACGCCTGTATAGCCTGTCCTACTTTACGGGCAGTTTGCCAGATGCGTGGAGGGAGACCAATGTGCAACGAATCCCAGAGAAAGGGAATAGGTCAGACCCGGGCAACACCGCTCCATAGCCGTCACCTCAATCATTTGAAGGTTTTTAAGCTAATCATTAACAAGCAGCTAATGCGTTACCTGGAAGATCACTCCTTAATAAACGAAACGGCCAACGGATAATCTTCTGGCATACGTTATGTGTAACGTATGCCCTTTGGGGTGAGGCTATGCTATGCAAAAATGTATTATAATAAAGCATGGTGAATCCTTGGCCATCAGCCTGGACATCGCCAAGGCATTTGATTGAGTCTGGCATGCATTGCTTAACAAGAGCTTAACAACAAAAATTACAACGAGGGGTGGATCCAGCGGGTCCGTATTGGATTGCATAAATTTTAGAGGCATAACTTAAAACTGCATAACGTTTTTTGGCATTCTCTTCCTTTCGCATAACGTTCAAACAGAATAAATCATTAGGCATACTTTATTTTCCCATAACTTTTTTATAATAATGATATACCGTTCGCACATAAATCCAAAGGAACAATGTAAGTGTAATTTTAATGTTGTAAGCCATTCCTATATTTTAAAATGGCATCCATTGACTTTCTTTCCAGATTCTTCTTCTTCAAGGGTAGGCTGCCCTTAGAATCGGCAACTATAATCGCTCTAATTTTGATATGATTTTAAACACAAAATTGATTTTGTTTTTTTTTGTTTGTATAATTTCATTACTATATAATTGGTCAAATATCATGTTAATCAAACTAATCTAATTACTGGCGTTTAGAAAAGAGTGACCATGAGTTTTATTGCCAGGTTCTTCCTCAGGCTCTACCAATTGCTTTGCGAATCTGGCAGTAAATGTAAATGTAGAAGCAATATTCTTGACGTTCATAAGTGTTACTTTGTGACCTAAATAAATAAAGATTTATTATTATTATTTTGTCTCTTCTTTTCTCGGGTATCTTCTTTTTTTTTCTTGAAGATACCCGGCCTTTTGGTAGGCTTACATGGAGACATAGGTCCAACACGCAGAGGCCCTTTGAGAATTTTAATCTAATAGGGAATGGGACCCCCTCTGCAGATAGTCCAAGCCCGCCTTATGTAGAAGAACGGTAATGGATCACCTCCAATGGGAGTTAAACTATTGTGAAATGGGCTAACTATGAAATGGGCTATTGGGTTAGATGTTAAATGGATTGGGTGATTTAAGCTATTGATGAAAACTGCGTCTGCCTTTTTAATATATTATTATTAAACTATTGGCAGACGGTGACTTGCCAACTCACTAGATGGGTCCCCTATACAATCACCGTAGGCATGATAAGCCTGCAAGGCGACAGGGCGCAAAACCGGTGTGAGCGGCTTGGGGTGTCGAGTGGTGCGGCGCCGGTTTCACCTTCGCGGGACAGGCCCGGAGCGGGCTTCCCCGTAGTAATGCCCTTGAAAATGACACTTCCACCCCCGAGCATATAGCTCTGGCTCCCTCCCTCTGACCGGTCAATTAAGGCAAGCCAGAGTTGAGATTTGCTGCACTCCCGGGAGTAGCACTCACACTGCACTCCCGTTAGGCCATTAACCGGTGCAGAAGGGCAACAAAACTCTGAGGAATCGGGACCGATGTGTAGCCACGCACATTCAGCTCGCCACAAGCTGCCCTGCGGATGTGAGCTTTTCAATAACTTTCTGATACATTTTTTGTTGATATCAGAAAGTGGATGACTCAAAAAGCGAATCTACTATGCCCTCATAGAGTTGCGTTAATCCTATAAAAGATAACGACTGTCCTCGAGGGTTTTATTATTATTATTATTATACCCGCATAAAATGTTTACGCATAATTTTTTTTACAATAACTATTACTAATCATAACATTTATTGGCATCTCACTCACTCTCGTGTAAAGATTGCATGCCATACATATAGAATACCATAATGTTAACGAGTACATATTTTTATTTTTATACCTAAGCTTGAACTGTCTAAGATTGAAATGCCCACTGATTAAAAATGTCGATAGTCACTATACTGAAGTTCATAATTTCAACACTTATAAATAGAATATATAAAAATAAAATACATAAAGAAAGTGGGTAGATTAAAACGAGTGATTCTATTCTGGCGCATCGCCGCCCACTGCATCAAGTGACCTGATGGGTATGAGTGAGATGATTATTTACAATGGTGTCTTATCATTTCTTAAATATTCTTAGTCAGATTATTATTCATTTATGATTTAAACGGTTATCCATACCTCCATTATGCGTTTTGTATTTTATGATAAATTATCTTTAGGCGTATAACAATTATACCCTTTACATTTATGCTGATTAAAATTATGATAAAAAAATTAGATTAAGTTAATGTTATGCCAATAAAACTATTATGTATTATATATTAAATAACCATTATTTATAACACTCTGCTTATCATAATTTATGCGAGAAAACTGTATGCTGAAACTGTTATGGCAAACTACATTATGTTGAAAAATATTATGCGATCGAAAGGCACCCTGATCCAGCTTGGCCTCTCGCAAGTTCGGAGTCCTTAACAGGGTGAAGCAGTTTTTCACACCGGAACAGAGATGCTTATTAAATTTGTGTCAGATTCGTCTCATCTCTGGAATGGCTTCGGACAATACTTGCTTGAAGCTCTCGACGCGTTGCAGCGTTGTGCCATCCGTATTATTTATTGCCCAGAGGTAACTGGCAGTCTTGAACCGTTGGAGATGGGCAGAACGGTCGCCAGCATAGCCGCGTTTTACCGTATCTAACTATCTACCACGGGGAGGTTCTGCAGAACTCTTCCACTTGATCCCACCCTCTCCTTTCCATTCCCGAAAGTCAAGGGCGGGGCAGAGATTGCATTCTCACACTGTGGACACAATTGTGCCCAGAATCTAAAGATTCCGCAAGTCTTTCTTGTGTCGCACCATAAAAGTATGGAACTCTCTGTAAGCGCACGTACAGTCCTCTTAGAATCCGGCCTTCTAAGAGAAAGGGCATTTTTCTGGGCCGTCAACCTGAGGGTCAGTATTGGGGCCCTACCGGCTGAGATAGCGGCCCTCAGTCACGGCTCGTCGTCTATGCTTTCCATCAGGCGGGCGGCGCCATTTTTATGTGTCAAATATGACAAAAGTCGCGAACAACTTGTTTATGAAACAAATGCTACTCTTGCAAAGATGCCCGGTTCGGGTAGATTATAGATCTAGACCACTTTAATCCTACTTAGATGTATGTTAGCGCATCCACCACTTTCCTATTAGCTGTGGCGTCATAATGCCAGGGGACACCTTTCACAATTTTGAATTGTATCGAGATAGATCTCTGGTGAAGTGTCGCACAGTGCCTAGCCCTAGCCCTTTAAACGATAAGCCTATGTTGAGGTTCATAAAGACAACAATAAATCTATATTTTTTATTTTTCAGCGATACTAAGAATTGTGTCAGTGTAGCATCTTACCGATAATCCCGATTACTTGCATATCTCATTATCTACGAGTATGATGTCTCAAATTATGGTACATTAAAAGTAAAAGAAATATTTGTGCGAATAATTATTTTGGCACGTTATTATCTGACTTATATTTTTCTGTAGTAATAATTTCGGTATACTATACATTATTTTGTAATATCTCTCATTTTCAGGCCGCGTTTTCGATAGAAGCCCTCGGTCGCTTCGTTTTTTTTTCGTTTTGAACATGTATCGTCATATTTCAACCAATTTACGCAAAACTAAACTATTGACTTTTTCTATTGTTACTTACTTATTGTTTTATTAATGTTTTGTGTGGGACATTGATTTACTTAATATTTATAAATGTATGGGTTTTACCTAGAATAAATAAATTGAATTGAATTAAATTATATAACTACTTTAATCGTTCTCATGAGACACCTTATCTATTTGGGTATTTCTCGTGCAGTGCCTTGTTTCGTGACTTAGAACATCCACTACAGCAAGCAGTTATTTCCTATGCAGTTTGAGCTAGGGTATTGAATATCTATATACAAACGACGATCTAATCATCTGTCTATACTATATGAGAATGTATTACTTATTTCTTTTACATAAAATGTAATTTACAATTATTTTATGAAAAAAAGGGGGTTTTTATAAATAAATCCTACAGATTCAATAATTACAATGTTTTATTATAAAATTACATGGAACCAACTGAAATCTTGCCTCCAAGTTGTAAGCAATGCGGCCTAATGAACGAAGCTTCGGCGCGTAGACGCCCGTAGAGGTCAACATAGAAAAATCGTAGCGCATCTGTGACGGTATGATAAAAGAGACAGTTTCATAAAAGTAAAGTAACGGAATGACGCATTTTGGATAACTACATGTACCCCGTGGTAAGGCATGAAGAAACATTTCTTACTTTATACTTTCTTTATGGACAAACTATCTTATAACTATCAATGATGTGGCAAATTTGGTCCAAATCCGTGCAGCAGTTTGAGCTATGCATTAATAATTTACCTCAATAAGTTAATAAGACTAGTACCTAATTATAAATTCCGTAAATAGATAGTAGTGTTAGAGCGACATATTTTGATTGGGTATTACGAATATAAAAAATATTAATGTTAATCATTAATATTTTTTTATTCTTAATACCCATACAATAAATTTGAATGGTTGGAAAATTAACTACAGTTACCTCCAAATACTCCCTGAATCTGGAGGATAGGGTCCACTACCACTTGGCCGCTAGGAGAAACCACCGATTGTATCTTGATTTTCGGCAGTATCGGGAACAACTGACGATTAATCAATCTCAGTAGATCCACTGAACAGGGGGCCAAGTCTACTATTGACAAGCCATAGAATTGAACCAGAATCGCTGTTTTAGCTGTCAAAATTTTAGTAGACTATCAATAATGCAACTGACTAGCGGCCACTGGCGCGGTACGTGTTAGTAAAAGTCACCGGCCGACCGATAGAAGTCTATTGGCGATTGTATTAGTAGACTACGAAAAAAAGTCAAAATTGTACCGTTGGCTTTCTATTGAGCAACGGTTACGTTTTTTTTCTGACGCTATATAAATAGTAGACTTGGCCCCCAGATCCCTAAATCCGTTAGTCAGATCTAGAGTTCAAAGTGTTTCTCTACTGAAAGATTTCTGCCTCACTACATCCAGATATGAATATAATAAGAAGTTACTGTTACAGTAGATGCAGTATTTTTTAAAAACACAATTTGTCATAACATACATACATATTGTCACGGCTCCATCCCTGAAGGGGCAGGCAGAGGCACACCAAACGCCCACATTGCACCGTATGCATTTATGTCCCACGTAATAGAGTCGTTAAGTCAAGTTGAAGGCCTTATAACAGTAGGTAGCCACAACCTGCGTCTGTCTATTTCAACACGGCAATGGGCTCACCACCTATTACGTGGGACAGGAATCCACACGGTGAAAAGTGGGCATATAATATGCCTCTGCCACCCCTTCGGGGATAAGGCGTGATGGATATTTATTTATTTTATTTTTCTACAACATACAGATCTCTTCGCCTCTGGTAAAGAAGATGTAGTTATACCAAGTTTGTTAAAATCTCGAAAACTACTGAAGACATTAACAGACAAACAGACTTACGATAAAAGTTTTATTTCATCTGTTGTAAAGTCCGCTTCAGAAGTAGATTAACTCAAACCAAAGTTATAAAATCGATCTCTGAATGAAAATTTGCTCGTTTATTCTTATTTTTGTCAAATATTTTCAGTGTATACTTGCTATGTTGATATACTGAATCCTACATTTAGATTTGTAGATAAAGTTCTGCTAAGAACTAAGCTACTTTCGTTGCGGATCGTACAGTAAAGCTAACTGCTTCTCTCTGTTTTTGAGAGTATATATATATTTTCTAAACTGACCTTATTTACAGATTGTACGATATAATAAGGCATGACATTTAGTTAATTCAGAGTAGTTTTAACGAGAAATCCTGAAATGGTCACAAATGATGCACAGTGTCTTGATAATCTTAAATTTCGTATACCAGAAATATCCATTAGGTAAGCTAAACGTAAATCAATTTAATCTTGCACGTGCTTTTCGATAGGGTTTTCTCTTTCGCTAAATACGATTGCTAGATCAACTATTGTTCTCTATATTCCTTCCAGCTATAATGGTAGTTTTCAATTAGGAACTTGAGTACAAATTCATGTTCCATCAATTAATAGTTAGATTGAAAAAACAAACAGATCTATGAACAATACTAATGAGCATATTTCTTAACATTAACATTTAATTAACTGGAATTAGATGATATGGATATGCCATTTTTAAGTAACGACCGTAGGCAATGTCATTACTACGTCCTGGAAGTAATGTCATGGAGTAATGTCACATTGTACTGGATTTAATGGAATATCAACTACTCATTAAATATGTAAAAGATGATTTTTGCTTCTGTAATTTCATATAATATCAAACTGTGTTTACAAGAATTCCATCTCTGTTTTCATAGATGGTTAAAACATAGAAAAAACATAGAGAAGATATGGCTTGATAGCTCAATAGATATTATTGTTGATTAATGGCACTTGGTGGAACTTGCTACACATTTTGAATAAAAACACTTTTACTATTACATATTATTTACTTTTAAACTGGCCGGTTTTGCCTCACTGCATTTTCAAAGATGACACATAATAATAGATTTGACATCAGCATTGGCTAAAGTGTTTGAAAAAATATATAATTAGTGATACTACGAGTAAACTCGTAGTTTACACTAGTCCCCACTGGCAGCTACGAGTATAATCGTAGCAACGGAGGCCATAGGTATATAAACAAATTACTGCGAATCACGGGGTTAAGTGTAAATGTGTGGGTAATATTGTGTAAATGTTTGGATAGATTGCACTTATTTCAGCATTCTAAAGTAAGTGGCGGGTAATGTCTGCTGTCATTGTGACCCAAAAATGCCGTTCAGGTTGAAAGGACAGGTCTATAAAACCTTTGGCCTCTGTTGGAGTCACACAAGTAGGTGTGCGTGTCGCGGATTTCGGTTTCCTAGAGAATAATAATATCTTCCATTTTGATATTATTTGTAATATTTGTTTACTCAAACAAATAAGTAGAGTAGAGCTTTAATATATTTTTTTAGTTAACATGTATGTAATGACTTTACATATGATTACGTTGTCCCTGTCCTAAGCTTAAATAAATAAAACTATTCAAAAACAGATATACTTTTATTGTTTTTTTACGCGAGACTAAAACCACTCGGTGGCCTGTCTGCTTATGGCCAGGAGTCCCGGGTGAGCCCTCGGAACGATAGCTCCAGTGCTCCCGACAGACTTTACCTGCCAACGTGGCCACGTCTTCGGGGAGTCGGGTATTTTCTTTGTCGCTTTTTTTGGGGATTAGGTATAATCCCGCTTTTTATTCCCGCATACGTGTATCTTTCATGCCACGGTACCGTGTAGGGCCTGCTTCTGTAAGGACGGCGAGCAGCCCACTCGCCGTCCTCAGTCCTCCGGTCGTGGAGGCCGGTAGACCTGGGCGAATTTTACTGCTTTTAATTACGATCGTACATTTCTTCTTTTAATACACACTCCTAACTGACAGTAATAAACAGTACAAATAAATAACTTCATTCCTGCGAAAAATAAGTAGGTACAAACAAACAATATACTGACATACTTTCACATTTATTATATTAAGATAATTCGATTTAATTATGTACGTAGAAGAATTGGTTCTGTTATTTTTGCTTGTCAAATTGTAGCTTAGCTTAGCGCTTCACTAAAGTACAAATAACGTCTAAGTTATTTGGTTGCATATATTATAATATTGAAATAGTCGTAGAATACAGGTCCAGTTTTTTTATTTGCCGTGTCCTTAAAATTAACCATACCAATTTTTTCGCCTGTTATTAAGTAGTCTTGAAAAAAATCATCAAACACTTCATTTGGCATATTGTAGGGCTCTACAGATTGTACTAATTCTGAAATAGAATAAATCTATAAATGATCACGCTGCAGAACAGAGCAGTAAAATCAGTTTGATAAAAAAGAAAATGTTTTCATCTTTTTAGTTTTCTTCACCTTTCTTTCCCACTATTTGTCTTTATGCATTACCGTCCAATTCTGAGCTATGGTCCTAATTTAGTTATCTAGTTTAAAATCAATAACAAAATTTAGGCCAGACAGACAAACAAGAAAGTAAGTTTTTAAAAAACAAGTAAAGCACCCTTTACTATCGTAGCGAAAGAAATAAAAATCGTTTAAAAATCGTTTAAAAATCGTCTTACGATTTCTAAACCGAAAGCAGTTTCAAAACCGGTAGTGGTAGAAACTTCAAAATCGCCCATGCACGTAATAATGGTGTCCTGAATTGAATGCCGCAGAAAGTTTGTCTCAATCTTTTATGGTTCCTGAGAAATAGATGGGTATAGACGGACGGACGGACAGAATGAGCCGTTTTATAAGACTTTTCAAAGCTTTAGGATTTAGAAGTCTTAACAACAACATACATACTTTCACGCCTTTATCCCCGAAGGGGTAGGCAGAGGGGTGCAATACGCCCACGTTTCACCGTATGCTTTTGCTTTTTGTCCCACGTAACAGGTGGTGAGCCCATTGCCGTGTTTAAATGTACAGGCGCAGGTTGTGGCGACCTGCTGTTGAAATTTTTCAAGCCGCCCATAAGGCATTTAACTGGCTTAACGACTGCCATGGTACTAGCAACCGGGACCAACGGCTTAACGTACCTTCCGAAACACGGAAACGCTCGCAAATATAAATGCCACAAAGTGGTCACCCATCTGAGGACCAGCCATAGTGAAAGTTGCTTAACGCAGTGATCGTTTACAGAACACTACGTCCGCGGGGCCACGAGCGCTTCACTAAAGTACAAACAATCACCATTATACTTACCTTTTAAGCTCTGTATCGAGTCAAAGGTATTTGTACATTTTCTACATGAAACATCGATATTTTTAAAGCCACACTTTCTCATTATTTCCTCTACCTTGTTCTTTGGGTTCTGTAACCAATTCAGTCATTAAGAATAATTGACAAACCAAATTGTTCTTTTTTTCTATAAAATAAAGTACATATTGATATTTATGTCCTAACATTACAGAGCCTGTACCTCATTGAAAACTTTGTTTAATACGATTTACGTATGTTTTGGGATGGATATCCCAAAACATACGTATTTCAGAATACACTTGTTACTAGCATCCCAAATAAAAGAATAGCTATTCAGAGGGTATCTTTGATAGAGAAGGAAAACAAATCCATACCAAACCTTATTGCGAACATCAACATATTTTCTCAATGAAAACCTAGATGAGCGTCCTTTGACTGAAATGAGATGATGAAACAAGATCATACCTTCACATAGTGGTAGGGGGACAAGAATAGATCGATAGGGTTCAACCAGGATTTCCATTTGGGATGGTCCGCAAGAGCTGCGTACACACTGTATAGCGCTGTAGTCGCCAGGAACGTAATGAGACAGTCACCCCCGTGTGACATTAGATTAAACACGTTCTTGAACGCTTTCCTAGAAAACATACGAATGTATAAAACATACATACAACATAGGTATATTATAGAAAGTGGCTATAAACGTTTGCAACACCAGGGGTTTATGTGACATCATCCCTGTCAGGAACAAGGCCAAGATGTGGCTACTTGCTGTTCAGGTCTTCAACTTGCTGACTATCAGGACCGAAGGTTGAGCATGCCTTCCGGAGCACGAAATGTTTGTACAGAGCCCAAGAGAATTAAGTTTGCAGACCGGTTCTCTTATGTCATCTAGTTTGAGTGTAAAAACCGGTCAAGCACGAGTCGTACTCGTGCGCCGAGAAATTCGTAAAAAATTGTCCAAGTAAGCTAGACCACTGAATTGTATAAGGGCCCATACAACAGGCCTATGTTAATTACAAATTCTATGTATGTATGGGCACACTCCTTAATTTTTCTGGAATTTTCCCTTTTATCTGTGTTTATAGCACAGATAATTACAAATTCTATGTATGTATGGGCACACTCCTTAATTTTTCTGGAATTTTCCCTTTTATCTGTGCTATAAGACGTAGCTTCGTACCAAATTTCAAGAGATTCTGAGTTCACGAGAAGTACCCTGTAAGTATAAACTAGTACAATGGGATCTAGACAACTGGTAAACATACGATAATATGCTACTAAATACATACATATTATACATAAGAAACACCCAAACTCCGAAATAAACATTTTTGAATAATAAAAATATTTGTATAGTCCGATACTACCAGGACTTTAATTGGTGGTGCTAATTAGTGTCTAGCACATAAGACCTTTAGCTTTTTTGTTACCACCTCATTAAAAAGGCAACGGGTTCAAAATATCTTCCAAATTTAACATCTAAAATAGACACATATCATTAAATTTATTCTGCCCTTAAGACCCACCCCAGTTCCGTGCTTCGGAAGGCACGTTAAGCCATTGGTCCCAGTTGCCAATAAAATGGCAGTCGTTAAGCCAAGTTGAAGGACTTATGGGCGGCTTAAAATTTTAAACAGCAGGTCGCCGCAGCCTGCGCCTGTCCATTTCAACACGGCAATGGGCTCACCACCTGTTACGTGGGACAAAAATGCATACGGTGAAATGTGGGCGTTTAATATGCCTCTGCCTACTCCTTCGGGGATAAAGGCGTGACATAAATATTTGTTCCGACCCGGGAATCAAACCCGAGATCTCAGCGCGACAGTCGCGTACACTACCACTTACGCCACCGAAGATGGAAGAAGTATGCATGGATTGCGAAGTCAGGCGATCTGTCCTTTCTGGCTCCCTATCAGGGATTCAGCGTGAAGATAGACAGTATATATTATGTTAGTATTCAAGTATAATACAGCTTACTCTTGATTCTTCACCCAGTGTATCGCGAAGAAAGAAAATACATGGTTGAAAGCTCCTTTCATATCCTTGGGTACTTCTCCTCCTATATCGAATACTCTAAATGAGATCACCTCACTTGCATACGTTTTGTTGGCAAATTTAACCATTCCTTCGCTAATATCACTCCCTACGAATGTCGTAAAACCGTTGTAAGGCGAGAAGTCTTTGACAAGAACAGTGATAACTCCGTCTCCGCAACCAAGATCAATGGCTGTGTCTCCAGTTTCTTTCCATTTAATTTTGTCATTGAACTCCTCAAGGCTTGACAGAACAGCTGTTCTTTGTAATTGGTTGGCTGCATTGTATAATTCAGGTTTGTTCATAGCTATTCTGAAATTATAATTAAGTAGGTAAGTGCCTATATACATAAGCTTCGAAATTTTACCGTTTCTCTTCAGATATGTGGAATGTATGTGGTGCTTTAGAAACGAGACATATGGAACACTGCTGTCACCTTTGAGCTGGTGCACCTGAATACCAGCTTCGACCTTTCGACTCTGTAGAAGAGCGTGCTATGATGATTGTCAACGGTCCTCTACTAGAGAGCGGTGTCGAATGCCTTCGCTACAGCCTACAGAAGAGTCTTTGCCTACTTATGCGTGTTCTATCGCCTGTACAAAGGTTTGTGCTCTAAGGAGTTGTTTGATATGATGCCCACGGCTACCTTTTATCATCGTACCGCTCACCATAGACAGGGTGTTCACTCTCACACTTTGCGTCCAGAGCGCACGCATACGGTTAGATCCGATAGAGGCATTATTCCACGTACGCTTAGATTGTGGAATGAACTCCCTGCCTGGGGTTTCCCGAATGTCTACAGTATGGGGTTCTTCAAAAGGGGTCTTAGAAGGTTTATAAAGGGTCGGCAGCGCGAGTGCTGCAGCTCTGGTGTTGCAAACGTCCATAGGCTACAGTGACCACTTTCCATCAGGTGGGCCGTACGCTTGCCTTTGAGTGGTATAAAAAAAAGAACATTTGACACCATTTGAGTCCTCTATAGAATAATATGTATTTACCAAGAACTATCGCCTCCTTGACCAATTTTTAGTGAATAAATGTTTAACATTACATCCGTGGAGAGTTTCAAACTTGTGTGTCAGTTGTACCGTAATATAGAAACATAGAATTATTTAGCTATTTTATGAAGCGCTCGTGGCCCCGCGGTCTCATTGTTCTGTAAACGATCACTGAGTTGCGCAACTTTCACTATGGCTGGTCCTCGGATGGGTGACCACTTTGTGGCATTTACATTTGCGAGCGTTTCCGTGCTTCGGAAGGCACGTTAAGCCGTTGGTCCCGGTTGCCAGTAAAATGGCAGTCGTTAAGCCTGGTTGAATGCCTTATGAGCGGCATGAAAAATTTCAACAGCAGGTAGCCACAACCTGCGTCTGTCTATTTCAACACGGCAATGGGCTCACCACCTATTACGTGGGACAGGTAATTCCACACGGTGAAAAGTGGGCATATAATATGCCTCTGCCACCCCTTCGGGGATAAGGCGTGATGGATATTTATTTATTTATTTATTTAGAATTATTTACAACATCCCATGTTTCTCTCCTTTTACAACCCCAGGTTCTTCAAGCGAGGAGTGAATAATAGTTATAGGAGTGAATCATAATTATTGAATATTAGTAGGCTGTATATTTGAGGGTCACTCTACCGACCACCATGTTTGGACGTGATGAGTATTTACATGAGAATGACTTCCAGAGAGGATTATAGACAGAGTCAATATAGTGATTCTCAATGTTTAAAGTTCCAATAACTTTTCGTATGCAGGAACTTGTAACTGACCCGTTCATGGTATGTTAGAATTTTAAAATTAGTGATATTTTATTGAGGAAAAACGAGGGCTAAAAGAGAGGGCGGTTATATTGCTGTAGTTTCATTTCTTTATAATCTGGTTTGAATCAATTTTGGAGGGAAAGTATAATAATTAATAAAACAAGTAACACTTAAAAACCAGCACATAATTGTTCACTAGTTATGTTCCTAGGAATATGTGTCAACATGCAATGTCATGCATTACTGCGGACGTCCGCGGCGTGGTTCAGTTTTCCGTTATCTGTTTCTCACACGAACATGATCCCAGGATAAAAGATAGGCTTTTATCTTAATCCTGTGTGTAATAAAAATAAAATCATATTATAATAATAGTTTGTTGACATTAGATAGATATTTTCTATCAAAATTTTTACAACGAAAGGTAGCTCTGTTGCTATCTAATTTTTTAATTTTTCAAGCCAAATTATTGGCAAGTACAACTGCTTTTATTGAGCAGGATAGTTTTGATACTTCACATTTGGAAAATGAAATTCCAAAAAACTAGTTTATAGGACAACAGATAATAAATCTGGCCAGTTGACTTTGGCCCCAGAGAATAATCTTAGTAAAAATATTGTTTTTATAAACCTGGTGCACCATAATGTTAGCTGTTTAATAAATGGTAAAGATTTAGAGTTAGAGCTATACATTAATGCAAATTCTATTAATATTTTTTGTGCTACAGAGCACTGGTTAAAAGATCATCAAATCACATTGTTGAACTTCGTAAATCACCAGGTTGCTAGCTCGTTCAATAGAAAACATTCTAAACGTGGAGGCTCTTTAATATTAATTAATAAAAACGTAAAATTTAAAGTTTTTAATTTAAATTTAATTGTGTATTTAGGAAGTATGTTTAGCGCGGATAGAGATGCCACATCGGGAAGTGGAGCTCACTTCGATGCTCCGGATCCCGATGTCATTGAAGTCATTAGTATGAAAGAAATAGAACAAGCGATAAGAAGTATGAAATGTGGTAAGGCTGCGGGAAAAGACAGAGTTACTGCTGAGATGATCAAGTACGGTGGGTCGCGTATCTGGGACACACTATGTCTGTTATGCAACTTGTGCTGGCGGACGGGTGAGGTCCCAGATGACTGGCGAGTAGCAGTTGTAGTACCTATTTACAAAGGGAAAGGCTCGCGCCTAAACTGCTCCAGCTACAGGGCGATCAGCTTGGTCAGCTTAGCTAGTAAGGTGTATGCAAAGTTCATAACGGCACGAATGCAAGAAAAGTATTTATGGGAGGCTCAATGCGGATTCCGACGTGGAAGAGGTTGCATGGATCAAGTGTTTTCTCTCCGCATGATCGCGGAAAAGTTTCTGGCTCTTAGCCAGAAGGTTTTCTGCGCTTTTGTGGATCTAGAGAAAGCATTTGATAACGTTGTGAGAGAAACGCTGTAGGACTTGCTGCCAGGATATGGTGTGGACTGCTCGCTACTGCGGGCAATACAGTCGCTTTATAGGGACTGTAAGGCTTGCGTGCGAGTAGGGGGGGATGTGTCACCTCTTTTTGATGTCTGTACAGGCGTCAAACAGGGATGTGTCATGTCCGCCTGGCTGTTCATAGTGTATCTGGACAGTTGCCTGCAGAAGTTGAAAGATTTTAATATGGGTGTGAATTTGGGTGACTTTACAGTAAACTGTCTGCTGTACGCTGATGATGCGGTGCTTATGGCCTCATCAGAAGCTGACCTACAGGCATTAGTCACTAATATGAAAGAGGGGTGTGAAAGTAAAGGTCTCCGCTTGAATTCAAGAAAAACTAAGGTTCTAGTATTTGAAAGAGGTGACGTAAGAACTAAATGCGAGATTAGGGTAAACCAGGAACGTCTAGAGCAAGTGAATGAAATTGTGTATTTAGGAAGTATGTTTAGCGCGGATGGAAGATGTGATTCGGATGTAGAACGGCGAGTAGCTGCCGGAAACAAAGTTAACGGTGCTTTGTCCCAGTTAGTAAAGCGACAAAGCATCGTAAAAGAAGCACGACTGGCGATTCATAACGCAGTGCTAGTGCCAACTTTGCTTTACGGTAGTGAAACCTGGGTATGTCAGCAGATGCATGAAAGTAAATTGAATGCTGTGGAGATGCGATCACTTCGAAAGTTGTGCGGCGTTACCTTGGCTGGCCGAATACGTAACGAAGTGATACGCAATTTGGCAGGTTTGAATGAAAGTGTCAGCGTTAAGCTGGAAAAGGGCGTGCTCCGTTGGTTTGGACACGTCCAACGAATGAGTGAGGAACGATTGACGAAGAATATATATTGTTCAAAAGTAGAGGGTAGAAGGAGTCAGGGTAGGCCGAGACTTACATATGAAGACCACGTGAGCAGATTGCTCAAAAGCGGAAAGGTCAAAAGTACTCGGATACCCAGACGTGCGTGTATGAAGCGATTGATGAATCTCGAAGAAGCGAAAGAAGTATGCATGGATCGCGAAGCCTGGCGATCTGTCCTCTCTGACTACCCCGTCAGGGATACAGCGTGAAGATAGTTAGTTAGTTAAAATTTAAAGAACGTAAGGATTTAGTAGCCCTCTCCATTGAGCGAGTTATTGAGATTGCCAGTATTGAGTTTGAGCATTTCATCTTGTTAAGCGTATACAGTCCCCCTAAAGCTCCGTACATTAAATTTGAAGAAAAGCTTGAAGAAGCACTGTTCAAATGCCAATGTTCTCAGAAATCTATAATAGTTTGTGGAGATTTTAATGTTGATATATTAGATACATCATTAACTCCATCAGAGATAAATAAAATGAAAAATTTATTTAAATCCTTTAATCTGCATAGTACATTCTTAGAACCCACTCGTATTACAGCCACCAGTGCAAAATGTATTGATAATATTTTTACTGATATTAAACCTATAGATAAAGGTATTGTGGATCCTGTGGAGTCAGATCATCGTGGCCAATGGATAAAATTTCCTAAAAGTAGTAACAAAGTCAGCAAAAAACAAATTAAATATGTACCAATTAACCAAAGTCGTTTGAATAATTTTAAAGAAAATGTATTAAAGAGATTACCATATCTACCTAACTTCACTTGTGTAGACCAGTCATATAAACACTTATTTAATTTGATTAATGATGAGTTTGGCAAAGTTTTTACCTCAAAAACTCTACAGATTGGTGGTCGTCCTGTTTTCAGTGACTGGGCAACACCAGGTATCTTTAAAAGTAGAAATAAATTATTTGAATTATATTCAGAAAAATCATATAATTTTAGGCAAACCTTTCAGGAATTTGTTAAAAATTATTCAAAGATATTTAAACAAACGTGTCATCTTGCTAAGTCAAACTTCATTAAAAATAAAATTTCTAATTCTGTAAATAAAATAAAAATGACTTGGAACATCATTAACTCTGAATGCTGTAGATCTTTAGTGACTGAAAGGGATTTCCACTTAAAAGTAAATGGTTGCCATGTTACAGGGGACCTGGAAGTGGCTACGGAGACTGAACACTTTTTCAAAAATGTACCTATATTGACAACAAAATCTCTCCAAGCATCTTCCAGTTCCGCTGAACTTTTATTAGAAGAATCTGTTCTTTGTTGCAGGGATGCATTTGTATTCACAGATATTTGTGCTCAGGACATTGTAAAAACATTTAAATGTATCGAAATTAAGAAAACCGCGGACATTTGGGGATTATCGGTCAAAACTGCATCATGTATAATTGAGGTAATTGCGCCCCATCTAGCAACTGTGTTTAATGACTGTGTTTCTAGTGGTACATTTCCTGATTTAATGAAACACAGCAAAGTCGTTCCCTTGTTCAAGGCTGGCAGCGCTACAGAGCCGTCTAATTTCCGACCAGTGTCAGTGCTGCCAACTTTGAGCAAAGTATTTGAAAAAATAATCTTGAATCAAATGCTATCCCATTTTAATAGTCATAAAATACTCCATGCGAATCAATTTGGGTTTACGAAGGGGCGCTCAACTTCCGATGCTGGTGTTGAGTTATTAAAATGTATTCATGAAGCTTGGGAAGACAAGCACGATGCATTAGGTATATTTTGCGATCTATCAAAGGCTTTTGATTGCGTTCAACATGAAACGCTGTGCAAAAAATTACACCACTATGGAATAAGAGGCAAAGCTCTTGACCTTCTGTCTTCATATTTGAACAATAGAATACAGAGGGTCGATATTAATGGTACACGTTCTGTAGGATCCATGGTTACAATGGGTGTGCCGCAAGGCTCGATACTTGGGCCATTCTTGTTCCTCATTTATATTAATGATTTACCATTTTATGTAGGGGACAGGAATAGGATTGTTTTGTTTGCAGATGACACCTCATTAATTTTTAAAATTAAAAGACAATTAGATAACTATGACGATGTAAACAATGTAATTACAAGAGTGGTTCATTGGTTCAGCTCAAATAATCTTTGCCTTAATGAAAATAAAACTAAATGTATAAAATTTACTCTACCAAATGTAAAACAAGTTGCGGCCAATGTTCAACTGAATGGACAAGTGTTAGAGTTTGTAGAATCAACTGTGTTCCTAGGTATAACTATTGATGCCAATTTACAGTGGAGCCCACACATAGAAAAAACAGCCTCTAGATTAAGTTCGGCTGCATACGCTGTAAAAAAGATCAGGACTCTAACAGATGTGGATACGGCTAGAATGGTTTACTTCAGCTATTTTCATAGTATTATGTCTTACGGTATTCTCCTTTGGGGGAGTGCTGCAGATTTAAATATTATTTTTGTTCTACAAAAGCGGGCTGAACGCGCTATTTATAATTTGGGCCCCAGAGTTTCTCTCCGAGAAAAATTCAAAGAAGTAAATATTCTAACCGTACCATCACAATACATTTTTGCCAATCTTATGTATGTCCAGAAAAATCTATCACAGTTTTCTAAACTCTGTAACTAACTAACTATCTTCACGCTGTATCCCTGACGGGGTAGTCAGAGAGGACAGACCGCCAGGCTTCGCGATCCATGCATACTTCGTTCGCTTCTTCGAGATTCATCAATCGCTTCATACACGCACGTCTGGGTATCCGAGTACTTTTGACCTTTCCGTTTTTGAGCAATCTGCTCACGTGGTCTTCATATGTAAGTCTCGGCCTTCCCTGACTCCTTCTACCCTCTACTTTTGAACAATATATATTCTTCGTCAATCGTTCCTCACTCATTCGTTGGACGTGTACAAACCAACGGAGCACGCCCTTTTCCAGCTTAACGCTGACACTTTCATTCAAACCTGCCATATTGCGTATCACTTCGTTACGTATTCGGTCGGCCAAGGTAACGCCGCACAATTTTCGAAGTGATCGCATCTCCACAGCATTCAATTTACTTTCATGCATCTGCTGACATACCCAGGTTTCACTACCGTAAAGCAAAGTTGGCACTAGCACTGCGTTATGAATCGCCATTAGTGCTTCTTTTACGATGCTTTGTCGCTTTACTAACTGGGACAAAGCACCGTTAACTTTGTTTCCGGCAGCTACTCGCCGTTCTACATCCGAATCACATCTTCCATCCGCGCTAAACATACTTCCTAAATACACAATTTCATTCACTTGCTCTAGACGTTCCTGGTTTACCCTAATCTCGCATTTAGTTCTTACGTCACCTCTTTCAAATACTAGAACCTTAGTTTTTCTTGAATTCAAGCGGAGACCTTTACTTTCACACCCCTCTTTCATATTAGTGACTAATGCCTGTAGGTCAGCTTCTGATGAGGCCATAAGCACCGCATCATCAGCGTACAGCAGACAGTTTACTGTAAAGTCACCCAAATTCACACCCATATTAAAATCTTTCAACTTCTGCAGGCAACTGTCCAGATACACTATGAACAGCCAGGCGGACATGACACATCCCTGTTTGACGCCTGTACAGACATCAAAAAGAGGTGACACATCCCCCCCTACTCGCACGCAAGCCTTACAGTCCCTATAAAGCGACTGTATTGCCCGCAGTAGCGAGCAGTCCACACCATATCCTGGCAGCAAGTCCTACAGCGTTTCTCTCACAACGTTATCAAATGCTTTCTCTAGATCCACAAAAGCGCAGAAAACCTTCTGGCTAAGAGCCAGAAACTTTTCCGCGATCATGCGGAGAGAAAACACTTGATCCATGCAACCTCTTCCACGTCGGAATCCGCATTGAGCCTCCCATAAATACTTTTCTTGCATTCGTGCCGTTATGAACTTTGCATACACCTTACTAGCTAAGCTGACCAAGCTGATCGCCCTGTAGCTGGAGCAGTTTAGGCGCGAGCCTTTCCCTTTGTAAATAGGTACTACAACTGCTACTCGCCAGTCATCTGGGACCTCACCCGTCCGCCAGCACAAGTTGCATAACAGACATAGTGTGTCCCAGATACGCGACCCACCGTACTTGATCATCTCAGCAGTAACTCTGTCTTTTCCCGCAGCCTTACCACATTTCATACTTCTTATCGCTTGTTCTATTTCTTTCATACTAATGACTTCAATGACATCGGGATCCGGAGCATCGAAGTGAGCTCCACTTCCCGATGTGGCATCTCTATCTTTTCTTGCATACATCTTTCCATAATATTCACTCCATCTCTGCAGGACGTCACTTTGGTCTGTTAGGACGTCATTGTTAACACTAAGCACTTTATTCATACTGCAGATTGCCGAACAATTCCGGGTCTTGCCTACCTCTTTCCAGAAGAGCTTGGCATTATCCCGGAAATTGGACGACAACCTTTCATCCGCTTTCATTCTGCACCTTTCACGAGTTTCTTCTATCAGTGCCTTCGTGTTAACTTTCTGCAGCTTGTATCTCTCTTTCATATTAAAATCATTCCGCGAGGCTACGTAGTCTAGCCATGCTTTCTTCTTCATTGGAACTGCTTCTTTCACTTCCTCATTCCACCATGCATCACGCTTATTACTACTGCCTCTTTTCGTTTCTCCACACACTTCCACAGCGGCATTTATCATACTGTCCCTAAGGTTCTGCCATACACTTTCCACATTTTCACTGCTTACATTGACGTCGCCAAGCTTTTCGGCTACCCTTTCATTATATTTATCCCTAATGGATGCCTCCTGCAGCTTCCAGCTTTTAATGCTATAAGTCGGCCCAGGTTCAGGACACTCGGTACGATGACGCCAACCCGCGAACAGACCCCTAATCCTAGTTATGACTAGGTAGTGGTCTGATCCCAGCTCAGCGCCTCGATAAACCCTCGTGTCCATCACCTGTTTACGGAGCCGACTATCCATTAGGAATAGATCTATCATGCTTCTCTTTGACTTACATCTCCTCGTATACATATGAATTTGTTTGTGGTTGAACATTGTGTTCGCCACAAACAAATCCTTTTCCTTACAAAATGCCAGTATTAGCTTGCCAGCGTCGTTCACCCTTTTATCCCCATACTTCCCGAGTACCGACTCAAAACCATCGCGAGCGGTACCCACCCATCCATTCAAGTCTCCACATACTATAAGTCTTTCATTTCCTTCTATCACATTTAGAGCTTCTCTCATACTCCCCCAGAAGTCCTCTAGCTCACTCGCGTTCGACGAAGATACTGGCGCGTAAGCAGCTACCAGGAAAATCTTCGTCAAACCAAGTTTTACACGGATCCAGAGGATTCTAGGACCTACCAGTTTGTACTCATACATACCGGAGGCCAATCGCGAGGACAGCAAAATTCCAACCCCCCGACTGCCATGCTCGCTCTCTGGTACTCCAGACCAAAGCGCGAGCATCCCACCCGGGAGCTCCAAGACTTCGCTGCCCTTGCGCTTGGTCTCTGTCAAGCACACTGCATCTAACTTTCTCTCATTCATAACATCCATCAACTCATACATCTTATCTGTCATTCCTCCCCTAACATTCCACGCAGCTACCCTGCACTCCATCCTCCACTTCCCGCCGTGTCGGGCCGCGCGTGTAGGGTGGCGGTCCCCTACGCCGCTCTGGCTCACACTTTTCGCACCAGCGGGGACGAACTGGTGCGCGTCGCCTCGGGGGCACGCCCTAGCATAGTTCGCCCTGGTGGCACTCGTGTTGGAGTAGAATTGCAGCCGTAGCTGGCAGGGATGGCGATGTGCACGCTTCTACTCTTCATCCCACTCTGTGATAAACATAATATAAACACTAGAAATAAAAATAATCTTTCAGTCCACCACAGTCGACTACATAAGATTGGCGATTCTTTCCAGGGTAACTGTATACGCTTTTACAACAAGCTTCCCTGTGACCTGAGAAATTTACCTTTAAATAAATTTAAAAAGTTTATTAAAAACAAGCTTTGTGAAAAAGGTTTTTACTCCGTTACAGACTATTTGCAGGACAGGGACGCCTGGAAATGATCTGCTGGCAAAGTGAAATAATATTAAATTGTAAATAGGCCATCAAAAAAAAAGCCTTCCTAAGTTTCTTGCCGGTTCTTCTGAGGTGGGCCGCGTTCCGAACCGGTGGTCGCTTTAAATATTTTAAATAGTGTATGACATTTTGTAAGCGCCGTTAAAATGGTCTATGCAAAATAAAGATATTTTTATTTATTTATTTACACTTTGCAACCCTCTTAGGTGTTTAATTTACAAAAATCCTTTATTTAGTAAATATGAAGTAGGTAATACTTAAGTCAAAAGTATAAGAAAATTATTATTTACAACTTATCTATATTAATATTATAATGCTGAGAGTTTGTTAGTTTGGATGGATGCGCTAATCTTAATAACTATTGGTTAAAATTTAGAAAATATTTTTGTGTTAGATAGCCCATTTATCGACAAAAGCAGGTAATACAAAAACATGCAGAGCGGAGCAGAAATCATAAATATCAACAAATCGGGTAAATATCGTCGTCTAACTATCGTAAAATGAATAAGCGATGGGATTAAAAGGGTGCCACGATTCGAAGTATGTCACGGGCGAATCTGCGGGGCTCAGTAGTAAATAAGGGTCACCGGAGGCCTGCCGGAAAAGGCCAGCAAAAGGTCAAACTCTGTAGCGATCTTGGGAGAGGCCATACCCAGCAGGTCTATTACCTGAGATGCTGAATGAAACTTAGAATATCTGATATTGACACCAGTGGTTACAAAGTACCTACTTTTTATATAACTTTCAGGAAACATAGATTTTTCGAATGTATTTTCCTGTTCACACACAATAGAATATTAAGTGGATATAGTACGCATTTTCTTTTCAACGAAATTTTGTAACCACAATGTAACAAGGCGATATTGTATACAACAACCGAAAATAGAACGATATTATCAGTACGGAATCAACGACGACGTCTGCCTTTTTGTTAACATTCTTTTGTAACGGCAACTATTTTCTTAATCATTGGCCTTCATCTTTACTGTATTAGAAATTTTGTTCTAGCTCAGACGAACAGGAAAGTCCGCTGCGCAATTGCTCAACGTGTATTGTTCCATTTGTATGTTTGTGACGAGATAAGTTCATGAAAGGTTAGGTAGGTAGAGTTAGTTTGAAATGAGCAAATCACATCATCAACACATTTAGACACCCATGGTAACTTTACGGAGTCAATAAATCAGTGCATTGCAATTCAAATAAAATTGACCATAATTAATGATTATTCAACCGTTTTTCTATCTTAACTAACAAACTATGTTAACGCTGTATCCCTGACGGGGTAGTCAGAGAGGACAGATTGCCAGGCTTCACTATCCATGCATATTTCTTTCGCTTCTTGCAGTTTCATCAATCGCTTCATACATGCACGTCTGGGTATCCCAGTACTTTTGACTTTTCCCTTTTTGAGCAATCTGTTCACGTGGACTTCATATGTAAGTCTCGGCCTACCCTGACTCTTTCTACCCTCTACTTTCGCACTATATATATTCTTCGTCAATCGTTCCTCACTCATTCGTTTCTTTTTATTTCATTTTTTCTATCTTTTTACCGTATAACTTTGTCCTTCTTTTCTTATTAACATACTTGAAAAAGGAAAGGTTTCTCTTAATAGTTAAGAGAAGACATTGTTCTGGATTATTTTTCGCTTTTAGTACGGTTATTTGTTGTTTGATGTCGGTTTAATTTTTTTTAAAGTGTTCTTTAATATTTTACGATATCAAACTATATGTGTACAATAAATAAAAAATATATCTGTGTACCAGAGAACACAGGTAAGAAGTGAAACTGCTTTACGAGTATGATATTTCTTTTTCTAGCTATGGAATTTCTCCCATACGTCATAAAGAAGTTACACTTATGACAAAGAAGTTTCACTTCAAAACAACATGGCGCGTAACCGCAAAACGTGACGATTTTTTTACAGCTCTAAAATGTATCTCAACTTCGAGTTCGCCATTTATATACTAGAGAAATAGAAAATATTTTAATATCACTTAATAACAGAGGAGTTTGTGTGAGGAGCTGTAGTATCCTAACGTTAGCCACGGAGTGACAGTCCCACAGAACAGAAAAAACAGGACAGTCCGGACTACCCGCCATATTAACCGGCAGACCAAAGGTGTTTATGCGACTGTTCTTGTACGCGCTTTTCTATGGGGTAAGGAAATTTACCCCGAATCAAGGGCAGAAATCGCCAGAATTAGTGGTAAGGGCTAGTCATGGCATTCTGTAGTCCTTCTTCATAAATGTTGATTGGATCAATCGCACGGTTAACATAAAATACCTTGGATCGGCACCTACTCCATATGTCTCGTAAAATCGATTGCGAAGTCATGAACTAATTGTAGATTTGTAATAACAAATGCGATATGATAACACTCGAAGGAATAATATAACACATAGAATAAACACTTTTTAAAAGTGTATTTAATTTGCCGTGTTGGTTGTATAGATAGGAACGCGTTGTCGTCCGTCAGGATATTCGGAATACAGAGTACTAATATCCCGATCGGCGGCGGACTGTCGGATTCAAACTGCGAAAATTAAATAATATTGTTACCGCCCAGGTCCCAAAATACCTTTACGGAGACAAAAAGGAAACTGAGAAGTTTTAGTGTCACTACAATCCACGCGACCCCACCACAAGCCCTTTGTCATACCCATCAGTGGATAGTCTATCATAAGCACTTTCTGATGTTCTGTTATAGGTATTCAAAATTTGCATCTTTGGTGATAATACAATAATATTGTACCATAGAGCCTAGCTCAATCCAATTGATGTAGGATTAAAAAAAAATACCCATGGAAATTTGAGTTAAATTATGTTCTTTCAAACCCTCTGGCTGGCATAATATCCAGAACATTATTTAAGTCGCTTAAGCGTCAAAATTCCTATAACCGCTTATAGAAGCTAGGCATCTATAAGCGGTTATATGAATTTTGACGCTTAAGCGACCTCACTGCTATTCGCAGTGGACGAGACAAACTCGCAAATGCTCTTACGGGGTTGGACGGTCAGAGGTATTCGCTCGCAACGATGCTGAAAATTAAAAGTCAATAGTTGCTCTTTGCAATCAAAGTAAAGCGGACAACAGGCACCGAATTTTGCTAGGATGTTGGTAGCAAGATGCTACCAACCAACACCAAATAGAGATGATAAAAAAATCTGGGTTGATAAGGTTACTTGGGCCCCGGAGATCTTGCTTGGCACCAGACATTCTATTTATTTTCATATTTCGACCTTTGTAAATTAATAAACATGAAATGACGTACACATATTTCTGTTTGTAAATAAACGTGTATCGCGGTTTTGCATAATATTACCCATAAGACGGTTAAATAGGTCGTAAGTTTAATGGAAATTACTTATATAATTTTAAAAGATAGCAACACCAATAGCCGTATAGCTGGTTCTGATTAAAAATAAATAAACTCGTGTTTTCTACCCATAAGGGTGTAGAAAAGGGGATGTAAATATTTTGAAAATAATGGGTTAGAGGTGTGGGGTGTAAAGAGCGTTCGAAGTTTGTCACGTACAAAACCGAAGGGCACATATAGTTTCTTTATAAAATGTAACATAAAAAATGCCAATGAAACAAATCATCCCATAGCAGTGCATTAAAAATAACACGACAAACTAAATGTGTTTACTAAATATATCAAATTAATCGGTTGAAGAAATTTACTTCAAAATTGAGTTGCAAGATTGAACCCGAACATACATGCAAGGCAATTAATTGAAAGCTTATAAAAATATAATACAATAATATGACTAAATATACTTAAGTCAAAAGGTAATAAAAATGTGGTTCAACTTTATTCTTATTCGCTGAGCGGGCGAGATAAATAAATTCGAAGTGGACTGTATTTGCGGGGAAAGACAAAAATGAAATTTACACGCGATTGTCGACGAAAAAGAAATGGAAACAGAAATGGGTACGCTACCTTGCTGCTGTTGCGGGATGCTGAGGTAGAGGCTGCCGGGGGCGTCCCTGGACTTGGATTCCTGGTTTCCTTGCACGAAAACTCTATTTATCCATGGAAAACACAATTATTGCGAAAAGTTTATGCGAACGCGCGCGCGGCCATTGCAGTACTACGTCTTCAGTCAGTCTTCGCTGCCTGTGTGTTGACAGCGCTGCGGTGGAGGTTTAGATGGCGCGTAATACAGCTGTCTCGCACTTCTTTTATGCGAGACAAGGTAGGTGCGAAAGAGAAATGGAATAAAGGGAAGAGGGGTGGGAGTGTCGACATCTAATTAATCAAAAACAAATGGAGATCGGCGATGCAACATAGTAAAAATAACGCGGCAACTTCCGAATCGTATACCGGCGAAACCACTAAGCTTTAGCTGCTAAATAAACAAAATACTATCGAACTAAACTAAACCTAATCAAACAAGCTAAATTTGTTATTGAAGTTACTGTTGATTAGGCAAAGGACAAAGACGAATAACTGGTCGCAAGTACGAACCAGTTGCGGTTTTAACGCGAACTATACGGGTGATCCCATTTAACCCAGGGAAAACTTCTTCTACTACCCTAAGAGGCCAATGTAATGAAGGCATATTTTCAGTTAAAATAACTACGACAGTACCGACAGTAATAGGGTTCGATGGAGTATTCCATTTCTGACGTGACTGTAGCGTATGCAAATAGTCTGTCCTCCAACGCCTCCAAAACGATTGAACGAGTTTATCCAATAAGGCATGACGCGAGAGAAGATGAAGTCGATCTTCCTCTATTTCAAAGGCGGGTAAGTATTTTAACGGTGTAACATTCAAAAAGTGCGCTGGAGTCAGTGCAAGCGGCTCCGAGGGGTCGCTAGACAAGGTTCTACAAAGAGGACGCGTATTCATTACGGCCTCGACTTGAGTGAGCACGGTGCTCAGCCCAAACGTGAGTATCTGTTCACCTATAACGCGAAACAGGTGCGACTTTAAGCTTTTAATATTAGCTTCCCAATTGCCACCAAAGTGGCTTGCGGCGGGCGTATTGAACGACCACTCAATGTGGTTTTCAGCTAAGACGTAGGCGTAGACGTAGTAAAGTGTTTGGAACGCAAAAAAATATGTAGTTCGGAAAGGATACGACGAGCTCCGACGTAATTCGTACCGTTGTCCGAATACATTCGAGATACGGATCCAAAATCTTTTAAATGCAGCCATGAAGCATGGCGTGCTCAAGTCACCAGCTAGCTCTATATGAACGGCGCGAGTCGTCATCCAAACAAAAAGACAAACATAAGCTTTCGTGGCGCGTATACCACTACCACGAGAAACTGTTACCCTGAAAGGGCCAGCGTAATCTGTACCCGTGTGTACGAACGGTTTAGCAGCCTGAACAATACGACAAGGACGATGATCGGCCATTTCGGGCGCGATTGACTTCGGGCGAAGTTTAAAACACGGAATACATCTATGAACTATCGAACGAATCAAATTGCGTGCGGAGAGAATCCAGTATTTCAGGCGCAAAATCGACATTAATAAATCTGGACCAGCGTGACAATTCACCCTATGGTAATATTCAACTAAAAGATCAACGATATGATCCTTGCGCGTGAGAACTATAGGATGCATTTAATCGTACTCTAATGCGGACTGGCTCAAACGACCACCAACTCGACTGAGGCCATCCTTCAAAAAAGGTTTCAAATTTTGAAAAGCGCGACTACAAGGTTTATTTAATTCCAAATATCTAATTTCAGACGAAATTAAAATCGCTGAAGTTCACGAAGCACGATTAACTCAGTCTTGTTTAAGTCAAAGGCGGTAACATGCTCGCGACGAGGAAGGATTTTCAAAAAACGACGAATAAAAATAACACTACGTAAAAGAATCGACCACGATGAAACACGGCTAGCCAACTCTAAGATAGGCGATTTTTCGAGCGGTGCGGTTGTAACTAAAGAGGTTTTTTTTTCCTCTGGCGGCGTGGACACAGTAGCGGGGTTGAAAGGACTAACAGGCCATTCATCAGGTGGGACTTGGCACCAGGAAGAGCCATGGAACCACAACGGATGATCCAAAATCTGTGCAGGTGTTAACCCACGAGACAAACCATCGCCAGGGTTGTCCGTACCTGAGACGTGATAAAAGTTTTGCGGCGCCAATTCCGACTGAATTTTTGCCACCCTATTTGCGACAAATGTATCCCAACGATGGGGCGAAGAAATCCAACACAAAGCGACAGTCGAGACCAAGAATGCGAAAATTCTATCTATATTAATGCGGTTGCGACAACTACTAACAATCGAACTAATGAGCTGGGCTATAACCAATATAGCGCACAGCTCGAGACGAGCGAGAGAGACTACCTTACTAGCGGCTACTTTAGATTTAGCGCTGATAAAGTGACATGAAATGTCATCACTGTTACGAACGTGGAAGTACACAACACCCCCATACGCTTTCTCACTAGCGTCAGCGAAACCTAAAACAGTTACTATACTATCATCGGAGATGCCAACATGGCGCGGTATTCTAATTTGCTCGAGCATAGGAATCTCGGCTCTAAAGCGGTCCCACAATTTAATGATTTAATGTTGTGGTCAGAAGGAGTATCGTCCCAGTCACAGTTGGACAGCCAAAGTTCTTTTATGAGAAGCTTTGCGTACAAGACGACACACGACAATATGGTGCGCTTAGTGCAGGTTGACGGTGTAGGACAAACCTTCAAACTAAACATGTCGGACGAAGGTGACCAACGCAAACCGAGAACCTTGTGCGTATCATTACTATCAAACTCCTTGACAGTCGACAAGCGATGCGACGGTGGAATCGAATCCAAGACCGTTTGCGAATTACTAGTCCATTTTACGAGATCAAAATGACCAGCTTTCATGAGATCAATTACTTCAGCCGCAGTTGCGACAGCTTGATCTTCGGTCTGCACAGAATAAATATAGTCATCCATGTACAGACTTCGGGTAACTGTCGCCCTCAGCGGCGGCTAACTGCTTGACAGTGCGAAGAGCGTGGAAGGGACTGGATTTAAGTCCAAAACAAACGCGATTAAATTTGTAAACCTGTAAAGGTTCCTGCGGCGAAAAACTATACACAATGCGTTGAAATCGGCGATCTGATTCGCGAACACCAATACAAAGAAACATTTGTCTAATGTCGGCTGAAAGCGCGACAGCGAATAAGCGAAAGTTAACTATAATTTCGAACAAATTACCTTGGAGATTTTGACCACTGTGCAAAATATCGTTTACTGAAACATTCGAACTAGTTTTGGCGCTGCCATCTAAAACAACGCGCAACTTGGTGGTTATCCTCGCCGACAACTCCATGGTGCGGTATGGTATACGGAAGAGCGTGCTTCGTCTCTTCGGTTTCGGGAGGCGCGGGTGAAACGAAACCTTTATCCAAATATTCTATTATTACGCTATCGTAAGCCTCCTTCAACATTGGAGATGTCTGCATTTTCCGTTCTAAACAAAAGGAGCGTTTTTCGGCTGACTGAAACGAATCTCCAAGCGAATTAACATCACTCTTAAAGGGGAGTGCGACAGCATAACGACCATCACTATCGCGAGTAGTCGTGCGACTATAAGACTCTTCACAAAGTTTATCATCCGGGCTGACAATAGGAGGGACGTTCACCTCTTCTATCTCCCAGAATTTACGGACAGCGGAGTCCAGCGGCTTGACGGCGCAACAATATGACACTGTCGAGTTACAATCAAAACAAGCGGGTGCGGAACCAACAATAACAAAACGAAGAACCGTCTCTGAGGCGAGCGGCGCGGGGTGCGATGCGTGACCTTGAACCTTATGCTGCAACAGGAGGTGCGGGAAAATCGAAGCGCCAACTAACAAATCAATATCTCCTGGAACGGCGTAAGTATCATCGGCCAAAGGCAAATCTTTAAAATTAGTCAAAAATGAGGTATTGACTGCGACAGTCGGTAAAAGTTCGGTAACCTTATCGACGACTAGCGAATCCATCGAAAAACTAACATCAAAACGCGAGTGGAATTTAATCCCTACAGAACCTTGAACGGCTTTAGTGGAACCCCCAATACCTTTCATAACATTACAGGCGGGGCGGTTATTTATATGCAAACCAAGACGACTACAACAATTTTTACTAATAAAATTACTTTGAGAAGCACTATCTAATGCGCGAACACGATGTCCCCTACTATGCGAATCGTAAACAACAACTCGAGCGGTTGCCAGAAGTACCGTAGTAGGGATGGTGTGCAAACTTGATAGCGAGCACAAAGCGACATCGTTCGGCTGGAGGCGCGCGGCAGCGGCGCCGCCGTCGCTAGGCGCGGACGGGGACAAATACACGCGAGAGCGCTCCGAGTCGCCACCCAATGGCGCGGGCGGCTGTGACGTCACAGCGGGCGGACGGTTAGGCACGAAGTTCGCGCAGCCGGAATCGACGGACGAACCACCGGACATGGCGGCCGCATTGCTAACTACAAGCGAATTATTACCATTAACGCGCGAGGTACCAACTGAGTTTAAATTGAACGCGGCATTATTGTTTTCGAAGTGTAATAATGAATGGTGTTTACCATTACACTAGCGACAAAAATGATTCGAATTACAGAATGAAACACGATGTTTCTTACTGAGACAATTGATACATAAATTGCTAGAACGAACAAATTTATAGCGATCGCTAGGAGGGAGTTTATTGAACTCCGAACATTTATAAAGTTGGTCATGGTGACCTTGACACAAAGAACAATTTTTCGAATGCAACACTTGCGATTGCGAAGTTGTGGGTTCAAAATTAACAAAAGAGTGCGTGGACTTCGTAGGCTTACTACTACTACTACGATTAGTCGGACAATTTTTCGCTACTCCGTGGTTTAACGAAGTTCGTTGCAAAATTCGAATATGTTGACGAACGAAAGTTCCTAAATCGTCGAACTTAGGTATTTGATGGCCACGTCTATTCGTCTAAGTCGTGTTCATTACACGATGAGCTATTTTTCAAATTAAATATTTGGTCCAAATAAGCGGTTGTTACTAAGCGTTTGTCTTGGTATTGGACCTTCAAAGTATTCAAAATCAAACTATAATTTTCGGCGCAAAGCGTTATACAGGCGTAAATGGTTTTTGCTTTCCCGGTTAGTTTACTAACTAAGTAATGTAATTTTTCGTGATCCGATAACGAATTATTATTATGGATCGTATTTTCGAAACTAGCTAAAAACAAAGGCCAATTTTTAATATCGCCATCAAATTCGGGTATTTGTATGGGCGGTAATTTAGGTCAGTCCCGTTTCAGCAAATCAAAACCGGCTGGCCCGGGTTTCGAATCGGTGACTACTACGGGCACGGGCGCTTGCAATGACTTAGCGACACGTTTTATGCGACAAATTAAATCTTCGAAAGATGACATGGCGTCGTAACTTAATAAGAAATCGGGATTTAATTTTAATTCAAGCAAGTTAATTTTATCGAGAACATTTTCGAAATCTAAGCGCAAAGTATCTACAGTTTCGATCGAGGATAAAAACAATTCTTTTATTGATTCATCTGCGGTCCTCGATAAATAATCACAAATTAATTGCATACGCTTTAAAAGGCTATCCTTCTTAAAGTCTAATAGTTTTAACTGTAGAACCGGAATCTCTTTCGGAGGCATTGTTAAAAATAACAACTATAACCTACAGTGCAAAACTAACGAACGATCAAAATGGAAGCGGTGGTGAACAGCGAGACGCGGCGTGAACGAGCGTAGGTAATAGCGCGCGCGGGCCTAGGTATCTGCCCGTGTGGTCTACCTATTACTATGCGGTGCAGTCGAAATTACCAACTATTTAGTACCTACCTATGCGAAAAACAGTAGGTAAGTATGCGTTTATTCCCTAATGGAATAAAATTATTATCTATGCGTTTATTCCCTATAGTAAACTATTACCTAATCTATGCGTTTATTCCGAATTGAATAAAAGCTATAACCTATACCTATGCGTTTATTCCCTATGGAATCAAAACTATTACCTAATCTATGCGTTTATTCCGAATGGAATAAAAACTATAACCTATTTTTATGCGTTTATTCCCTATGGAATAAAAACTATTACCTAATCTATGCGTTTATTCCGAATGGAATAAAAACTATAACCTATACCTATGCGTTTATTCCCTATGGAATAAAAACTAATGCGTTTGTATTGGCAAACTACTAAAGCGAATGGATCAAAAATCCGGATCGTTAGGACCAGAAAATGGTTGAGCGGGCGAGATAAATAAATTCGAAGTGGACTGTATTTACGGGGAAAGACAAAAATGAAATTTACACGCGGTTGTTGACGAAAAAGAAATGGAAACCGGAATGGGTACGCTACCTTGCTGCTGCTGCAAGATGCTGAGGTACAGGCTGCCGGGGGCGTCCCTGGACTTGGATTCCTGGTTTCCTTGCACGAAAACACTATTTATACATGGAAAACACAACTATTGCGAACAGTTTATGCGAGCGCGCGCGCGGCTATTACAGTACTACGTCTTCAGTCCGTCTTCGCTGCCTGTGTGTTGACAGCGCTGCGGTGGAGTTTTAGATGGCGCGTAATACAGCTTTCTCGCTCTTCTTTTATGCAAGACAAGGTAGGTGCAAAAGAGAAATGGAATAAAGGGAAGAGGGGTGGGAGTGTCGACAACTAATTAATCAAAAACAAATGGAGATCGGCGATGCAACATAGAAAAAATAGAGCGGCAACTTCCGAATCGTATACCGGCGCAACCACTTATATTTCCATATTTTGTTACCTAAATTAATGTATTCGCATTAAGGCTGTTTCTGTAACCTGTATACTACATTTATAATTAACTAGATGACCTCCACTGCTTCGCCCGTGAAATATTACGACCTCCCGTCGCTTATAAATTCTACAATGATGCATAAAAATTTGCCCGATTTGTCGATATTTATGACTACTGCTCTGCTCCCCAGTGTAGTAGCGCAATGATATATAGCCTATAGCCTTCCTCGATAAATGGGCTATGAAACACAAAGAGCAGTTTTCAAATCCGACCAACCATTCCTGAGATTAGCGCGTTCAACCGAACAAACAAACTCTTCAGCTTTATAATATTAGTATAGATTGAATCGGACATTTCAGTCAAAGACATCATAAATTAGTAAATTAAACATCGCGGAGCGCTATTGACAACCTCTCAATTTTAAATTACAATTACATCTGTCAAACAGATAATAATTTCTGTAAAATAGTTCTGTAAACTGTGACTGCCTCGGTGGCGCAGTAGTAGTGTATGCAACTGCCGCGACTGAGGTCTAGGGTTCGATTCCCGGGTCGGAATAAATATTTGTGTGATCCACAAATGTTTGTTTCGGAGTTTGGGTGTTTCATATGTATAGTAAGTATGTATTTAGAAATATATAAGTATGTTTATCTGTCGTCTAGATCCCATAACACAAGCTTATTATTAGCTGACATTGGGCTAGACGGCGCTGTGTAAAAAAAATATCCCACAATATTTATTATTATTTTAAACGGTCACTGTATTAAGGCACGTTCGTTGGTTGTCAGTAACTTAACATGGCAGTCATTAAAGCGGCTTAAAAATGTCTTAATTAAATATGTGAATGCATGTATGTAACACAGGCCCGTCTGGCTTGATCACATTCTGCTTATTTCGATGATAAAAACGGATTTGCCAAAGATAATAAGAGATTTTTTTCGATTTCCATGGGAATTGCCAATATTTGTTTTTTCAGTAGCCTGCAAAAACATAATCCTACAATATAAAATATCACAACCGTGTTGTTAGGTGAAGCTTTCATTTTAAGTACATGCAAAAAAGAATACCAAAAAAAGTACTTTTCATTCTCGACTTTATCCCCGAAAGGGTGGCACAGGCATACTAGGTATACATCCACATTTCACTGTAAGCATTTCTGTCCCAAGTAACAGGTGAGCCGTGTTGCCGTAAAACAAATTAGTATGGTAATAAAATTATATTTTAATAAAAATAAATCGCAAAATATGTTGCTAAGCGCTAATCTCAGGACCTACGGAATTGAAAAATTATTTTTGTGTTGGATAGTCCATTAATCGAGGAAGGTTATAAGCTGTATATCATCACGCTACTACTCAGGAGAGCGGGGTAGTAATGATAAATGTCAAGAAGTCGGGAAAACTTTCATACATTTCTGTAAAAGTAAAGCAACAGGATTAAATGGGTGCGATGGGAGTTAGAAGTGTGCCACGGACAAAACCGCGGGGTTCAGCTAGTAAAATATAAAAATGTAGATCTGTATAAATAAATTATTACCCGTGCTAGGCCGGTCGCTATTACTTTTTATATTATACAGAAGAGGAACAGAAATGAGTTCTGCAGAATGATGCGAGTTTCGGCTAAACAGAAATTGACATTCAAATCACAAGTGCAGCGCAACGATCTGCTCGCTCGTTCACGAAAAAGTGCATTGCCCTGTGCAGGCGCAATACTTTTTGTATTTTTAGTTTATGTTTTTGCGTTGGTGGCAGCGATGGGATCGTTTAGGATGCCTGACCTGGCGTAATGTATTTTATATTACTGACGTTTGTTCTCGTACTTAGAACATGTCGTCAATTACTAGATGATGACGTAAATTTTACAGTTTTTTATATTATCTATATCTATAAAGATAAATAAAGTTGAAGTGTAAATCCAAATTAACAGCTATTCGCTAAGTATATACAGTACCTACATAAAAATAAAACATTATTTTTTAAATTATTGATTGTTTCTGAAACGACTGGACCGATTTTAACGAGTCTTTCACTGGCAGATAGCTAAGGTTATAAGGAGTAAGAAGGGTTACTTTTTACACCCCTACTGGAACGAGTACAACGCGGGTGTAACTGCGAGGTGTCCGCTAGTTGTTACTATATAACTTCTGGCATTTGAAAGTTCCTACATTGACTCTATTATATTTAATTCATCAACATTAAAGGTCATCGTCAAAGTCTAATGAGATTTGAAAATCTTCTTCTTTAACTTATTTTCTTGTTGGGGACGCCGGCACTGCCGGTCGCACCGCAGGTCTCGAGCTGGACTCGAACCAGCGTCTTCTGGTTCAACGCACCTGACGCGTTTACCAACGAATTAATCCGCCTCTATACGTCATAAGCCGACGTAAAGAGTGATTTATTTCACTTTAAAATTTTAATTTAGTAAAGGTTAGCATACTAATTGCTTTCAAAATTGTTTCTTACCTCAACTTTATTTCAAAATTTATTGAGTTCTTGACTTTTTTCTAATAAAGCAAACCACTAACAAGTTACAGTTTTACCGTACTTCTAATAAAATAACTGACTGAAACCTCGCGGTTTCCTCTTTACCCACGTGGCATTAATTCATTTTATTAAGTTTACAATAATGTATGAAAATGTATTACTACTCATCTCTCATCGGTAGTAGGGTGACGATATATGGCCTTCCTTTAAATGACTTACCAAAACAAATAGAATGTTTCAATGCGAACCAGTAGTTTTTCAGATTAGCGCCTTTAAGTAAACTTTGGGACTAAGCACTAAGGGACAAATCCTATATTCCGTCTGCGCTTAACTTACTCCTTAGATACACAATTTAATTCATTGCTCTAGACGTTCCTGTTTTACCCTAATCTCGCATTTAGTTCCTACATCATCTCTTTCAAATACTAGAACCTTAGTTATATTTGCATTCAAGCGAAAACCCTTACTTTAACACTTTTCACACAAGCCTTACAGGCCCAATAATGCGACTGTAGGTATTACCCGCAGTAGTTAGCCGTCCACACCATCCGGGCAGCAAGTTCCCCAAAGTTCTCTCACGACGTTATCAAATGCTTTCTCTAGATCCATAAAATCACAGAAAACCTGCCAGAAACTTCTCCACGATCATGCGGAGAGAAAATACTTGATCCAGGCAACTTCTTCGACGTCGGAATCCGCATTGAGCCTACTATAAATACCTTTCAACGCTGTAGCTTTACAACATTAGTATAGACAAGGAACATTGCTTGACATCGGTAAAACTGGGCAATTCCAAGAAGAAAAATAATTAAATATACCCAATACTCCGGAATCAAGTATCTTGCTATACTTCTCCTGGGTCTTGCAAAAGATAAAAAAAGTCTGAGATTTTGAAAATAGTGGGCAGTGTAACAGCAGGTCGGTAGACGCCGGATTTCGAAATCGCAACTTGGAATAACACTCAGATGATGATTATGATGGTAGCCCTCCTACTCTACTAGAGCTAAGGGTCCTCTTTAACCAAAGCGTAATTTCCAGGATATTTATAAGGCCACCTTCCGATTAAGCAGAAACCTAGTCTATATGCAATTGTAGCTTGGGTTTGAACCCCGAGATATCGGTGGTTATCAATTGAATAGGTAGGAATAACCATGCCCAGTTCTACATTCCTTTTATCATCAGAAAATAAATACAAAACAGCTCATCGTACTTAAAACTAAGGTAAATAAAAATAACAAAATGCAATTTCACGAACTCCCAAATTAAAGTAAAAATGTAAGTACTCCTTAAACCCAAAAACATGCAACTTATTGTAATCTAAACTCGTATTTCAAGGACAAGGTTGAAACTGGTGAAAAAATTCAACTCGGTGCAGTGCATCCATACGCAATAATGCAAGTGCATCGAACATTAATGTAGAACGCTTTCCATTACTTGATCATTGTGTTCATTTTTAATTTATCAAACAGGAACCGTATAAAAAAAATTATCAAGGTTTCTAACAAATAATATTGCTATGGGTAATTGTATCCGATAAAACTAATAAACTTTGTAAATTATTCTTTGCTTGTGATCTATCACAAGCATCTATGCTTGAACATTACAAAAAGTAGTAATAAACTAAAAAAAAGAAATGCAGTAATATAACTTATAGTCGATGTACGGTTAATAAACCATTTTTCATTAAAAAAATTAAACATGTACACTTAATGCAAACCAGTAAGTTACGAGTATTGACGGTGGTAGTTAATTTGGCAGTGTAAGTTAATAATAGTAGTGGTTCTGTGAACCGTAGACTTCGGAGTAATTTTTTTTTCCTATTTTTATATTTGTTTTTATTAATTAAAATAAATCAAAATTTCTTTTTTTCGTTTTGAGCGCTCTTACCAACCGCTACGCGACCATTTCCCCTCCCCTGCCTTCATTTCCCCCCAATCGGAAAACCCCCTCGCTTAAAGTTGTTGTCTACATCAAGGATTGTCCATGCCAAGTTGCATGCAGATCCGATGAAAAATGCTACCTGTAGAGTGAATGGACGGACGGACATCAATAGCATTTTTCCCGTACCAGTGCAGTTAAAACGGGGACTTTCGTCGGCTCGCTTCGCTCGCCTCCTCAGACAATTAAAAGACTTCATGTGGCACATTTTGCAACTGGGGTACATTTGTAAGATTCTTTGACTAAAAGGCTATTGTTTTTTAAGTTATAGGTACTTCTTTTGTCGCGTTAGGGAAAAATGAAAAGAGTACATTTTTACGATGTACGACCGTCACGAAAAACCGAAACCATGAAGTTAGCTGATAAGTGTTTACATGACAACTTATAACTAACTACATTCAAAGTAATTTCCATTCTTTTGATATTTTATTCTTACTAATTTATCATTCCTGTTACAAACAAAGAGTTGTGGTATATGTGATGAAATCTCATTAGACTAAAGAAGTATAACTTCTAAGGCGCTTACACACACTTTTTTTCTATAAGTCTTTGAGTACATTGATTGCTTTATTTAGGTTAGTTTTAACTTACATTTTGAATGTATTACCGTATAATGTTTACAATTTAATTAGGATTTCATCTGCTTTTTGTTCATTGTCTATGTAAATGTAACTGCAATGCGTGTGTAATTTTTCTGGGTCTGTTGGTTTCCACAAAGTCTGAACCGACCTCACCTTTTACATCGATATTTATAAAACAATTGCATGTCTTACCAAAAATTAAGCTTTAAGATATATGAGATACTTGTTTTAACAATCAACTAATCAAATCAGCAAAGACCATTTACTATTGGAGGCAAGGGGCCTCAACAAGATTTTCGGAGCCCAGAGTTTGGAAGCAATTGAGAATACACTAACATTAAGTAGAAGGTTAGAAAGAGAATAGAAAGAAGGAAACCACGTTACAGCGCTGGCCAAACGTTAGTTTATTTGTAATAAATTATAATGCAATAATAACGTTTAATAAATTATAATGCAGACGACTGATAAACATTCTTATATATTTCTAAATTCATATACACTTTGTGGATCACACAAATATTTTTTTCCCATCCGGTAATCTAACCCGGGAACTCAGTCGCGGCAGTCGCATACACTACCACTGCGCTACCGAGGCAGTTAATGTTTTCATTTCCAATCAAATTATCAATAAACGGTTTTTGCCTTATGAAGATAAAAACCTGTCCAGTCTACTATTACAATCGCGTCAGAAAAGAATCGAAATTGTCTGTGTAGTCTACTAATACAATCGTACTCCAATAGACTTAAATTCTATCGGTCGGCCGATGCGTTCTACTAACACGTACCGCGCCAGTAGCCGCTAGTCAGTTGCATTTTTGGTAGTCTACTACCATCGAGAATTTGCAAGAGATAGGCATAAACGAGGAATTTAAGTGAAAGCTGAGCAAGAAGTTTGAAAATTCTGATGACGGATGTGAGATCGAAGAAGTATGGAAGTCATTTAAGGAAGGTCTAGTGGAAGTTGCGATGGAAGTGTGTGGGGTAAGTAAGAGAAGCCAAGGATGTAAGAGAAAGAGAATGTGTGCAGGAGTCCGAAAGGCGTTGTCTGATAAGAAGAAAGCATGGTTGGACTGGTTGACTACAAAAGTCAATCAAAGAATGCAGAAGGCAACGGATGTGGACCTAAAAATGGCAAAAGAGGAGTACAAAAGGTATAAGCGTGTTGCAAAAGAGGTGATGAAAAGAAAGAAAGAGAATGACAGAGATGAATTTGATAAAAGATTATCTGATGACTTCCAACAGAATATGAAATTCTTTTGGAAGTCCATAAGAACAGTGAGGGGTCAACAGACGACATCGCATCTCAACCATATCAGAAACGATGATGGTAGTCTTGTGAATAGATAAGAATGTGTGTTAAAAAGATGGAAGCAATATTTTGAAAGCTTGTTTGAAAAAGAGGATATGCAAGTACAGACTAGTATCTGGGAAATGAACGAAATTGGTAAGGAAGAAGTCATAAGTATGGAAGAAATAGTTGAAGCATTGAATAGCATGAAAGTGGTATGTCAATCAAATCGAAGACCTTTTGGAAAAAGGCCAGGTCAAGAGTACCCGTAACCGGCGAGCGTGTACGAAAAAACTTATAAAAGTAGAAGAAGCGAAAGTGGCATGTCAGGATCGTAGCAAGTGGAAAACCATAGTTTCTGCCTACCCCGATGGGAAACAGGCGTGATAATATGTATGTATGTAAGATAAATAACTAAGCGAAGCGCTCTTGGCCCCACAGACTCAGTGTTCTGTGTATGATCACTGCGATAACCAACTTTTGCTATGACTGGTTAGGGATAGGTGACCGCTTTGTAGTATATCCAATTGCAAGCGATTCCGTGCTTTGGAAGGCACGATAAGCCGTTGGTCCCAGTAGTCAGTAACATGGTAGTCGTTAAGCTAAGTTGAAGGACTTATAAACATTAAAGTTTGAAAAAATTCAACAGCAGGTAGCCACAACCAGCGTCTGTCTATTTCAACACGGCAGTGGGCTCACCACTTATTACGTGGGACAGTAATGCACACTATCAAATGTGGTCGTATTATATGCTTCTGCCACCCCTCCGGGGATAAGGTGTCATTGATAAACAATGATAAATAACATAAAACATCGGTCAAGCCTAAGCTCATCTCATAACATTACTACAAAAAAAATATTATAATCTCGGGAGTAAGACGTGAACCATTTTTCAATTCAAGTATCAAAATTGCATGATATTTTGGGGATACACTCGCCAGCAATGTCACCCTGAGTGAGTTCAACCACCGAACGCGGGCAGGAAAAGGGCTCATACTAAGGGAACTTTATTGCGCCAAGTACCCATTTAACAACCTCTTTCTAACAAGTATCAGTAAATTATACAGTGAATTAACTTTAATTTAATAATCGCACGTAGGTATTTAATGCAAATCTGGACCGATTTTATAAAACACACTTTTTTATTTTTTTATTTATCTATCGCAGAGGCATACATATTGTATGCCCACTTTTCACAATGTGTATTCCTGTCCCACGTAACAGGTGGTGAGCCCATTGCCGTGTTGAAATAGACAGATGCAAGTTGTGGCTACCTGCTGTTGAAATGTTTTAAGCTGCCAAAACGCCTTCAACTTGACTTAACGATTGCCATGTTACTAGCAACCGGGACCAACGGCTTAAAGTGCTTTCCGAAGCACGGAAACGCTCGCAAATATAAATGCCACAAAGTGGTCACCCATCCGAGGACCAGCCAAAGCGAAAGTTGCGTAACTCAGTAATCGTTTACAGAACACTGAGACCGCGGGGTCACGAGCGCTTCGGTAAAACACACTTTACTAATATAAAGATCAGAATCTCTTCTTTGGGGTACTACATAATATAAGTGGGTATTAAATTGAGCTGTAGCCATACTAACGTCTTATATGAAAGTAAAAATGGCGTAAAAAAGACCATTAATGCGTCCAGATCATCGACCTGCACCCATCTGGTTTTAGTTTGTACAACAAAGTAGTGAAAGTTAGAAAAATGCGAGCCCTTTTAGGAGATGTTGACACAAAATACGTAAACATTTTAATGGGGCGTGAGATATTTGTTCTCTATTGATGTTGCTGTTGTAAATATTGGAACTGATCTATGTTTTACTTATGATTATCGTTAAAATTAGAGGATACATTTTTCGAAATCTGTACCAATATTTAGAGGTGAAATTTGTGAGGAGTCGCCGGTGCATAGGTGTTTATACATATTTAAATTGCAAAACGAGTATAATTATGTCTCCAACTTGTCTTATGCAGCAGCAATGTGTGTCTTGAGGTCCCAATAGACGTCACTGGACGTAATACATATCCCAGGTATTTAACCTGGTCCGTGCGCTTGACTAAATCATAGCCTATGCCGACGGATGTGGGATCTGTAGAGTTTAGTGCCAAGTATGTACTCGGTCTTAGCCACATTAAGTAACTATGTGGGCTGCTCATGTGAGTCCCTGATACTGAACTGACCAAAAACGGTCTAAGAACCTATTGGGGTACACCAACAGATCGAAACAATTTTGAAGTTCTGATTAAAACTTTTCGAACCCCAAATCTATTTAAATAAATAAATATCCATCACGCCTTATCCCCGAAGGGGTGGCAGAGGCATATTATATGCCCACTTTTCACCGTGTGGATTCCTGTACCACGTAATAGGTGGTGAGCCCATTGCCGTGTTGAAATGTACAGACGCAGGTTGTGGGTACCTGCTGTTGAATTTTTTCAAGCCGCCCATAAGGCTTTCAACCAGGCTTAACGACTGCCATTTTACTGGCAACCGGGACCAACGGCTTAACGTGCCTTCCGAAGCACGGAAACGCTCGCAAATGTAAATGCCACAAAGTGGTCACCCATCCGAGGACCAGCCATAGTGAAAGTTGCGTAACTCAGTGATCGTTTACAGAACACTGAGACCGCGAGGCCACGAGCGCTTCTATTTGGAGTCAGAATAAAGTATGCTTCATCATTCAGTCCCTTTCAGCGCGGTAATCAGTACTTTAGAGATGCTCGATCAAGTCTTTGATCACTTTCGGTATTAGACCTGTGTATCACACAAACATCTCTAAATATACTCTAAGTATCTCCTTCCTTGTGACCTTGTAGAGGCTTCGCCAAGTCCATTTTCTTTCTTTGTAGCTCGCATAAACTCAATGTAAGCCAGTTTATGCAACCCAGTTCTACCTCAAGTTTGGTAAGGTGCTCGTCTAGCCGTATGGTAATTCCAAATGTTACCAGAGTCAATCGTGTATGGTAGAATCCTGTAGCCCGCAGATTCTTGGCATCCCCTCATCTGCCGTCACACCAATCGCTATCGTAATCGAGAACAGCGGAAGTGACGGGAACTGAAGCCCGTTTCTTGTTTGTTCTGGTTTGTGCCTTCATATTACGAAAATTTGTCCTGACTATACCACGCTGGCCAGGCGGGTTTGTACAAGGTTTTGTCTCGAATTTTCCTTTTCGTCACCATGACACCTCGTCTGTTAGTCAGCATGTGCACTACTCGAAGGGGAGGCTGGCTTGGACCCTATCACATCTAAAACCTGCTTTAGAATGCTTAAATTATTATGCGTTTTAACCCAATGCTTATGCAATGTGCAATAACGGCAATGGGCTCACCATATGTTACGTGGGACAAAAATGCATACGGTGAAAGGTGGGCGTTTAATATGCCTCTGCCTACCCCTTCGGGGATAAAGGTGTGACAATATGTATGTATATATGTATGCATGTTTTAACCCAAAATTTAAACATTATTACAAGTATTGGAACCCCAACGTTCCCCAACAAGCCGTAGATTAGAACCAGAATCGCTGTTTTTAGCTGTCAAAATGTTAGTAGACTATCAAGAATGCAACTGACTAGCGGCCACTGGCGCGGTACGTGTTAGTAGAATTCTATCGGCCAACCGATTGAAGTCTATTGGAGTACGATTGTAATAGTAGAATACGGGAAATAGAAAAAATATACTGGTGGCTTTCTATTGACTATTTTGATTCTATTTCGACACGAATAAAAAAGCAGACTCGGCTCGCTGGTATACTAAAAATCTAAAACCTTATATTACTCGAAAGGCAATCGCTTAATTTCTTTTTATAGTATTTAAATAAATTATTTTAAATAAATTTCTCGACTCTCTGATACTTAGAAACAATAAAAGTAAGACACTATATTTAGCAGTCTGATCCCTTTATAACCCGTACATACCAGCAAATATTTTAAATGCATCGTAATGCATACCAACACAATCTTTCTCTTGTTATTGAAAAAATTCGTACTTTCGTCCTTTCCCAACCAGTCATGGAGTGCATTGCCCCACGAGTTTACTGCCCAAATTTTAAATTACTTCTCGTCTCTTTCACATTGTGTACTTTGTTGAGTTGTGAGAAAGAGAGAAGTGGTTCGTTTAGTCATCACGTCGCGACGGTTAAATTCGTCTCTCATTGGCTTACTAATGTTTTGGGTCTTAAGGCAGGTTATGTCTAAGGTCATGATGGAGAAGTTGTGGTAGGCTTAGATATTGCATGAATCATGACAGTTGATCACGTTAAAACCAGAGTGATTTAAGTGACGCAGACGCAATTTATTGACACAGACAAATGTCATGTCATGATCTAAGTAATATTTTCTCTAAAACTTACTATTTTGGCCTGAACAACTGAGTTGTCATTACTTTGACAGTCTAGTAGCATGTAGGCCATAACTATGAAAAACATCTCGATAAAAATATATCTTCATAAGCAAGATGCATAAGGCCCTATTGAGGTCAGCGGGCTCCAAGCCAACTTTAAAGTCATACACCTGCTGATTAACAAACTAGATCATGACAAAGAGAAGAGAAACTTAAAACAATATCTTATACCAAACTGTTTGGTCAATGTGGCACAGTAAATCCAATGACCCTTCCAAAATTATTGGGAGAGTTCTACGTCCAGAAGTTAAAGCTGATAAGCAAGTAATGCTTTTCGCAACGACCATCTCAAAATCGCCTGAGGTTACTGCTACTATACGTTGCTGCAAGTATAAATAACTATGTTTTTCTATTTGTTCCAATTAATCTCTGAAAGTGCTGGACGATGTTTCACTAGAAGATAACTTATACGGGGCTAAAGCCTTTGCTTTTATCCCCGTATTCACACGGTGTTGTTTTAAATTTATGACTTTTGAATGTCCTTGTTCTACTTAAATTTACTATCTTACAAACTTACTAATTACCTAGTTTTCTTTCGAATAGTTGAAAAGAGATTGAGAGCCTCTCCAATTTGCTGATGTCTAGCCGATTTCAACAGGAATCTCTAAAAGTCTATAAATTAATGTGTTTACAATCAGAGGGCCCGAGTCTCCTATTGACAAGCCGTAGAATAGAACCAGAATCGCTGTTTTCAGCTGTGAAAATGTTAGTAGACTATCAAAAATGCAACTGACTAGCGGCCACTGGCGCGGTACGTGTTAGTAGAACTCATCAGCCGACCGATAAGTGTATTGGAGTACGATTGTAATAGTAGACTTCGAAAAATAGTCAAAATTGTACCGGTGGCTTTCGATTAAGCGACGATTACGATTCTTTTCTTCATCTTTTTGTGTTGGACAGTCCATTTATCGCTCTACTAACCAGTAGAATAGAGCAGTAATAATAAATGTCAATAAATCGGACAAATTTTCATACACTATTTTAAAATTAATATACGACGGGAATAAATGGGTGACACGGGCAAAACCGCGGGATCAGCTAGTTTATTATAATAATCGCTCATAGTTTATTATAGTTTCGCATACAAACAAACCAAGAACTATCTAGCTTTATATATAACTATAGATAACCAAGTGGTCAAACTCGTGCAGAGCAGTTTGTAATTATGATATAAGTATCAAATAAACGCCATAAATTAACTAACTATTGTTACTTTTATCACTTTCTAATCGAAAAAAGCGTTGTGGCCTATTGTTCTGCCGTTATCTAAAAGATTTGTGTTGTATAAGTGATCCTAATAATATTATAAATGCGAAAGTTTGTAAGTATGGATGTTTGTTACTCTTTCACGCAAATCTACTAGAGGGATTTTGATAAAACTTTACAATAATATAGCTTATACATCAGAATAACACATAGGCTACTTTTTATCATGGGAACAAGTTCCTGTGGGAAACGGGAAACGAAAAATTCACCGCACCTGTGGAGCCGCGGGCGTCAACAGTTTGTTATATCAGTAAGTAGGTACCTACAGATGGACAAAGCTTATTTGGGGCAAATGTTTGTTTTCTATTTAGAAAAACCTCAAAAATACTCACTTACTTGTCTGTCACGCCGTCATCCCTGAAGGCATAGGCAGAGGCATACTATACGCCCACATTTCAATGTATGCATTTTTGGCCCACGCAACAGACGGTAAGTCCATCGGAGATAGACAGGTGCAGGTTGTAACGACATTCTATTTAAATTTTCAAGCCGCCAATAAGGCCTTCAACTAGGCTTAACCACCACCGAAAATGGTCACTGTAGGTGCAACACTAGAGGTGCTACACTTGCGCTGGGGACCCTGAAAATCTTTTAAATCTCCTTTTGAAGAACCTCATACTGTACACATACTTAAGTTTGTAGCTAGCAAAACTTTGTGCCAGTCATAGAGAAATATTTAAATTTACTTTGTTTTAATTAAAAATAAATTAAATTAACAATAAGGACCGTACACAAAGTAGTAAACAAATATACTAAATGAATTTCAATGAATTTCAAAAAAATACCTACTTCTATAACTTTGACCGCCATGGCGTCCGTTGTTTTTCTTTACTAATTTAATAAATAAAAATATAAAACAACTTCAACGTTATTTCAAATTGTAACTATGCCTATTTTATTACTTCAAATATTTTAATATTCATATTTAAAATAATTTATTGGTAGGTATAAGTATACACCAGAGTCTGACTAATGTCTCTAGGTTTGACGTACATCACATTGATTTTATTTATAAAGCGCTAATGATTAACTTTAAATCAACTTTAACTTAGAGTCTGCTAAAATTAAACTTTACAATGACCGTCTAGTATTTGGTTTCACAGATCCTTTCAGTTAATGCCATCTATATTTTGATTACAGAATTACTTGAGTTGAACGCGTTGAAATTGTAGAACTTGTTTGTACCAAGTGCTACGTCGCGTCGTAGAGCTGGGAAGCGAAGTGCAGGGTCTTATTATAATCGGAGAGATGGCGCTGTACTCATTTTTTATTTTTAAACAAATCTAAATCACAGTTAACACAAAATAGGTTTAATTTAAATAACCTACTAGCACAGATCTATACTGTTATCTAAACTTATTAATTTTATATATACACGCGTTTACCTTTTTTTTTTTCTTGTACTATGGTAACCAGATAACTGATAAACATACTTATATATTTCTAAATACATACATAATGTTCATTCATTTCAAATCAGTTTCATCTGTGTAAATAAAGTTATGACTGAACGATAATAATAGTACATTACGATATAAGTGCGCAATATACGCATGTATATCATACGACTTTTTCAACACACTTAGAGGGAAACAAAATAAAAAATCATATTTTTTCCACTTATGTATTAAAGGTCAATACATAGGTCATACCTATAACATCAAAACCTATTAAAAACAAACCATTTTACTTTCACGAGAGAGCGAAAACACTCGTTTAAAAAAATAAGTGCTATGAAAAGTAATAAAAACACTCGTCTATTCTTAATTATTGAAAGTTGACATTTTTAGATATTAAAAATATGTATAAATACAAAGAATAGAAAATTAGAGAAAAATGGCGCGCACGTTTTCTGCCGTAGCCGCGTACGCCAAGTTTTTGAAATAATTAATATTTTTTTTTTAATAAATAACACTAATCACTGGTAATTTGTACACAGAACTAAATAATGGTATAAAAATCAACGTTTGTTTGTTTTATTTTAAATAATAGAGTTTATTTATTAAAAAATACATTTACATAATGTTTCTATGACAACTCTTCGCTAAACATATAGTGCGGTTGCAGAATTTAACTTCGCTATTTGGGTACATAACGCACGCGTGCTTTATGAGCTGCTTTATGTATCTAAAACCGATGAAATCAGATCCACTTTAAGAGCAAGTGTGTTGAAAAAGATAATACACATTTCAAGTCGTTGACATTAACCTTTAAATATTATAGTTCTTACGAGACGACCACGAACAGATCATAAGTATTGTACCTACCTCCATATAAAAAGCTAGGTTTACACGTTCACAACACGGGAAGTGTAACAATCGCTTATTACTACCTATTACTACCCTATTACTTTTTTTTTGTTTATCCAGGGAAATCTTTTATAGATACCACCCTGTGTTTGGGGCAGGGTGGTTATGAGTACTGTGTTGGTGTTGCTCATAAGGCTGTCAACTCGGCAAATAATAAATAATAAAATAATTAATGTAGTAATTACTGTCAAATAATTATTATATAAATTCAGATTATATAATGATAAAAATGTAGGGAAGTCAACACAGAGAAAAATAGCCCAGTCGATTTAGCTCAAAAAAAGCGGCATCACTGAAATGTAATTAGATTTTTTTTTTAATTAGTTGTGGATGTTACTGGTAATCTAAATTTTGTTTTGCGTGGTATTCGTTTTGTTGTGTAATCCATCATTTTGAATTTAAGGGTTATATGTTTACTCAATAACTCGTATTCTCAGTATTATAACTCAATCAGAAAGTATCATTTAATTTAAGTATCATTTAATTTAAGAACCAGTATCATTTAATTTAAGAATCATCAAGATTCCTCCTAATATCTTTATACACACGAGTGTCCATAACACATCTGATTTTGGCAGTAGTCGTTGGTGGACATCACTACCGATACCGTTAGCCATTCAAAAAAAAAATAATTGAATTGAACTCGTTAATTTTTAATCTATATATATAAAAATGAAACCCGTTTTCCGTTGTCACGACATAGCATGAAAACGGCTTGACCGATTTGAAAAATTCTTTTTGTATTGGATAGCCTATTTATTGAGGAAGGTTCGTAGTTATATTTCATCACGCTACTACACAAAAGAGCGGAGCAGTAATCATAAATGTCAGCAAATCGGGGAAACTTTCATACATATTTGGAAAAGTAATAAGCGACGGGATTAAATGGGTGCCACGGGGTTGGAAGTATGTCACGGACGAAGCCGGGCATGTCAGCTAGTTTTACATAAAATTGTTAACGATTAAATTTCCTATAATTTGGTTTCAATGATTTTTTTACTAGGTTCGATATTTTTCGATTCCTACCTCAAAAGAGACGGCGATTTTTTGTTAAGTCACAATTTTTTTATGAATTTATCATAAATAAAGTTATTAGTCAAAAACAATTTCCCACAATTTTGGGTCTTATTATTTTATTTTACAACGAATTTCGAACTTAATTCATCTGGGCTACAAATAGAAACATAATAATGTACAATATAATCATAATAACTACTACTAAACAATAATGTAACAGAGTAATTTATTTGTTGTGACGTGAATTGAGAGAGGCCTACGTCCAGCAGTGGATGGGCTGATTTGATTGAGACTAATTTTGTCCTGATAATAGTCTTACTTCTGACTTTTTTTTGACAGTGTTTCTCAGTAGTTGCCACCAGTAGTTGCAATCAGTACTTTAGGGCAAATAAGAAATGACAATTCAAAGCAAATTATATGTTATAACAGAATAAATGAGATTTTCATTTTCACCTTTTTCCGGCACCTGCGAGCAATGGTTTAAGGTGCACGGAAACGCTAGTAAATGAAAATGTCACTAATTGTCACCCGTCGCAGAGCTAACCGTAGCGTTATATGCTTAACGCAATGATCGTTTACAGACTACTGAGCAAGATATACTATACTATTTTACATAAAATATACTATTTTACAAAAGTTTACAAACACACAAATCAATCAACAAGAAGTGGGATTGTACCAGAATCAACCCCCAAAGAAGCGGGATAACACCCCGAAGTCTTGGATGAAGCCGCAGTGGTAGCCAAAGTCTGCCGGCACTGGGACATCTCTCCGAGGAGTTACCCGGGGTGTCCGGCAATAGACAGGCAGAGTTTTAGTCGGTTCGAGTCCGGCATGACATCCGAGGGGATTTCGACACGTATAAAAAAAAATCCTCCATTACGCATCAACTTGTAGGTAGAAATATTAATTTATTCCTACAAGTTTATACGCATACTAAAAAATAAATATTTAGATTAATTTGCAATGAGCCGTAAATTTTTCCATAACTACGAATTTAAAAGCTTATCGCAATCCAGTGTCGACATTTTAAAATGACGTTACAGAATAGCATTACCTACTGATTTTTGTGCGTGTGAGTGCTTGTGATCGGTTGGTACTATTTATTATCCGCGTAACGGTAACTTAAAAATAAAAGGAAAATAAAAAAAAATTACAAATTAATCAAATTTGGGAAAAACTCGTAAAATTTCGACAGTTCAGCATACATACTCTTATTTTTTTTTTCTTCTAATCAACGGCAAATAGAACTAGAAAATCATATTTGTATCATACTTGAGATTGAATTTGTACTATTTAGGTACAAAATATGAAAAACAAAACTCACTGTAAAGAAAACAGAATGACAGAACAATTAAGTTCTTCCCAGCAGCCATAACTCAATAATCTGCAAGCGACGTCTTTATTCCAACACATAGCGCAAGCGGACATTTGTACATACAGCATTATTTACAACCCACTCACACAGATATACCTAAAAAAATACACAAAAAGCATTTTTTCCTAAGAATAAGCGGGATGGAGTACGGATCTTATTTTTCTCGCGGCCATTTCAGTCGCTCTCGGGTGGAGAGTGGAGCTGTCGAGTCAGGAGTGTGAGGACTGAGGACTCCACCACCCCTTGCAATAATACTGCGTCACTATTTTGCGCCATTACCTACACTCGCTTCCTATTCTATAAGTAGCATGAGCTCTAGAACGTAACTTTGCACTTCCACATAACTCGGGTTGTAATCGTGTCGATTATAGATAGGTAATATCGATTCGTAAGTTTGAAAGTCCTTGACCTCTTTAGTTATAACAGCAATCTGTTTGGTGAATTCTGTTCGATATTTGATATCCTATTTATAAACAATATTCAGAGATACGATAGGAACTCATCAGGTAATTTACTAACTAGTTTGTTTTTAAAGAAGTTTGACGTGGTAATTAATAACAGTTTAAAATGGTTCTACGAACTTATAGTATAACTAGAGAACGCTCACGGTTTCGCCCGCATGAAGTTTAGTTATTGCACTAGTGGTCTTTACATAGGTTTTTGATGATGTTTGATTTTTCTAGATAAAACGAAGGTACTGCGTAGTCTTAAGTCCAGAAGTAGGTAGCTCCTATTCAAATAAAAAAATCATTTAATTTAGATTCCTTGTGACTCTCAACTCCCAACTCTTAGAAATAAATAAAAACACATTATATTAATATTTTATACTTTGCCAAATACTAGCGGATGCCCGCAGTTTCGCCCGTGTAGTGAAGTTTTCCCGTACCTGTTTTCCACATAAGCTATGTTTCAAATATAGACATTGCCACAGAGGACTTCTATGGAGATCTATTTTTTCATATCTCTTAGTATTTAAGCTGCATTTTTGATGAAAGCCCTCAGTAAATTTTTTTTTTCCCATATATTAGGATTTAAGCGGCATTTTTGATGAAAGCTTTCAATCGGCTTCATTATTACGACATCTAGATCAATTATCGTCAAATTTCAACCAATTTACATAACACGTTGACAAATTATACCTAAACTTTCCTCATGACTTACTTCTCACTATTGGTGAAACATGATAATCCGTTTCATTAGTTTTGAACTTTATCGCGAATAGACTAACAGACGCGGCGGTTTATTATGATTTATTTATAAAATTTTTCAAGACGTACCATTGATTTATTAGCCATCCAATGATGTATTGCAGTTCTGAAAATGAAATGTGGATATGTATTGAATGATAGATTCTACATATAACAGTTACGTACTATATCTGCAGGATTTGGAGAGGTGGTGCGCTGTAGAGCTTGGGCGCTTTATATGTGTTGCACTGTTACAACTCTAACTACTCTCGTCCTGAAACCTGCACTAGTTTGTATTTGTTAAAATCTGTTATATTGTTACTAGGTGTAGTATGCTCGATTTTGTTTTAACGATTGGTTGATAATAGAAGAATATAAATTGTTCCAAAGTAGAGGGTAGAAGGAGTCAAGGTAGGCCGAGACTTACATATGAAGACCACGTGAGCAGGTTGCTCAAAAGTACTCGGATACCCAGACGTGCGTGTATGAAGCGATTGACGAATCTCGAAGAAGCGATAGAAGTATGCATGGATCGCGAAGCCTGGCGATCTGTCCTCTCTGACTACCCCGTCAGGGATACAGCGTGAAGATAGTTAGTTAGTTAGTTTTTTAGTTGATAATACTTAAATTATGACGTAACGAAGTGATACGCAATATTTCAGGTTTTAATGAAAGTGTCAGCGTTAAGCTGGAAAAGGGCATGCTTCGTTCGTTTGGACACGTCCAACGAATTAGTGAGGAACGATTGACGAAGAATATATATTGTACGAAAGTAGAGGGTAGAAGGAGTCAGGGTAGGCTGAGATTTACATATGAAGACCACGTTAGCTTGCTTAAAAACGGAAAAGTCAAAAATACACGGATGCCCAGACGTGCGTGTATAAAGCGATTGATGAATTTTGAAGAAGCGAAAGAAGTATGCATGTGTCGCGAGGCCTGGCGATATTTTCGTGTGTGGCTTACACACGAAAATATCGCCAGGCCTCGCGATCCATGCATACTTCTTCTATTTCTACTACGAAAGTAGAGGGTAGAAGGAGTCAGGGTAGGCTGAGATTTACATATGAAGACCACGTGAGCAGATTGCTTAAAAACGGAAAAGTCAAAAATACACGGATGCCCAGACGTGCGTGTATAAAGCGATTGATGAATTTTGAAGAAGCGAAAGAAGTATGCATGGATCGCGAGGCCTGGCGATATTTTCGTGTGTAAGCCTCTTTTTCTATTCTCTTTTTTACTCAAATATTGCACTTTTTCCAGGGCACAGCGGGCTAAATAACTTAATTTTTTTTTAATTTATGCCCATCTTCGTTATATGTCAATATCTGTTCAACAAAAAATATCAAAGGAACTTTTTCTTTACACTTACAATAATCATTGTATTATTTCATAATGATTTTGTTTTAACACATTACTTGATACAGCCTGTAAACAAAACTAATGCGAAATAAATCATTGAATCAGGCGTTCCATGGAGGATATTCATTTTAAAAAACTAAAATTATTTTGTTTCAAATGTTTTTTTTCAAATGTTCCGCTTTTTAAAAATTGGAAACACGATGCATTGTCAAGACTGTTTGACATCGTATAACTTTTAAAACAAAATAATTATATTTTTTTTAAAACCAATGTTATTTAAATAACCCTGATTAGTAAAGAGTGGCTACTCTGTCAGACTACCTATTGTCTTGCGAATTTGGCAGTAAGTGTAAACGTAGAAGTAATAATCTTGACGTCTATAACAGTTACTTTTTAACCTACATGAATAAAGATATTTTGATTTTGTTCTTCGAAATCTAACAAAAACCAAACATTTTTTGATCAAATTATGGTCGGTCATAATATCTAAACTACTATACTAATATTATAAAGAGGAAAGATTTCTATGGAAGTATGTTTGTAACGAAATGGCTCAAAAAGTATTGGACCGATTTTAAATACCATAAGAAAGCTACATTTTTCGGAGTAACATAGGCTATATCGAATTTTCAAAAAATTAAGGGATTTGTTTCAAATTCTCGAATAGGAAAACTTCCCCACGTGAGCGAAACTACATCAGCTAGTCATCAATAAATCAAATAAATATCCATCACGCCTTATCCCCGAAGGGGTGGCAGAGGCATATTATATGCCCACTTTTCACCGTGTGGATTCCTGTCCCACGTAATAGGTGGTGAGCCCATTGCCGTGTTGAAATAGACAGACGCAGGTTGTGGCTACCTGCTGTTGAAATTTATTAAGCCGCCTATAAGGCTTCAACCAGGCTTAACGACTGCCATTTTACTGGCAACCGGGACCAACGGCTTAACGTGCCTTCCGAAGCACGGAAACGCTCGCAAATGTAAATGCCACAAAGTGGTCACCCATCCGACGACCAGCCATAGTGAAAGTTGCGTACCTCAGTGATCGTTTACCGAACACTGAGACCGCGGGGCCACGAGCGCTTCCTATAAATCAATAAATCAGTGATTCAAATTAGCTTATGAAACCTATTGCAGCCCATTGTGGGAGATATGCCACTCCTAATACGTCCTACTCCTAATACCAAACTGTGCAAACCATGATAGGTTTTCTATTTTTTTTTTCGTGTGGAAATCCTCATGGATGCTATGCCGGACTCCTACCGACTTAAACCACTCCTTTCCCTTCATCTGTCTATAGCTAGGAGTCCCGGGTGAGCCCTCGGAAGGATAGCCCCAGGGCTCCTGACAGACTTTGTCGGCCCTAACAGTCGAGGCCCAAGTTCTTCGAGAGCCAGGACCCACGCTCGGCCTGGAATGCCATCGGGTCCAGGGGCGGTACTTTTGCGGGATTTAAGTCGCAGCACCGCTGCCCTTAGCTCACCTTCGGTGACTTCGGGTACGTCGTTCTCGTCGCAATCCGCGTCGGGAGCCTGAGATGGAGCCATACGCGGAGGAATATGTTCCTCCGCTCTCGATGGAAACAGGGAGCCCAAGACCTTCTCCAGTTGCTCCGGCTGGAGGCTCTGGGTCAGCGGGGGCGCCTTAGGGCGGATTTTGCCTCTAACCAAAAGGTACCCGGCGCCCCCATGGGTAATGCTCCAGTCTCCAGGAGTTCTTCGCGGGCCGATTTTTTAGCACGCTTTATGGCCTCCTGGAGGGTCCTCTTGGCCCCCTTGTAACCCTCGTATGCTCCGTCTCTCGGGCCGTCGCATCATCTGGGCGGATACGCCTCCGGCAGAAGCTGGTGTATAGACGGCGCGCGGTGACGCACGCTGCGCGTAGCTGAGCAATCTCCGGCGACCACCAATACACCTGCTTCCTTGCCGGTTTGTGTCTAGCCCTAGGCATACCGGCATCGCAGATTTGCGACATGGCTCTCCTGAACCAATCCGCCTCTTCATCAACATCGTCAGGCCTCTCCGGTGCTGGAATCCAGGCCTGCACGATGGCTGCCTCCAGGAGACCCTTCCGATTCAGTTGTTTGACTGCCCAGCGCGGATCCGGAGGATTCGCAATAGCCGGCGGTATGTTGTTTGGGGGGAAGACGTCAAACCGAATATACCTGTTATTGGATGACGACTCCTCCTCCTCCACCACACGCCAGCCCTGGACACGGCGGGCGAGATCAGGGGTCGCAAACGATACGTCTACGACCGAACTGCGCTCCCGCCGCACCCAGGTGGCGACGCAGCCTCTACCCTTAGCAATGAGTGCAAGGTGCGAGGTGTCTGCGGCGGACCCCCCAAAGATAGTCGCCAAGCCGTCCAGGGCCACCGGGCTTCCTGGCCATCCAGTCTGGCTCGACGACCGCGACCACGTTAATGGACCACTGCGCGATACAAGCGCACAGAAGATCCTGAGCAGTGGCGCAGTGGTTTATTCACTCACCTGCAGGATGCGGATATGTGTGTCCATTAATGAACGTCCATTCCCGCATCCTGCCGAGAACGTTGCCGCTCTTGAGGCGGCGCAAGTTCTGCTGTCCGCCCGGTGGTCCGCTGTTTTGCCCTCCGCACCACATTTGGAGCAGTGCGGTGGGCCAACACAAGAACTGGCCTTGTGACCGGGCTGACTGCAGCGGAAGCACCGGTTCTCCACGGTAGCTTCCACTGTGCACTGCACCCCTACATGCCCTAAAGAGATGCACTTGCGCCTTTAAGAAGCCCCCAATGAGGAGGCTCCGTCCGTCTGCTATTTTTTGTGCCACAGCTGACAACCACTGACCTTTGACCGGTGGGACCGAAGCGGATGTCTCCGGCCCTTAACTGATCTCTGGGGCAGTCACTCACTCCCACAATGGCGGAGATTATCTCCTCCGTCGTTGCCGCGTCATCCAGGCCTGAGATGCGCACACCAACGCATTTGTTGGGTCTGCAAACGCGGACGTCAGCCGTATCCAGCGCTTCCCTACCCGGTTTAGCTGCCGGCTTCGGCATTAATTCGGGAGCAGGCTTAGGCATCGACTTGGGCGGTGCAGGGGTGCCAGATTGCTCAACGCGAGCTCGAAGAGCCACCTGATCGGAGTAGGTCCTCCTGGAAACCGTCGCACCCCGACCCTCCGCGGACCCACGAACCAACTGGTTCACTTCTTCCCGGAGAATCCGAAGCTTTTCTCGGGAGTCAGCGAGCTCGGTCTCTAGGTCCGCCACCCGGTTCCTGAGTTTTGTCTCCTCCTCAGTGACGCTCGGCGAGCTCCTCTAGCGCCTCTGTAGCGCCGGTGACGCACTCCGTCACCACCTTCTTTTTGCCCGAGACATTCTTAGCACCTTACATAGCGTCAGCTATCCGGGCAAGGGCCGTGAGGAGCTGCCGCGCCGCCGGGATGTCCTTGTTCCTGCCACTGGGTAGTAGCGGGACATGCACTGGTGGCTTTGGTACCCGCCCCCTCGGGACCTCGTCACTTGAAGTGGTCAACCCCCTCTGTCCATAACGGCTACTATTCCGGTCGCGAATTTGCCCCCTCGGGCGTGCTCTCTTCCTACCGAGACCTTCAGTCTCGGTGTCCAATCTGGAGGACTGACTCTGCGTCAGTCTCGGCGGTAATCGACGCAACCTCTGCGTCTGTGGGGGTGGTTTTAAGGCACACTCCCTGGCCATTTGGGTTTTTTTTTATATATAACTAACTAAAACTAACTATCTTCACGCTGTATCCCTGACGGGGTAGTCAGAGAGGACAGATCGCCAGGCTTCGCGATCCATGCATACTTCTTTCGCTTCTTCGAGATTCATCAATCGCTTCATACACGCACGTCTGGGTATCCGAGTACTTTTGACCTTTCCGTTTTTGAGCAATCTGCTTTTTTATATATTGTTTCCATATTCGGTCCCACGAGTAGAGACGGTAAAGGCGACTTCCCGGGTGACGCTCATTCCGGGGAGCGGGATACATACTGTGGGGTGCTCCTGGTGCCCCTCAGGTTTTAACGACTTCGCTGTCGGGTTTTAGAGACTTGTCCTTGTCGTGGGCCGGCATGCCCCTCGGCCGCCAGAACCACCGCATACCAACTGGTGCCACCAGTAGGGTCGCTGCGGATGGTCTAAGGGGTTGCGAGACGCGGGAGGGGTGGCTAGCCCTTCCCAACACCGACGCTGGCACGAATGCCTGTAGACCCCTGCGCGAGCAGAAAGCCTACACGTCCTTCGGTTACTCCACTCAGTACGCACTGCTACAAGCAGAGCGTAGGTGGAGCAGCCCAAAGTGGCCCTTTCGGCCCCCTCCTTGGTGGACTATTGGCCGTGGGTAACGACGTGCGCCTCGAACGAAGCGCACGTCATCGTCCACGTTACCAGGGTGAACCACGCGAAGGTTGTCCTACCCCACACCCCAAACCATGATAGGTAGTAATTTTATCCCTATTAAATTACGAACTTCAGTCTGTATGTGCACCAACTACAATATGATGTTTTGTTGGTTTGAGAGTCTTTGAGAGTCACTTGTATCATATTCGTCACAAATTGAAATTTTAAAAAAAGAAAAGCGACTTTACACCAAGTATCCAGATTTTTACCTTTCGTTTAACAATTACTAGATTTTTTTTCCCATGTAATGTCATATTCAATGTGCACGTGTCATATAATTAGGAAATACATTTAAGTATAACATACAAGTCTCATTCAGTGTCCATAAAATCAGGTATACGAAATTCCATTAATCAATTTAGCATTGTAAAGCAGATATTGCTCAGGAACGAGGAGCTGAGTAGCAATTATGTTGTGCTTTAATAAAACTGCAGGAATAGTTAGATATAGCAGACTTGAAATGCAACTATCTGGTCGGGGGACTTCTAAACATACCTTTGCAAATATAGGCTTGGAGACAAAGTATGTACCTATCCAGTGTAGAATTCAAAACAAAGTTTATCAACTCCACAATGTTCATTGCTCGTTGGTTTAACTCTGTTCTGTTTCTACTTGAGTATACAACGTAATGGATGTCGTAGTTGTTGGTAGGAACGAGGAATTCGATGTCATATGTTTGTGTTTGGTACTGGGGTGGGTGTGAGGCGACGGTCCTTTGATTCTGGCGAGATTAAACGTGCGGCAGACGGTGGCGCCTCTATCGATTGTTGTTGTAATTACAGCGCTATCCTCGCCCAGTCGCAAATGAAATTGTTCCGGACAGAGCTAGCTGTGGATGCCAACGTGGTGTGATCTTGTCCCCCGAGCAAGCTTGCACATTCTGAACTGTAAAACGCAGTACTAAGGCTTTATGCTAAGTTTGTCGAAGTCTTTAGAATCAGGAACGAGCTTGCGGGACTGTTATTGCGTTGTGTCGTATGTTTTGATAGAATTTTAATAAAATGCTTTAGTAACTTTCACGGTCTTTAATCGAGATATTATTTACATAAAATGAGTATGATTTTCAAATACGAAGTTCTTAGAAATATTAATTTCGTCAGGTACAGATAATCTACCTATTATTTAGTGGTTGAACAGTGATCCTTATCCTACTAATATAATAAATGTGAAAGTATGTATGGATATTTGTTAAAATTTCACGCAAAAACGACCGAATGGATTGTGCAGTAATATTGCTTATACATCAGAATAGAACGAAAATTAGTTTTTATCTCAGAAAAAAGTTCCCGTGGGAAATGGGAACGGGAAGACTTCACCACGTGGGCGGAGCCGCAGGCATCAATTAATATATAACATTATACCTATAGTATCAACTTATGACTACTAAATAGGCTACTGTTTATCAGTATTTGATTTTTTTTCCACTGAGGTGGCAGACAAGCGTACGACCCACCCGATCCTAAGTCACCGTAGCCTTTGCACCATCCTTGACCCAGCAGAAACTATCTAAGACACCTTGGTCTATAAACAATGTACTAATATTTGCATATCATTGCGTTCTATTACTTCTATTCATACATGATAAACTCCATACCTTGACTAACTCATAAACTCCATACCATTATTTTAATATAGCATATGAAAAGGCTGTACGGCTGTCACGACTGCGCAATAAGCACAATACGAGAACAAACCCACATCTGAATTTGAAATACGAATCGGAACAGAGAGAGAAATCCAATAAAACATTCGTAGCCCTAAAAGCGTATCTACGTCTACGTGACGTAGACGCCTCCTTACAACACATGCGCAGCATACTAGTACAGTACAAACTGACAATTCCAAATTCAATTGTAGAAAAAAAATAACCATTCGAAATGCAGAAAGCTTCGCCACGACCAATGGGAGCGCTTACAGTCGTAATGCCAACTGTGTAGGCGGGGCGAGTGATATCTAGCATTGGAATGTTCGTTGTATTTGTTTTGCCGAATCCGAAGGCTTTATTGCACGGTATTTGAGCCTCTTTCCCTTTGAGGGTGGAAGCGGCGGAAAGTTCAGTATGGTTTGGGATGAGGCAATTCACATTATATACCAAGTCCTTCGAAGCCTTCAACTTGGTGAATACATATACGTTTGTATTTTTATTGTTGAGTTGTAGGTAAAAGAATTTAGAGATGGTCGATAAATCAATAAACTGTTTTCATTGTCAGTTTTTTTAACTTGTTAACCATTTACGATAAACTGTTAAATTTAATTAATTGAGAATCTATTAATGACACATCTCTAACAGAAACTATTCGTATTTACTATAATAGAAACGAAATTATAGTATACGATTCGAACAAGAAAAAATTTAAATCGAAAATATACCAAAATGAAAAATTTTAATAAAGCGTTAATTGGACACAAATTTATCAAGAAATGTCTTTGACTTTATAAAAGTGTGAGTACTTATTGATTTTTTGATAGGGAAAAAACGAAGGCAACGATCTATGCAGATCTGGAGTGCTCTCGGCACATCAGATGGCACCGGCGGGCAGCCTCCACAGACAATCGAACGGTGGAGGAGCCCCCCACAGGAGGTCGGGGTACCACCACAGATTACATGCGCGATGACTGCAGTTGAAGATGCACAACTAGGTTGAAATGTTATATCCGTACAGGATTTATTGAGAGAGCTTTCTAAGAATATTTAAATATTAAAGAATGTTAGCTATATTGAGAAATAAATTATTCATCGGTAAACAGTAACATATATTCAGTTCCTGAATCTCATAGTTTTGAAGGTATAAAAGACAATCGCCGAACCGTTTTGGCACGTATTTGGCTTAAAGGCTACTTAAAGGTAGTAGTTATGATGTAGACTTCCAAAAATAAATACTTTTTGAAGACCCGTACCTCGAAGGGGTGTAACGGAGTTTGAAATATGTCACGGGTGAAGTCACGGGGTAAATGTTACTGTATTATTTCATTAAAATTATACTCATGACAAATATAAAATAAACTCTTACATACAAATTGTGACAGTATAATTTAAAACCACAATATATATTTTGTTCTCATTTGTCTTTGCCCATCTTGGGCAGGCAAAGAAAACTTACTGCATAGCATACACTCTTGTCATTAGAAGTATTTGATAATGTCCAGTACTTTGTAGATGTCAAGTCCAATCCTAAGTTGAACTTTGTCGCCAGTAAGGCAGTGTAATCCTTACAGAGCTTTCTATGAAGATTTTGCGTTATTACAATGAACACCACTGTTCACTGCAATATATCACTGTCCTTCTTTTATGCTCATTTTCGAACTGTTTCTGTATAATAAAATCCACCATTATTAAACACAAAAATACAAATAATACCTATACTAATTTGGAAAAATAATATACTGTTTTGCATAGCTGTGCGCCATTTTCTTTTACGGCCCCAAAAAATCACAGAACCTATGAATTTAATTAAGTTAATTTAGCTTATATATGAACAAAAACTGCCAGAACGTAGATAGGTACAAAATCATATATCAAACTTAAGCCGCATCTGAATCTGAATTTATCTTTGGCAATATCGACCCGTCGGTCGGCGGCGACTTCCCATTCTCGAAGTAAAACACGGCGGGAAGGAAACCGCGGGATAAACCTACCCCACCACCGTCCCCCCACCACCCGATCTTTACGTTTCAGGAATAAATATTTCAGAGCGTGTGCTTCGGAAGTTAAAGTTATGTATCGCCCACGCCAACGGTAACAATCTGAGAATGAGAAAAGCTCGTTTTACTTTTATGGAAGTTAGCTTTTATGCGCGACTTTTGTAATGTATTGTGTCGTTGTCTATATTATATTTCTTACATACAAGTATCTCAAATACATAAATATGTAATAACTAATCGAATCAGGCTTTTTTTAAAACTTTTCACAGCCAAGCAGTCTTGATAATGCCTCGTGTGTAGGCGGAACAAGTGTCGACATCATACGACATATTTTAAAAAGCGAAATATTGCAAATTAAAATAATTGAAGACAATAATAACTAGATATAGTTTTAAAGATATGGAAAATTAATTTTCGTAATGTCACTAAATGACAGTACCTATTCTAAGCAATAATATCAAGCTTGTGTAATTGCTATTTCAGTATTGTGTCGGTGTATTATATACTTTCAAGCGGAATCTGCTTTCTCAAGGTCACTCAAGAATCAAGCAATGGTTATTCCCAAAATAACCGTTTAGTATCGTGTTATATACAACATAGTTATATAATTTCTAAAATTTTGTACGTATTTGAAATTTCGTGTTCGTAAGGGTCTAGTTTTGTTTCGCCTTAAGGCATTTTGAAATTTAACACAAATTTTATTAAAATATTTGTCAACCTTTGAAACCGTTAAGAGTAATTGATATTTAATGGTTTCTTTCAGTTTAGAAAAAACAAAGAAAGAAACCTAATATGTTAAAATTACTAAAAGCAGATTTAGAACAGTCGTGCCTAGGAGCAAACAAAAAAAAAACAAAAAAACTCTTCAGCTTTAAAAAATGTTATTATAAAAAGTATAGAAGACGCCTTTAATAAAGCGCAGAAAGGTGACTGATAAAAATGTGTTAGACAAGGTATCTGTAACGCTGTAAGCATCAAGATCCCAACTTACCTCGCCTGCTAACGAACGGACAAAGCAACTATGCAGGCACCAACCAAACAAACAAATTCTTCAGCATTATATATGAAGAAGTATAGATGACGCATATAATAATGCGCAGAAAAGCTACTGAATAAAATGACGTTAGACAAGGTCTCGACCCAATTGACCTCGTCTGCTAACTCACGAACGAGGCAACTATGCAGACACCCGGGGTTGAAAGGTTTGGATGGCAGTCGCTTCCAATAAAGGCGTAAATTAAAAGCCAAACAATAACTACTCCTAGCAATCAAATGGATGCCAGGCTCCGAGTCCAGAAAAGGTTTGGAATCAACTGGGAAAACACTTAAGCTGAAGAAGACAATATTTCTACAGCGGGTAAATCTAAGGCTTATTATCTTCTTACAGTAAAAGAACAACAGGTTAAATGTAGATACGGATTTCATATTGCTGATGTTTCACTTTCCTTACAAACTGAACATAATTATGATCCCTGGTAATACAATGTGGAGTGAATGTGGAGACGTGTGTAAATACTTCATTATTTTTACCGACTTCAAAAAAGGAGGAGGTATTCAATTCGTCTGTATTTTTATATATGTGTTACAATCATATTTTTTATTCTGGATGAACCGATTTACGGTGATTGGTGATTTTCGTTAGTCGAGTAAGAGGTCAACTACGTGATGGCGGCATCGTGTCCATGAACCTGTTAGAGTATTAGAGCGCATAGAAGTCGAGAATTTGTAAGCGGTTAGGGAGCTTATGAGTAAACTGGGCTAGAAATTTGAAAATTCTGATGAATGTGATATGTAAGATCGAAGAAGTATGAAAGTCATGTAAGGAAGAGCTCTTAGAAGTTGTGGTTTAAGTGTGTGGAGTGAATAAGAAGATGAAGAATAAGATGAAGTCATAAATGTAAGATAAAGAGAATGTGTGCAGAAGTCTTATAGGCAACAAATTGATGACCTTTTTGAAATAGGTCAAGTCAAGAGTACCTACCCAGAACCGGCAAGCGCGTAAAAAAACACTTGTTTAGTTAAATGTCAGGATCGTAACGAGTGGATATCAGATGTATATATGTATACAGTCTCTGCCTACCCCGATAGGAGACAGACATGATGATTTGTAAATAGGTATTTAAGCAGTATTACCAGTGCCGCAAGTTCATTGTTTCATTAAATAAACAATTTTAATTTAGATAACCTAATTATTTTGTTCACAAAAAATTGATATTCACTAGCATACAGAAACTGTTGTCTGAAATGCCTACAATTACAAGAAAAAAGATAAACTTATCTCTTTATTTATTTATTTATGGTTCATTAAACTAGGTTCTGAAGCATGTAAACACCAAATGGATTAAATGAGGAAAATAGCCATTAAAATTCGGAAGAAGTGTTGCAATGGGCAATCTGGCAGTATTGAAGTGATAATAATACTTAATTATTAAATCAATTAGGTATCATCTACTTTTATTATTGTGGTAATGAACAGTTAACACGCAAATAAAAAAAATGTTATTAGACATGATTTGCCTAACCTCACACTCAAATCTCGTTATTTTAAGTCAACAACATCGAGTACTTCGTAGTAACGCGGAAGGAGACCATTATAAAAAGTATGTAGTATGTGTGTACCTAGGAAAATGTAGGTGTGCACCTAGGAAGAAATTAAAACCCACTAATACGAGGTATTCATATCCAGAATGGTATACAAGTCAAATAATAATTTTCAATTATTTTATTATTTCAACTTCACAAGCGTTATAAATCAACTGGGTCGCAAAGTGATTATGTTGCTTTTTCTACATGCAGAGCGCGAATTAAACTAAATATAGGCCGCGAGTACCAAAAGTATCAACATAAAGTAAAAAATAACTTAGCTAAGGACCCGAAGACCTTTTGGAATTTTTTAGAGCAAAAAGGACTTTTAATAGTAGTAAAATAATATTAGGAATGGATTGTACTAACAGAACCGGAAAGTGCTACGAAATTTGCAAATTATTTTCATTCGGTATACAAAAGGGAGCCGGCGCGGTTGGATGTGGAGCTTGCGGCGATGGCGATCAAAGGGGGCAGCGCGCGCATCCACATCCCGCGGCTTACACCGAGCCAGGTAAGAGTATACACCGCGATGACTCGGCTCAAGTCGAAACTAACAGCTGCTCCAGACGGTATTCCAGGATTAGTGATGCGAGATTGTCGATGGGTGTTTACAGACCCTCTCACGTACCTGTTCAACTCATGCCTGGATTTATCATATTTTCGGAAAGCATGGAAGGTCACCCGTGTTGTTCCAATACCTAAGGGGGTAGATGGAACCACGGTGGAGGCATACAGGCCAGTAGCTATACTGTCAATACCTGCAAAAATATTCGAGTCCGTCATCCAGCGATGCGTCCAGGAACAGGTGGCTTCTCAACTATCGGATGCCCAACATGGTTTCCGACCAACGCGTAGCACGACTAGTAACCTACTAAATTCCATGACGTACTGGCTCCTAATATCGATGCTGGTGTGCAGGTGGATGTCTTGATCTTCGATTGTCTGATACTTCGATTATAAGGGCTGGGGCGTGGCTACGCCGTAGACGACAGTATAAAAGCAAGTAGGTCAATAATATATCACATTTGAAAGAATAAAAAGGCCTTCAATTTGGTGGACAATGACATCTTACTTACAAAGTTAGCGGAGCCGGATGCACACCTAAGTTGTTGCAATTTTTTGCAACCGATTCGGGTCTTTTTTTACCAGGTCGGGAGTAAATCCAGGTAGTACCCTGGACCCATTAATGTTTTTAATAATGATAACTGACCTGTCTGAAGTAGTAAACGGTGCCAGATGTCTCTCGCGGATGACCTAAAATTGCTCCTAGCAATCAATACTGAGGAGGATTGCCATTCAGCGGGACACTGATCGAGTAGCTGCTGAAATTCAATGTCACTAAATGTTCAATAGTAACATTTAGCTGGGCGAGGGCACCACTCCGTTACAAATATGGACCGCGTCTCTCTGAGAAGGGTGAAATCGCTGCAGGACTTAGGGTGTTCGTATGAATGATCAGTTGACATTCCGTAAACACATTATTACTGTTGCAAAAAGGCGTACAAGCGTCTAGGATTTGTGCTTCGCAGAGACGGGTTTCATAAATGTAAAGGCTATCGTAGCTTTAATGATACTCTCATAAGAACCCAGTTGCAGTTTAATGTAACATTACGGGCCCCATATGAGGCTAAATACAGTATGATGTTGTAGCGCATACAAAATAAATATATACTCGTACGATATTTATACTTCCGATAGTACGAGTATGGCGTGTATCCTTTCTATCCCTTGATGTATCCTACATTGTTTGTGTTGGGTATGGAGGGGTACAATAAGCTAGAAGCACAGTATAAAGAGTAAACCTCTAGAAGTAAGGAGGGATATGACACTAACAACCTACATACTTAAAGTGTTCCGAGGCTACATCAGCAATCCTGGCGTGTTGCTCGGCATGGGTAGACCACTTAGAAGTGTGCCAGATAGGTACGTGCAGCGTCGCCGACGACCGAAATTATTCGCGGTACCGCTTAGTAGAACCACGACTCCTGGACGACTCCCCCTTAAGGCCAGGTAGTCCAAGTCGCGTAGGCAACAAAATGCTTCCTCAGCCCCCGCCAAGATAGATTGACGATGTAATTTCCGCTGGCACGCAACAGTAAAAGTGATTGGCAGTAGCAATCGGAATGGAACATCTCTGTTATTGGATTCGATTTTATTATTGGTTTAAGATATACTAGTTAACGCCCGCGACTCCGCCCGCGTGATGAAGTTTTCTCGTTCCCGTTTTCTAAAGGAACTTGTTCCCGGAATAAAAAGTAGCCTCTGTGTTATTCTGATAGATAAGCCATATTATTGTAAAGTTTATTTAAATTCTATTCAGTAGTTTTTATATGTAAGTATCATCAAAAATTAATACTTACAAACTTTCGCGTTTATAATATTAGTAGGAGTTAATGATGATATATTTAATAAAAAATTTATGCTTTATGTACAAGTAATAAATAAAATGTCCCGTACTCATTATTCTCATCTTTTTTTTTTAAATAATATTAATTTCAAAAAATCATAATGTTATGTATTAAACTAAGGTTCTAGTATTTGAAAGAGGTGACGTAAGAACTAAATGCGAGATTAGGGTAAACCAGGAACGTCTAGAGCAAGTGAATGAAATTGTGTATTTAGGAAGTATGTTTAGCGCGGATGGAAGATGTGATTCGGATGTAGAACGGCGAGTAGCTGCCGGAAACAAAGTTAACGATGCTTTGTCCCAGTTAGTAAAGCGACAAAGCATCGTAAAAGATGCACGAATGGCGATGCATAACGCAGTGCTAGTGCCAACTTTGCTTTACGGTAGTGAAACCTGGGTATGTCAGCAGATGCATGAAAGTAAATTGAATGCTGTGGAGATGCGATCACTTCGAAAATTGTGCGGCGTAACTTTGGCCGACCGAATACGTAACGAAGTGATACGCAATATGGCAGGTTTGAATAAAAGTGTCAGCGTTAAGCTGGAAAAGGGCGTGCTCCGTTGGTTTGGACACGTCCAACGAATGAGTGAGGAACGATTGACGAAGAATATATATTGTTCAAAAGTAGAGGGTGGAAGGAGTCAGGGTAGGCCGAGACTTACATATGAAAACCACGTGAGCAGATTGCTCAAAAACGGAAAGGTCAAAAGTACTCGGATACCCAGACGTACGTGGATGAAGCGATTGATGAATCTCGAAGAAGCGAAAGAAGTATGCATGGATCGGGAACCTGGCGATCTGTCCTCTCTGACAACCCCGTCAGGGATACAGCGTGAAGATAGTTAGTTAATTAGTTGCCAATAAATAATATAATCATCATCATCATTAACGTCGATCCCGGTCAATTTTTATTTTAAGGGTAGATAAAATCTCTGGACTCGCGACATTGTTACGAGACGCAGTTATAGTGTGTGCATATATGCATGTACATATAGCAGACCGCAAACGCGTCTGGATAAATAAATTTAGTTTTCACTTCTATTGGCCCTCCCGGAGTGCCCGTATTTTTTTAAGTATGCAATTTCTCTACTAGCGATGAGATGCTTATGTCGGATTTGGAACCGACTAAAACCTGTGTGTAGCCACGAAAATTGGTACACTATCTAAAGGATATTCCTCAGACCCTGATCAGGTCTAGCCGTCAATACTTGGCGCTCCAACCCGTTATTTAGGGTCACCCTGAGGTATCTGTTAGTCATTGCTAGGAAGAAGCGCTCGTGGCCCCGCGGTCTCAGTGTTCTGTAAACGATCACTGAGTTATGCAACATTCACTATGGCTGGTCCTCGGATGGGTGACCACTTCGGAAGGCACGTTAAGCCGTTGGTCCCGGTTGCCAGTAAAATGGCAGTCGATAAGCCCGGTTGAAGGCCTTATGAGCGGCTTGAAAATTTCAACAGCAGGTAGCCACAACCTGCATCTGTCTAATTCAACACGGCAATGGGCTCACCACCTATTACGTAGGACAGGAATCCACACGGTGAAAAGTGGGCATATAATATGCCTCTGCCACCCTTTCGGGGATAAGGCGTGATGGATATTTATTTATTTGATGGATTGCTAGGACGACAACTGACCCGGACCGTTAGCGTCAGCTCGGGAACATTACTTTAGAAAATTTGGAGTACATTGTATAAAGAAATATGACTTACGTTTTATTGTTAATGCAAAACTGTAACAATTTCACTATACGGTACCGTATTATCGATGATGTAAACTTGTTTGATTGAATGAACATTAGGTAACAGTATTTATACGAGTACAAGACGCGTATTTGCGATAAAACATTAGTACTTAGTTCACTATTGCAAGTGCGTCACAAGTACCTACGTAGCACTGTGTAATTTGGTTTGTGTCATTGTTCTAGAGTATAATAGTAATGTAAATAATACCTCTTACACTACTTTCATTTCTATTAAGCACAGTAAAATATGGCAATAGATAAACGCTGTATTAAGTGAGATCAAGTAAAATATACTATTTAGATGTCTAACATCTTTCCTCTTGAAAAGGGACGGAATTGTGGAGACCAGGATCAGGAGGAGATCAGGAGACCGGAAAAGCGCGAGCTATTAGATTTGACCAATGAGGTGGTGTGATGGTTAAGAGAATGCTACAATAAAAGGGTAGGCCACAGTACATACATGAGCTGTAAGGAAACTACATACAAACGAACGTGCGAAACGACTTCCTTACACAGTCAGGCCCCAAAAGCGGAAATCAATATCATAATAGTAAGGTATCCAACGGCAAACTAGCTTTCTCACACCCAGCGCTTCATGCAAGATCTTTTGAATGGTGGTCCTTGAGATGCCTAATAGAGCCTCTATCTCTCGATATCACACCCATCACACCACCTCATTGGTCAAATCTAATAGCGCGGGCTTTTCCGGTCTCCTGATCTCCTCCTGATCTTGGTCTCCACAATTCCGTCCCTTTTCAAGAGGAAAGATGTTAGACATCTAAATAGTATATTTTACTTGATCTCACTTAATACAGCACACAAATCCAATAAGGATACCAACATTTGTGCATCACACATATATTTTATCCAACCCGGGAAACGAACCGAGGACCTCAGTCGCGGCAGTCGCTACCACTGCGCCACCGAATCAGTCAAAAACCTCGATTAAAACTAATGTTCAAAGCTACCTAAAAAAAGTCGCTCCTAACAATGCCGAAAAAGAAAAGTCAAACAATAGCTCCTTCTAGCAGCATAAAAAAAGTGGACTACATGCTCCAAATCTGGGTAGGGTTTGGAACCAATACAATAACATGAGAGCCTATTAGATTACGAGCTATAAGCCTCGCCGAACCCGATCTTACTGTCTGAATTCAGATTAAGACAGACTAACTCTTATTAGACTACGCTACTTAGACTAACACCGTTTGAATATCGAGTGGTGTAATAGACCTTTAAGAGAGTCTGGTCTGTGGCTGATACAATACGCCCTATGAATACAAGCAGACGTGAATCAAAATTGTGGCACTGTGTGATATGAGTACGTACCATTTCATCGTTAGTTTTGGCGTAACAACAGTTTAGCTGGTAGGAAAGGTACACTTGATTTTCACAACAATTAGCACTTAAAAGTTAAATTTTTCACAAAATCATTTATAAATAGGTACCTTTAAATAATTTTCAATATTTTAATTGTATCACTTTGCCCACCAAATTAAAGATTGGCTAAAAATATTTATTTTGGTCTTCGAATATACGATTAAAATTTGCTGATAACCTTTCCGTTCAATCTACAACTGTCAATAAAATACTTCCACGAAATCAATGCATAAAGATTAAATTAATGAACAAACACACACACACACACATTTTCACACAAAAACAATTTGGTTATTACAAAATAGAGATTCGTTCTTCACGAATTCGGTCACATAATTTAATATTACCCTTTTCCTAACCCAAAATTACGACTTTCAAAAAAAGTAGTAAACATTCCAAAACGTGTAAGTTGTTATCGCAACTCTTGATTATGTGTTTTGTGATTGCATAATGTTGTTAAATTCTACTATAATGTTTCTACAACTACTAGCTAATATGGCAATAGGCAGTATTGAATTAACTGTTGCCGTACTGAGTAATGTTTACAAAAAACATATAATATGAGCTAAATAAGCTGGCATTTTAGGCTACGAGTACAACATTCACTACGATCGCCGCGTATTGCGGAGCTATTTGCAGTATCCATGACACAATTAAGTAACTATCAAATACAAGGATCAATACAAAAAGTAACAGTGATTTAAACACTAAGTCCGTTAATACTATCCCTCTTCGACTTTAACTTCTAATGTCCTATTCTCCAATAGAGACCTTTAATCTCACGCATGTGTGTTTTGTGTTGTATGTAAATATGTATTTGTTTGTAAAGTATGTGTAAACACTTGATCCTACCTAGTTCCCTTTCATACTATCTTTTTCAATTACTCAAATTTTAACTCTCCTCTCGCCAGCCTGCTGGAAGAGATTTCTTTTAAGAATGAGCAATGCCATTGTACTGTTTTCTTCTAATTAAGTCTCTTAACTACTCAAACGTTCAAGCTGCTAAAGCAGCTTACTTTTTTTGCTTTTTCTTTTTTTGTACTGACCTCCTTTCAAAACCTTTTTGAACAATGTTGTCTGTGGTTTTAATGAATGAATTTTATACCATTAGAATCGTGGATAAAAAGTCCGTGTATTAGAGGTTTAATATCTATATGTCACAATATAAAAATTCAAAGTAAATGCGGTATAAACATTGCCGGCGGCCATTTTCCCGCCATTTTTTTAGTTTTGCGTTAATATTTAATGGGTTAACATATTTCAGTTAATTATGATTAAAATTCCAAATTATTATAGCTATAAGTTTTATCTTTATATATTTTACGATTTTTCAGTAGTTAAAATTAATAAAAAATGTGTGTACATGAACTATTAAAAAAATGTGTATGTACCAGAGTACACAGGTAAGAAGTGAAACTTCTTTACGATATTTTTTACAGCTATAAAATTTTACTCATACGTCGATAAAGACGTTTTACTTATGAAAAAGAAGTTTCAATTCAAAAAACATGGCGCGTAACCGAAAAAGTGTCAATTTTTTATTTAAAGCTATTAATTTTCTCTCAACGTCGATAAAGAAGTTTCATTTCAATAAATAAATTATAAAATTTAAATTGAATGATTATTTTAGCATAAAACATCCATGTAATTCGGAACTGTAAAAAGTACTTCATTTTCTCTCGTTCATCAGAACAATATAAAGCTAAAATTGTTTCTTTACCGCATTATCTAAAATAACTTTGTTGTTTTTAATTTAGCTTTTCTACTGAATGTTCCAAAATGCTGATAGAAGACACCGTCAATCACCTTCAATACTACGAGGTATCCGCTCGAAGCGTCGCAACACTCCGCTCGTGTCCACTGTTCTGAATCGGTAGCCTTAAACTTTATAAGAACAATGAGTTAGTTACACGTGTTATCCCCGTTTAACACACATTTCATTATTTTCATAATTCTGTTGTTTAAAAGAATGTTCTAATTCACTTTCAAAATAAGTCAATCGACTGGTAAATGATTTTTTATATTTAAAACTGCAAAATTGCGCCGCCCATCTGATGGAAAGCAGAGACGACGATCCGTGACTGAGAATATGCCTTTTCACGCTTCTCTTAAAGGACCCAGGATTCTGCGAGGAGGGAAACACCCGCGAAGCGGCCCTGGCAGACAGTTGCATACTTTTATGATGCGACACAAGAAAGACCTGCGGAATCTTTCCGTTCTGGGCACGATTGTGCCCACAGTGTGAGGATGACATCTCTACCCCGCCGATGTTGTTCGGTAACGGAAAGGTGTGGGTGGGATCAATTGGAAGAGTCGATCGGTTGCACGTTGGCCTCCTTCCACGCATCCGGCACACTGCCCGTAGAATACAAGCGATACAGGCGTGTAAGCACTGGAGTTACCTGTGCTGCACACCTGTAAAAGAAAGGAAGGAAGCGTGAAAACGGAGCGGTATTTGACGCAGCAGTGAGTGACAAAGCGTAAGTACTAGGTTTTTCCAGGGACGTGTGGTTAGACGAAGGCCGACATACCGGACGGAATGGCCCCCGTACATGTGTGACTTATGCGCGGCCTGGTGAGGCAACCTTCTAAGGTGGTTAGCTTCAGTTGGGCCCCTGTACTATGCCGCGGGTGGCGAGCAGCACCACCGTTTCTACAGGTCTCCCAGGCAGGTGGGTTGACTCGCTCCACCTTCACGAGACGCCACTTAACACCCACTGGTCCCACACCTGCTGCAATAAATCTCGCTCCAATCCCGGCCTGTAGCCACTGAATCCCAAACATAAGCCAAGAGTTATTTGGAGGGCTTTCCGCGGACTGCATGGTGGTACATCCCCGGTTCAAAAAAAATAAGTTTTATTTTTGTTCCACCTAGCACACACATAATATATATAATCCGTCTGTAAGGTCTTCAACTTGACTTAACGTTACTGGCAAGCGGAAGCAACGGCTTAACGTGCCTACGGAAACACGGAAACGGTCGTGAATAGAAATCCGTGAAATAGCCATAGCGACAAGCGTGTTGCTTAACGCAGCAACAATTTACATCCCTTTTTTTTTCTTGAGGGAATTCTTATGTATGCTATGCCGGACTCTTACCGACCAAAACCACATGTATCCCTTCCATCTGTCTATGGCCTATGCCTTTGACAAATTCTTTTTTTTAATAGATATCCCATTTATCGAGGAAGGCTATAGTATATATCATCACGTTACTACTTAAGATAGCGGAGTAGTGATCACAGATGTTAACAAATCGCGATTTTTTTTGTTTGTAAAAGTAATAAGCGACTGGATTAAAAGGCTGCGGCGGGGGTTCGTATTAAGTCACGGGCGAAGCCGCGGGGGTCAGCTAGTCTATCAATATCAATGAGATTAGTAGAATTTACTTATTTAAATAAAGCAATCTAACCCGCTATACAGTTTTATACGTCCGTTTTTAAGATAACTATACCTAGTCAGGTCATAAATTCTGTCACATGTTTAATATAAAATAATTGAAACAAGTTTAATCATTATGTAACCATTTATATACCAAAATGAACTTAACAAAACATAGATTCTTATGACAATAAAGTTTATTCAAAATGACCTCCGTGATTTTGAATACAGGCCTTCAATCTGCGCGGCCAGTCGTCAATCGCAGCACGAACGAGGTCCATGTCAATATCGGCGGCTGCCTTAATCAAGGATGTCTTGAGTGACTCCAAATTGGGATGAGGCTTTGAGCACGCCTTTTCCTCCAAGTGTTGCCATATCTTGTAATCTAACGGACTCAAATCTGGACTGGAGGAGGGCCAGTCTTCGTGCCGGATGAAGTCGATTTCACGCGCCGCCAGCCAGTCTTGTGTGCTCTTCGCTCTATGAGCTGGCGCCGAATCTTGTTGGAATACCCAGTGCCTGTTATTGAACATGGTATGAGAAACAGGTTCCACAAGGTTCGTCAGGACTGTATTTTGATACACAACTGCATTTGTTTTTCAGTCTCAGGTCCATTAGACGAGCATTTAAACGATGTCCTGTTTTTCTTCAATATGACCGAAGCCCTAAGTCTTCATTTAACACCCTTTTCACCATGGTTCTGCTTAACCCCATCTGAAGGGCCAACAGCTTCTGCTTACGTTTGGGATTTCTTTAAATTCGCGCCTTCACAGCTTTTATCACTGCTGGAGTCCTAGTACCGAGGGCGACCACTTCTTGACCTGTAATCTACACTAGAGTCTTCATTGTATCATTTGATGGTACGATAAACAAATCTTTTGGTTATATTCAAATATTTCAGTATGTCAAAAATTTTAATTGGCGCGTAACCGCAACGATGCAACGCAATAACTGCAACACGGTCTTCTTTAAGCGTCCACTCCATATTTAAAAATGAGTAAAATTCTAAAAAGTAAATATCCATCAAGCCTTATCCCCGAAGGGGTGGCAGAGGCATATTATATGCCCGCTTTTCACAGTATGGATTCCTGTCCCACGTAATAGGTGGTGAGCCCATTGCCGTGTTGAAATAGACAGACGCAGGTTGTGGCTACCTGTTGTTGAAATTTTTCAAGCCGCCCATAAGGTATTCAACCAGGCTTAACGACTGCCATTTTACTGGCAACCGGGACCAACGGCTTAACGTGCCTTCCGAAGCACGGAAACGCTCGCAAATGTAAATGCCACAAAGTGGTCACCCATCCGAGGACCAGGCATAGTGAAAGTTGCGCAACTCAGTGATCGTTTACAGAACACCGAGACCGCGGGGCCACGAGCGCTTCTAAACTAAAAAGTATACATTTTTATTTTCATGAACAATTCGAAAGTCGAATTCAATAAACTTTTTTGTGGCCAGCATTCTAAAAGAAAAGTTTTTACTGTGTGACAATACTTATGACCTGACTAGGTTTAAATAAAGCTAAAAAAACCGAACCAATCCTGAAGACACATTTCAACCCAGATTGGACATAGATAGAGGAAACATAAAGAATGATCAAGACATGAGACAGCACAAGCAAGAAAAATAACATTCATTCCTCGAAGAACCGCTACTGAATAAGTTTAACAATTTAGGGTTGAATTGTTTGCCAACTCATAGTCTAAGGTCCGTATTCCAAAACGTTTCTCAATACTCAATCAACGCTTCAGGCTAGATTTTGCCTTATAAAATCTACTCTCAAGCGTCGATTGAGTATTGAGAAACGGTCTGGAATACGGACCTAAATCTAAACTTTTGTACTGTAAACTCGTAACTTCTCATTTTCTTTTAGAGTTGTCTCAGATATAATACTAGGAATATGGCGTAAGAGTCTTACGTACCTTATAGAAAATTCGATAATACATAGAATTTTGTTATACTTACTGGTATTTGTCTTATGGTTAAAATGAATCTATCTATATACATAGGTACATTATACTTATTAATAGCTCGTAAATATATACATTGTACATTACATTTCTTATTAAATAGCTCGTAAATATATAGTAACTAGCTGACCCGCGCTACTTCTTTAGCGCCACAGAAGAGAAACTGACAAAGAAAGAGACATTAGTTGAAGAGAGTGGCGCTTAGACTTTTCTTATGAAACAACTTATGAAGTATTCGCTTTTTAACAACAAAACACTGAATAAAATCGAAATACTTGTTGATGACTTACTTACTACTGAATAATATACACGCGGGCGAAACTTCTTGAACTGAATATTCTGTGCGAGACATTTTCTGAATGAATACATAAGGTACCTAATTTAAATCTCGGGAAAATATATTTTTCCCGCGAGAAAACCTTTTTGTGTACTAACGATTTTACGTGAGTGGAGCCGCGGGCATCAACTTTGTGAATATGCCGATTTCCATCAAAATGTGATTAAACAACAAACGTTCAAATAATATAGAAATCTTAACAAACTGCAACATTTATAATATTAGTAAGATATGATTCCCGTGGGGAGATACCGGGAATTCTTTCTTGGTGCTCATCTAACGTAGGTACGTAAAGAATACGTTCACCAAATTTTAGGTTGTGTATGGTTTTACCCGCTTAATTCCCGTTCCCGTGGAAATCCCGGGTTATCATTTCTTAGTGCTGATTCAAGGTAGATAGATGCCTTATAAATACTTTCACCAAATTTGAGGAATGTAGCTGTGTTTGATAGTTTAGACTGTGTGTGGCTTCATCCGCGTGTTCCCGTTTCCATGGAAATATAAAGGAATCCTGCTTTTATTGCTTACCCAAAGACTTAAAGTATACATTTACCAAACTGAAATTTGGTGAATGTATACTGTTTCCATGTTAAATGTTTAGGCTGTGCGAGGTTTACTGACATAGTCTCGGTTCCCGTGGGAACCGAAACCGAAATCGCTGGTAATACAGACCTTAGGAGATTCTTATAAAACAGGTGTAGGTAAAGTACATGTTACTAACTTTGGAAATGACAATCTTCCACACAACCTTTTATCTCTTATTTACGTACCACTCAAACGTTCAAGCTGCTAAAGCAGCTGACTTTTTTTGCCTTTTCTTTTTTAGAACTGCAACATTTATAACTGACCTGACCTGATTAAGAACTGACCTCATTTGAAAACCTTTTTAAACAATGTTGTCTGTGGTTTTAATGAATGAATTTTATACCAGAATTTTGGCGGGAAGAGTGACAAGTGCGGACGCTTGCTATAAATTATTTTCTAAAACTAGTGCATTTATATTGTTTTATGTGCGGGAGTGGTGGTTTCTTGGACATAAAAGTTGTGTTAACGTGCTATAGTGAAAGACAATGATATATATGCAGTGAAATGCTATTTTCTCTCTTGCCGCGAAACGTCCACTGACAACCTTAGTATAAGAATCACCATTATACTGAGGGCAAGGACCAGGACGGACAATGAGGACACGACATCGACTGGACAGGACTAATTAGAAGATAAGATTGAAGAAATATGATATAAAAAATAAGATTTGGCTAAAAGGTCTTAGAAACCAGGCCATTAAATAATTATTAAAAAAAAAAAATTATACCAGAATCGTAGATAAAAAGCCCGTGTATTAGAGGTTTAATATCTATATGTCACAATATCAAAATTCAAAGTAAATGCGGTATAAACATTGCCGGCGGCCATTTTCCCGCCATTTTTTAGTTTTGCGTTAATATTTAATGGGTTAACATATTTTTAGTTTTTTTTAGAATAATTATAAGTTATTAGTGTCATATATCGTTTTAATCGTTATAATTCCAAGAATTTAATTATGTAAAAAAAATAATAGTGTTTTTGTATTAGATTTTCGTTCAAACAGGGATGTGTCATGTCCGCCTGGCTGTTCATAGTGTATCTGGACAGTTGCCTGCAGAAGTTGAAAGATTTTAATATGGGTGTGAATTTGGGTGACTTTACAGTAAACTGTCTGCTGTACGCTGATGATGCGGTGCTCATGGCCTCATCAGAAGCCGACCTACAGGCATTAGTCACTAATATGAAAGAGGGGTGTGAAAGTAAGGGTCTCCGCATGAATGCAAGTAAAACTAAGGTTCTAGTATTTGAAAGAGGTGACGTAAGAACTAAATGCGAGATTAGGGTAAACCAGGAACGTCTAGAGCAAGTGAATGAAATTGTGTATTTAGGAAGTATGTTTAGAGCGGATGGAAGATGTGATTCGGATGTAGAACGGCGAGTAGCTGCCGGAAACAAAGTTAACGGTGCTTTGTCCCAGTTAGTAAAGCGACAAAGCATCGTAAAAGAAGCACGAATGGCGATTCATAACGCAGTGCTAGTGCCAACTTTGCTTTACGGTAGTGAAACCTGGGTATGTCAGCAGATGCATGAAAGTAAATTGAATGCTGTGGAGATGCGATCACTTCGAAAATTGTGCGGCGTTACCTTGGCCGACCGAATACGTAACGAAGTGATACGCAATATGGCAGGTTTGAATGAAAGTGTCAGCGTTAAGCTGGAAAAGGGCGTGCTCCGTTGGTTTGGACACGTCCAACGAATGAGTGAGGAACGATTGACGAAGAATATATATTGTTCAAAAGTAGAGGGTAGAAGGAGTCAGGGAAGGCCGAGACTTACATATGAAGACCACGTGAGCAGATTGCTCAAAAACGGAAAGGTCAAAAGTACTCGGATACCCAGACGTGCGTGTATGAAGCGATTGATGAATCTCGAAGAAGCGAAAGAAGTATGCATGGATCGCGAAGCCTGGCGATCTGTCCTCTCTGACTACCCCGTCAGGGATACAGCGTGAAGATAGTAGTAGTAGTAGTAGATTTTCGTGTGAGTGGCTATTTTTTGAAAAATAACGTCTATTTATTTTTTTTGCGACTTTTTTTCAAATTATTATAGCTATAAGTTTTATCTTTATATATTTTACGATTTTTCAGTAGTTAAAATTTTTTGTCTAGATATTATAGTTTCCAAGATATCACGATTTTAGTTAATTAGGTCATAGGTTAATTACAAAAAATGCGCTGCTCTGGCAGCGCGAACGGATAGTGAACGTTTGAGTGGGTAGGGGTAATATTTCAAAACCGCAATACACGTGCCCATTTATTTGTAACCAAAAACAGATGTACATAAATTCATGTTTCTAACTTTGAAAATGACAAACTTCCATACAACCGTTTATCGGTTATTTACTTCCTTTGAGGTAGAATTTCGAAAAATCCATTCTTAGAAGACTAACTTACGCGTTAAAAGGAACGCTTTTTTCGTAGCTTTGTTAGTTTTATAGGTTTCGTGATCAAAGAGTCAGTTATTACAACTCCTGTTTTACCCCCTCAAGGGTAGAATTTATCTAAATTCCTTAACACGTAATTTTTTATTGTTATACAGAAGCAGGTATAAGAATACTAAAAATAGGTGTACATAAATTCAAGTTTCTAACTTTGAAAATGACGAACTCCCATACAGCCGTTTATCGCTTATTTACTTTCGTACAATTTCGCAAAATCCCTTCTTAGCGGAAACCTACGTATTAAAAAGAATCTCCATACGATGTTTGAGCGTCATAGCTTTGGTAGTTTCAGAGATTTCGTGATCAATCAGTCAGTCAGTGATTTTGCCTTTTATATATATAGATACACATAAACCTAAGTCGTATCTATCTGTCTGTTTACGAGAAGCTTAAAACTTACTGACCGGATTATCATGCAAGTTTCACGAACACATAAAGTGCGTAATGGACGGTTTAGTTATAATAATTTATCAAGGTCTTATAGAATTGGTTGAAATAGTACGATAATTAAAAAAAAAACCATTACTATTATTATATTATCCACCTATTACGTGAGACAGGAATCCACACGGTGAAAAGTGGGCATATAATATGCCTCTGCCACCCCTTCGGGGATAAGTCGTGATGGATATTTTTTTTTTTAATATTACGATTATTGTTCAAGAGGTTGAATAAAATGCGGCTAACTTTTATCGAAAACGTTGCGTGAATCCTAAGAGGTATAAAAAAACATCTTATTACAAAATTATTACATTTTAAAGGTCTACAGAGAATTCCGTAATACAGTACAGTATCCTTAATATGTCTATCTTAAGGAGACTATACCTAGTAGGAATAGGTATGGCAAAATTTCAAATAGTATAGTACAAGACTGAAAATCACGATTACGGTACAATATATATCTTACTCCCGAACATGACTGTGACTTGACACTGGCTGTAATATTTAATCGCTACTAATAATAATGTTCTTATTTCATAGCAGGATATTCATTAATTTCATATCAAGGTGTAAAACTGTTTAGATGTCAATATGATGTAACACACTTGTATCATCTATTGGTACGAGTAGTAGACTGGATTCGCAACTTAAGATACGCACGCACTCTGTTGATAATAACTTCAAGGTATAGTTTATCTTGTAAGCAACTTTTGATTAACAAATGTACTAGCTTATATATGAAAAGTGTCCAGACTTTTATACAAACCATCTATGACATGACATTACTATATATTGACGTCACAAGATACGTAGAAAAGATCGAAAAAAATCAGCGACGATGACTAGACGATTCCACCTTACGTTTCTAATCCCGAACCCTTCCTTGTAATATGATTTGCGTCAGTGGAGATGCGTTCTGAACAGATCACCGGTCGGTAACCGAGTGGAAAAAGCGCTTCTCATCCGAGCCGTTACTGGAGATCGTAAAGAATTCGAGTGGCGTCGCCAACCAAGAGATTTGACGAACAAATGGCTGCGGGGCGGTGCGGGTATTATTGATCACTGTTTCATAAGTGCCCAAATATAAGAACGTGTCTGAAATATTTTCTCTCTCTACATTTTGTAGGTCGGTTCCTTGTGCTATTCAGTGGCATAGGTAATAAACGTTCTGAATCAAACAATCGTCAATATTTTACAGAAACTATCCCCTAGCCTAAAATTGTAATTCTCAATGACATTACGCATAACAATATACGTTCACGTCAAGTTAAATAAACTCTATATTCCCGAAGGTCGAGGCAAGAAAAGGGGCTGGAACACAAAACTTTCCTTAGACTTGCCTATATTTAACGATATAGAAGATGAGCTTGTTACTCATCCGTAGCGTCCGTATAGAAGCGGCCATCAATCGGCCGCTTCTACGGACTGTGTGAAACACATTGGACTCCCATGGGCAACACGGAAGTGCCAGGGATACATAATGATGTTTATAACCTAATTTCTAGTTTGCTTAAGCAGTTCTGTACGAATAAATGTGTGCGTTATTTATATGCTACGACAATGGTACGTGTGTGTTGCAACTTATGAGGTAAATGATGAACCTATTTTTATATATTTGAAAGACAGACCAGCTGTTATGGACAACGCATCTTTATTTTACATATCTATTAATTCAGAAGGCGTCCAACCGCAAGGTGGGTAATGTTATCATTCCATTAATTACAAGAACCCCCTGCTTTTTAAAAATAAATTAATCCGATTAAGGGGGGAATCGAAGAACCCGCTCCGCCCGAGTTTATTCAGGCAACTTTCTTTGGAATAATTATTTTTTGTAATTAAATCCATCAACACGATTTTTTTCTAATGATTCTCCCGTGGGAGTCCGGTGGGTGGCGGTTGAGATCAGGGAGTATTGTTTTTATGTCCTTGTACTAGTTCATTGAACCTATTTGTATGTCTATCAGAAATTTAAATTAGCTATTTTTATATAAATCAAATCAGTTCTTATTCTAAAATTTGTGCACAGCACCAGCCAAAATTAAGCTTATAATATTGTGCAATAGTTTCTAGACAATTGAAATACCTACTTTAATATTTTTAAATACATACATACATATAATATATACACCAGAACAAATCAAAGTGGTCATCGCACATAAATTTGTCCTGGATTGAACCAACAACCTCCGGTTTTGTAGTCACGTGCACTATTAGACCAAAGATTCAGATAAAACTTCTAACACAAAACTAACGTTTGCGTTTCTCTTAATAATTTACACTATACTATATGTCGAATAGAATTTAGTAACTATCACTATTTTAATTCCCGAACTTGACACGGTTCAACGATTGCCATTATCAAAAATAAATAAATAATACTACATTTATGTACGTAGTAAGGAGATTTAATATTTATGACTACGTGCGATTTTTATCTTGTATTTTGATACCGCAGTGGCGGCTGGGTCCCCTTCTCCCACCTTCCCCTCACCAGTGTTAATGATATCTCGCTTTTAAAGGGCACATCATTTACTTACTTTTAAAGAAAATTAATTGAAATGAGTTTTGACGATGAAAAGATGGCTATACAAAGGAGAATGGTGGCCACTAGGTGTCTCTGCGAGATAACTTGTTCCTCTTTAATTAATTATTTTGTGGTAAAGAATTTATTTTGCTTATTATTCGTGACCCTATTCATTGACTTTTACAATTATGATTTTGATTAAGAAACGTTGTCTTGAGGGAGGACTTTAAAAATATATTTGTTAAATCAATCATTTGCATAGAGTATCTTCAGCTTCATGAACCTGAAGGGCACTTTTATTTGAATGCCTGTAGCAGCTATCGATTGGTTTTTAATTTTCCACTGCGGTCTGACCTCTTAACCCCGTAAGGTCACCTACGTTGTTGCCTTGCCCGTTTATCAGCATGTCGCTTAGGTCCCTGTAAATTTGGTGGGGCTCGTACACTCATTTGCAGGCAATATATTCAGACAAAACTCACTATAATTTGAGTAATTACACTTACAAGAAATTGGGGCTAAGAGTGATGCTTACAAAATTCAAAGCGTAAATTGCTCGTAAGTGTTCTGTAAACGATCATGTTTTAAATAACTTACGCTTAAGTCTAATGGGTAACCAGTTGTGGTATTTTCATTTACTAGCGTTTTCGTGCTTGGGAAGGAACGTTAAGTCTTTGATACATCGTATCAGTAACATGGTAATCATAACTCAAAGCTGCATGCCACAGAAATATTTCGATAGAAGATAGTCACGACATATCTGTTTCTACTCAGATTTGTTCCGACTTGAGAATCGACCCTGAGACCTCAGCGCAGACGTAGCATACCTCAGAAGAAATAATAATACCTTTACCCATTTTCTGAGTTGCTTACACGACCACTTACGGCACCGAAACAGTTATAACAATGAGACAGACAATATTATTTTACTCATATTATAAACATTTCACTGAAATGTGGGCGTTTAATATGCCTCTACTTACTCCTTCGGGATAAAAGCATGACAATATGTATGTATGTATGTAATATTATAAAGGCCAAAGTTTGTAAGTATGGACGTTTGTTATTCTTTCACGCAAAAACCTTCTAAATGGATTTTGATGAAACTGAGGATGGGAATGGAAAAACTTCATTATCAAGGATGTAACTAATTCAAATCATGTAATTTCCAATGAATCTTTTAGGTCACATCTGCGTATGAAACCGGACCGGTATGTAGGCCACTTGTAATATATCGACACGGAGAGGATAGCAGATTGATGAGCCATCCCCCCTAACTCCCACACGTCCGGTGCGACCCCACTGGCCGTCCCGCGGGGCGCCACTCTATTGCAATAGATTGAGCCTGTTTTGTTTTCTACTGAGATCTATGATATTCACGTGGTATACTACTTGAGATATCTTACTAAAATTCTAAAGACATGTATATCTGTGATTTTGTTTTAATTATTTGTGATTATTAAAGTGAAAACATCTTTATCGACGTTGTTTATTGACGTTGATAAGTTAAAAAAAATGCGTGATTATATAATAATTAAGGTGGACCCTGGTAGAGTTTGGAAGCAACTGGGAAAACATTTAAGATGAAGAAGGGGAAGTTTCATAATAGTTTACGTATTTAATACCCATCTTCAGATATATCCTCACACAATGTAGTACCGTGTATAGAGCAAATGCATTGTCGGGGGACCTATTTATTTTCTTCACGATAAATGTTTCCGCCCCTCGATACACTCAATAATTTTTGTGACAATTAGATTCATTGTTATAATATAAGTATGTACTTGTACGCAAACTCGAGAGATATACTGCGGTTCCGTCCGTGATAATTGATGATCCCATAAACGAGTTTCAGATGGTAGAAGTTAAACCAATTATTATGCCTATCAGCCTGCGCCTGTGCGTTTAAACACTGCAATAGTTTCAATTAGTGAAATGTAAAGACATTGTATAACTTTGTCTACACCTTCAGGGAAAGGACGTGACTATAATCGTATATTAATTAATAAATGAAATATTTTTTTATTAACTATGTATTCAATGAGAAATAAGAACTTTTATTAAATAGCTATCTACAATAATCCAAACTGGGCCTGCAACAAATCACTTTGGCAATATCTTTTGAAATAGGACCTCTTATTACATATAAGAAATAGGAGTACTATGGCAGAGATGGGATCATTGAGAAAGCGGCTCGCGGTCGGGGGTCACTGCGGGGCCGATACGTTTCTTAGCCATCCTCAGGGCTACGAGCTATGATACAATATATCACATGTCTAAACTATTACCTACATACAATTCTTCATACTAGTATGCAGTGTTGCCTTTTTCTATGCATGGTTTGCTCACGTCAAAGTATTGTTTAGTAGTTCTAGTTATACATTTTTTGGCGTATTTTGAAAATTTATCTAAGCAGTCCAAGCCCAAACGCGACATCTTGAAGTTAGATTATGACTGTAACATGATGAAGTACTGGTACCTGTTTTTCGTAAAAAGTCATTACATTAATTAGCTTTAAATTTTTATTCTTTTGATATTCTTTTAAATTCTATTATCTGTCCTGACTACTTCGTCAGGGATACAGCGTGAAGATAGTTAGATAGTTAGTTCTTTTTAATAATATATCATTTGTTATACAAACAAATTGCCCTCCGGTACAGTTTGTACCTCACAGAACATATAATAATAGGTAATATTTACCTATTTTTATTTGTTCCGTGATTAAAGCCATTCCAAAAGTTGCATGGAAGAGATAGCTGTGTGCAAAAAGGCCGCCCACTACTTAATTTTAAGAAGCCACTGTATTCCTGTACATTTTGTCTTATTTTTAACACGCTTTTATTAGTTTCACCTGTATGTTTGTTTGTTTGTTTGTTTGTATGTATGTAACTGACTCGTTTGGACTCGATTTTGCCCAACTTTAAGCGGTCAGATTTACTTTAAACGTTGTAGACTTATCAACGATCGACAACAATACAATATTTTGATAAGCTTATCTCATTATCCTAATTAGGATCGTCAGGATTAATGATGTTAATACAGGTCCTCTGCGTGAGTGCAAAAGAGATAGAAATCCTTGAATATGTTTTCTATCGAGATACAACTGTTAACACGTCTGTACATATTAAAAACGGTTTTATAGCAAATCGAACTAAAAAGTGAAAAATAAAATATAGTTTAAAAAAACACGCTTTAATAGGAAATCGAACTAAAAATCAGAAAATAACTTTGAATTTATATTTTATTCAACTGTTATAAAAAGTATACTAACTCAATATGTTACAATAATTTTCAATAATTCTAAAATAAATATAAAGTTATGAAAAGAAAATTAATTTCATTGTAAAAAAGCGTGGAGTGCTTTTTATATCAAATTTCTACACTAACTCTATGTTTAGAAATTACTACTAATTATATATTTACAACAATCAATATCGAGCACCCCGCGCTTTTTTACAGTGAAATTAATTTTCTTTTCATAACTTTATTTTTATTTTAGAATTTTTGAAAATTATTGAAACATACTGAGTTAGTATACTTTTTATAACAGATCAATAAAATATAAATTAAAAGTTATATTCTGATATTTAGTTCGATTTGCTATTAAAGCGTGTGTTTTTAGTTTTTTTAAACTATATTTTTTAATGTTAATTTTGAACTGTGATGATTTTTTTTTTATTCTTTATTTTAAGGACTTTGTATTTACAAATTGTACATGTCGTCCTTATGATAGCTTTATAAGTTTGATACACTAAATTACATTAATACATACTAAGAACACAGCATTTCATATATATATCTCGCCTGTTCAGAATCAGGTTTGGCCAATATACTATGAAGAGCTCCTACGTCGAATCTGTATAAGCCAGTTTTTAAAAACAATTGGTTTCTTGCTGTTTCATAGCGAGTACACTCCATTAAAATGTGGTGTAAATCCTCAACTCCTCCACAAATTTCACAATTAGGTGAGTCAAATGTTAATAAATTCTCATTAAATGACTGAATTTATTCGATACTATATGGCCACTCCTGATTCTGTGTGCTAATACTATATATTTTCTAGGTATCTTACTACCTTCAAACCAGGGCCTACGTGGAGGCTGACATTGAATAGTCTTGTACCATATTCCTTTTACTAAAGATCTTAAATTAAAAACTCTCTCCACATATTGTAACATTTTAGTTTGTAAATTGGTAACATTTCAGAGTAGTACGGTAAGAAATCTATATTCTTTCCAAGTATACCTGCTAGCTTCGTTAATTTGTCGGCCTCCTCGTTCCCGCTAATACCTATATGTGATGGAACCCATTGCAACCTCAGAGTTGTACCGCGTTGTATTAGAGTATCTATTTTGAATACAATTTCATATGCTATCGGTGTACCTGTATAACCAGAGGCACATCGAGCTAAATGATTTAGTACACTTTTGCTGTCTGTGCAAATAGCTAATTTAGTGCTATTCATATGGTCAATAGTATACGATAACGCCTCCAATATTGCAATGAGCTCCAAGGACATAATACTAACCTGTCCCACAATTTTAAATATGTTATTTATATTCTTATTCTTATTAGATTTTACAAAATAGGCAGCTCCACAGACCCTCCCGCTCTTCGAACCATCAGTAAAAATAAAGTTTCAGCTAACATCATATTTTTCGTTTAGTTCTTGAATTACAGATATTTTTAAGTTATTGATTTCGTATCTTTGCTTAGCTTGTGTCATATTATCTAAATTTAACGAAATTACTTGGCTCAATTTAAATTTTTTGAATTACTCTTCCATGTAATCCATTCCATCCATTTAAACATTTCTAAAGGAGTGCTGTAAGCTACTTTTATATCTTTAGAATTAAAAGATGTAGATATTAATCATCAATGGTAACTTTTTAGGTATTCAATAGTGGTTGTCACAAAAAGCGTTAAGGTCTTGTAGTAATTGGCAAATCACATTGTTCTTCCAAGACAAGGACTTTAGATAGTACTTATAGGCTATGAATCGTATTTGTAAATGCAGTGGAGGAACACAGAGCTCGCTTTCCATGACCTGGATTGGAGTTGTCCTTATAAAACCTCCCATTACCCTTAACGCCTGATTTTGAATTTTTTCCAATTTATATAATTGGCTAGCCGCACTAGTGTCGTATAAAAAACAGGCGAAATCTATACGACTCCTTATTAAATTTATATAAAATTTCCCAAGATGTATGGGATTTAAACCCCATGAAGCACCCGCTAAAATCTTTAATTAATTAAGCTTATTTTGTACTTTTACCGTAATTTCATTTATGTGGTTTCCCCATTTTAAGCACCTATCTAACCAAAAACCCAAATATTTGTAGTTGTCCACCGAACCTAATGCCTTTTTATTTAAGTAAAGTTCTATATTATGTTTTCTATACCCTCTACTAAATACGCAAAATTTTGTTTTATTTTCTGATATTCTTAAGCCCATATTACTAAGAAATGAAGATAATGTATCTAACGCATTTTGTATTTTATTTTGACTTTCTATTAGGTTTTGACATGTACTGTAAAATACGAAATCATCGGCATACTGGCAAATGAATACGTTACTAATATTGAGAAAAATTTTTGATGTTAATGAAATATTGAATAAAATCGGTGAAATAGGGAATAATGTGCTAAACCTAAGTTAGAGTACCTAACCTTTGACTTATTTTTACCATCTTTTATTTTCAAATGTCTCTCATTTAAAAAATTCCAGAGATATGAGCAAATTTTTTGTCATACATAAAATTCATTCAATACTTTTATCAATTCCCTTACCAATGCATTATTGTAAGCGTTTTCGATATCTATAAAACAAGCCAATGTACAGTGGTTATTCGAGAAATCTAATTGTTTTTGTGTCACTAATCGTGTTAGACAATCATGGCATGACTGCCTTCTGCGGAATCCTGATGTGAAGGGAGATAGAATATGATTTTTCTCAATGAACTACTCTAGGCGTTTTGTTATCATATTATGTAAAATTTTACAAATGCAAGAAATTAAAGATAAATAGGTCGTAGCTTAGGTGGGCCATTTATAGGACACTCTGCTTTTGGTATAGGCATTATCACAATATTCCGCCACTGCCAAGGAATAATGCCTGTTGTGAAAATTTCGTCATATAGTTTTAACAAATCTGTTTTAGCACTCATTGGTAAATTAAATACCATAGAATATGTGATGCCATCCTCACCTGGGGCGGTGTCTTTTTTCTTAAGGCATGCGTTTAACTCCTCCAAGCTAAAAGGAGTCTCTAAGCACGGATTTATAGAGGTTACTACTAACCGGTTTTCTGAAACATAATCTGGGGTTAGGTTACGCAGAAGTAACGACAATTGTTGCCAAGACGGTATGATTTTGGTGTATTATAGCCCTTCATCCATCGCATACGATTCCACATAGCTGTAGGGGGAGTTGATTCATCTATAGTATTACAGTATGTATACCATTCATCTCTTTTCACTTTTCTAATGGCCTTTTTAGCCTGTAGGACTTTCTGTTCATAGATGTTTAGGTTGTCAGGTGTTGCATTTTTTCTAAAATTACGTAATGCTAGTCTACGTTCTCCTACCAATTTCGAGAGCATTGTGGTCCAATAGGGCTTTAATTGGAAATTAGGGTGTGTACAATATTTAATTGAAGGTATTGTTTCGTCAGCTGTTTTATTTATTACATCAACAAATTTATTATATTTTTCTTGCACGTGACTTTCCTCTGTAAATTTCTAAAATAGTAAATTGTTTTCTATTGTTTTCCTATACTGGTGCCAGTTAGCCAATTTAAAATTTCTAGTTTTACTATACTGTCCGGAACTTTTAAAACTACTTTTAATGTTTATGAAGAGATGATCACTGCCTAAATTTTCATTCATTACGCTCCATTCCAAGTGTATAGCTAAATCTGAAGACGCGAATGTCACGTCTGGTGACGTTTTCTGAATATTATTGTTCACCATTTTAATCCCAGTGGGGTCACCATTATTTAAAGCTATGAATCCCGCATCTAGAGCAGCATCGAATACTATTGTTCCTTTGGTATTTGATTTGCTTGACCAATTACGGTGATGTGCGTTAAAGTCGCCAGCTATTAGGTATTTGTTCCTAAAATTAGAGAAGAGAGAATCACAATCTAACTGTATCGTATCTACAGAGGGAGGGCAGTATAATAAAATTATAGCATTAATCTTATTGCAATTTAGTAATTTAACACATATGGTTTGTATACCCAGATTATTAATATTCAATGGTATTACCTGAACTTTGTAATATTTGTGTATTATTAATGCTACACCTCCAAACCCGTCCTCCCTGTCACCTCTAAACACATTATAGCCGCTAATATGCAAGGAGGACTCTGGGTCTAACCAGGTCTCTGATATCAAAGCAATATGATTTTTTTCTTGCTGTAGCAAAAGTTCAAATTCCACTATCTTAGGTCGTAAACTCTGCGTATTCCACTGTACAATACTTATTGCAGTAGTATTTGTGTTGTTTTTATCCATCATACGTTAAAAATGACATAATAGTTGTATACATCTCAGACCCATGAATAAAGTTTCTAATTATAGACAAAAATTCTTGCATTAAAAAATTACACATTGATTTATTTATTTATTTATTTATTTATTTATTTATGTACACACTAAGAATACAACAAAGACAAAATAAGGAGTCATAGGTACAATGGTACTGCTTATTTCTATGAGAAATATCTGCCAGCAGACCGGCGAGAGGAGAACGTGAATAAGTAGGGAAAGAACAAGTAAAAGTGTGTAAGTAAAAAAAAGGCAGATAAGAACTAAATAAACACGCATACAAAATTGCTCAGAACAACTATATATACTAGCTATATATATATATAAATATATGTAAATACATAAATATATAAAAATATAAATAAATGCAATATAAATATAAATACACGTATAAATAATTCGGTTTACAGAGTAGAGATATAGTATTCATGGACTTTTCTTTTGAAAGTAGTAATTGTTTTACTGTCTCTGATAACAGGGGGAAGTAAGTTCCACAATCTAACCGCATGCACTGTGAAGGAGTAAGAGTAGAAATCAGTTTTATGATTAGGGAACTTAAGATTTGAGCGTAAGCTTGACCTGCAAGAAGCGTCAGGAGAGCGAACAAAGGAGAACCGCTCCTTTAGATAAGAAGGAGAAGATGGATTATAAAGAATATTGAAAAGAAGGCTGAGAATTCGAGTGTTCCGGCGAAGGCGGATTGGGAGCCACTTGAGTTCTTTGCGAAAACGGGAAACATGATCATATTTTCTAAGATTAAATATAAAACGTATACATAAATTTTGCAACCTCTCAAGTTTATCTAAATTTTATTTTTTCAAGAATGTTAGATTCTGAATACAAAATATTCTTAAGTTTGCTATAAATATACATAAAGTCTAGTTTTTTAGTTAATTTCTTACCTTGACTAGTTTGCTTACTTGTAGTTTCCTTTATATTATGACTACTTGGCTGATTATATTCTGATATGTTTTTCTTTTTATAGGATTTTCCTTTTTTCCGGGTACTTTTGGGTATTTTACTTTTTTCACTTCTATTCGATTGAATCTCCATTTCTTCTTCCTCTCCTTCTTTGGAATCATCCGTTGAGACCAAGGTTTCCTTAGTGGTATTTTTATTCATGACTAAAATATCCCTGTATGAACTTTGACTGTTATTATTGCAGCCTTCTTGCGGATTTTGTAATATGTTACTATTTTGTTCATGACTGGACTTGATCTTTTCAGCTGTGTTTTGGTTCAGATTACATATAGATAGATATTTTGCTTATGCTTCCTTATAACTGCAATTCTTCTCAGACATTATTTTTCGTGTCTCTTTTTCTTTTAAGAAAATTGGGCATTTTTGTAAAGAGCCATATGTGGACCTTTGCAATTTATGCATTTAAATGTAGTTATTTCACAATTTTCATGATCATCTCCACATTTAGGGCAAGTGATTTTTTTTGATGGGCACTTTCTTGACATATTTCCATATTTCCAACATCTCGAGCATTGTGTGACAGGAAATGTATATGATTCCACCTTGAACCTATACCCGTATCCATAGACAAACGAGGGGAAGGTGGGACTTTTGAAGCATAGTCGAATAGTTTCAGATTCTATCCATTTACCAGAATTATCTTGTCGCTTAAGTCTGATAGCTGATAAAATTTCATAGTCACATTTTAGGTTCTCCAAGATTTCTTTCATATCTATTTCTGAATCAATCTGTTTAAGGATACCATAACTTACCTAATTATCTCCTGCCAATTTGCACGTAAATAACTCGGCTATTTTTTACACTTAATCATCTTGTGTGCACTATCTTTATTATCAAAATATATATATTAACGCTTTGTATGGGCTTTTAAAGTATATTTTACTTATATTTAAAATATTTTCTGCCCTCAATAATTTTGCCATTCCGAATTGTTTTGGTAAAACTTGATTTACTGTCACATAAACAACATAACTACCTTCTATAGTTTTATTTATTCCTGAACGTATTTCCTCTGAGGAAATTGACTTTTTCCTTAATAAGCGTTTATGCTGAACTGTTACAAAACCATCATCTTGCTCAATTTCCTCTGTATCTTCCTCTCGCCTTCGTTTTTCTGTCTGTCGAATTAATGGTATGTCAGTAGATGTTCCCTCTGGCCTCTGCGTAAATTGTTCACATTCCTTGGAATGTATATCTATTCCTCTCGATACAGTCTCCTTATTCACCTTGGCTATAACTTGTTTCTCACTTCCCGTAATATCATCCTCTTCTATAATATCACTACCACTTGAATCACAAAAGTCAATATTCAAACTAATTTTTTAGCATTAATAAATATTATGATGTGGGTACGTAAATGATAACTCAGGCGTGTTATCATCGGAACAATTAGTGCGAGCGCTCACTGCGGCTATCAGCGCGCCACTGAACTGTGATGATTTTAGTAGAATAAAGTATATTATCTTGACTATCTTTTTAAAGATATCGGAAAATTGAGTTGCAAGTAATACATGGAGCACACTAAAAGTTTTGCACTTCTAGCTAATCGGAACTACTTGAATTTCGAATGTTATATTTTTTGAAACGTTGCAACCTTCTTAGTAATAAGAAAAAAACAATTGGCGGGAAATCATTTATCAATTATAGATAAATTTTTAAAGCTATTATTTTGCTAATTTTTTCATAAATTTTTATTAAAGTGGAAAAAGACAATTTGATTCGAGACAGGGATTGAACCTGTGACCTTTGCCTAACCAGCGCAATGTTCTAGCCACCTGAACTACCCGAACCGTATCGAATCAAGTTGAAATTCTCCACCATATTTTAACCGCCATTTAAAGAGTATGACCAGTGCCATCTATCGAGCTAATGAACAATTCGGTACCAATGAACAGTGTTACAACCATTTTTAAACATTGATGCAATGGACTCCACTCAGTTTATAGATATTTTTTTAAAGCAATTATTTTGCTTAATTTTTCAAATTTTTTTTAAAGTGGAAAAAGACAATTCGATTCGAGACAGGGATTGAACCTGTGACCTATGCCTAACCAGGGCAATGTTCTAGCCACCTGAACTACCCGAACCGTATCGAATCAAGTTGAAATTCTCCACCATATTTTAACCGCCATTTAAAGAGTATGACCAGAGCCATCTATCGAGCTAATGAACAACTCGATACCAATGAACAGTGTTACAACCATTTTTAAACATTGATGCAATGGACTCCACTCAGTTTATATATATTTTTTTAAATCAATTATTATGCTTAATTTTTCAATTTTTTTTTAAAGTGGAAAAAGACTATTCGATTCGAGACAGGGATTGAACCTGTAAATATATCAATTGTTTTTTATCACACATCGAAGTTCTATGTACGCAACGAAAATTGAATAAGTCGAAAAGATTTTAGAGCGATGATTTTTATCATTTTAAAAGTTCTCTTTCTCCGCAAGACTGTGCCGCTCGTCTTCTAATTTTCGGAGAGAAGCACCTTATTTGACAACCGTGAGGCGATGGTTTTCTGAATTTGAGAGAGGTCGAGTTTCTTTACATAACGAATTTCATGAAGGGCGGCCTTCATCTGCTGTCGACGAAAATAATGTGGCTACTGTTAAGCGGCTAATTAAAGAAAACCCGCGGATTACCTATGAAACAATTCGACAATTCGAAGACTATTGGGGATTGGTATGAGCTAAATTCAGAAAATTTTACATGAAGAATTGAAAGTTCGGAAACTTTGCTGTCGTTGGATCCCTCATGAACTGACAGCGGAGCAGAAGCGGGCTGGCGTGGAATGGTGCTCACAGATACTACTGAAGTACGATCACGGATATTCTAATGGTGTTTATGACTGTGGATTTATAGTTTTGAACCCGAAAAAAAAAGCAATCTTGTGAATGGGTGTTTGAAAATAAGAACAGGCCAACAAAAGTGAGACAGGCGAGAAACGTTGGTAAAAAAATGATCGCGTTTTTTTTTCTCTGCTACGGGTCCCATCTGTACAATTCCACTTAAAGACCAATAAAGTGTTAATGCCAAGTGGTATTGTACTATTGGTTTACCCAGGGTGTTAGAAAAAGTTCGCGAAAGACGACCAAAAAGCCGCGTTCTCCTACATGATGACAACGCTTCTTCACACACGTCCAACAAAACAAAGTCATTTTTAGCTTCCGAAAAAGTACAACCCGTCACTCATCCTGCACATAGCCCCGACCTAGCAACCTATGATTACTGTATTTTCCCCAAAATCAGAGACTTGATGAGAGGTTTCACTTTTACCAACTCCGAAGAGGCAGTGATAGCGTTCAAACAGCACGTAGAAAACATGCCTTCAGATCTGTGGTCCTCCTGTGTTAAAAATGGTTCCATCGCATGAAAAAATGTTTAAAATGTAAAGGAGAGTACTCGTATTTTGAAAAGCAATAAACATAATATTTTGGTTTTAACATATTGTTTTTTTAATTTACGCAATACTTATAGTGTGACCCACGTAGTACCTATTATTATATGCTCTGTGATTGAAGATATATGAAAATTGAGTAGCAAGATTCCACCCGATCAAACATAATAATGTTTACAATGTATTTAACATTGTAAACATTATCAACAGATGAATACCTACCTAATGTAAATTCCGTCGAATTAATTTAATAATGACAACATAAAATGTTCCTGGGTCTGGGTAATATCTTAATGTAAAGGTAAAAACATACATTCGCTTAATACGTCTTCTTAGCAGCGCTCGTGATGGCTAATTCTTATATTAAGAGATAAGCTTAGTCAACCAATTTCATGAGTATTAGGCAGTGTACAGAACAGCGAAATTGTATTTTTTGTAAAATACAAGCATACAGGCGACTTGCTAGTGGATGTAAGCGGCTAGACCAAAGGTTTCTGCTATTTCAATCGTGTCGAAATAGAATCGAACTCGTCGCTCAATAGAAAGCCACCGGTACAATTTTGAAAGCTTTTTGTAGTCTACTATTACAATTGTATTCCAATAGAGTGCTATCGGTCAGCCGATAGAATCCTACTGATACGTACCGCGCCAGTGGCCGCTAGTCAGTGATATTTTTGATAGTCTTTTTGAAACTTACTCAAACTAACTTCTGATTTATTTTGTTGCGGGTTCCAAGACATGCTAACTCCTCCTGGGACTTCACCGAGATCGAGCTCGGTGTAATTTTTGTGATCTTGGTCATTGTTGTAGATCCTGGTTAACCCTGGTGGGATTTGTCCCAAAAAGTCCAAGTACTAATATTTTGACAGCTGAAAACAGCGATTCTGGGTCTATTCTACGGCTTGTCATTAGTAGACTCGTAGCTTTAAATTAATGAACGTACGTGATATTTCTTATATAGGCATATGCTATACGCAAATGAGCAGGTAAGTGCCTACACGATGTGCCTGTGTATATGTATGTATTTATCATTAGGTAATGAGGCACAAATGAGCACAACAAAAAATATAGTACACTGTTGGTTTTGGAACTCAGTTATTTGAAAAATACTCATGGGTACGAAATTTTACAACTATTTCTTCTCATTTTAAATTAGAATACTAATAGCAAATAAATGTGTCGCGTCCAGAAATATGTTAATCCCGCCTTTATCCCCGAACGTGTGGCAGAGGCATATTATATACCCTCATAATAATTTTACCGTGTGCATTTTGTCCCAAGTAGTAGGTGATGGGTGATTTGCATTGTTGAAATGGACAAGTGCAGGTTATGGTCACCTGCTGTTGAAGTTTTTCAAATCCTAAGGCATTTGACTAGGCATAACGACTGTCATGTTACTGGCAACCGGGACCACTGCTTAACATGCCTTTCGAAGCACAGAAACGCTTGAAAATGGATATGCCACAAAGTGACTCCATCCGTGACTAGCCATAGCGAAAGTTACTTAACACTGATGTTGAGTGATCGTACAGAATACTGAGTAATACGAGCGCTTTAAGTCCCGAAATGTACTTAGGTAATGAAGTATGAATTTATACTCACTCACTAAATTTCTCACTGAATTTATAACTGCAACGTAAATTTTGTAATGCGACTTCCAATCAGTTGAGAAACAAGGTTGTTTGCCACCTTAATGATAAAAAAATGGCATATGCTTGTTTACGATTGAAACAAAAAAAAATTCGCCACTTTCGCTAGAAGATAGTAAAAAGACTTAGTCTAATAAATTTGTTAAAAGTGTTTTATGAGAAAGTTTTAGGTGTATTTGTTAAGGTTTTATGTAAATCGGTTTAAATGTGACGACAATTGTTCAAAATGTCGGAAAACATGAAAATGCATCAAGAAAATTTTCTAAACTCTGACAGAAAGTCAAATCAAACAAATGTACCATTTTATTGAGAGCTTACAATCGCCTGTAGGAAATGAGTAGGTAGGAACGTCGGAGACCGAAAACTTAAAAAAAAACCTTCAGTATGCGTGCAAAGCTGCGGACATCAGCTAGACATAGTATAAAAGCATTTTCTGCCTTAGAGATTGACCTAGATATTTTAATATTATCGTTTGCAGTAATAATATTCCACAGCCTGCATTTGGGCGTATAGAATGCCTCTGCCTACCCCTTCGTGGATAAAGGCGTCACAATATGTATGTATGTGTGCAAATAATGTGTTGTAATATTGAAATGAGATCTGAAGATTATTCTCTGTTGACTATTATATTACATATTTTTATGATTTTTTTAGTATTAATATATATGTACCTAAAATTAAAAGTAAAAAAAATCTTTGCATGCCGAAAGGTTAGGATATGACGGAGCCGTTACATTCAATGTAACACCATTTTGTACCCATATTCTGAAGAAATCTTCAAACTTTTCTTTGCATGCAATTATTATGATATGCTCACGGACCTTGAAAACATTACGGAACGGAAGGAGTGCAGAGAAAAGAGAAGAGAGCAGTACAATATAGAATATAAGTAGAATTATAAATAATAAAGATATATAAAAAATCGATTGATATAGAATCTATTCTATACATTTTATCTAAGATTAATGCACATATTTTATTAATCACATTACCCGCTTATGAGTTGCGCAGTCGGGTATCAAAATAAGCAACATCAACTGATAAACATTATGGCATAGTGATCTATTTCATTATGTGCCCGTGTGTACACAAAGGTCTGTTAGAGCACTCTATGTGTGAGTGTGCTCGTTAATCATAATTTCGCATGTTTGTTCGTGTGTATGTTGGATCATATTATTATGTTTTGGGGATAAGAAATTAGTTAGTGGACATTAAACTTGAGTAATGTTAGATTAAATAGTCTTGATACAAATTTAAGTTAAGGAAGTGATGGAGCGAAACTCGTAAAGGTATGTTACCGTTGTTGTATGATGTGATGCGTACCTTTTTTAAATTTATATATTTAGAAATAAGAGTAAGTTTTATTGTCACTTAATGATAAACAATGAGTTACTCGTACATAATATCTATAACGTAAATCATTGTCTAGGACGATTTAACCAATGGACGCGTAATGTACTCAATAAAGTATGAAATCACGTTCAACCAACTTTCGTGCGGTGGGGAAACTACACACATATTGTTTTCTTACTCTTGCATGAAATGTTGTCACTGTCTAACAACCTATAAAAATACAACTGCAGATAGAAAAATGTAGGTATGCAATACGAATTTGACACAATATTATTTGGCTAATTTGAGATGGTTAGTAACTCTTTGTATAATGTTTATAGAGAATGAAAGTATATTGAATATAGGCCGATTAAGTTGTTGGTACGTTTCAATAATTAATGGTTTTTGTTAAAAATATTTATGTAATTGAAATACATTTTTACTTACGAGTGAAAACAAACATTAACTGTTCATGTTGTGTTAATGTATAGGCGCAAATGGTAAGATAGCGCGTCCATTGGTTAAATCGTCCTAGATCATTGTTTATCATAAAAGTAATGCACCAATTGGAATTCTTTTTTTATATTATATATTAAATTTTATAAATTATATATTTTAATCATAACCATTGTATGAGTGTAACTGTTGATATAAAAATATAAACATACTATACCAACTTTACACGCGAAACATCCGTTCGGAACTGTTGATCAAAATAACCGTTTCAAAAGCAACCTTAGATTTAGCAAGCAAAAATATTTACTTATTACAATAGTTGCCTTTGCGTCCTCGCACGACATTCTTAGCATTTCATTTTTAGCAGTGTCACTCATCCAAATATCACATCCAGTCAATTTTTTCTACTGAGACCTGGTTAAAGTATCCCCACATATTCATTTGGTCTCAATAATACCACAACTAATGAGGCATATCTTTTGCACTTTGTCACCAAATTTAAGAGAATGAATTTACCGTGAATCTTCATGAAATCCTCTTCGTGAGTTTGTTCAACCAATGCATCAATCAGGCAGTTCTTTCCTGTTGCTTAAGCACTGGCCACATTGCATAATCGTAAAGACTCTCAAGAAGTACGGTGTACAATATCTTAATCAAATGCAATACTGAGATTATGCTATATGTTATCCTCTATTACTTCAAAGCGGCGACCAGACACTGTTTCTCCATACCAGCAATGTACTAAAGTAAATTAAAGTATCAAGACACCTCAGTCGTAGTACACAAAACTTGGTAAGAAGCATTAAGGGCTCGTACGTCGCAGGGACTGACCCGTCGTCATGAAATTTAAATCTAGATCAATAACCGCGCTTATATCATTGTCTTCATTAGAGATAATTGGGTTCGCTCCCCGTCGGCCACAACTTTGTTTGTTCGTCGATAACTTGAGACGAATTTCTTGAACATTAACCTACCTACGTCATAAAGAGTCGTTAACTAAAATGGCAGCTCTTCCATTTATATATTTGAATATATATTAATGTATCGACATCTATATTCAGTTATATATAGAACTATGAAAGTTATCAAAAAGTTTTGCTCTGGTTTTATATTATAAATCGCAGTGGAGTTTGCCGGTCCGCCCGCCCCGATGGAGTCCGTTCCGTTCGAAGTTCAAACTTATTGTAAACAGTCTACTATTTATAGGTACCTATTGACCAATCCGCCAGACGTACTCAAACCTATTCATTTCTAAAAGTATCATAATTTCCAAACAACTACTTATTAAGATTATATTTGAGTGTGTTCTCATCAAGCTCGGTAATAGTATTTTGTCTAAGTTAGTCAGAGTATGTGGGTAACGCCCTCATTTACATCAGCATAATGTTTACACACGACGTGCAAACACGATTACCTGGAATTAGGTTAGGTAGTATGTTTTATGTTATTTACAATAACGTGGAACGTCCTTGCTTTCACTCATTTTAATTTATTCTAAGGATATTACTTCCCTTTTTAAGATTTGAATAACATACACTAAGAAATTTATTTAAAAAATATTTAAGAGTGATGTGCTTAAGACCGCACGGCATAAGTGAAAACTTCATTGGCAATCGCAATCAATTATTACGTATGAATTGAATATACTAAACACAGCAACACAACAGCGAAGATCAGCTAACTGTATCTTTCTCGGACGGGTACACTCGGCGTTCCCGAGTTCATCCGATCGAACCTGTCAGCTCACAGCGTGACGGATCAGCCTAACTTACTACCTATGACAAAATAAGCTTTCACTTCAAAAACTAGATATTATCACACACTTCATGGCTCAGAGACTTTTTTTCATATTCCCTTTAGCTGAATTACATCAAACGCAAGGTTATACTTTTTTATATATATTTATCTATAAGGACGTCGCCAGCCTGATGTAAAGTCATGGCGATCTCTAGTGAATTGAAGTCCACTATCACAGTCCAAAAGACAATTGACAGCGATCCTCCAGTTGGCGACTCAATGATGTGTCTCTTTACGCTGTCCGTTTGAAGAACTTAGTGTTGTAAGAGGAGGGAAACATGTATGCTGAGAGAGCTTTCAAGATTGTTGATTTGACAGAGAATCGATCTTTTGCATCGCTCATTCCTGGCAAAGATTCTCACAAACTGAAAACATTTTTCAAAATATAATAAAATATAGATACTTCTATAATTTTTCATTTTTATTTGTTATATGTATAATATGTATGTATTTAGAAATATATAAGTATGTTTATCAGTTATCTAGATCCTATAACACAAGCTAATATTAGCTTACTTTGGACGCAGCGCATTTCTCACAGCGCCATAGATGGCGTGGACTAGAGCAGTCCATCCCGTCTATGGATGACGCTGTGAGAAAAGTGTCCCACAATATTTTTTTTTAAAGTAAAAATATTTTATTTTGTATGTTACAATATACTTCAAAAATTTAAAGTTCACTTTACATACAAGCTAGTATAGTTGATGAAGTCCGTATTCCTAAGAGTCTTGAATGCAACCAAAACTTACTTAAGTAAGTTAGCGTATTAAAGTCCGACAGGAGCTTACTAACACATTCTCTTGAGTTGCAAGACATCTCCTTGCACGGTTTTGCCAAACGTCTGCAGCTATGGGTTTTGAAAAGAGACTAAACAATATTTTTACAGAATTGGCAACGTTGTATTTGCAAAAATCCACAGGTTAGGGTCTCCACTTGCCATTAGGTGTACCGTAGGTATAGTTGTGAAAGAAGTATGCATAGATCGCGAAGCCTGACGATCAGTTTTCTGTGACTGCCCCGTCAGGAAGATAGTGTGAAAATAGGTACATATTTATACTTGTGGGTCCAATATCCACTATATTAATTATATTATTACTATTAAAATAATATATAAAACTTCTTTAAATAAACTTTTTTTTATTTTCGAACGTAGGAACGAAACGACCGAGGCTTAATACATTTTTGTATCTATCACGCCTTATCCCCGAAAGGGTGACAGAACCATATTATACGCCCACTTTTCACCGTGTGTATTCATGTCCCACGTAATAGGTGGTGAGTCCATTGCCTAATATACAAAACATTTTTAATTAAACTTTTTTAAAATCCGCGATTTTCGAATGTGGAAAAAATACGATAGAGAGAAGATATTGTGATTCTATTCCATTACCTCTTGTTTTTTTAAACAACCGAACAGCCCTTAAGGTACACATCGAGCAGTCAATGTTTGAACACCCGCATCGATTTCGACTCGATCGCTTTCTAATCCCCATTTTCTCGTTGCCATTACGATTTTTGGAACGCTCACCTCACTCCATATTTCCGTGCATATCTCGACGATTCGCAGATCCATTATTTTTTATGGCTGGAATACACGATGCTTAGTACAAGTATCACCCCTGCCTACTGAGTGTTAACGCTGCGGTACACTTGGGTTAGGGGTGACAATGAAGTTACTTTTAAAAATGTATGCTTAATAAATTTTAGAAACTTTACGTTTTTACATTTTTTCATACATACATACATATTGTCACGCCTTTATCGAAGGGATAAGCAGAGGCATACTATACGCCCACATTTCACCGTATGCATTTTTGTTTCACGTAACAGGTGGTGAGCCCATTGCCGTGATTTTTACGTTTTTGATGCTATAATTCCTCTATAACCTACTTAAACGTCATGGTCAAAGAGTGTTACAGAGGTTTTTTTGAATTAACATCCAAAACTGCATTGAAAGAAGCGTACCAAATTCAGTTAAATACAGTGAAAATCACATCACATAGTTGTGGTGATACTGAAGGAGGTTTTCCTAAAAAAATTGGTTTGTAAGCCCCTGTGTCAGAGTGTTCCTCGGTTAGAATATCACACACACAGTAAATTTACAGATAAGATTCCTAAAAATTCACAGAATAAGACTAGATTATTAGTACCACATCTAGTATGATATACCTACTCTTAGTTAATTAAGTACCTAATTATGAATATAGAATGTAAAGTACGTAGGTACATAATTATCTTAATATATATACTGACCTTTTCGTCGAAAATTTTAAAAAGTATATCTTATGCTTATAATATTCTTGTTCATATATATTTTTCTTTTTTCTAATTTATTGACATCGATTATTTTTTTTTTAAGACCGCAATAAACTTTCTATTCTTATCAGAGTATTTTATTTCATAGCCCTGGTGAGGATAAGAAAACTAAAGTAATGCACGACTTTTAAAAAACATTTTACTTCTATAGAAAAACTTGTAAAAAGAGCGCAGATCAACAAAACATACTGCCCATGACACAGAAAAGATTTTCTAACCTAGAAATCCCCGTGATCAGGAACCATAAGCGTGGCTATTTGCCAAGCTACTTACTTGGAATCGTGTAATCAGATTCTTTCCTGAGTTCTTAACCACCCCATCGTAAGTAACACCGACTCAGCTGTTCCACTCAATACATTTTATCGACAAATGTCAGTGACGCTGCGTGACACTTATGTAAATATTTAAATACGATCCTGTACAACCTATGAATATTTTAAAGTCCAAGTAAACCACTCGGCTTTGTACTTTCGCCAAGATATACTCACGCCAAAGAAAGAATAAAATATTACTATTGTAGTATTCAACAAGGCTTATAATTGCGTGATGCATCAGCAAATTTTCGTTTGCTTTTATTTTATATCTATGCATAAAGCGATTTGATAAGTGCTGGCAAATTGGGGATCGATATTAAAGTGACGAGTTATGCTGATTGGATTTTTTCAAGTGGTTCCGAGGGACCGGTGAATAATAGAGAGCTTTTTAGTTTTGTGAACGGGAAATTATGTCAGGATAATATTTTATATTAATAACTCCAACTGAATCGTCATTGTGTGATTTCATTACTCAAAAATTAGATAGTAAAATAGTATTTTTAATAGGTAAATCTAATAGTATCTCGTTAAACTAATTGTTATCCTTAATTAAAACAAGTAATACTTATACAAAATTCGCTTGCTAGTTACATAAAATGTTTGATATCTACTGTCGGTATTTTTAATAAAATAAATAAATAAATATCCATCACGCCTTATCCCCGAAGGGGAGGCAGAGGCATATTGTATGCCCACTTTTCACCGTGTGGATTCCTGTCCCACGTAATAGGTGGTGAGCCCATTGCCGTGTTGAAAATAGACAGACAAAGGTTGTGGCTACCTGCTGTTGAAATTTTTAAGCCGCCCATCGGGCCTTCAACCAGCCATAACGACTGCCATTTTACTGGCAATCGGGACCAACGGCTTAACGTGCCTTCGAAGCACGGAAACGCTCGCAAATGTAAATGCCACAAAGTGGTCACCCATCCGAGGACCAGCCATAGTGAAAGTTGCGTAACTCAGTGATCGTTTATTTTTAATACCTAATTACGTTAAAGGTTTTTAGAGGGAACTATTACTATGCATGTTCTCAATAACAAAGTGATGTATGTATGTATGTAAAAAGTGACAATTGCACGCACAAAAACATGTATCCACACACGTAGATACACACTGTGTGTGCATATGCATTATGCAAATGCATATGCTTGTGTACAAATTAATATCGGACTGAATAACACCACGCCTATTACGTTATATTATTAAGTTTAATTAGTTTTTTTTTTCATAGTTTACTCGAGACAAACTTATTCTTTTTTAAGAATGTTATTTTCAAATTAAATTAGCAACCATGTTTTGTTAAGGTAATTGGTGAAATTCGTAAAATAAAAAACAATTCCAAAAGTAACCACAGAACAAATATAAACGACTTTTGAGTTTAGAACGCCTGATAAACCATTCATATAAGTTCCTATATATCACAACTTGCCAACTTATTTTCTTAAGGCGCTTAATTACTGAGTATTTTCAATGCCTGAAGCTATACTCGACGAGTGTAACGCTTCTTGTTATAACGCCTATATATACTTTAGCACCTATACTTTTTACATTTTAGTGGTATAAAACAAACATTTACCCAAAAATTATAGCACGTTCCCAAAAAGCAGATTGTTTTTAATCAAATAACATAATAAACTGAGGAGAATTTACAAGAAGCTGTATCAGCAAAGAGTGAACCGTGCTTGTATCAATTGATCACGCAGATCGTGTCCTCGATAGCTGCGGTATACTCGATTCCATTCAGAACAATCTCCGAGAGTGTCATTTGAAGTACACTCACCTAGCTTTCCGGTTCTCTCATTCTTTTGTTGAGACCACTCGTTGTGTGTCGACGCCACTTGATATCTGAGGATCTCTTTGTTATAATGTCGCTTTGGTTAGTGATGGGGCGAAATTAGTTATGATCAGTAGATAAATCAAAATTTTGTATAATGATTAGATTTTACTACCGATCTCTAATAGCAATATTATTTTAACATTTGCCTCGGTGGCAAAATTGGTAGTGTTTGCGACTGCAGCGTTGAAGTATCGGGTTTGATTCCCGGGTTGCAACAAATATTTGTATGTTCCGTAAATGTTTGTTTCGGAATTTGGGCATTTCCTATATTCGTGACAAGACTTCGCTGCAAGTGCCCTATTGGACAAGCGATACATATTGTTGGACATATTGTGGGGCATTTTAGAAACAGTGCCATCTAGCCTAAGTAAGGTAATATTAACTTCTAGCTTTCGGGATCTAGACTACTGATAATCATATTTATATATTTCTAAACATATAAAAATGCAAATCTAGTAGCTCTTAGTAGGCAAAAAAAGCGGAACCTAAGCCTAAGGTTTTGAAATAACCGAGAGGACTAAGACGTAGAAGAAGATCGTATAGTTATTTTACTTACTACAAAGTTTACAAATCTTTGAACGTAATATTTGATTTGAAGTTAAATAAAAATCTCACTTGCTCCGTTTTTAATCCTCATTTTTTTGACATGATACATAAAAATTGTCATGCCTTTATCCCCGAAGGGGTAGGTAGAGGTATATCTACCTCTACTACTCGACAATTTTTATAGTATGCTATACGCCCACATTTCACCGTATGCGTTTTTGTACCACGTAACAGGTGGTAAGCCCATTACCGTGTATTTTTTTAAACAGTGCCTAAAATAGTAAGCTCTATCACCAAATCAGGAATCCTAAAAACCTATTTCGTGTAATGCTGATGCTGGAATTTCACCAACAATTTATAGTAGGTATCTTCAACTCCTAAACTCTTTTGTCTATCAATGACAATATGCTAAGTTATTACGTGGGGCTGAATACTACTAGTGAAATGAGTGCGCAAAGTATGTCCATTCGGGTATAAAGACGTTACTGTATGTATGTATGTTTATCAATGAAGGTGGTGTGATAATAGTTTGCGTAAAAAGCTCAGAAGAATTGATATTAGGTACCTATTATTTTAGTTTTATATTTTATAGGTACCTAATATTATATATGTTTATCCATTCGTCTATGCTTATCCATTTATTCAATTCATTTCATTTCATCCATTCAATTCATTTATGTTTATCCATTCTATATTTTAAACAATATGTACACAATCTTAGTGAAGGTGTTAAAAGTACTGATATCATATTAAGAATCTTGCCTCGAATCGAGAGAATCCTTTAGGATTTTTTGAAAGCCACTACCCTCAGGTGGCAACTGAGAGAATACAAAGTGTGCAGAGCGGACGCTCGTCATCTTACCCTATTACATATTGTCATAATATCATTGATAAGGCCGTGCATTTATAAGTATTACTGGAGATTGACTTGGGGGACTTTTATTTCAAAAGACGTGCTTTCTAAAAGTAAACTAGCATCTGGTTTATTCATTTACGAAAGGACCCCGTAACCTTTTCCCACAGGAATGTTCCCGGCATAAAAAGTATCCCATGTTTCCATCCAGTGTTTCAACTACCTCTATTTTATTTTGAGTTAAATCGATTCCATGTTTTGAGCTAAACGTGATTGAAGAACAAACAAATCCCCTTATAATATTAGTATGGATTTTGCGTATGAAAAATATACAACTAGTAGTGCCTTCAAAACATTAATACCTACTCCTAAAAGTGTGAGTTGGCTTGCGAAATACAAGTTGGTACTTATTTTAAATAAGTGGGAATCCCCACAAAATGTATTTTAAAAGAATAAGCCTATGGCTGAACAAAGTATTGCCACAGCCGAAAGACTCAGATAGGTTTACTCTTTATACTGTGGTATTGCCTTACAAAAAAGAGATTTGTTACATTGTCTTTCAAAACACGCCGTGACGTTAAATCTATATCCACACCTCCAAAAATCTTCACGATGTATGTATTTACCGTACGCTAATTGTTTGTAACTAAATGTACCTATATAAAGACTAAAATTAGTAATAGCTTATTCCCTATCATTGACTAAACTGGCATTAGTAATTTTTAAGTTATTGTTTTTTTGGACGAGAATCGTTGCTTCGAGATCATCTCGGAAAGCCATGGACGTGTGGAGGATAGTGGAGGACGAGAACAAACAAATCCCCTTATAATATTAGTATGGATTTTGCGTATGAAAAACATACAACTAGTAGTGCCTTCAAGACATTAATACCTACTCCTAAAAGTGTGAGTTGACTTGCGAAATACAAGTTGGTACTTATTTTAAATAAGTGGGAATCCCCACAAAATGTATTTTAAAAGAATAAGCCTATGGCTGAACAAAGTATTGCCTTACAAAAAAGAGATTTGTTACATTGTCTTTCAAAACACGCCGTGACGTTAAATCTATATCCACACCTCCAAAAATCTTCACGATGTATGTATTTACCGTACGCTAATTGTTTGTAACTAAATGTACCTATATAAAGACTAAAATTAGAAATTTATGTCTAATAATTCTCAAAAGATAGACACATTTTTTGGCTATATTTATTATCCACATACTCTTTACACTATAAATACGGAGTTTCTAGGACACGATAATAATTATTCACTGAAATATATGAAAAAAAACTTATTGCTATAAGGATACGAAATGGAGCCGCTTGGGCGGGCGAATGGCATTGATCATAATATCGACGGGGGCTTATGTGAGTGATAAATGGACAACCGCAGCATCAGTGGCGGGATGACGCCATATTTAAAACGCTTCTGTCACATCCACATATCGTGAACCAGCTTATTTATATTCATGAAAAAATACAGATATTTTTGCAATAAACCTTACTCTGCTAGCAATTGTGTGTCATTTTAAAATCACCATTTACAATGTTTTACAAATTCTTGGTATATTACTTTAATTTTACAAATTTAATCTTTTTTAACTTAAATTGTACATACCTACTGCTTGAATTATGGAAATACACTCGAGTTCTTTATTTATTTATGTATCTAATATTTTATTTATCTCAAAATTTCACATTAAATATCAGCTAATAATTTTATTCATCGAGTTATACAGTGTTTTTGCAATTCCCTTCTTACCAGATTTTAAAGATTATTAAGAAATATTAATCAGATTCAAACTCTACAGTGTTCCAAAACTGTTCTAATCAAATAAAAAAATCAATCAAACAAATCACAGGTTGAAAGAACAGCAAACGAGAAAATTCTGACAATCAGTACTAATATTATTAAGGCGAAAGATTATAAGAGTGTGTTTGTTATCTCGCTCGAATAGGTGGACCAATTTATATAAAACTTGGTGTAGAGGTAGCTGATGGGTTAATATATAGGCTACTGTTTATCCCAGGAGCATATTCTTGTGGGAAGCGGGTACCGGAGAATTTCACCAGGTGGCTGAGTGCTAGTAATTATATTTGATTGTATTAATTTGTCAAAAATTAATAACTTTACAATGAGCATAATCTGTACCGATTGACGCCCGATGCTACATAGGTCTCCGCAAGGATCAAACAACCCATTTCTGAAGGGTGTTTTTGACCTTACTATACCACACTGGCTAGACAGGTTGATATAGTGATATATTTCATATTTCGTTCTCTACGCAATAACGAAAACGACAAATTTACTAAAGTGTTCCCTAACTTCTTTTGACATCCACGGGATCAATGGGGTGGTGATATTTGCACTCTATCCCGTTAGTGCCTATTTAAATACTAATTTAACACGTAAAGTTTTACATATCAACATTAAGCATTGCTTGCAAGCACAGCTGTTGAGCTTTTTATGTAAGTAATTAACAGATATTAAGGGTTACAGAGTAACAAATGAAATTTGATTTAAATACCACCTTCAACGAGTGTATCCTCACCGCAGAATCGACGAACCAAATAGGAAATTAAAATCATCAATCAAACGAAAAAATACAAAAGCCCCGTTTTCCATTGTCACCGATATGTTTGCGCAAAAACGACTTTGTCGCTTCACAGTCAAAGTAATAAAAAGCTGTACACGAATATAGAGAACTGACTAGAAACGGCATGGCAATGCACTGACTGTGATGCATCATGACAAGCATGCGTGTGTACGTGTGTCTTTCTGTGCGGTGTGTGTGTGTGTGTGTGTGTGTGAGCCTGTGTGTGTGTATTAGGCTAGGAAGTAGGGTAGGTTGTAGCTGAGTAACAGACGAGATTACGATGAAACGAACAAAGTTTCAGAAATTATTGTTCGTTAAATAGAGTACAAACTGTTGTGTTATCCATGTGGACGTGTTAAGGTAATAATAGTCTACTGTCGGAGACACTTAGGGCATTGCTACAAACGTTCAAGGTCACGATGAGCATGGACTTAAAGACGACGACAAGTGAAGTGACAACATCGTGTCCATAGCTGACTTAATGGTCGTATATTTCCGACATGCTATTGGAAAATACAATTCGGAATATTCACATACCTACCTAGTTACGCAGGGAATCGTATCCAACCCATTTTATCCACTAAATGAAAGTAAATATGTTTATGATTGTGACGTCATTAACATACAACATAGTATTTTAATCATCTTTATATTGGAAAAGAAGAAGAACATCAAAATATATACATTAGTCTTATTTGCAACCTAAATACTTTACGTGTTCATATATCTCATTCAACAACAACATTTGTCTCGTGTTTTTAGTTGAATGCACTTCTCTTAAAGCATAGGAAAAAATGTAATTCATCTTCCAATCAAATTTCATAATTTCATTCATAAAATGACGAGCTATTCACTCAACCGTAAACAATTTTCTTTACTCATTCATCTAAATATAAATTACGCTTCAAATCAGTTTTCAACCATAAAAGATACTTGTCATTTAAAATCAATTTCTTTATTTAGTTCTGTCACGGTTGGGACAAAAGAGCCGATTTAACGATTTCGTGCATGGTGATCGTGGAATTTTTTCATTTGTTTTAGACATTTAAATGATGAAATTATGAATTTTTCATCAAACTCGCTCTGAACCATAAAAAAATCAATCATTAAGAAATTGGAAAGTCGTTTGTTTGTGATTTTTGTCCATATTATAAATCGACGTGATTTAAAATTGAATGAACTGCGACAAATAGATTTCTGAGAAATGCTTACTTTTCTTGCACATCGAAAAAGCAGATATAATCGCACTTAATCGAAATAACTAAATGTGATGTTTATAATTCAATAACTTCAAAATTATTGCATAGTATTTTTCGATAACTCAGTTGCAAGATGACACTTTCCAGTATCTATATGCGCTTGTGAAAAGAGCTCCAGGCTTTGTGATAGGACACGTAATACGCTCACAATTGATTATTGCGATGCAGTGACTTTGCGGTTTGCGTAGCACTGATGACAGATCCAAAGGAAAATGCCATAGGTTCGTCAATTTTTTATATGAATTTTTATCTAACATGCGATATGTCACGAATAAACGAAATTAAATAATAAACGAAATTAAATAATTCAATGAACTAAATGATGTAATACTTACAATATGAAAGTAAAACTTGTGAAAGGGATGAATTTTACACCAAGAACATTTATTACCTACTATTGTACTAAAATACCTACCAATACCCCGTCGTCACGGCCAGACGAATAAACATATCGCCAGCTAGAAGTAATATGTATTGCGACTAAGTCCCAAGAAGTATTAGAAAGGAGACCAGTAATTTCTTCTTTTGGTATGAGTGAGACCAACAGTACGCATGCCATTTTCCACCACGTCATGTCATGCATTTGTTAAGACGGTGCTGTGAGGTGACTCTTGCCAGGCTATTAAACTTATTTGGTGTCTCCTACTGAGAAAATCGCCTCGTCGGCTAACACACAAACGTAAAGGACATCCAGTCCCACCTAAAACTATATTCTGTGATGATGAAAACAGTTCTGCAATTTGGGTTTAGAATGTCATTGTTTTGCTTTTCTGCCTCTGGGATTCGGCGCATAAATAATTATAATAATAAATATACTTTATTGTACATCTTGAACAATATTATTTAACATAGTAAATAAAAGAATGTTGTACAATCGGCGGTCTTATCGCTCACAGCGATTTCTTCCAGACAACCTTTGTGTGGACATAGCTCAAGGAAAATCAGTCGTGCAGTTTTATACTAAAGCTAATTTTACATTAATACAATAATCACTAGTAAATATGAAAAACAAATAAGTACAACAGCACTTGTTTATCAAACAATCAATCATAAATATACTAAATCAAATACATATATAAAAACATTAACATACACTTAAATTTACTTACAAATAATGATATATGTCATTATATGCAAGTATATAATTCAACATTTTACTCTTAATTATTAAAAAATTAAAAATAATTAAATAAAACGCAATTAAAATACATATAAATAATTAACTGCTTGGCAATGCCAGATAATTATTATTGACCAAATTCTTAAAAGTATTAAGCGTCTTAGCCCGCCTTACTTCCAAAGGCAACGCATTCCACAACCGAACTGCCTACACTGTAAATGATTCGTCATAAAAACTAGTGGAGTGCATAGGTGTAGTCAGTTTCAAATTTTCCGATGATCTTAGGAATCTCAAATTATTATCTTTAGCGAAGTGGAAACGGCCCTTAACTTAAAAGGTAACCAGGAGAAGAAGGATTAAATAAGATGTTATATAGAAGAAAATGGATTTGAGTATTGCGGCGAAGACGAATGGGCATCCACTTGAGCTCAGTGCGAAATTCAGAAACGTGGTCATATTTACGCAAGCCAAATATGAACCTGATGCAATAATTTTGTAAGCGCTCAAGCTTATTTAGCTGAACCTTGGTGACATCGAGATAACTAGCATCACAGTAATCTAGAATAGGAAGAAGAAGAGACTGTGCTAAAGCAGTGCTAGTTGCAATTGGAAGAAAGTTGCGCACTCTACGCAAATAATTTACGGCTTACCTCCTGTACTTGTTGGTTCCAAGATAAAGTTTTATCCATAAAGATTCCTAGATTTTTCACTGAATCACAAACAGGTATATGAATTCATTTTATGTTTTCGGGTCTTTTTCGCGTAATATTTTAACTTTTTCTCACCTCTCGACGAAACCCTTATTGATTACCACTCACATGGGGTACGCCTATGGAAACGGTACGTGGACGACGTGTTCTGCATCATGAAAGGCGAAGGATCAGGAGTTGAGCGATTCCTGGAGCATCTAAACGCGTTGCATCCTAACCTCAAGTTTACCTACGAATTGGAAAGTGAAAGGTCATTACCTTTTCTGGACGTTAAGGTTATGGTGTGTAAAGATGGATCCCTAAAGCACACTGTTCATAGAAAACCAACGCACACCGACAAGTACCGTCACGCTGCGTCGCACCATCATCCCCGACACCTACGTTCTGTGGAGACATCTCTAAATAACAGGGCTCATGCACTATGTAACCAAGAGTTTTTAGTTGATGAACTGTCCCACATACGGAAGGTACTATTAAAAAATGGGTATAGTGTGAGAGGGGAACGTCCAATTCGAAAGTATAGGGATAAACCACCTGACGTCTCCAGGCTGCCGGCATTTTTACCCTACATCAGAGGAGTAACGGATAAAATTGGTACGATTTTGAAGGCATACTCAATAAACACCGTTTTTACTCCCATGTCAAAGGTGTCTCAGCAAGTGAGAAAACCAAAGGACACTATTCCTTACCAGGCGCCGGGCGTCTACAAAGTGAACTGCAGCTGTGGAAGCTCTTATATCGGTCAAACAAAGCGAACAATCGCAGAACGTGTGAAAGAGCACATAGCAGCGGTCAAAAACCACCGAACGGAGAAATCTGCGATCGCGGAGCATCTGTTGCTATCGGGTTCAAATCACTGGATGGAGTTACATGCACCAGAAGTTCTATCCACTGAACGCCGTTACTACACTCGGATTGTTCGTGAGGCGGTTGAAATTAAGAAGCATCACAATTTCAACCGCGAAGGTGGATACAAGCTTTCCTCCACTTGGAATCCAGTAGTCAAAAAGTGCAAGTGTAGAGACAAACCGCCTAATGGACGTTCGGACGTCGTGAGTGTAGTGTGTCGCGGCCCTAATGACTGTTTGTGAATAAGATGTGGGTATCTGAAGAACGTACAAGATGATGACGCCCGCCGCTTTCCCCAGTCTACTCGTGACCACGGCTATTGCAATATAGCCGAAACGTCGAGAGGTGAGAAAAAGTTAAAATATTACGCGAAAAAGACCCGAAAAACATAAAATGAATAGTATATGTCGTGTGAGTTTAAAAAAAAAAAAAGGTATATGAATTCCATTGAAAATCATTTTCGGAAGTAGTGTCCAATCTATATTTGATATTAATCTTGGACTACCAATTGCAATTACCTGAGCCTTAGACGGATTGACCGTGAGACCAAAAGACTCACTCCCTTCACAAATACGACTCAAATCGTCATTGGTTTGATTAATAGCATTAATCAGGAGGTCTGAAGAAGCCTGAGCATATATTTGTAAATCATCAGCGTAAAGGTAACTTAACTATCTTCACGCTATATCCCTGACGGGGTAGTCAGAGAGGACAGATCGCCAGGCTTCGCGATCCATGCATACTTCTTTCGCTTCTTCGAGATTCATCAATCGCTTCATACACGCACGTCTGGGTATCCGAGTACTTTTGACCTTTCCGTTTTTGAGCAATCTGCTCACGTGGTCTTCATATGTAAGTCTCGGCCTACCCTGACCTCTTCTACCTTTTGCTTTCGCACAATATATATTCTTCGTCAATCGTTCCTCACTCATTCGTTGGACGTGTCCATTGTGTGTTATCAGCGTAAAGGTGATAGGGTGAAATAAGTTTATTGGAAATGGAATTGATAAAAATTGCAAAGAGAAGCGGAGATAAAACGCCACCCTGCGGCACACCAGCTAAAATATTGCACCACAAAGAATACTTTTCGTCAATGCGAATACGTTGCCGACGGCCAGACAGGTAACTACGAAACCAGTCAACCACGATTGGAGACATGTTAAGAGAACTGAGCACGCCTAGTAGTATATCAAAATTTACAGTAAAAAATACGTTGCTAAAGTCAAGCAATGTAAGAACGGTAATACAACCATTCTCCATGCCCAATCTGATGTCATCCGTAATATTGACCAACGACGTGGCAGTACTATGACCAGGCCGAAAGCCCGATTTATGGGAATTAAGGAGATTGTTACTACATGAAAAAGTATTTAACCAATTGTAGCAAAGAAGTTCAAGGACCTTGGATAAAAATGTTAATAAGGAAATAGGACGATAATCGGAATAGGATGAGGAATTTTTCTTTTTTGGTAATGGGATAATCAAAGCACTTTTCCATGCCGCTAAAAATACTCCACTAGTTATTGAATGGTTAAGGATGTGGCAGATGACGGGAAGTAATTCATCCAGGATGGGGAGGATCATATTACGACTGACATCATCGCATCCAACAGCGTTGGACGCAACTGACTTAATACTCCTCTCAACATCACAAGCCGAGAACTGACTAAAGACGAATGATGGATAATCAGGTATTGAAAGAGTAGATAGCTGATGCAAAGTAATGGTCTTAGTAGCCCCATTAAATATAGGCGACGCTGTGAAATGTTGATTCAGAAATTAAATATTCAGATCTTTAGAAATTTTGTTTTCACGAGTTTTACCAACACCCATCAATCTGAGAAACTTCCAGACTTGTGTATATGTTGGAGTTGTGCGTCCCTACACATCTTATTGCAGTGATTTCGGATGCTGACGTAGTTTTCCTTATTGTAAATTGTCGGATTACATTTAAATTTCACCTGTGCCTCTGATTTCGTTTTTATTAATGCTTTGATGGCATCTGTCAACCATGGTGATGGTGGATGCTTCATCTTGATAGGCCAGACAGGAGCATGAACGTCATATAACCCGTTGAGATTATTATTAAAAGTATCCACCTTACCATCAACAGAACCTAATTCAAAGCAAGCAGTCCAATCTACGCCACCGGCGTCCCGCTTTAGGTTGCCCAAATTCATCCTTCCAAAACATCTTTGAAATAAAATCTTAGGTTTAATTTTAGGTGATCGGATTTTGTAAGAGATATATATTAAGTCATGAAATGAAAAAGGAGCTGGGCACTAGCCGTGCTTAGAGAAATGAGATAAAGATGAAACAAGTATAAGGTCTAGAAGAGAAGATTTGCACCCAGGAATATGATGAGTAGCATTTAGAGGTAAAACTGATAAATTACAAGAAGAAACCATAGAGATGAAGACGAGATTTGGACCGGGAGTCGTCTTTGATAAGACAAGTATTGAAGTCCCCAAGCACAATAGTGTGATTGTAGGATGGAGATAATTTTTCTAGGAGAGTTTCATAGGATGTAAAGAAGTCTATGCGTGATGATGGACAATAGTACACGCCAAGCAGAATTTTTACATGGTTCAGCTCCACTTCCAAGAAAATATGCTCGCCAGCATTTTCTGGTGGCGGTTGGGCTGATATATTAATAATTTAAAAAAGGATATGTTCTCGAATATATATAGCAACACCACTACCGACGACAACTGGGCGATCATTCCTCACAAGCTGAAAGCCAGGCAAAGCGCATGAAGTCGATGGATGCCATGGCCTAAACCATGTCTCTGAAACTAAAATCGCGTGTATATTCTCACATTCAAAAGTTGCTAGCATCTCGAGAAAAGAAGCCGGAATACTCTGTGCATTAATATGTACGACGTTGAAATTCTCAACAGCATCAGAAAAATTAGACGCAAGCAGATCAGCCAAAGATGGTCTATTGACTAAGCTGTCATTATTATCACTGTTCGTGGAATAAAAAGAGTCATTGCTATCTGAATCAGACATGTGACAAACAAGTTTTAAGTAAAAAATATATAAGTGAATAAAAATTATAAGTAAATAAATATATTATATACCTAATAAATAATCTTAACACTAAAGTTACTTATTCACAAATATGTGCTTCTTTGCCCACCTGCCAGCTGTATAAAACAAACAAAGAAATAATGTAAAAAAACAGAAATAAAGAATTCAAAAGTAAATTTAAACTAACAATAACTATTTTTATTTTTGCGCGTTGACAACACTTAAAACCTAGGTAAAACCAAGTAAAACAAACATTATAACAAAATTCATCAAAGCACAAGTTTATGGGTAATAAATAAATATGACTAGTATAATTGGATTTAATTTACCTAAAGTTTAAATATATATTTATTTGTACCATTTGATAATAAAAAAAAAACTAAATAAAAAAAAAAGAATATAAGGATTATTAACAGTTAAAAAATGCAATTTTAGATTGAATGACACCCACAAATTATGTTCAGGCGTCCAAAAGATTCAGGATAAAAAAACCAAAAAACCAATCAGACATGAATCCTGAATCACTTGCAAACCAACAATACAACCAAATTCAAACAAAAACAAGCCAGGCCATAAATTAACTAGAAGAGTACAAAAAAAGAAAAGAGTGGCACTCGCTTGAAATTATGACATTGACAGACAAGTAAATGTCAAAAGGGGTTTATTTGCTAAAATTAATTTTGTTTGCTACCAAATCCACACTGAGTTATTGGTGGAGCAATAGTATTGCCAAAAGAAAAAAAAATACGGGTTGCACTCCGGGAGTGCCGACAGAAGTGAAAACTCAATTTATTAATAATTTATTTATCTAGTCGCGTTGGTACATGCATATATGCACACACTATAGCTGCGTATCGTAACGGGGAGTAGCGAGTCCAAATTTATCTCATCTAAAAAATTGCGTACCGCGCTAAAAGAAGTTTTTCCTTCAAAAATTGACCGGGATCGACGTAAAGATGATGATGATGAAAAATAAATCTACACTGAAAGAGTCCTAATTGATTACACAGCATTATTTAATAAGACCTGTAGATTACCGGAATCAACGTTAGATGATGATGATGATTATGGTAGCGAGTCCAGAGATTTTATCTCATCTAAAAATATGCGTACCGCGCTAAAAGAAGTTTTTCCTTCAAAAATTGACCGGGATCGACGTAAAGATGATGATGATAAAAAATAATTCTACACTGAAAGAGTCCTAATTGATTACACAGCATTATTTAATAAGACCTGTAGATGACCGGAATCAACGTTTGATGATGATGATGATTATGGTCGCGAGTCCAGAGATTTTATCTCATCTAAAAATATGCGTACCGCGCTAAAAGTAGTTTTTCCTTCAAAAATTGACCGGGATCGACGTAAAGATGATGATGATAAAAAATTATTCTACACTGAAAGAGTCCTAATTGATTACACAGCATTATTTAATAAGACCTGTAGATGACCGGAATCAACGTTAGATGATGAAGATGATTATGGTCGCGAGTCCAGAGATTTAATCTCATCTAAAAATATGCGTACCGCGCTAAAAGAAGTTTTTCCTTCAAAAATTGACCGGGATCGACGTAAAGATGATGATGATAAAAAATAATTCTACACTGAAAGAGTTCTAATTGATTACACAGCATTATTTAATAAGACCTGTAGATGACCGGAATCAACGTTTGATGATGATGATGATTATGGTCGCGAGTCCAGAGATTTTATCTCATCTAAAAATATGCGTACCGCGCTAAAAGAAGTTTTTCCTTCAAAAATTGACCGGGATCGACGTAAAGATGATGATGATAAAAAATAATTCTACACTGAAAGAGTCCTAATTGATTACACAGCATTATTTAATAAGACCTGTAGATGACCGGAATCAACGTTAGATGATTATGATGATTATGGTCGCGAGTCCAGAGATTTTATCTCATCTAAAAATATGCGTACCGCGCTAAAAGAACTTTTTCCTTCAAAAATTGACCGGGATCGACGTAAAGATGATGATGATAAAAAAATCTTACGCTTTTTCGATCAGGTCACGTGTCCTGACGCGAGTTTAAGATTTTATACCCATTACAGAAAAAGTGCTCAACGCCGCTAAAGAAGTTTTCACTTCAAAAATAAGTAGTTGTTTCTTTTATTTTTATGTTTTTGGAATAATCATAGTTAATTAATAAAATGTATAATTTAGTACGAACAAGTAATGTTGAATTCATGACAAACTTTAACAACATTCATTAAGTAGGGTTTGCTGTGCATGAAATATGTCAACAATTTAAGGAATTTCAAAGAGAATATCTACTTGTATGATGATGAAAGTAATCAATATATATAATAGGTCAACGATGAACACTCTCTCTATCAAAGCTGATTGCTACAGCGTTTTAAACAGATTCTCCCGGAAGCACTACGTTCACTCCATTTTTCTAATGAGAAGCACCCACATATTATACCTTGTTGTTGCTATTTAGAACAATAATCCTTTCCGCCGAGCCACGTTTACTTTATCTGAACAAAAAGTTGGTTAAGCAAAGGCCGATAACTTTAGAAAAAACACTATATATTCGATACTGTAGATACTTTGTTTAATTAATTCAATTAGCCATTATAGATATGATTTTTCAAGTTACGTGGAATCCACACGGTGAAAAGTGGGCATATAATATGCCTCTGCCACCCTTTCGGGGATAAGGCGTGATGGATATTTATTTATTTATTTTTTTATTTTAACAAAAATTATTTATTAAAATAAAAAAAATTATCAATCAATCAAATCGGTTAATATCAGTTTAGCCAGATTTTTGCTATAACCCATGGTATTCCGCTTTCAGTCATTTCTTCCGATCCTTTCTAGCTTTATGGAGGGTTCTTATCCACTTTGTTGGCCGTCTCCAGTTCAGATTTCGTTTATTTCATCGGCCGTCGATGTGACCGGCCTAATTCAAGTAAGCGCTTATTTTGTGAGCTAGGTTAGCATAAGTTATGTAATAAATAAAAACTATCTTTGATTTTCAATAAAAGTGCGTTTTGATTGATACATAGTTTTAAACACAAGCAAAAGATTTGAGTCGCAATGTCGAGTCATTGCTTAGCGCAATTCTTGAAGACATTAAAACGTTCGTGAATGTTACAGTAAAACCCTCTTGATTAAATTTATGTTCCTTAACGATTCACCTTTTATCTATATATAATAGTGGGTCTGGTGAATTTGCACCGTATTGAATCAGAGGCAAATTTACAAAATAAATAAAAAAACGTTTTTGAGTTATAAAACATTGTAACCAACACCGTGACTAGACTTTGTTTTATATATGCATTTAGATTAGGTTTTATACAAAAGTTTTTGTACTTTTACATCTATGAATTGTTTCACCATGACAAATAAATGGTAGATTTATTAATATAATATCAAATTATGATATTTATAATTACTATAGACACTTAACCTATCTAAATATTAGAACTTTTACTAACAGTTTGTGAGGATGACTTTAATTGATCTGATTTTTATTGGCTAACAACATCTAATCATGTTCTTTGTTAAAATTGTTTTAGTAGAAAAAATTGTAAAGAATATTAGGTACTAATGATAGGTGATTGGTTTATCAGAAAAAAAAAAACAAAAAGTTTTAAGTACCGAGCGAAGAATACAATAGAATGGAATAGAATGGAATGGAATAGAATGGAATAGAATGGAATAGAATGGAATAGAATGGAATAGAATGGAATAGAATAGAATAGAACGGAATAGAACGGAATGGAACGGAATGGAACGGAACGGAACGGAACAGAACAGAATAGAAATATACTTTATTGTACATTAATTATTAACATTAATATAAAAAAAATACGTGTGGCACTCGGGGACTGCCGCGGTAAAGCATAGCATTATTTATCAACTTATGCAATTTAAATTATTTATTTATAACACTATTATCTGACCCGAATAACTTCGTTAGCGCCACTTAAGAGATTTGTTACAAAAATATGATAAATGAAAAACCACTCGACCGATTTTGTGCAAACTTCACATAAACCATCTACTAAATAGTCCGAACAAAGCCTAAACAGCCTGGATAGGTGAGCCCGTACTCGAGTTATAAAATTACAACGAAAAGTGACATTGAATTTTATATATATAGATTATTAATATATAAATTATATATTATTTTTACAGCTCGTCTCGATCCGTGCGAGCTTCGTACAGTCGTATTATATACATACACGTTAAGCAAACGATCGGCCGTGCTCGGTGAAGTTCGTGTGAGCTCGGGTGTTAGGTTTTTTTCGTTACGGAATTTCTTGATTAGGTCGCCGCGCTCAAGGCCCTCGATAAAAACTATGCAATAGCTTTAAAACAAAAATATTTACGCACCGAGCGAAGTTCGGGCACCTAACTAGTGCTACTGTATAACAGCATCGTGTACCGCTATAGCTCGAGTTCTTTCAGCGAGCAAGGGTTCGCAATCCTCAATGATTCAACACTTTCCATTGAAAACTTTATTCGAAGATTACTTCGTTGTATAAATGAAATAAGCTTTGCAGTGACGAGATTAGACCCCGAATTTCACTCAGACATTAATGACATTTTCAGTGGGAACGCGGGGGCCCCGTTGTTTGTGTTGAGACAATCGTTTTGAAAGTCATTTTGTCAAAGAAAAATAAATGTTTAAGTACCTTTTGTTGGGTTTATGTTTAGTGTGTACTGTCTTTGATACGTCTTAAATATAGCAGTAGCTATGGGTATAGCGTTATATACGTTGGTGATAGTATGACCCACATCTGTAACAAAATTCATAATTCAAGGTATATTTATATTACCAGGCGTAACGAGACAGGGTATTATTCGGTTCCTCAAATTACTGATTAGACTGAGGGGACAATTTAGGAATGTTTAAGATGCAATTTCTGTTTGTTATACCTTTAGTTAAAATTCCATGGGGCAAATTCCTTATAAACAGGATATTCTTTTATTTTAATTCTCTGCACCACAACCTAGTCCAACCATTTTTTCTTTGGCATCCTCTTTGGCTCTCCATCAAGCAACCTTTATATTCACAGTTCTGTCTTCTTGGATTCGGTGGCACCCATTTACTACAATCATAAATTCTCTCTTCAATTTTATTCTAAACTCTATCTGGATTAGAATAATGGGGTTTATAAAAATTGGATACGAGAAGCGGCTATTGTCAGAATTTTGGTTTTCGGCATTGTGGAGTCGTCATCCGTTATTCAACAAGTGCAGTGATTGCATAGGTGAGGTCACTTGGGGCCCCAGAGATTATGGTAGGGCCTCTTAAACCCAATTCCATACATTTAAAATTGATTGCAAAATCGTTAAAATGATAGTTAATACAAAGAGAAGACTTAATGCCAAGACCATTTCTGCGATGCTTAAATCGACACTCATTCACTGGATATGTGCGTCGCTCGTCGGGCGCACATGAAATTTACATGAAATTTTGTGCTTGTAATAAAGAATGATGAATTGGATCCGCATTGGTAATTATGGCCAACGGTGAGGGAGTAAGCCAGTATTAAATTGCGGAATTCAAACATTTTAATACATTACTTTAGTTATTGATATTATCTTTTTCAATTATGTTAATTTAAGAAGCTTATTCAACTTGGCTGTTTGGTATCCAGCCAGCAATTTACCGTGTTTGATACAATTTACGAAAAAAAATCCTTTCAGCAACTTTTGCTGTGGTAATTACGACAGTGTAATGGCCATCAGTTCCACCGTGATTTATGACCAACTAAATGAAACTAGAGACCTACGAGTATAAGGCCCTCCTGGGCATATGTGTATAAAATATCGATAATTAAGCAATGTAGTTTTACCCTTTTATCGGCAAACGTATTTCTTTGTGGCACTTAGAGTCCAAACTCGTGGATTGACTTTGACTATCGTAGACACATTTATCAATATAATATATTTCGAGATATCTGCATCAACAATAAAATGAATGAAATGAAAATGAAATAAAAATGAATGAAATGAAAGAAAATGACACATGAACAACAAACATCCAAAATTTCTCGACTTATGAGCTTAACAATACATCTTTTTCTTTTAGAATTGGTTATTAATATTTGGAACTAAGTTCCTAAACACATCGCACGGCTAGTGCGAAATTAGTAGAAATTATCAAGTAACGAAATTCCCTAATCTATGTGTGTGTGTGAGTTATCGAGCCGACTACAAGCAAATTTAATTTTCAATTTTTACTAAGTGTACATAAATATTCACTATTTCATATTCAACAATTAGTTTTTTTGTAGCATAGTTTTTTTTGTTTTATTCTTATCTGTACACAATAACAACGTTAAGAATATTATTAAACAATACACAGCTATGTTATGTACAAAGGCGAGCTTAACTCAATAATGAGTTTTCTACCATCAAACCTTTGGGGGAGTAAGTAAGAGTAAAAAACCAAAAATAATATAATGTTATATCGAGGTTGGTTGTGCGGGCGAGATAAATAAATTCAAAATGGACGGTATTTGCGGGGAAAGACAAAAAATGAAATTTACACGCGATTGTCGACGGAAAAAGAAATGGAAAAACAGGAATGGGCACACTACCTTGCGGCTTGCTGCGAGATGCTGAGGTGGAGGCTGTCGGGGGCGTCCCTGGACTTGAATTCCTGGTTTCCTTGCACGAAAACGCTATTTATCCATGGAAAACACAATTATTGCGAAAGGCTTGATGCGGGCGCGCGCGCGGGGTCATTGTAGGAAAGACTGCCGGCCTTCAATCGTGGTCGCTGCCCGTGAGGCTAGCGGCGCGAGCGTAGGTACTTGCGCGCGTAATACAGCTGTCTCGCTCCTCCTTTATGCGAGACAAGGTAGGTGCGAAAGAGAAATGGAATAAAAGGGAGCGGGGGGAGTGTTGACAACTAATTAATTAAAAACAAATGCAGATCAGCGATGCAACATAGAAAAAATAACGCGGCTACTCTTTTATCATATACCGGCGCAAACATTTCCACCCGGCTTGAAGGGTTACCTTCGAAAATGGAATAACTGACTATACAGTTGCCACTAAGCTTTAGCTGCTAAATAAACAAATGCTATCGAACTAAACTAAACTAAACCTAATCGAACAAGATAAATTTGTTATAGAAGTTACTGTTGATTAGGCAAAGGACAAAGACGAATAACTGGTCGCAAGTACGAACCAGTTGCGGTTGTAACGCGAACTATACGGGTGATCCCATTTGACCCAGGGAAAACTTCTTCTACTACCCCAAGAGGCCAATGTAATGGAGGCATATGCCTCCATTACATTGGCCTAGTAACTGAAGATATCTTCAGTTACAATAACTACGACAGTACCGACAGTAATAGGGTTCGATGGAGTATTCCATTTCTGACGTGACTGTAGCGTATGCAAATAGTCTGTCCTCCAACGCTTCCAAAACGACTGAACGAGTTTATGCAATAATGCATGACGCGAGAGAAGATGAAGTCGATCTTCCTCTATTTCAAAAGCGGGTAAGTATTTTAACGGTGTAACATTCAAAAAGTGCGCTGGAGTCAGTGCAAGCGGCTCCGAGGGATCACTAGACAAGGTTCTACAAAGAGGTCGCGTATTTATTACGGCCTCGACTTGAGTGAGCACAGTCCTCAGCTTCAAACGTAATGTGTTTGGAACGCAAAAAATTATGTAGTTCGGAAAGGTTACAACGAGCTCCGACGCAATTCGTACCGTTGTCCGAATACATTCGAGATACGGAACCCCGACGCGACAAAAATCTTTTAAATGCAGCCATGAAGTATGGCGTGCTCAAATCACCAGCTAACTCTATATGAACGGCGCGAGTCGTCATACAAACAAAAAGACGAACATAAGCTTTCGTGGAGCGTATACCACGACCACGAGAACCTGTTACCCTGAAGGGGCCAGCGTAATCTGTACCCGTGTGTACGAACGGTTTAGCAGCCTGAACAACACGACAAGGACGATGATCGGCCATTTCAAGTTTGAAACACGGAATACATCTATGAACTATCGAACGAATCAAGAGAGAATCCAGTATTTCTTGCGCAAAATCGACATTAATAAATCTGGACCAGCGTGACAATTCACCCTATGGTGAAATTCAACTAAAAGATCAACGATATGATCCTTGCGCCGGAGAATTATAAGATGCATTTGTTCGTACTCTAATGCGGACTGGCTCAAACGACCACCAACTCGAATGAGGCCATCCTTCAAAACAGGTTTCAAATGCTGAAAAGCGCGACTACAAGGTTTATTCAATTTAAAATTTCAGACGAAAAATAAAATCTCTGAAGTTCACGAAGCACGATTAAGTCAGCCTTGTTTAAGCCAAAGGCGGTAACATGCTCGCGACGAGGAAGAATTTTCAAAAATTAGAACAACACTACGTAAAAGAATCGACCACGATGAAACACGGCTAGCCAACTCTAAGATAGGCGACTTTTCGAGCGGCGCGGTAGCAACCAAGGAGGCTTTCTTTTCGTCTGGCGGCGTGGACACAGTTGCGGGGTTGAAAGGACTAACAGGCCATTCGTCAAGTGGGGCTTGGCACCAGGAAGGGCCATGGAACCAAAACGGATGATCCAAAATCTGTGCAGGTGTTAACCCACGAGACAAACAATCGGCAGGGTTGTCCGTACCTGAGTCGTGATAAAAGTTTTACGGCGCCAATTCCAACTGAATTTTTGTATTTGCGACAAATGTATCCCAACGATGGGGCGAAGAATGTGTCCAACACAAAGCGACGGTCGAGTCCGAGAATGCGAAAATTCTATCTATATTAATGCGTTGAAATCGGCGATCTGATTCGCGAACACCAATACAAAGAAACGTTTGTCTAATGTCGGCTGAAAGCGCGACATCGAATAAGCGAAAGCTAACTATAATTTCGAACAAATTACCTTGGGGATTTTGACCACTGTGCAAAATATCGTTTACCGAAACATTCGAACTAGTTTTGGCGCTGCCATCTAAAACAACGCACAACTTGGTGGTTAGTTTATCCTCGCGGACAACTCCATGGTGCGGTATGGTATACGAAGGAGCGTGCTTCGTCTCTTCGGTTTTGGGAGGCGTGGGTGAAATGAAACCTTTATCCAAATATTCTACTATTACGCCATCGTAAGCCTCCTTCAACTTTGGAGATGTCTGCATTTTCCGTTCTAAACAAAAGAAGCGTTTTTCGGCTGACTGAAACGAATCTCCAAGCGAATTAACATCACCCTTAAAGAGGAGTGCGCCAACATAACGACCATCACTATCGCGAGTAGTCGTGCGACTATAAAACTCTTCACAAAGTTTATCATCCGGGCTGACAATAGGAGGGACGTTCACCTCTTCTATCTCCCAGAATTTACGGACAGCGGAGTCCAGCGGCTCGACGGTGCAACAATATGACACTATCGAGTTACAATCAAAACAAGCGGGTGCGAAACCAACAATAACAAAACCAAGAACCGTCTCTAAAGCGAGCGGCGCGGGGTGCGATGCGTGACCTTGAACCTTATGCTGCGACAGGAGGTGCGGGAAAATCGAAGCGCCAACTAACAAATCAATATCTCCTGGAACGGCGTAAGTATCATCGGCCAACGGCAAATCTCTAAAATTAGTCAATAATGAGGTATTGACTGCGACAGTCGGTAAAAGTTTGGTAACCTTATCGACGACTAGCGAATCCATCGAAAAACTAACATGAAAATCAAAACGCGAGTGGAATTTAATCCCTAAAGAACCTTGAACGGCTTTAGTGAAACCCCCAATACCTTTCACAACATTACCGGCAGGGCGGTTATTTATATGCAAACCAAGACGACTACAACAATTTTTACTAATAAAATTACTTTCAGAAGCACTATCTAATAGTGCGCGAACACTATGTCCCCTACCATGCGAATCATAAACAACAACTCAAGCGGTTGCCAGAAGTACCGTAGTAGGGCTTGGGTGCAAACTTGATAGCGAGCACAAAGCGACATCGTTCGGCTGGAGACGCGCGGTAGTGGCGCCGCTGTCGCTAGGCGCGGACGGGGACGAAAACACGCGAGAGCGCTCCCCATCGCGATTCAACGGCGCGGGCGGCTATGACGTCACAGCGGACGGACGGTTAGGATTAACGCGCGAGGCACCAACTGAGTTAAAATTTGACGCGGCATTATTGTTTTCGAAGTGTAATAATGAATGGTGTCTACCATTACACTTGCGACAAAAATGATTCGAATTACAGAATGAAACACGATGCTTCCCACTGAGACAATTGATACATAAATTACTAGAACGAATAAATTTATAGCTCTAGGAGTGAGTTTATTGAACTCCGAACATTTATAAAGTTGGTCATGGTGACCTTGACACAAAGAACAATTTTTCGAATGCAATACTTGCGATTGCGAAGTTGTAGGTTCAAAATTAACAAAAGACTGTGTGGATTTCGTGGGCTTACTACGATTAGTCGGACTATTTTTCGCTACTCCGTGGTTTAACGAAGTTCGTTGCAAAATTCGAATATGTTGACGAACGAAAGTTTCTAAATCGTCGAACTTAGGTATTTGATGGCTACGTCTATCCATTTCAAATAAGCGAACGGTTTCGGAATCTAATTTCTTTAAACCGATATACAAAAATAAAAAGTCACAGAGGTCATTGACGTTAACATTCTTTAGGGCGCGAACAGCTGATGCAAAAATATCTAAGAATTTTTCTAAGTCGTGTTCATTACACGATGAGCTATTTTTCAAATTAAATATTTGATCCAAATAAGCGGTTGTTACTAAGCGTTTGTCTCCGTATTTGACCTTCAAAGTATTCAATATCAAACTATAATTTTCGGCGCAAAGCGTTATACTGGCGTAAACGGTTTTTGCTTTCCCGGTTAGTTTACTAACTAAGTAATGTAATTTTTCGTAATCCGATAACGAATTATTATTATGGATCGTATTTTCGAAACTAGCTAAAAACAAAAGCCAATTTTTAATATCGCCATCAAATTCGGGTATTTGTCATCATCATCCGAGCGTCTGTCCCAGTTGCGTCTCGCGACGCCCGGGGTCCGCTTTCCTACATTTTCTCCTCCACTTCGTACGGTCTTCGGCATCCCCTGTAGTGAGACCATTGGCACGCATGTCATCCCTTACGACGTCAAGCCAGCACTTCTTGGGTCTTCCCCTCTTACCGGGACCCGGCGGGGCTGACATGGCCAGACATTTGTTACCTACGTAGACCGGCGGTTGCCGCAAGACGTGACCATACCAACGAAGGCGACACTCTTGCAACTTGTCTGCAATGTCACGGACGTGAAGGCTGCCGCGGATGCGAGAGTTTCTCACGCGGTCCATCCGCGTGACCACACACATCTACCGCAGCATCTTCATTTCCGTGACACGCAGCTCCTGCTTGTGTCGCTCCAATATCGGCCACGTCTCACTGCCATGTAAAAGGACAGGTCTAATAATGGTTTTGTAGACCTGTCCCTTCAACCGGATCGGCATCGGTATTTGTATGGGCGGTAATTTAGGTCGGTCCCGTTTCAGCAAATCAAAACCGGCTGGCCCGGGTTTCGAATCGGTGACTACTACGGGCACGGGCGCTTGCAATGACTTAGCGACACGTTTTATGCGACAAATTAAATCTTCGAAAGATGACATGGTGTCATAACTTAATAAGAAACCGGGCTTAATTTTAATTCAAGCAAGTTAATTTTATCGAGAACATTTTCGAAATCTAAGCGCAAAGTATCTACGGTTTCGATCGAGGATAAAAACAATTCTTTTATTGATTCATCTGCGATCCTCGATGAATAATCGCAAATTAATTGTATACGCTTAAAAAGGCTATCCTTCTTAGCGTGTAATAGTTTTAACTGTACATCCGGAATCTCTTTCGGAGGCATTGTTAAAACAAACAACTATAGCTACCTACAGTGCAAAACTAACGAACGATCAAAAATGGCAGCGGTGGTAAGCAGCGAGACGCGACGCGAACGCGCGCGGGCTTAGGTACCTGCTCGTCTACCTATTACTATGGCCTTGTCTCTACCTATTACTATGCGGTGCAGTCGAAATTACCAACTATTTAGTACCTACCTATGCGAAAAACAGTAGGTAAGTATGCGTTTATTCCCTAATGGAATAAAAAACTATTATCTATGCGTTTATTCCCTATGGGATAAAAACTATAACCTTTACCTATGCGTTTATTCCGTGGTGGAATAAAAAACTATAACATATAGCTATGCGTTTATTTCCTATGGGATAAAAACTATTGCGTTTCTATTGGCAAACTACTAAAGCGAATGGATCAAAATCCGGATCGTTAGGACCAGAAAATGGTTGTGCGGGCGAGATAAATAAATTCAAAATGGACTGTATTTGCGGGGAAAGACAAAAAATGAAATTTACACGCGATTGTCGACGGAAAAAGAAATGGAAAAACAGGAATGGGCACACTACCTTGCTGCTTGCTGCGAGATGCTGAGGTGGAGGCTGCCGGGGGCGTCCCTGGACTTGAATTCCTGGTTTCCTTGCACATTATCATTACATATACATCATTTAAAATTACATTAATCATGCATATATAAATAAATATATACACATGCACACATATATACATACATACACATATAGATACATAAATTTCATTCAGTTCGTCATTAGCATTTCGAAGTAATCAGATGTGTTTAAAATATTAAAATAACAAAATAATAATTAGCTAAATCGTGACCTCGTTTCTACCATTAGTCATCAATAGCAAAAACTGTGTAAATGTGTAAAGTGAAGTACTGTGAAAATATAATGTACTGTAAATAAATTGATAATATTGTAATACAATGGATGGTAGTCCGTTTAGTAGGGGTAGCAGGACTGCCCGCACTCCTCCCCCGACGCCCGCACCAGCACCACGCCCAAATATACAAAATCAAGAAGAACAGAAGATGGAGGTCATCTCAACTGCTGAAATCCAAAACTGGATAGGATCTATTGATCAGTGCCTCAATGAGGTGTGCACTATTGCAAATGAGGGCAAGCTGAACTCGGACCAAAAGTTGCGGATTAGTGTATTGAAATTGAATAGTGAAAAAATACATCTCTATTGGCAGTACAATATCAATCCCTAAAAATGAAAGCCGTCCAAATAAATACAACAGTCCAAACTCTCCAGGAGCAACTACACTTGTTCCAAAACTTAATTGATCTTAAGCGATGGATTGATGAGACACACAAACTGGCACCAAACACCTCATTCGCTGACATGGTAAAAAAAGGCGCTAGCAACTATATCCTGAATGCGAGTATGAATTCAGTAGCGATTTATCCCTGTGATAAGAGAACATCGAGCGAGAATACAAAGTCATTGGTGCAAAAAAATATTCCGCCCTGAGCAACTGAAGTTGCAAGTTCGAGGATTGCGTAAAACCAAAAATGGTGGCGTCATTATTAGCACAGACACAAAGGGAGATATTGAAAAACTAAAGCAATCAGCCCAGTTAGCAAAATCAGGCCTCACCGTAGATGACCAACATAAAAGAAAACCACGAGTGATAGTTATCGGGGTCCCAAGTGCTATGCAGGAAAAGGAGGTGTTTACCTGTTTCTACCATCAAAACCTAGAAGAAAAGTTGCAGGGATGCAGCCTTGAAACATTTTTGTCCTCAATTAGACTGAGTCACAAATCGGGCAAGAAAAATGCTTAGTCCTGTAACTATGTGATTGAAGTGTCTGCAAATCTACGCAATATTCTAATAGCCAAAGAGAGTATCTTCGTGAATCCCTATGCCCTATATTATAATAATATATTACAATGTTTCCCATTAGAAAATGTTTTATAGTTGTCTGTATCCCCGAGCCTTTGACGCGAGAGATCGGCGTTCGATTTCCCGCCGGAGAGATTCTTTTTGTGTGAAATTTCATGTAGTATTTCAGTGAAATATTCTCTCGACATGTTATTAATTAATTTTTTTTTTCAAAATTATGAATTTATATTTTTACATAGTTATGTTTTAAAAAAAAGGAAGGTATTTCGTTCCTCACAGAGGTCCTCCGAATGCATATTTTTCTTATTTCCATTGATTTATCTTGAACTTATGAGTGTCCGTTTTAAATTAAATTAAGTTATATCAGTTATCAAACAACAAATTTTCCAAAATTGGTTCATAACTGACAGAAAAATATTAGTTTGACAGCTAGATATACAACATTTTTTTTCGGTATCACAATATTTACGAATATTTTTTTACCTGTAGAACTAGTGAAGTATTGCGACGTATTTATACAAATTTAATATATAAACTAGCTATACAGCGATCTAATACGAACACACGTATGAGTATATTGTAGAAAACTAATAGTTTTTTGTGTTGGTAATTGGATTTCATTGGCCGCTGATTTACTGGAGGCGTTTTGAAGCATGGAAGTTTGTCACGATACCATTTCGCTGTGGCGATTATTTGCCCAAGATGAAAAACATATATTTTTCGCTCATATTTTTCTTCGTGTCGACATGCTCTTATGAAATGTTTGCGTATTAAATGTAGGATTAGAAAATATTTTTACCCTTTCATCCAGGCATGCTTGGAAAAGTTGTGGCTTAATTTTTTTTGCTTTTGCTAGATTTTACTTTTTAGATACATTTACTCTGACCTCTAAATTCCTCTATTAATGTCTATGACAAAGTCTCGTCCATTTGTCAGTAGGTGATTTTAACTTTATATCTATCTATCTTCATGCTGTACTACTGATGGGGATTCAGAGAGGATAGATCACCAGACTTCGTTTTAAATCTATGCCAGTTAAATTGAAACTTTAAATAATCTTGATTTAAAAAAAAAAGATTATTTAAAGTTAAAATTAAACATCTTCTTATAAAAGGGGTAACTATACCGCCAACGAATTCTTTGAGGGCATAGAAACTATTCTATATAAATAACTATTCTATTTCAACACAAAAGACTACTACTAAGTAGTAGTAACTCACCCATGCTAATGGCATAGAAATCGTAATAGCAGGATATCGCCGCAACACGCTCAACAGTCAAGTACGTATATATCAATTATTTTTTATTATTTATTTATCTATTACGCCGTATCCCCGAAGGGGTATATGTAGATAATATATTAAAAATTTTCCCCGAAGGGATGTCAGAGGCATATTATATGCCCACTTTTCACCATGTGTATTCCTGTCCCACGTAATAGGTGGTGAGCCCATTGCCGTGTTAAAATAGACTGACGGAGGTTGTGGCTACCTTCTGTTGAAATTTTTCAAGCCACAAGTCATGTTGAAGGCCTTATGCCTTCAACTTAACGTGCCTTCTGAAGCACGGAAACGCTCGCAAATGAAAATGCCACAAACTAGTCACCCATCCGTGTCCAACCATATCGAAAGTTGCTTAACGCAGTGATCGTTTACGGAACACTGAGTCCGCGGGACCATGAGACATTCAATTATATATCAAGTACGATTAAAACTTCACTGGTCCTGGAATCGCGTACCATAGATATTATCAATGACTTGCCAAGGTTATAAATTCAGTTTTTGCATGAAAACGATGTATTTAAGCAAACCTTGCCTTGGGGATCAAAGGAACACTTTGACTGCCTCGGTGGCGCAGTGGTAGCGTATGCGACTGCCGCGACTGTGGTCCAGGGTTCGATTCCCGGGTCGGAAAAAATATTTGTGTGATCTACAAATGGTTGTTTCGGAGTTTGGGTGTTCTGTGTGAGTGTTGAGTTGATCCTATGTATAATATGTTTGTATTTAGAAATATATAAGTATGTTTATCAGTTGTCTAGATCCCATAACACAAGCTTATATTAGCTTACTTTGGGTTAGACGGCGATGTGTAAAAAAAAACACTCTCCAATGCGCTTTTGCGAATAATCTTGAGCATGTCATGGCGAAACAAGTGTATTCCAGCATACCGTTTCTCCTATTTTTACGATTTCTACTAATGGGTCTTGGGAATTATTTGCAAAGATTTGAATGGTATAATAAAAGAAGGAATTTGTGTAGATTATATGTATTTTAATGTGTGTTCCTTACCTGTATATCTTTAATCAGTATAGACATATAAACACACATACATACATAACAGTCAAGCCCACAATTGAATAATGAAAGTAGTTTTATCAAGCTTTTTTATAACAGGAGTAAAGTTTTACAACAACTTTTTTTAATTTTATTATTGTGGCTAACCTTTTGTTTGCTAAGTTAGATTTATTTATATTAAAAAAAAAATCTAATGGTATGAAAATAGAACAGTAAAGGTTTTTTGATACTCGGAAGCCCAGACGTGCATGTATGAAGTGATTGACGAATCTGCAAGAAGCGAAAGAAGTATGCATGGATCGCGAAGCCTGGCTATCTGTCCTCTCATACTACCCCGTCAGAGATACAGCGTGAAAATAGTAAGTAAGTCTTTAGGTTTATTTAATGGACCCGGCAAGTCGGAAGACGCTAGTACTAAAATTAAATCTACTAAAGTGTGTATGCCTGATTGTTTCCTAGCTCTATGGTTTGCAAATCCACCAGTTAATATAAATCATCCTTTTGTATGGTTTATACATACATACATATCGTCACGCCTGTCTCCCATCGGGGTAGGCAGAGACTATGGCTTTCCATACGATCCTGGCATACAACTTTCGCTTCTTCCACTTTCATAAGTGTTTTCATACACACACGCCGGTTAAGGGTACTCTTGACCTGACCTTTTTCCAAAATGTCTTCTATTTGATTGACATACGTACGTCGAGGTCGCCCCTTACTAGTTTGCCCATTCACTCTCTTCTGATAAATCTGTTTCGTTAGTCTACTTTCATCCATCTTCTCCACGTGTCTGAACCATCTAAGCATACCTTTTTCTATCTTAGTCACTACTTCTTCTACCATACCGCAATGTTCCCTTATCACACTGTTCCTTTCTTTGTCCATCAATTTCACTCCAACTATACTCCGCAGACTTCTCATTTCCACTGCATTAATTTTACTTCTATGCTTCTTCTGACACACCCCACTTTTTCTGCCATACATGAGTGTAGGAACAAGTACTCCTCTATGCACAGCCAGTCTTGGTTTATAAGGAAAAATATCATATTCTAACTGAAAATTGCACAGTGGGCAATTGCAAATCCTGTAGTATCTCAATATAATTTTAATTGACTATTTAACTCTCAACGTAGTTAGTTGCAATAGATCACGGACGAGTGGCTGTTGATAACCTCGTTAGAAAGGGATGCATGTTTTAAAATAATCAACTTCCGTGTTAACTCTTAATTTATTGCTTGGATGGTGGCAGCGGCGTAATTCGATTGAGCATCGATGTCGGGACCCCAGCAAAAAGTCACCGGACGATTTAGAACATGTGCGCATATCTATTTGTGGTTTAACGTCACTCTCCGAACTTATACGGGAATCTAAGTACGGTTCGTGCCTTTTCTTTTTAAATCCCCGATGTAAGACGAGAGGTGTTTTTAACTTCAACTTTTAGTTTGTTAGCATTTGTGGAAAAGAACCACTAGTCCGCCAATGTACAGTTTCGGAAAGACGAACTGTCAGACGGTATTTTTCGGTCTTTAGCTATTCAAAAGGGAATTTATTTTAAATTTAACATGTTACCTGTCACATCTGTCACTGTCACGGATAGACTGACAGATACACAGGTTAAACGCTCTCGAAGCAAACATTATATAATAACAAATAATAATAAAAAAAGAAAAATGCATAATCGCGAAGCCTGGCGATCTGTGCTCTCTGACTACCCCGTAAAGGATACAGCGTGAAGATATGTAGTTAGTTATAAAATCCTAACCCAAATTATCATTTTTAACGGATCCATGTTGATATGATTATTAATTTGTTCAAAAATGAACGAAACAAAATCAAATTTTTGACTGAGGAGGCGAGCGAAGCGAGCCGATGAAAGTATCCGTTTTAACTCCACTGGTACGGGAAAAATGCTATTGATGTCCTACCGTCCGTCCGTTCATTCAGTCTACAGGTTACATTTTCCATCGGATTTGCAACTTGGCATGGACAATCTTTGATGTGGAAAACAACTTTTAGCGAGGGGGTTTTTCGATCGGGGGGGGGGGGGGGTGATGGAGGCAGGGGAGGGGATATGGTCCCGTAGTGGTTGGCAAGAGCGCTCAAAACGAAAAAAAAAATGTTGAAATGTTTTTAAAATTAATAAAAAAAAATGACTAAAGTCTACGGTTCATAGAACCACTAGTTTAGTTACATGCCAAATATAGGTAGGTATGTAAACCTAAAGTAAATTAATACCACTCCACATATACGAACTAAATGAATATAAACGATCACAGTAAAATACAAAATCAATTTCATAAACAAGACTGTACGTAATAGTACGATATCGAAAGGGTTTGATGAGATGCAAGCGAAACTAATAGTTCACCTTCCTGTGATAGTGATCTTTAATATCGTATGAGTGGCTGAAACGTTTTGCTGGAACGCTCACGGAAGCCACTCCCGCAAAGGGTTGAAATCTCAAATCAATTTTTATTTATTAAATTTGTAATTGTTGGAGTCAGGCGGGATTATACTTATTGTCTTTGTTGGAGAGTATAAGATTTTTAAGTTTGCTTAACGCGGCTTACGGGTAGTACGATATTGTAGAAATCGTAACATACTAGAATGCCGTATACGAGTACTTTATGTATGTGTGAGTGTATCGAGCCTAATACAAGCAAATTTAATTTTATATTTTTATTTCGTGTATATATACAGTTCATATTACATTTATATGTATACGATAAATACACATATTCAGTACATATTCCCTATTTTACTTACAATAAGTTTTAGTCTTCGGTAGTGTAGTAGTCAGTTTCGCCGCCTGTCACATAGTACCGGGGTTCGAGTCTCCACCAGTGAGATTATTTTTGTGTTTTATTTTTTTCATGAAATTCTGACTGAGTATTCTCTGGACTTGTTATTCATTTTATTCTTTATTGCAATAAAATTAATGTATAATTATTTTTTTTATATCGTAAAGAACTTCTTTTCTGACGGGAGCCCTCGACCGCATATATTTTTCTAAACAAAACTGGGTGTAATAGTACTATCTACTTTTTTTTGGTAGAACAATTGACTGATTTATGAACGCACAAGTCAAGAACGTTTTTGAATCAATTTTACATAGTGATAGTTATAAGGAGTTAATATTAATGCAATAGTGCATGTGTTGGACCAAGTGATGTTTCGAAAATTGCCAGAGTCTAACGTCGTGGACCGCCATAGGCTAGTTTGATTTTGAATGTCACTTGAAGAATCAAAACTTGAAAGTTTCCCTCTCAATATACATATTTTACGTGTGTAAACCCTCTTGGATACTATGCCTAACTTTTATTGATTAAAACCATACGGTGCCCCTTCAATCTGATCGTGGCTGAGGTTCCCGAGTCCTCTGAAGGATAACTCCAAGAATCCATGGTGTAGACCAAAGGGCTATCGACACTTCAGAGCTCTCGATAACTCTCAATTTATATGGGAATAACGTAAAAGCTATACTAATATTATAAAGCTAAACAGTTAGTTTGGTTGAACAAAATTGCTAAGCTGAAGCAATCTGTACATTCAAAATATTTTTTTCTATTTATTATCATTTTTACCTACACCGATTCAAATACTAGTAATAGAACAATACAATCAATAATTTCTAGAATTTGTCTGTTTGTCTAGTAGGAGAGGTAAATCAAGGAAAAAAAACTTAAATATAATTTATTCAGGTCTACGTATCATTGAAGAGCTACGCCGTAGCGATTACACTTCTGGCATTGTAATTTCAATGAACTTGTAATTTTGTTTATGATGTATTATCGTAACTTTTAACGATATTGTAAAACGGAAAAGTCAAAAGTACACGGATACCCAGACGTGCATGTATGAAGCGATTAATGAATCTACAGGAAGCGAAAGAAGTATGCATGGATCGCGAAACCTGGCGATCTGTCCTCTCTGACTACCCCGTCAGGGATACAGCGTAAAAATAGTTTAGTTTTTTTTTAATATTAAAAAACCGAGTCTCATGTTACAGCAAAGTCTCAATTTCATCCACAATCTTCACTTATATAGCCAAGAATCAGTTTTTCCTGTCTGCAGTACTCACGGTTAATTGGCGCCTTTTTGGGTCTTATATTTGGAGGAACTTGCTCCTGATCCCCTTTCGTCGTGGACCTGGAAAATGATAGTTGCGCGCTTACATCATACAATTGGGGTCAGCACCCATAGCCCAAGATCATAAGAATAAAACAACTTATAGGATGATCGTGAACCCAGTACTTCGGTTGCAATTGATGGTTGGATGACGGTGATGCATTTTTAATTTATTAGTATATTGGTATAAAAAACATATAAATTACAAATTACAAAAAAAGTGTCCTACGGGAATTGGGACCGAGCTACAGGTGTTCAAAGCTCCAGAAACAGCATTCTTCTCATTTTTTTCTTACCACTGCATGTATTGTGAGGAGAAAGCTGTATCTTCTACTCTGCCTTCTGCATCAAGACTATTATAATTATAATTTGTAAACATACTTAGAAAACAAACTTTTCCTCTTTCTTTATTTTTTGTGATTGGTTGAATTTCGTTTGACGTAATAATTGAGTCTACTAATAAAATTAGCAAGTGACTCACTCACTCACCTATTAACATCGAGTCGAAACTCCTACATATAATGTAGACACCCAAGGACAATTTTTTTTTTAAAATTACACCCCTACGGATGAAATTCGTAGTTGAAGTTTTTAGTGCTTTAGAGAACTGTAGTAGCCTACAGTCACACAAGAGTGGGATGACACGGGAATTTGAATTAAGTCACGGGTGAAGCCGGGAGACACAGCTAGTACAGTTATAATATAGGTTGTTAAACCTCAAACATCATAACCTATTTTAAGATACATGTCTAATCTACATACAAACTTCCTTTAACTTAAAATTTACAAAGCCACGCTACAAAACAATAACACACCTATCCCAGGGGCTACCGACCGGAACACGCTACCCTTATCCCTTATAACTGAAACTTGGTATTTATTACGTCAAATCTTAGTTAATAATTCTAGAAACATCTTTATACAGGATGTGGTTGAAGTTACCGAAAGGTTTGCTACTATTAATCCGTACCCTTTAATATTACATTTAAAGTTCCATTGGCATTTACGTAACTAAGAAGTATTGATTGAGTAAATTTTGAATGAGTATAAAATTGTTTTGCTTGCAGTACAAGCAGACTGTAAATTAGTTGTGAACGTGTAATATTGCCTCATATTTCGAAACAGGTACAGGTTTAGGATTATGGCAGAGATAACTAAGGTCAGTCTAGAGAGTGTTGTTAGCTCATCTTGAGTAGGCAAAGGAAACTCAGTCCATACCGCCTTGTCTTTAGTATAGAAATTTTCTTAGTATTTAAATTGAATCATGTGAAGTACTTTGTCGATGTCCAGTCCAGTCTTAGGTCTTGTGTCCATCCAATACAGCGATGGTAACTTTACTGCAACTATACTTGGATTACGTGGATTTTGAAAGGTAACAGAAAATGTCGCGTTCCACTGAGTTATCCAATTTCAGAACACTTGTGTAGCTTCTGTGTTTAAGAAACTACCATTTTAACACACAAACACTCAAAAATACACTACTTTGAAAAATTAATATCATAGATTCAGCTTGTTAGTAAATTGAATTTTATAAATGACTTTAGTTAATTATATATTTTTTTATTTCTTCTGTTGGACTTCTTCGTGTTGTGCTTTAAAGGTTGTCTGTCTCTGAGGTCTCGGGTTCTAATACCGGGTAGGTATTGGTGCCGTGTACAATCCTGGGTCCTATAAGAGAAGCGTGAAAAGGCATATTTCTGGGCAGCGAAGATGAGGGTCGCTATCGGAGTCCTGCGGGTTGAGATAGCGGCTCCAATGACGGGTCGTTGTTTTTTGCTTACCATGAGGCGAGCGGCGACATTTTCACGTGCCAAATTAAAAAAAATATGTTTTTTGTATTGAAATATGTTTGTTTGTGGATTTAGATGTAATCTATGATTGAGTTCGATTCCCACCCAGGATAAAACTTTGTATAATGAACACGATGGTTTATTCTGTGTCTGGCTGTTATGTATGTATTTAGAAATATATAAGTATGTTTATCAGTTATCTGGTTACCATAGTACAAGCTCAGCTTAGATTGGAATCAGATGGCGTTGTCTGAGTTGTCCCAACGATATTTATTTATTTATTATTGTTTCGCCAGGTGTCAGGGCCACTTAAATTAGAAAACGTCTGAAAAATATCATATATTATCTTGAAGTTAGGAATGCAACTAAGAAGCATAAATACTATGAGTAATTACTACCTAAACGAGACTGTGTTATTGAGTAAGCGTGGTACTGAAATTGTTTGTGTTGCAAAACAATTCCGCACGTGCAGATGTTATGCACGAAGGCACCCAGCAAAGCGTAAGCAAAGAGAGATCCAAATAAAAAGACCGCAGATTGTAAGACAACCTAAAAACAAAACCAAGTTTACTATTTCATTTGTGTCAAACAAAATCGTAAGTCAATGATACACTTTGACAGTTTTCCTAGTCCAATGAGTGCGGTACTTTACTTTACATAAACATGAATAAAATTGAATGGTCTGCTTGTAATTCCAAATTAACAGTATTTCGCTAAATGCATATACGGTACTTTCTTAGGTACTAAAACATCTATTTTCATTGAAGTGAAACTTCTTTATCGACGTTGAGAGAAATTTTATAGCATAAAAAAATTAGTCACGTTTTTCGGTTACGCGCCATGTTGTTTTAAGTGAAACTTCTCTATCGACGTATGACACGCCATGTTGTTTTGTATTGAAACTTATTTATCGACGTATGTGAAACTATCTATCGCCGTATGCGTACGCCATCATCATATCTATCATATCATCATCATATCTACCCAATTTTCATGAAGTTGTAAATAGTAGAAAAGTTATATGTCGTAGTTTCACTTCTTACCTGTATAGTCTAGTACATACAGACTTATTTATTCTGTTTGTTGGTCAGACCTGTCTATCTGATTGTTCCAGCAAACCTCTGAAACAGCTGGATCGATTCTAACGGGACGTGCACTGGCAGATAGCTGATGTTCAAATCAAGTTTCCGCGGCAATTTCTGTTTCGGCCAAAAATGGCCGAAACTTTTACCGACACCGAATTTTTTTAAGTTGCCGTGCACGCTCGCCTACCTTCTTTTCACGCGGCAACGCTACGCTTTGACGGACGCTGGCGGCCCTGTTCAGGAATTGTCGTGCGCCGTTCGGATAGCTCTGTAGCAACTATAAGAATTATATTATATTATCTGTGGTAGCAACACAACTTATTCAGTGCATTATCTCGACTTTTGGCGGGAGAGTGACAAGTGCGGACGCTTACTGTATATTATTATCTAAAACTAGTGCATTTATCTTGTTTTATGTGCGTGAGTGGTCGTTTCTTGGACATAAAAGTTGTGTTAACGTGCTATTGTGATAGACAATGATATATATGCAGTGAAATGCTATTTTCTCTCTTGACGCGAAAAGTCCACTGAAAACTTCAGTATAAGAATCACCATTATACTGAGGGCAAGGACAAGGACCTAGTACTGAGGACTCGACATCGACAAAGACTGGACAGGACTAAATACTAAGATACTTTAAATAGCGAAGACCAGGCTGTATGGACAAAGTTTTCTTTGCATGCCCAATATGGGCGAAGACAACCAAAAAACAAAAGTGCATTATCGCCCGATGCAAACAATCTTTAGAGGTTATGTTTTGATGGATCTGATTTAATGTAAGTTTTTGTTTCGTTTCTGTACTTGAATGATTTATATAGTTAAATATTGTGTCAGTAACTTTGTAATGTTGTTATAAACAAATCAAGTCACATGTAAAAAAGAGATTGTAAATTAAAAATGTGAAGTGTATAATTTGTTAAATTAATAATGATAATAATCTTTATTTCCTGTTTTACAATTGGTTTTCGTTGCAGTATAAGGTTCACAGTGTTTAATTAAGTAGTATGTTAATTGTAGGGATACACGAAGTAGTTCGCTACTGACACCCAAACCACAGTATAAAGAGTAAACCTACCAGTAGCGTTACGCCTTTGAAGTCGACGAAAATGCCGACAACGTCTAGACAGTGATGCTTGTAGGGTTGTCACAAGTATTCAAGGCTGATATTATTTATAACTTATTTATTGACTCACAATAAGCGCTCGTGGCCCCGCTGACTCAGTGTTCTGCAAACGATCACTGCGTTAAGCAAAATTTGCTATAGGCGGTCCTTGGATGGGTGACCACTTTGTGGAATTTACATTAGCGACCGTTTCCGTACTTCGGAAGGCACGATAAGCCGTTGGTCCCGGTTGCCAGTAAATGGCAGTCGTAGAGCCTGGTTGAAGACCTTATGTTCATTTCAAAGCGTCAATAGGCTCACCACCTGTTCCGTGGTATCCGTAAATAAAATAAAATAAAAATAAAAATATCTTTATTTTGCATAGACCATTTTAACGGCGCTTACAAAATGTCATACACTATTTAAAATATTTAAAGCGACCACCGGTTCGGAACGCGGCCCATCTGAGAAGAACCGGCAAGAAACTTAGAAAGGCTTTTATTGATGGCCTATTTACAATTTAATATTATTTCACTTTGCCAGCAGATCATTTCCAGGCGTCCCTGTCCTGCAAATAGTCTTTAACGGAGTAAAAACCTTTTTCACAAAGCTTGTTTTTAATTAACATTTTAAATTTATTTAATGGTAAATTTCTCAGGTCACAGGGAAGCTTGTTGTAAAAGCGTATACAGTTACCCTGGAAAGAATCGCCAATCTTATGTAGTCGACTGTGGTGGACTGAAAGATTATTTTTATTTCTAGTCTTGATATTATGTTTATCACAGAGTTTAGAAAATTGTGATAGATTTTTCTGTACATACATAAGATTGGTAAAAATGTATTGTGATGGTACGGTTAGAATATTTACTTCTTTGAATTTTTCTCGGAGAGAAACTCTAGGGCCCAAATTATAAATAGCGCGTACAGCCCGCTTTTGTAGAACAAAAATAATATTTAAATCTGCAGCACTCCCCCAAAGGAGAATACCGTAACACATAATACTATGAAAATAGCTTAAGTTAACTATTCTAGCCGTATCCACATCTGTTAGAGTCCTGATCTTTTTTACAGCGTATGCAGCCGAACTTAACCTAGAGGCTGTCTTTTCTATGTGTAGGCCCCACTTCAAATTGGCATCAATAGTTATACCGAGGAACACAGTTGATTCTACAAACTCTAACACTTGTCCATTCAGTTGAACATTGGCCGCAACTTGTTTTACATTTGGTAGAGTAAATTTTATACATTTAGTTTTATTTTCATTAAGGCAAAGATTATTTGAGCTGAACCAATGAACTACTCTTGCAATTGCATTGTTTAGATCGTCATAGTTATCTAATTGTCTTTTAATTTTAAAAATTATTGATGTGTCATCTGCAAACAAAACAATCCTATTCCTGTCCCTTACATAAAATGGTAAATCATTAATATAAATGAGGAACAAGAATGGCCCAAGTATCGAGCCTTGCGGCACACCCATTGTAACCATGGATCCTACAGAACGTGTACCATTAATATCGACCCTCTGTATTCTATTGTTCAAATATGAAGACAGAAGGTCGAGAGCCTTGCCTCTTATTCCATAGTGGTGTAATTTTTTGCACAGCGTTTCATGTTGAACGCAATCAAAAGCCTTTGATAGATCGCAAAATATACCCAATGCATCGTGCTTGTCTTCCCAGGCCTCATGAATACATTTTAAAAACTCAACACCAGCATCGAAAGTTGAGCGCCCTTTCGTAAACCCAAATTGATTCGCATGAAGTATTTTATGACTATTAAAATGGGATAGCATTTGATTCAAGATTATTTTTTCAAATACTTTGCTCAAAGTTGGCAGCACCGACACTAGTCGGAAATTAGACGGGTCTGTAGCACTGCCAGCCTTGAACAAGGGAACGACTTTGCTGTGTTTCATTAAATCAGGAAATGTACCACTAGAAACACAGTCATTAAACACAGTTGCTAGATGGGGCGCAATGACCTCAATTATACATGATGCAGTTTTGACCGATAATCCCCAGAGGACCGCGGTTTTCTTAATTTCGATACATTTAAATGTCTTTACAATGTCCTGAGCGCAAATATCTGTGAATACAAATGCATCCCTACAACAAAGAACAGATTCTTCTAATAAATGTTCAGCGGAACTGGAAGAATCTTGGAGAGATTTTGTTGTCAATATAGGTACATTTTTGAAAAAATGTTCAAACTCCGTCGCCACTTCCAGGTCCCCTGTAACATGACAACCATTTACTTTTAAGTGGAAATCCCCTTTAAGTTACCAAAGATCTACCGCATTCAGAGTTAATGATGTTCCAAGTCATTTTTATTTTATTCACAGAATTAGAAATTTTATTTTTAATGAAGTTTGACTTAGCAAAATAACACGTTTGTTTAAATATCTTTGAATAATTTTTAACATATTTCTGAAAGGTTTGCCTAAAATTATATGATTTTTCTGAATATAATTCAAATAATTTATTTCTACTTTTAAAGATACCTGGTGTTGCCCAGTCACTGAAAACAGAACGACCACCAATCTGTAGTGTTTTTGAGGTAAATACTTTGCCAAACTCATCATTAATCAAATTAAATAAGTGTTTATATGACTGGTCTACACAAGTTAAGTTAGGTAGATATGGTAATCTCTTTAATACATTTTCTTTAAAATTATTCAAACGACTTTGGTTAATTGGTACATATTTAATTTGTTTTTTGCAGACTTTGTTACTACTTTTAGGAAACTTTATCCATTGGCCACGATGATCTGACTCTACAGGATCCACAATACCTTTATCTATAGGTTTAATATCAGTAAAAATATTATCAATACATTTTGCACTGGTGGCTGTGTAATACGAGTGGGTTCTAAGAATGTACTATGCAGATTAAAGGAATTAAATTTTTTTTTTATTTTATTTCTCTCTGATGGAGTTAATGATGTATCTAATATATCAACATTAAAATCTCCACAAACTATTATAGATTTCTTAGAGCATTGGCATTTGAACAGTGCTTCTTCAAGCTTTCCTTCAAATTTAATGTAAGAAGCATCAGGGGGAATCATCAGCATCATCACTGTATACGCTTAACAAGATGAAATGCTCAAACTCGATACTGGCAATCTCAATAACTCGCTCAATGGAGAGGGCTACTAAGTCTTTACGTTCTTTAAATTTTAAGTTTTTATTAATGAATATTAAAGAGCCTCCACGTTTAGAATGTTTTCTATTGAACGAGCTAGCAACCTGGTGATTTACGAAGTTCAACAATGTGATTTCATGATCTTTTAACCAGTGCTCTGTAGCACAAAAAATATTAATAGAATTTGCATTAATGTATAGCTCTGGGATTGGGAAATGGGAACTCCGAGCTGGGGATAGCAACTGGAAGATCGAGCACGTGTGAGCCGACCTTTGTCATCAATTTTTTCGTGATTAATTTGTTGAATTTGTCTCCGATTCTAATAGCATAAGGAAAAAATAAAAAGAACCAAATTCTATAGCGATACAAAGTTCGCCGGGTATATGTATATTATTACTTGTATCTTATAAATGACTCATTGATAAATATTTTCTGTTTTTAGATTTAGTGGTCTTAAAAATCCTGTTGTTGAACTTTAATACATAAAAAATTCTCATTCTAACGTACAATTTCAACAAAAAAGTAATCGGGAAGCATGTACATGGTTTATTGAATTCAATCAAATTCATACGCTCTAATAATGAGCTTCCTATTATGTTTCCAGTAAACGTGAAAAAGGACTTAAATTCTTTTTCTAACTTGCGAATATACTCCACAAAATCATCAGGAGGGACTTGCAGTCCACCGAAGCGATCTCGACTGGTGTCATACACTCTTAATCGAATGTACAAATTATTCTCATTTGCTTCGTTTTCATACGATGAGGCGTAATGTACAATCGATACGCAGTTTTGTTTGTGATTTTTTACACACCTTCGCAACAAATAACCGCAGACATAGTGGAATGCGTTCCTTTCGGGAATATCGTACACCCTTGTGAGGTTCTCTTGTAGTTGTGATTGTTGAGACGAACGCTGAATAGAAATTCGATGTAGAGGTGTGATTTTTGTAAATTCTGCAAATTGTGTAAGTATACTGTCGAAATCTTCGGTACAATTGGTAGCATCTGACAAATTAAGTATATGACATAAAAAAATTTTACGGAATGCCCTGGTGTATTGTATGCAAGTAGGTTCTCGACAATTTCCACCAGCTTGCCTCACGAGCCCAAAGAAATTTTCCAAGCAATCATTGTTAATTCTTCTTGTAAATATGTAATCGTATCCCTCAGACTTCAAATCGATACATAGACGTCGAAACGAATTAATTGTTGTAATGAAGCAATTTATGAATTTGATTCTATTAGTAACATCGCGGCCATTATTTTTATTTATTATTCTAATACTATTAAATAAAATTTCTGAACTTTTTAACAATTCTTCTTGGACAACAGTATACAGGGTGACTTTAAATAGGTGTAATTGTTTTAAGGGGGTAAGAGTACAGCCCATGGGATGTTTAAAAATGTGTGGAACACCTGGTCGAAATCTACTGGTTTCGGAAATACACGATACTTTAACTTTTTTAGGAAAATTACCAAAATTCAAGAGAAATCCTTAAAAATAAAAATAAATACTGGATGCATGGATTTTATTTTTATTTTATCTGATTGCTGGATAAATTATCCATAAAATAAAAACATCAAATGTTATGAATCAGTTAAAATTTTAGAGTTATGAGAGCTAAAACTTGTAACAATAAAAAAAAAATTTGCTTTATCGAAATTTCAATTGATTTTAGTGAAAAATATCCACTCCGAACTGGTCGTACAAACGATGTCATTAAATTCCTTGTTTCCTTAGCTTTCTAAAAAGGTATAATAAGTGTACAAAATTCTCAAATAGCGCCCAACATACTCAGTTATTGCCGAGTAGGTAATACGTAAACTGCACATTAATAACATTATTAGCACTTTACCATACTACCCTGCTAAGGTTTTTTCTTTAAGTGTCATTAATTTACCTCGTAACACGTCTCATTGATTTGCTTTAGTGGACTTTATGAATGCATTGTGTATTGTTGCCCATTTGGTTCTCCAAGCAAGTAAGGATGACTATGGTTAATTTTACTAAGAGTAGTATGAAAAAAATATCTAATGTAGATGAAATAATACTCATACTGATACAAAATAATAATATTTAATAAGAAAAAACGCAAGTTATCTTTACAATTAAAATACTCAAGTTATTTACATAAAGAAATAACAAAAACACAGTAGGAAAAACACGTTTTATAACACTTGATTTAATTAAAACACCTTATTATTTTAAATCTTGCTCAAATTGACCTCCTTGGTTCCTAATACACGCCCGTAGTCGTTTTCTAAGATTGGACCTAGTAACAACTCCCGTAAGATCTTGCTGTATTTGATTAGCAGCTGCTATGATTCTAGCTTTCAATTCTTCAACATTATTGACGGGAGTTGTATACACTAATGTCTTCATGTGACCCCATAGGTAATAATCACAGGGGTTGTTATTTCTTTATGTAAATAACTTGAGTATTTTAATTGTAAAGATAACTTGCGTTTTTTCTTATTAAATATTATTATTTTGTATCAGTATGAGTATTATTTCATCTACATTAGATATTTTTTAAATACTACTCTTAGTAAAATTAACCATAGTCATCCTTACTTGCTTGGAGAACCAAATGGGCAACAATACACAATGCATTCATAAAGTCCACTAAAGCAAATCAATGAGACGTGTTACGAGGTAAATTAATGACACTTAAAGAAAAAACCTTAGCAGGGTAGTATGGTAAAGTGCTAATAATGTTATTAATGTGCAGTTTACGTATTACCTACTCGGCAATAACTGAGTTTGTTGGGCGCTATCTGAGAATTTTGTACACTTATTATACCTTTTTAGAAAGCTAAGGAAACAAGGAATTTAATGACATCGTTTGTACGACCAGTTCGGAGTGGATATTTTTCACTAAAATCAATTGAAATTTCGATAAAGCAAATTTTTTTTTTATTGTTACAAGTTTTAGCTCTCATAACTCTAAAATTTTAACTGATTCATAACATTTGATGTTTTTATTTTATGGATAATTTATCCAGCAATCAGATAAAATAAAAATAAAATCCATGCATCCAGTATTTATTTTTATTTTTAAGGATTTCTCTTGAATTTTGGTAATTTTCCTAAAAAAGTTAAAGTATCGTGTATTTCCGAAACCAGTAGATTTCGACCAGGTGTTCCACACATTTTTGAACATCCCATGGGCTGTACTCTTACCCCCTTAAAACAATTACACCTATTTAAAGTCACCCTGTATATATGGTTTGTTTACAGTTTTGGTGAATTAATGTCACTTGAATTTAGTAAATCAAAAAGGTTGTTTATGATTTCAATGAACTCTATTGTACCATTAGAAACTTGAAGAATGCCTGCCGATTGGTAACTTTTTAAAGCTGCTACTACAGAGTTGCTGAAAACCTGAACGGCTAATCTAACCTTTTGTTTTTGGAAACTATTTGGCTCTATATGCGCATCTGTTAAGCGAGGCGTGGATCGCATATCTTTCATTTTATCTAAAGCATACATGTTTACTATATCATCCCACTGAACAATTTTTCCATCGAACTTAAAATTATAGTTCATAAGATTATTTCGTATACATTTCATTAAGTGGGGAACATCAAAAATATAGTAAATCTTATAACCATCAATATCAAAACATGAACCTTCAGTAGAAATTCCTAGTGATTTGGAAAGGGCCAAGAAATCTGAGCCTAGATCGGACACGAAAGCACGTATATTAAATCCTAGCTGTAAAAGACGTTTAACAGTGTCGATTATCCATGTTTTCAATTGATTATCAATTTTACTGCTGGAAATAAAAGAAAAGCCAATAGGTTGTTTCCACTTTGATATTATGCCTCGAAGCATTAATGTAAACGCATAACCTGCAGCAACAGGTCGTTGTTGTCCATCTACTTCATGTAATCCTAATATTTTGTCTGCCTTGGTATTACAGGATAAGTTTAGTTTTAGGCTCATTTCATCCATACAAAGCACGCATTCCCTTTCTTTGGATGACATATTTTTAACAACAACAGTCAAAACATCCCACATTTGTTTAGAAAGATTAGTTTCCATTGGGAGATACATTTTGGCTAAGGTTGATTTAGATGGCAAACAAATTGTCTTTGATAAAAATCTATAAGCGAGCGGGCTCATATAATACATGTTTAAGCAGAATAATTTAAAATCCCTGCTGTATCTATTGTTTTTACAATGTGCTTTCAAATATATTTGGGTTTTTATAATCGCGCTTAATTTAGGATCCAAAAACTTGTCACAGCCTATTAGAAATTGCTCTGTGGTGACGTCTTTAGATTTTTCAGTGCTCAGTTTAAACTTTTTGATGGACATGGCCAATTTTCGTCTAAGTTTCCTTTTTCGAGGTGAATAGTCAGTCAATTTGGCTGGTGTCTGAGAGCTATGATCTGTTTGTTTCAAGGTAGTACTCGTAGATCTTGCAGCTGTAGATGAAGTGCCTGGTAAATTATAATCTTTATGACATCTTTTAGCGTTCAACGTACGGCATTTATTACGGCGTTCTAATGTTATATCAACCAATATTTTTATTTTGCGTTCAGTTTGCGTATGTATACTTATTTTATCAGGTAAAAGTAAGGTTGGTACAGCTGATTTCTTTAGAAATCTTTTTCCGTACATTCTTTTTTCAAAATGTAAACTACAGATGTATATATTCCTGAGACCGATATTTTTTTTATTTAAATCGGGTCTGCTGCAAGCTTCTACCCAAAATCTGCATCTGAAAAAATGAATTAAATTAAAGCTTTTTAATATTTTTTTATCTATCACTAATTATTATTTGTTTTATATAAAACAGCACGTAAAGCCTGAAACAATAGTCCTTTGTTTCAGGCTAATTTGTGCTTTGCATACCAAAAACCCCTTATACGATACCCAACATGAAATTTTATGACCACGGCGCGGCGGCCATATTGGATTGCAAAATAAACTCGAAATTCATACTCAGCATACCAAAAAACCCCTTATACGTTACCCAACATGTAATTTTATGAACACGGCGCGGCGGCCACATTGGATTGCAAAATAAACTCGAAATTCATACTCAGCATACCAAAAAACCCCTTATACGATACCCAACATGAAATTTTATGACCACGGCGCGGCAGCCATATTGGATTGCAAAATAAACTCAAAATTCATATTCAGCATACCAAAAAACCCTTTATACGATACCCAACATGAAATTTTATGACAACGGCGCGGTGGCCTTATTGGATTGCAAAATAAACTCAAAATTCATACTCAGCATACCAAAAAACCCCTAATACGATACCCAACATGAAATTTTATGACCACGGCGCGGCGACCTTATTGTATTGCAAAATAAACTCGAAATTCATACTCAGCATACCAAAAATTCCCTTATACGATACCCAACATGAAATTTTATGACAACGGCGCGGCGGCCATATTGGATTGGAAATTAAACTCGAAATTCTTACTCAGCATACCAAAAAACCCCTTATACGATACCCAACATGATTTTTTATGACCACGGCGCGGCGGCCATATTGGATTGCAAATTAAACTCGAAATTCATACTCAGCATACCAAAAAACCCCTTATACGATACCCAACATGATTTTTTATGACAACGGCGCGGCGGCCATATTGGATTGCAAATTAAACTCGGAATTCATACTCAGCATACCAAAAAACCCCTTATACGATACCCAACATGAAATTTTATGACCACGGCGCGGCGGCCATATTGGATTGCAAATTAAACTCGAAATTCATACTCAGCATACCAAAAACCCCTTATACGATACCCAACATTAAATTTTAAGAACACGGTGCGGCGGCCATATTGGATTGCAAAATGAACAAATATGTATTCAGAATATTGATATCCCCATCAATTGACATACATGATGACACGGCAGCCATTTTGTAAACGCTTTCTAATAAAAAGAACTATTCAAACGACATGAATATACCTTACCTTTCTTCCGTGTGCGGCAATTGATGAAATCGCAGATCCTCATTTTTCCGCGATGATGACTTGCAATCTCTTACAGCACAATTCGTATGCACTATTTTTATTTTTCGGTATTTAAAATAAGGAATTAAAGATATCGATACAATATTAGAATAATTATAGCAAGCGGTCGTGAATGCGTCAGCCCTGAAAGACTGTCCCGAGCTACTAACAAAATTTTGTTCGCAGCTCGGGACAAGCCCGCCTCCGTCTCGTCCCTTGTCCCCCGCACGATTGCTCTGTCTAGACAGCTTCGTCGACCGACTGTATGTCTTTCGGCTGTGCCCAAACTAAGAATAAACTTGTGTTATGGGTATCAGGGCTCTCATTATGTGTGACATTTATAAACATACTTGCTGTTACGTGCACATCTTACTTAAAAATAAAAATATCTTCTTTAACCAAAACAATATTGTTACTTATGACGATTGGGTCTTTTGTTTGGACACAATGTATATTATTGGATTTATATATAGTATATGCTATTTAATAATTAATATATGCTATTTAGATAGTCATTGTGACAGTAATTTTTCAATATTCTCGTAGTCAAGATTCATGATCCATTTACTTATTTTCACCTTAAGTTCATAGTTATTAAGATTGTATATGTGACATTCTTTGTTAACAGCATTGTATATGCGACTCGCAGCGATTGAGAACTGTCTTTCGGCCAGTTTGGTTCTGTTTATCAACGTCACACACTCTCGTACGTCTGCGCCTTGTGGTGGGTACATGATGTAATTGGAGGTTTTGATGTTTATGCACTACAATGTGTAACACATATAACTGTCGCACAGACATTACCTTGCAGTTTCTATACAATGCTGTCGTATTAAATCTATAGTGTTTAAATGTCATCACCTTGAGGACAGCCCTCTGCGCCCTTTCAAGTTGTATCATTGCAGTCTTTGGTGCTCCACCCCAGACTGTTATGCCGAATGATATTATGGACTGACATAAAGATTGATAAACTGTCCTCAAGGTATCGAAATCCGCACTATATCGAAGCTTCTTAAAGATTGCTATCAGTTTTCGTACTCTGCCGCACATTCCTTAATTTGAGCATTCCATGCTATTTGGTTATCTATTTTAATTCCTAAATACTTAATATTAGTTGTTCTCATCAACGAAAGACAAGAGCATTGGTCTGTAAGTTGACTACAGTCATGCACTTTAATGCAAAATAAGTCACTTGGTTGCGTTCTGACCGTAAGTGTGAAGGTTATAAATTTAGTTTTTGTTACATTTAGTGTTAAACTGTTTGCTGAAAGCCAGGATTTTACAATAGCCAACGCGGACTCCGCTCTCTCATGGGCCTTAACCCAATCCGCCGCATGTATGAGAAGCGCCGTGTCATCCGCGTAGGTATATACATTACAATATGGGAGTTTTAGGTCACATAACCCGTTTACATAAATTAGAAACAGAGTTGGACCAAGAATAGAGCCCTGTGGGACACCAAAAGATAATGTACTCTCATCACTCACACATGACGCCACCGTCACTTGTTGTGTACGTTCCGACAGGTAACTTTTAAAAATCCCAATCCTTTCCATTTTTTCCAAAAGCTTAGACACAGAGACAGTATCGAAGGCCTTGGATAGGTCTAGAAATATGCCTAGACACTTATTCTTTGCATCCAATATCCCGACAGCATCGTCAATAAGGGCAGCGTCAGCGTCATAAATTACGTTGTTTATGTAAACTTATTTCAAGATTTGTTTTTCATTCGATGACCTATTGATGTAGGTTTGTTGTATTTGGGTTATTATTACAGTTTTATTTTTATTTTTAATTGTTTCAGAGTACTCATAAAATGTCGCAAAGAGAAAAAAATCCGATTTGGCAGTACTTCGACAAAAGTATCAGTGATATATCAAAAACTGTTTGCAAAATATGTAGCAAGTCCTATTCGTTAGGAAGCCACGAACCAAAAAAACATACATTACACGGACTGAAGCTACATTTATCAAAATTGCATGACAAGGAATACAGGCAAGTACTAAAACGATTGTCAGAATTATACGATTTCAAAAGTGAAGCAAAATTGAAGCGAACAGACTTAAGCATATCATTGCAACAATTGAGCTCAGATCAGTCGACTCTTGTCCAGACAACCATTCCAAGTTTGACCTCTAAACCTAAAGTTGTATTGTGGCCTGATGATCATGAAATTACAAAAAGGATTGACAACACTATAATGGATCTCATAATCGTGGACATGCTGCTTTATACTTTGGTGGAAGGTGAAGCATTCCCCCGACTTAATTGATCTGATCCTCAAGGAGTTCGCAAATATAGGTTTAATATGAAAAATATTTTAGATCGTCTCTTATGCATGAAAGAATTAGATCAAAAGTACAGGATTTAATGGCACAGAGTAAGTGGTCGAGTGCTACTACCGACATTTGGACCAACGCATGTAAAACATGTTCACTTCTCAGTTTCACAGCTCATTTCATCATAAATGATAAACGTCTTAAAGTGATTTTAGGTGCATGTGTGCTAGAACAAGACCATACAAGTCAATGGGTTGACTGGCGTTGGGTTGACGAATGGGGTTTACAAGGCAAGATTTTTCTAGTCCTACGTGACAATGCCGCTAACATGGTTCGCGCGATGCGTGATCAATATGAATCTATAGGTTGTGTCGCACATACGCTCCAGCTTATCATAAAACAAGCGCTAGTTTCAAAAGACGAAAGGGTGGCAGAGGCGTATTAAATGCCCACTTTTCACCGTGTGGATTCCTGTCCCTCGTAATAGGTGGTGAGCCCATTGTCGTGTTAAAATAGACAGACGCAGGTTGTGGCTACCTGCTGTTGAAATTTTCAAGCCGCCCATAAGGCCTTCAACCAGGTTTAACGACTGCCATTTTACTGGCAACCGGGACCAACGGCTTAACGTGCCTTCCGAAGCACGGAAACGCTCGCAAATGTAAATACCACAAAGTGGTCACCCATCCGAGGACCAGCCATAGTGAAAGTTGCGTAACTCTGTGATCGTTTACAGAACACCGAGACCGCTGGGCCACGAGCGCTACATCGCTTCAAACAAAAGGCCTTTTAAAGAAATGTAGAAAAATCATCGGCCATTCCAAATTGACGGAATGTCAAAAACAATGCGGACTGCCAGAACACGCCTTGGTGCAAGACATTGGTGTTAGATGGAACAGCACGTATTTGATGCTGCAAATACTTATGGAACAAAAAAATTCAGTAAACTTATACTGTGTTGAACATGGTAAGGTTGATTCTCTTCAATCTAATGAATAGGTCATTGTAAAGAACCTCACATCCGTGTTGACATTTTTTTATGAAGCCACCCTTGAGTTATCATTTGATAATGCATGTATTTCGATTGTCATCCCTTTGATATCGTTATTAAACCGGAAATTACAAGTTCGCTGTGAAAGTGACAACGAAATGATGACCAACATGAAAAATTCACTATACGAGTCCATGAACATCAGATTTTCGTCATTGAAAAAACTCCCTTCGTTGATGATAGCTACAATATTGGACCCAAGGTTCAAGTCAAAATGCCTCAATTTCAATGAAGTGGACATTGCTGTTACAGAGCTAATATCTTTCTTGACTGAGTCTGAAGTCAGCATGCAATCATCCCGCAGCACCGATAGCGCCAATGTTTTTTCGGCTTCAACTAATTAATGCAGAATAATAGGTAATATGCACCAAATTCCAGTGTTTTAAGGAATTTTATACTTGACAGTTTTCTTGAAACTGATGTCACAGCCGAATATTCGGTTTCAGTTTCGGCCGGAAACCCAGTTTCGGTCGGACTCTATCAAAAATGCAACTGACTAGCGGCCACTGGCGCGGTACTTGTTAGTAGAATTCTATCGGCCGACCGATAGAAGTCTATTGGAGTACGATTGTAATAGTAGACTACGAAAATCTGTCAAAATTGTACCGGTGGCTTTCTATTGAGCGACGATGTCGACACGATTGAAATTGCAGACTCGGCCCTCTGTTATTGTACCTCCATCCTTAGATAGTTAAACTATCTTCAGTGATATCAAACTTGTGCATGCAGAGAATTTTAAGGCGATTACACATTAAGTTGGTTGGGTATTGCGGCGCAAGTTGTGATTGCATCCTCGGTAAGTTTAAGCTTGCATGGGTACGTTTTGTTTGCGTTGCGGTGTAGCGCTGCAGTGTCACGATGCCTTTGTGATCGCATTTGTGACAGATTAGTTTACAGTACACTCGTATGCTGATGTTATTACTGCATTTGATTATGACTCTGGTTTTTCTGTGCTTCAGAAGAGATTGGTCCTGGAGCTGCAGAAAAAATAATTTTCATTTCGATACGACAAAAGATGGTATAGTGGAATTAAAAAAACTGGAAAAGTGTATTAAGAAGCTTACTCAGAACACACTTTTCTAATTGTTGAGCGAAGCGAAACGAAGCGATGCTCCCATATAGCGACTTCAATGGCGTTTGTAACACCGGGCAGAACTTCGCCATTTCTTATCCGTTTTCGGATTTTTTTTCCCTGAATTGGGGAAGACCTAATCTCAGGAACTACTGGTTCAAATTGAAAAGAAATATATTTTTGCAGTAGTCGGAAAATTGGGCTTATCTACATAAATTACCATATAATTAATAAACAGAAGCCGCAGGACTCTGCCAGTCTTAATTAAAGATGTGAAAGTAAATATTTTCCATAAATATCTTAATAAATATAAATTTCGTAGGGACTACTCACACACCGCCATCTGATTCCAAACTAAGCAGAGCTTGTACTATGGTAATCAGATAACTGATAAACATACTTATTACATCCAGCCACTTTTTTTTTATCCTGGGTGGGAATCGAAACCACGACCTCTTGTGTAGCAGTCGGATACACTCCCACCGCGCCACAGATGCAGTCAAAATAATGTTCATATATTTAGTTAAGGTTTTTAAATTCACAGTATCATTATCGGTACGTTTCATTAGGCACTTTAGTATCAAAATAAAAGGTATACATTTGTATCTAATTCTCCATTTGTATTGCTATAACATATACCTTATCATGTCAAATGTTCCAACACAGCGACAAAATCCAACGCTAAAGGCAAAAGTGATAATCTCTCCCGTCTCAGAGTGTAGTTAGACACCTTCGTGAGACTAACGAAGTTCTTATAATCTTCCCCCTCCTTGTCACACCCCGCAACCCTCAGTAATCGAGTTATTGCCTTGCATCTCATGTCTTTCGACTCCCCTACTTTAATGACATCTTACATTTTGAAGACAAAAATTGTTTAGTCATAATGCAGATTACAATTATTGTATGAAATATCAGTTTAAATTTATTAGATGCTGGCTAACACTCGCTGTTCCGTCCGCTTGGTGAAGATTTCCCGTTGCCGTTTCCCACAGAAATTTGTTGCCGGGATAAAGAGTAGATTATGTGTATTCTCATAATGTATACTATATTATAAAGTTTCATCAAAACACATTCAGTAGTTTTTTCATTAAAGAGCAATAAATATACATCCATATGATCTTATAAACTTTCGCATTTATAATATTAGTAGAATCGCAGAGCACTAGCGGATATCTTTCGGTTTAACCCGCGTAGATTCTGTTCCCGTGGATATACGGTATAACATGTAGCTTAAGTTACTCCTTATAGGCATCATTTATTTATTTACACTTTATTGTACGCAGGAAAATACAATTGTATATTGAGATTGTAAGTTAGGGGAATAGTACAATGGGCGGTCTTATCACCTAAAGTGCTATCTGCCAGTGAAATTACCCGTAAAATCGGTCCAGCTTTGGCTTTTAACTTTCCGCACTGTTGGGAGCGATTTCCGTCTGACCCCGTAAGTGCGCCTGCGTCGGCGCCTCGACCATTCCATCCTGCTTGAGGTCCACCTCTGTAGGTGAAGATGCTTGGGCCCCGGAGATCTTGGTCACCCTTAGACCCACATTTAGATTAAGAAGGTTTATCAGCTGTCTAGATCATGGGATCTAGACAGCTGAATAATATTATTGGTAAACATTCTTCCCCGATTCAGATTTTCGCTTTGTCCTCGAATTCCTCCCAAAACAGTCGACACTTTTTGATCAAATTTGACCCATAATACGACATCTAGCCATAAATGGTTTAGAAAAACTAAAACCGAAAACCGGACATACCATGGAGGAATAATCACAGAAAGGAAAATTGACATCAACAAAAGAACTAGAACCTGACGCTTTTGCTCCATTTAGACTTACGGTGGACGGTATATAGTTATATTATTACCTATTAAGTTAATATTAGCTTAATTATCCCATGCCCGTTTACAAAAATAGCCTGGATCCAGGATGCCAGCTATCTGTATAAAAAAATTTCAATGTAATTGATTCAAGGGTTAAATCGTGATTGGGTACAAACATTCTCATAAAGTTTCATATATGTAATGTTTGTGGTTGAGGACTTATATTGTTTTACACACAGCTTCTACTATCATTCTACTATCACGATCTATTTTTATTGTAGTAGCTGTTTTTTAGAAGTCACGATCAATGTCATGGGGTCACGTCTTGAACCAAGATGTCATTTTCACTTTAAATAATCATGATAAAGTAAGCATATTAATTGCTTTAAAAATTATTGACAGTTTGAATACAGTCCATCGCAATAATTTAATGAAATTGGGTGTAAGGGGCCCCACCAAGATCTTCGGGGCCCAAGTCAACCTCCCGTGCTAGTGCGTGCACCTGCTGATTAACGGACGAGGCTCTGGCGCTGGCTTTCCCCTCTGGGGTTGGGAGGTCTGAGGGCGTCGCTCCCATAAAAGCCACCCGCCGAAACAAAAATGAAAAGAAATAAAAGGAATCCTGCTAGGGATAAGGCGCCGCCGCAAAACGGCGCGCAGGAGCCCCGCCCGACTCCTGTGGCAAGTGGGCTAGGGCTGCCGTGTGTCGGGCCAGCACGGCTAAAGAAGTTAGCCCCAACCCGAATCCGCTTCGCATCTTGGAACATTGGCACGCTGACTGGGCGTGCGGTAGAGTTGGCCGAAGTACTCTCCAGGCGGAGGGTGGACGTGGCGTTCCTGCAGGAGACTCGGTGGAAGGGCAACAGAGCCCGGCCTTTGCAGAAAGGCTACAAGCTGTACTACACGGGTGCGCCTGGGGGGGAGAACGGGGTGGCCGTGGTGCTCTCCGAAGGGCTGCAGAGCGGCATCTTGGAGGTGAAACGCTGTAGCTACCGGCTTATGATCGTGAGGGTGCTTATCGATGGGATTATTACCCACCTGATAAGTGCCTACGCGCCATAGGCCGGTTGTAGCGACGCCGATATGATGTCGTTTTGGGGCCAACTCGAGGGAGTGCTTCGGAGCATTCCGTTGTCACAGGGAATCGTTTTGGGCGGCGACCTAAACGGTCATGTGGGTGAGAGGTGTGAGGAGTTTGAACGTGTTCATGGTGGTTTTGGATATGGCACCCGCAACACTGACGGAGAAACTATCCTCAGAACGTGTGCGGCTGCCGATCTGGCCATTGTGAACACGTATTTCAAAAAGAAATCCGAACATCTCATCACCTACAAGAGCGGGAGGCGTACAACTCAGATCGATTTCCTACTCACTAGGCGACACAGCATCGGCAAGGTGGCCAACTGCAAGGTCATACCCGGTGAGAGTCTTACTGCACAACACCGTCTCCTTGTCATGGACCTCTGCGTGAAGCCTAAAGGCAAACGCATCGAGCGGTGCCAGCGCCGCTTCAGATGGTGGCTGCTTGATGAAACTAGGTCCCAGGAGTTCGTCTCAGCTGTCGGTGACAAGTGCACCTACACTGAAGGCGAACCAGTTCAAGATTACTGGGACAAAGTTCAGGCGGCCATCCTTGGAGCGGCGAAGGTGGTGCTCGGTGAGTCTAAGGGTGGACGCAAATGTGACAAGGAAACTTGGTGGTGGAACGACGTAGTCCTGAGGGAGACCAGGGAGAAGAAAGCCCTCTTTAAAAAGTGGCAAGCGACCGGATCTCCCGAAGACCGCGACGCGTACAGGGCTGCCAAGCGCGCCACAAAGAGAGCTGTAGCCAGAGCCAGACGAGACCACTTACAACCTTTGTATGATAAGCTGGAATTGTCTGAGGGGCAGAAGCTCATCTATAAGCTGGCGCGCTCCAGGGTCAAAGCGGCACAGGATATATCCAAGTGTCGCTGTGTAAAAGACCCTGAGGGCAACCTGCTAAGCGAAGACCTCGCGGTAAAGGAGAGATGGCGCTCGTACTTCCACGAGCTGCTTAATAAACAGCATAAAGAGGTGCAGCCTCCGGACCTCCCTCCGAATCAGTGACTAGTGCCACCGGTAACGCCTGGAGAAGTCCTGACTGCGTTTTGCCGCATGAAGAATCGGAAAGCTGTCGGACCCGATGGAGTCCCCATCGAAGCCTTGAAGGCGATGGGTCCACGCGGTGTGGGCATCTTAGTAAACCTTTTTAACCGCATACTCCTCAGCGGGCAGATCCCAAACCAATGGAGACTGAGTATTATTACTCCAGTCTTCAAAGGTAAGGGGTCAGTGCAAGAGTGCGGGAGCTACCGCGGTATTAAGGTGATGTCCCACACCATGAAGATCTTCGAGAGGATTATAGACTCTCGGATCCGGCAGGAGTGTACTCTCTCGGAGTGTCAATATGGGTTTCGCCCTGGTCATGGGACCACGGACCCTGTTTTTGCCCTGAGGGTTGTCGCAGAGAAATACAGGTCGAAGAACACGCCTCTGCACTGTTTGTTTCTAGATATGCAGAAGGCCTTCGACTGTGTTCCTCGTGCGATGATCTGGTGGGCACTGCAGTCCAAAGGGGTTCCAGAGGTCTATATTGACACTATCCGGGACATGTACTGTGATTCCGATTCAATGGACCGGACTGCTGTTGGCGACACGAAACCCTTCCCCATCACCGTCGGGGTACACCAGGGTTCTGTCCTTAGACCGCTTCTGTTCAGTGTAATATTAGACGAATTGTCGGATAGCATCAGAAACCCGCATGAGCAGCCTCCATGGTTGCTCATGTATGCTGACGATATTGCGCTGGCAGACGCAGACAGGGGCAGATTGGTGCGACGTGTAAAGGCGTGGAAGGAGACGCTTGAGAACGGCGGTCTGAAACTAAATGTGGCGAAGACCGAGTACTTGGCACTAAACTCGACAGATCCCACATCCGTCCGCATAGGCGGTGATTTGGTCGAGCGCACGGACCAGGTTAAATACCTGGGATCTGTTTTTCACACGTCCAGTGACATCGATTGCGATGTCAAGTCACGCATTGCTGCCGCGTGGGCCAAATGGCGGGAGATGACCGGTGTCATTTGTGACCCTAAAATGCCGATCCGGTTGAAGGGACAGGTCTACAAAACCATTATTAGACCTGTCCTTTTACATGGCAGTGAGACGTGGCCGATATTGGAGCGACACAAGCAGGAGCTGCGTGTCACGGAAATGAAGATGCTGCGGTGGATGTGTGGAGTCACGCGGATGGACCGCGTGAGGAACTCTCGCATCCGCGGCAGCCTTCACGTCCGTGACATTGCACACAAGTTGCAAGAGTGTCGCCTTCGTTGGTATGGTCACGTCTTGCGGCAAACGCCGGGCTATGTAGGTAACAAATGTCTGGCCATGTCAGCCCCGCCGGGTCCCGGTAAGAGTGGAAGACCCAAGAAGTGCTGGCTTGACGTCGTAAGGGATGACATGCGTGCCAATGGTCTCACTACAGGGGATGCCGACGACCGTGCGAAGTGGAGGAGAAAATGTAGGAAAGCGAACCCCGGGCGTCGCGAGACGCAACTGGGACAGACGCGCGGATGATGATGATGATGATGCAATAATTTAATGAAAATTATTGTAGTACTGACTGACTGTAGCTCGATAGATGGCTCTGGCTTAATACTCTTGAATGGGAGTTACAAAGGTATTGAAGAATTTTAACTCGTTTCGATACCGTTCTGGTAGTTCCGTAGCTTAGAACATGGTTAGGCAAAGGTCACAGGTTCAAGTCCTGTCCTGAAAGTCCTGTCCTTGTCTTTTTTTCACTATAATAAAAAAAATATATAGCATAATAATTGCTTTAATTTATCCATAGACTAGTCTTACGCCAGAGTCAGCAGGTGAGTGGTTAACTGTTAATGCAATAATGAAAAGGTTAACACAAAAGTAAAGTATAGAATCGGGCACACTATCTTATAATATCGCTATTTATGTGAACATTTACGTTGTAACAATTGTTTATCATTGATAATAAAATTACCTACTTATTACAGTAAATGATAGTCCCAATACATTTATAATGTGCTACCTTGGCGATACTAATTAATTACATAAGAAACTACGTTTAATTTATCAAATACGTTTAATGAAATAAGGGTCACAGTAGACTAGCTAGTTTTAATATCTGCAACCAACGATTTTGTCGCTTTTTAGAAGTTTAATACATCGAAATGCCTAAAAAGTAGCTGGGGGCCGAGTCTACTATTGACAAGCTGTAGAAAAGAACCAGACCAGAATCGTTGTTTTAGCTGTTAAAATGTTAGTAGACTATCAAAAACGCAACTGACAAGCGGCCACTGGCGCGGTAAGCGTTAGTAAAATTCTATCGGACGACGGATAGAAGTCTTTTGGAGTACGATTGTAATAGTTGACTACGAAAAACTGTTGAAATTGTACCGGTGGCTATCTGTTGAGCGACGATTTCGACACGTTTGAAATAGCGGACTCGGCTCCCAGGTCTCCGGTGGCCCTATATTAATTTACTTGGAGCTAAGTTTTGAGAAAAAAGTTCAGGATGGGTTATTTCTGTATTATTTATGTGACTTTTCGACGAACTCTCCGGTCATGAATAAAATGTAATTGTTCAGAAATTATGCCAATCACTCGATTCGAGTTGCCCATCGATTTTATATCGAGTGCTCATGCTCAGTGTTCAATTAAATATATAAATACGTATTTTTTTGAATTGCCTTGTTAGTCCAACGGCTTAACGTGCCTTCCGAAGCACGGAAACGCTCGCAAATGTAAATGCCACAAAGTGGTCACCCATCCGAGGACCAGCCATAGTGAATGTTGCGTAACTCAGTGTTCGTTTACAGAACACTAAGTTTCACATTACTTTACTAAGTAATGTGAAACTTAGTGTTACTACAAGTAATGTAACTAAGTAATGTTTATTAAAGTAAAAACTAAAAAAAAATAGAAGTTACCTTAGGTTTCACTAACACTGAAATTAATTATTCTTTGTCGTGACCCAATCACTGTTAAAATCAACAACAATGCAATTTTTTGTTTAATAACAACCAACTGTTTGACAAATGTGTTTTACTAGTGCTAATGAAAACCAAATTTATTTGCACAGGTCTACCCAATTATGGTTGAGTAGTGCGTTAGTATGTGGTTCCGTAGGTCTAAAATTCACAAATCAATCTGTTGCGAAGTCGAGTTACAAACTGAAGGCCGAGTCCACTCGTAGTAGACTCTGCTCGTAGTGGCCGCTAGTCAGTTGCATTTTTGATAGTCTACTAACATTTTGACAGCTAAAAACAGCGATTCTGGTTCTATTCTACTGCTTGACAATACAAGGATTCTGGTTCCAGAATCGCTGTTTTTAGCTGTCAAAATGTTAGTAGACTATCAAAAATGCAACTGACTTGCGGCCACTGGCGCGGTACGTGTTAGTAGAATTCTATCGGCCGACTGATAGAAGTCTATTGGAGTACGATTGTAATAGTAGACTACGAAAAACTGTCAAAATTGTACCGGTCGCTTTCTATTGACGACGATTTCGATTCCTGATTGCTTGAGTGATATGTAACCAGAACAAAATATAATATGAAACACGAAATTGCGATGAACATGTACACAGTGGTCATTATCATCAACTTGAGGGCCTTTTGAGGACCTTTCCATCAGTAGTAGAGGAACTCCTACATGTATTATTCTGCTTGTTTAGTGTTTTGTGCTATCATTGCACCGGTGTCCACAAACAGGGTATTCATTCTCACAGTTTGAGTCTGGAACGGTAGAGCTAAAGCTCCGGACTTTGGTTGACTATTCGTATTAACTCGTGACCACGGTTATATAATAAAGGTTTTATCGTTTTCTATACATGTAAATAATATCATCATCATCATCCGAGCGTCTGTCCCAGTTGCGTCTCGCGACGCCCGGGGTCCGCTTTCCTCCATTTTCTCCTCCACTTCGCACGGTCGTCGGCATCCCCTGTAGTGAGACCATTGGCACGCATGTCATCCCTTACGACGTCAAGCCAGCACTTCTTGGTTCTTCCCCTCTTACCGGGACCCGGCGGGGCTGACATGGCCAGACATTTATTTACCACGTAGCCCAGCGGTTGCCGCAAGACGTGACCATACCAACGAAGGCGACACTCTTACATGTAAATCATAATGAACATATATTATGTGGATTTAGAATTGATAGGTGTAATATTATAAATGTTTTGTACATTTACGAACCTTACTTGTAATGTTGTGGAATAAGGAACAACGTTCGACAGAAATGAGTTCTATGTATGGCTTCAAAGAAAATCTAATATAACCCAAAAGTAAAAATCACTAGACATAATAAATAGGTTTCCCGATAAGACGACGTGTCGCCACCCCGCGCTGACCACGTTCAGTTATTAAGTATCATAGAATCTTGAATGAAGACTTCGGTTTCCTTCCTATTAAGTATAGTTTTAATCAAATTGGTTTAATTTTCAAGCTCTTATGAAACTACATAATTTAAAGTATTAAAAGTTTTATGTTTATTACTCACGTCTTTATCCCCTTAGGGGTGACCGTGATTATTATAAGTCCACATTTCACCGTGAGCATTTTTGGCCCACAAAATAGGTGGTGCGCCCATTGCCATGTTGTAAAAGACAGACGCAGGTTGTGAATACCTGCTGTTGAAAATTTTCAAGCCACCCTTAAGTTCAAATATTAAAATATTAGTGATACTTAATCGAAACCACAGAATTTTCTGTCGTTATTGTAATTACCACAAACCTTTCGTTCGAACCCGTGTAGCAAGTCTAATGTTTTAGCCAATAGGTTACTGAATTTTAAGTATGTTCAAAATAAATAAATGTTTAGCAAATTTAGTAATCTGGTTGAAAATGTACCGAATAATTTAAAACATGCTGATAAGTGAATTATTTATGTCATCGGAAAGTATGATAAATCTATCTATCATCTATCAAATCTATCTATATAAATCTATCATAAATAAATATATATCTGAAAGTATTCACTATATAAATACACATACATAATTCGTTCGAAATTCCTTACCCACCTCAGTCGGGTAAAAACCATGGTAAAAACGATACCGATTCTAAAATTTTATACCTATTCAATAGACAGTGTAAAATTCTAGATTCTATGACACGTAATTTGAGAAATTTTCTGGCAAATAGCCCAAGAGGGCGGGTTAATGGCAGCAAGCATGCAACTCGTACTCACTGCTACAAAATGCAATTGACTACCGACTGACCAACTATTTTTTGTATTTTTAATCTCAATTTTATTTTTATTAAAGTGAGTTTTATTTTTACTAACTAGATATATTTCCCTTCCTAGTCAGAGATTACAGATTGCCAGGTTTCGTGATCCATGCATACTTATTTATTATTTTTTACTTTTACTTATTTCGCTTTCTGCAGATACATTAATTGTTTCATACATATGCACGTATTACTGGCTGTTACAAAAGAGTGGCCATAGGTTTATTGCCAGGTTCTTCCTCAGGCTCTACCTATTCTTTTGTGAATCTGGCATGGTTTTCTAAATTCTGGTTGTGAAAATGTAAAAGCAGTAATCTTGATGTTCATGTGTTACTTTGTGACCTACATGAATAAAGATTAGAGGTATTCGAGCAGTTTTGACCTTTCCACCCATTAATTGGTACCTACAAGAAAAAATTTCACCAAATCTACCAAATTAACCTCACATAAAGAGTATTGTATATTTACATCGATTCAATTACTGTTGTGTCGTCATTATTAGAGCTAAAATGCTAAAATTAAATCAACATACTAGTTAGATGAATTTATGAACATTGCAAGGCCTTTGAAATGGAGGCACAAAATTCTGTTATAATTTGTGTGTCGCAGCTATTGCTCGGTGCAAGTATTACAAACAGAAGGGACAAACAAACCCCGGTATTGTGTGCACTGAAAAGTGCCTTTGCAGGCATCATGCACTCATGAGTATACTCATGACTTCATTCAAAATATACATTAAGTAGGCACTAGCGGAAGCTCTCGGCTCCATCCTAGGAAAACTTGGTTTTGACACCGATTTCTCGTGCGAATATTTGTTCAAGCTATAGATACTTAATTTTATAAAGTTGAAGAGTTTCTTTGTTTGGTTGAATGCGCTAACCTCAGGAATTACTTGTTCGAATTGAAAAAAATCTTTATGTGTTAATAGCCCATTTGAATGAATAAATGAAATATCTTTATTCATGTAGGTCACAAAGTAACACTTATGAACGTCAAGGTTATTGCTTCTACATTTACTGCCAGTTTCGCCAAGCAATAGGTAGAGTCTGAGGAAGAACCTGGCAATAAAACTTATGTCCACTCTTTTCTAACCGCCAGTAATTACATTAGTTTGATTTACATGATGTTTGACCAATTATATAGTAATGAATTTCTACATAAAAAAAACAAAATCAATGTTGTGTTTAAAATCATATTAAAATTAGAGCTATTTTAGTTGCCAGTTCTAAGGGCAGCCTACACTTTAAGAAGAAGAATCTAGCAAGAAAGTCAATGGATGCTCTTTTAAGTGGCTTACAACATTAAAATTACACTAACATTGTTCCTTTGGATTTATGTGAGAACAGTCGACTAAACTTAGTTTGCCTTAAATTTAAATAATATTATTTGTAATAATTGCTATAACAGCTATGAGCTGACCAGTCCCAACAGACGGCACCCGTTCACGGGTTTGACATATATATCAGCCATTGCTCTACTCAACCGTATTATAGGGTATAAGGCGACCCGATACATACGCACATCCGCCACCACTGCCAAGACACTTAGGCGAGCATGACATACCCAAAAACTGCACAGCAACTATCATGTCAATTTCAAAATAATAAATAAGTCTACTTGGTGCTCACACAATAACAAACTCAAATTACATATTTGTGTATAGTACTTGTTAAAATTTATTATGAAGGCTATAAGCGATACATCATGACGCTACTCTGGAGAGCGGAGCAGCAATCACAAATGCCTACAAATAGGGTATTTTTTTAAATACAAATAAATGTCAGCAGTACAAGTATTTTCATTCAAGATGTGTAGCAAGTTCCACGAAAGGCCATCAATCAATAGTATAAAATAAACAGTCAATAGTTAACTAGATAACTGATAAACATACTTATTTATTTCCAAATTCTTACATATTATACATCGCAAGACGCAACTGGGACAGACGCTCGGATGATGATGATAATTTTATATAGCATACACCCAGACTCTGGGACCAATGTTTGTGGATCACACAAGTATTTATTCCGACCCGGGAATCTATAATAACATGGTTAACATAGTTCAAAGACGAATCAATCTAGTTTTTTGCTATCCTTGTGATACTGAGGTCGATTCAGTTGGCTATTAAATTTATTACTAAAATTATTATTAGTCTTCATAATTTTTTACTCATACTACTGAACTCTTAACAGACAATTCTCATAAGAATATCAAGAGTTTCTTTAAGATTAATATTAAAACAAAATCGGTATGTGCGAATACTATGCAATTCAATAATGGATGTTCCGAATTTTATGATTCTTGCTTAATTGGATTTGTTTCAGCTGTACTGTACAGTGTACAATTATTAAAGGACAGAGAAAATCATGCAAAATAAGTGTCACATCATACATTTAAACAGATAAATAAAACTAATGTCTGTTAGTACCGTAAAATTAATAGCTCATATCCAAAAAAAAAAATTATAAAGTTTCTCTGTTTTTTTATCTGTTGCTCTGTCTGTCTGTTTGTTCCGGCTAATCTCTGAAACGGCTGGATCGATAGGTACTTCTAACGGGACTTTTACTGGTAGATAGCTAATGTTATAAAAAAAATTAGGTTTTATTTTATTCGCGTATTTGCACGGGAACGGGAACTACGCGGGTGAAACCGCGGAGCGACCACTGGTGTACAAAAAATCTGCTATATTCGGAATATTTATGATATTGTATTTAAATTTACCTAATGATTTTTGTTGAGTAATTATTAACCTAAATTGAAACTTACAGTGTAATATATAATACAGAATCGGCACTATTAGTATCGGAATAAATTAATAAACTAATTTGTCGATCGTATTATTATGTTTATTCGGAACCGATCTTGATGTGGTATTTCGATCACCGCTCGATCTTTTATTTTAAAAATTTTGACGTTTACGACGGCCATCAATCATTCGCTGTGTGGCGCCAAATTATCGTTATAAAACCGCATAGGTGGATAGGTTATTGACTTAAACATAGTTTTTGGGAATCATTCCGTATTGCTTTGTAAGTTGGGGAGTTTATCACACGTCATTAATCTGATTTTCATTACCACATTTAGACAAAAGGTTTATGCGAAAAATACCTATAATAATATGCAATAATGGTAGGAATGGGTTCCGGTTGCCAGTAACATGGTAGTCGTCACAACCTTTACGTGTCCATATCATCATTTGGACAACATAGAATTGTTGAATAGGGGACATATTTTATGACCAGAGCCATGGTTAAACAGATCTATCCCTTTGGGATTAACCTCTGGATTCATTTCACATATAAAATGAATATATATAAAAAATAAAATAAAAAGCTTAATATTCCTCACAAAAGAAATCTAAACTGGTACTTAAAGTTATGTACTAGTAGACAATTTCTATAAAACAAGTAAGTATAAATTAAAAAGTAGATTTGTTAGTTTATATTTTAGTAAGTGTGAATAAATGAGTATGTTACAAAAAAACTTAACTTAAAGATCTATTTATCTAATTTTAATGTTAGTAGTAAATATTTAATTTTATTATCTTTATTTTCTTACTAACTTTTTCCTTGCAAGGAACCCATTATTGAGTGAAGGCCTCGTCCAAAGATGCCCATTTGTCTCTGTCTTTTGCTCCTTGGAACCGATTTGAGCCGGCGGTTCTTTTAATTTCATCTTCCCATCGTGTCTGTGGTCTTTCTCTACTTCTTTTACCTAGTGGTCCTCGCCATTGTGTAGCTTTTACGGTACATCTCTGGTCCATCATTCTTGCGACATTGCCCGCCCATTTCCACTTTAGTTTCAACGCATAAATAAGAGGATTGACACACACTGCTTTTGTTCTTGCTCTGATTCTTGTGTGCCGTATTTTATATATTCTCTTTATTTTAAGCATACTTCGCTCCAGTCCTCGTTGGCAAGTGGTGATGTTTTGCCTAGATTTGGCTGTAAGTTTCCATGTCTGGCATCCATATGTCAAGCAAGGTATAAGGCTGGAGTTCATTATCCTAGTTTTTATTCCAATAGGCATGTTACTGTGAAAGATTTCTTTTAAACTCCAGTATTTGTTCCATGTTAGTTGAACTCTTCTTTTTATTTCGTTTTTGTTTGTCTTTTGTCAAAAATCATATGATGATAAGATTTTCCTAAATATCTGTATCTTTTAGTATATTCTATAGGTTTATCATAAATTGTTTACCTTGTTGATTGATGGCACTTATTGGAACTTGCTACACATCTTGAACTATTTTATTAACACTTGTACTGTTCCACTTATTTACTATTTAAATAAGTGGAACAGTACAAGTGTTTAGTTCAAGATGTTTATCATACATTTCAATTTATTTCTGACAACTATTCGTCATTATCATGGTCTTAGTGAGATTGATCTCTAATCCTACCTGTGAACTAGTTTTTGTAGGGATTCGATCATTAGTTACAGTTGTGAGCATGTTTCTGCTAATATCACTAAGTCATCTGCAAATCTTAGATGGCTTAAAAAGGCGCCTAGTATAAATATTCCCATGTTGGTCCGGTCTAGCTTTTTTAAGATGCTTTCAAGGATGGCTATAATTGGGGAAATCGGGTCGCCCTGCCTTACTTCTCTATTTATTGGGAAGCTTGGACCCAACACTTCTAGCTTAATCCTAGCCGTACTTTTCTTGTAAATACTTCTGATAACCTTAGTATATAATTCACTTACTCCATAATATTCCAGACTTTCTCAAATGCTTTTGTTTGTTACCGTATCGAATGCCTTTTGGTAGTCTATAAAAGTCAGATAAAGGGGTCTTCGCTTTTCTTGGTACTTCTCTATGATAAGTTCAAGAGTGTGAATGTGATCTATTGTAGAAAAACCTTTTCTGAAACCTGCCTGTTCTATCGGTTGCCTAGAATCAATTATAGGACTAATTCTTGTGTTTATTATATCTGCAAACACGTTATTTACTTGGTAGTAAACTTATTGGTCTATAAGTTCCTATATTCCTTAGATCCCCTTTCTTGTATAACAGGATGATATTAGATTCAGACCATTGTGTTGGCGTCAAAGAGTTCTGCAGTATCAGATTGTATAGTTCAGTAAGTGGATTGGCCAGGATTTGGCTTGCAACTTTCAGTACTTCCTTGGTAATATTTTCAGTTCCAGGAGACTTTTCCCATTTTATCATTTCACATGTATTTACTAAATGTAACTCAACTCCCTCACACACAACCACACACATAGCCTCGTACCCTCACACATTTATAAGATAGATGTGCACTCTCTTAAACGCATATTTATAATATTATATATATTTTGTAATTGTATAATTAATAATTCTTCTGTTGTTGTACGAAATATTATAAACCAGAACACCAAAAATTGTATACCTACTTTCGCAGTTATGTAATTACTGAGTTGGAAACCTGGTGACCAGTATTACAGAAAATTTATTACTTACTTCAGGCTTCAGTGATCCACAACCAAATTATATTGTCTTTTATCATAAAAAATATTGATATCTACGTTTTTAGTTGTTGATAAATAAAAGCATTATTATTCATTATGATATTATTAGTTAAGATAGCCTAGTTGGTTATGGTGGCAAGTGAGAATACGCTGGTTCGATTGAACTTGCAACTGAGTATACTAATTACTTTTCAAAATTATTTCTTATTTCGGTAGGGCTTAATTACACATTTGTTGCATTATAATAATTTCTAGAATTAAAACATTAAACAGAAATACGTGAAAGATGGTAAAATTAGTTACTGAATGCATTAAATGGTGGAGCGTTCACGGCAAAACCGTTTACGGGCATAATAATCATTAAAATATATTTCCATTATATTCGAGCCCAAACTCAAACCTGCGCGATAACAATCTTTATCCTTTTATTAGGGTACCGTAACATGGTCATCATCTAATCGCTATTAGAAGACAACTATCGAACGATTGTTTAAAAAATCACTGGAGATGTACCTAGTTCGTAAAACAATTAAATCTATACAGAAAATATATTTTAAACTAATGCAGATTGGAATGTTTTAAAGTATCTGATTATTTGATAATAGTTTTTATTATCAATCACGCATTATCCCTGAAGGGGCGGCAGAGGCATATCATAATAATAATAAATTTATTATTGATTCTCACAGAATACATGTACAAAATTATGAGAATTGTCCCAGTAAGTTATTGAAATAGGTACTTGTGTTGGGAAACGCCATAACGTAATACGCTCACTTTTCTCCGTGTGTATTCCTGTCCCACGTAATATGTGCAGAGCCCATTGCCGTGTTGAATTAGACAGATGCAGGTTGTGGCTACCTGCAGTTTAAAATTTTCAAGCGAAAAAGCCAGAGACCCTTAAGATTACCTACTTCATCATCAGTCTAAAGTTATGATTTGAAATTGTGGACTGGACATAATTGTTTAGTTTATATCAGTTTTGGACATAGGCATGAATGTGTTAATATCATAGATATCTTAACTTCATCAGTTAAGATTGTCTATAGTTAATATTATATGTACTCGTTATATAAAAAAAATCTTAAATTTTTTTTTGAGAATTGACTGTTAAAATTTTGGTTTGGATTGCAGAAAGATTATAGATTTGTAATAGGCTTGCGTCTTATTAAGTGGTGACCAACAATACTACTAGCAAGGTATGGGTGTGTATATCTATATGTATATATATATAAATATATATATATATTTATAGGCTACATTTTTTCTCTATATTATAACCCTTGAAATAAATCAAACAGATACACAACGTGGAGCTGTGATGAACTTCTAACTGTATGATAATAAATACTTTTTCTCAATTTATTTTAATTTATATACTTTAAATAAACGGTCATAGTACGGTAACGGTATGGCACTTTTATAGCAAATGCAGCTTCCAGTTAAGGGGTCCAGATATTTTTTCTCGGTGTCATGTCCTTTTAATTCATTCAATTTATCATTAAATATATCGGTTTGCGGTCCACCAAAATCATTCGCAGATATTTTAATAAATAGGAATATGCGGCGTTAGTCGTCAGATGCACTAACTAGCTATTATGATTGAATTTCATACTCTGTCCTGTATGATCCACCAACCTGATCCACTAGTGTATTGAATTAGCAAAGTTCACTGTGATTCACCACTGGTCTGGGTGGATCTATCGAGACTTTAATCTCTTAATATGCTCGATATCTAATTAGGATCGAACTTAGGAAATTTTATAAGATCGATCACAGATGTAGGTGGACCCTGTGATACTTGCATCTCTTAACAAATAAAACTATGTTTAAATTTAATCTATTGCTAATATTAATACATTTTCAGGAACAATATTAGCAATAATGAAAGTCGTCGGAATAAAACAAAACCTACGGATCCCCGAGTGTAACTTATTACACTTGATTGTCTTTTTTAACCAAAAATCATACTTGAATGCTGGGGAATGGAAAATAAAGCAAGTAAATGTTTCTGTAACATATAATTTTGTAATAACTAGGTATTCGATACGAATCAAATTATTTTAGGGAACAAAACATGGTAATACCTATGTCTTGGAATTATGTATGGAATATACTTATCCGAATATATGTTTTGTATTATTTAATTGTAACATTTAAGTTAGACACTTTCTAAAAAGCGCTCGTAGCCTCGCTGACTCAGTGTTCTGTAAATGACCACTGCGTTAAGCAATTTTCGAAATGGCTGGTCACGCATGGGTGACCCCTTTATGGCATTTACCTTTGCAAGCATTCCCGTGCTTCTGAAGGCACGTTAAGCCGTTGGTCCCGGTCGCTAGTAACAATGGCAGTCATTAAGCCAAGTTGAAGGCCTTTGGGCGGCTTGAAAAATTGCAACAGTATGTAGCCACAACTGTTTATTTCAACTAGGTAATGGAATCACCTCCTATTACGTAGGACAGGAATACACATGGTGAAAAGTAGGCATTTAATATGCCTCTACCGATAATGCGTAATTGATAAACATACTTTCCGCATCCTTTTGGAGGTTGATTGGCGGTAGTGTATCGCGCTGGTCAGACTGGTTGGTTCTAAGTTTTGTTTAGACCCTTCCTATCTTCACCAGTTGTTTGTTAGTGAACAGGTGTACAGCGTGCAGTTCAGGCATGTTTGGGCCCCAAACATCTCGGTGGGGCGTCTGTCACTATGAACCCTTTATAATATTTAGTACTCGTTGACACGTGGAGAAGTTTTCCCGTTCCCGACTCCCACAGGAATTTGTTCCCGGGATAAAAAGTATAGCCTATGTATTATTCTGATGTATAAGCTATGTTATTGTAAAGTTTCATCAAAATCCATTCAAAATCATTTCAACTTTGCGTGAAAGAGAAACAAACATCCATGCTTACAAACTTGTTGGTTCATAATATTAGTAAGATATGTATTTTATACAACAAATGGTAGGCTACAACACATATAGGTAATAGGCAGATATTAATTATTTTTTTATGAAAATGGCACAGCTTTTGATATTGTTTTATTTATCAGTCACGTCTCTATCCCCGAAGGGGCATACTATACTCCCACATCTCACCATATGTACCATTTTTATCCCACGTAGCAGGGTGGGAGCAGTAGGTAAGCTTTATTAACACTATTTGTCTAGGATTTGAACCATACTTATAAAAAACCAAATACCTAAGCCTATTACCTTAAACTAACATAATTTACTGCTCTACACAGTAAAAGAAAGTATTTTCATTCGTATTTTTACTACGATTTCCAATGAACAACAATCAAACATCAAAAAGTTTACAAACACGCACACAAGACGCTAATTACTTGCAGTGGTACCGTAAAAAGTGCACACACGTGAAGGCTAAAGCCACGTAGTGTGTGGGGGCAGGAGGCCACTCCCTCGGCAACGCCTGCTCATTTTAAATTGTAATTACAATTTATTATTGTCTCTGTGCCGCCTTCATCGCTCGACGCCATTTTATCGATTACTGCAGTTATATTTATTTGAATATTTCTTCAGTTTAGCTTGAGATTATTGATTATTTAGATAGATTAGGTATATTTCTCTGGGTTCACAGATTACAGATAAAGACAATTTGGCAAGTTTTGGATAGTGTTAAATACATCCTGTCTAAATAGGCATGTCTTCTTCAACTTATTAAATTGATTTGGAGGGTCCCTTTTAGTTTGCTATTAGGAGCAGCTATTTTTTAGTCAATAGGTCTACCGCTAGCAGGTGAGGTTTCTTGGTCCTCAGAAAACTTAATGGGGACACATCTAAAAAAGAAAGCATACATTCATTATGAAAACATAAGTTATCATTCAAAACATTGTTATGTTATTTCTATAACAATTCACTCATTTTTTTATATATTAAAATATAATGTAAATACCTCTAAATATAATGTAATGAAATTGTAAATGAAAACTATTTTGAACTAAATAGGCATGTTATATTTTGGTAATAATACCTTATAAACTTCTGTACTAGAGACTTTTGTGCGGAATACTTTTTTTTTGTGTAGAAATCCTCATGGATACTATGCCGTACGAACCACACGTATACCTTCCATCTGTCTATAACCGGGAGTCCTTAAGACTTCTTTGAAATATTTGCCCTATCCAGCAACAACGACTCCTAGTTCAAGAGCCTTTTTTATACGAGGATTGATCCGCTTATAGACTACCCACTGCTGGCTTGTTTGGAGGTTGCCCAGCACCTGATCGTGGTGGCACTGGGAATACCCACTAAAACTCCTCGGCTACCTTTCTAACCTATTAGAGGTGTTTTGGGACCTGTTAAAATCACCAAAACACTTCTAGGCTGCCCGCCCTTTCCGGGGTACCGCGATGGAGGATTATCTGGGTAAGCTCAGATCATCCCCAGACGTGGTGGCCTGTGCAATGCACACGTCTGTGCCACCTGACGTGTGAGGTCACTCTCAGGGCTAGACAAGACCTGCTGTCAAAGCCGCCTTCTCCTGCCCATATACGCCGGATGGGAGCGACCAGAGCATCCTCTTCACACTCCCTCTCCGCAGCTTCCTTCGTCGTTATGATGGTCTCGACGAAAATTGAAACCGCTCCCCATGCCTCTGCACTGCCAAGCATAGCTTGCACTATACTTGACACCGCAATTGCTACTCCACCGAGCGCTACGTTTCGTTTGTAACACTCGTTTTGCTAGGCCCGGCACACAGCAATTGTGTGTTCGGCTGTGTCGTCTGGGGTGCCGCAGTGGTGACACATCGGTGTCTCCTCACGACGCGCGACAAGGAGCAGGTAATGACCGAATTCGGTCATAGTACAATAGTCTACACTTTAATCAGTTTCTTACCAGATTCTTTTTCATAAAGAATAGGCTGCGCTTGGCACTGGTAACTAGCTTAGCTCTTATTTTGATTTGGTTTAAATTCATTGGAGACTATAGAATTTGTTAAAACATCATGTAAATATAACTAATGTAATAACTGTCGTTTAGAAAAGAGTGGCCATGACATTTATTACCAGGATCTTCCTCAGGCTCTACCTATTGCATAGCAAATCTGGCAGTAAATGTATATCTTGACGTTCATAAGTGTTACATTGTGTCCTATATGAATAAAAAAAATCATTTCCATTTCGTTTCATTGTTTAAAATGTGTGGGATTTTTTTTGTCGAGCAAAATATTTTCCCGTGTTTTGGACCACTTTTTATCTCAATCAGAGATATATCTCATCAAAGGTTTTTTTTTTGCTATAATATTGTAATTTGTTTATATAAAATTGCTTTAAAATCATGCAATTTGGGATAACCTGTCGTTAAGTTAGAGAGAGTAACTAGTCAAAATATAATCTTAATAAGTATCCCTAACAATATTGTTTCAGTATTGTTGTCCAGCATGAATGCTCTTCACTATCTATTTCTAATATGTATCAAATTTGTTTAACCCCACAATGCTACCCCATATAAAGTGTGAGACACACCCCACGAATACAAACAATATTGGATTTATACATTTAAGAAAATACTCGTATAATCGATTGTTTAGTGTTCTGGAAACGAGGTGATAAGTCATGATATGAGTGACTGCTTGTGGCATTCAAACTTACAAGCGTTTCTGAGACTCGGGAGGCACGTTAAACCGTTAGTCCCGGCTGCCAATAACATCATGGTGTCGTAAAGCAGAGTTTAAGGCCTTATGGGTGGCTTAAAAAATTTCAATAGCAATTAGCGACAACCTACTACTGCCAGATATAATCTAACACTCATTACGACTGCCTCTGTGGCGCGGTGGGAGTGTATCCAACTGCTACGCAAGAGGTCGTGCGTTCGATTCCCACCCAGGATAAAACTTAGTGTGATGAGCACGATGGTTTATTGTGTCTATAATATGTATGTATTTAGAAATATATAAGTATGTTTATCAGTTATCTAGTTACCATAGTACAAGCTCTGCTTAGTTTGGAATCAGATGACGTGAGTTGTCCCAACAATATTTATTTTTTATTAATTGAAACAAAAAGCAACTGGTGGAATGTGGGCGTATGGTATACTTCTGCCTATCCCTTTTGGGAAAAAAACTGAGTATATATTATGTATTCTAAGGTGTTGGCAATAATTTATGACTTTACATACTATTTTTTTCCTTTTGGAAACAATCAGAACGTAAATATAATCGTCGAAAGTATACCTATTTATTTCAACGTAATTGGCCGGCAAGAGAAGAACATTATCGCATTAGTTACAAAAAAAAATACACAGATATTGTCTTGATTAGACACAAAACTAGATTAGAAACCCATGACCTCCGGTTACCCAATAAACCAAGATGTCAGTCGAATAAATGGCGAGAACATAGAAAATTGACCCGGTGTGTCTCGTGACTAAATCCAATTGGATAATCAGCGAAAGCTCTCTGGCTTAAAAGCGAAGTAAGTTTATCTAAGAATCTTTGAAACTGTACAAATTGAAGACTCCATGGTCGGACCTATCCAACCTCGTTAATACTTTGTTTATATTTAATTTCTTGGTACATTTTCTGCTTCAGTGTTGATAGGATTATCTTAAAATATAATAGTTTAAATTTTGTCGTATTGACTTTATTCTTTGCATTGAGTACAGCTGTGGAGAGAATTATATTACTGATAGAACCGTAATTCTGACTTTTAGTATTTACTAGCTGACCCGCGTAACTTCGTTAGCGCCACCAATTTTTTTTTATCTCTCATAAATGAACCGCTCGACCGATTTTGTGCAAACTTCACATAAATCATCTACTAAATAGTCCGAACAAAGCCTAAACATTTGGTTTGGATAGGTGAGTCCGTTTTTGAGTTTTACAATTACAACGAAAAGTGGCATTGATTTTTATATATATTGACTAGCTGTCCCGTCCGGCTTCGCCCGTGACATACTTCGAACATTTATTTGTGAATCGAAACCATCCAGGGCGCCACCCAAACGCATACAAAAATAATCATTCAAATCGGTCCAGCCGTCTAGGAGGAGTTCAGTGACATACACACGCACACAAGAAATATAGCTAGGTATATATAAACATGTAAGCAGCTTTCCATGACACACATTACAAATTATCATCAATCTATCAAATTGGTGACTGCAATAGGCTGATTCAGGCTTTATTTAAGACTAGTGGAGCCCACGGCTTCAACCGTGACATACTTTCAATCCTATAAATATTGTGGGACACTTTTCACACAGCCCATAGTAAGCTAATATTAGCTTGTGTTATAGGATCTAGATAACTGATAAACATACTTATATATTACTAAATACATACATATTTTAGATAAATAACACCCAGACACAGAATAAACTATCGTGCTCATCACACAAAGTCTTATCCTGGGTGGGAATCGAACCCACGACCTCTTGCGTAGCAGTCGGATGCACTCCCACCGCGCCACAGAGGCAGTCGAAATCCTATTTTCTGTCGTTTCTTTACAATGATTTCGTTTTTTACAATGATGTTTGAAATTTTGACTAATTTGTTGAAGTTAATGATTCCTACTCCACTCTGTTTCTTTTCTCTATATTCAAATGCTGCCCAACAAAAAAAAACAAATAAAATCTTTTCAGCTTTATAATATTAGTATAGATTTGGACGGGACGCAGGCTTCTACCAATTTTTGTTGCTGTGTGGCCAACTATAAAACGTACTAAGTGGCCCATAAGCTCTGGTCATTGTCATAGCTTTCCATCAAACAGGCGGCGGCGGCGTCACTTTAACGAGCTAAATATTTAAAAATAAACAAGCTTTTTTTTTGTATTCTCTATGCGTCTTGTCAAAAGAAAAAAGTCATTTTCATTTTTATCAGTGTTACTCGAGTCTTTGAAAGTGAAATAAGTATTTCAAATTCAGATGTAATGCAAATTGGTACAACCACCCCAGAGAAAGGGGTTAAGATGTTTTCATAACTGAGTGTCGCCCTACAATCGCCTTTCTGTAACCATTTTAATTGAAATGAATAAAGATTACTGGTGTTTTAACGCTGTAACGTTTTGTAAATAAGTTATTTTAAAAATTATAATGTAATCGTAGATACAAATATAAGCCATTATTATTTAGATCTCTTCACAAATTCTGTTTTTGAAAAATAAATCTGATTGGAGAGACTGACTGGAGGCAACCTCTCAGTGTGTCCTTGTCAGTACATTCCTGAGTCATGTTTAAAGAAAACATGTACTGCCGATTAGCCAAGATTTTTATTGCCAGGTTCATCTCACAGACTCTACCAATTCACAAGGCAATACCTTGTGAATTTGAGAGGAAATGTAAACGAAGAAGCAATAATCTTGGTGTTTTTTACCTTTTTGTTACCTTGTGACCCACAAAGTTACTTTGATTTAATCGAAATTATCTAACTTATCTCAAGAACAAGGATTCCATATCCTTAGTTTCTACATATGGAATCCCCCTCAGCTTTCACCCCACTGTAGCAAACGCTGAGGTCTTGCCGCATCTCGGACTCAAACTGACCAAACCCATGATGTGCTCTCTCACTGTGTATTGCCCGGCAACTTCGTAAACCCTCGAAGGGAAATTCCCGGAATCCGCATAGGTTAGCACCACCTGGGGAACCCAACTCATTTTTTGGAGTTAACAATCAATTGATGAATACTCCATTCCTTATTAGTAGTTAAATATTCTTATTGGTAGTCGACAGTCTTAGGCTGAAAACCACGGTTTTGCGTTAGGCAGTAAACTCTGTGTTCTGCAAAGCACGTCAATATTCTTGTGACTACACCTTGATAAACTGGTAGAAACGTCGAGCAAAGTACCTAAATATGCATGCAATTTGTTCATGAAACCAATCGGTTCTATACTTAATTCTATATCCCTATTTCTTTTCGTCATACCATAACTTGAGAACAATAACACTAACTTTGGTATTAGATACGAGAAGTATTATATGAAAAAAATCAGAAGTGGGGGGCTATGTTGGGATTTTTAAGCAGTATCAAATTCGCCAGGCTAGAAAGTATTTTTAGTTATATCTTTTGTTTTCATGAAATTGTCCAAATATATCTTTTTTTTAAACTTTTTTACTTTAGTAACAAGTTGAAAAGTTACTGGAATATAGCTCACACATTTCAGAGTATACAAGAACATAATTCACGTACCTTCCGAGATATTTTGACAAGTTAAAGTTCATACATTTTAATTAAAAGCACACAAAACACGAGCAATAATATAAAGCCGGTAACACACGAGGGTGTGTTCTAACAAGACAATAAACAGGTCGTATATCACGCAGCAACATAGCTCAAAGTTATTTAATTATCGTAAGGAAAAACTAATCCGTGGCGCTTCAGAGAGCGAAAATTGCGCTCCGAAGGACTCCGCGACGTCAAGTGCGTGTGTCGCCGCGTGTGTGTATACAGGCTGTTCTATATTTGAAGTAAATTTATTTAAAATGAACCGGGCGTTGTGTTCTGGTACGATAATGTCCAAAAAGTGACTATTTAGAAAATACAACGACCAAACTATATTATATAACAAAAGGGTTATTTTTACTCTCAAAACACCTTAACCTAGGACTAGAAAAATACCTTCAAAATAAAAGTTATGCAATTTCATATATTTATTAAATCTTTTTTACATTATTTTAATTTTTCAAGTTTCTACTGCTTAAATTATATTACTATGCAACTCGTAGAATTCACAGAAGATAGGGGTGGGCTGGCGATAACTGGCAACTGAATTGATGCGCCTTTTTAAGCGCTCGTTCATCGTTTAATGTATGATAAGTACTCGCTTCGTAACGTATCGTGAAAAGTCGTAGACCAAACTTTATTGGTTATGTATTATAGGTGTCATAGCTATATACTCCTAGCAGGTTGCGTTTTAAGTTAATTTATTTTAGATTTCTATAATTTCGGTATTTTAGGCAAGGGCCATTTACTAAGACTTAATGCTATACACATTAAGTCTTAGTGTGCTAATAAATACATGTGTTTTATTTTAGTTTAAGGCAAGACCTTAATTATAAATTAATATGTGTCAATGTTAAGTTTTATTTGAAATTAATTAAACAAAATATTTTTTCAAGGATTTCAATAAAACATAATTTTAATTGAAAAAATATACCAAAAGATCATTTTAGGGTAATAAGTAATCTTATAATGATACTATTCTAGGAATCTGATTTTTTCCAGTTATTTGAATACAACCTGTAGTAAGATGCCATACTTCAATAGAGACTACAAGCGGCAAGAACAGCAAGGAGCTGTCATGTGCGACAATATATATGCGCTCTATATTAACTGTGCTGTTACAATATTAACTAAGCAACGTTTCCAAACTTACCGCGTATATATAGCAAAAGGATGCGTGTTTCTTAGTTAATTTTTTTACGTTGAAAAGAATGAATGGATTGACACGGTTTTTTTATATAAATAAATATCCATTACGCCTTATCCCCGAAGGGGTGCAAGAGGCATATTATATGCCCACTTTTCACCGTGTGGATTTCTGTCCCACGTAATCGGTGGTGAGCCCATTGCACTGTTGAAATATACCTACAAATGCAGGTTGTGGCTACCTGCTGTTGAAATTTTTCAAGGCGCCCATAAGTCCTTCAACCAGGCTTAATGACTGCCATTTTACTGGCAACCGGGACCAATGGCTTAACGTGCCTTCCGAAGCACAGAAACGCTCGCAAATGTAAATGCCACAAAGTGGTCACCCATCCGAGTAACAGCCATTGTGAAAGTTGCGTTACTCAGTGATCGTTTACAGAACACTGAGACCGCAGAGCCACGAGCGCTTGTTTTTTTAAGTATTATAAAATATTTATAGGTCTAGAGTAAATAACAAATACCGTAAAAAACTTAATATTCTCATAGGAAACACATATAGGAGATACATAAATTCTACGTGAATAAAGCAGCGATTATAAATCATAACTTATTCTTCATAATTTCTAAAATCTGATCTTATTAATAATTTCACCTTTATTTATTATTATTTTATTTATCTATTTATCCCAGAAGGGGTGGCCGAGGCATATTATATGCCCACTTTTCACCATGTGTATTCTTGTCCCACATAGCCCATTGTCGTGTTGAAATAGACAGACGCAGGTTGTAGCTGCCTGCAGTTGTAATTTTTCAAGTCGCCTATAGGACCTTCAACTTGACTTAACGACTGCCATGTTACTAGCAACCGGGACCAACGGCTTAACATTTACTTCGAATGTAATCCCACCAACATCTCCGAGGCCCAAGCGAACTCACATAGACTAGACATAGACAAAAGAACTCGAAAAACGGCAAAACGCTTCGCTCCATTTAGACTTACCGGAGACAAGTGCACCTAGTTTTTACACATTTACAAAACTATTACTGAAGAAAAGTGCTTCAAAGATAGTATATAACTCTAAAACTCTTATCAATCAATCTAATTTGGTAAAAATCTTCCACTCCTTGACGTCGGCCTGTTCCAATTTGTAAATGAACATACTTTTTTTGAATCTTTTATCCAGTGAAAAACTAATATTATTAGCGACTATTAATAGCGAATATTAATAGCGACTCATTACGTTCATTCCTGAAGTGACGGGTTAACATATATTTTTGCAAAGTTTCATAATGTTGGCATAAATAGGTCATCATATCGCTATGATAACGAAGACAATTTGCATAATTACCTTCTGTATATTGACGTAGTCGGATTTACTTCACCATTTGCGTTGTTGTATTTAATATTTTTTAAATAAACAATGCAAAGCTACTTTATTATTATGATACTAATATAATAATATAATATAGTTTTTAAGTACTTGAATAAAGAAACAAATAGTTAAATAAAAATGAATGATTTTTATTCCCTCAATTATGTAAGTACAGCATTTGTTATCGAAGTCCACCGAAACGATTTGATCAATATTTGTTTTTTGTTTTAATTTTGTGTGTCACAGAATAGGTCATAGACTCTTTTAAATAAACCTGGTGATAAGTTCCTTATTAACTTAGCCCTTAATATAGCAAAATGTTTTTGTGTAAGCTAGTAAAAATATAATCACTATATATTATAAAATAAAATCCTTCGCCGCGTCTGTTCGCGATAAACACAAAAAATCCACTATTTAGAGGAAAATTGGTATAGAATATCCAAAAAAATAATATTATAAGTAATGACAAAATAATGAATTCGAAAATATTGATATTACCGTTAATTTTAATTAGTTATCATTCCAACTTTATTTTCCGTTTTAAATTCCTCATTCATAGCTTCAGTCAAGTAGAAAAGTTGATTTGAAAAATATTTTTCGAGATAGGTATTCGAAGGGGTCGACGATTGCATGATGTCCGAAATCGGAAAGGGAGCATTGGTCCGCCGACACCCTGGGGCCAAATATAAAAATCATTCATATGGACAAAATAAAATTGCATCCCAAATAACCCGGTGATCTTCGGCCAAAAATCTATTAGCAATAAATATCAAGTTTTCCGATTTCACAGGATTTAAAATTGCGATCGCCCGCCACTGAACACTGATATAAATTGAAGAGTTCTTATGACTTTTTATATTTATGGCTGAATAGTTTAAGTGGTTCCATTCTGTTTCCTAATTAAGTTTTTTAATGCGCAACAGATAGAGAGGGGAATTATACAATGAATCTGCTTTATGACACGGACGTACCTTAAAACACGGGCGTAGCCAGGATTTAGTTTCCGGGTACCTACTTGTAACATTCGTAATGTGTAAATGTTTGGATAGACTGCACTAATTTAAGCATTCTAAAGCAGATTTTCGGAGTCCAAGCCTCCCTCATCTGCGAGTGGTGCACTTAATGACTTGAACTCCAAGAACCATCCCCCAGGCTAAGCCCATACCTTAAGAGATGTACATAAAGATGCACTATTTATCTTAAGGTAGTTAAACATAATAAATCGACAGCGCGAGTACCACACCTCTAGTGTTGCAAACGTGCATATGCTACGGTTACCACTTCCCATCAGGTGAACCGTATGCTTATCTGCACCTCCGTATTTAAAAAAAATCTATTTAAACATAATATTACAAAAATATGCTTGGTATGCAGCTGTGTATATGTGTAGTATTTGATCGAATATTAAATAATAGAATCAAAAGAAGTATATTTGGAAACACATCCGAACTACCCGTTTATCTATCCTCGAATCTCTCCAATCAACGGTCGCTTTTAAGAGATTGGTAATAATAATAACACCACATATTGTAGAACAACTCAAGTTTTAGATTGTGAAGAACTGAGTAAAAATTGTGGGCGAAAGCAACAACGTCCAAGCTACTTCACCTGGTAATAGTGCAATTGCAAAGCAACGAACAGACGCACTTAGGAGTGAGGAGGTTTCGACAGAAGTCACTCCCAATAATGTGAAAAATCTAATTCCAAACAAAACCTGCTCCAATAAAAGTCTAATAATATTGGCTCCTTGCTCCAAATAATCTTTTATCATATAAGAGTGTAAAAAAAAGAAAATACCTAATTTAAATTAGATTATGAAGCGCTCGTGGCCCCGCGGACTCAGTGTTCTGTAAACGATCACTGAGTTACGCAACTTTCACTATGGCTGGTCCTAGGATGGGTGACCATTTTGTGGCATTTACATTTGCCTTCGGAGATAAGGCGTGATAGATTAATAAATTAATTAGAGTTACAATTACAGACAAATTGCTCAAAGTGGACGTAATTATCTTGTTTCATTCGTTAGTATCAATTAGTGGTGTGTAAATTGATTCTTTGTGTCCATTAAATAAAAAATATAGTGTGCAAACCTTTGCCTATGATGGCAGCAGTGCTGTTCCGTTTTGACCCTTCCTGTGTAGCATGTACTCTGTGTAACATCTAAAATATATCGCTTGTATCTTACACTAATAAATACTAAAGAATAAAAGCCTACTACAACAATGAAAAAGCTTGCAATAGACAGGGTGGTCATCCTCACTTTTTGCTTACCAAGTGCTCCTATAATAGGACGTCCTTTCGTGTACGTCTAGATTGTGGAATGAATACCTTGGTTTTACCCAACGTCTACAGTATAGGGTTCTTCAAAATTGATCTTCAAAGACTCTTGAAAACGTCCATAAGGTGATCACTTTCAATCAGGTGTGCTTCTGCCACCTTATTATTATAAAAATACCCATCAAGTCAATAACCATCAAAGATCCGAAACACTATAATAATATTTTGTCATGTTTCTATGACCACCTTCCTTCTCCATCGTCAGGCCATCTCCATGGTACATACAATAATATTAATATATTATCCTTCAATAAGTTAGTATGTTATGAAAGCTTCTCCTAGTTACATCCAAACTTTATTTTGGATAGTAGTCCTTCTTTCCTCACAGATGGTGTTTACTAACATAATGACGGGTCTTACACGTCATTATGTTAATAAATGTTAACCGCGGAACTTATAATTTCTAACTTTATCGCCAAGGCCTCCATCATTGGTGCAATGTCAACATTATGAGTGTTTTTTCAGAGTCGACAGCGCGAGTGTAACAACACCTTTGGTGCTGCAGACGTCCTCCATAGGCTACTGGAGTGTAGCTGGAGTGCTCTTTCTTGACTTTTTTGACTGTGGAGGCGAACGAAACAAGCCGACGAAAGTCTCCGTTTTAACTCCACTGGTACGGGAAAAATGCTATTGATGTCCGTCCGTACGTCCATTCAGTCTACAGGTCGCATTTTTCATCGGATCTGCATGCAACTTGGCATGGACAAACCTTAATGTAGTCAACAACTTTTAGCGAGAGGGTTTTCGATAGTTATAAATAGGATTAGGGGTCTGTTCGCGGGTTGGCGTCATCATACCGAGTGTCCTGAACCTGAGCCAACTTATAGCTCGTAAAAGCTGGAAGCTGCAGGATGCATCCATTAGGGATAGTATGATAAATGCCGCTGTGGAAGTGTGTAGAGAAACGAAAAGAGGTAGTAGTAATAAGCATGATGCATGGTGGAATGAGGAAGTGAAAGAAGCAGTTCGAATGAAGAAGAAAGCATGGTTAGACTACTTAGCCTCGCGGAATGATTTTAATATGAAAGAGAGATACAAGCTGCAAAAAGTTAACACGAAGGCACTGACAGAAGAAGCTCGTGAAAGGTGCAGAATGAAAGCGGATGTAAGGTTGTCGTCCAATTTTTCGGGATAATGCCAAGCTCTTCTGGAAAGAGGTAGGCAAGACCCGGAGTTGTTCGGCAATCTGCAGTATGAATAAAGTGCTTAGTGTTAACAATGACATCCTAACAGACCAAACTGACGTCCTGCAGAGATGGAGTGAATATTGTGGAAAGTTGTATGCAAGAAAAGACAGAGATGCCACATCGGGAAGTGGAGCTCACTTCGATGCTCCGGATACCGATGTCATTGAAGTCATTAGTATGAAAGAAATTGAACAAGCGATAAGAAGTTTGAAATGTGGTAAGGCTGCGGGAAAAGACAGAGTTACTGCTGAGATGATCAAGTACGGTGGGTCGCGCGTCTAGGACACTCTATGTCTGTTATGCAACTATTTACAAAGAAAAAGGCTCGCGCCTAAACTGCTCCAGCTACAGGGCGATCAGCTTGGTCAGCTTAGCTAGTAAGGGTTATAACGGCAAGAATGCAAGAAAAGTCTGAAAGGTATTTATGGGAGGCTCAATGCGGATTCCGACGTGGAAGAGGTTGCATGGATCAAGTGTTTTCTCTCCGCATGATCGCGGAGAAGTTTCTGGCTATTAGCCAGAAGGTTTTCTGCGCTTTTGTGGAGCTGGAGAAAGCATTTGATAACGTTGTGAGAGTAACGCTGTGGGACTTGCTGCCCGGATATGGTGTGGACGGCTCGCTACTGCCGGCAATACAGTAGCTTTATAGGGACTGTAAGGCTTGCGTGCGAGTAGGGGGGGATGTGTCACCTCTTTTTGATGTCTGTACAGGCGTCAAACAGGGTCGTGTCATGTCCGCCTGGCTGTTCATAGTGTATCTGGACAGTTGCCTGCAGAAGTTGAAAGATTGTGATATGGGTGTGAATTTGGGTGACTTTAAAGTAAACTGTCTGCTGTACGCTGATGATGCAGTGCTCATGGCCTCTTTAGAAGCCGACCTTCAGGCATTAGTCACTAATATGAAAGAGGAGTGTGAAAGTAAGGGTCTTCGCTTGAATGCAAGTAAAACTAAGGTTCCAGTATTTGAAAGAGATGACGTAAGAACCAAATGCGAGATTAGGGTAAACCAGTAACGACTAGAGCAAGTGAATGAAATTGTGTATTTAGGGAGTATGTTTAGCGCGAATGGAAGATGTGATTCGAATGTAGAACGGCGAGTAGCTTTCTTTCTTCTTCTTTTGCTTTTCTTCTTTTTTTAGTAGTTGGAATGTTTCTATGACCACCTTCCTTCTCCATCGTCAGGCCATCTCCATGGTACATACAATAATATTAATATATTATCCTTCAATAAGTTAGTATGTTATGAAAGCTTCTCCTAGTTACATCCAAACTTTATTTTGGATAGTAGTCCTTCTTTCCTCACAGATGGTGTTTACTAACATAATGACGGGTCTTACACGTCATTATGTTAATAAATGTTAACCGCGGAACTTATAATTTCTAACTTTATCGCCAAGGCCTCCATCATTGGTGCAATGTCAACATTATGAGTGTTTTTTCAGAGTCGACAGCGCGAGTGTAACAACACCTTTGGTGCTGCAGACGTCCTCCATAGGCTACTGGAGTGTAGCTGGAGTGCTCTTTCTTGACTTTTTTGACTGTGGAGGCGAACGAAACAAGCCGACGAAAGTCTCCGTTTTAACTCCACTGGTACGGGAAAAATGCTATTGATGTCCGTCCGTACGTCCATTCAGTCTACAGGTCGCATTTTTCATCGGATCTGCATGCAACTTGGCATGGACAAACCTTAATGTAGTCAACAACTTTTAGCGAGAGGGTTTTCGATAGTTATAAATAGGATTAGGGGTCTGTTCGCGGGTTGGCGTCATCATACCGAGTGTCCTGAACCTGAGCCAACTTATAGCTCGTAAAAGCTGGAAGCTGCAGGATGCATCCATTAGGGATAGTATGATAAATGCCGCTGTGGAAGTGTGTAGAGAAACGAAAAGAGGTAGTAGTAATAAGCATGATGCATGGTGGAATGAGGAAGTGAAAGAAGCAGTTCGAATGAAGAAGAAAGCATGGTTAGACTACTTAGCCTCGCGGAATGATTTTAATATGAAAGAGAGATACAAGCTGCAAAAAGTTAACACGAAGGCACTGACAGAAGAAGCTCGTGAAAGGTGCAGAATGAAAGCGGATGTAAGGTTGTCGTCCAATTTCCGGGATAATGCCAAGCTCTTCTGGAAAGAGGTAGGCAAGACCCGGAGTTGTTCGGCAATCTGCAGTATGAATAAAGTGCTTAGTGTTAACAATGACATCCTAACAGACCAAACTGACGTCCTGCAGAGATGGAGTGAATATTGTGGAAAGTTGTATGCAAGAAAAGACAGAGATGCCACATCGGGAAGTGGAGCTCACTTCGATGCTCCGGATACCGATGTCATTGAAGTCATTAGTATGAAAGAAATTGAACAAGCGATAAGAAGTTTGAAATGTGGTAAGGCTGCGGGAAAAGACAGAGTTACTGCTGAGATGATCAAGTACGGTGGGTCGCGCGTCTAGGACACTCTATGTCTGTTATGCAACTATTTACAAAGAGAAAGGCTCGCGCCTAAACTGCTCCAGCTACAGGGCGATCAGCTTGGTCAGCTTAGCTAGTAAGGGTTATAACGGCAAGAATGCAAGAAAAGTCTGAATGGTATTTATGGGAGGCTCAATGCGGATTCCGACGTGGAAGAGGTTGCATGGATCAAGTGTTTTCTCTCCGCATGATCGCGGAGAAGTTTCTGGCTATTAGCCAGAAGGTTTTCTGCGCTTTTGTGGAGCTGGAGAAAGCATTTGATAACGTTGTGAGAGTAACGCTGTGGGACTTGCTGCCCGGATATGGTGTGGACGGCTCGCTACTGCCGGCAATACAGTAGCTTTATAGGGACTGTAAGGCTTGCGTGCGAGTAGGGGGGGATGTGTCACCTCTTTTTGATGTCTGTACAGGCGTCAAACAGGGTCGTGTCATGTCCGCCTGGCTGTTCATAGTGTATCTGGACAGTTGCCTGCAGAAGTTGAAAGATTGTGATATGGGTGTGAATTTGGGTGACTTTAAAGTAAACTGTCTGCTGTACGCTGATGATGCAGTGCTCATGGCCTCTTTAGAAGCCGACCTTCAGGCATTAGTCACTAATATGAAAGAGAAGTGTGAAAGTAAGGGTCTTCGCTTGAATGCAAGTAAAACTAAGGTTCCAGTATTTGAAAGAGATGACGTAAGAACCAAATGCGAGATTAGGGTAAACCAGTAACGACTAGAGCAAGTGAATGAAATTGTGTATTTAGGGAGTATGTTTAGCGCGAATGGAAGATGTGATTCGAATGTAGAACGGCGAGTAGCTTTCTTTCTTCTTCTTTTGCTTTTCTTCTTTTTTTAGTAGTTGTCCCAATTATTAAAGCGAAAAAGCATCGTAAAAGAAGACGACTGGCGATTCATAACGCAGTGCTAGTGCCAACTTTGCTTTACGGTAGTGAAACCTGGGTATGTCAGCAGATGCATGAAAGTAAATTGAATGCTGTGGAGATGCGATCACTTCGAAAATTGTGCGGCGTTACTTTGGCCGACCGATTACGTAACGAAGTGATACACAATATGGCAGGTTTGAATGAAAGTGACAGCGTTAAGCTGGAAAAGGGCGTGCTCCGTTGGTTTGGACACGTCCAAGGAATGAGTAAGGAACGATTGACGAAGAATATATATATATATATTGTGCGAAAGTAGAGGGTAGAAGTCAAGGTAGGACGAGACTTACATATGTAGACCACGTGAGCAGATTGCTCAAAAACGGAAAGGTCAAAGTACTCGGATACCCAGACGTGCGTGTATGAAGCGATTGATGAATCTTGAAGAAGCGAAAGAAGTATGCATGGATCGCGAAACCTGGCGACCTGTCCTCTATGACTACCCCGTCAGGGATACTGCGCGAAGATAGTTAGTTAGATTGTTTTTATTTAAATTGACAAAAAAAAAAATTGCTCCGAAGTCTACGGTTCACAGAACCACTAGTCTTGTTATAGTTAGTTACGAGTACAGTGGGCAAAGGAAAACCAAAATAATTTTTCATGGTTTATGAAACAAAAGTATTTTTTTCGTTAAACTAAAACAATCCTATGGATGAGCCTGAGCTCATACAATTGCTATGGTTATTAAACGAGTGTGATTCTAAAACCATATAAAACCTCGTAATATGAAGCGCTCGTGGCCTAGCGGTCTCAGTGTTCTGTAAACGATCACTGAGTTACGCAACTTTTACTATGGCTGGTCCTCGGATGGGTGACCACTTTGTGGCATTTATATTTACGAGCGTTTCCGTGCTTCGGACCACGCTAAGCCGTTGGTCCCGGTTGCCAGTAAAATGGCAGTCGTTAAGCCTGGTTGAAGGCCTTATGGGCGGCTTGAAAACTTCAACAGCAGGTAGCCACAACTTGCGTCTGTCTATTTCAACACGGCAATGGGCTCACCACCTATTACGTGGGACAGGAATCCACACGGTGAAAAGTGGGCATATAATATGGCTCTGCCACCCCTTCGGGGATAAGGCGTGATGGATATTTATTTATTAAACCTCGTAATATATATTTAGTATTTTCTGAAAATAATCTATCACTATACTAATCGGACGGCCGTGTACGACGACTCCTGGACGGCTACTGTATACTTACTTATATTCTTTGCCCGCTGTACGTTTATTTGACAGACTCAGTATCTTATTTTCATCTCAATCTAGCAAGTCTAGTGCTGAACGTTAAGCTTATACCTCGAAATTTTTCAATGGCTCTTTACCTTCATTTTTTAAACTACTTCAATGTAAAGGATAAACGAGTAGAAAATACTCAGGAACGCCTTTGTAAAATATTAAAAAGCTTTTCAAGGATTCATTAAATATTTTGACATTCACAAATAACGTTTCAATGTTCTAGTTATTACATTATTAGTCATTTACTGCATCTTAATGTATTCCCAATTGCTGTCAAACCCAACGTGAATTTGGAGCTAGTGGTCCAATTTTATTGGGCTATTAGCAGATTTGTTAGGAGCAACTATTGTCTAACCTCCCAACACATACATTACTTAGCAGGTGCACTATTAGCAAATGAAGCTGCTTTTGCTCCTGAGATCTTGAACCGTGAGACCTTACACAATTCGTGATTATATGTAAAGTATCATTTTAGGATAGGACGAAACAAAACAACAACATGATAATTTTCTTTTTTAATCTTGATATTTTCATCTACGATACAAGGCACACACACAACTTTAAGTAAATTAATAATAATAGAAATAATAAATAGTTACACTTGCATCATGAACTGCATACTGTTACTAAAATATAAAAGGTACATTGAGAAACCTCAACATATAATTGACAAAAAATATTAAAACTATTCTAACGACAATACATGAACCGCCATTGATGGCTGATAGTCAAATGTTCGTCAGTACTGTTACCATATTGTGATGAAATGAAAGTAACTGATTCACAAAATACCACATTCACACTCTTTACACATTCACACATATTCAGCTAAACATTTATAGTAACAACTAAGTTTTAATCATTACGTCATATTATCCGTTACAGATAATAAATTTATTTACCGTATTAAGCGACCATTTCAATCGGCGCTTGACTATTTACGATTGTTTGTCTTGTATATCATAAGATGAATCGAATACTTTTATCAGTTTAAAAGTAAATTGTATAACATTATGCTTAACTTTAAGACTTCTCCAATAGCCAAGCGCCAATATTACTCCCGATACAATGTCTAAACTTACTTTAAGCTATTTAAGACATCCGAAGTCTTGTAAACTAAGCATCAATATAAATAACACTATAAGTATTATATTTTATGTATAATGTAAAACTACTGAACTTATTGTTGATACCTACCCATTACATCGACTGTGTAATGGATATGACATACAGCGATTACTTTATACATTGTCTATTTTATGAATTTTTCACAAAATGCTTATGTTACAGATATTGTACGCAAAAACCGTCCCTTTTGCATTCAGTCAATAAGTTTGAATCGTAAAAATGTATTTTTCTGAAATACTAACTTAAAGTATCTATCATACACTTTTATGATTTATGAAATACACTAATATCAGTTAAATCTAATCATTGCACTAAAATTGAATAAATTACATGATAGTGAAGATCACAATTATTTTCTATAGAATATGAAAATAAATTGATGCACAAAATAAATATGTACCCACGCAATTTTACTGGCGATATATTTGCGTAATTTAAAACAAATTATTTCATAGGAACTTAAACACTTATCGTTTAAAAAGTTATGAGACTAGCGACAGTAAGTTTAGAAAAAATCCATAAGCAGTCTTAGATCAATTCCAATCATAGTCTCACCATGAAAATATAAATGTGAAGTCCAAGATAATGATATGTTTGTAGGTACAGATTACGTCAAAAGTAAATTTGATTTTACAAGGATTAATAACGATAGGTACTTAATACACAAATATGGCAATTAACGATAAGTTAAAGGTACGCTTTATAAAAGATTAAAATATTGACGAATAAATAACTTGGGTCGTCGATAAAACCGTATTGACTTAACTTTAATAATTATAAAGGGATATTTACAAATTTTTCTATGGAAGAAGAGTTCATGAGACTTCGTCTTAACAACGCAAAATCTATAATCTTACTTCGAGTACAATAACAATATTTACAGAATAAACTCCATAGCGTGAAGTATCATTTAAATCGTTTGTGTCAAAAACACCAGTTTAAATAACAATTTTGTGAATAGTTTGATGGTCTCTAGACATATTCCGAATTTCATTTATTTCATTTGGAAGATTTTGTAACGACTTGACCTTCGATACTACTGGTATGTCCATACACCAATCTTGAATCTTTGGATTTTATTTCTCTCTAAACTCAGGTTTGACACTAATCATTGGTTTTCTCGATTCGTCGATTTCTTTCTCGTATTCCTGGTTATCGGGGAATTCAGTTGCCCCGGTATTTGTCAGCTAAGTAGCTGAGCTGAAAAGCACTGAGTTCTTGTAGTAGCTGGCGCGGTCTGAAAGAGGGCTCTTGACGTCACGTTCCATTGCCTGCTGGCGGGACTTACGCTCCATTTCCAACTCTTGCGCCAAGGTTTCTGTTTAAAAAAGAAAATAAAGTTTAAATTAAATCCAATATAAAATTGTTATTTATGTATAGTTTATTGTAACTTTCTCTGTTTGTATTCTTGTTTATTCATTTTCAGGTAAACCATGTACCCAACAGAGAGTCCTATTTTTAACAACTCATTTTCATTCATTCCTATTTTTAGTAAAATCTGGAAAGTTCATATATTTATTATTACTGTATTTAAACATATAAAGGAAACAGTCGTATGTATTTTTGTAGCTATTCGTATATCACTCTGTAAAATGTCATTAGTGTTTCGGGAAAGTCGACTGACATCAAACGGCCTTCACATTTGTATGGCACATTCTAATTTAATTTTCGGTATTGCCTTTGTTAAAAACGTAGCACTCACGTTGAGCGAGTTTTATTAAATTGCTCGCATAAGGGTTATTCATGTGACAGTACTGCTGCTGGCAATTTTCATATATTGTAGAGCTATTGCATATATACTATCTAAGTCTTTACATCAATTTAATTAGTAAGACTACTTTCTTTAGTGTCTATACTTATTAATTGGGATGCGATATTTTTGGAAAAAAACAGTTATCCTTGACATTTGAAAACCCTGATATATGTTACTTAACAAGTTCAAAGATTGAACTTTAAAGTATAGTATAGCAACTTAGAATTGAAAGAAATTACGACAAAATAAAGAAATACGTTTTGGATCCAGGACATCGTTTAATAAGATTTCATGAAAATTGACAAAGTTCGTGAAGAGGCAAAGAGTAGGTGAGGTAAGGCAATTGTCTCCGAAAACGTCGACGTTTTGCGAAATATGCTTATTCAATTTCATGCAACGCTTGCCGCCTCCTGCAATTTACGAGATATAAAAGATATAAACGGAATCGCGTTTTTTGCTTACTTTGATGGAGCATTTTCTCAACGGGGAATTCAATTTTTCTTCCCGACATTCATTTACAATTTATGCTGCGAGTCACGAATTTATAACCTATACCAATTTCATCATTCCAAAACTGTTGGACTTGTGCAAAATATAATTTATATTCAAATTTTTGAAGTATGATTGCGAAATTGGAATAAAATATTGTTTTATAACAAACAGTTGTTAGTTAAAAAAACACAATTATGATCCGATTTGTAGCAGTGTTGTCTAACCGGAGGGCATCACACTCACAAGTGTCACATCGAGGGTTGTCTCGAAACAGAAACCTATTATCTCCGGCGAGATTATACGCCTAGGGCGTTACAATTAAATATTATACACTTAAAAGCTTCGGCCTTTGCCATTTCACTTCGCTGCCACCCCTAAATGTCCCATTAGGTCTGTTTGAATACGTAATATTTTTGCATTTGCCGCTTCTAAAACAGAATTGCCGGTTCCTTTGAGAGCTATAATCTATTTGTTCTTTGAAACAACTGTAATGGTTGAGCGCTTAGCTTAATATAAGTTATCCTTTAATGTTCATTCTTTCTAATAATTCAATGTTAAGCAGTTTTGAGTCTTTACTGAATGTTTTAGAGGTTGCATTCTTCAATGACATTAACTTTCACAGTATTGTTATAGAAACACAAAAACTTGTAAAAAAACACTTCTCATTTCGTTTTGATCGAATGGTCATGGAATGACAAAAAGGAACTTCACGAGGTGGACGTGAGCTGATTTATTTGAAAAGTAATAGAAATAAAATGTAAGCGGAGACAGACGGTAAGATTTTTTTTTGTTCAGGAAAGTCATTAACTTTATATGAAACGATAATTTACTTTAAAACAAAATTTCAAAATTGGTAAGTAAATAAAATATTTATTTCTTATCTTCAAGTTTCGTCATTTAATATCGTTGTAAAAATAATAGAAAATACATGCTCATTATTTTTAACAATTTTTAACGCAATCGACACCTTCGTTCATCGTTAAAGCGAAATTAATTACTGCTGTAGTGAAAAAAAGTGAGTTGATTAATTCTTCGTTGGAAATTTGAGAAGGTTGTGAACAAAGGGTTGGTTTAAATGGATGATTGTGGAGGTAACCTGAATGGATACCTGAATAAGAACGGATCGAAACAGGTTATTTATACGACACGAACGAAAGAATACAATCGGGATAAAGTGCTACTGTTGCTGACTCTATTGATGCATGACGAATCATACTGATTGGATTGATTTTCTATTAAAGACATTCTTTTGAAGTTTTTGTAGACAGAATCAATTTCATCGTGACTCGGATCCAGTTTGACTTAAATCTCTATCACTGCCTGAGTAATATTATGAGTAGGTCTCAGTGCTTCATGCTTGGTAAATGTTATGATAAAAATTACAATAACTCGCATAGTATACAAGACGTTGAGCACAATGATGCGGTTGATTACTAAGAAAAAGTTAATATCGTCAAAGGTTTCAGGCGCACCTGTGCGGTTCAATTTTATTTCTATTCATTTTACAAGCTTACCTAAAAAGTAGCATGAAGAAGTTTCCTCTTTATTAATTTTTCAACTTTATATTACTTATGTTATATCTGTTGGTTTATCCATTTTACATGCGCTGCCCGTGTATTTCATGGCGTTATTTAAAATATTTCTTATTTGTGTTAATACATGATATAATTACTAGCTACTTGAAGCGCTCGTGGCCCCGCGGTCTCAGTGTTCTGTAAACGATCACTGAGTTACGCAACTTTCACTATGGCTGGTCCTCGGATGGGTGACCACTTTGTGGCATTTACATTTGCGAGCGTTTCCGTGCTTCGGAAGGCACGTTAAGCCGTTGGTCCCGGTTGCCAGTAAAATGGCAGTCGTTAAGCCTGGTTGAAGGCCTTATGGGCGGCTTAAAAAAATTTCAACAGCAGGTAGCCACAACCTGCGTCTGTCTATTTCAACACGGCAATGGGCTCACCACCTATTACGTGGGACAGGAATCCATACGGTGAAAAGTGGGCATATAATATGCCTCTGCCACCCCTTCGGGGATAAGGCGTGATGGATATTTAATTTATTTTAATTTATTTAATAATTACTAGCGAAATTGTTTTTATCTAATAGATGTCTGTATGTGTAACTAATGGAAAGCTATGGCGTCTTCTATTGCATTGTTTAAATCTGTATAATGATGTCTACAATATAAAAATAATATTTATTGTAAAAATTGCCCATGTAAGAGCAGTTATCACTTTTGTAAAATTTCATATTTCTCTTTTCATTTCTAAGCAAATAATAGTAACACTATGGCTCATCTCGTTTTTTTACAAAAAGTACGCTGAATAAAGTTTTCTAATTTACGAATAATAAAATATGTTTTTTATTTCTTTTACCGAAGGCACTGAGCAAAGTTGATGAAAGGCTCCAAGTTTTAATTTTTGTTTTTCTGTTACCAACCTTTTTATATTTACAACCCTCTTGTATTTTTGTGTTTCAATTTTATAACTTTTATTTTTATGTAGTTGATTAATATATATACTTTGGTAGTAAGTTCTAGGAAACGACTCTTTAAAATGAAAATGCTATTTTGAATACAATCAATAAAATCAAGTTTTATTGGAAACTGTTTTCTAATTTTTCTTATTATATCCAATATTAAAAACGGTTAGTCAGTCGATACATTATAATATACCATTGCATTTAGACACTTAATTTTAATAATATTGGGTTCAACTTTCCATAAAATGTTTAGAAGCGTGATTTATTATCTTTTTTTGGGCGATACTAGCTCCACCGAGAACTCTAACAGAAATTACGAGCTGTGTGTAATCATAATTGATATTAGACTTAAGGTTGAAAATCAATAAAGGGTCGTTAGTCCTAATTGACAAAAGAAGCATTTATCCCCGTTAAATAAAAAAATACTTATAATATGAAACTACACTTCTCCCTAATATAATAAATTCATCAACTGATAAATACGTATAATATTTATATTAATAAACTAAAATAACTAAAAAAACCACTAAACCGACATACTTCATAAAATTTTTAAACATAGGACACGATTGTTTAAAACTGAAAAATAACTTTAGTGATTTCGTTATCAGTTTTCTTGGACATATAGACATATACGCGCCAGTACTCAAATATGATATATAAAGATATTTGTATATTGGCCATTCATACAATTGGTATTGCGTGCTCGCGTGCGTCAAGACACTTGGGGTAGCGTAACACTTAAATTAGTTGCAATTTCTACTTGAACAGTCTGTCGGCAAAAGGCACTCGACGGAACAAGGGAAATGGTTAAATACATATAAATTTTTACGAATAATAGGTAATCTTCAAGGAAATTCCAATTTTAAAAAAGAAGAACTTTAAACAAGGAGAATTTAGAGGGATAGATGATAGATTAAATACGACATCAATCTTTTGTTGTTGATCTCAGGTTGTTAGCACTAGTTATGAAAATTTCCTAGAGTTAAAAATATTATCTAGTTAAAAATTGTTGCCAAATTTGAATACACTTAAAATTATTGCAACTGATTTTCCAAATTTTATCAAACGGTCATATTTAAACACAATAATGTATGCTGTCATACTCGTAATACATAAATATTCATGTAATGAACGAACAAGATTGTCAATATTATTGAACAGATATACTGCATATTTTTTATCCCGTATGTCAAGTCGCGAGCACAATGTAGCTGTGGCTGCATTACTTTAGGTATATTGCAGAACGGCGGTGCATTTTTAATGAAATTTCTGGGCTTTCCACAAAGCGGATAAAAACGAAAAAAGTCAGCGGTTTGATTTACCGATACGAGCAACACATTTTTGTTTCTAGTTCCATCAAAGTTACTTCGTTGTAGTTTTAATGTTTGACGTTACTAGTAAATTGGTTACCATTGAGTATATCTGTTCTGTAATCTTTATATTTTTTTCTAATTATTTTCTGGAATTTGTACATTTTAAATATGAGGATTACACATCTTATTCTTTGCTATTATTTACCATGGCCATTAAATGCATCCAAAACGTGTGAAATCGATGGAATATAAAAATTAAGGACGTGAATAGCAACCTAAAGAGAGACCTAATACTCTCAGTCAGCATTGTAGTACCTATCTAAGTATGAAATTATTATACATTTAAATAGCGTCGGGGTTTTTGATGAGTCCTAAAATTGTTGCTACTTTACCAAATATATCAGACAAATATAAAAATTGTGTAAATATAAATAATTTGTGAAATCGCGCCTTGATTGAGAATGCCTACATTATTCTGATATCCGCATTGTAACGAATAATATCACCCACGAATCAAAATTCATGAAAACCGCCATCTTTAATATTTTTTTATTATACTACTATACTATATCTGTGAAATTCACCCTCAAATTTACAATACAAGTCAAAAGAGCACATATCGTTTTGCTTTTAAATATTTGAAATTCTCGATACAAAAGCTATGCAATATAATGAGCGTAACATTTCATTTGATTGAATTTTTCCGTCTTCAATGGACCCTTTTCATGTTCCCTTTAAATTCATATTGCCGTTCGATCATATATTATCTGTCCTGTACTGACAATCCAATAATTTTGAGTATCCTATAAATCTATTGTATATATTGTTGTTCAATTTTTTAATAAAATAAGTTTTACCTGTAATTTAAAAATTGTAATTATCTATCGGTAATTTTCTTTGCCGTATTTATTAATGTAGTGTGTAAATTATGCTATATTACGTATATTGTATGAATCAATCAATCAATCTTTTATTTGTACATACTATGATATTGTAAAACAAATACTTTATCGATTTATTACAATTTATATTAGTATAATGCGAGAGTACCAGGACTTTAGACTTTAGTAGAGTCCGAGACTACCAGGACTTTAATTGGTCGTGTTAATTAGTGTCTAGCACATAAGACCTTTTAGCCTTTTTGTTACCACCTCACTAAAAAGGCATTGGGTTCAAAATTTCTTACGAATTTAACACCTAAAATAGACACATTTTTATTTTATTAAATTTATTCGACCCTTTAGACCCACCCCAGTTCCGTGCATCGGAAGGCACGTTAAGCCGTTGGTCCCGGTTGCTAATAAAATGGCAGTCGTTAAGCCAAGTTGAAGGCCTTATGGGCGGCTTAAAAAATTTCAACAGCAGGTCGATGCAGCCTGCGCCTGTCCATATCAACACGGCAATGGGCTCACCACCTGTTACGTGGGACGAAAGTGCATACGGTGAAACGTGGGCGTTTAATATGCCTCTGCCTACCCTTTCGGGGATAAAGGCGTGACAATATGTATGTATGTATATTAGTATAAGACTGACTGACTTCAACCTTTCTTATGTTTTTAGAAAACTGTCTATTACGAGTAATATTGAATACAAAATTTTATACAAATACATTTTAAAGCTACATGAAACAGATACTTTCTAAGGAAGTAACCATTGCTTACCAGAATAATTCTGCCAAAACGCTGCGCCTCCTCCCATGATATCTACGGGTGGTGGAGGATAGTTCCACTGTGGTTTCTCCGGCGTGCGAGGAGGATCCCTTTGAAAGGGAGGTGAGGCTGCGGGGGGTTCAGCGCTGGGAGGCTTACTCTCTCTTTCTGAACCGTTTTCGCGCTCAGAACGAGGCGTGTCTTGATTTGATGGAGTCAGATTCTCTGTAAAAATTGAATTTATTTAGTTAAAGGTTTTACAAAGATATAACAAAAATACCAATAAATTGTATGTTCTACCACAATTTAATAAACGTAAGAACCAATAAACCTAGAAAACAGCGATTATACAAGAAAATCAACTCGAATGCATGTTAAATCTGAACCCTCGTTTCAAATGGCCTGCGAAACGATTTCCTGACACGGAGATTAGTACAAGCCATCACCAGTGTTCAGCCACCCTTCTTACGTCACGCACTTCATACAGAGTCAAATGCCAATAAGTCGCAAATCACTTCGATCAGTAATCTAGACTCAGTTCTATCACAAGCCGATAAAGTTCAATCTTATTATAGAGACAATCTTGTGCACAGATAGTTTGACAGACGGTAAGTTAACATGTCAGGGGCACTAACACATGTTATAAAACTTGTTGATATAGACAGTATTGACAATTTGATATGATGTTATAGATAGTATCGTAAGATGTATTAATTATCTAAGACAGTAGAAACTTCTAATGTAAACAACTTACCCGTTACTATTCTGAGGATTTCGGAGGGAGCTCCAGTCTGTTTCAAAGCCTCTTCGATTTTTTGTCGTCTCTTCAATTCGATTTCCAAATGTTCTTGGATCATCAGCCGCTGCTTTTTTTCTTTCTTTAGCAGTTTGTGATATTTTACTGGTAACAAAAACTTTAATAAGTAACATAATTTACATTAATATTATTCTATGACAATATTATACATATTTGCACAGTATCGATGCATCAGTTACTTTGAATGCCGCACACGGAGTAAAACAAAACAACGACTAAATAAACGTCTTTGCGTACATTATGCGCCATATTTCCTTTCACCTGCATCTACATAACTCCAAGACATTGAATATACCTGAAAATTATATTATGTTTGTCCCTTTTACTCTTTGATCCTTATCTCTTTCTATAGATATCAGGAATCTAAAAGGATTCTTAAAGTTGACGGCTATATCTGCTACGTGTAAACATTTCGAGAGCGAATTACTTGAGTATGTCGCTCGCGTGCATTGATAAGTTTTCTCTTTCTTGCTTATGATATTAAGATTTTCATGTCTTGTTCACTCTAAACCCCGATTGACGAATGATTGAGTCGATGAACGTATCGATAAATGCAGGAGGCTGGGCCTCCGAGAGTGCAGAGGGGCGGTGTGGGCTTATGTTATAAAAATTGTAGAATACTGAATTTGGAATGTGCTAAATTCTATAATTCTAGAATTCTAACAGATGTAATATGTACGTTTTTTGCTTCACTATTACCATAAAATTAAGTGAATTTGCCTTAATGTCTAGTGATAATTATAAACTACTGTCATTTGATGTAAGTAATTTAATTTAGAACGTTTAGTAAAAACATTTTTAAGACTTGAGCCTCGAGACGTAACTTTGCAACTATATTGAAATGACAAAACATACTTTTAATACAACCACGTCGCGTCCAAGATGCAGGTATCTCAATATTGTGGAAACAGTATGAATAATAAACTAATAGAAATGAGATACAAACTTGTTGGAACTATTTTGTCTACGTTCGCAGACTTTGGTGTACTTCATTTGAATAAACTGAACATAGTGAATTATTCGTAGCAGATTATCTTGTAATTTAACGAAATTAAACCGAGAAGTCGAAAATGAAGATAATCGGGACTATAAAAAAGTATTATTTTATTTCAATATCAAGTAATAATATTGAAATAAAATAATACTGTTTAATCGTCAAACATCATTAACTTTAGATTGATAAGATGGTAAACTACGCTGTTAAACCTATATTACAGCATTTATAAAAAATAATAGTTACAAATATGGACATAACTATATAAGCGCAACGTCAAAATATAATCTAAGAGAATTAGAATGAAAATAAAACATAATACATAACATAACATAACGAAAAAAAATCATTATCAATTTGCTAGTAATTAATGTTGCTGCTAATGAAACAAGCTAAGTTCGCTAGCGATCGACGCCTACGCATCATTTGTCATCGTACGACCTTCGACACCAAACACTATATAACGTATCGATTATAGAGCATTTTTTTTTCAGTTGTATTTTTTTTTGCGTCAGAATTGCAAACATAGTTCTATATTTATCATTTCTTTGTGCACTTTTATACTTAATCACGATCATTCACTAACTTTGATCGATATCCAAACAATAACGTTGTCTACAAAATTAACATGGGATGGTCCTTTTTCCAATAAAAAGGTCTACGTCCAAAGATCCGTTCAGTGGAAAATTCGTCGGACCATCGAGTCCGAACATCAATTCTCTTTAACACCTCTGAAAAACAAGTTTGCACATCGCTGAAGCTTATTTTAGGATCTTTTCATCCAGTTTTCCTGTCTATTAACGCGTAAATATTTTATTAATTGATGGACAGTAAAGTCCTAGCTTCATATTATCGTATCTATAATTAAATAAATCTATATTTCAAAAGGACAAAAAGCTACGGTAAAAAAATGTCAATCAAATTCTTCCTACGCATCATCTTGAGACGACAGTAATCGTCTATGTTCATTGTGTCTATAAGTTAATATTGGGCTGCAGTGTCGGTGCCGCTTTGTATTTTATAATCCGGCCTATTGCTTCCACTTCACGGCGATGAATAGTAATAATTCTTCAATCGATTATTTTATTCGATGTTGAATAAATAAAAAGTTTTAATCCTTTGTTGTCGCCCTTACTCTCGATGAGAGAACCAATTTTAATCTTAAGTACCGACTGATGATATTGAATTGATAGATCTTTTGTTAGTATTGTAATTAATTAAAACGTTATATTATTCTTAGAGAGACTTAGAAAATCCAAATTAAATTCTAAAATTGGGACAATAACTGAAAATAGGTAAGTACTAGAGAACGTTACAAAGACTAAATACGGAGCGAAACAATTCAATGACCGTGCGTATGAATAAAAACGAACCATCAAAATATTGAAGGAATCCGTTCAAAGGGGAAAAAATGCAATAAAAGGCCTGGCCCGCAACAAATCGAGAGTGTGGTTAAAAAGCAACGAACGAATATGCTTGCGAACATCCGTTGCAGACAAAAGTTGGGCTACTTGACTATGCAAATTATATTTGCGGACCGCCGCGGCTGAGACCCGATCTCCGTCGTTTCATTTCACTTTTATGCATATAACGTGTATTCTTTTCATATTTTCATCCGATTTCCTTCCCCTCTGTTCATTTTGTTCCGTTTTTAAAAGTCGCGGAACAATACCGCTTTCCGCGAGGCTTATTCGCCGCGAGCAGTTTCCTTGCACGCGGCTTCTTTCTCTTGTTATTATACGTATCTTTTCTATCTATCGAGTTTTCTTTTCTTTAATACTTTTTAACTCATAAATGGCTGATACGGTCCCCTAGGGTCTGTTGCCCGAATAACATGTAAATGAGTCGGTGCTCAAGTACAAATTTGAATGGGTTCCTCGGTTATTTCGTTGTTAAGTTCATTATCATTAATAGCCATCTTAATATTTAATTCTGAAAAAAAAATAATTTTTATACTTTGGTTTCATTTTAATTAGACCGTTTCATTAGTATCTATTCATAATACTGAAGTCCATCATTCATGTGATAGTAAGACTTAATATTTAAAATATAATACTAAAATTATTTGTGATGCCATTATTTTGTGTAGTTACTTGTGTACATAGTTCTCTATAGTAAAATATATTTACTTGTCCTCGACCATATTTATGATAATGATTATGTTCATTATCATTCACATGGTTAATTGTAGGTTTAATATCATTATTAACGTTAAAATGACCTTAACCCATATATTTCTACGTACCTAGTTTAATGTATATGTGATGTAGTCGCACGTAGCCCTTATCTCACGAAAAAAGCACAGGGCTCACACGGGTACGGATGTACTTATTGCTTTACGATACATGATATATATACTCCAGCGCTACTCAATTGCGTACTTTATACTTTGTAAAATAAAAATAACTGTGCAACTAAATAAAAAAAATAGCATAGTACTTTCAAAATTGTTTCTAACTGTGCACCTATCCAGTAACTGCTATGCATCAAACAAAAATTATTGTAACATTAAATAAATAAACCCTGCTGTAAAGTGTACTAATCACAAATGGAGGTAATTAAGGTCTTAAAAGGTTATAGTAAGAATTAGCTTACCTTCCATACTCTGTTTATTATGTTAGTGGTTTAAAAAAAACGTTAGGTATCCATATTGTGTCAAAAACTCCACAATTATTATACTTACTCTATCAGACACAGCCAATAGTTTTCCCGCTAGTGCAATACGACGTAAATAAGATTCGACTTTTATGACAGTTGCGCCCCCTCCCAGTCGCAACCGAACGATTTAGATAAGTCTTTTTATAGTTCTTTATTGAAAATAAATTGCCTAGAATAAAATCAGACACAGTTCAAATGGCTTTCCGATAGATGTGTATGAAATAATGTCTTTGAGATAAGATGTGTCGTTATCAAGTGAACGTATGTTTCGTTCACAGCTTTGATGTGTGCCTCGTCGATGTGGCGTATCATTGACATTTGATAAGAAATGTTAAATTATATTTCGCACTGAAGTTCGATTTGTGTTCGATATTTCAGGGAGAGGAGACATATTTATTTTAAAATCGAATAAGGCGTTAAGTAGCGGAAATCCATTGTAAAACTATAAATTATTTTTATTGTTAATTTAAATTTTAAGATTAAAAATATCTTAAAATTTAAATTAACTAACTTTAAATATCTTAAAAAATTGTGCAGCTTACATTGGCTAATCCAATACGTAGCAAAGTGATGCGCAATATAGCAGGTTTGAATGAAAATTAAGTCAGCATTAAATTGAAAAACGACATCCGTCGGTTTGGACTAGTCCATAGAATGAGTCAGGAACGATTGAATAAGTATCTATTGAGTGAAAATAAAGAGTATAAGGTACATAGAAAGACCACGTGAAAAGATTCCTCACAAACAGAAAGATACCCACACGTGCAAATATGAAACTATTACTGCAGTCTGTAATGTAATAATATCTGCAGGAAGCAAAAGCAGTGTGAATCTATTGCAAAACTTAGCTATCTGTTCTCTTTGACTACTTCGTCAGAGATGCAGCATGACAATAGTTATTTAGTTAAACGTATTAATTAAAACTATTTAGATTTAAAACATTTATCAAGTTCAATTTTCACTTTCACTGTAATGGGCTCACCACCTGTTACGTGGGACAAAAGTGCATACGGTGAAACGTGGGCGTTCAATATGCCTCTGCCTACCCCTTCGGAGATAAAAGCGTGGCAATATGTATGTATGTAATTTTCACTTTCGAAATGTATATGTCTTTAATTAATTCCATCAATTGATTGTGATAAAGCTAGGTACTATTTTCTTGAAATTTATATTTTTACGTAAAAATATCACAGTCTATAAAATAATATTAAACGAAATGAACAAGAGGTACGTTTGTCAAAATGTCCGCACCGATGTCATGTTCAGTCACTAACAGTCGTTTAGCTTTTTATCTGTTTCGACAATTTTCTTTCAGTAAGCGTAATATTTATGGGCGAGTGTCGCAATAGATAAACAATTTTCCTCAAAAACTGTGGGGATTATTGTTTGTGTCAGGCTTGTGAGGACCTAAGTTATGAGTCAGAAATGACCTCTGCTGATAAACCGTATATTTTTACTGAAGCAGGCACACTGAAGATTATATTTCATACGTATAAACAGCAACCAAGGAGACTGATTACATCCATGTTTTATAACATTCCATAGTACATTTCAAACTTACAAAATATCAATAAAGGTATGAAGGAATTTTTTATGAAAAAGAAGAAACGAAGATCGCAAGCACTTTTATCAAACCGATCAAAGGGCCGGTCGGACATTCCGACTTCTTACGACGTTAGTAAAAAATACAATCTCTCTTTATAGTTACCATTCCACTGGTTATTATATCCGTATCGATACGGCTGAACTTACCGACCGTGAAATACTTGATTCTCGATATTGCCTGCCCCCAGTACTACTACAGTAATTTTGGACATTTTTTACAATATTTCATACGGAATCTTTATAGATAGGACTGTAAATAAGACTGTCAATATGACTGTTTGTAATAGTCTTCGTAAATTTCTGAATACGAGTCAATCGCGACAAGAGAGTAAATTTTAAAAATTTATTAATGCCAAACGACATAAAAACATTCTAGTTCCGGATAATTTTCTAAAGAAACCAGAGTTATATTGGCAACCGTATTCCGCTTTCTTGCTTCAAAATTCTCCACTTCCCACGCCATACGGGACTAAATATTTTTTTATTAGTTTGGTACAAAAATACTTACGTTTAATTTAGCAAAACTGATTCGTGGTGAAATTTGCTTAACTACAAATAAAATTATTAATAGGTCATTAATAATTTTATTTGTAGTTAAGCAAAATTGATGCGTATTGGCCTTTGCCTTCGGGGATTAGGCGTGACTATTAAACCGACAAAACTCTATGAGTGAGTGATTTTCAGCAAAAATGAAGTACCTTACAGTCGTATGGATTTAACGATGATTGCGTCGAGAAAATTGTCGACACGTCAAAGTCGTCTAATACCCCTTACTAAATTTTATTGCATATAAAAACATTGATCACCTTGTGTTTGTTTATGTTTCTATATAAAATATTGTATTATCAAAACAGGGTCACAACATCAGTAATTTAATACTGATCAAACACACCGGTAAAAATTAGAACGGACAGATGAAATAAAAAGTAATCGATTCTTAGTAAAAAATCGATGCAGTTCGGGATAGAATGATGTATTTATTTTCGTTGGAATGGTTCATCGGGCCATGCTTCCTGCGACATCAGTGTGGTCGTAACATGACACCATTTATTAATATGCCTGAATTAATAATATTGTAGATATTCGTTGGCAAGGGTCGTGAGTATCGCGTGCGAATGTATCGTGAGGCTTCAGTGCATCGATTTGAAAATGAAATATCGATTTACTATATTTAAATGTTCTAGTAGTAGGCCAGATGTTGATTATTAGTATTAATATTAATTATCCAAGTTATTTCAACTGTTAAAAAATATGTTATGATTCTCATACATACTTTATAATTATCACTAGCACTTAATATGATCATGTTCGTGTACAAACTTTGTAAACAGTAATATTTGAAGCGAAGCGTAGCTTTTTAAAAAAAGCTACGCTTCGCTTCAAATCTCAGAAGGGTCAGAAAGCAAGTGGGAATAGGCCAAAATGAAGAAGAACACATTAAAATTAATCAATATTTAATGTTAAATAATAAATAAGCTATGATAACACACTGGTAAACTATTCAAGGTGGTTGTAATAAGTGAGCACTAGTAATAACAAAAACAGACAAGCGCAGGTAGACAAAACACCGCAAATATTGACTGTAGATGATTGCAGTACGAGCTGCGTCCAGTGCGAGATCCCCTCAGCAAACTGCGAATTAAAACAGGGACGAGAAAAATTAATCCTAATGCGATTTTAATGAAGTTGAAATGAACGAATGCAGTGATGAATTGTTAAGCCGCTGGTTATTCGCTTTACATTACGAGAGAGGAATGGAAAAAAAAGAAAACTAAACACACAATGCAGATGCCTGTGTACATATCGTAATACGGAGGAGCTTGTTAAGATTAAATTGATATATTATTACTCAAGCTTAAAGCCTTGAGAGCATATTGAAGCGTAGAGAAGATAAAATATTATCATAATTAAGGCTCAGTATTGCACAAAGACGCACGCCTTGAGTATAAAGCACACAAGCGCTGAAAATGTACACCTGAAGTCTGTGCTCGCTTTTGCATTAACGAATGCGGAAGCGGCGTTGTGCATACAGGACGCGTTGTACTCCCTCTCCGTCGCTGACTGCACCCCCGACTGCACCCGCTCCTGACCCCCTCTCACGTAAACTCCATGCCTCTCGCTCAAACCAGACGCCTCCAGCAGCATTGCATGTCCCACCCGTGCGTTCATTACCTCCACGACCCAACAATTCAAGTTTGCTTTCCGCCACACAATCTACGCTACCAGACAGAGTACACTACACCCATACTATACCGACTACTCGAATAATAAAGATGCAGAAATTAACCCGTACACATTGAAAAAGAGGAAACTAAGTGAAGCTATCTCGACGTGAATGGAGGTAATGCAACGCGAACACTTGTCCAACGAATAAAAGAAATGAGCTCGCAATTCTCAATGTTTGTTGAAACAGAGGGTAAATGTCAACCGCGAAATAAAAACAGTCAACAGATAAATGCAAACGATAAACACTCGGAAACTGAAAAGGTGGATTGTGAGATAGATGTTTGTTTTGATACCAAATGATAGATCATACTTAGCTAATATGAAATTTGATTTCTGTAAAGTGATACTGTTACGAGAAATCAATAAGGTTTCGCACTAAATCTAGTTTTGCTCATAAAATATTCAATTACGCATAAGCACACATTTGTTAAGGCTAACAACGACCACGCGGCACCCCCATTAAAGACGCCTAAGGGCCATTTAATCGGTCAGTGGATGTAAATTTGGCGGCCCCAAAACAAATATCCCAAAACTAATAAGGAAACGAAATATGTAAATCGGCTGCCATATTGTTTCACAAGTGAAATCTTCCTTTAATCTTATAACAAATCCGCATCCAAATGGCCGGACCGAACTGAATTTGAATATAGGAGGGTTGAGTGAAGGGTCAGGTCAAGGAACAACCTTGTTGTGGCTAGGAAGGAGCAAATGTATGCAAGCCACGCACGGAGGAGATAGCGCCCGTAATGTTGTCCTATGCACATATTGCAGCAAATTAGTTGTCGACTTGTAAACAAGGATGAGGAAAGTAAGGCCGCTAAGACGTCTACGGTGGGTAGTTTGCATGGATATGAGAACGGCAATATAGGGGTTCACAGCTGCTGGCTGTACTCATTAAGATGTTTTATGGTCGGCCCACCGGACCATGTTCCCAATTTAAGATATTTCTATGCGGGACGGCACAACGTTAGTTTGGCTTCCGATTAGGGGATTAAAGTGGTCCTTTAAGGTATTAGTGTAATAATTGCCTACCCCATTATGTGTTTAGCATTGTCCTTAATATTCCCGCTACCGATGTTTAAAGTGAATTATGCGTATAGTATATTGAAATAATGTGTGGTCAATTTTGTAGACAGGACAGAAACAAAAGGAAACCACAATCAGTCAAATGGGTAATATGCAAAACAAAATTAAAACCTACGCAATAAAATCGAGTACTTTGGAAAAAGACAAAGCACAAACACATTTGGTCCAAAACGTAGCACACGTATTCCCCGCACAGCAAGTAAATCAAAGGGTGTTGAAACTTTACACCCACTTAAAGCCGGACACAGTAATAAAGCGTTCGAACTTCATGGACCCTGGACATCAAATGGGGCACCCCTTGTCGCATTTTGTACAGGGGAAAATTAAAACTTCTGAGATACTTTTGATGACTTTCCTTGAATTGAGAATGCTTTACATATTTCAAATATCTTGCTAGTTATTATACTTTTTGTATAATAACTAGCAAGAATACAAATCTGATGTAACTGATATTGCTATGGATTTAATGTAGTTATAAAATTGATTCATATTGATTCTATACATGTAGAAGTAATATAAGAGTTGGCAAGAACTCTGAACCGGGACCGACTTGGATTCAAAATTGCAGTTCCTTGAAGGTGTAGATAGTAAAAATTACAATTTGAGAATATTGACTTTAAGTTAAATCAAAGTTTAATAATTCTTATTTATATTTGAAGATGATGATCAAATAAAAAAAAACGATAGTCTTAGCAAACAGAACAACTAAATACTGCAGTTTTGAGCTTATTATCTAAAACAATGTATATTAACTTCCTGAACATGCTTAGTGTCAAAAACCACAAGCACGTTCAACCCTCTATTACCTTTTATCAATGATAACATAAGTAAACTGCTCGACTTATATATAGAACACTGGTCACTGTAGTGGGTCAGTTTGGGGCAGTAATTACTGATGTGTAAGCTTTGAAATTCAAAACCATCAAGGAATTAGACAAATATTTCACGTTCATTGTCGTCGCTCCTTTGATGTTCTATATACGTAGGAAACGATTTATTTCTCTACCTTTAACTAAGTATCTTGATTAATACATAATTTTCACTTAAGAGCCTGCGTATCTTATTATTCTGGACTTAAAATTATTTGTTTTGTTTGGAGACTGCAGTCAGGTATTCTAACCCTTTTACGGGCACCTTCGCTAAAGCATCGGGTTTTGGCTGAAATTTGAACATTTTGGAATGGTCTCGTCTCTGTATGCACTAATTTCATTACATACCCGAACACGTGTTCGTTCCTATACTCTTTCTTCTGAAAAGTTTTATTAATGTTGTATGTAGTACAAAATGATCTCACAAACTGCTTCAATTTTACAATATAACACTCGCATTCACAAACGGATCCCGGTTTAATCATGGTCATATTAATTGTTTCTAAAGAACCGATTTTACATGTACGCTCAGATTAACTGTACGACTCTCACTAGGAACAGAGGGGTTATTAAATAATTTATTGTCTACTAACTATTCGCAAGGGTCCTGCTCACTGGACGACTAAGATTTTGCAGTCTTGTAACAGAATATTGCTAGCGTAAACTTTGTCTGTATAAATTTAATGAATGTGTATGATGATGTAATAAAAAGCCAGTATCACATTACTGCTATAGATACTATTATCAAAAATCGGCTTTTATCCAAACCACTTTTTTACTTTACCTGCATCACAAAGAAATCAAATATTACGGAATTGAACCGATATTACAATCCAGAACTGAATATAAATAAATCTATTCTTGTATACATTATATTGATTAAAAAGTAAGACCCAGTAGTAATTAGTATAAATTATGATACGAATAAGAATACATATCTAAACATACTTAATTCGTACCTTCTTACTTACCTATAACATATCATAGAGATTCGAGCTTTAGTGATAGTTGAACTAAACAAAAGTTGTAAATACAAACAGGTCATACTTCAAAACAATTTTAAACAAACATCATAGTAGAAAAGCGTTCTTGATTGAGTTTAGTCTGAACCTTTTATGGCCTTCGATTGTAATTCGGCCTGTCAGAAGCAAATTACTCAGGCTGCCCATTCACGCTCAAAAATCACTCTCAATTGAGTCGAGTGGAACAAAATAAAAGGCGAATTCATCATAGGGTGCGAACGGACTCCCCCTATTGGGAAACCAAGCCGGAAAACGTATGTCCGGTTCATTTGTAAACATTAATACATACTGGCAGCTTTATGACAGTTTATTTCATCAAATTGTGCAAAAAATTATATGATTGGAAATAAGAGTAAAAAAATTAAGGATTAGTTAGCTTAAATTGCGCTAGATGGCGTTGTGCTAAAATTGTTTATTTAATATTTAATAAAAATTAAACCACATCGAATCAAACCGTGAAAATTGAAAGGGTTCTATTCCTAATTATATTGAAGCGTAAGAGAAAAAAAAAGACTCGATTAGTAAAGTATTTCGATCTTTATCGTGTTAACAAGAAAATAATCCGTAACATACACACGGACGTCCACGACGAAACTTTTTTAAACAGTTTTTTAACTAGTTTAAATAACAAAAATGGCATCAAAAATATCATGAGTGTTAAAAATAGTGTTTTTTCTTGAAATGTGTGTGTATATATTATTTTACAAGTGCAATATATGATAAATAGAGACATTTTAAGTTTTAAAAATCAGATGTTTTGCGCGAAGTGACAGTAGTACCCACCTCAACGCTTCGCTTGTGAGGCTTGCAATAAAGTATTTAAGATGAAAAATATTATGAGTGTATGCGCCCGTGCAGTGCGTAAGGTTCAATTTCGAATCAGTATAATTATTATATATCTGCTTTCCTTTTCATAGAATTGAAAAAAAATAAAAATACTAGTAAATACCACTCAAATTAAATCTATCATGGCATCCACTAACCCGGAAATTTCTGATTAGATATTCTTTGCTTACAAATTAACAATATAAACTATAAAAATAAATCAACTCAATTGATTTCAAATCAACTTACTACAACATTCGAGTAGAGTCCGAAACTACCAGGACTTTAATTGGTCGTGCTAATTAGTGTCTAGCACATAAGACCTTTTAGCCTTTTTGCTACCATCTCACTAAAAAGGCAACGGGTTCAAAATTTCTTCCTAATTTAACATCTATAGACACGTTTTATTTTATTAAATTTATGCGGCCCTTTAGACCCACCCCAGTTCCGTGCTTCGGAAGGCACGATAAGCCGTTGGTCCCGGTTGCTAATAAAATGGCAGTCGTTAAGCCAAGTTGAAGGCCGTACGGCGGCTTAAAAAATTTTAACAGCAGGGCGATATAGCCTGCGCCTGTCCATTTCAACACGGCAATGGGTTCACCACCTGTTACGTGGGACGAAAGTGCATACGGTGAAACGTGGGTGTTTAATATGCCTCTGCCTACCCCTTCGGGGATAAAGGCGTGACAATATGTATGTATGTATGTATTACTACAACATAAAATATATTGATATCAGGTCGGGTCATAGATTTATATGTCCAATCTAAATAGGTTGTAATCGAATTTTGATGGTAGGTATACATGGACGAACCTATTAATTTGCGTAAACTTAAAAAACCTGTAATTTTTTTTTTTGGATTTTTTCCTAAAAGTACTGTTAGCGTATGACGATCACAAAGCAATCATGAAATATGACATTTAATGGTTCTCGTACCATCATCCAATTATACAGAAAGCATTCTGTTGTACGTATTAACTTTTTTACAATCAATTTCATCACAAAATAAAGTTTTGTATAAAGTTGGACGTATACTTTTAGTTAGTCAAGTTTTTATGAAATTAAATTTCAGCAAGATAGGACAATAATTTTGAAACAGTTTCATCGAAATTATATTATTTTACATACCTACATATAAAAAAATATTTAGATTAATTTGAGAAATAAAGAACCGTAGTCAACTGAACTTGCAACTTAGCTACACCCGCTGACTGATGAGATTTTGATTTGAACAAAAGCTTATACAGCAGTCACTTTTAATATATCTGAAGTAACAAACACAGTTTTCATGGTCGGTAAATAAAGTATACAAGTCCACAAGTTCGTTTAAAGTTTATAATGGTATAAAACTTTTTAAATTTAAAAAGCCTTTAATTTTAAAAATAAACTTGAATTTAAAATTTTAAAACCTAAAATCATTATATTTTTTTGTAAGATTATACAGAACTAACTAACTAACTAACTATCTTCACGCTGTATCCCTGACGGGGTAGTCAGAGAGGACAGATCGCCAGGCTTCGCGATCCATGCATACTTCTTTCGCTTCTTCAAGATTCATCAATCGCTTCATACACGCACGTCTGGGTATCCGAGTACTTTTGACCTTTCCGTTTTTGAGCAATCTGCTCACGTGGTCTTCATATGTAAGTCTCAGCCTACCCTGACCTCTTCTACCCTCTGCTTTCGCACAATATATATTCTTCGTCAATCGTTCCTCACTCATTCGTTGGACGTGTCCAAACCAACGGAGCACGCCCTTTTCCAGCTTAACGCTGACACTTTCATTCAAACCTGCCTTATTGCGTATCACTTCGTTACGTATTCGGTCGGTCAACGTAACGCCGCACAATTTTCGAAGTGATCGCATCTCCAAAGCATTCAATTTACTTTCATGCATCTGCTGACATACCCAGGTTTCGCTACCGTAAAGCAAAGTTGGCACTAGCACTGCGTTATGAATCGCCAGTCGTGCTTCTTTTACGATGCTTTGTCGCTTTACTAATTGGGACAAAGCACCGTTAACTCTGTTTCCGGCAGCTACTCGCCGTTCTACATCCAAATCACATCTTCCATCCGCGCTAAACATACTCCCTAAATACACAATTTCATTCACTTGCTCTAGACGTTCCTGGTTTACCCTAATCTCGCATTTAGTTCTTACGTCATCTCTTTCAAATACTAGAACCTTGGTCTTACTTGCATTCAAGCGAAGACCCTTACTTTCACACTCCTCTTTCATATTAGTGACTAATAAATTTTTATTAAAGTGGAAAAAGACAATTTGATTCGAGACAGGGATTGAACCTGTGACCTTTGCCTAACCAGGGCAATGTTCTAGCCACCTGAACTACCCGAACCGTATCGAATCAAGTTGAAATTCTCCACCTTATTTATATCGTCATTTTAAGAGTATGAATTGTTCATTAGCTCGATAGATGGCTCTGGTCATACTCTTAAAATGACGATATAAATAAGGTGGAGAATCGGCTTCTGATGAGGCCATGAGCACCGCAGACAGTTTACTGAGAAGTCACCCAAATTCACACCCATATCACAATCTTTCAACTTCTGCAGGCAACTGTCCAGATACACTATGAACAGCCAGGCAGACATGACACAACCCTGTTTGACGCCTGTACAGACATCAAAAAGAGGTGACACATCCCTCCCTACTCGCACGCAAGCCTTACAGTCCTTATGAAGCGACTGTATTGCCCGCAGCAGCGAGCCGTCCACACCATATCCGGGCAGCTAATCCCACAGAGATTCCCTCACCACCCACCTTTTATCAAATGCTTTCTCCAGATCCACAAAAGCGCAGAAATCCCTCTGGCTAATAGCCAGAAACTTCTCCGCGATCATGCGGAGAGAAAACACTTGATCCATGCAACCTCTTCCACGTCGGAATCCGTAAATACCTTTCAGACTTTCTTGAATTCTTGCCGTTATAATCTTTGCATACACCTTACTGTAAGCTGACCAAGCTGATCGCCCTATAGCTGGAGCAGTTTAGGCGCGAGCCTTTCCATCACTACCCGCCGTGTCGGGCCGCGCGTGTAGGTCCCCTACGCCGCTCTGGCTCACACTTTTCGCACCAGCGGGGACTAACTGGTGCGCGTCGCCTCGGGGGCACGCCCTAACATTGTTCGTCCTGGTGGCACTCGTGTTGGAGTAGAATTGCAGCCGTAGCTGGCAGGGATGGCGACGTGCACGATTCTACTCTTCATCCCCAAAAGATTATACAGAGTTATGTATATTACTACCATCAAACTATCTTCACGCTGTATCCCTGACGGGGAAATCAGAGGCAACAGATCGCCAGGCTTCGCAATCCATGCATACTTCTTTCGCGTATTGCAGTCTAGGGTAGTATAGAATGGGTATCCTAGTACTTTTGACTTTTCCGTTTTTGAGCAATCTGCTCACGTGGTCGTCATATGTGAGTCTCGGCCTACCCTGACTATTTCTACCCCCTACTTTCGTACAATATATATTCTTCGTCAATCGTTCCTCACTCATTCGTATATTACTACTAGTTTGAGATAAGCGATCCTACTGAATATTTATTTCTTCAAACGCTAGTGTAAGATTAAACTAACTTCTGTAATTACTTACATTTCCAGATAAGCGATCCTGACTTCTCTCTTAATCATTAGATATATCCTCAAAACCTTAATTGATTCCCATTGAAAATTTTCATCTTCTAAATCAAAACTAGATGACGGCTATATAATCATCCCATTATGACAAAACTGGCAAAGTGTGTATTCGTCCGTGCATCACGGAAACGAATGAATCAATTTCAGCGAAGTCATTTGATTATCTCACTCATATAGCCATAGTACTTACACCGAAAGGGCAGGGATAATTAGTTTTTGGTGAAATATTGTCTGCAGTCCGAAAAAATTAAATTATAGCCTTATAGCATATTGACGGCTGTTTATGAAAGTTATCGACTTTTGGAAATTGAATGAGACTATAATGCATATAGTAACGTTTGAGAATTAGTTTTCGAGTGTCATTACTAGTTTAGGGTAAGGTGAAATATGTAGCATAGAGTGCAGTGCACTATGTCTTATGATACAGGAAAAAACAATTACTTTTATTATAGACAATTTATTATAAAAAACTATTATTGTATATATATAGAATGTATGATGAGTGTATATATGTTTAATATATGTATAACGGTATATAGAATAACAATAACAGATTTTAAAAAATCTGTTCTTTGTGCACAATTATACCCATCCGTGGCAGCATCTCCCTTCACCCTAAGGTTTGCTGGTATAAAACTCAATATTGAGCTAAGCTCGCCTATGTACACAATATAAGTCACATTAGTACATAATATAAATATGTTAAATGTGTACAATAAAGAATAAGAATAAGTACTTTACGTAAATATAAATAGGATACTTGAAGATAACTCAGTTACTAGATTTATAATTGTAAACACAACAAGATCTATATTCGCAAAACACTTTACATTTTACTGCTACGTTTTGCTAATAAAACGTAACAACTACAAATATTACGATTGCTCCGCAGTTTCCAAGTCAAATAAACAAACAGTCAGTAATAGAGCGCAATAACATCTAGTAAACGATAAAGAACCCAATGAGTTTACAATAAAAAGCTATAAGTAGATGCTGGATAAAGCTAATAACATTAAATACGAATTTATTAGCAAGAGAAACATTTTTGCGAATTTATCTATTCCTTGATTAGTATCTCTTCTTTTAACATTACGGCTGTTTCATAACATCCATTAGGATTCGTTTTTACGAAAAAAAATATCTAGTTGTAAAACACCAGATGTTAATAGAGTTTAAGAAATATAATGAAAATAAAATTTTATGATAATAAAATTGATAATATTACTTTCTACTAGAGTTATATATATTAGCAATATACAATGACACATGTCCAGGACAGTTTTCCCTAGACAAAATGAGTTTATGGTTAGTATTTTGTGAAAATTTAGATCTTTCTATTCAATGAAAGACGTAAAGACTTTATGGGAAATCTATTTTTGTCACTAACAGTTTTCAGTACTATATATGATATTAACGGCAACTTTGATACGATATCCTGCAATCAATTCATAGTACGGCTTCATCGCTGTCTGCTAGCTGTGTGTGGTCGCGCAGTAAACTAAGATCTTAATGATCGCACACCGGGCAATGTAAACAATTTATTAGTCCGCAATCGACAATCGTTACAATCGATTCGTGCATTCGATGCATTGATACATGTTTACTGAATCGAACGACTTCTCCGTTTGCAGACGTATCGATTTTAATTGCGTTTAAGTAAACATGTTTCCGGGCTGTATATAGAGCCGTATTGTTGGATGTAATTTATGACATTTTCAATTCAAAGTTGTGCTCTGTAGAACATACTGATAATATTTAATGCTATATCCGGAAATCTTGTCTAAGTATTACCGACATGTAATGTGTGATGTGGGGTAAAATATAGCGGTGTTGCAAACATCGCGGTCCGCCGAGCGTGATCACCTTGCCTGGTCCGAAGATCCTCCTGTAGTGTCGTTTAGCCAACATTTTCAGTAAACTTCTCAACATTAAAAACCTCCTCATGTCCGTGATCGCTTTGTGGAATTTCTATTTACAAGCGGTAACATTGCCAATAATAGTATTTGCCAGTAACATTGCAGTCGTTCATTCAAGTTGAAGGCCTTATATGTTTAATTTTCATTAGTAGTCGCCATCCCTACAACAAGGAAATAACAAACTAACATGCTGCCTAAAGTAGTTTGAATGCAACTGCAGTCTCTTGAATCCATCAGGACGTTTTATAACTGTCTCATACTCAAGTTTCATCTGATGTTCAGAGTTTACAAACCCGTTTATTTCCAAAACGTTTACTACAGTGTAAGATTGCTGATCAATAAGCGATTTCCCCGAGACACCGGATGCGGTCCGCCGGGCACCAAGTTCAATTATTATTGAATTTCCCGTTGCCTGGTGAGCACTGTACTAGTGACTAGGGATGGAACCTTTGATTTAAAGGAACGTAAAAATTACAAAGTACATTTTAATGGATATAAAGTTGAATGGTCAAGCAAATGATTTGTAAGGTATAGTGCTTCTTCATTTATGATTTCAATTAGAATACGTGTGCGTACCATTCCAGTAACCTCTGCGTATAAACAATCCCTGCCATTTGATTTGAGGCTATCTGTAGGCACACCAAAATTTTTAGTTCTATTACAATAGGCAACCGGGAAATATGCATAGTTTCATACGTCACAAGTTACCAATAATAAATAATCGATACACTTGAAAGTTTTCTGGTCTGCATAGAGATGATAATGTGAAGCCAGGAGCTATGGTGTTTATCAACACAGAAAATAAAGAGGGGATCTCATTCTTAGATATTACCGAAATAATTAATTCAAAACGTTATCATTCCTTCATAGATGTCGGTTTTTCTTATTTCCATATTACTAAGCCAAATTTTATTTTAAAATTTCATGAGTAATTTGTTATTATTTATGAACGTAAGGGTCTGTTAAATTTTCAAAGCACAATCGTCATGATTTACACCGCGCCGTTGCTAGGATTGCCTCGGTTAAACACTTACCCCCTATTAAAATTGTTTTCGCAACAAAGAGTTTGGGATTAAAGTCTCGACTCACTCTCAAACTTCATAAGACATTACAGATTCCTGTTTTTGTTTGTTTCTATAATTAAAACGCGACTTAAACGCTCTCCTGATAATTATAAATCCACTTGATGTTGTTATTACAATGAATCGGATTTATGAGGGGTTGCTTAGCTTGCCAATTTTCTTCATTTAGTATTGTTTTGATTTAAAATGTTGAGTTATTCGTAATAATAGCACTTCTCGATTTATTAGTAGACTACTGAATTTAATCATTTCAACCTTCAATATTACATACTGGAAAATATGGCAATTATTATTGTATTTACTCGTACCTACCCGTAGTACTCACATGAAATAATGTTTCTTTTTTTGAATTCCTCGTAATTATCTTTACATGCAAAAATCACTCATTATATTCTGACCACAAAGTTATATCCTTTCACATGACATCTGTCAAAGTGCCTATACGATGAAATATTTCAAGTGGCAGTCAGCGGCTGGCTCACGGGTGGGCACGTTACCTTCGCCCGGTGGCCGGTTGACTCATTCCAGTGTATGTCACCGGCCGCTAGTTTTCAACAGAGTTCTAACTCCCAGTGGTCTGGCGCTAACACGCAACTTCGCCTCAGTAATTCATACACTTCGATGGGCGATTACAAAGTTGTAGTGTGAATTTTGTTCAATTAATATATTTGGACTCGTAAATCAATAATACTAATATAATTATAATTACTTTATCCATAAATTGATCATATTAAATTCTAAAATAAGTAATGCTTCTATCCTCATTGTGATGTTTAAATGTTCTAAAACGCTCATAGCCCAGTTAACTGCTGGCATGCAGCTGTTCTGTAAATGATCGCTGCGTTAAGCATCTTTCGCTATGACTGATTCTCGTATGGATGACCGCTTTGTATCATTTTCATTTACGAGCGTATCCCGTGTTTTGGAAGGCACGTTAAGCCGTTGCCCCCGGTTACCAGTAACATGGCAGTCGTAAAGCTATATAAGTAGCAGGTCTTTTGGGCGACTCGAAAATTTTCAAAATACCGTCCCCACAATTTGCGCCTGTCCATTTCAACACGTATGTTTTATTTTATTTATCGTTCAAAACATTACAAGTTCCACTCGCTGAAACCTTCTAGGTTTTTGAGCGAGTGGGAGTTGTCATGGTTATGTTGCACAGTCCCTTAATGAAATAAGATTACACAGTAAGTATGTTATCTGCGTTATAAAAAAGAAACAGAAGAAACAGAAACACTTAATAAACAACACAGACTCTTTACGTAAGCGCAGCAACTGCGGTACAAAAATGCACACGTTGAAATGTGGATGTATAAAATGCTTCTACCACTCCTTCGGGAATAAAGGAATGACTAATTAAAAACATTTCTCTGAAATATATTCAAATGTTTGACAAATTACGGACAGATTCAAAAGATCCCCATTCCAGCTAGTTACATCAGCATCGGCGCTGATAGTGAAGTCTATTCGTAATCTCATACATCAGATCCTCTGTACGTATTTTAGTGTTTTTAATATATCAATCTAAATATTAAAAAATATCGCTAATTTACTTTTTAATGTTCAAATTCACACTAATTGCGATGTTCGTTCCGTATTTTGCCAATTTCGCAGTAAAGTTCATTACAACTCCATCTTATTACGACGAAACATTATAATATACATTGAAACCCGTTCTAACAATTTCACATACAATCATAAATTCTAATTTAGCTCGTTCATGGATCTTGTTACCACCTTGCCTTCGGTTTTCCGGACTCATTGTGTGTTACTCCCAAGACATCCCAGCCCCACAGAACGTATATACAAAATTAATTAGACAAAATCTCGGGTCTTGTAATATTTTATTATTATTTCCTATGTTGTGCGAAATTTTATTAGGACGTTATATTTATTGCTTTTCTCTTAGGTGTAATGAATCTGAATAGGTTCTTGATTAGCGTTGTCTTATGGATATGTTGGCATCAAGTTTATAATTACAGTAGTGATAATTACAAGGTAGCTTATATTTTGCCTTGGTAGGCTTTACGTTTGGTTATAGCACTTCGAATGTTGATGGTATGTTAAATTAAACGTCATATACTGCACTACTATTTTCTTGATTACAAAACGCCTATCCGTCTACTTGGTTGCACTGTTATGAATAATGGTCTGTGATCTACATCACCTGGACATCAGAAACAGGATTTAGTGTAAAAATAAAGTAAAAACTCGTATTTCAATAAACAAAAGAAGGTTATTGCACTATTTTTTTTTCAAATACTTAATACCGAAGTTGGCTACAAAATCACTTACGATGCAATTGAAGAGGTTACATTCACGTACATAAAGGTCTAGGGCCTCCTGATATGGTAAGGACATTTAGCGAGTTCATAAAAGATGGTCAAAGAGACCATCGCTCACTACGAGTACATGAGGCCTACAGGGAATTCTACTTTGCAGTGAAATGTACAATGCCATTTATTTAGTTGTTGCACTTTAATGCATTTTTCTGAGCAAGATAAGTAGGAAAAGCTTGAGCGCTTACGCTTGCTTCTGAAGGTGGTTTTGTGTGAATGTTTGTCTGAAGTATAAAATCCATGCTTATATTAGGCATGAAATATATCTGAAATAATATCTAAGAATATTAATATCTTAGTTTTATATTAGACGTTTTTGGTTACTAAATTATATGAAAAATTAAAATAATGAAAGATGAAAAGAAATCTAAAGAGTTTATTAAATAAATTACTTTAGAACATTTATATATATTTCCTCTTCAAATCTAAGAACGTAGGGGAAAATTCAGTTGCTATTTCAGAGTCTAGGGTACGTATTGATATTTATATGACCTTTCACTTTAAGCCGTTGCAAGTTGAATAGTTTTTAGAACATTTGCTGTAGTAGATTCAGTAAAATGCAAGAAGCAATTGTCCACGCTACGCTAGCCTCAGGACAATTTATAATGTAAATGATACCTCGCTGCAGAGCTTCGACAGAGTCTTATAAGTACTTCACAGGCTCTTCGAAATCTCACACCAACCATACAAACAGTATAATAACAATCAGTTCTAAGACAATAAATGGCAGCAACTTGACAGCTATAATACCTAAACAGTTCAAATTAACGAACATAAATCGTGAAACAATTTCTCCATGGCCACAGCCGAACCTCAAGAAAAAAAAACTAATGAAACCACTGAAACAACGTTCAAGTGTAAATATTTGCCGATCGTTGCCGTCCAAAACTTTGTAGCGCCGCTAACTTCCACGAGGCCTTACTTAGATATAAAATTATAAAAAAGTAGTCAAGTGCGATCATGCTATGTGGTGAAGATTCCTTATGAAATAAACGATATTGGAAAGATTTGGTTTGAAACTGTTGTGGCTTCTGAATTGATAATTTTAAAATGTATAACTAATATACTTACACTCATAGTACTAGTAGGCTCTAGTAAATGGTAAGTTTAAAGACAATTTTAAGTTTAAAAAAATATGTGTGTACCAGAGAACACAGGTAAGAAGTGAAACTTCATTACGACCTTTTATTTTACAGCTATAAAATTTCCCTCATACGTCTATAAAGAAGTTTCACTTATGATAAGGAAGTTGCACTTCAAAAGAACATGGCGCAAAACCGAAAAATGTGACGACTTTTTTACAGCTATAAAATTTCACTCAACGCCGATAAAGAAGTTTCACTTCAATAATATTTTATTTTCGTAATGGAGAAGTAAAAAATCCAATCTTTTTGGAGTGTTTAGGGAAATAAACACCTATTATTAACAAAGCAATTGAAAAATAAGGATGTGTCGAGACAAGATATTCTCGGAATCATTTTATATGTTTAATTAAATAACTTCTATAAGGTCACATTAGTAGTCAGCCAGTGAACCCTAATATTATAGGAATATGTAAGTATAGCCGGTAATTGAATTCCGAACACGGTTTGGATATGGCCCAGCTTCGAGCGCGGGGCTGCACGTCGCGCCGTGGTCGGGATTTACCATGTACATCACATATTTTTTGATCTTTCCACTCGCGTGAGATATCTTTGGTATTTTTATGAGAACTTGCCTCAACGTGGTCTTAGTCAATACGTATTATATTAGTTAAAAAGTAGGTATTTAGAATTATTTTGAATACCTATGCTTACTTCTTGTTATTTCTATTTTAAGTCTTTAACTTTGTTTTTTTTTTATTATATCTGAGGTGGTGGACATGCATACTGTCCACTTGATTGATAGTTACCATAGCCTATGAATATTTGTCATATTTTCATTGCTTACCCCAAAACTCTCAGTCATTTTAAACATTTTTAAATCTTTCACGTTCTCGTTACTCATGATTGAGTACACTTAAATTTAACAATGTATTGGTAAACATGAATTATATACTGTATGATAACAGTCCGAGACTACCAGGATTTTGATTGGTCGTGCTAATTAGTGTCTAGCACATAAGACGTTTTAACCTTTTTGTTACCACATCACTAAAAAGGCAACGGGTTCAAAATTTCTTCCAAAGATAACATCTAAAATAGACACATTTTATTTTATTAAATTTATTCGGCCTTTATACCCACCCCAGTTCCGTGCTTCGGAAGGCACGTTAAGCCGTTGGTACCGGTTGCCAATAAAATGGCAGTCGTTAAGCCAATTTGAAGCCTTATGGGCGGCTTAAAAAATTTCAACAGCGGGTCGCCACAGCCTGCGACTGTCCATTTCAACACGGCAATGGGCTCACCACCTGTTACGTGGGACAGGAATACACATGGTGAAAATTATAATAAATATCCATCACGCCTTATCCCCGAAGGGGTGGCAGAGGCATATTATCTGTCCCACGTAATAGGTGGTGAGCCCATTGCCGTGTTGAAATAGACAGACGCAGGTTTTGGCTACTAAACTACTAAATTTTTCATGCCGCCCATAAGGCATTCAACCAGGCTTAACGACTGCCATTTTACGGGACCAACGGCTTAACGTGCCTTCCGAAGCACGGAAACGCTCGCAAATGTAAATGCCACAAAGTGGTCATCCATCCGAGGACCAGCCATAGTGAAAGTTGCGTAACTCAGTGATCGTTTACAGAACACTCTTCGCGAGGATGGTGAAAATTGGGCATATAATAAGCCTCTGTCACCCCTTCGGGGATAAGGCGTGATAGATAAATATATATGATAACAATCTACATAATATATAATTCTTTGTACATTATTATGTTATCACTTGGGCTATTACAAGATACTATTAATTACAATAATATAAAACACTCTACACAAGTTCTCATCATGTAGTAGGACATTTCCATCTCTGGCACAATACGACTCGTTATTGAACGGTTAATGCCAATGACAATGGAAGAAGCAGTTACAGATTGTACCTATTAAATGTTTAGTATAGTGACATGAAATTGAAGAAAGCTAATGGCAAAAATAAGATACCAAAAAGTGTAAATCAGATATTGTCGGACATTTTTTTGTTTTTTACACACCGCCGTCTAGCCCAAAGTAAGCTAATATAAGCTTGTGTTATGGGATCTAGACGACTGATAAACGTACTTATATATTTCTAAATACATACATATTATACATAGGAAACACCAAACTCCGAAACAATTTGTGGATCACACAAATATTTGATCCGACCCGGGACCTCAGTCGCGGCAGTCGCATGCACTACCTCTGCGCCACCGAGGCAGTCATAAGATATGCATTCAGTTTACAATTATGATCCCATTTCTAATTCTATAATACTTAATTTCAGTTTTAATTATTATTATTACAAATTTATACATGTATTATATACAACAGCTAGATTTACACTCTTCTGCTGGGAGCCCTGGGGCTATCCTTCCAAAGGGCTTACCCGGGACTCCTGGCCAAAGACAAATGAAAGGGAACCGTGTGGTTTTAGTCGGTAAGAGTCCGGCATAGCATCCATGAGGATTTCCACACGTTAAAAATAAAAAAAAAGCTTGATTTACGCTCTATAGAGTGTAAAGGTCCAATGTGTACGTCAACTTATAAAGCTTATAAAGCAATACTGGCCTGGCAGGCAGTGTTTCAAATGTACAAACTAATACATTATGGTTAGGGTGGGTGCCATTCGATAGATTGCACTGACAACTGACGTATGTTGATACGATTGTCCGCCTGTTAAACGATTTCATTTGAATTTGATCACTCGACTGTCTGGCAATGATAATGTTTGCTGGGGGTTGATGAGTGACGATGTAAAATATATGTTGATTATGCGGTCACCAATGTTTGTGAAAATTGAATTACACTACACAAAATAGTAATGTTATGAAAACGAATTAGCTTAATTATAGCTTTTTATTGGGACTAATCGCACCCACATTTCCATTACTGTGACTCCTGTAAACCAGGATCTACAGCAATGACCAAGATCAAAAAAGTTACACCGAGTTCGATCTCAGTGAAGTCCCAGGAGAAGTTAAAATGTCTTGGAACCCACATCGAATTTATATGATAAATAATAATAATAAATATTCTTAGCCTTGTCCCCGAAGGGGTGGCAGAGGCATATTATATGCCCGCTTTTCACCGCGTGGATTCCTGTCCCACATAATAGGTGGTGAACCCATTGCCGTGTTGAAATAGACAGACGCAGGTTGTGGCTACCTGCTGTTGAAATTTTTCAAGCCGCCCATAAGGCCTTCAACCAGGCTTAACGACTGCCATTTTACTGGCAACCGGGACCAACGGCTTAACGTGCCGTCCGAAGCACGGAAACGCTCGCCAATGTAAATGCCACAAAGTGGTCACCCATCCGAGGACCAGCCATAGTGAAAGTTGCGTAACTCAGTGATCGTTTACAGAACACTGAGACCGCGGGGCCACGAACATCGAATTTAATCAGAGGTAATTTGAAGGAGTTGAGAAATAAAAAGTAAACGCCTCTTCCCTCCTTTGCAAAGCGGGAGACCTGGAAGGCAACTAGGTGTACATCCTATAGAAAAAGGGAAGCACCACGGTAGTACATTACGGGTCCTATATGAGCTATGTTTGGTTCCAGCTTAATTATAGCTGTCAAATTATGGAGGATTTAACAGGACAAGAGAGGCCCGTTAGTCACCTTTAAAACAATAAAGTTTCATATGAATCCAAACATTTCCAAGCAACCAATCCGCAAGAGGCATTTGTTCAGTTGACTTCATCACAGAAACAATATCTGAAACTAAATATGGCAATAATGCAAGACAGAGCAAGAGATGGGTAGATATAAAGAGAATAGTAGGCACAACTTGGACAAGAAGAGCTAACAATAAAAAAGTATAGAAGCAGCTGGAAGAGGCCTATGTGTCGCAGGATAAGCTGATCACCAAAACCGGTTCAACTGATGTGTTGGATTAATTCATTGATACATTGATACAACTTAAGCAATCTATGCTATATTAGATCAGCAATAAAGGCTTAATAATAATAATATGCAATTAAGTGTTAAGATTCATAATGGAGACACTGTAACACATATCATCAATTATATGCATGTATGGAAATTGACCCAAATGAAAGTGTGTTCTGATTGTATAATATCAAATTCCACAAATTCGAAGCAGGATCTGTAGCAAGCATCGATAACCCTTCATTCCGAACATAATGTACACATAATTGGCGTAACATTTCCATTGCGAACCCTTTCAAGACGCCCGTAATGTTGAGGCCTACATGTTATTTAATTACGCAATCTCGAACACAATGAGAATTATACCGACTCCGTTTCTTGTCTCAAATGTACAGACACAGGACCGGATTCCTATTAGAAACTTAAAAAATAAAATAAATAAACACAATTAAAAGATAAATCTTTTTTATCTTACTATTTTGTGGGTACTACAAAATATTAACATATTGTTTTTTTTTCTGTGACATCTTTCTCTTATCACTTATAAGAGAAGTTTACATTGCAGATACTGAAATTTAAATACAAAAATATTCTAATATACCTAATTGTAAGTGAACTAAAGTATATACATACTTACATATTGTCACCCCTTTATCCCCGAAGGGGTAGGCAGAGGCATACTACACGCCTACATTTCACTGTATGCATTTTAGTCCCACGTAACGTATGGTGAGTCCATTACCGTGCAAAGTAAATAAAGTGTATAATATAGCTATAATTAGCGAACAGTAATTTATTTTGGGATTTTATAAATTTCATTCAATAAGACCTTTCAAAAAGACAACAATCACAATCCAACTACGTCCCTGTTTCTAAAAGGTTAAGTCATGACCGGAACGTCTCAAAACCATAGGGCGAGAACTATGGTAGCCTTGCTGATTTCCCTCCAAACTCCCATAACATCCTCGGTAATGAAAGAGCACGCACCCTTTAGGGTGTCTCTTACTAGGGTTGTACAGTCCAACTCAATTATAAATGAATATATCAATATGCCAGAGTACTACATTGGAGAAATTTCCCACTACCGTTCTCACTCCAGACTTATTATTGGCATTACTTACTGTATAAAAAGTACTAGTAAATTAATTCAAAACTGCGAGTACTTTTAAATAGAATTACGAACCATTACGAAAGCATTAGATGTGTATGCGATAATTTATTATACAATACAAGGCATTTATGAATAGACTCGGTCCGCGAAGGTTGATTAGGCTCGTCCCTCGGCTAGATTCCAATTTTCATGGTGGACTGCGATACACAACCCAGATTGATGATTATTGGATTGTAGTAGATAGCAAAGAATATATAATAAGTATGTATTCTAGAATAGCAAAATAATAAACTTACAGTATTGATTAGCGAATGAAAAAACAGTTGGTAGATAGTTTTAGAAATACAGATAGTGTCACTGTGATTATTTGATAAATGAACCAATTACAATCTTGAAGTTTTATTACAATTTATTTTTTGTATTATTCGCTTTAATGAGATTAAATCAAAAGATATTAGTCTCATAAGAATATTACGATCGGATCTATCTCCATCAATGATCAGCCATTTCACTGTTATTATCGATCAATTTTACACTGTTATTTTATTTTGTTGTTATCCCCGGGCGATATTTTCCGAACTCAGCCGCTGCAGTTTTATATCAGCGGTGAATTATAATGGGCATTGAAAAAACATTTAGATGTAAATTTATAACGAAGCAAACAAAAGCTGAAATGCTTTATTGCCAATAAAGAAATGGTAGGCTTTATTGAAGAGAGTATTTACTTCAGGGCCCGGTCCTCTGGGTGGCACACTATTGGTTTCAAAAGCTTTTGTATGTAACTAAAGTTGTATTTCACAGCGTCGACGCGTATACCGCTATCTGATGATTGGTTTTTGGCAATTAACAGTATTGCTCACGTCGCAATTGAGTTCATTCACCGTGTGAATTATGTATGGAACCTCCATTTCCCTCTTTGTTGCCACGTTAAACTAATATATAATAAAAATGTACTACTGAAAAATGCTAAATTTCATAAATTTTTAAACTTTATGTGAATGTATAGACAGGTTTCAATCTGAAGATAGTGATAAACTTTTTCGGATAAATTCAACATTTATTATAATTTTTATTATTTTTACACCTGTAATAGTAAACATTTCAGATGTTGTGTTCTTTTTCCTTCTTTCTAATTCTCGACTATCTTTCCCTCACGATAAATTTAAAATGTCAGCTTTATAAGTTCTTCATAAGTAAATTAGTGAGTACCTATGATATATTTACTATAACTAACGGAAAATAAAGGAATTATCCACGACTAGAAAAGTTGTCAAAAAGCTTTTAAACCTTGATTAAAGATCGCCAAATAGTCTAGCGAATCCATTAGCAGCGTTTCCATCGTCAGTTTAAACAACACTACAATTTATACTCTAAGGACTTTATAAGAAATTATTGGTTTTAATTTTATAGCATACAGTTAGCGGCTACATAATTGTAATGCATGTTACAGAAACAATAATTACTTTCATTATATGCTGCAAACATGTTGCGACCTATCGTCCCTTTATTAATTTATATTACATTTACGCAAGAGAAATGTCTGCCTCGATAAAATATCTACGCTACCTTTATGTCATTATGTGACATGTAAAATTATTCTTAACGTTTACAGTGCTCGAAATAAAGCGTTATTACTAAATCAACAAAGCTCAATATGCGTCGTCGTTTTGTCTTCTATAGAATTAAACCCTTTGTCTCAAGGCGTTAGTTCACTGTTGCCGTGTCGCTTGACATTTGTACAAAGGTTACCTCCATTCTGTCGGTCTTCTTTTTACTGGCTGACACAACGTTTTATTGGTTAAGAAAGGGTGATATTGTTTTGTTCAAATTAACCTTTACAATTGTTTAAATTCCAATTGTTTATTATCTCTATGTTAGCACAATAGTTTTAATTATAATGCAATTTATATATTTTATAGTAACACATTCAAATAAGTAATCTAAGAGCATGCATGCTGGTGCGTTGGCGCTGACTAAAAACAGAATTATTATAGCTTTATACATTTTCCAATTACGGTAACAATAACCTATAGTAATAAACGATTATGCTACAAATAAATTTTAACTCTCAATGTAGCCATGCAAAATTGTCTTTATAAATGGCATAATTATGGTGATTACGCAGACGTCAAAGAAACTCATAAAACTATCAATGAACCTATAAATCGAAGAAATCGTTTGTACACGCGAGCAGGCTTGGGAAAGTGCAGAAACAAATAGATAACATTAACAATAAGAGACGATGGAAGGTTATAACGTGTGAAATAGCGTATAAAAATAAAATTAATTGAACACCCGCAACACATTGAAGAATAAATAATTATAGAAGAGGCGCCGATGGGTCGGCGGCACGGAAAGAAAATTGGTGGCATAAGGCACCAGCTAGTAATATGAGAAAATAATAGATTTAATGTTCGAGATAAATCACATACCGAGGGAGAAAGACAATGCTCTTGTAACGAAATCTCTTGTTAATTGTGAACAACACATAGCAGTTGATTTATGAAGTAGTGCAAGGTAGGTCGTATTTGTTCGTTACTACAATATTTTCTTTAAAATATTTATGCATTTTAGATCTAAAATTATCGATGTAATCAAAACAATATGTTTATCTTTACACTATCCCTGACCGAATAGTCAGAGAGGACAGATCGCCAAGGCTTCACGATCCATGCATACTTCTTTCTATTCCTGCAGATTCATCAATCGCTTCATACATGCACGTCTGGATATCTGAGTACTTTTGACATAAACAATGTTCGAACAATATGCTCAAAAGTCAAGAAAACAGAAAATCTTCAAATGTAAGTTTCGGTCTACCCTGACTCCTTCTACCTTCTACTTTCTCACAATATATACCTAGTCAGGTCATAAGTATTGTCACACTGTAAAAACTTTTCTTTTAGAATGCTGACCAACAAATAAGTTTTTGAATTCGAATTTCGAATTGTTCATGAAAATAAAAATGCCTACCTTTTTAGAATTTTAGTCATATTTAAATATGGAGTGGACGCTTAAAGAAGACCGTGTTGCAGTTATTGCGTTGCATCGTTGCGATTACGCGCCAATTCAAATTTTTGACATACTGAAAAATTTGAATATAACCAAAAGATTCGTTTATCGTACCATCAAACGATACAATGAAGACTCTAGTGTAGATGACAGGTCAAGAAGTGGTCGCCCTTGGTCTGTTAGGACTCCAGCAGTGATAAAAGCTGTGAAGGCGCGAATTTAAATAAATCCCAAACGTAAGCAGAAACTGTTGGCCCTTCAGATGGGGTTAAGCAGAACCACGGTGAAAAGGTGTTAAATGAAGACTTAGGGCTTCGGTCATATCGAAGAAAAACAGGACATCGTTTAAATGCTCGTCTAATGGACCTGAGACTGAAGAGATAGCGCGCTTTGTTGAAGCGGTACGCGGGAAAAAAATATCGGGAAATTCTTTTTTCGGATGAAAAAAATTTTACCGTAGAAGAGAGCTACAACAAACAAAATGACAAGGTGTACGCACACAGTAGTGAAGAAGCGAGCAACCGTATTCCGCGTGTCCAACGAGGTCATTTTCCATCCTCGCTCATGATATGGTTGGGAGTTTCTTATTGGGGCTTAACAGAGGTACTTTTTTTGTGAGAAAGGTATAAAAACGAATGCAGTTGTGTATCAAAATACAGTCCTGACGAACCTTGTGGAACCTGTTTCTCATACTATGTTCAATAACAAGCACTGGGTATTCCAACAAGATTCGGCGCCAGCTCATAGAGCGAAGAGCACACAAGACTGGCTGGCGGCGCGTGAAATCGACTTCATCCGACACGAAGACTGGCCCTCCTCCAGTCCAGATTTGAGTCCGTTAGATTACAAGATATGGCAACACTAGGAGGAAAAGGCGTGCTCAAAGCCTCATCCCAATTTGGAGTCACTCAAGACATCCTTGATTAAGGCAGCCGCCGATATTGACATGGACCTCGTTCGTGCTGCGATAGACGACTGGCCGCGCAGATTGAAGGCCTGTATTCAAAATCACGGAGGTCATTTTGAATAAACTTTATTGTCATAAGAATCTATGTTTTGTTAAGTTTATTTTGGTATATAAATGGTTACATAATGAATAAACTTGTTTCAATTATTTTATATTAAACATGTGACAGAATTTATGACCTGACTAGGTATATTTCGTCAATAGTTCCTCATTTGTTGGACGTTATCAAACCATAATAATACATTTTATGTAAGTAAGTAATACTTTATCGTACACCAAGAATACAAATAAAGAGAAATAGATACAATTTACATGTGATACAATTTAATTTTTAAGAAACACGCAAGTCTAGTCTCTACTTTCGAAGGTCAACAGAAGCTCTAGTTGGCATGTGAGTCTGGTTGGGACTTACGGGTGTACCGTTCAAATACTCCAAATAATTATTATATATCAATTTCCTTGTATTTACTATCTTACCTCTCATTTTCTGTTCGTCAAGAAGTTGCCTCTCCAAGTTGTCTTTGACCTCTCTTTCTCGCAGGACATCCATTTTCAGTTCAGCTGCAACAATTGAATTTATCAGTACTCTTAAGCCTACTTTATATTTTACTTATCCATTTAGTCTGGAGATCTGTATGGTATTGTGACTGCAAGTACAGTACGTACAAAGGTTATGCAGGGCAAATTATATCTTTAGACTATAGAAAACATTTGAATTCTCAATGACAGATCTTGTTAAATTGAGTTGTCGATAATTTTATTAGTTACATATGTGTCTCGCTAGTGGTAAGTAGCCAAAAGTCACATCAATTCCATATCTATAAGAATATAGATGTGGAAGTCAAAATATAATTCCATGATATTTACCACACTACACAATTCATAAATTTGATAAAGTAACTAAGAGATAGACATCTTAAACTTAATGCAGTGAGTTTATTACTTAATCTGGCTAAAAATTGGTTCTTAGATCAATGTCGTAAAATTCAATAAAATATATTCCAATAAAAGAAAACGTTGACATAAACTGCGCTTTAAGTTAAATAAACGGCGCATTGTACACAAAAGGCATTGTATAAATTGAACAGTGAGCTAAACCGGTAACAAGGCCTTCAGCAAGGGACGATTAGGAGTATAAACACGGATTATCTCATTCGGAATCCCGGTACCATTGTGAAGGAGTCGAATTGAGAGATTTGCATAACTTTCAATTAGATCTAACCTAACGGAAATAATTAAGGCGGGAACTTCCGATTTGTGTTTATTTGCCATGAAACTATACATATATTTATGCAAAAGTTTGATTTGTTACTAGAAATTGTTTAATCAGAATTATATTATTTAATACAAGCAAAGTCCACTTTTTTTTCTTTTGTTTTGTGTTTTTATAACACTGCATTGTTACCAAGAGAAGAGTTCGAAGTGTATTCAATACTTACAATTACCAAATTGTCACTTAAATATAAAGCCTGTTAATCGACCTGCGAATTTAAATACCCCTTGCCATAGCTGGTCTCAATCTACTACAGTAGCCTAGCCAACGAATCACAAAAAAATTTACATTATACTGTCTACTTAGATTCTAAATAAGTAGGTACTCTAATTACTAACAGATGACACTGCCACATAAGTATGGGCGATAGTAATAATGTCAGATCGTATACCAAATGATATAACACCTCACAATTGTAATGGAATTTCAACCCATTATGAGCATCAATTGATATTGCAAAGACGTCTGAAATATTCTATAAACAAATTATAGAATTCCATCCATTCCATTAAAAAATCTCATTTTGGCAATCAGAGTTTTTCATTCATTCTCCGAATTTCAGATTTGATATTTCTTTATAATATTAAGTTATATAAACTTGATGTTTGTTCTGGTCAAAATTACTTTTATGGTCAAACAAAACATACTTTATTATTAAAGTTGTCAATGACACAATTAAGACCAATAACGAAAGTAAAGACATCGAATGCATAACTTAATAAAAAAAATAAGAAGATCGAATTATTTTCTTGCCATAATTCTCATTTATATTGCGTCTACCTTTAGTGTACACTAGCTACTTCAAGGCAGTATATTAGGGCCCACGTTTTCAATCAGTTTAGTTAATCTCAGTTTCGATAAGCGCACAATATCTACCCATACGTATGTAAAGTTGTCTCAATAGTCGAATTTGAATAGAAAGAGGTCATGCCCGTTCACACTTTAATTTGGTCCCTTATTCAATTAGGTGCCTAAGCTGCGTCTATCTAATGGAGGTCGTAAGGGGATCACGCTGATTAACTTGTGTTGTTAGCACCTACGGTTACTGCTTCGCATTACTTGAAAGATTTAATTTGAATATAAGGTTACATTCAAGTTTTACGTTAAACTTAAATTGGAACTGTAAAAGTACAATACTGTTTAATATGTTGTATGTAGTGCTAGTAGATTTGAATTCAGGACAGATTATATACAACCCAACCTGTGTTAGTCCACCGTGTAACATGAGCGTGTTCCACTCACATTTTCGTAAATAAAGTTTCTAACTATCCTTACGCTGTCCCGTAATTGTTTCATAGATACGCCTGAGTATGCGAATACTTTTGACCATTTAACTGCTCTCGTGGTTTTGTAAGTTACTTAGTTCAGTCCACTTATATATATACAATGAAAAAGAAAACTTAAAACTATTAGACTCAAATATTGTTGAGTTAGGTTTTATACAGTACTTAGTCGCAGCAAGAAGTGGTAATATTTCATGCTTGGAATTGTAAGTAGACAAAGGTTTAATAGGCCCTACCAACCTAATGTGGGCGGAGCTACAGTCATGAATCAATGAAAGATATTCTGGTACCATTTGTATAAATACTATGTACATGAGACTTAAGTGGTTTACTGCAGTATTGGTACCGCAACTATCTTGTCCAATACAACAAGAACAGTCTTAGTTAATAATTCCGTTAGCGTTTTAATTATTTAATATAGGTAGCGTTAGATTAGAAACTAGTATGATTAACTTCACCTCTATCAACGATGGTATGCAGATATATTATCTTACTAAATTGTATTTTTTTTTCTTTAGAGTAAATATTAGAAACGCTCGTGGCCCCGCTGACCCAGTGTTCTCTAAACGATCACTGCGTTAAGTAACATTCGCTATTGGTGGTCCTTGGATGGGTAACCACTTTGTGAAATTTATATTTGCGAGCGTTTTCGTGCTTCGGAAGGCACGTTAAGCCGTTGGTCCTGGTTGCCAGTAAAAGGCAGTCGTTAAGCCTGGTTGAAGGCCTTAAAAATTTCAAGAGCAGGTCGCCACTGCCTGCTACTGTCCATTTCAAAACGGCAATGAGCTAACTACCTGTTCCGTGTAAAAATGCATACGGTGAAATGTGGGCGTAAAGTATGCCTTTGCCTACCTATATACCTATGCCTGCTATACCTATTAAGCATGAACATATTTTAAAACAAACTAAATTATTAGGACTCATTTCCCCGAGAACCCTCAGATGATTACGACTCTTGTATTATCCCCTCATTTCTTAAAATCTGTGGAACAGTAATGAAAGTGGAGCGGAGCATACCTATATAGACTGGTAAGTTACCTTTCTTTCCCTACCGTAATAAGTTAAAAAGCTGCATACCAGACGGCTGATTTCGACACAATTTCATAAAAATTAGAGGAATAAACACATAGGAGAACAAATTTAATTTAAATAAGTTGCAAAGGCTTAAAAACTCTCTTGCAGCCAATTACGAAACAATAAAAACATCATCAAAAGCATGGTGACTTCCGATATGAATCTACAATGATACAAGCATAAGTGCCAGTGAACGAAGAGGTATCCCGGTCGGCGCACGCGGTCTATCAGTGGACGAAAATCTCCGATAACACGAGACAAGTTAACTTTTGCTCGCTGTTATAACAAGCACCGGAGATATATGTATGAATATCGCACAATAGCTATCTCAGATTCTGATCTTGTAAATTGAAACATTGCCTTTCTTATCTTTCTGTATAGGTACTAGTATATTGAATCTTACGTTCCGATACAAATTCTTTGTAATTTAAATAGTTTGTATCTTAATCAAGTGTAAAAATGGTGGATGACAAAGTGTACTTAGTTTATAAGTCATGTTAAAAGTAGGTGTAAGGGCCAGGGCCTAAGCAACCTCACCAGCTAGCGGTGCATCTGCTGATTACTGGATGAAGAAACGACGTAGGGGTTCCTAACAACGCCAAAAATCAAAAATCAATAGCTGCTTCTTGCAGTTAAATGGAGATAGACTCCGGAATCCGAATCTGGGTGGGGTTTGTATGCAACTAGTGAATACGCTCAGAGGAAGAAGAAGAAATCACGTTAAATGTCAGACATAGCTAAAAAAAACGAAAAAAATAACAGGTTAAATAAACCTCTGAAACCTTTATCTACAAGCTAATTTAATCTAATAGTAGTCATAGTGGGGCTGTACCGAGATCAGGTAAGGTCAAAAATCCTCGCAATATGTAGGACGAAAATAGGAAAAGAGAGCCTACATTCAGCACTAGATTATGATAGGCTGATATGACTGACATATTGAATTATAATATTACATATATTATTAGTCAATCTTGCTCAAGTGGCAGATTAGTGATGTAGAAACCGTAGTCTTTCTAAGCTGATGGTGTGATACAAACTGTTGTAGAATGAGAAGACGAACATATTATTGAAACCTTAATTGAAATAATGAATAATAAAAAATACTATATATATTAACTTGTTTAACGAAGATTAACGAATGTACACGTAGTCTTTAAATGGTGACATAGATTGTGGAAATGATGATTTCATGGTTTGTGTCACTTTGCACGTGAATAATACAATACCTACTAAAATGATCTGAATCAACAACATCATATAGTTGATCATCAAAATTATCAAAATACTTCAAGACAGCAAATATTTTTTTATTCATACATCACTGTTTGTTCCTGCGTAGGTATATCATGGAACAATACCCTATCTGCTACAAAGCAAATATGATCAGTGGTAAGAAACTATACTGAAATGTCTGGAATTTATAAAAAACCAAGGATGTGTGAACACGCGTTACAAGTTATACTGCTTTAGTCTAACAAGATTTCATCACAGTATATACCACAACTCTTTGTTTGTAACAGGAATGATAAATTAGTAAGAAAAAAAAACATCAAAGGAATGAAAACTACTTTGAATGTAGTTATAAGTTGTCATGGAAACATCAGCTAAGTTCAGGGTGTTTATAAGTTATGATGGAAACACTTATCGGCTAACTTCAGGGTATTTATAAATTGTGATGGAAACACTTATCAGCTAACTTCATGGTATCGGTTTAAATTTTAGTAAAAATTCAGTCTCATCGTTTTTTTCTAACGCACCAAAACAAGTATAACTTCAAAGTATAATGTTGAAATACAAAAATTCAAACACTCGAGATCACTTGACAACAACCATTAAAATAGTTTTACCGAAAATATTTCGGCTTCTAATATCTAACACATAATTTAATTTTATATTAGATACATTTTGCTACGCAATCTCAAAAAGGAAGGTGTTTGTTTTATCGATTTGTCATAAATCCTCGGCCGCGTCTTATACAACAGGTTTGAATTAACAAAAAACGTCAATGTTCAGACCGCATCGGATGAGAGATTAATTTCAAATCAATCTCAGTGTATGCTGTAATTTAAGGGGCTTTTAGTTAAGAGTGGTTTCGCACATGAGACGTAAATTACCTTTGTCGAGGGATGGCCATTAAGGACCCGCGTCGTTATGCGGCCTATCTCGGAATCTCGCGATTTGCGAGTAGAAGAGTCTTATCAAAAGGAGCTCCCGGTGGTCCTTAATAAGTTATTTCGAACTGAACTATCCCCGCATTGTTTTACAATATCAATAGATAGACTTCGTAAAGATCGATTACTATGATTGGTTTGATAGTAACCTATTACTAAATTATTATTAAAATAAAACACCATTTAGTTCCAATAAAATATACGTAATTACGATTTTAAAATTAGCGACTAATAAATCATTGGAACACAGACACTAAGAAGTCATCAAATCGATCCTATGAAAACGTTTATCGATAAAAAATCAAAAAAAAACCAAAACATAAGCGGAACACTCGATTATTAAATTGATCTTTATATCGGATCAATCAAATTTAAAACCTGATCGAGTTGCGTCCGACGAAAAAATTATTACTTTATAAATAAAATAACAATAAAAACGATGCGCTCCGTTCAAGGGAATATATAATTATGGACAATTATTATGATATCGAACTCAATGGTCGATAGATGATTGAAAGGATCGAACCCCATAAACAAAAGGATCAAATTCGATTACGCAATTTAATAATGTTTTAAGGTAAGTAATTAGCTGATAATCATATTCAACTTGTAAACGTTTTTAAAATTGAAGAATAAAACATGAATAAAATTGGGCATTTTATTCTTTACCAACTGGCAGTCAAATGTGATTCTCGAGTGGGGTTGAATCCCGAAACGAAAATTATATTTCTCTTCAATTTCGGTGCACTCTGCAAAAACAACAATAATATTTAAATTTCGAATGTGACTCCCTTCGAGAGTTCTTTCACGGGTGAGATCAAGTGATCGCTGTCTTATTTAATACAACGACTCCTTCGAGACGTTACTGATTTCAAATCAAATCATAGAGGTTGAAAGAAATTTATAATTTCTTTCTTATTTGTACAACTTAAAAGGTTGTTAAGTAAAACTGCAAATTTATTACCTGTCTAAAATAGCTTAAATGCGAAGAACAAAACTGTTTAATTTCAATGAAACATAAGGCATAGGGTGAGCGAATTAAGACATATTTTCACGGCCCCACCACCGTGTTCACGAATTCGAGCTTGCAGTTAAAATAACAATTAAAGTCTTCGTAAAATTTACGACTCAAAATTGGTAAAATTATTTGGACTTACGTAACGGTGGAAACGATGAAAATGGGCCTTTGAACTGTGAAACAAAAGTATGCACTCAAACCGCCCCTAAAATTGCCTTAGGACGTTTTAGCATAACTGAATCTGAGTCTTTGCTAGTCTTATGGTGAAATTTTAATAGTAATTGTAAAAGGAAATATTACTAAGGAATATTATTGATAGGCCAAACAAAAGCGAAAGATATGATACCTAATAGAAATACAGAATTGAACTAAAATTTATTTTACAATGAGCAGCGAAAATATTCATTACTTACTGTACTTATAGATTTAAGTATAAACACATTAACTGAATTGACGATCATCTGAAAAGGTAAATTCAAAGTAACGATAATGGTTGTCATGGCGTGGAAAACGAATTTTCTTCCCTACGCCTTTTTAAATTTACAAACCAGCGGCAATTTTATTTTATTGTTATTAGATTTTTCCGGCTTATGTCACAGACGACGTCACAGCAGAGGATTATTCCCGCAGTCTCTACGCTAATAATCATAAGAATTGCTTCCCTTTATTATGTGTGAAATTTAGATCATAAAATCGTTTGCTACCAGTTGCGTATTATGCAAAATTCTACTCTATCAACCACAAAATAGTATTACTTTTTTATACAAAGTCCTTGAGTGACTTTCATAAAAAAACATACTGTCTAGTACTCCTTTATTTGGCAGGAAGATATTGTCATACATGTGCTACACATAATTTTATGAATATATTATAAGGGATTTGCATTTCGTATGTCAGTACTGAATTGCAGGTTTGATGAGCATCATAAACTTTAACAGCTTTGTATATCTATATTAATACTGTGATAAAGGTACAAATAATGAAGATGTCGTCGCAAAATGGATTAAAAAGTAGCGTATCGAGCGTGCACTGTCTGAATAACTTGTGGTGTTATCGCCGCACGCGCACCCAATCTGCGATCGAAACACACCGGATAAGATTATACAGTAGCCCTGTATTATTTTAATGAGACTACACGACTTCTCTTCAGATTCGATACGATACGAAAATGCTTAGGTAACGAAGTGAATAAAAATATACGGGTCAAAAGAGATATCAACCGACCGAAGTGAGATGACGGGCCGGGCTACGGGAATACTTTTACGAGAGGGATTTTTAAATTAGCTACCAAACACGATAAACTCGTGTACATCTACATACCAGCTGACGGCAGATCGGCCGATACCATTATGTCTCTGGTAAGGCACCGATTAAAAAATATCCACATTTATAAGCGGACAACATCTGGAGGTATTTAAATAAGATATAAACACGGAGGTCCGCGAATGTTTCGTTTTTCAACTACACATTTTCCTTCCCTGGTGGATGCTCCCCTCGTCGGATATATTGGTATTAAAAATGTAAGGGAGATTTATGCGAATGGCTTTAAGCTTTCATTAGTTGTTTCTTACGCGGTGTTTTTGCGGTCGCCGCTCCCTGACCGGTAATTTTTCATTTTTGTGCAAACTTCCCGATGTTTCGCTCGCGTACCGAAATTTAACTGCATATAAAGAATATTAATGCGTTTCTGCTTCTTGGGCAGGTGTTCGCTATGACTTATTTTATTTCAATTCCCCATCTGCAATGGGAATAAAAATTGTACGAAACGTTTTTATGAAAAATAATGAAGCAGTTTCTTTTTATGAAGGAATATATTAATTCTAAGTGTTATTTTTTGTTTCAACCTCTCCTAGTTAAGAGTCAAAGTAAACCCATTCAAATATATGTAGCAAGTCCAAGTTATGAACAAGACTATCAAACGTTATTCCGGCTTGTAATTCCGTATGTAAATTACAACTAGAACACGCGTTCACATTTCACCCCTTGGAGACAGCAAGTGCCCACTGTATCTTGGACTTATATAGGGTTATGATAGCACATATTTAAGGGTCTCATTTCTTGGCTATAGATACAACAATGGTAATTTGGTTTATGTCCTTTTAAAATATTAAGAAGCTTTTAGATAAACAAGAACATCAACGTAGTCTATAACTACGTTGATGATGATTCATGATGATAGCTTAGTGACACAATTTGTCATGATATTCAATTTATTGCACTAAAGTATTGGCTGAGGTAGTATTCGAACAGGTGTAAAGAAATGGCCCCACAATTTCATATTTTTGTGCGTATTATCAGCATTGCCTTGCTGATAACGCTTACACTAGAAAATCATAGCGAACGCCGGTTGCTTATCGGTTAAAAAGCTTAGCCACTTTTATTGGGTATTTAAATGATTTTATGAGTAAATGGAATATCATTGGTTTACGATATGTGCATCTTCAACTCGTGACCGCGTCACCTGATCTGTGAAATACTCGTTCTGGATTGGACATATGTACAAAATGCAATTATCATTTTAACGACATAATAAGTAGATGTTAACAACAGTTATTATTCACTTTCTATTGAGATTTGAAATTTGTAAATGGTAATGATATCAAAATCACTTTAGTTTAAATTGCAATTTGAGACACGTAAAGTAAAATTTGAGTAACCAGGCAAATTTGTCGAGCATCTGTAAAATGACTAAATCGTCTAAAATAGAGATTGAATGAACTGAAGAAAATCGTTAATAAGATATTAAGTACTCAAGGTAACCTAGTCATTTCCAAAGTCTTACTACAAAATTAAAGAAGACCTTTCTAGTGAACATTTGAAAAGCGATTGTGACAGTAAATAGTAGTCATTAACAGTATAACAACTCATAATGTTGCAGATACTGTAGTCGTACGCTCACGGTAGAGGAGAGGTCACACACACAAACAGGAATTATTCGGTGTGCGTCACATTAAATTATTTCAGATAAGTAATTCCGAGCGGTTAATTATTGCGTACAACCTGCGTCGGGAGTTGAGAATGTAATTATTATTAAACTTTACGATTGTCTCACTTTACCCCTTTGCTTCGCTTCATCAACATAGAAGGTCGTTACTGCGATACAATACAAAGGAAAACAGACCTTTCTGACCTATTTTAACGTTGTTTTTGAAATGACTTATTAAAATTCGTATATGGCTTTGCACTCAGGCATTTAGCTACATTAGATCCGGAGATCCTGAGGGAGTTTCTTAGCTTGTTGTGGTACAGGATTCATATTTGAGACTCTGCTGTCTATAAATGTATATGTATGAATAAATTTATAATGTTACCAACTTAATTGAAAGATAAATCTACCTGTACCTTTACTACTTTCGTAATTTCGCCTTAAAAAGCTATTTGAACATGAACACAAAAAATATTTTATTACAAGAAATACGATTCATGAATTTATAGCCGTTTTGGAATGAAAGATTTTGGATTTGGAATCAGGAGCTCTTTTTTTCTGCTAGGATAGGCCACCGCGGGGTTTAGTGGGTAGTCATTGGTAGTCCGAGTAAAAGGGGTTACACTCGGTTCATGAGCCCAAGCGAGCTCACCTGCAACTGGTGTACCTGCTGATGTATCGACGTTGCAAAACGCAAGTGAGCCGTATGCTTGTCTGCCACCTCACTCAGTGGTATAAATAAACGCGATTGGTTCTGGGTTGGTAGGTCAGACAGCAGGCGCTTATTAACACTAAAACCGTAATAAACTATAAATAATAAATACGAGTAAATATTCAGTCACGTAAGTCCTTTTATTTTTTAGATCTGTTTTTGATATAAGTATAATCTACATTAGTTTACCTTTGTATAGCACCGCTTGTCCTGTTAACATCATTGGTCTTATGTCCAATATAATAGCAACATATATGTATTATTATTTATCTAAAATATGTCCACAACGTGATGTACCCTAAGATGCACAGAGCGGTGAGGCACCAATTCCCAAGATGTCCCGTTTCAGTTTGGGTTTGGTGTCTGTGAAATCATTATTGTTAAACCTACGTTTAATGCGAGCCTTTGTTTTGTCATTTGGTTTGTACTGTGTTATGAAATAAAGTTATTATTATTTAAGTAACTTCTAAACAAGCAGTAGCGGATATTGTTATTATTATTGTAACTGAATATTGCCACGTGTCATGTAAAGTTAGTTATTTCAATAGATTAAGAAATATAACGCGCGGGTAGCTTGATGAATTCACCAGTCGTAATGTAGCCTCGGGCAAAAGAACGCTATAACCCTTCCGTGCTTTATGAAATAGAGTTACCTTTAGATCATTTTAAAGTATAAGCGATATTAGTTTACACGAGGTGTTTAAAATAACGGTCTTCATTTTATTGTCATAATTTTATTAAAACAGTCGTCCTCCTCTGGTCTGGTGGAGGATAGGGGATGCTGAAGACTGGGCAAAGTTAGTGTAATAAAACGGACTTCAGACGCAATCGGTATTTAGGCTAGAAAGATGATAAGTTTTATCTTTGACTGCCTCTGTGGCGCGGTGGAAGTGTATCCCAATGCTACGCAAGAGGTCGTGAGCGATACCCACCCTGGATAAAATTTTGTGTGATGAGCACGATGGTTTATGCTGTGTCTGGGTGTTATTTATCTATAATATGTATGTATTTAGAAATATATAAGTATGTTTATCAGTTATCTGGTTACCATAGTATAAGCTCTGCTTAGTTTAGAATCAGATTGAGTTGTACCCACGATATTTATTTATTTTATTTATTTATTTTATGGAGAGAAGACAAACTAACTAACTATCCCTGACGGAGTAGTTAGAGAGCAATCACTAGGCTTCGCGATCCATACATGCCTCTTACGCTTCCGTCGTTTCATACATGCACGTCCGGGTATTTCAGTACTTCAGACTTTCCGTTTTCGAGTAATATGCTCACGCGGTCTTCATTAATAAGTCTCGGTCTATAAAATGAAAACTTTTTTATAAGAGTGAAATTCCTACGGGGTTCACTCTCCTTAGCTAACATTAATATTGATGTAGTAATTTAAAGTTAAACAAAATTATAGTAGGATTTGTTAAAATGATTTTGACTAGTTATTTCATTTATACAATTGGGTCTATAACAAATCCAAATAAATGCGTAAGTTTGAGTATGTAGGTATTTCTGTATCAATGCATACTATCGCATTCAGTGCTGAACTTGGCCTTTTCCATTCATTTTGGTCTGGCCGTTCTTCTATCATTTGGGTCGGTACAGGGCTGTTTCAATTTTTTCTCCTCTTTGTCATGACCTCCTCTGTTAGTCAGCTGGTGCACCACTTACAAGCAAGGCTGACTTGGATCCCGAAGCTTTAGGTACAGCACTGACGCTCACGTATATATGTACTCGTATAATAATATGTTGACACATTTACAATTAAATATTATATCGTCACATACACACATTATTGGACAGTACAGTAACTGTATACTGTAGGTATTATTGAATACTATAAGTTCTGTTACTCTGAAGTAACAGAAATAATATAATATCAGTTCCACATATACACACACATACTGCGTACTCTTCACTCTCAACCACACAGATACAACAATAGAGCTGTGTAGGCATAGAAGTGAAATTTAATATTTTCATTGTTAATATTTAAGTATTACGCCGCAGGAGTAATACGCTCACAAAGTTTTCCCCTAAGAAAATAAGGATAATTATTTATCCTTACACAAACACGAAAGAAGCATTTTCAGATACAATAATAATAATTGACTTACACCTTATAAATATTCCATTTTGAAAGTATACGATATTAAGATGGTGGTTTCAAACTTTTTTCCCTATTAAGCTTATTGTGAAGTTCCATTTTCATCCAAAATATTCACTTTGCAGTCAAAGGTTGGTTTTGGTGACTTAACTGTTAATAACCGTTGTGTTTAGTTTATTGTACAGATTTTTTTAATTGCTTGCTGCGCTTGTGGCCCCGCGTACTCAGTGTTCTGTAAACGATCACTGCATTAAGCAACTATCGCTATGGCTGGTCCTCGGATTGGTGACCATTTTGTGGCACTTAAATTCGCAAGCGTTTCCGTGCTTCGGAAGGCACGTTAAGCCGTTGGTACCGGTTGCCAGTAACATGGCAGTCGTTAAGCCCAGTTGAAGGCCTTATGGGCGGTTTGAAAAATTTCAACAGCAGGTCGCCACAACCTGCGCCTGTCCATTTCGACACGGCAATGGTCTCACCAGCTGTTACGTGGGACAAAAGTGCATATGGTGAAATGTGGGCGTATAGTCTATAGCCTACCCCTTCGGGGATAACGGCGTGACAATATGTCCCTCTATGTCTATGACTGCTGTTGGAGCTTTCATCCCGATTATGAATGGTATTTGATGCCTGCATCAGTGAGTATCTACTATCTAACAGGTAATCTGATATGGGCCGTGGATTTCTTTCTGGGGTTTTTTTAGATAATTTCCTACTTTAAAGTAATTAGATAATATAGCACTACCAATTTGAATATCCTTGAATATTTTAGATGCGTAACACGAGTATGGCTACGCCCTAAATGTTTTAGAAAAAGGCAACAAGGCCGTCAGCGTGAGTGTAACACCTCTGGCATTGAAAACGTCCATAGGCTAGGGTGATGCTTGTCCTACTTTAGTCGGTAAAAAGAAATATTGCTTTTTCGCGACCGGATACTAAATTTCCGTGTTTTCCCTAAGTCATCAATAAATACCCATTCATAGTAGAAGCAATACTATACCCTTTTTATTAGTCATGCAAAATCAATCCAGTTCAGAGGCTGCACACAGCAGTTGATCCGGTAAACCACTTCACATTCAATAATTAAAGTCAACGTTCAGTAGATGGCGCGCGTGTGGTCGAGTCGCGTGCGCAATGTAACCGGAGCGACACGCACAAGTAATCCAATATGGCCGTCTTGTCTCTCGCGTATCGGTACATTGCAGGAATGGCATTTTAATATCCAACACTTAATGTCGCTTATTGTTTACTTAGTTCATTGAGCGAGCGAAAACCACAATAGTTAGATAAACACAAAAGGTCTATATACACATACGTTTTAATATTTACGATTCAGTCGTTTTTAGGATACAAATGTCTAGAACATGGATCCACCCACCAAATTGTAATCCTTTCTAAAATACGAGTCACAATATTCTTGAATTGTATAGAAAAAGTTGCGTTTTTACTTATTGTATTGCATTTCCTATTTTAATTCAGTAAATACATATATGCAACACCTCAGCAGCGCACTTTTAGATTTCCAATCCTAAGAAAAGAATATGGCATATTACAGCAATATGTCTATGAAGTATCTTTCCTCTGAAATCTTTTCCCTCGAGTAGACAGACAGGCAACCAACATGAAATAGGTTTTCCCATAATAAATTTAAAATTATGTGAAAAAAATTGCTTATTTTGTAATCTAAAAATTAAGAAAACTAAAACTCTTAGTACCCATTAGTTTTTGAAAGTCTTTAAGATTGAATCCTTTGTAGTTTTAACCCATAATAATAGCAGTGGATGTAAACAAACAAAGATTGCATTAACCGATTTTTGCAGCACACCTCTGGCTGGTTGCACAATGGTGCGAAAGCTGGCGCGGTATGGTAACAATGCTTCGTTGCTTCTATCTCGCCGGCACATCTCGCGGTGGCTCGTTAGGCGGCTGCAGGCGGTTGTTTGCACTGAGATGGGAGCTAGCTCTCAGCTGAGTTATGACGGCCGCGCGTGATCCACTACTATACCTACCGAAGATTCTATATTTGTTAAAGAGCGCTAATGTTTTTCAATGTGAATATAAAGATAAACCTCTTTATAATGAAGTATTAATCCCTCTTCGGTTTTATGATTTCTCTATAATATAGTTAATAATTACAAACTAAGTGAGTTAATTTTAATGAAGTGGAAAAAGACAATTAGATTCGAGACGGGGATTGAAACCGGTGACTTTTGCCTATCCAGGGCAATGTTCTAGCCACCTAAACTACCCGAACCGTATCGAATGAAGTTAAAATTCTCCACCATATTTTAATTACCATTTTAAGAGTATAAACAGGGCCAGAGCAGATAAGTGAAGTTGTTCAAAAACGGAAAGGTACTCGTATACCCAGACATATATGTATGAAACGATTAATGAATTTGTAGGAAGCAAAAGAAGTATGTAAGGTTCACAAAGCCAATAATACAGCGGAAAGGTAGTTAGCGAAGTTGAGTAATAATGAAAGGGTGATTACAATCAATTTCTTAAAGCTTTGGATACCTGCTGTTTTACAAGACTCTTACAAGACCTTCTATTTGAATTACCGACGAATGTGACACTGGCAGCAGGGGCCAATTGCTAACAAGCCTTTCAAAGTACGGAAGTGCTCGTAATGGAATTGCCACGAGAAATAAGTTCACTCCTGAGATGGGCAACTAGTTATCTTAGTCAAGCGGTTGTTTCCAGCTGCCAGTATCATACTAGTCTGTAAGTCAAGTCGAAGGTCTTTTAGAGAAGCTTGACGCAATGATAGTTTACATTACACTAAGCAATCTCAGTTAAGCAACCTATACTGAGAAAGGAGTATTTGAATTCTAAAACGCATATTAGGATTCAACAGAGCATAAATAAGAAGTAACGTAGATACTTAGCATACCAACCGACATAAGGCTGCAGTAAGTATCTCTACTCTAATCTCAGGATAACTGATTTCAAATTATTATTTTTTTAAATATTTTTTTAAGATATATCTTCCTCCTAGCCCACTTTTATATATTTCGTTTGTACCCTGTAGAAAACCTATCACATTATTCTCGATAAAACCGGACTCGGTTTGTATGAAGGCCTATCCTGTGTATATAAATTGAAATAGCCCATAACTAACATAAAGTATAAAAATATTTTAGAAGTACACAATATGTGCAACATAATTCAACATTACAGCGATAATGTCGCGTCGTCAGCATTGTAAAAGCTTTCATATCAATTGAATCCATTAACAGAGTACACAATTCCTCTCTATTTACTCATCAGTTTTTATCATTGGCTTGTCCATGTTTGTACGATCGGTCAGCACGTTATTGATGGCCTGTTTCCCTTTAGCGAGTCATATTTGTCGAGTGACTTCATTGCCGTGCAAATTACAGGTGCTAAGGACCTTTCTGTGATGGAGCTACAAAAAAAGCGGTTATTAATTTCCTTTGAAAGCGTGATCGTTACAGATTAAATGATAGACTTTCTTTGGAGTCACGATTATCTTGTTTGCTGATTTAGCAAAATAAAAATCTCTATAACCTATAAGTCAATTACCTTTTCTTAATAAATACATGTCATTTTTTGCTGTCACAAACTAAACCCAATAATAAACATTTTAAAAACTTATGTTCCAAGATATTAGACTAGATGGCGCTAATAGTACTTTCTACAAAGCGGCTCGGCATATTTATGTTGGTATTTCATGTTCAAATTAAACACTTTCTTAAGGCAAATAAATACAAATCTTGAAGAAGGAGCACCATAAAGTACTCACAGGCTATCAGGGCGCGCGCCATTTGTCCGCTGACCAGCACTTAGCTTAACAAAAACTGATAGTTGTAATACAAAAGAGCGTAACAAAACAGCAACAAGATCGGACCATTTGGTACAGAAATAAACTAAGCACTAAGAATTAACAGGGATAAAAGCTTAAAGAGTAGCCGAAGGAGATTTATGTCGCAATGATCGCAATCGGCCGATTCACTGTGTTTCAGACCTTTTGTTTTTTAGTATTGAGCAGGAACGCGCTGATGTATGCATTCGAACTTCGATGTAATTGAAAGTAGATATTCACTTATTATAAAATCTGCTTTATATTGATGACCGACTTTTTTGTAACGTAAAATTATTGTTCAACCTTACAATCCCTACTTATTGAAGTAAAACTTATTTATCGACGTTGAGAGAAATTTTATAGCTGTAAAAAAATCGTCACGTTTTTCGGTTACGCGCCATGTTGTTTTGAAGTGAAAATTCTTGATCGACGTATGAGAGAAAATTTATAGCTTTAAAAAATGTCGCAACCAAGTTTCACTTCTTACCTGTGTACTCTGGTAAACACACATATTTTTTTATATCTATTACTATTTCAGTCAATAAAATAAAAAGGATTACCAATACCAATAAACTACCAGACTTTTTAGTAAAGTGAAAAGAGACCATTCGGTTCAAGACGGGGATTGAACCGTGACCTTTGCCTAACCAGGGCAATTTTCTAGCCACTGAACTACCCGAACGGTATATAATCAAGTTGAAATTCTTCACCATATATACTTATTTTACTGAATATACATTTGAATTACCTACATACTTCAGTTCTACGAGTCTGTATCGTTCTAAATTCATAAATTGTGGTTGTTTGGACAAACCTGTAAAGGTTTTTTGATAACCGTTGTACTGGCTAGCTATAACAATCTGTATACGAAAATTAAATTAAAAAAAAAAATATTGTAGATTTAACATTATTTGCTTCAGTTTTTAATGTATAGAACTATATATATTCTATAGATACTATATTGTATACCATATTAAATAGTCTATAGCTTATGTCGCTGTATAAAGTTGTTCATGGTCTACCTACTTGCCTTTGTTGTGACAATGAGAGTTTTGAAACTATTTAATGTTTGATTACAGTTAATTAATTACGATGTTTTGAAAATGTTTGTAACATTCTCACGAAAATTTATTAGTTCACAACTTTATTCGTTCAAAAGTCTCGTTATTTTGAAAATTATGTCTACTGTATTTTTAGTATAGGTACACTAGCCGATGAACGTCATTTCGTACACCTGAAATTACCCACAATTTAATAGGTTATATGTTTTGTACGTAGAATCCTAATCATTCATCTAAAATAAATATAGCCTAAGTTACTCCCTACTATATCAGCTATCTATTAATGAAAGTCCCATCAAAATAAATCAACAGACAGACGGCGTCTTTTTAACCGCTCTACAATTGGTAATTTTATTTATTATTACTATTCAATTTTTAAAAAAGTAAATAATCGCTCATAACAAAAGGTACGAAATACATAAGCTAACCACACAACCAGCTCCTGTATTACACATACTGGAAAATATCACGAGGCCCATAACCAGCTTAGCCGTATTGTTACACCCGACATTAGAGCATCCGACCATCCGACCGCATCATAAACGCCTCTCACCTCCTTCTCACCACCTTGTTCAATACATCCTTTTACATCATAAGCTTTAAAAACGCACTTCAAAGAACCACAATATGACACCTATTTCCTATTCATTGCAGACTATTTACACGTACAAATCGACAGGACATTTTATCACGCGGTCGCTACCCCAAGTCAGTTATCAGATAACGCAGTGTATGCTTCCACACATTTGTCTGCACCTCGCCCATTCTGCACTAGTGTAAAAACGTCAGCGAATGTGCTAGATAGTGATCTGTCATTTCTGACTGCGAGGGGTCCTGGCAACTGTTTACTCACTCATAGATAGTTGTACTCATAGCTGATGTTTTTACCTCCTTTGTAATGGCAAATTGACAACGTAAAAATGTTTTTGTTGAACTGAAAAGTACAGTTATTGAAATCTGGTTTCGTTTTTTGGTCAACACCGATACTCAATTATATACGGCTAGTGAATTGCAAGTATATTTGATAGCAACGAGCAGGTTATATTTGGTACGCCGCCAGTGGCACCTTTACGTGAAATTTGACTGTCGCACAAACTTGTTTTCCTGTTGGAATATAATGTTTATTTCAGAATCAAAGAAAAAAAAGCGATGGTACTCTAAGACAAGTCTATCCATTGAAAGAAGTGATTTTGAAATGTATAAGCAAATTTCCTATTCGCAGACCTGACGCATACGCAGATCTGAAATTTTGTTTTTCTATTAACATGACTTCTCGTTAGAAAAATGGATTTTTCTGTGATGAAGAACAGAATAAAAAAAAACATGTTAAAAGGTATACTTTTGCAATAAAAAATGAAAACTTATAAATGAGAGACGCAGCACAAATACCTATGAATTGAGACGAAGCGGGTAAATGGTTGCTTGCCATAATTTATATAAAAAGAAATTCATCGGTAAAGTTCGCCAGACACATCGATTCGAAAAAAATGTTTCATCAAGAATAATTTTATTATCGTAATAACAAAATTACTGGTTTAACCAACGTACGATTCTGATCCTTAAAAATATTAAAATAGAGTTGTTATAATGCTTGCTTATATACCAGGGGGAGAAATGGAACCTTTTGTTAGCCTATAGCATTATTATTTCTCATTTTGTTTTGTTTATTAATACAATTGGCTGGAGGCGCAATATTGATATTCAAGTTTGATGATGACTTGCGCCCGTCGTTTTTCCGTGCTCTGTATTTTTATGAGTTTTAATACAATTGAATTTTGTTATATTTTTTTTGTTCAGCTGAATTTAACTTAAAATTGTGTATAATGCGTCCGTTTTCCTTTCATGCAAACATTTATTTACAATCATTTATTATATTTGCAACATTCTCATACAATAAAGCACGGAGTATTTCTCATGGAGAAAATGAAATGACGTGAATAAATTACTTGCAGAAATATCAATTAAACAATTATGCTGTCTGAATGGAATCGTGTGTAATGATAGTGGGCTCGGCTATAACTCAGGCGCATCTGTACTACGGCTATTTGCAAAAGGCACGACATGCATCGCGAGGTCCGAACAACACATAGACCTGTCTCCACTGTTGCCTGTAATTATTGAATAATTTTTGTGTCAGTAAGTATTGAAATATAATCACTTTTCTATTTATAGGTAAATTTTCTTTTAACAATTGATGTATTCCTGGGTAATAGGTTTTAAGAATCATTAGATGTAATTTTTTTTCATGTTTCATGTCCTAGGTTACACAGATGTAAATAGGTAGACAAAAGTATGTGTAGAACATATTCCTTAATTTGAGGTTGTAAACATCAACAATATTTATTATTTTTAATAGGTATTGGTTATTAAATATTGAGTACACACTGGATATAAAAAAAGTATGTGTGTATACTTATGTACGCGCGTTAGAGTTATGCTGCTTTAGTCTAATAAGATTTCATCATATATACCACAACTCTTTGTTTGTAACAGAAATGATAACTTAAAAAGAAAAAAAGCATCTAGAGAATGAAAACTACCTTGATTGTAGTTATAAGTTGTCATGGCAACACTTAGGTATATCATCTAACTTCATGGTGTCGGTTTTTAGGAACGGTCTGCGCGCGCATTGTAAAAAGTTATTCTCATCATTTTTCCCAAACGCACCAAAAGAAGTATATATACTTCAAAAATACGTCGAAAGTCTAAATAAATAATCTCTATGTTTATGTTAAACTTAATCGATACAAATATAAGTGCAATAACTAAGCCGTCATAAAGTAAAGCCCGGAGCGTTTTCATACGTGTTGGATGCAGATATCATACGGGTAGGTACTTCTAGCTATAATGTACAACAAAACTGCTGTTTACCGACATTTTCTAATTTTAATAATTTCGCGTAATAACGCAATAAATAGAGAACATATAATGTGATGCAAATGAAACATGTATAGTTAACGCACACCTGATACGAGAATATAGAACTTACAGTTTAAAATACGTGATCTAAGAACATAACAGCGGCTAATCAATGTGCTTATACGTTCGATTACGCAGAATCGATTCACACGAGATCTCGACTAATATCGATTATAACGTTTACTTCGATAGAGCTTCCTGCAAGTTAGAGTCAAGTGTCTCCATATCGTAATCTATAATAATTTCATATGTAAATTCTGAAACAGGGTTTTAGATTCCTGAGAAATTCGCAACTATGTTTTAGCTTACACTTTATAGTTGATAATTTCGTAATAAAGAAATAAAATTTTCTAGCAAAAAAGCGTCATAATATATATGAGTAACTACGTACCGATGTTAGTACAAGTACGTTGTGACATCTTTGTACACTTCGATATATTATCGTGATTATATAGCACTTAGTTGCCGAAAGATGTTGCAGAATACCCTTTTTGTGCGAGACGTTTCGCTTACTTTATCAAAATGTCACATTTGTGTTGATAAGGAGTGCACGTATACTAGTTTGTCTAAAAAGTGCAGGTATTGAAATAATGTGACGTTATATTGATTATTACTTAGAAATTTTGATAAGGAAGAACTACAATCCTGTATTATGCTGTAAGCTGTACTCGCACTTGGCTACCACTACCTATAATGTTTACAAAATTAAAAGCCTTACCTTTCTCGTAACTAATCTGTCTTTCCTGCTGCCGGGCATTATCAGCGGCAACTTTGAGTAAGCCTTGAATGTTTCGGAGAAGTGTTTCTGTGGAAGACACAAGCGTATCTGCGGTAGGGTCTACGGGTACGCTAGGTGGCGTGCCCGACTGGGCGGCGTAGCTCACTGGGGCAGGCGACGAGGCTGGCAACTCACGCTCGCCGTCACTTAGGTCTCCTCCTAGGATTAACATTAATGTTTCAAATTAAAATGTAAATGTACTTTTAAATTCTCAAATCACTCAGATGATGATGATGTTGACAACTAGATATAAGAAAATTATATATTAATCATTATTTAAATAGACGAGTTAATTACAGTAATGTACCTCTTATGTCAATAACGGACCTCACACATAAAAAAGAAAGTGCTTCGAATGGCGTCTCTCACGGTCCAATATAATCTATCGATACATTTAATTTAACTGACAAGATAGTGACCGCTCATCAAATAATGAAGACAACATCGTTTCGTCATTGTCGATGCGCACGATAGCACTCTCGGGTTGTCACAACACCATCTCCCTAATAAGGCCAATTAATAGGAACCTAACAGACTTAGACAGAGCAACATATACTTTATGACAAATACCAAGGACGCAAAATCAATTGGCTCGTGCGAACGACTAAAAGTCTTCACGGATATAAAATGAAATTAGATTCGAGATGAGAATGTTGATTGAAACGAAAAGGTAACTTCAAATGGACAAAGATCAAAGTTGAATGACACGAACTTATATAAAAAGCATTTTTTATAATGAGACCAGGGTGATCGTGATGAGCGTGAATTAGGTATCGACAGAATTAATTGTAAATAAACTATAAAATAATTTTACGACACAATGAAATGTAAACAGATTCAGATCGAGATAAATCAATAAGATTGCATGTTGAAAATACGTTCATGATTTTTCCAGGTGTTCATCTCACAATTTTGCCGTCATGCTTCCTATAAATCGTAGCTAGTTACCCGTTCCCACGCTCTCTCATCATTTTGTGTGCAGCTTGCAATAACCGATACACAATCCTTATTGTTTCACTTAATTTTGCTATTGTATGCATCAAGTATTTACATTTGTGGATCATTGTTTTGATTTGCACCACATCGTGTTGGTTACCACATTATGCTTGCATGCTTTAAGTATTTAATGTTGTGTTTTAGAAATAGTAGTATCATTAAAATCTATTCTCATGGTTAGCACTTCGTACCTGTTTGTATTCCGAATAAGCAATAAATGTTAGCGAGTATCTGTCGATCTCAAATATATTTTTATCATAATATCCATTATCTTTTGAACTATTTTTATATAATTATTAATAAAACAGAACATATAGTCACACATTTATCCCGGAAGAGGTAGGCAGAGGTATACTATGTCCACTTTTCATCGTATACATTTCTGTCCCACGTAACAGGTGGTGAGCCCATTGCCGGGTTGAAATTGACAGGCACAGGCTGTGGCGACTTGTAGTGGAAATTTTTCACGCATTTAACTGGGCTTTACGACTGCCATTTTGCTGGCAACCGGGACAAATGGCTTAGTGTGCCTTCCAAAGCACGGAAACGCTCGCAAATGTAAATGCGTCAAAGTGGTCACTCATCCAATGATCAGCTAAGCGGAAGTTGCTTTACGCAGTGATCGTTTACAGAACACTGAGTTAGCGGGCCACGAGCACTTCTATTATAAATAATCGATTGAAATAAGAACGGGATTTTTCCCATTCTCATTTCAATCGATCATCATCATCATCCGAGCGTATATCCCAGTTGCGTCTCGCGACCCCCGGGGTCCGCTTTCCTACATTTTCTCCTCCACTTCGCACTGTCGTCGGCATCCCCTGTAGTGAGACCATTGGCACGCATGTCATCCCTTACGACGTCAAGCCAGCACCTCTTGGGTCTTCCCCTCTTACCTGGACCCGGCGGGGCCAGACATTTGTTACCTACGTAGCGTAGCGGTTGCCGCAAGACGTGACCATACCAACGAAGGCGACACTCTTGCAACTTGTCTACAATGTCACGGACGTGAAGGCTGCCGCCGATGCGAAAGTTCCTCACGCGGTCCATCCGCGTGACTCCACACATCCACCGCAGCATCTTCATTTCCGTGACACGCAGCTCCTGCTTGTGTCGCTCCAATATCGGCCACGTCTCACTTCCATGTAAAAGGACAGGTCTAATAATGGTTTTGTAGACCTGTCCCTTCAACCGGATCGGCATTTTAGGGTCACAAATGACACCGGTCATCTCCCGCCATTTGGCCCACGCGGCAGCAATGCGTGACTTGACATCGCAATCGATGTCACTGGACGTGTGAAAAACAGATCCCAGGTATTTAACCTGGTCCGTGCGCTCAACCAAATCACCGCCTATGCGGACGGATGTGGGATCTGTCGAGTTTAGTGCCAAGTACTCGGTCTTTGCCACATTTAGTTTCAGGCCGCCGTTCTCAAGCGTCTCCTTCCACGCCTTTACACGTCGCACCAATCTGCCCCTGTCCGCGTCTGCCAGCGCAATATCGTCAGCATACATGAGCAACCATGGAGGCTGCTCATGCGAGTTCCTGATGCTGTCCGACAATTCGTCTAATATTACACTGAACAGAAGCGGACTAAGGACCGAACCCTGGTGTACCCCGACGGTGATGGGGAAGGGTTTCGTGTCGCCAACAGCAGTCCGAACCATTGAATAGTGGATATAACATCGGATAGTGTCAATATAGATCTCTGGAACCCCTTTGGACCGCAGTGCCCACCAGATCATCGCACGAGGAACACAGTCGAAGGCCTTCTGCATGTCTAGAAACAAACAGTGCAGAGGCGTGTTCTTCGACCTGTATTTCTCTGCGACAACCCTGAGGGCAAAAACAGGGTCCGTGGTCCCATGACCAGGGCGAAACCCATATTGACACTCCGAGAGAGTACACTCTCGAAGATCTTCATGGTGTGGGACATCACCTTTATACCGCGGTAGCTCCCGCACTCCTGCACTGACCCCTTACCTTTGAAGACTGGAGTAATAATACTCAGCCTCCATTGGTTTGGGATCTGCCCGCTGAGGAGTATGCGGTCCTCATTTCAATCGATCATTTATCTTGATATATCTATAATGGTTTAATATTAGAGTCTAAAGGAATAGATTATGGCATATACTCGTAGTATTAATAAGTTCAAATATAGACATCCAATTTTTATTATGTTACCAATTCTTCCAAATTAAAACATTTTTAACAGATCTTGAATTACGACTAAACAAAGTAACGAATATGATTATATTGATAATCGTTAAGTAAAACACTACATTTTAAATTACAACAAAAAGTTACAAGCTCACGTGTAAAATTGAATTTGAGCCTTTTAAGCGCTATTCGTACATCATTGGGGGCAATTGCGGGCGATACTGGTAATAAGATTTTATTATATAGAACCATTACCAGCAAACGTGCAGTGTCTAGGGATTAAAATATTTAAACGTATGGGAACTCAAGTGCATGATCATTTGCTAATCTTTGACTTGGATCAGCACATATAATCGTGTCTATTTTATGTGTTCTCATATAATCCATGAATAACATCCTGTTTACATGGATTTTCGTCAATTTGGTGCCATGGGTTTGCTCTGTCTATCTAGTGCAGGTTTTATATCGTATTTTGATTTGAAATCTTTTAAAAGATGCCCAGCGTGGGACCTGCAGCACCGGGACCTCGTTGTGGGTCTGGGCGTGGACATTCTCACGCTGGAGACCATGGTGAAAGCTATGGTCTCCAGCGGGAGCAAGTGTGACGCCGCTTCATCTTTTTGCGAGCATGTCATGCTTGCAAAGGAGGCGGCGGTGAGGGAGCGGGAATTCTCCCTTCCGAGTGCCGCAGAAGGACGCCGCAGACTTGTCTTCGCCCACGACTACTGTCCGCCATGATCGGGGGCCTGAGGACGGCCGGTGGGCTGCTCGCCGTCCTTACAGAAGCAGGCCCCGGTCGGTGACGTGGTGTGAGAGCTGCACGCACGCCCTTCACCCTCTCAAGGAAGTGGTATAAAACCTGATCCCCCCAAAGAAGCGAGATAAGCAAGGCCGCGGAAGCGGACAAAAATATGTCGGGAGCCTTGGAGCTATCCTTCCGAGGGCTCACCCGGGACTTCCGGCTATAGACAGATGGAAGGCATACGTGTGGTTTTAGTCGGTAAGAGTCCGGCATAGCATCCATAATCTGTAATGCTATCAAGAACATTTATAACATATAATGATAACATAATTATCTGGAAATTATTCATGTTAGTACCTACATTGTTTCATCGGTAGTTTTATACTTTACACACCAGTCTAAAATAAAAAGAGCTGAAGTTTTACGACTGATAATTTCCGAACTATGATTGCTGAAGGTCCCAGGGCTATTACTGAGTAATTTTGCTTTACATTACATACTGTTACGCCGGCGGACTAGTGAAAAACTTTAAACGTCATTTTCTGGACCTTGCGAACGTTTTCAGCAGGCTGAAAAGCGGTTTCAGGCCGTTTCCCAGGAGGCTCTATCACATATCAAATTATTCAAATTTCACCCCAGTTGCCGTTATTTCAGGCGCCTGAAACATGTTTGCAGTTCGTTTCAGGCCACCCCCTATCATATGCCATCATAACCTGAAAACCCTTTTTCAGACGTTTTCAGGACCCTTATGCCTTTGAAGCCCACTTCAGTATATAGCGTAATTTCATGAAAGAGTGACAAGGATAGCACTATTAAAAAGAGATATCTACACCAAGAACATTCTAGAACTATGTGATAGAGATAGCACCAGAAGGGACAGCAATAGGTCGAGAACCTTCCGGCACATACCGAAGGAGCAACTAGTATCGTGTGGAACATTTTAGAGATGTACCCTATTGTAGGTACCGAACGAATTCTCCCGAATATTCCAGAACATTACTAAGCGTATATAAAGGGCCGAGCTCGCGGCTACAGGACAGTCTCCTTTGAGGAAGCGAACAGTGCGAATCGAAGTGATCGAAGAAGCTAAATAGTGCGATACTGTTACAGTGCAATTATCTAAGCGAAGAATTTGTGTTTAGTGTGTTCAGTGGCGATTATTAGTAGTGGTTTTACTGTTTTTATTTAGAGTTATTAAAGTGTTTCTTTTAAATATGTGGTCTTAGTGCAATTCCTATTAGTACCCACCCTACGAACGTAACAATACCAAGAATATTGAGACGGTCGTAGTATTCTGTGTTCATTAAACACGAACACTTTCTTGCCATATTTTTAGACCTGATTACGAATGATTATAAATTTCTCTTGATTATAAAAACTACGAGTATATTACCAGATAGATTTTTTTTGCGTTAAATGTTTAAAATATTTTTGAACATCTCTTTAATTTGTGATTTACTTCATTCAAATAAACTTTTTATAAAAATAGATTATGGTTGTAAGTTTTTTAAATCATTTATTATACGTATTTATATCATACGTATTGGAACACGGAACTGCATATTTAAATAAAGTATTAAAATAGTTTAAGTGACGATAAGGTAAAGGGATACATTAAATTTAAAAGTTAGCAAGAATAAATGTCTTATTTGCGCTAAAAAAAAAGAAATATACTCTATTAATTGGTACTATGTTTAATTGCAACTTACCATCGTCTTCCTCTTTAACATTATGATCTTCTTGGTCTGAGAGCGGCGCGTCACTTTCGTCTGAATGTGACCGCGGACTTGCTGCAGCAGTCGCCGCAGACGGTAGTCGGGGTGGCTGTGGTGTTCGATGCGACGCTGCAGAACTTCGGCCGCTCGCAGAACCTTCTCCTCGATCGCGTTCACGGTCACTCCGTTCCATCCTGTCACGATCTCCACCGGAGCCAGATTTTGAAAGATTGAGCACCGGGCTATGGCCTGGGGAAGAACCTGTAGTAAAGTCAGTTGATTATTTTACAATGTGACTATCAATTACAACAATACGTATTTGTGACTATAAACAAACAACCTAATATACAAGATCGTGCTGAAAATGCGAACTAAAATTGAAAGTATTTTTTATAATAACTATTGTTAGAAGTTACTAGGAATTTCAACTGATTTCTGTCCCTTTAACATCAGAAATTGATGGCACCAAATGTTTATCCTACTTGAAAGTAAGACACTGTTGTTGCGTTTAATTTCTTCATAGAAACCAAAATATGTGGTGATGATCTGTATTTTTTTTGGTTTGTCTATTTCAGATTTTTATGTTATATATTTTTACCTTACTTAATTTGAAGATTGTGGTCACCATCAGATCCACATAATACTAATTCCTATTCTTTTTATATGTGTGGTCACCAGTACACATTATAATATTAATTACTATGTAAATTTTCTGAGTCTGAGTCTCCATTTTCAGATTACCAAATGTTTTACGTGTGTGTTTATTCTGTTCTACAGGTCAGAAGTTCACTACTCAAATCAGTATCAAGATTACTAGGAAGAGATCTTAACAAAGAGATTGATTTAATTAATTTTTATCTACATATATCTAGTCTCAACGAATGAAATTGTAATACGAATGCTCTAAGGAAATTAAAACAATGGGTATCAACTTACCGTTATGTGAACCCTCCCGGGCCTTATCCATTGCCATAACTCGCTCCATGTCTCCTCTTTCGTCACGCAATCTGCAACAAACATTATCTTACATTGTAAAAAACTTCATCGGAAAGATATCATATCTCGTTAAGTGAAATTAAAAGTTGAATGTCTTTAAGTTATAAGTTAGTCACGCTACCGCAAGAAACGATTCCGTACAATGCTACTTACAAACAATTTTATCATTTGAAACCATAAAGCATGCTTCCCACAGCGTTATAGAGCTACTACAAAGGCAGAAGTATAATATTATAGAACCCCGCTGGGTTTCTTTGTGAACGGATAAAGTCGGTGTATGTAATCATTTTGTATGCCGATCTCTCATACCGCTACCCTAATTCTGTAGGTCCTTTTAGATTGAGAATTATTGGACTTTTGATGCTTCCGTTCCGATTCTGTTTTTATTAATATTTACTTATTAACTTTTTTGTTTGTACCGTTTTCAAAGTTTCCGTTCTTTCTTTTTAAACCACATTTTATTTCCCTTCATTTTTCAAAAATATTGTATTAGCACGAATATTATTTTATTAATTTGTGTTCTTCTCTTTAATTGTTGTCTTTGCTCTTTTTAATTGTTAGTAATCTAAGTATCGGTTAATTAAAATCACTAGGTTGCATATTAAATGTCCTTGTTTTATATTAGATCAAACAACGGTGTCATAATAATAAGATATATATTGTGTTACCCGCAGTTGAGGCCTTTTGGGCCCCAGAGATTCTGTTGGGGCCCTTTATACCCTAAGATTCTACCGCTGTGTTGTTTAGTTTAAAAATACAAGAAGAAAGAAAAAATTACTTCCTTTTAGTTAAGTATTATTTTTATTGTGATTTTTCAATTACTAATTTAAAAGTGTATGAATGTATGAACCGAAATATAATGAGCTGAATAAAATGTTTATCAAAGGGGTTAGTGCCACAATTTTTGCACAGTAATGCCTTTTGAGCATTTGAATATAAATGACGTCTGAAAGTGAAATGTAACATACATAATAAGTGGCTGTTTTAAGCCTTCACGGAACCCTTTTACGGATTACAGAGTAGAGACAAAACAGAGGGTTTCGATTGTTAGATAAACGTGTTTCACCTATAGGGACATTAGATTTTATCATCTTACTTAAATATTTAAAGATTAAGACAGTAAAAGAATATTACTTTAAAGACCACACATTTCTGCCTTTTTCCCACTTTTGCTGGAAGGCTTCCAGAATATCTTTATATTTATTTATTCTTGCTGTTTGGAGCCTTTAATCTAAAAAAGGTAAATTAAATGAGTAAGTGTAACTTTTCTTGTTTTGTTTTTGTGTTACATCTACCAATTGCTTTGCGATTCACATAAACCCTAAATGTACCAAAATTTTATTTTTATGTCATTTTATGACGCACACAATAAAAATATTTCCTTCTTGATTTCATAATATCTTTATTCTATTTCTTTTATAATATTTACATTTCGTTTTTAAGTTGTATTTGTAAACTATATAAAAAGTGACATTTTAATTATAAATTAAAAAGTACTTATATGCAGGTTTTAAGTACACTGTACAAATTACCTATTTTCTTTAATTCATGAACAATTCTGTTTAGTCTACTCCATTTGCGGTAGACAGATACTTAATCTCTGAATAAAACACTACTCTATGCGCGAACCCTTCAAATGGAGTCGTTTGGTACTTTACTGACGAGTCACGAAGCTCCGTTTGAATTTAATATATTTTTCATTTCCGTCGCTATTAATATGTAAATAATTCTTCAGACCTTTAAAATCTTTTGATCATGATTTTTGTAATATAAAATTGTATAAAATGATATCTACCCCAAATTTATATAAAATACATTTTATTTCTTTTAACATACATAGGGAGCTGTAAAGAGTTCAATCTCCTTCAATTAAGTGTCATCAGGCAACAGCTCTCATAAGGCATTTTCTGTCATTTCGAGGATTTATCTTAAGTGTTATGGTTTGGTCTAGATCACTAAGTCCTACTGCAATTGTTGATTAACAATCTTTGACAAAGACAACTGTCGAGTGTGTTTGATATTGGACGAAACTTACTCTCATAAATAAATGTCTTATCAGCCTAAATAGCTTCAACCAATACGTGAAAGTCGATCACTAATGCGATATCCAGTCTTTGAAGTCTATCTTGGAAAGAGACAGAAAATCATTTCATTCAAGTAATCAAATATCATATGCCTATTTTTTTTTCAAACGAAGCCTGTTAACGCTGTGCCTTGCAACCCTAACGAATCGAGAAGAAATGATCGACTCATCGCCACGCGATCGGACAAAAGATAACTCCAAATCAATAAAATAATAAATTATATCCACTTCCTCTACTTTATTTTTATCTTTACAAAAGTGTTGGTTTGATTGATGATCTCAGTTCAAGCTAGAATTAAAACAGATATGGCTTATTTGGAAATGTTTGATTACGAGAGATCAACATGTTTGAAGATCAATCTATAACGTTTTATCAGTTTCCTTTCAACACTCTTCAACATACATAAATGGTTCTTTTACGTATCAATTTTATTCTATGAATACTAAAAGTGGTAAACAAATATTTGAATTATCTCGGTGAGTAACTAATTACCTACTTAACGTTTTAAATATTTTGCTGCTTTAAAATATGTTTCAGATTTAGACAAAAGCTAGATATTATTTTCAGCCAAAAGGTGACCTTATGGGGTTAGGAGGTCAGACAGCAGTCACTCTCAATAGTATAGTAGCCAAACAAAAGTGAACCCCAGGTTCCAAACCCAGGTAAAGTTTGCAAGTCACTGGGATTATGATGTCAAAAGAGTCAGTACCATAGAGCAAGGAATCTAGTCACTTGCGCGCTCTCTACCGAGCGAGCGAGAGGGAGCGAGCAACATTCCTTGCTCTATGGTCTGCACAGTGGGTGACAACGTTTCTAGTACCTACTAAAGTTATTCAATGGCTCTTCTGACTTTATGTCATGGGTTCAATAGGAAGAAAGTCCAACCTAACACAAGTCACAAGACATAGGCATAAAACCTCTATTTACTCAGGAACCTACAGTAAGACTCCTCCTAAATCACGAAAAAACCGTTGTTTCATGTATGAACCACGCCTTTAGCCCCTAAGAGGTAACACAGGCATAATTGATGAACGTGTGTTGAAATTTTTCCAGCCACCAATATGGCCTTCAACTTAGCTTAACGACTGCCATGTTACAGCCACCATGGTCCAGCAGCTTAACGTGTCTTCTGAAGCACGAAAACGCTCGTAATTGGAAATACCACATAGTCAGCCATAGCGAAAGGTGCTTAAGTCATATTTATGTAGTTCTTTATTGGGATACAGGTTAATGCCTCTGTCTATCCGTTCGGAGAAAAAATCTATAAATTACTAGCTGTCCCGCCCGGCTTCGCCCGTGACATACGTCGAACCCCATGGCACCCATTTAATCCCGTCGTTTATTAATTTCACAATAATGTATGAAAGTTTTCCGAATTTGTTGATTACTTCTTCGCTCTCCAGTACCTACCTACGCCCACATGGCCTGGTCGAAATACGTAAATATTATCTACATAAACTGTACTTAGTGATGAAATATATTTTTTTTTGATAAGGATTATTAGCATGAGTAAAATAAACGCGTTTATATGTAGTCCAAAAAAAATTCAAGATTTTTAAATAAAAATTTGGTTGTAATGCCTCACTCGACATAGATAGCTATAGTGTGTCGCGGACTTTTTTGTAGATATCTATAAGATCTGCAATTAATTAAACATTTTATAAATCTATCTTTTATAGTTTAGGCAGCGTACGCAAAATAAGTAACTTTTCTGGTTGATTTTTTACACCTTGTGTCCGAAAAATCCAAATATCTTACAGAACCCTATTTTTTTCCAAAATAAAATATAACCTATGTTACTCGTGGATAATGTAGCTTTCAAATGGTGAAAGAATTTTTTAAAATCGGTCCAGTAGTTTTTGAGCCTATTCATTACAAACAAACGAACGAAAGTTTTCCTCATTATAATATTAGTGTATATTATTATGATCGAATGAGAACTGTAGACTACAAAATCTATAAAGGACTAAATCACATTTTTTTAAGTTTTCTCCCAAAACAATTTAGCTCATAAACGGTTTTCATTAAAAGCACAATTAGTTTATGTTGCACGTAGTATCTAGATAAATTAACAAACACCCCATCTGTTGGTGGCAGCCATCATCAGTCTGCTACGGAATAATATTATTCATTCACTTGTCAAAACCCAAATTGGCGACGAATCCTTCCGTACTCCGAATTACAAAAATAAAAAATAATGGAGGCGTGAATCTGATTTATTACAAAGAGATTTGCATTTTTATTGTGACTTTTGGGTGAGTCACTTTGAAAGTATTCAGGTTATATTTTGAATAAAAATGTCCTTTTAACTTGATGTAAGAACCTTTATTAAGGTTTGATAACATTTCTTTCACAATAACATAAAAAAATATAGCTATCTATAATTATAGTGTAAATGACAAATATGAAAACAATTATCTTTTTCAATATGGAAGTATAGAAGTATTAGTCAACATCAAAACCACCTCCCATAATTCGTTGAATACTGAACTACATCACTATCACAAACACAAAACACGTCTCTCTAACATTGTCAAATCACGTGATAACGTAATAGTCTTATCGACCACATCGTCATTGTTTCAACATAAATAGGTAGAAGTTTAATCCCTAGTATCAGAGCTTACTTATAGCTAAATAACTAACTAACGTCGTAGCATTAATTAACATAAAAAACACATAATGAAGTAATGTGGAGGTAAACATAGTTTACGCTAACCATTGCCATTACAGAATGGGTAGTGGCCTAAACAGATATTCCGGGGCCACGAGCGCGGACAATGCGTTGCAATCTACCACCAAAGCCAACGCACGTTGATTAGTTAATACTGGCCCGTTCACATAACCTAATACTGGCACTACCGTTCCGAACCGTTCTTGTATGCATAATCTGATTAGCGCAAGTATTAAACAGAGCTTTTGGTAATAGTGCTGACAATTTACAATATGCGATATCGTTTGAAACTCTAGAAATTCTATCCTTTTTACATATAATGAAGTCCTCGAGAATTTACATTCTCAAGAATCGATTAAGAAAATCAAATCCTGCCGGAGCGTCACTGCGTAAAACATTTGCTTGACACCCAAATCAAAAATCGTTTTAGCTCACCCCTCCGAGGGAGAGCTAGGGAACGTCGACGCCTCAACATTTATTATTTCAGACATATCACTCACATGCAAAACAAACTTCGTCCGATCCATCAAAAAGTTTCGTCTCATCCTCCCTCGCTTCCTCCGCAACAAATCGAGTGTGTAAGTATCGTGGTTTCGAGATATCGATATTTTATGACTATTGTTTTACAAATAAAGGGTTATTTATAAACAATTTCATTCATCATTTTGAAAGACTTAGTGTTATCGATAAATTTAATATTATGCAAATCGTTTTTATCGATTAATAACATTCTTTTTTAAACGAAATGTATGAACCAGCACTCGAACTTAACCTTAGAGTTTATAAGCTAAAGAATAAATAAGCTTGTTCATCCAAAAGAAATGAGCATTGTAACCCTCCAAACAGTCAACAAAGCTTCGAAGAAAATCGAGCGAAAAAAGGCTAAAAACACCTTAGGGGTTTACTAATCGAATAAAAAATATCAGCGACCGATGCCAATGTATGGGGGAGAAATAGAATAAATTATAAAGAAAATACAAGTAGCAAAGGGGCTTTTGTTATGAGTAAAAAGTTCCAAGCATATGCAGATAAAGTAATGTTATGCTTTTGAAATGATGTAAACGCAATATTGGCTAGTAATATGACGTAGCATCAGAAGGAGCATATTATTGTTATTTATGTTGTGAGCATTTATTATTATTTTGTTGGATCAAATTGCAGCAAATGATTGATCAACGATCATTATTATATATACTTATACTTGAATATAAATTTTATTTGTATATGGTTCTATTTGGATTAAAAGCCATTTGACAATATAAAAAAAAAAGAATTTTGCTTTAGAATTTAATCAACGCATTTTAGTAGATAGATACAAATAAAGTTGCTCATTATATGCCAATGATAACGTGTCATCGGATGGGTCTACTCAACTAACGGACATTTATAATGAAATATATTAAATAAACAATACTATGCAACTTATCTTTTCGTAAAGATCATGACTTAATTAGGTAAGTGTACAAGAAACTGTATAGAATACACCTCAAAATGTTTCCCAAAAATTTACAGTTCAATTTCATTTGATCAATTAAATTGTTGATGGAGATCACCTGCAGGTAATATATATTATCATTAAATTTATATTATATTTATGTATTAAAATAGGACAACGTATAGCACTAGACTACCGTAGGCTGATTTGATAAATTTAGGTAATAAAATAAATAATAGTTAAAATGAACTAAATCAATCAATCATAAATCAATCTCATGTCAAGTTTTTTATTGCCCAATAAAAAGCGGTTAGTATTCGAAAAGAAAATAGAAGAGAATATGGTACGAGAAAAAGAGATTTACTTTTCTTCCAATATTAAAATACATTACATTTGATGCACATCATTGAATTTTCAGTAACAATAAATAATAAATATTTTGGGATATTCTCACACAACGCCATACAGCCTAAATTAATTAAAATTAATTTAATTTATTTATTTATTAAAATAATTAAGAAAATTGATAAGCCTACATATTTATTTTTCAATTGATACATGTTATACCCAAACTCCGAAACAAACATTTGCGGATCATACAAATATTTGTTTCGACTCGGAATTCGAACCCGAGATCTCAACAGGGCAGTCACATACACTTACCACTGCGCCACCGAGTCAGTACCAATAACTCTGCTAATAAACAAATTATCTAAATTTGCAAATTACCATTCACAAAAAACCAAGTTAATAAGCTTTATCAATATGTAAGGAAAACATTTGGGGTGGTCGAAAGTAAAATAACAGGAAAGAAAATAACATGATGACTTGTCGCCAGTCGTAGCGGGCGCTCGTCGCACCCCCATAAACGTCACGACATCATTTGTAAAAATTGCCGCATAAACTTCTTCAATTTTGAAATACAAACTGTGTGGAGACGCTGTATTTGCTAAAATGATCGCAAACAGACTGCTAACTTAGTTTGGTACACAAATTAGTACCCTATCTATTTATGTTGCATATGCTTTATTATCATGTAATTATTATATATATTAACATTTCATGTAATTATCGCTCCTTTCATCTATTTCATGGTCCTACAGAATGTCTAAAAACGCGACAAAAGTTGTGTCTAAATAATAATGCAAAAATAAAATAAAGGTACACATATAAAACCAAAATTGATATAATACATACATCACTATATGTATTTAGTTATAGCACTAACACCACTCTACACAGTTTTTATTCTATTGCGGAAACATCAAACCAAAGTAACCAAATTTGGGGACGACGAAAAGAAACAGTAGACAGTGGGACCTTCGCGGGGGAAATCGGAGACAGTTATTTAAATTTGAATAATATAATATGAAAAAAATTACATCATTTAATGCCGTAATAAAAGTGCACTAAGCGACCGGGGCATTACGGTTGCCAATGGGATATGCAAATTCCGTTTATGAAACGTGGAATGAAATACAAAATGTGTTTGGTGGAAAATAAAATATGTCTTCGGAAGCTTAGGAGCTCATTACGATATTACAAGTACGTGAGAAGATTTAAGTTGTCGTTGGAAAAGCTGTGAAGATGAACGACTTTTAAGAAATTTTAGACTTGTGCGCAGTTAGGACTGATCATGATTTACATGTGACGTAAAATTTAGGACTATAAAATAAGAATAAATTGTTTTAGCACTTCAGCAGACTTGACACAACATTTGCATTGAAAACATAATACAGCTCACTGCTATAGCCAACAACTTTGTAATAAAAAAGTAGATTATAAGTCTTAGGTCCGTATTTCAGAACGTTTCTTAATACTCAATCAACGCTTGAGGCTAGATTTTGCCTTATAAAATCTACTCTCAAGCGTCGATTGAGTATTGAGAAACGTTCTGGAATACCGCCCTTAATAATCTAAATAAACATTCACCACTAGAATATTGAAACAACAAGGTATTTGTTCGTAGCAGATTACCACAGCGTAACGAGATTCTGATCGGGTCCAATGTTATTAGGATTTAAGCGCCACCACGTAGTCATAGTCTCTCTCGGAACGAAGAGGCAATGTTGGATAATTATGCAAAATCGCTCCTACGATTCGTAAACCCCAACTTTTTAGAGACCATTACCATCATTTGTAATGGGAATGCATTTTGATAATGTTCAATTTGATTGTAAAATTATTGAGGAAATTTGTTGCTATTATATTTTAAATAGTCACGAATGTTTTTTGTTACTCTCAATTTTTGGGTGGTTATTGGTGTAGAGAACCTCCTTTAATGTATGTTTCTCTTAGTATTTAGAAATACAACGTGCTCATTCAATAATATATTTAAATGCATTCATGTAGCTACGAGAGTTTCCCGAAGGTAGGTTTTCATTCATCACCAGTTGTATTTTGTTCCACATAGATGGTGAGCCTATTGCCGTGGTGAAACAAACTTTTATTCTGTAATGGTAGTGACTATCGGCTGTTGAAAAATTTTCAAACCATTCCTAGTCTTTCATTCGGTTCCAATTGCCTAACTTGTTTTCCTGAACTTGCTTAAATGCCACAAAAAGTCACCTATCTCAGGACTAGTCAATTATCAGCAAAACCCTCTGCTTAAAATAGCAACGGCGTTCAAAAATGTGTTGTAATCCAAGCTGAACAGTAACCGCCGATTGCATAAATATGGCTTCAATGCACATGCATATGGTGCGACCGCAAAAACTTCACATCCATCGGCACACTTCCAATTCAATTCCTTGGATAATATAAAGCGACAAAGATATCCGTATCTTCTAGCCGCTTCAGTATGAGCTCGTCGAGTCGAATGATTTTACTCGGTTAGACGGTCGATGTAGTGTATCGATTGAAGCGGCTGCGCGGACAGAACTAGACGCATGGATAGCGATTACGATCGAAGTGATCGCTCGTATTGACCACAGCGTGTTTCAAACGAGATGATAATGGTACATAGACGTGCACCTTTTATTTTCTGTGGTCACAATATAATATTTTATGAATACGAACGCGTTTGATGACAAGTAACCAATAATAGTACTAGATTGAGGATTAGTGATCACAAAAGTGGCATCTGTTGATCGTGCTTTTTTATAGATACCAATAGATATTTCGTGACACCATTCGAAACTAGCACATAGTCAAAAGCTCATTATTCCTCTGGTGTGTTATATAGAAGATAATCATAACCAAGGAGTACATCTAAAATAAAGGTTCTACAAAGGTAGCCGCAAATACATCGGACAGTTTATTTGAATATTATTGACAATTGTCATGTAAATATATTTTTTTGTTAGTAAGTATAAAGGTATTCATAATAGTAAGCATGTCTTTACAGGTAGATGCTATCTTGTGGACAAGCATCGTATCGATTTATCTCAAATTAGAGTAGAAAATGGTAATGCATCCATCATATTTTATCCTATCCATTGATAAAATTAACATCTAATTTAAGATTGCCGTATCTGACTTTATTATAATAAGTAATAATAATTGGTTTGTTTTTGATCGCATAAATGTTTGTTATAAATTTAGGAAAAAATTAAATTTTAACGTTTTTGTCTTCATACCCACATTTAGGTTTTTAAATCATTTGACAAATAATATTTTTTTTTTAATAATTATTATAATAATTAAATATTTTTTTTAGATGCTTTAATTTTCGTTCTAAGTTTACGAACCTTTCTTAATCTTCTGCCATCAACGGAAAACATTGTTAAAAATTATAGTAAAATGTAAGACTTGCCCAATTGATGTCCCTAACTATTATGCTGGAGTTCTTGATTTAAAGCCCGAACACCAAGGCAAACGTCACGTATATTACTTCCACTAGAACCAGTTATTACTAGGAAGCAAAAGTAGTCTAACCATTTTTTGTAGCAATATTAATAATTATATTGATCTGTCTGGCAATATTTTAGACAAACTATGAATAATAATTAGCATAGGTACCTACTTATTACATCTATTTTAGTTCAGTTATGTAGTAGTTCTTGTATGTGTTTTGGTGTGACATTTAACAACAAGAATATTTTTATAAATAGTCCTTCGCCAAATGCGAAGGTCAAATATCGGATTTATAAAGATAAGAATGAAAATCAATAAAAAAGAAATAAAGTAGAATGTAGTAGACTTCACTGAGGCCCTTAAATAGCATAAATACTTAAATCTACTTATATAAGTGACTATAAGTATTAAATAAAGATAAAATTTATCTCTGTTTTTAGGAAGGAGTGCAGAAGGCTAATATTTTAGACATACATACACATCGTTACGCCTTTATCCCCGAAGGGGTAGGCAAATGCATACTATACGCCCACATTTCACCGTACGCATTTTTGTCCCACGTAACAGGTGGTGACCCCATTGCCGTGTTTTTTATTTATTTATTATTGCATTTTATTCAGTATTAAAATAATAAAAAAACATTACCGCATACTACTATTCCTACTTACGTTTAACATGAACAAGAGGTTTATTATTTCATTCTAAGTTTGAATTATAGTTGAAATTTGACCCCCAATAATTTTCTACCTTGTCACATAAGTCCTCATTAAATGTAATAAAAACTTTTTATGCTATAGTAATGAAAAAAAAACAATTTTTTTTAATAATGTTGTAACAATATAATATTTTATTTTGCCCAAAAATTACGAAAGAAAAGTGATGTAAATTGGTTTCAATGAATTAGACAAACACGTATACAAATCGTTTAGCAAATGAAACAGAAACAAATGCGCATCTGTACACACATACGTCACATATCGAAACAGGGAGTTTGGCAGAAAGTAAACAGAAAATATAATTTAGAAGCAATTTGGCTCGGATATGTCCGCAATCAAATTGTCTCGTTAATACGTGGTGCTATCAAAACATTTGATTTGTGGCCGGCGTAGGGTTGAGCTGTTATTTAGCCATGCGATGGTTAGCGTTTGATGACCCCCACAGCTTGTTGTCAATTATTTATGACGAATACAATACTAGCCGTTTATGAACATAAAATAAACATGGCGAGTTAAACGTATAATTTAAGTTAAAGTTATGGGAGACAGAAATCTTACATCAAGTCAAAAATATATTAAATTGGATAATATATATTTATACCTAACGGAAGACCTTTGCAATAATTACAGTATGTTGATCTATACCCAATATATAATGCTGAAGAGATTGTTTGGTAGAAGCTCTACGAAGTATGTCACGGGCGGAGTCAACGAACTAAGAGTTTAAGGAGGATTTCTAAAAATATTCTTTACTACAGGACATGGAATCTCATAGTTTTTTATTAGATGATCTAACCTTCTTTTAGATTGAATTTCGTTAGTTTTTGGGGGTTAATTTCGGTTCTTAAATTAAGCGTACCTTGTCCTCTATAAAAATTACTACCATCTGACAGAAATGAGCTTTAGCTTGGGCACCTAAAGGGCTCGGTGGATACCTAGTGGGTATCATTCATATCAATTTAATTTGATTGAATGAAGTATAAAACATTAATAGCTCTAAATATGAAAAACTAGCAGTCCCGGCGAAGTTCATACCTTCGCCAACAAATGTAAGCGAGAAAATATGGCGGCTTTTCTCGATTTATGCGCACTCACACTCAACTGGTACTCGATGCAAACACAGCGAGTAAACATTGAAATACTTTTTATTCTCTCTGTATAATTCCCCTGCGAACATGGATTTGCATAACAAAACGGGAAAAGGTCAGGAAGCGAACAGAATGGCAAGTGTCCGGTTTGATGTCCAGTCAGCACTTCTGAATGACAAGAGTGCGTTTAGACTTTCCAAATTCACTTGCTTATTTACTCGTGATAGCGATATTCAGGTAAGTCGGGAAAAATAAAGACTGACTCTAAATATAAATATTTTAGTTACTTTTTTATGAAATTCAAAATAGTCAATCAAGTTCAAAAATAGCTTTTACAGTCGTAGAGATGCTTTTTTGGAGATTAACCATTCAATTCGTCATATCAGTAGTTAAGTTAGATTTTACAAGTAAAATGTGATTAGGTATTTAAAATTTATTTTGAACCTTTACAAATAATAGGTAAATTCTTTGACTCTAAGACGTTCATTTTGACTTGTGTTTAGTTAAATAATCAAAAATCCTCACGTTAGAATTTGGAGTCTAATGTAATTGGGTAATTATTATTATTACTTATTTCAATTTTTTTGAAGGCATTGCCGCCTTACATCTCAACCTCTCTGTCTTTTTAATGCGTAGGAGCTGAATGATTTTTTTGCATGTGAGGTTGATGTAATTTGTTATTATTTGAGAGAACTACATTCCAAATGCTGCCCTATAATTAAACTGTTAAACTATTAGAAAACATGACCATCAACTGTTGATACAATTTGAAAATACTCACGCCTTGTGACAAAATATTTTTTTTTACCTTAGTAAAATAAGCCAAGGTTTTTAAGTATTACTGAGGTTATTACAATAAGCACATGATAATAAAGCTAATTATTTGTAACCGATTGGATAAGAAAATAGTTTATTTGCAGCACGTTATTAAGAGGTTCTGTGTAATCTCTAATCCCAATTTTTTGGATTTTTTTAATCTAGTCCAATGCGTTCCATGAAGTAACAAGCCCCGTATCAATTTTTTTACATTTTTAGTTTTTGTGGTTGTGTTCAAGTGTCTAAACGCAGCACCGGAGTTTCAAACCTTGGCGTCCCGGATGCATATTCATGGTTGCTCTGCGCCACATGCAAATTGTGATTTACACACTGTAATGAATTCTTTTGATCTGTGGATTCATATATTTGATTTACCCCATCAATGTCCAATATTAGCATGACAAGCTACTTTCGTATTCATAGTTTTTAGGCGATCTTCATTTATAAATCGTGTTAATTATAAAATAATACGCCGAAAATTCACCATTCAATTAACAATTTAAAATACATTCTGGTTAGTTTGTTGGAATATTAGAGGAGTGAAATCCTACATACATTATAAACGCGAAAATTTGTAAGTATAGATGTTTGCTATTCTTTCACACAAAATCTACCGAATGGATTTTCATGAAACTAAACAATATTATAGCTTACACATCACAATAACATATAGGCTACTTTTTATCCCGGGAACAGTTCTTGTGGGAAACGGCAACGGGAAAACTTCACCACGCGTGCGGAGCCGCGGGCGTCTAATAGTTATTCATATAAGAACTATTAAAAATCTTTAACCCAAATCAGTATCACTATATGTAATTAAATCGCTCATCAATTCATTGACAATATTTTTTTTATGAATAGTTAGTAAACCCCTGTAAGTGAGTTTGCTTATTAAAGTTTCATAATGCTGATCAATTTTTTTGTAAGTTGGTATTGACAAAGATGGGTCTAGATTGATCGATCTCTTTGAGAGTGAAGCTATGACCAAGAGCTAGTTATACTTATATAATATTAACTATTTTGATAGCATTGAGTGTTAGGACAATGGAGAAAACAAGTTATGACCATAACACCATAGAGTCAAACGTTTCTAATCACGTCCAACTACCGATCGCTACTCATTGTAGAATACTCTTCAATTAATCTATCGAATCGGATGCCTTCTAAATCTATCCAAAAGTTATGCGGGAATGATGCGTAGGAAAAAAGAAAATCAACTAAAAACTTACATAATTACTTTAGCGATTCGAATGTTCAAAAGAAACGCAGAAATGACAAGACGATGACAAATGAGCACCGCTCTCATCGCAACGGACCTCATCAAATTATTCCCCACTTAAAAAATCTCCATAAACAAAATCGGGCCAAGGGAAAAAACACTCGAGTCGCAGGGTAAAAAATAGGTATTGGCAACATTGATTGATGTATACTAATAGGGCGAGAAGAAATGAGGCCGCTTGGTAATTAAACTAAAAGTGACATCTCCTGTCAATGGCAGTATTGCCAGCTAGAAATAGAACGGTCACGCCTATTGGTGGGAAGTGATTAGTGTTACAAACTTATTAAAAATTATTGAGTGAAGGCAACTAATTGATCACCAGGTCCGTCCTCATGTCATAGTTCAGAATGCAATTTCTGTCTATTTTCATTAACGATGCTTTGTGTTTGAAGCTTATAATGACAAATTATACGTGAAGCTATTGTCAAACAGTTATTACCAAATATTATCTAAATGACCCGTTAAGTCAACAATATAGTTACATGTTACAACATACAATGCTCTGGCACGAGGGTCAAAAAAAGAGAATTACAAATCAGAAGACAGTCACTCTCAAGCCATACCAAGTTACCCAAATGTAAGAAAAAAATACTTACACACATCAACACCTAAATAATATCAATTTACTCTAATTATTGTATATGAAAATAAAAAATAATAATTTCCGATTTAGTTAATCCTACGCCAGTGTTTCTAGCGGCCCTCTGTGGAAGTGACACCCGAATGAACGATGGAATAATGAATGTTTTTCACCACGCCCGGCACGCGTCTGTGCATAAAACAACATTCCCTATTAACATAACCAGCTCTTAGACTACATACTGTTAAAATAAAGTTCCAGTACTATTTATGATTATTTGAATTTGAACTAGCATCTGCGTGGATTTTATAGAGACATATTAGGTACCCACAGTAGTTGATCAATAAACGACTTAGTTCTGAGAAAAAAATAGCCAACAAACATGCGACGTGCTATTTCATTGCAAATTTATTCCATCGCTTGCCATTTCTAATTATAATTATCGTAGAAATTCAACCAACACTGATTTATTAGGTACATCTCCATACTGCAATATCGATTATACTTCTCTGCTATTCATATTAGAATTATCCGTGAATACAGGTGGATGGAGCCCTACTTTCTCTTTTTTTTTATCTTTGGGGCCAAGTACACTTACCTGTAAGTATTGCACCTGCTTACTAACGGATGTAGGCATATATAGTACCTACAGAAGTCCAGGAGCCCTCTTGAAACAATTGGGAGTACTTCCAACAGTAGAATGCGTTACTTTGATTTGAACAGATTTGATGAGTATAAAACTACATTAAATTATTTAAAATATGTAAGGACCTACATAAATTCTAAACATACACACCTATATACATTCTAATCTTGAATAATAATAAAATGTTTAGAAACAACGTAACATGACTTTTCATTCATTATAAGTATAATATTTGCGTACGTAACCCATCGTATACATAACGTGCTGTATCAAGTGACAAAAGCCACAGCTCTCAAACAATCAAGGGAGGTGACATTCAGATTTTTCCTCCGAAAAGCCGCCTTATCGCTATGTACATATCATTAGTAATGCAAAATAATGGGATACAGACACCTCGTGCCGTTTGCGAGCTAATGATTAATGCTACTCGCCATTAATTCTTATTTTTGATGAGAAATTTGACTTGCGCTGTCAGCCGCCGTATCCAGATTAATATAGGCTGACGGTGCAACTTATATTGTAACAACGTTAAGTTCCATTTACATGAAAATTTGGAAACTTTACTGTATGTTATTTTGTTGTTTATTTACTTACGAAAATTTACTATTATATCTAGATTTTTAAAGGAATTTAAAATGTGTCTCAAATATTCTTCACATTTTATAATATAGTTAACCATAATACAAAGGTTCTTGGTACCATTCCGGGTCTCGCGTATGCTAAGCAAATGTAACATCAAAGCTAAACAGAAGGAATAGTTCGGTTCACCAACAAAACTAACTGAATAGTTTGCACTGGAAAAGGGCAAAGTACAAAGAGCTAGATAAAATTCCAGTACGACCGCATCGACGACAAACTCGGTAGGCATTCAAAGGGCTGAACGACTGCCGTCATGACTCGGCGTCCTTTACCGACGCCCTGCGCATATTAGTCCTCTGAAAATCAAAACTCGTTATTATTAATGATTCGACGCCATGACAATCTAAATATCTTTGGAAGCACGCTCAAAGTTATGCACTAATCGCGCAAATTACACCCAGTTGATCGCAAAGATATAAATGTACAGCCACCAGATGCGATCGGAGCTATCATCATTCAAAATACAGAAGAAAAATCACTTAAGATTCAAAGCATTCAGTATCTTTATCTAACGGATACAAGAGTTCATTTTATGACCATTAATTTTGCCTTTTCCTTGGGTGTTTTATCACAACGGCTGCGAGGCTCTGTCGCGCGTCTCATTAATCAAAAGCATTTGTTTACAACGAAGGGAATTTGATTTGATTAAAATAATTCGCAATATCCTTGATAAATATCACCCTCGGTCTCCGTTTGATCTTCACTGAAATTAATGGTGGAGGATTCAATCACGCAAATGCTACCGCCACTCTTGACGTTTTGTGACGTGATGTTGCCAGAACAAAAACTTGTATATCAAAAATTATTTAATGTTTTTTATACCGTTAAGGTGACCCTTGACCGTTAAGGTGGTTACCTGATCGAAAGTGGTCAACGTATTCATTATCAACTGCGCGCTGCCGTCCCTGACCGTCAATTGCCGTAAAAATTAATCAATATTACAAATCTTTTCAGAGCTCTGTGTTCTAATGTAACAAAACACATAACAACTCTACAACTCTAAAACTTTCTTTATTTCGTTGAAATTTTTTACAAATATATAATACACAATTTTATGTGGCTAATAAAGCATTAGATGTAATTCGAGAGTAAGGCTTTTCTAAGGACAAATATATCGTTTGGTTGGTATGGTACCAACAATATGCTTTTGTATTACGGGCCTAATTTTGAACATACATAAGTATCTACTTGCTATTTTTAAATTCGTCCATTGGTTTAAGGATGAACAAACATTGGGACCTATCTCGTGACGGCAAGAGGCACAAGAATGAATAACGATCGACGTCAGTCCGATGTGTGCCGATCCGGGTGTTGTATGCCGGCAGCGAGCGCCCGGGCGGGATTAACCCGCCGCGCGCACATTAATCGCCGGCTAATACCCACAGAAACCGAATTAAACCGGACGAATGCATTGATCCGGACAATTTGTCCAATGTTAATTGTGTCTGTTTGATTTATAACCTGGTTTTTCAACCAGGTTTAAAGCAAACACTAACATAAACTGTCAATGAAGACATAATGCTTAATAATTGCAGGTACTTGTCTATCGTCATCTTCAATGTAACATGTAAACCTATTTACTAATTTTATAAAGAGATTATATTTTGACTGTTTACTACTCAAACGATTTTAAAACATATTTTATTTGTTGTAAGTACCTAAACTAAACGAAGTTATGATGTTATTATCCAAAAAAACAGGTTAAGGATAGGATACGTAAGGCAGAACATTTTTCAAGAGATAGGCCTTGGATTCGTAACTGCACTGCACTATCATTTTTTAATGACCAATAAAAGTTGGTTATAATTACAATAATGTACTAATAAATATGGAATTTAGTTTATAAATCATAACACTACTATAAACTCAACAACTACGTGTGTTAAATATCAATGCATTAATTGTATTTACACCTATATTTCACTCAAGCCTTATTAAACCTTACAGTAACGACTATTCCCAACGGTATAGTAATTAAATAAATTTTAATTTAATTGCAAATGAAACACGAGCATGCTCTTGCAAGAGAAAACAAAACAAACATTACATACAAATTATATTAATTCAAAGATAATCCTGTCAATTAATTGGAGTTAGCATTGAGAACCGGTCGCGGCGCATGCGTTAAACGAACCGAGATAATGCAAGAGCAAGGAAGCCCGCCATACAGACAAGGACATTAATATGACTTAACCATATTACCTGTTGTAGCACGCAATGGGACTCTTATTTAAAATAAAGTGTTTAGATTGATTCCACTGTTGTTTATTATTATTGACAATAAAGCACTTATCTATTCTAAACTATTCTAAATTTATGACAGTTTTAGCCACTGATGTAAAATGAGGGATGTTTCATTGTTCTTTTTTGTATGTAACCTCAAATTCTAGGCAATAAAGAGACCTCACTAACGTTCACAAGTCCGATAGATTGGTCGGTGGATTGGATTGTGAAGGTATTTCTAGGAAATGGCAAAAATACATACAGAATTTTCTGAAAGAAATCTATCCTTACAGGGCAGCCCTGTATATCCTTTGTCGACTGTACTAAATTGTATTTATCACTTACACTATTCACACCATTACAATTCCTTTACCACAGTATAGAGGCAAACCTTAATATCTTAAAATTATAAGATTTAAGTACTGGTACTTAATGCATAATTGTTACAAAGTTAGCAATCGACCAGGATTTAAAACTGTGGACTATTTTTGTGTATGTTTCGTTAAATAAATAATCTGATTGTATCTAATTTTATCATATTTTAAAATAAAAGTCATCAGACAAAACGTATTTTGATATAGTCACTTTTTTAAAAAACAATAAAAATGCAATGTAATTTCTTAAAAAACGGCTCTAATCCACCGGCCATAGTCGGCCGATCGCGGGCTGACAGTGACACATCGGTACAAGGCACGCTGTCCGACTGTAATTCTACCCCGGCTTGGCACCCAAACATATATGTAAGGGCACTACCTACCATTTTATATTCCAATTTAAACGAAATTACATGAATTTGTATATACATAAAGCATTTAGGTACTACATCCTATATGTAGGTAGAAGCGCTCGTGGCCCCGCGGTCTCAGTGTTCTGTAAACGATCACTGAGTTACGCAACTTTGACTATGGCTGGTCCTCGGATGGGTGACCACTTTGTGGCATTTACATTTGCGAGCGCTTCCGTGCTTCGGAAGGCACGTTAAGCCGTTGGTCCCGGTTGCCAGTAAAATTGCAGTCGTTAAGCCTGGTTGAAGGCCTTATGGGCGGCTTGACAAATTTCAACAGCAGGTAGCCACAACCTGCGTCTGTCCATTTTCAACACGGCAATGGGCTCACCACCTATTACGTGGGACAGGAATCCACACGGTGAAAAGTGGGCATATATAATATGCCTCTGCCACCCCTTCGGGGATAAGGCGTGATGGATATTTATTTATTAATTAGAAAACATACTTTATTTCTAAGATCATAGATCTGCTCTCTTTATCTTAATATATTTCCAGATGCTGCCAAACCCTGAATATGAATTTGTAGCTGGAGTCCATTTTTTATTTGGCTATTAGGAACAGCAGTTTATTGCTTGCGGCATTATTAGGACCGTCTTCCGACCGAACGGAGAAGGCCTTCTCCGTTTTCAGGGACCCTTAAACGACTTCATAGATCATTAATATACCAACTTCAACTCAATGTAACCGGCAAAGGTTACTTGTAAGAGGTTTTTAATACATTACGTAATATGACAACTGGTTCAGATGGGATTTGAACTCGAGGTCTTTGCCTAACAAGGTCAACGCTCTTACCACTGAACTACAGAACCTCTCCTCTAAGTTATAAATACATAAAGCTTATGCTGAAAGTGTTGCTAAAAGAGTACGTATTTCCCTTCCATTAAAACTACGGATTCTAAAACTTCAAAAAGAAGCGTGGAAAGGCACATAAATAAAATAAAATCATTGGACGTTCTACTTAAGAGATGCTGTCTTAGTTTTGTGGAGTTTAAAAGTGGTCCTCACTTCGCTATATGTCACTATGGCATTCCATCAGGCAGGCGGGCACTATTTTGGAGAGTTAAAAAATAAGGTAAATGATGTAGGTACTTACTCCAAATAAAAATTCAATGTTGTATAAAATCAAGGCCTATCCAATAAAAGCTTTTGACAGGTTACCGTGTATAGAAACATTGAAACGCAGTTAAATCGAAGTCAAAACCGCGGAGTATCAAAGTGACTTGGCGATCAATCACCATCCATTAAACAAGGAAGAAAAGTGCTTTCCCCCAACGATTGGCCCTTGAATCAGCCCAATTTACATGAGAGCCGCTTTTTCCTCGCATCGAGATTAGCCCCTGAATGAGTTTGATGAATCGTTCGCACCCCGCAGCCATCCCGGCGAGCGGTCATTTGTTAAAAATACACCCGATCCACGGATCTAATTGTCTCCTCTAATTTCACACCCTCCTGTGATATCTGTACAATGTGCTCCGTTCAAATTGACAAACATTTCGCTTTATTTTTAATAAATTACTGCTTTTTATTTACTACTATTCTGTGTAACTATTCTCGTCTGTTTTTAACACGTTGTAGATCTATTTATGAAACAGAATATTTGAACATAATTTTCTATCAATTTCAAGTATTGGATTGAATAACTTATAACTTTGCACTCTTGTCTGATTATTTTGATTACGATTTTGTGCTATGTTGCTTTGCAATTTTAAGGCCATAGGACCTCTATATTGATTATGTGTCTCTATAACAACAATAGCCCAGGCACTAAGGGGTGCAGTCTTGCACTTTTTAATATCGAAATGGTATTTGGAACCAATGTTGTACAAACCCATACTTATTATTATTATTATTATTGAAATACATTCTGCAAGGACGTGTGACCAGAAGCGTTTACTTTACTTTCAGAGGTCAAATAATATGGTTACCTTATGTTTCGTGTATATACAAAATACACGAAACATAAGGTAACCATATTATTACCCCAAACCTTATGTATTTCTACCCGTAGGATTGCAAATTTCTGCTTGTAGCGTAATTATAGCGTAATTGTTTCTGATGTAAATGATTATTGTATTAATGATGATAATTAATCAGGAGTCAAAAAAAAAATAGTAAAACTTAAACTGAATCGAATGTTAAGAATACAAAAATACTATCCAGATTTGTGCCTTACCTTTCAAGGTGTTTAACGATGTCCTCATAAGCTGCTCTACAATTCTCCCAAATACCAGATCTGCAGACAAAAGAAAAATAAAATAAGAAAAATGAAGAGTAAATTAGATGGATACAGAATCATAAACTAAAATAAAGGTGTGAATGGATGAGTTCATGGTTCCTATAAAGCCATTAGGCCTTAAAATCTAGCCTTTAGTTTATCACAAATTGGTACACATTTGAAATCTAACATGTAAAAATCTGACATGTGGACTGGCGCCGACCAACCATAAAATTAAATAATAATTGATAATAAATAGTAATTGTCAGGAGGTTCCTGTCTCTAAAGCCCTAACCACCGGTAGCTTGGTCCCTGTACCCGATACTGGTGGGCCACTGCTTTTTATATTTTTAAATGGTTTTATTTTTAGATACATTTAAAAATGTAATTTGTATGTTTGTATTGTAAATAAAGAGAGTAATAATAATAAATATTAAATACTTATATGGAGAATCGGATGGCGAAGGAAAATGAGAATAAGGAAAATATCTGAATAAAGAGTTCAGCTGTCTAAGTAAACAGAAAGAAATCTGCAATAAATTACTCTCAAGTATTTGTAAAGAAAGTTCATAAAAAGGGTTTGAATATGAAAGGAATAATTATGAGCACTCAATATTAAATGTTCCGTTAGGTGGAGCGAGGGGTTGTTGAAATTAATTATGTTTTTAAAACAATCGCTTATATTTGTGCCAGAGCTACTCATGCGTGATCGTTCAAATTGTTTCTCGATTACTTTAGCTCTTTGTTTTTCATTAAACTTTCTTCGCGTTTATAATCAAGACCGTTTTTAAGTAATCATCGTCTAGAAAAGACCTATACCTTACAAGTAATATTGTTCTACTCTTGTTTTAAACATATACAGCAGTGTTTATACTGTTTTAATTGATTGTATAAATGTTTTTAGTGTATAGAGATAAAAGTTTATTTGTTGTGAACGTTCAAGTTATCAACAGAATTCATAAGTTAAATTAATTCAAAAATTTTGTAGTATGTTAATACTGTTTTATACCACAAAAGGTACTTCGAATTTCCCAGACACCTGGCAGATCTTCATCCCACTAAATGTTAACCTGTGATCATTATTATGGCTAGGCTGTCTGGTGTTACTGAGGGACATCCTTCGTGGACATATTTGACTTTCAAGCTATATAGGTATGAGACTATATATGGCAAAGTGTTATCGCAACACCATCTTGCCATACTAACCATAAAATTATATAAAACACTATTACTTATTGCAGTGTAGGCTAATAATGTTTATAATATAGCTACGAGGTCGTGTGACGACAGGCTGACCTACGACAGGTGCAACGTGGTTGAAACGTCAGAAAACGTAAAAAAATGTATGCAATTCGTATAAATAAATAGGCTTATAGTATGTTCAGAAAATAGGCATAATAGGTGATATGTGTAATTCCGGGATTAAGAGGTCAAACAATGAAAAATAGCTGCTCCTAGCGACCAAATAAAGTGAACCCCAGACGCCAAATACAAGATTTGGAATCAACTGGAAATACACTACGTTAAAGAAGATTATAGACGAGAATGTACAACCGAACCGTGTGGCTTTATTCGGTTCCATTGCGATGTAGCCATTATAGTCTCAATAGTTTCTGTGAACTAACTACTAAATTTATCAACCTAGTTTTCGACATTGCACGTATGACAAAATTACAATCGAGGCAAAAGCTTATTGCACAAAGTATAAATTTTGTTCCTACTACCTGATACCACAGACAAGTTACTGAAACATTAGTGTTCAATTTTTCTATACTAATATATAATATCCCTTGAATATCACAAATAAGACATACATAATCTTAAGAAGGTTGTAGGGTAGGTACGTACTTATGTTACACGAATGGCAGTAAGACAGTAGGGTAAGTAAAGTGAGCATTGTGGGTCTTCCGGACGGAAGTGAGGGCATTCTCTGTTTGTACTTTTCTAACAGGATTATGTTCCCTCAGCGGACATTTAACCTGCACCACTTGACCGACTGCTTAAAGGTTTCTTTTCGTCAATTTATAAGTAAGCGGTTTATGTCGCTTACGATCCATTCTTTATACATTAATACGTGTAGTTTCGTTTTTAATTTTAAGTCTTGGTAAGCTAAACCTAAGCATAACCCCTGTTGCTGTGATTTCTGAGCACCTTATATAATGTAACTTTTTTGCATGTTGTGTTTACCTGCAGGTAACTGTTACATTAAGACTTGTTACTTTAATATATTGCTGTAATTATAAGTATCAATGTAAACAGTTGTTAGTGAACCTAAATAAATAAATACAAATAAAAACCTACATACAATAGTTATGTATTAAGATTTTATGAGAACCATAACCTATTTAAATTAAAAATTTCTATTTTAGGTGTATTCTGACATATCTTTCTCTATTGTAACTTTTTTTGCATGTTGTGTTTACCTGCAGGTAACTGTTACATTAAGACTTGTTACTTTAATATATTGCTGTAATTATAAGTATCAATGTAAACAGTTGTTAGTGAACCTAAATAAATAAATACAAATAAAAACCTACATACAATAGTTACGTATTTAGATTTTATGAGAACCATAACCTATTTAAATTAAAAATTTCTATTTTAGGTGTATTCTGACATATCTTTCTGTATTTTTTTTTATGACTAGGTAGGCGCAATGGCGGCTGCCGTACTGAGATTTCGGTTTCAAGTTTTGGGTCGGATCAAATATTCGTGTATTTATAAACATATTAGTAGGTTTATTTGTTATTTAGATCCTATAGCACAAACTTATAATATTAGATTAATTTTGGTCTACATGCCGCTGTATAAAAATGACGCACAATATTTACTTATAATTTATTTACATGAGAACTCGATTATCGATTTTTCAGAGCGGAAAAAACATATTTTTGTGTGTAATCCATCGTTCTATTCAACAAAAGAAGTCTGATATAAAATGAAAAAATTGTGATTTCTTTTTACACAACGCCATCTGATTCCAAACTAAGCAGAGCTTGTACTATGGTAACCAGATAACTGATAAACATACTTATAAATTTCTAAATACATACATATTATAGATAAATTACACGCAGACACAGAATAAACCATCGTGCTCATCACACAAAGTTTTATCCTGAGTGGGAATCGAACCCTCTTGCGTAGCAGTCGGATACACTCCCACCGCGCCACAGAGGCAGTCAAAAGTAAATCGCGACCCTGCCACGATTTTCATGGTTCACCTAGAACCATGAAAATTTTATTGTATAGTATTACTAACTAGTTGACACCCGGGGCTTCGCCCACGTAGAGAAGTTTTCCCGTTCTGAAGCTATATTATTGTAAAGTTTCATCAATAGTTTTTGGGTGAAAGAGTAACAAACCTACATCCATACATTATTACTAGCTTTCACGTTTATAATATTAGTAGGATTTAATTACATGCATTTTCCTTACTTTTAGAGTTTTATTTTTTTTATTACTCTTATTATTCAACCCCACGCATAAATAACTATTTTAGTATCTATCGATATCAAATTGAGTTGCAAGTTTAGAATCTTCTCATAAATATAATCCATACATAAATAACCGTGCGTCAGTTTATCTTTCAATCAATAAAACTGAAATAGTTTGACTTCCGGTAATATCATTTATAACAGCCTTGTATGGACAACCACCGAGCTTGTCCACGCGTCGAGAAGATCGTAAAAATGACAGAAAGTTTGGGGTTGGGCCTGTTTTATATAATTCCTGCGGCTCCCAACTATCCTGTTCTAATAAAAATAGGGAAGACTATATACATTAAAATAGTGATTGCTACATCCCTTTAACTGTGAAACTGAGAAGGTAATAATACATATTTTATTAATTTATCTATCACGCCTTATCCCCGAAAGGATGGCAGAGGCATATTGTATGCTGAATTTTCACTATGTGACAGGAATACCTGTCCCACGTCATAGGTGGTGTGCCGAGATTACCGGTTCAAAGGAATACTTCAAACAAATACTTCAGTAGTCCGTTTCCCACAGCAACTTGTTCCCGAAATAAAAATTAGCCTATTTGTTATACTAACGTGTAAGCTATACTATTGTATAATTTCATCAATATCTATTTTGTAGATTCTGCATTTTCATGCAGAATCTACTGAATGGATTATGATGAATTTTTTTGAGTAACAAACATCTATACTTACAAACTTTCGCGTTTATAGTATTAGTCGGATAGGATTAGAAAGGTGGATCTATGCAAATCGTCTTACCTTGCAAGAGCCTCCATATTGTGCATCGGCTGTCCTTTGATGATAGATCCGTCCGGCCGGGGCACACCATGATGCGGCATGCCAGGCGACATGAGTGCGTGTTGGTGCATGAAGCCCATAGGCGTTAGGTGAGTAGGGGGCGCATTGTAACCATTCGCTAGTAAAGGTGATTTCTCCATGCGCGCCATTTCTGAAAATAATCATATTCTTTAAATATCAAAAATAGTACAAGCCGCTATACAAATTTAAAAAATAAACACTAAAATCGTTTAAAGCTATTGATAGAGCCTGAGGAACAATCTGGCAATAAAACTCTATGCCACTCTTTTTAAATTGCCAGTACTAATTACATTCGTTTTCGTTTTTATAATTTTACCATACCTGGAAGTATATGACAACGCATGAAAATAAAAAAAAGACGTTTTAATCCTTTGTAAAAACATGATACTTATATTTTTGAAAATATGTTAATTTAAATCTAAGCTCAGGCATAATCAGTGCCTTTATGAAATTTGTAAACAATACGGACATTATGACCAACTTACTTATGTAAACAAATAACTATACGGCTTCGCGTAATTTTCGTACTAGATACAATGTAAATAATGATAAAATCCACGGCATGAGGTTTAAAGTAAACATGAGACCACTTAAGCGTAACATTCAGGTAAAATCCAATTAATGGCCAGTATTATCATTTAATTACTCGTTCCAATAATCGAATCGCCCGTAAAACGGTGTATCAACAATAATAAAATGAGCAATGAATTTCGAGACTATTGTTTTCTGGGCACCACAAACAACCCGAGTAAACATAAGGGGGGTTTTCGCAAATATTCTTAAAATGGCTCCCCGTGAGGGTGTATCGAGGTGGTCCTTAGCTGCCCATGACCTGTCTGCCACCCGAGGTCACCAAACCTACTGGGGCGTCGGAAACAATTAACAAGGTGTCGAATTAAACACGAATTAACGGTCCAACCGTTAAAGGAAAATACCCTTTTCCATTGTGGCAGCGTTTTCAAAGGATTTTGGGATTGCTGAATATTAAATATTGTTTGTCGCTTTGTTCCGCGATTAAGGGCGCACAGGTATGTGATGCGCTGTTTATTGCCAAAATTTTAATTATAAGCAAATCTTTTACAAACCGCTGTAAACAGTCCGCTCATTTCGATGTCAACAGTGTCTGACCTATAAAACTGGACCCGAGAAATTATTATATCGAGTATTAAGTAAAAGGTCTATTTAAAGTAGAGATTCGACATATTTTATACAGTTTATGTTGCCTTATCCATTTTCTATAATAAAAGCTTTGAGTAGTACGATAAGGAAGTACCTACTATACTTTTTCTTATTTAGATTTTTTTATTTACTATCCTAGCACAAAAAAATGTACATTGACATTTGTTCCGAAGTAAAATGGATGATTACTTGACTAAAATTAAGATACCCAGTACCTTTAATTAAAAAAACTACGAGGAATGAATTGAAAACATTGCCGACCTAGCAACTTTTTATTCATGTAAATTTCAATGAATTCGCACAGTAATAATTTAATTCTAACGTTTTTAAACAGACTATTTAGTTAAAAGCTTCTTATATCATTCATAATATCCTAAATTCCATATTCAAATTTATAGAACGTGACGCTAACTAATTTATTGCAACACACACATGCCAACCAAAGTGTAACAAATATTCCAGCAGTAAGTTAACATACAAACAAACAAATATTATGACCAATGGACCCAGAATTAATTGGTGGGGTCTATTTACTTAGCTAACCGCCTCTGTTATCTTGTGAACCATACTCGGTAGAACTTCGTATTTATTATTGTTATTAATTATTCTCTGTTATGTGGACAGTTTTAGTAATATGAGCATTCTAAAATTGAAATCGAAGTATAGACTAGCTTTATTGACATATATACATAGATAAATAAAAATTTTATTGATATTAATTAAAAGTATATAAAGTAAATAAGAACCAAGAAAAATCTAGAAAAAAAATTGTGTTCGAAATTAAAAAAGTTTACACACAAATGATAACTTATTCGTAACAAAGGGACCCAAAAACATCCTGAACAATATTTGACGCCTCTCATACAACTATCATTAATAGCCAAAACTCTAATATCGTAATCGAGATAAAGATAAATATTACGCCTTTAAATGAATTCCCCAAAGACCACAATTAGGTCACTAAACCAAAATGCATATTTACCCATCCCAGACACAGTGGACCGGCAACACCGTCGGTTAACCACACTTATTAATTAACTAAATACGTGCTAAATCTCGTAATAACCTGTGGTTCAAACGATCCTAAAACTCATCTCTTTCTTACATATTTGTTATTTCATTTGTGCATCTCTTTCTAACTTTAAGAACGGTCAGGCTTATTGACTCTACATGGTTGTGTTACCCACGTAAAAAATCTTTTATAAGTTTATCTGTTTAACTGTAAATGCTTTAATGGTAAAATAGAATGATAACATCACTTATAGTGCCCAGCTATTTGGTTTCTATCATCAAGTCATTGGTTTAAGTCCAGTATAGATACTTACTTAGGTAAGTATGAGCCGTTTAGTTTGATCTCAGCTTCAACTTTATTTGTGCAGAACAAAAAAAAGACCAACAATCTCACAAATTGTTGCTCAATAGCCGACAAAAATGTTCATCGTTTAAGATTATGACTATTATTATGTGAATCCACTGATCAGGGCATTTAAAGAAATGAAACGTCGATTCTGAACGGTCATTATATTGATACACAGCGATTTATTGATCGAATATCGTCTGTCCTCGACAAATGATCGTACCAAATTACCGGCCATTATTTCGATTTAGAATCGATAGAATCGAAACCCCAATTATATCACTTATGTGTTTAAAGTAGGTTGGGATAAAGACCATAAGCTAAGAAACTGATGTTGTATTGTATTTATTTTTTACTATTATGATGTTTGTTTTAATTTTTAAGTGGTAACGTTCAATGACTAGTATTTTAATTTCTTATGAGACAAATTTTATTTTTATGTATGTTTCATCTCGCCACGTCTTGTTTTGCATTGATAATAATACTAGCACATTTATTATTATTATATAAGAAAAATAAAAAATAAAATTAATGAAATTTATTGCTGCTGTAATAGATCAACTCAAGTATAATTACCGTTGAGTTTTATTTTCATTGCTCACAGATTGCAAAATAACCAAACATGTAAGCATTAATGATTGGTCATAAAGTTAAAGAAACTGTGCAAAGCCAACATTGTATATCTTCACGGGGCTTACATAAAAGGTTCTGTAAACAAATAACATGATTTAATATTAATTAAAATTAGCAAAAGACATGCAAAAAATACTCATTCAGGTCAGTTCAAACTTGAGTGAAGATTTATTGGGATGTAAGTAGTAAGTAGCAGTGTTTGGTATAAATATACTTTATGTGACTTGTACACAAATATCATAAGATCCACAATACTACCATACAGTTTATTTTCATTAACTGGGCTTTTAACTGTTTAGTTATTACTGACATCGGACATTTGCAATAATTTTCGCATCTTCGGTTTATGATGACATGATTAGCTTTTGATTTAAGGCACTGTTGAAAGAGTTTGCCGTATGACCTCCCTACCTGCGTCACTGTGCCTTCTTTGTGAAATATACACTAAATAGATAAAACGCCCGAGTGGACTTTTGTAACCACTCATAATAAACTGTCTTGGAATTTTATTAAGGTTTTGTTACTTTTATAAAATAGTATTCATCGTAAATGAAGCCTACTAGACTTTATTACTTGATAGTTTTAACTGGGAACTTTAACATTACCGTAATGGCTAGTAAATCATACGAAAGAGCTAAATTGTTGGATGTATTACGTCGCAGGAGGTAGGTTATAAAAGTTACATTGTAGAGCTATAACCATTTCAGTTATTATTTCAGTTGTTACCTACTATACACCAATGATGCTTTGATTTCTGTAAAACAGTATCAAAACTAACTCACAGAAATATCAAACATTGTTCCAAATAAACCCAAGAGAGAGATATAGTAAAAACCCGTAGGGCCGTATTCCAGAACGTTTCTCAATACTTAAGAAACACTTGTAAGTAGTATTTATAAAGCAAACACTAGCCTCAAGCGATTCTTGAGTATTGAGAAACGTTCTGAAATACGGCCTTTAATATTTTTTATAACAACCCAATAGAATCAAAACTCTTAGTATGTTTTTCGTTAACTCCCTCTCGTCCAGTTTATGCAAAATAAGATTGGTTTCATGTTGTAAGTCTGAAGATAGATTGAAATCTTATAATCTAAATAACAAGTAGAAAGATTTCATTGGTAGGAATATATTACCAAACTTCCTTTAAAAAATTATCCCTCTTAATATTATTTAAAAATTGACGCCCATCCTTTTTCAAATTACCTACATACAATCTTTTGGATAATACTACTGTCAAGTTACTGGGTTAAACAATGTTATAGTTTAATGATGTTAAGTAAATCAAACATGATTTACTCTATCTACAGTATAGTAACAGGAAATGTGCATAGGAAACCATCCACATCTCTTTCAGATATTCAAAACTGCTGCCACAGGTTTTAGAAAAAAATTGGCCATAAATCTATGCTAAAGTACCAAATATATTTTTAAAACTCTGAAATCATAGTCAAAGTACATAATTTTAAAAATAGGTTTAGCTTTCGTACTGCTCTTACTGCTTCAGTTGGTATATAATACATTATAGTCGTCGCCAGTAATAATGTACTCGAAAAATTATCATTAAAAACGTGTTCTTAATGTGAGCGTTACGAAACTACAAATCTTCGAAGGGTTAGCAAAACGAAAAAACTTGCAAATGATACGAAAGAGGGCAAATTAAAAACAAATTACAGTCAGCCAGCAATCGTAGCGTTTACAATAAATACATAATTGTACGGTCAGTATACCAATGGCATATGCGTTTGGCCAAAATAACGGCCATCACGTTTGCACGATAAATCGATCGCGTTGTCGCTTCAAAAGGAACAAAATTTTCATTAAAGTTGAATAATAAATGTTGAATACACTCTGTCAAGTAAGTACTTTATGGCAACCCAAAACCTCAATTTAGTTGTCAAATATTTCCGCTCTAATTAGGAATGTGGTTACTATATTACAAAATGTTTCAAAAACCCTAACTTCTTCTTCTTTATAAAGTGTATTCTCAATTGGTTTCAACTCAACCTGGATTTGGAGCCTGACTATAGATCCGTTATTATTTTTCGGCGTTGTTGGGTCGATTGCCGTCCAACCTCTAAACCACGGCCTCTGCGTCGTGGGCGTTTAAGGTTGCTTGGGCCCCGGAAATCTTGGTGGAAGAACGCCTATGTTCAGTAACTATGCAATAAAATAACAATCGATCTGCAGTCTATTAACAAATACAGAGTTTATTATAACAGAACTAGAAATTTTTCAAATGAATACTTCTAAAAATAGTTATATGAAATTTTCTGAAAGCTATTCATATTAATTTTAATTCAATTAAATCAGTAAAATCATAAGTTTGTTTATTTACACTGGAAAAAACTATTATAGTTAGATTTAGTTCAATGACGTAAATAATCAAAGCTTGCGTTATTAGCTGTCATAAAATTGCAATTATTATTTATTGCATTGCTATTAAAACTATCAATAAAGTTGTCCCCGATATACACAATGTTTGTAATATATACGAGCATATTAAATTCAATGTAAATACATGAATGAAGAATGACACAATTTTATGTTGGCAGTATAATTAATGTTGCTAAGTATAATAAAAACATTCTTGTTAAGGGTCTGTAGAATAATGTTTTTAGTAAAGACCTATCATTCGTAAAGAAAATAATTGCTATGGCAACTTCATTATGTTACCTTACTATTGTAGAAAAGTATTTCTGCAATTTTTATGACTAAATACGTTATGGATGTTCGTAAGAAGTTTCTTTTCATTGATGTACCGATTAATGAGCTAATGAAACAACAAATAATTTATTGTAAGTGGTGACCCTGTATTGTTTGAGGGGTACGCACAGTTCTATAAACACGTTGTAACACTTGATGCGTAACAACTTGTTTATCAGTGGTAATACAATCGTCAACACAAGTCACGCGCCGAGTACAATCAATACCAGTAATACACTATTACCGACAAAATGCGAACGGTCAATATCGTGAGTCAACAAGAACTGATAGACAGTGTTACCAGCCGTGCGTCCTTAAAAAATGCGTCGGCGTTTTTTAAACTGATTTATAATTTATAATAATAAACTTTTTAATAAATTACAACGGTAAATTGTAAGTTTTATTTCCTTTTGAGACCTACTACACCTAATTAAAAAGAAATTAATGTCAAAACGCCGATAAATTAATTGTACAAAATTGTGCTTACATAAAATTGTGGCAACGTTTGACCAACGTAATAAAAGTCTAGAATATTTTTGTACATTAAGCAGATAAAATTGTCTTACACTGGCAACACAAAACGACTTATGCCTTCGTCATAAACTCTTTCATTTGGCTCGGACGAGCCTTATGAACAATAAAACGTTGAGGGCTGGAGATTTGGACTGTAATAAAATATTTGCCCTAGCACACGCTAATCCACGTCCCTTACTTGCGAACGTAATTTGAGAAGTTATAGTCCGTCTACAAAGACGTTCATCCTTAAGCAATATTACCTACACGTGTAGGTGAACTATCTACACGTCCGTGCTTTCATGTTGATGTGAACACAAGAAATCGTTGCCTTATTACAATGCAACATACTATGCAAAGCGTTTATTTGTTTGTATAAGTAGTGTTAAATACTGGGTTTACATAATTTATTTCAGAAAGTACTAACTAGAACTTTATAAATTAGCCATAAAACCATATTAATATTTGAACAGTCTCTACACGAGAACTGTTTTATTCAAATATAAAACATTCTAAAAAAATATAACCGTTTGTCAAAATGACCAATTTGTTTTATTTTTATATTTCATTTCAGTACTTTTGTGGATTTAAAACTAAATGCAATACGCAGCGAATACAAAAGTAACTAAAAAGCAATTTAGTGTGTTCACACCATACAAGCATTAATCAAGTTGCTGGGTAAACGGGGAAATCTTTACGCCTTACGAGCCAATAGGATAGGAGTTTAGCGGCAATTCCGGAGTATTTCAACGAGCCAAATAAAAGTTCCTCCCTCACCAAAAGAGGGTCAGGCTTAATTACTCGTAAATTGACCGGGATACAGTTTTATCCCGGATGAATGTATTGCAGGATAACGATGTGTCATATCGTCACACTTTTCATATTAGGCGTTTTTCATAATGTTAATCGAAATAAGGTTCCTTTAATCGCTTTTCTTTCCTTTTTAAAATTTAGTTTATTGAAATCTTCCTCTTTTCATAAGTGTACAGTCCGTTTTATTATTCATAATTCAAAGTTACAGAGAAATATAAACGTGTAAAGAGATTATTAGATTGTAAAATAAATAAATATCCATCACGCCTTATCCCCGAAGAGGTGGCAGAGGCATATTATATGCCCACTTTTCACTGTGTGGATTCCTGTTCCACATAATAGGTGGTGAGCCCATTGCCGTGTTGAAATAGACAGACGCAGGTTGTGGCTACCTGCTGTTGAAAGTTTTCAAGCCACCCATAAGGCCTTCAACCAGGCTTAACGACTGCCATTTTACTGGCAACCGGGACCAACGGCTTAACGTGCCTTCCGAAGAACGGAAACGCTCGCAAATGTAAATGCCACAAAGTGGTCACCCATCCGAGGACCAGCCATAGTGAAAGTTGCGTAACTCAGTGACCGTTTACAGAACACTGAGACCGCGGGGCCACGAGCGCTTCATTGCCTATATCACTAATTGGATGTATGTTTCATTAAATTTAAAATTCACTATGCTTAGCACTTTTGTTACTGACTGTACATAATTTTCATTCATAATGATTGTTCTAGATGGCAGATCTTAATTTTTACCCTTACGGCACTACGGCAATGGGCTCAACACGGCAATGGGCTCACCACCTGTTACGTGGGACAAAAATGCCTGCGGTGAAATGTGGGAGTTCAATATGCCTCTGCCTACCCCTTCGGGGATAAAGGCGTGACAATATGTATGTATGTATTAAGTAACATAAGTGTTCGCTGCAAATATTAACACATACTAAAGTTAACGGTAAAATGAAATTGCTAAAATTAAACGGTAACTACTAAAATAACTGCAACCAAAAATATATCAATTATCTCGAAGATCTCTGTGAGGCCAATATAAAATCTCAATATTCCTTATACCTTAGGAAGTGAATGTAATTTTGTTAAAAATATTACAAAAAGGATCAACTCATCCGTGAATATTCACAATAGAACTTTGCCATTGTTACATAATAAGTAGCAGAGATACAGAAATGTTCAACCATATTTTTATTAATAACACACAAAAGGGAGATTATCTGTCAGTGGTTTTAGTAGCAGCTGTTATTATCGAAATATATGTAAGTAACGTTTTATGAATGTTACCTACTGTGTTACTGATATTGTAAATGTGTTTTACCAAGTTGTGATATGATTCGATATTGGTTTTTGGTAGTCATATAGTATTAATGATTTACTCTTTACTTCTCGTACGTTTATTTCTATTCTAATTTCTACTTTACCCCATAAAAAAACAGAAAACTGAGTAACATATGATTTCCAAACTCAGGTACTTCTGGAATTATCAGGAATCTGCCAAAATTCCAAAATGCCAATCGAAGAAAATCTCGAGCTACACAGTGTATTGTTACTGTGTTGTAATAAAAAATAGGAATTGGTTAATTTAGTCGCTTGTTCGATTAATCGAAATCGCCCCAATAGTTGGTTTTTTGAAGTTGGATTAAAATCGATTTTAGGCTCACCTAAATTTAAATTTTAAATTAATCGTAATCGCTTTTGACACTGCCTCCTTAGACTTAATGGGTATTATTACGTGTCGTCAATTTAATAACAAACGAACTTGGGTTATGGCAGATAGGAACGTATAATTTTACAACGATCGATTGGATTGATCGACAATGCTCTCGAATACGAACGCTCCAGGCGAAAACGTAATACACTGTTGATGTGTGGTAATAAATCAATCGAATTAACATAATAATTATCGATGTGATTGGATGAGCATCGATTCGTGATGTTTCTACTAAAGCATCTAATTGTAGTTGTATCTACTTGAATGGTTTTTATATGTTGGCCTTTGGTCATCATCATCATCATCCGAGCGTCTGTCCCAGTTGCGTCTCGCGACGCCCGGGGTCCGCTTTCCTACATTTTCTCCTCCACTTCGCACGGTCTTCGGCATCCCCTGTAGTGAGACCATTGGCACGCATGTCATCCCTTACGACGTCAAGCCAGCACTTCTTGGGTCTTCCCCCTCTTACCGGGACCCGGCGGGGCTGACATGGCCAGACATTTGTTACCTACGTAGCCCGGCGGTTGCCGCAAGACGTGACCATACCAACGAAGGCGACACTCTTGCAACTTGTCTGCAATGTCACGGACGTGAAGGCTGCCGCGCGGACGTGAAGGCTGCCGCGGATGCGAGAGTTTCTCACGCGGTCCATCCGCGTGACCCCACACATCCACCGCAGCATCTTCATTTCCGTGACACGCAGCTCCTGCTTGTGTCGCTCCAATATCGGCCACGTCTCACTGCCATGTAAAAGGACAGGTCTAATAATGGTTTTGTAGACCTGTCCCTTCAACCGGATCGGCATTTTAGGGTCACAAATGACACCGGTCATCTCCCGCCATTTGGCCCACGCGGCAGCAATGCGTGACTTGACATCGCAATCGATGTCACTGGACGTGTGAAAAACAGATCCCAGGTATTTAACCTGGTCCGTGCGCTCGACCAAATCACCGCCTATGCGGACGGATGTGGGATCTGTCGAGTTTATTGCCAAGTACTCGGTCTTCGCCACATTTAGTTTCAGACTGCCGTTCTCAAGCGTCTCCTTCCACGCCTTTACACGTCGCACCAATCTGCCCCTGTCCGCGTCTGCCAGCGCAATATCGTCGGCATACATGAGCAACCATGGAGGCTGCTCATGTGGGTTTCTGATGCTGTCCGACAATTCGTCTAATATTACACTGAACAGAAGCGGACTAAGGACCGCACCCTGGTGTACCCCGACGGTGATGGGGAAGGGTTTCGTGTCGCCAACAGCAGTCCGAACCATTGAGTCGGAGTCACAGTACATATCCCGGATAGTGTCAATATAGACCTCTGGAACCCCTTTGGACCGCAGTGCCCACCAGATCATCGCACGAGGAACACAGTCGAAGGCCTTCTGCATGTCTAGAAACAAACAGTGCAGAGGCGTGTTCTTCGACCTGTATTTCTCTGCGACAACCCTCAGGGCAAAAACAGGGTCCGTGGTCCCATGACCAGGGCGAAACCCATATTGACACTCCGAGAGAGTACACTCCTGCCGGATCCGAGAGTCTATAATCCTCTCGAAGATCTTAATGGTGTGGGACATCACCTTAATACCGTATATAACGTATAAAATATGTTGGCCTTTGGTCTCGGGCACAAACGAGATCATTAACCCGGCTCCTGGGGTGACAGAGTCACCTTCTCTGTTTCCCACTTGAGTAATTCCTGTCAGAAGCGTCCTTGTCGCGGGGGTATCTATCATTCTAGTAAGCCGGAATGAATAGGTGTCCGAGTTCTGCAGGGACCCAGCTCCATGGGGTATAACATGGAACCCTTGCCCAGGGATATGGGTGAAGACCTCAACGGTTGCGGCGGCGGAGATGGAGACCATCGACGGCGTGAGCGGAAGGGGCAGGTCACTAGGACTGGAACTAGAAAAGCAGCAATATCTGCTAATATTTGCTATTTAAGGGTGGAGGAAACGGGTGTTTCGGTACTACCTTAAATAGCATATCGGAGGACTCATGAAAAGGGAAAAGACTGCATCGATTTGATACACTTACAATCGTGTGTAGCAAGGTAATGCGACATACCTTAAGGGCGTTTTGTCAGAGTCCAAGAGTGGCTTACGGCCTTTTCGCTGCAGCTTGACCTCTGCCAATCGTACCGGTTCACCGGTCCATTGGACCACAGGGAGACGGCCGAGTGAAGTGGATCTGCACCCGCGCAACCGCTTATTCACTATAAATACGCTCACGCGCAGATGACCCTTGCAATTTTTTTACGGATTTGAGCTTTAAAAGTCTTACGGCGATAGAGTGCCAGATTACAACTGACACTCTGCACGTGGGCGGCCTGGAGAGAGTGGTCGCTCCTGGAGTCGATTAGGGCGGGACTCTGGGTTCGGCAGCACTGCGGGCGACAAAGCAGCACTATTTAGGATCGCTCTGCTTTCCCCTGCACAGGGGAGGGGCCTAGAAAAGGTGGCCCAAACATAGTCCGCCTTACACCCGACTGGGTGACATACCGCGGGCACCTAGGCATCATCAAATGCGGTAAAAAGAAACAAAAAAATAAACGGACTGATATAAACACAAAAGGACTTTGCATTGCCACCTGAAATGTGAGAACTTTGCTGGATAATGACGGTAACTTATGCCCGGAGAGAAAAACTGCTCTCATAGCAAGAGAATTAGCCCGATATGGAGTAGACATAGCAGCAATTAGTGAGACCCACTTGAATGGTTCAGGAGAACTTTGCGAACTACTCGGCGGATATACATATTACTGGAGTGGTCGCCCGTCCGGTGAAAGGGCAGGCAACGGTGTGGGCTTTGCCATTCGCAACAATCTGGTGAAAAATTTGAATGAACTGCCTAAGGGTATCAATGACCGCGTCATGACTCTGCGCCTCCATGCCACGCACAACAAATATGTTCACCTGATAAGCGCCTATGCACCAACCCTACCGTCGCCGGATCAGGATAAAGAGGTCTTTTATCAACAACTTCGACGAACCCTTGTAAGCATTCCAAAACATGATAAAATTATACTGCTGGGTGACTTCAATGCCAGAGTTGGTGTCGATCATGATTTGTGGAACGGTGTCATGGGCAGGCATGGCGTTGGGGGGTGTAACGATAACGGCATGCGTCTTCTGTCGTTGTGTGCTGAGTTCGATCTGGGTATTACAAACACATTCTTTCGTCTAGCAAATAAATATAAAACCGCATGGATGCACCCAAGATCTAAGCACTGGCATTTGCTGGATTATGTGATTGTTCGCCGTAGGGACCTGCGCGACGTTCTTCTTAGGGTGTAAGGGGCCCCACCAAGATCTTCGGGGCCCAAGTCAACCTCCCGTGCCAGTGCGTGCACCTGCTGATTAACGGACGAGGCTCTGGCGCTGGCTTTCCCCTCTGGGGTTGGGAGGTCTGAGGGCGTCGCTCCCATAAAAGCCACCCGCCGAAACAAAATGGTAAAGTATAATAGGAAAGCTGCTAGGGATAGGGCGCCGCCGCAAAACGGCGCGCAGGAGCCCCGCCCGACTCCTGTGGCAAGTGGGCTAGGGCTGCCGTGTGTCGGGCCAGCACGGCTAAAGAAGTTAGCCCCAACCCGAATCCGCTTCGCATCTTGGAACATTGGCACGCTGACTGGGCGTGCGGTAGAGTTGGCCGAAGTACTCTCCAGGCGGAGGGTGGACGTGGCGTTCCTGCAGGAGACTCGGTGGAAGGGCAACAGAGCCCGGCCTTTGCAGAAAGGCTACAAGCTGTACTACACGGGTGCGCCTGGTGGGGAGAACGGGGTGGCCGTGGTGCTCTCCGAAGGGCTGCAGAGCGGCATCTTGGAGGTGAAACGCTGTAGCGACCGGCTTATGATCGTGAGGGTGCTTATCGATGGGATTATTACCCACCTGATAAGTGCCTACGCGCCACAGGCCGGTTGTAGCGACGCCGATAAGATGTCGTTTTGGGGCCAACTCGAGGGAGTGCTTCGGAGCATTCCGTTGTCACAGGGAATCGTTTTGGGCGGCGACCTAAACGGTCATGTGGGTGAGAGGTGTGAGGAGTTTGAACGTGTTCATGGTGGTTTTGGATACGGCACCCGCAACACTGAAGGAGAAACTATCCTCAGAACGTGTGCGGCTGCCGATCTGGCCATTATGAACACGTATTTCAAAAAGAAATCCGAACATCTCATCACCTACAAGAGCGGGAGGCGTACAACTCAGATCGATTTCCTACTCACTAGGCGACACAGCATCGGCAAGGTGGCCAACTGCAAGGTCATACCCGGTGAGAGTCTTACTGCACAACACCGTCTCCTTGTCATGGACCTCTGCGTGAAGCCTAAAGGCAAACGCATCGAGCGGTGCCAGCGCCGCATCAGATGGTGGCTGCTTGATGATACTAGGTCCCAGGAGTTCGTCTCAGTTGTCGGTGACAAGTGCACCGACACTGAAGGCGAACCAGTTCAAGATTACTGGGACAAAGTTCAGGCGGCCATCCTTGGAGCGGCGAAGGTGGTGCTCGGTGAGTCTAAGGGTGGACGCAAATGTGACAAGGAAACTTGGTGGTGGAATGACGCAGTCCTGAGGGAGACCAGGGAGAAGAAAGCCCTCTTTAAAAAGTGGCAAGCGACCGGATCTCCCGAAGACCGCGACGCGTACAGGGCTGCCAAGCGCGCCACAAAGAGAGCTGTAGCCAGAGCCAGACGAGACCACTTACAACCTTTGTATGATAAGCTGGAATCGTCTGAGGGGCAGAAGCTCATCTATAAGCTGGCGCGCTCCAGGGTCAAAGCGGCACAGGATATATCCAAGTGTCGCTGTGTAAAAGACCCTGAGGGCAACCTGTTAAGCGAAGACCTCGCGGTAAAGGAGAGATGGCGCTCGTACTTCCACGATCTGCTTAATAAGCAGCATAAAGAGGTGCAGCCTCCGGACCTCCCTCCGAATCAGGGACTAGTGCCACCGGTAACGCCTGGAGAAGTCCTGACTGCGCTTCGCCGCATGAAGAATCGGAAAGCTGTCGGACCCGATGGAGTCCCCATCGAAGCCTGGAAGGCGATGGGTCCTCGCGGTGTGGGCTTCTTAGTAAACCTTTTTAACCGCATACTCCTCAGCGGGCAGATCGCAAACCAATGGAGACTGAGTATTATTACTCCAGTCTTCAAAGGTAAGGGGTCAGTGCAGGAGTGCGGGAGCTACCGCGGTATTAAGGTGATGTCCCACACCATGAAGATCTTCGAGAGGATTATAGACTCTCGGATCCGGCAGGAGTGTACTCTCTCGGAGTGTCAATATGGGTTTCGCCCTGGTCATGGGACCACGGACCCTGTTTTTGCCCTGAGGGTTGTCGCAGGGAAATACAGGTCGAAGAACACGCCTCTGCACTGTTTGTTTCTAGATATGCAGAAGGCCTTCGACTGTGTTCCTCGTGCGATGATCTGGTGGGCACTGCGGTCCAAAGGGGTTCCAGAGGTCTATATTGACACTATCCGGGACATGTACTGTGACTCCGACTCAATGGTTCGGACTGCTGTTGGCGACACGAAACCCTTCCCCATCACCGTCGGGGTACACCAGGGTTCTGTCCTTAGTCCGCTTCTGTTCAGTGTAATATTAGACGAATTGTCGGACAGCATCAGAAACCCGCATGAGCAGCCTCCATGGTTGCTCATGTATGCTGACGATATTGCGCTGGCAGACGCGGACAGGGGCAGATTGGTGCGACGTGTAAAGGCGTGGAAGGAGACGCTTGAGAACGGCGGTCTGAAACTAAATGTGGCGAAGACCGAGTACTTGGCACTAAACTCGACAGATCCCACATCCGTCCGCATAGGCGGTGATTTGGTCGAGCGCACGGACCAGGTTAAATACTTGGGATCTGTTTTTCACACGTCCAGTGACATCGATTGCGATGTCAAGTCACGAATTGCTGCCGCGTGGGCCAAATGGCGGGAGATGACCGGTGTCATTTGTGACCCTAAAATGCCGATCCGGTTGAAGGGACAGGTCTACAAAACCATTATTAGACCTGTCCTTTTACATGGCAGTGAGACGTGGCCGATATTGGAGCGACACAAGCAGGAGCTGCGTGTCACGGAAATGAAGATGCTGCGGTGGATGTGTGGAGTCACGCGGATGGACCGCGTGAGGAACTCTCGCATCCGCGGCAGCCTTCACGTCCGTGACATTGCAGACAAGTTGCAAGAGTGTCGCCTTCGTTGGTATGGTCACGTCTTGCGGCAACCGCCGGGCTACGTAGGTAACAAATGTCTGGCCATGTCAGCCCCGCCGGGTCCCGGTAAGAGGGGAAGACCCAAGAAGTGCTGGCTTGACGTCGTAAGGGATGACATGCGTGCCAATGGTCTCACCACAGGGGATGCCGACGACCGTGCGAAGTGGAGGAGAAAATGTAGGAAAGCGGACCCCGGGCGTCGCGAGACGCAACTGGGACAGACGCTCGGATGATGATGACCTGCGCGACGTTCTAATAACGAGAGCAATGCGCGGCGCACTGGGTTGGACGGATCACCGTCTTATCAGAACAAAGATGCATCTTCAGTTTAAACCCCCACGAAGAGCACCTCACAAAATAGCATCTAAAGTAGCCTTCGCTAAACTCATTAACTCACTTGAAATAGCCAATAGTCTCGATAAAAAATTATATACTGATTATCCCGCGCAAACTGAGTTTTCTGGTATAGATGACGAGTGGCAGGCTTTTGCGGGACATCTGAGAACTTGTACTTTAAGCATCGTGGGAAGACCTCTAAATCAGGATTGGTTTGATGCATCGAAATAGCATCAGAATGCATGTTGAAAAGTACAGGCAAGAACTGAACTCTAAATTCACGAATGAAAACAGCAAAAAGGAAGCTCAACACCAACTAAGAGCCAAGGTTCGTGAACTGAAGGATAAGTAGTAGAAAGACCAAGCTGCTGAACTTCAGCTTTACGCAGAAACTCACCAATCTGGAAAATTCATTGAGGGAATCAAAGATATTTTCGGTCCACGAGTTAGAAAAACAGCTCCAGTGTGTTCTAAAGATGGACAGCACCGAGTTGTCGAAAATAAGCGCTGTACTTAAACGATGGGCAGAACACTTTCATGATGTACTGAACCCCGATGCGCTCAGTGTTGATCTGTCATATATAATACGCTCTATTGGGGAATTGCCAGTTTCCAAGCATCTTGATTTGCCACCTACCTTCGAAGAGTTTATGAAAGCAGTGAAGCGTCTCAGAAACTCAAAAACGCCAGGAATGGACCAACTTCCTGCTGAGGTATACAAATACTGCGGTGAACACATACGACACAAGTTGTACCAAATTGCTTTGATGGTGTGGGAAAGTGAAAACATTCCACGGGCCTGGAAGGATGCGGTAATCTGCAAGCTGATTGCAGTTCCTATCGAGGAATATCACTTCTCTCATGCACCGGTAAAATAGTCGCACATATCCTCAAGACCCGCATGAGCGAAATAGCTGAGCAGCATCTCCCCGAGAGTCAGTGTGGCTTCCGTCCTGGTCGGGGTACTATTGACGCCATTGTCGTCGTAAGGCAACTCCAGGAGAAAAGTCTTGAACAGCAAAGGCCTCTCTACATGTGCTTTGTCGACTTAGAGAAAGCTTTTGATAGGGTTCCACGTGAGGCTCTTTGGATCATTCTTCATAAATCGGGATACCCAAAGAAGTTGGTCAACCTTATTCGTCAATTCCATGTTGGCACGAAAGCTCAGGTTCGGCATGAAAACGAGCTTTCTGAGGAGATTTCAATCACTAGTGGAGTAAAACAGGGCTGTGTATTGGCACCTAGACTCTTTGCCATATACTTTGCGCACGTCATGAGGGACGCGCTGAGGCTTTGCAACAACCAGATCCGGCTCAATGTTAGAACTGATAGGGGGGTATTTGACATCACACGGTTTAGAGCAAAAACCAATATTAAAAGTATGTCTATCTTGGAGATACTTTATGCTGACGACGCAGGCCTTATGTCTGACACTGTGGCTCATCTCCAAAGTTATGTTGGTGCACTACATGAATCATGTCATCTCTTTGGTCTAGTTATAAGTGCTTCTAAGACTCAAATTCTCAAGCAACCACCAAGAGGCAGTAACGCTGATCCATCGACGCTAAATTTAAACGGAAAGCAGCTAAAAGAGGTCTCGACCTTCAAATATCTCGGGAGCAACATCCGTCGTGACAACACCTTAGCCTCGGAGATACCCTATCTCGCATTGCAAAGGCTGCTGCCAACTTTGGTCGACTCACGGATCGCGTCTGGAAGTCCCATGACCTCAAGCTGGAGACGAAAATTAGCGTTTATAAGGCGCTAATAATTCCGGTCCTATTATATGGTGCAGAGACATGGTGTCTTTACAAACCGGACATAAAAAAACTTGACTCCTACCACATAGGATGTCTTCGATCTATTCTGAAGATCAAGTGGCAGGACCATATATCCAATTCAGAGGTTCTGCGTCGTTCCGAGATGTACGGTATAGAGGCACTACTCATGCAAAGACCACTGAGGTGGTGCGGGCATGTTTTTTCGTACGGAGGACAGCCGTTTGCCTAAAGCTATCTTTTACTCAGAGCTGACGGAGGGTGGGCGGAAGCACGGCGGTCAGCATTTACGATATAGGGACGTATTAAAAAGACACCTGAACGCCTGTGATATTGATCCTAATCGTTGGGAGGAGCTTGCTTCCAAAAGGTCCTCTTGGCGATCTACAATCTACAACCAGATTAAGGCGTTTGAGGAGAATCGGCTCGAGAGGCTCGACGCAAAACGTCGGCAACATAAAGAGAGACCAAAGCCCTCCTACGCTTATACATATAACACCCAGGGTCAACTGTATTGTCACTCATGTGACAGGGTGTTCAAAACAAAATTTGGTCTGGCAAGTCATATCACGGCTCATAATCGAAAGAACATATAGCAGAGGGGTCGCCGCCGTCGAAATCGATGAGGAGGACTATATTTATATTTTTGTAACTTGGTTCAAAAAAAATGTGTTCAATCTATCCCACCCTGTGAATTAGGGCACCTACTGACCTATAAACGAGGCATTGGATGAATGCAACTTTAAAGGAAATATTAGGTACGACATGACAGCACTCTCTCCCGTAAATTTCTAAAAAAGAAATTAATAAGAGAACGGAACTTATACTTTATACAGATAAATAAATTACGCACATAATGCGATGAGGCATTGCCGTTGCTAATTAAAAGAATTGCTAGGCGCCATTTCTCTGACGAGAGATACAAAATAGTTTATGAATTTACCGGGAACGGGACGAGTCTAAGGTGTGAGTAATGTCATAAGTAGGCATAAAAACAACGTTTTAATTAAAAGTGCCATCCGTTCGACACGACACCGCACGTACAAAACGATTGACGGTGTTGCTACTATTACAAATTTTCCCTAAAAAAATTAACATAGACTGAGAGACTGAAGATAAATTATATAAAATTTTCAAAGATGAATGAAAGATCTCATAAGTAAAAAAACTACTACAATGTAGTAATAAAAGAAAAAGTTTGATATTCAACAGATTACGAATAATTTTATGTCTTTATATTCGATTATATAGGGTGGTGTAGGAATCAATAATAAGCAACACTAAATACCACAGTACGCAAAACTCATTCTGCATTTAAATTGTGTTACTATGATAATGTACATTACGAATGCAGTTACAAGTTCTATTAAATCAACGAGCAAAAAGCCCTAGTACGAGTAAAAATAATAAAGTATCTACATAATTACATTGTAAAATATTTCTGGTTAATTTACAAGTAGGTTTTACATTGATTTGTTTTGCATTTGACTGGTGTAAGAGAGAATATTATCAAGAATAATATATAATGTGACTTTCATCGAAAACGACTGTTTTTTTCCACTATTCATGTTCTTACTTTCATACTAGTATTACCTGCAAATATAGAGGTGTATTTGTTTGTCCTTTCAAATTCGAAGGAAGCGAAGATAGTTTTCAGGAAAAATAAAATTTAACCCAATCACATTCAGTGTCTTAGGTAAGTATTCCAGAACGTTTCTCAATCAACGCTTGAGGCAAATTTTTGCCTTATAAAATCTACTCTCAAGCGGCGATTGAGTTTTTGAACTTAAAATGAACTCTGACGTCAGCGAAACCATAGGCTTACGACAATGATATTTTATTTATTTCGCACATGCTATAATAATTTAGGTATTTGTATTTAAACAGGTAAGGGGGAAAATTAAATGCCACGAATGATACGTAGATATTTACCTACCCTACATACGAATGTATGGAATTCCAAATATCGGAGGAGACAAACGAACCAAAGAACCGAAATAGAAGGCAATCATGAATGGTACCAGCTTATAGCATATTTGCCTGATGTCACATTACCTGAGAGTTGATTTAGAGGGTAGTATTTGGTATTTGATCGTGTTTAAAATGATGTTCAATAACAATGAAAATTATTTGGTGTAATCGAGTTCATAAGTAATAGCAGTTATTAAAGTATAGGATCACTTGAAGATCGAGATTGACAGAAAAAAGCTAGTGAAGATTAGTTTCCAGAAATAGAGAAATATGTATCACGGAAAAGTCACTTAGCCAACACAAACTAAATTCTTCTTTACAATGCATGTAGAACTGATAATAATGAAAAGCTAATGTACTCGTATAATAAAAAAAGTAGTGTCGGAGTTTTTAATAATTTTTTTTATTAAATAGAAATTGATTTTTAAATTAGATATTTCGATACATTTTTAAAGCAATTAATATGCTCATCACTTTAATAGAATATTTATAGATATTTCGATTAATAAGGACAGATTATAAAGTGATTAACCATCTACAGTTATTATTATTATTAGTTTGCAGTGGTTGTCTCCTAACCAGCAAAATTATAGTAATAAGTGTAAAGTTTTCATTTTTTATTTTTGTGATGAGTTTTCTTTTGTCAAGATGTAGGATGTTTTTATAAAGGTAAGTCTACCTAAAAAAATTGTGATTCACACGATAGTTGGTAAATAGAATAAGATCTGTTTATGTAACATCATATGTATCTATAATTGAGAAAAAAAGGATCTTTTAAAAATAAAAATCAAATCATCTACAGTACGTATAAAACATACGGATGTATAAATAACAAATGTAATGTTATGTGTACTATTTGTTATGTGTAATGTGTGATTATTCTTTTCAATTAGTAAATTGAAAAGAATAATCGCACATTCAAATAAAAGGTCTGGCGGAATACCGGACGAGGAAACGACACAAGCGCCCATGGATAGAGAGGTCAGATGACCATCACTCCCAACAATGGAGTTAATCAAGAGCCAAACGATAGTTGCTCTTGGCAGCCAAAATATAAAAGTGAACTCCAACTCCTAAACTTTCTTTTATTATACATTTTCATTATTATGAGTAACTAATTGAATCAGGCGTTACATGGCGGAAATCCATTTAAAAAAAAAACTATAATTATTTTTGTTTTTAACTGTTATTTTTGCAATATTCCGCTTTTTTAGAATGTCGTACGATGTCGACACGTGTTTCGCCTACACACGAGGCATTATCAAGACTGTTTGCTGCGGAATATTGCTAAAATAACAGTTAAAAACAAAAATAATTATAGATTTTTTTTATTATTATGAGTTCTAAATGCTTTGAAAAGAGTAATTTAGCTTGTGTCTTTTTGTATGGTTGAAATTTATGATAATGTGTTGGCTAAGTGACTTTCCGTGATACATTTTTCTCTATTTCGGGAAACAAATCTTCACTAGCTTTTTTCTGTGTATCTCAATCTTCAAATCTAGCTAGGATAAAATGTTTCTGCTACTAACTTAGCGGTAAAAAAATAGTTCGTGTTCAAGGTTGATTTATTATATTAATTGTAAAGAGTTAAAGTAAAGTACATGATTATATTTAACCATAGAAAAAACCTGTCAGCGAATGATATTGCTAGCTACACATAACACCTTACTTAATAGTAAAATTGTTGTAAATAAACAGAACACTTAACAAGTCGTTTCGCATCACTTCGGCGTTTAATAATTGTTGCCAGCGCATTTATTATTGCGATTTCCTTATAAGAAGCAATGGCAATTTATTTGATTACTTCCAATTGCCAGTTGAAGTATAAACCATTAAAAATTATAAACGCAGTTGTAGACAGCAAGAAATTGCTATGATTGCTGACTGTACTTTCTTGCCAACATTACATACGGAAATGAAAAAGCCTGCGATTCACTGATTGTTTCAGAAAATGATGCTTTTATGGCCCTATAAATATGCTATAATGTAACTGGACCGAAAAAAGCTACGTGGATAGTCATTGTTTGTTATAACTAATGAGCATTGGTCAAGGATCAAAACATTTTGATACTACTATTTTTCTAAAGTTCTTTTACTTTTCCTCGTTGCCTCATAAGCGAAGCGTTGAGGTGGGTACTACTGCCACTTCGCGCATAACATCTGATTTTTCAAACTTAAAATGTCTCTATTTATCATATATTGCACTTGTAAAATAATATATACACACATTTCAAGAAAAAGCACTATTTTTAACACTCATGATATTTTTGATGCCATTTTTGTTATTTAAACTAGTTATAAAACTGTGTAAAAAAGGTTCCGTCTTGGACGTCCGTTTGTCTGTATGTTACGGATATTTTCTTGTTAACACGATAACGACCCAAATAGTTTACTAATCGAGTCTTTTTTTTTCTCTTACGCTTCAGTATAATTAGGAGTAGAACCCTTTTTAATTTTTACGGTCTGATTCGATGTGGTTTAATTGTTATTATCTTTACTTTATTTATTTCATAACCCCTACGTGATAATTCATAGCAAAGTTTGTAAGCTTGTAATTCAATTTTTTTTTTATAATATTATAAAATCGTGTGAGGCGTGCACTTTTGGGTTTTCCAAATTTATTTTATTTTTTTCACTTTTACTTAACTGATTGTTTTTGCATGGAGGTTTTTACCTCTAAACCCTTTAAAGTTTGTCTGCGCTGTGACAAGTAACGTTTGAAGGTCATTTTAGGGCAAATGTATCTTGAGATCCTAATCAATCTAGTTCCAAAAAAGTATTCCCAGTTGCATCAAAAGTTCATATCTTGAAACCTGTAGACTTTTCTGTAATTATTGTATTTATAATTTAAAAAAAAAAAAAACTAACTATCTTCACGCTGTATCCATGACGGGGTAGTCAGAGAGGACAGATCGCCAGGCTTCGCGATCCATGCATACTTCTTTCGCTTCTTCGAGATTCATCAATCGCTTCATACACGCACGTCTGGGTATCCGAGTACTTTTGACCTTTCCGTTTTTGAGCAATCTGCTCACGTGGTCTTCATATGTAAGTCTCGGCCTACCCTGACTCCTTCTACCCTCTACTTTTGAACAATATATATTCTTCGTCAATCGTTCCTCACTCATTCGTTGGACGTGTCCAAACCAACGGAGCACGCCCTTTTCCAGCTTAACGCTGACACTTTCATTCAAACCTGCCAAATTGCGTATCACTTCGTTACTTATAATTTTAATTTTAATATAAACCTTTGATGATGTGTTCGACACGATTAAAGAAAATAAGCAAAGCAAGCAAATTGGCATGTCGATTACAATTATCTTTACAATGTCTAAACATGTAACAAACCATAGGCGTTAACATGCAAGAGATTTGCAAATTGACTGATCCCTCCCCGCCCTTAACATAAACAGGCAAATCCTTACTTAATTTCAGTCGCAGAATTCAATCACAACGTAAAGCTTTGTACCCCAGCGAGTAATGTTATAATGCCTTACATTATCCTCCCTTTATAGAACCGAGTTGTAGCGACACCGTGCCGAACCTTTAATTATTATCAACACATCATTTTCATGGCACTTTCTATAATACTAGGGTTGTCACAGTTGATTTGGTTACATCAAATGTAAAACATTTGCTTCAACTACCAATAGGAAAATACTGACGAGCATCATCCTCCAAGTCTTAGTCACGGTTACAACTACACCCTGAGGTCTACTTTCTTATAAAATCTGTACCTCTTTCTTCAACCTTCAAGCATAGAATATCCGATATCTAAGAGTCTTAAATTATTTTAATATATTCTGTCTTAGAGTATACATAAGCAAGTGTATACTCTAAATTTTCTGTGTACACTAGCCCATGTAAGACGTATGACGTTTCGCAATACTTAGCATGTCTCGAAGTTGAATTAAGTTTTATTGATGACTATGTAATCTACACGATAGACTTTTCCTTAATGACTATTTAAATATACATTTACTTATAATTACTTCTAAGTCGTATGCAGAATGAGCAGTTTCATAGATTCGGCGTCTCAAGATAAAATCATTCGACTTCGGTAACCCTTTCAACAATCACGTGGGCCGACACATCCCTTTCACGCATTTCATATTCCTATTTCCATTCCGTTCAACCTTCGCAGGAGGATTATATTCTGCCTGCGATGTTTTCGTATCCTATTATTTCACAGGGTGAAAATGGGCCACCCACCTCCTAACTCACTCACTCACTCAAAATCTAACACCCTTTGTGTACGTGTGTGACATGTATGGATTACTTGGCACCTGTGTGAGTGCATCTTCCCAGGACTGTTTTTTGATGTGTGCGTTCGTTTCATCAACTGTAAACCACTGTCAACGACTCGTCAAAATAATATTGGCTTAACGCCGGAGCCCGTGTACAGATATGGTACATGGAAACTTGATACACGCACGAATTTAATTAGAATAGCTTTAATATTATACTCGTAGATGTTGGTAAATTATGTAAGCAAATTATTGGGCTAAGGTATGAATGATACTTAGTGTTTCTTTTATACGCTACATGAAAGTAGATTTGGATTGCATATTACAAGTTTTTGTTACTTTAAATTAGATATGTCCTTTTATATAAAGGTGGAGATATTTTACAATTGATTTCAAATGACAGCACAAATCCTGCGCCTGTCTCTTTCAACACGGTAATGGGCTGACTACCTGTTCCGAAGGACAAAAATGCATACGATGAAATGTGGGCGTATAATATGCCTTGGCCACCACTTCGCGATAAAAGGGTGATTGATAAAAACAAATCATTAAACACCAAGCATCAAGATTGTTTAAACCTTAAACAATATTCATTAAGGTACGAACACAAATCGATCCCCAGCAAGACCCATCCATCTTCTCAATAATTATAAAATAATTAGACTACGAAACACAAATGAGTTACAGATCGCAAGAAATGACACGAAACGCATACAGAAAATGAACGAGGGGTTGTTTCAACAAAAACAAAACAAATGTATCTTGTTTATATGAAACATGCAATAAGTACAAAACAATGCAATGCTTATTTCAGGCATGAGAGTGTTTCGAATTGCAAATTTCGGGAAAAAAAGCGAACAAACTACACTCAAAGTCAAATGCGGCAGTGCGCGATAAGCAAGTGCCGCTTATGCAAGATCACGAATGTAATTGCTCCCTTGTCTGGCACGACACTTTTCGCAAAAACGAGACAACAGATTTGAAACGTGGGTGAGAAAAAGAGATGTATACAGCCATTATTAACAAAGGCGTAAGCGACAAAAATGATTGATTGCTAGCCGTCTTGCGCTGAGCTCTATTTAATCACTTTATTCCCTTTTCTCCGTTTGTGTTGGGATAATTTTGTATTTGTGTAATTTGTATATGAAATGAGGAGGCATACCTCCCGACAAGACAGGGATTCATATCCGGCGCCTATCCGGAGCTTACACAAACCCGATTTTGATGTTATCACATGTCATGGTACCGTTTGTTTTGATTTATATTACAAAGCCAGATTAAGTTGAGATTAATCTGTAGGTTAATAACTTTGTTTAATTCGTGTTTTAAGGTAGCTTTGAAACATTTATGTTTGAAACTGTAACAGTTAATAGGTGAAAAAAAATGTTTGAACGTACAATCATACCCTATTTGTTTAAATTAAAAACCTGGACTTACCACTCATATGTCCATTTTCATAAGGTGAGTACTCTCCGTTCTCGAGGCGATGCTTTTTGAATGGGTGACCCGGGAACTGCGTCGCCGCAAGAGACAAGCCCACTCCTGATGCACGCTTCGGTGGTCGGCCCGGTCTAGAGCTGCGGACATAGTAGCACGTTACTGTGGTTAAAGACCTTGCACTTAACCTAGAGGTAGGAGTAATAGTGTGGAAGAATGATGGGGAAACTTATCATTTAAGTATGTATGTACAGTCAGCACCAAAAATAGATCAACATCAATCATAATTTCAGATAAGATACACAGATTGAAATAAGAGATTTCAGTATTATTTTTTAGTGTTGAATTCTTTTTACCAAGAAACATCATTGGGAACTGTTTCCAGTAATGTAGCTAATGAAATTATTGTCCGGTTTGTTTTGTATTTTATATACTACTCGCGACGTTTCGCTTCGCGTGAAGTCCCGAGTAGTATATAAAATATGAGTATAAACCGCGAAAGTATAAAAACAACGATTGATGTTGATTGATTGTTGTTTGATGTTGACGATTTTTTTTTCTAGTTATGCTACATACAAGTGTGTCATCACTAAATAGAGTCGCCACTGACAGTACAAGTAAAAGGTTTGATTGACCTTTTATTTTGAAACCTTCATAAAAGGTTACAAAATCTCAATCAAAATCAAAATACAAAAATAAAACTAAATGTTAGATATTTTATATTCAATGTCTTCACCAGAAAAGTTACATGGTGCGACGCATTTTAAAAAATATTATCCACATTTTATGCTTGACTGATGCTCCACCACACATCGCCACTTGGCATGTTATTAAATTTCATAATGTTAAATCACTTTGAATTATTAGGTAAAAAAAAAGTGATAGATACAATTTTCTAAGTGCCTTAAAACTTATGTGGTTTTTTTTAGTGTAACCAAAAGAAACAATCAATTATATTACAGTTATAAATAGTATAAGAGTACAGTTATAAATAGCAAAAGATGTATCTTGTTTATCTACTGACATAACTTACAATCGTGCAAACAAGAGTAATAAACATTAATACTGAAGCAAAATAATAAAAAGAACATAGTTGTAGTTTAAAGGGTACAAACTACTAAAAAGGCAATCTTTTAACCAGTCTGTTAACTTATATTCTCATATTTAGGAATTGTTGTTATTTACGGGATTTGTACCACATTATTATAATATTATAAATATTAATATAAACATACTTATGTATTTCTAAATATATACATATTATAGATAAATTACACCCAGACACAGAATAAGCCATCGTGCTCATCACACAAAGTTTTATCCTGGATGGGAATCAAACCCACGACCTTTTGCGTAGCAGTCGGATACACTCCCATCGCGCCACAGAGGCAGTCAATTATGGTTAAACCATAAATAGCAATAATTTATAAAGGTCATAATATTCTTATATCGTAAATCCAATCAATCAATCATTTATTTGCATAATTCATTAATCCAATATATTCACTAGCACTATCACTATCTTGGAAGCCTTAAATATCCTGACATGCTTAAGCTGGAAAAGGGCGTGCTCCGTTGGTTTGGTCACGTCCACCAAATGAATGAGGAACGATTGACGAAGAATATATATTGTGCGAAACTAGAGGGTAGAAGGAGTCAGGGTAGGCCGCGACTACATATGAAGACCACGTGAGTAGATTGCTTAAAAACGGAAAAGTCAAAAGTACTCAGATACCCAGACTTGCATGTATGAAGGCATTAATGAATCTACAGGAAGCGAAAGAAGTATGTGTGAATCGCAAAGCCTGGCGATCTGTCCTCTCTGACTATCCCGTCAGGGATATAGCGTGAAGATAGTTAAGATACATGCAAGGAGGAAGCTTAAAATATCAGCTTACTATCGAATAAGACTGACGCAAGTGCCCTTAGTTGGGTTGGGAGACCAGGTTACAACAGCTTCCATAGATGTCAATTCCACATCACAAAAGAACTCAAGGATTCACAGCACTTAAAGAATTTGGATTTTGCGTTACTGATCTTATATCCCTCTAACCAGGAACTTGAGCTAGGTATCTGTTTAATTCAGGGATAAATAAATAGTGTGGGATTTCAAATGTAGTTATCTACCATACTAAGACGATAACTAATTGTCATAAGGAAGTAGACATAGACATATTGTCACGCCTTTATCCCCGAAGGGGTAGGCAGAGGCATATTATACGCCCACATTGCACCTTTGTCCCACGTAACAGGTGGTGAGCCCATTGCCGTGTTGAAATAGACAGACGCAGGATGTTAGGCTACCTGCTGTTGAAATTTTTCATAGGGCCTTCAACTGGGCTTAACGATTGCCGTGTTACTGGCAACCGATACCAATGGCTTAACGAGCCTTCCGAATCACGAAAAGTGCCAGATATAGTGCCAGAATAAAGGCCAGAAAGTGAGAAGTTAAGTGAGAGGACCAGCCATAGTGAAAGTTGCTTAACGCAGTGATCGTTTACAGAACACTAAGTCCGTGGGGCCACGAGCGCGAAGTAGATAAAAAGAAACAATATAGGAGAATAATCTCATTAATCAAATCAATTAAAAGTTATTAACGGGAGCTCCTCACGGTATCTGTGTAGTTATCAAATAAATCTTACAGTCACGTAGGGGTTCTCACAGATTTATTTTTATTTATTTCACTCCCCTAAGATTTAATACCGCAAGACGTCGTCCGCAGTTTCCACAATTTCACGCTTATTGTTTTCCCATCCCTGATTTATGTTCCCGTAATAGACAACAGTATTTCTTGGACGCAATAAACTTTGTCACCTAAATCTTTGCCCTTAAGCCTATTGCGTACTTGCGAACTTAAACCATACCTATTGTTGGCGTAAGCGATAGAGTTAGTAGTGTTTAATAGTATATTTGGAGGTCATGTTTAATTAACTTAAAAATCTTTAACTATCTTTACGTCCTGACTACCCCAGTCAGAAAGGACAGGCCGCCAGGCATCGCGATCCATGCATACTTCGTTCGCTTACTGTAGAGTCATTAATCGCTTGATACTTGCACGTCTGGGTATCCAAGTAATTTCGAGTTTTTTTTTTAGCAATCTGCCTGGTCTTCATATGTAAGTCTCGGCCTACCCTGCCTATTTCTGCCCTCTAATTTCCTTAATCATTTGTTGGACGTGTCCAAACCAATGGAAGCACGGCCTTATTCAGCTTAACGCTGACACTTTCTTTCAAACCTGCCATATTGCGGATCACTTTGTTACGTATTTGGTCGGTCAATACGCCGCACAATTTTCGAAGTGATCGCATATCCACATGTTTAATGTTTTATAATATTTTTATAATATTGTTTTATAATAGTTTTATTATTTATTACTTTTACTTTTATGTTTTATAATATTTCAAAAGATAACACGGCAAACTGCAGTTTAGTAATTCGATTAACAAAAGAAATTTAATTAATGAACTACAATTTTATTATTATCACTAGTGGCCCCGGCGAGCTTTTCACTGCCTTAATTCGGTTCGATAGAATATGTATGTATGACATGACATACATCTTAATTCATGATTTTTTTTGCTTACTCTTCTATTCGGGATAGTGACAAAAATCTCACAAAGCAAGGATCAGAGATATCGGCCTACCCTCTCTTCAGTTATAATTTGTGTAAAATCACTTTAATCTAAAGAGTGTCACAAGTATCAAAAAATGTACAAATTATAGCCAAGATTTCAACATCTTCCAACTTACTTATGAATAAAACTCTTTGATTCTATGAGAAACGGAGATACCTATGCAAGTTGGTACCTGAGTGACAGTGACAATAATGATTCCACTTTTGACGTTACACGTGCGAACGGTTCGCACCTCTGAAAAAGGCTGTCTAAATACAGCTGAAATCGGTCGGTCTATTACTGATCGTAAAAACGTGAGTAATCCCGTTTACTTATTTATAATGTGTAATAATAACGTTAGTTTTCTAGTTAAAATTCATTAAAACCCTTGCAAAATAATGAGAGATCAATGGATCCAAATTTTACAGACCTTAACTACACCATAAATACCGATATTGTAGGTATCTATAATATGTATGTATTTAGAATGATATAAGTAGGTATATTAGTTGTCTGGCTCCTACAGTACAAGCTTATAGTTAGTTTGGGCTAGATGGCGCTTTGTAAAAAGTGTCCCAGAATATTTATTTATTTATGACCGTGTGATAAGTATTGAAGTAAATTATTAACCTGAGGTAGCGGTAGTGCATAACAAACTTAAATACTTATACAAAGTAACTTAAATCATATAAGATGTTGCAAGCACAGTAGGACCAATTACAGTACGAAGTAATCCGCACTATATTATAACTAGGTATCACATCAGAGGCGTTGGCTAAGTTTGGCAATTATTGGGGGAGCGATGCTGTTATCATAGTATCGGCTTACGCAGAAACTGAGTCTCGCCTATTTATTTTTATGTCAGCAACCGTCATTATGAGACACTCCATTAGCTTGGATTGCGGTGAGACTCGTTTTCGGTTACGCTTTGGGGTGCGATTGTCTGGTGTACACTTTTTTCTTCGTTGTTATGTAGAGATAAAGGGTTTGTTATTACGATGGTCATTGCTATTTGTCAAAATCAGCAAATTACAATACCAAAAATAATGTTTCGTAAAAAAAACCCACCAGAACTATTGTCGCGGAAGAATTAAAATAAATAAATTACAAACAGTTCCATTGAACATCAAATAGCCGAATGTAAAAATGGAATTTATTTTGGGTGCAGACGTGTACAGTTGGGAGCAAAAAAAGCTTAACAAAACCGCGCCCGCGACGAAATCGAATATTGAAAGTGTCGAGGGACAGAGATAAGGAGCACGTGCCGCTCCCTTGCCACCACTTAGGCCATACCCGTAATCTGAATACCGCAAAGCTCACTGCGATAAACTGCCATTAAAAAGCGTTCGATTTATTACTGAACGATTTCCGAACGATTTATACGGGTGTGCAAAGATCAAAGAGTGTATTAAAACAGATAGTAAAAAAGTGTAGAAGCATCATAGGATATAATTGTTTTACTGCAATACATTTTTTTAAGTACACATCTGATTTTTTAAGTGAAAACTTCTTTTGGCGCACCGCTCACATATTTTTCCGTAGGTAGTAAGTTAGGCTGATTCGTCAAGCTCTGAGGTGAAAGGCTCGATCGGGTTAACTCGGGAACGCCGAGTGTACCCGAGCGAAAAAGATACAGTCAGCTGCTCTTCGCTGTTGTGTCGCTGTGTTTAGTATATTCAATTCATACGTAATAATTGATTGCGATTGCTAATGAAGTTTTAACTTCTGCCGTGTGGTCACATACTCTTAATTTTTTTTTAATCAAACCGCACTATTTAACGTGGAATAGAAAATATGAGTGATATTTAGTACCTACAAACGCCTGTAACTACTCTTTCATATTTACCTATTGTAAGTTATCTAAATATATTTTTATATAAGCAGAAACTAACTCACTCAGCACAGCTGAAACTACTGGGTCTGAAACCATAAAATATTGCACAACTACTCATTAAATGACGTAGGAGTGTATAAGAAATAATTTTTGATAATTCAACTTCAAAGGGGGTGAAAAGTGGTTGCAAAGTTTGTATGGAACAACGTGTTTTATTTTTATTTTTGTATATTGTTGTGGAGGTGCTGATATACTGAATTAACACATAAGCTACATTTTATCCTGGGATCAGGTTCCTGTGGGAAACGGGTAACGGGTGGGTGGAGCCGCGGGTATCCTCTTGTATTATATAGTATTCAAATTAAAACTAAGCTGGACTAATACTACGTTACTTCAAAAAAAAAATTGAATGAATTATCAAATCTTTGTTTGTGCAAGATTTTGATTCAGCAAAATTTGTATCATACCAAGTTGTACCAAGTGGCAACATCATTTCAAAAAATATATAACTTAAATGTACGCCACACTGTTTTAATTCATATAATTACTTGGTGTTTATAGATGAAAAAGTATAGCTGTATACAAAATAAACATACAAAAAGATCCAAATATCAAACATGAATCCATTCTGCACAACCTACTCTTTCCGCCAACTAACCCTAGTGAAACTAACACCACGTATAGTTTTGCTTTTCGTATATTTGCTTGGCAATATTCATCACTCACAGCCCATGTCACTGATCAAATAGCACCCACAAAGCAGTCCCCAGATATTTCTGACAGATATAACCCTGATAGATAGTTTTACAAACAACTTCAGTGATTGCCGATTTTTTTTCAACTCAGTGACGGCATAAAATTATGTAAGCATAGATAAAAAAAAATTAAAAGCGTAATTGAAAATTGTTTTGAGATAGACCAATGTCTGCATAGTGAAAGACAATAATATATAAATAAAAATAAATAAATATCCATCACGCCTTATCCCCGAAGGGGTGGCAGAGGCATATTATATGCCCACTTTTCACCGTGTGGATTCCTGTCCCACGTAATAGGTGGTGAGCCCATTGCCATGTTGAAATAGACAGACGCAGGCTGTGGCCACCTGCTGTTGAAATTTTTTAAGCCGCCTATAAGGCCTTCAACCAGGCTTAACGACTGCCATTTTACTGGCAACCGGGACCAACGGCTTAACGTGCCTTCCGAAGCACGGAAACGCTCGCAAATGTAAATGCCACAAAGTGGTCACCCATCCGACGACCAGCCATAGTGAAAGTTGCGTACCTCTGTGATCGTTTACCGAACACTGAGACCGCGGGGCCACGAGCGCTTCAACAACAATAATATATATGCACTATTTTCTATCTTGCCACGTAAAGTCCACTGAAAACCTCAGTATAAGATCCACCATTATACTGAGGGCATGGACAAGGACCTAGGACTGGTGACTCGACGTCAACAAAGTGACTCGACATGACGACCATTAAATAAGAAAATATAAACACTAAAGACAAGGCTGTTTGGACTAAGTTTCCTTTGCCTCCCCAAGATGGGCGAAGACTACTAACAACAACAACAACCAATGTCCACTAAATAAAAAGGTAGAATCTAAAACACGTGAATCTGTAAGTATATATACAGTATCAACATCAACTGTATCGGCACAAGAATAGACTGCACTCTTTGTTATTTTATTTGTGTTTCTTTAGTGGACGTGTTCACACTCACTAATAATTACTGACACTATATCATAACATTCACGTGGTGTAAACATCCTTGGCGCAGCTATAGTTAAAAAAAACTGAAAAGACCAAATACAACTCGCTGACAGCCTATTGTAAGCTAATAGTCATAATGTGTATATTCTTATGCTTTTGTTACTGAGGCGGCTGGTTATTTACACGTTACAGCATTACCTACCGTATGGGAATGTTTACACATTAATTTTAAACTCTTTAATTTTTTTGTACCAAAAGCATCTATTTCAAAGCGATCATCATTAATAAAAAGGATCTATGTATAAGTGTATATTATGTTTTGTTTTAGTTACAAAATCAAAAAAACTATATATTTTTATTTGAAAAGTGAGAGTAACAATATTGATATATATTATTACTCTCACTTTTGAGACCTTTATAAGACCAATAAATAGCACCGTTCTTGACTTTGTAGTTAGTTAAGGGTAGGCCTCTTTGCTAACTACAAAGATAATAATTTAAAGAAAAATCATTTATACTCATACTAGTTGACGCCCGCGGTTTCGCCCGCGTAGAGAAGTTTTCCCGTTCCCGTTTCCCACAGAAACTTGTTCCTGGGATAAAAAGTAGCCTATATCCGTCTCCTGGCTCTTAGCTACCTCCCCACCAATTTTCAGCCACATCGGTACAGCCGTTGTTGAGTTATAGTGTAACTAACACGACTTTCTTTTATATATATAGATTTATGGTGATTTTATGATTGGCTTTATATGTGAATGCAATTCTACCTTTTTATGAATATTTACTCAACTTCTATTTTCATCACAATAATTAAATATACTTTATTAAAATAATATAAAACATACATTTACAACAAATTATTAAATAACCCTAAAAATATGATAATTTAAAATATATTAATATAAGGAGTCCCTTTAGGCAAGGTTCCGAAGATACTGGCAGCGTTCCCCCTTTGAATAGCTAGACTAATTCTTTGTCCGAGGTAGCTGCCAGCTCTTCGGTCTCCTGTGATGTCGACTAACCTTTTTGCTATTTCTTTAAAACGCCTTGTAGCCCTAAGACCCCACGGACCAAGGGTCTCGACACCGAATGGGACAAAATCATATTCGGAGCCTAGACCCCTGTATTTGCATGCTTTAGCTTTTTCAGCCGCTTCACAAGCCGCACCAGCTCTGTTGTTGGTTCCATGTAGATGGGAAGGGGCCAGCGTGTCTGAACAGGTTGCATCCCATACCAGCACCCGGCCCATCTTCCATGGAATCAAACTCATACCGTCCGGTCTCTTGCCATCGTCTCTTGCAATACCAGTCGGCTCAAGTAGACTGGGCACGTTGACGGTGGCAAGAGACCGGCGAATGTCTCGAGAAGCGGCCTGCACTTTTTTGGCATGACAGTCCGTGATGTCCTAGCTTGTCGACATCACTGCCACAGGGACATTTATGAGGAACGCAGACCGGAACCCCAAGCCGTAGACAGGTTGCGATTCGAAGCGTGTCAGGCTCAAGAAATGTTCCTGTATTTGACGAAGGGTACGCGTGAAGCCAGTAGCCGGCCTCATGCGTACCCACAGCCAAAAGCCTAGCACGCGCCGAACCTGTACCACAGCTCAAAAGATTGTTATAAATCAATTTCCTCTGTAAATTTGGAGAAACTGGAAAATTTTGACCTGGGCATGCAATTAAAATAGCGTTTCTAGCTTCTTCCAAGCCAGCAATCTCAAAGTTTGAAGGGGATGCCCTTAAAATTTGACTTATGAGATTTACTGAACTATGGACAGAAGATAGGAAGGCTGGTAAAGCGACACTGGAAATTTTGCGAATCCCTAAACCACCATAACGGATAGGTAGGGATGCTTGGGTCCAAGAATGCTCGTTTAGCTGCATATTGAAAATCGATTCTAAGCTAATTTTGATTATGTCGTCTACTTGTGTCAAAAGATCTGGGTGATTCCTAAAAGAGCAGCAACGGAGCACATATGTAAATTTTGGGACGAAAAGACAGAATTTTAAGATGCAGAGTGCATAATGTGGACTAATTTTAAGGAGACGGTCAGCAGTATTTTGAAATTTAGTTATTGAATTATTAATATATTCAGAAATAGATCCATCAAAATAAATTAAATATACTGATATATTTTATTAAATTATGACACTAGATTGTCCACTTTGTATATTACTTTGAATTTTTTGTGCAACTGTGCCGTTATATAATTATCTAATCATTTAAATCTATATCGTCTGACCATTTCAATACGGCAATGGGCTCACCACCTGTTACAGTGAGACAAAAATATATTCGGTAAAACGTGGACGTATATTATGCGTCTGCCTACCCTTCAGGGATAAAGGCGTGATTGATAAGTACGTGTCAATTGTATATGTATCCTTCAGAGTCAAAAATAACTATTAGAAAATGTATTTAATCATCTCCCAATGACTTAATGTCAAGAATATTTAAACACATAACAGCTTTAAAAGCAAGTTTGATGTATTATTTCCTTTTTAAACTTTGTACCTTGTGAACATCATATCTGGATATTTCACCAAACAATGAGGCTCTGTCTTAAAAATGGCCCAAGAATCGGTAGACAACGTAAAACAAACGCTCGTAATCTTATCTAATGTAAACTAAAACGCAGTAGCAGTTTGTCTTGGGTTCAGTGCAAACATGATAAATAATTTCGGTTCAAAATTGTTCTATTTTTTTCTAAACGAGTTCCGGTCGTGGCGAGTTGTAATCTTTCCTTGAATAGAAACACCTATTCACCTTGAGAAGTACCTGAGGAAGAAGAGAGGTCCGTATTATTGATACGATTGATTTCATAACTTTTATATTTGGACACAGAATTTTCAATAACAGCATATAGTAAACTTTAGATACTACAAACGGACGAATGATCTGATGATGATGATGAAACTTTCATCATTTATTATAATGTTTTAATAAAACCAAAAAGAAAATCTTATTGAAGCCAAAAATTAGAGGCACTAAGACAGTAACAATAAAAAGTGAAAGCAAAGCCGCGTTTAATTGTGTCGTAAAAATAAAAATTAAATAAAAAATGCTTTGGGGTGGAAAAGTTTTGTGACCGTAACTCTGAGATACAATTATATCATGTTCTGTAAGAGCAATGTTCTCCTAATGTTACCTGTCCCAGGGGTGAGGGATATCTTTTTAATTTATTAAATTTTGTTCTTTACATTAAACTTTTAGGTTAGAAAACATGGCTATTGTTATTGTTTCTTATTCTCATAATTTAAGTTTGGTTTAGTTCCTATTGTCATATTGGCGAGCTAAATATATAAAAAAGTTGGATGGACAAAAAACTTAAACTCACTGTCAAAAAGTCGTTTAAAATGTTAGTTGTGTGAAAAGTTAACAATTTTTAAAAAATACATTAACAGTAACCAACAAATAATAAACTGCTACTTATAGAAATAATAAAATCAATCTTTTTTTAAAGAGGATTAACCTCTATCGCTTTATAGACTTAGAGCATGGTTTAATAACACTGTTATATCTGACAGTAAAATCACTGCCACAATCAGGTAGCTAGTACGTTTCAATTTCTTCAAGGCATTTTATTTACAAAACTAATTATGTTTGTCTGATAGGATATTAAACAGCTCCCGATGATTAGTTGACAGTTAATAAAGACATTCCAAACGTATTTAAGATCTAATCTACTCTACAGTACATACGTCGGTAATCACATCACTTCGACATCATCTTATTATCGCGCCTCTGTCTACTTCTTTTTTGAATACTACTATACTTCATCTTCTTTATAAAATATCTTATTAGTGATAGAATTAGATATGTACATAAAAATATTAACTAGGTCGGTCACGTTTTTTATTGTACCTTTTTATTTTATTACTGTTGGCACGAACATCATTGACGGCACGCCACGTGGTTCATATAATTGAAATGTCCAAACACAAAATTTATAGATTGTACAGCGTCACAATTTCTTTTTTATTACTCGTATCGATGTAGTTTCCATTGATCTAACTGTAATAGATTGGACACAATTCAACTTCCGTGTAGATGTTTCCATTATACCACATTACATGTGTTTTAATCATATTAATTAAAACGTTATTTTCGTATTCGCAAAATCTTAATACTGCTCTACTTATTAAAATTTTAACATTGTTAACCTAACGACTAACAAAAACTTTGAAATTGAATGTTTGGGTTGCAAAACATAAAATTTTAAATATTAATTGTAATAAGAGCGGCGTAGTCTCCGACATCCCTTTCTGCGAATGTTGGGGCAACGTAATCAGCCCCCAAGGGACAACCTCTTGTAATTAGCGGCTGTTCATTTCTTAATTTCAATATTTAATTACAAAGGAAACTCGATGACTGCTTCGTATAGAAAGAGACGTCATCTTCAGAAAGACTTTCGAATCCGTTTTGTGTCTAATTCGCTTACAATATCGTTTGATATGGCTTCTTTATTGTTCTTCGTCTGGTGTATCAAAGGATGCTTAAGTTTCATTTATCTGGACAGAGAGTCGTTATCAACTTTTATTATGTCAAATTGATTCTATCAAATGTCAAAGAGATATTTTATTTTAAGCAGCTATTAGATATACCAGTGTACATATTTTATGAAAGTTAAAAGCTACAAGAGACGGGATAGGTATAATCAATGTAACTTTATCGTGTTCGTTGCAGAGCCATCTTACAATTTTCCCTTTGTCGTACCTACCCTATTGTCAGACGTAATGGCTCCTAACATATTATCGTTTTATTTCATTTCTCTCGAGCACCTGCCATCATATTGCTTTTAACTATTACGTGGATAAGGATTTCATGAATTAATACTGTAATGAATTTTACAATGTAGTTTAAAAACAAAGTAATACTTTGATAAACGTGAAATGTTCTGGGTAAAAGAATTATCTACATTTTTTGGATTAGTTATAGAAAAAAGAATTTGGCAATCACAAGGATTTTGGTAAATATTTTTCATAGGGTTCTTTTCAATTGATCTGGCATCAGTATGTGCGGTTGGCATGTTTTGTTATGAATGGTTGACAGCCGTTGCGTTGGTACCGACGTGTCCATTCACGCGCGCCCTGTGTTGCTCAATTGTTTTGTTGAGTAAAATTATATAATTTCAGGCCGGGAGACCACGCAGCACTGGCCACGACCACCAGCACTCCACTACTGTCACGCCCTACGCCATTCGATTGAAAATGAAAAATCCATTGTGAGCTGTGACAAAAGGTAAAATTTCTTTTATTTTTCAAACAGTTTAACAGACTAATTGTGAGGATCTCGATGCCTTTTTTTACATGAATAACATAAAACGATGTTATAAAAAGTGCTTAAACGATCACAACTTCTTTAAATACGGTATTATTAATTATTTAATTAGTGCATTTTTGCTGTTGGCGCCAGTTGTTGAGGTAGCCAAATTTAAGGGTAAATTAAAAGTTAAATTTGGATCCACAGATAATTATTTTATTGTATTTTTTCTATGATTTAACAGTTTTCGATTTATGTTGATACGCTTCATCACGAATAATCAAATGGTTTTGCTACCGTTCCCAAAGATGTACATTTTTTCTGTTACAAAAAATGGTGCTCTACCTGGGTAAAGCACAGATGATTTGAAAATTAATTTCATCCTCTGAGATCTAGTCGTGTTGAGTCATATTAATATATAGTTAAACATCAGTGACGAACATTACAAAGAAAGTTTTTTATAAAAAAGGGCTTGGCTTTCAACAGCTACCATTAGAGAGACACTTGAAAGATAGATGCAGTCTTACTTACAATTAGTTCAGAAACACAAAATGCATTTCTAAATGTAAACGCCACAAAAATATTTACTCTCACTTAAAGTTCCATCTAGTTATGTTTCTATATAGATATATTTTAGAAAAAAATATTCCTACAGGTTCATATTTTGTTATTTATGTATCTAATTTTTGTGATTTCAATGACGACTATGAATGGACTCTAGTCAGTCAACATTTGTCTGCACTGTCTTTAATAATGACATTAAATTTTATGTCATATCTTTCTTTCATTTCATCTATTTCAGCCATTACAATGTGTCTCTGGAAAGGTCCGTTATGTAATATATTATATTCCAGCATTCTTTTTACAGGTTTACTATAACTTCGTTCTCGATACATCCAGAGTTGCGTTCAATGAAAATTTAAATTAATCAAAACATACGAGCTGGAGATTTGAAACAGAATAGAGTCCCGGACGTGTGATCGTTCAGTGTCGAACAAAAATAAACGTTATGATTTGTTAAACAGGTTATTAGAAAAACATCGGCGCTGTCGACAGGGAGTTTGGAAATAAACTATTAAACATCGGCCGAGTGCGAGTAGGACACTGCGCCGGTAACATCAAGTACGAGAAACATGACTCATTGTTTCTCTATGCTTATTTTTTAATTAGTATTCCCAAAATGTATAATCTCAATACACTGAATATTGCGTTAGCTGCATACAAAACAGATGTAAACTTCATAACTAACTGTCTAATTGATAAATGTACCACAAAATACAGAAAGGAACAAATAAATTGTAAAATTTACCACTTTGATAGTTATAATGCCTCACATTCCATGTAATAAGGAAATTATTCAATATTAATAGACAAAATTATTTCGAATTATTAAAACAAAAGTAAGATTTCAAAAGATAAACATTAGTGAATCGTAAATCATGAACGTAATAGTTACATTCTGACGCAGCGTAAGTACATCTGAAAAATCTTTTGTTTGATCAGACTCAAACATCTGGATGTTGAACAGAAGTTCATAATAAAATATGATGAAAAAATATGTTAAGTCCTTTTGTATCGACCGCTTCTCTATATTTTTGTATGACATGCAAACCATCTTGATACTTAACATATTCGTAAAATAATTCAGTACATGTATGTTACTACAAACTTATCGAATAACTTTAGTTTATAGTGATAATTAATATACAGGAAACACTACTCGTAGATAATACAGTGTTTATCGATTGCTCTCTACTAGCTTGGAAAATAAGGTAAAAACACGTAATTCAGTTCAATTAGCAAACGGACTCAACGTCTGCTTTTGTTTTATTTTTTACTAAAGGCTATTGCTGCGATAGTCATCTAATAGATTTTAGCTTTTTGCTACGCTACTGTATATGCATATCTGTCACTGAGTAATTAAATTATTAGCAGCTAGCTGTTATAAATTAAACATCTAACCACATTCTATTAACCACCATATTCACATCTAACGATATTTATAGTGTTATTATAATATAACATATAAATATAGTTCTAATCATTTATAAACACAATTAAACTAGATCGCAGATGATTATAGAATAAAGACTTAGTGTAATGAATTTGTAGCCATTAGTATTTAAAGACTAACCACGTCTTAAAATACATTTAAATAAATATTGTGGGACGTTTTTACACAACGATATCTAGCTCATATTAGTTATTATAACTTTGTGGTGTAGTATCTAGACAACTGTTAAACATACTTATTTATTTCTATATATCTACTTCAAAACTACCAAAACTTTGAAACAAATATTTATGAATCACACATATATTTGTACCTACGCAGCACTAGTTGCGCCACCGAGGCATCCAAGTTATATGACTATAAAATTTTGTGATAACATACTGCCCTTCTACGTATATCCATTTCCACTGACGTTATTGCTAATTATACGATGACACTTTCAGTTTGATACTTAGTTTTATTTCTTTTACTCTGATAAATAGTAAACTCGCCTGTAAGCTAGTTTTTTATCATATCATTTGCCACCTACGTCATACTTATAACATCAATGAATAATAAACGATTAATATATTTGTTAATAACGGGGCTAAACGCGGTTATTCCACATACCTTTGGTGCCTGACGTTTCGACCAGGTTGCACCGGCCGTGGTCACAGGCTGACACAGGCACCAAAGGTATGTGGAATAACCGCGTTTAGCCCCGTTATTAACAAATATACTGATAGTATGCAGCGCGATAGTTTAAAAGTTAGTATAAACGATTAATGTATCAAATATCTCCACCGACCTTCAAAAATATCAAAACTATTTGGTCATTCATTGAATTGCAACCGAAACGTACAGAGCAGTGGTTCATAGTAACTCAGTAAGATTTGTTTTGATAATACATCATAAAACTATTAAATATTGGTTCGTTGAGTGAGACTACCCGCTACTGTTTTAATATTATTCTCTAAGTGGTAAGTAGATAGCGGGTATATAACAGGCTAAGTTTTGAAGCTTATTAACACCAAGCAATACATTATTAAATCTCACAAGACAGCTTATTTTTGTATTAGTTGTACTGGTATATCTACCAGTAGTGAGATGTTATACACATTGGGGTTTTTTGTGTAATGGGACTTTCAGAAGATTTTCTATATAAATTACAGCAAAATCTCTAAAGTTGCAGTAGTCACACGCGAAAAAAAAATTGTAAAAAAAAGTGTCGATCGTTTTAGCCGGTTACTTGGACCATCTAGGAACACTATTCATGGCGTAATCGGTTTGTTATTTCAGTGTTTAGAAGATGTTTAAACCCTGTTTTGTTTTGTCAGAGGCATGTGGGAATCATTCAATTGTGTTCTACATCCGGGTTATGATTGGTTCTTTGATTTTAATTTTAGACTTATTGGTCGTTTAACATTTCCTTGCGTTACATTCAGAATTTTTGTAAATGTTATTCTATTTAAGGGTACACAAAAACTTTACTAGTACAGAATATTTAACGATGAACATTGAACATTCAAGCCTCATAGACGATAAGTACACTGTAAAAAAGTTATAGAAATCCTAGATATACACATCCCAGAAGCAGAAAAAATATGGTGAGCAAATATAGAGATGAAAATGAAAGAAGTGTACCCAATGCGAGAACTCAGAACCAATTATCCTGGTGAAGGACAACGAAAAGCATCAGGTCTTTTTGTTGTGTTTTCTGCAAAACTTGGTCTAGAGACAAGAACAAGTAGAAGAATGATTTAAAACTCAAAACAATCTTTTCTATAGTAATGGAGTGGTTTATCTAGTTGACGCACGTCAACCTAGCTGCAGACTTCCGTTCTCATCTCCTTGTTATCTTAGACAAATATGACATATTAAACCAAACTTACGCATACGGTACCCTTCTACAATGGAATATTTATATAAAGGTTTAAAGTGTAACACCAGACCACAAAACACACTTATGTCTGACTGACAGTTGCCGCAAAGAATGTCTTTTGGCTCAGGTGATATTCTCGCTTATATTAATGTATTTTATATAACGTTGTGATAACATAGGAGATACTTTGATTTAATGAGTTAATGAATGTAAAACCTTAATGCAAGACAATGATGAAAAAATAATGTACATTTGAAATGCCCTTAATGCTTGATACTTGTCATGTCAACCAAAATATTTTATGTAATCTAAATAGCCTACATAAAGAGTTTACCAAATTTCTTGTTGGTTTTTCTCAGGCACGTCAACATTTAGAACTGGTCGTCATGTTAGTATATAGTAATTTGAAATAAGCAAAGAATTAAAATTTTGACATCAGAACCATCTGAATTCATCCGATGATTAGTTTAAAGGTTCCGAAGAGGTCTTCATGTAGAGATTGGCTAAGATAAACATACTGTGCTCCAATATATATTAAAATAGCCTTCCTGCATTATTAAGTATATTCGTAAATTCGTAAAGTTACACATAGTTCACTTAACCATTTTCTCCACGTTAGCAGCCATTTCAAAATCAATTTACTTACTTGCAAAGCTGATAACAGAGTACCGAAAAAAGAAAGAATAATAAACGCCGACCATCTTTAATAGGTGAGCCTGTCACTTTGGATGAACGAGTTAATAGACGTAATCAATTTGCTTGAAACCAAGTATGAGTATAAAAAAATACATATTAACTTCACCGGTCACGCGACCAAAGCTGTCAAAATTTACCTCTCACTTTATAGTGTTTGACTTTACCGCAACTTTACTGTATCAGCGTTGCAGAGATTAAGTAACTGTTAGCGAGTGAAAACTGCTCGTGAGTGGATATAAAAATATTGAAGTCTTGTCAATAACGTCTTATTCATTTGTGATGTTTTTAGATTTAGTAGTGAACAATTTGAATGATCTTGTTTGACTGTACTGAGTAGGTAACCCGTAAGAAATTGAAACTATAACAAGAGGAAGCTTGTTGTACATAGGCAACCTACCAAAAAAAAAATGTTAAAGGAAAGGCAAAAATCTATTAAAGGAAAGGGAAAACTTTTTATTGTTTCTCAACTTTCACGATTACCACTGATTGTTATGTATTACGTGTATATGATTGTTGCCATATCAGAGAAAACTAGACAAACAATGATATATTACAATTGTCTTCACACTGTTGAGAACAAATACATAATATTAAAAAAAAATGTATTACTGGTTACCGTAAAATACATTGTTCACACGTAAGCACCTAGTAGTACACAGTACTTATGCTATACTTCTTAAGCAGACTGCAGAGACGTTTCTAGAGTTGTCATAATAATTAAAATTTTTATCGAATGATTATAGATGCAATTCTATTCATTCGTATCGTACAACTTTGGCAAGTGCCGGTCGATGGTGCCTTACTTCGCCTTAAGACGTAAAGAGGTGGATTAATTCGTCAGTTACGAGCAGGTCACGGTGGTGTAGTTGGTAAACGCGTCTGGTGCGTTGTACCAAAAGACGCTGGTTCGAGTCCAGCTCGTGACCAAAATTTTAACACTTAAAAATTAAAATTTAAAAAAAAGTTGACTTACAAATTGCTTTTCATAATTGTTTTTATTGTCATGATAATGATTAAAGATTTGTTCTAGTACTTATAAACACTTGAAAACACGATATCCCATTTATTTTCCTAAAATTTATTTTTAATAATCATCTACAAATAGGTACTGCTTATTATGAAACCAGCAATCGTGTCCAAATAAGTTACACAAGTAGGGACGCGTGCCGTGGTTTGTGGTTGGTTATGCAGTTTGCTCCACATCTCCTATTTCAAACATAGTTTATTTTTAACATTATTAAGTGAGTGTAACCACCTATTTACATCGAACATTTAATTCCAATATAATTATTCCAGATTCCAATTAACATTCTCAGATTTTTGCCAATCCGTGACTCCCGACTGTTGTAATCCTCACTACTCGACAATTCAATCAAGTTCAAAGGTCACGGCTAAGGTCAAAGGTCACAGGTAAACTAACGTCAATATGACACTACTGCGATCTTTCCTCCCTTTGTAAAGTAAATCAAATTGTAACATTTCTATTTTCGAGCATTACGAAACGCTCTCTTTTAAATTACGTTTGATTGCGCAATACGAATCAAAACGCACCCCTTTAATTAAACTGTCGGCACTAAGTCAACTTTACTCTATACGTGGAACTAGCAGTTAAGTAATAAAAGCACATATAATTTACTCATGACATTGTCCCGTATTGTTTCTCGGGGGGCAACTAGCTACAATTTACAAAATGTTTTATGTTTTAGTGAAATGAATCATGCAATATGAGCTGTATTCTAAGATAAGAAAGAATCCAGATTGTCGACAATGTGGGTCTAGATACTATACCAATAGTAGTGTAGTTGGGACCATAAAAAAATGCAAACGTCTATAGGTAAGCTAAGGTATCCGTTTTAGATCAGGTGTGCTGTATGATTAGCTTCCACCGCAGTGGTATAACAAAATACTCTTGATACCTTGATAAACAACAAAATTAAGCTTCGTTTTGTAACCCGGCATTTACTGCTGTTCAAAATTTCTCAGACTAACCCCTTTTAAAAATAAGAGCAGCACCAGATTTTTAACTTACAGTTATATAAAATAAATTGTAGATTTTATTTTTTGCTCGAACACCTCTGTATGTCCATGCAGTGTAAACATCTAGGTGGGGGCCATGAACATTTCATAATAGCAAATTCACACCTTATCCCCGAAGGGGTGGCAGAAGCATGTTATACGCTCACATTTCACCGTGTGCATTCCTGTCAAACGTAATAGGTGGTGAGCCCATTGCCGTTGTTGAAATAGAGAGACGCAAATATGGCTACTTTTAACTCTAATTGGAAATATCTAAGGAATATTTTATTCGGGATAAGGCGTGATAGATAAATAATTTGAGAGAAATGTTTAATCTTGATATTTGCTAAATATTAGGCACCATGAAAAAAGAATATGAAAATATTTTTTTTTTAATTCAAAGTGAAGTAGCATGGTGTGTCTTTAAAAATATATTTTAAAGCCACACCATGCTACTTAATTTTGAATTTTTTAATTTCACTATCGTACATCAATCGCATAGTATGTCACTGAGCTGCAATAGCAGTGCCCAATGAAATAATAATCACTAATCAAACCAACGCAACGTCCATTCAATTATTTCTGAAAACTGGTGCTCATTAAAATAATAAAACAGCCGGAGGCGGAATCAAATTGAATGAAAACAAAAGCTTGGTTAATTCGAGGTGACTACCGTTTGATAAATAAATAAATAAAATAAATATTATTGGGACAACTCACACAATGCCATCTGATTCCAAACTAAGCAGAGCTTGTACTATGATAACCAGATAACTGATAAACATACTTAAATATTTCTAAATACATACATATTATAGATAAATAACACCCAGGCACAGAAAAAACTATCATGCTCATCACACAAAGTTTTATCCTGTGTGGGAATCGAACCCACGACCTCTTGCGTAGCAGTCGGATGCACTCCCACCGCGCCACAGAGGCAGTCAAAAAAAAGTGGACATACTTGTATAATATTGTAAAATTTACTAGATTGCAGATAGCTCTCAAAACTATAACGCGAAAATTGGATTATGTAGAAGACTAATCCTACTATTTGTATAAACGCGAAAGTTTGTAAGACTTGATGTTTGTTACTCTTTCGGGTAAAAACTACTGAATGGATTTTAATGAAACTTTACAATAATATAGCTTATACATCAGAATAGCTTCTATTTATACCGGGAACAAGTTCCTGTGGGAAACGGGAAAGGGCGAAGCCGCGGGCGTCAACTAGTTCTAAATATAAATATCAATATAAAGATTACCAATACACTGTATATATTTTCTAAATCTGCACTTTGAAGCTTGTAGTAAATTTGACTGATTGTTTTGTATTTTTATAATTATTAAAAGTACCGTCTGGTCATATTCTGCTTACTTTAAGAACATAAGTAATGTAGAGCACTACGTCCGCGGTGCCACGAGCGCAGGAATACCAAGCCTTAATTCATGATCTCGTAAAAATATAGCAATAAAGTTTAGCCTATATAACTTCTTATAACAAAGGCTATCAGGCAGTGATAGTCCTGTTGAATTCAGTTTAACCATTTCAAAAATTAGCCGGCACAAACAGACAGAGAAAAATACGATTGATTTTTAATTTAAATACCGTATAAACTTGATAGTATGTACTTAGTGAAAAGCTCTTAATTCGTAATTACAAACAGACACTTTAATTTTATTAATCTGTTTAGATTCTAGGTTATGTACCAACATTTTAGAGAATATGAGCTCTAATCAACAATAACCTGAACCAATTCCCAAATCATCATATCAGTAATTCACAAGACAGTTCGATGAAGCCTAGTCCATATGAGCGGAAACCCTTGTTTGCACAATAATAGCGTCCGTGTGTCAGCTCCTGAATGCAACCCCAAATGCAATTGTGTACATTCGTGCGAGGATTGAGTTACATAGAATGCGATGGAAACATTTGCATCCAGCGCTAGGAGCTCCGCAAACTATGGAGCGACCCCGTTAATATAATTATTAGTTCAGGTAAGTTAATATACTGAAGTGACTGTGTGATGTATCGTCTGCCATCTACACTATTGAATTTGTTTTGTAATATATCTGTATTGTAATGTATCAATGAGAAATAACGATATTATTTAATTCCTGATCTTGAAGTCAAATTTAAAATGATGATTTTTAATTTGACTTCAAGCGCGGTTTTATTTACTTTTTTTCTTATCTTCAGTAAAACAACGATAACAAATATTTTGGTTTATATCTTTCACATGGTTTTTACCAAAGGTTTCCCAAAAGACCAATAAATAAAAGGGTTAGTCCTATTCCATATCATTGAGAGGCTTTAGCACTATCCCAATTACAGTAAGTTTAAATGACAATTGCCAGCCAATAGCATACGTATGGAGCACTGAACCGTCCCCTATTTGGTGACCACTTGGTGGCACTGGGTGGTCATCCCGCAAATTGCTCTTTTCCAACAAAATTGTCAATAAAACTCATCTGATTCGCAGTTAAACAAGCGAGCGACATTATTAATTTATGCGCTGTAATATGGCGCAAATGTTGGCGTTATTCCGTGTAAATTATTAATAGTGCTGGGGTAAAAATTAAGCTTAAATCGAATGGGTAGTTTCGGATGTAACGTTCGTTTTATGTTTTCACATTAATATGCTGTTACACCCATCGAGCCCAACGCTTTGGTTTAATTGGAAATTGGCATTGCAATATGATTGTTCAATATGAACATCAATATTGTTATTGTGAGTTTTATTCTACTCACTAAATTCATTAAAGAATATAACGTTATCATACTAGGAGGCAGAAGCATGCAGTCCACCTCCCTATGGACATTTGTAACACAGGTGCTTGAAGTTTGAAATTGGACAAAGTGAATTTAAAGCTTAACCTATAAATTTGCTTGGAAACACGATTTATAGAAATAATATTACCATAAAAGAAATGCACATCTTTTGAAGACGAAACGTGTAACTGAATTGCTCCCTTGCGATTCACCTCTGCATTGTCTTAAGAGAAAAGCGATTACACAAATCTGAAGAAGCTATTAATCCGGCTCGCTGCCCTCGAATGGCATCATGGTTTGTTTAATAAAATCGCGAATTTACATATCAAAACCTACAAAGGGGCATAATTGGACCCGATGACTTAGAAAACGTAGTGGGTGAGGCGGGCTTGCCACCCCTTACAACAAACAAAGGAATTATACCCGCCTCAAGAAACTTTTAGCAATGGAAAGCTCCTTAACAAACAGACGCGTGTGTATCTAATGAAATTCCTATGGTTGCATAACATGCCCGTGTGAGCGCTGTGCGTTATTAGCGAAATTATTTCTCCGGGTAAAATCTTTGAAGGCGGTTGCTCTTTCGGAAAAGTTGTTAAGAAAATGGGTTGAGATCTTTTCGGGATTTCATTAGTTTGTAACTATGCGATGTGCTACGCGAGGCATCTAATTTATTAGGTAGGCGTAGCCAAGGGAACGAATGGGCAGCGAGCATTGGAAAATGGAACGAAACTGCCGAATCACGCCGCTTTGAGTCAAAGCCGCCACGACACGATTCGTTAAGAGACAAATGTTTGAATTCAATTCCAACAGTTTTTTCGTTTGTAATTAGTAACGGTATATTTACTCCGCATTCGGTCTACCTCTGTACGGTAGCCGTGTTTTTTTTAATAATTAATTTTGTTGTTAATTCTGGGAGCGTGCATTCAGAACAATTTGTTTGACCATTAGAATAAGTTAACGACCCGTTGACGGTTTGTGTTGGCAATAAGATATTATCCGGTACTCGAAAGTCTACATTCCCACACAGCACGTAAAGTGCCATTATGTTCGATGAATGAATGAAGTGCAAGCCGACGACATACGGGCATCTTATACTCTCTTTGCTCCGTTGAGGATATTGACACTTGTTCGTTGTCATCCGCTTTTGTTCTTTCACGTGTTAAGTTTCACGTATACTATGCGTACACGTGTTCGTGTAACACTTTTTTAGTGCTAGGTACTTTAAATATTTTTGATTTTTTTTTTTGCATATTGTCATTCACAAAACAAATAACAGTAACTAAAATATAAATTACATGCTTCACACTAAAAGTAACTTGTTTTAATGATGAACTGTTATGTACATATTTATTTTCAAAACAGTTACTCAAAAGGTATTATTTTTTCTACGTGATAAAAATGTGTACATATTTCCAGATACCTGGATGAAAACAAGCTGCAGGGTTTGAAAACAAATATTGGTATTGGCTGCCTTAGCCAGTGTAGTAGGTTTCTTATATCTCATAGAAACAAAATTTTCAAAAAAAAATTTAGTGATTTTAGTTACAGTATCCGGATATAGGGACAATCATATTAAGAAGTACTTTTCACAGAAGTAATACAAATAGAGACAAATGCACTGCGAAATCTCCGATATTCGACCCTGCGAAAACTAAACGTTACCCCAATACAAAAGGATAACTGAAGAAGATTAACTGTTGAATTTAATCTCAGTAATTTAAATTAAACTTTCTGTGTAAATACAACGAGGTATATTTATCATGGACGTAGTACACTGAAGTGTCTCACAGCGGTTTCGAATCGCATCGCAGTGGAAAGCTAATCGCGTCGCGCGCCATTCGCGCGTTATAATTAGTACAAATCGTCTGTTCCATGCTGCCGACCACAGAATCAACAAACCGTAGAGTTGCCACGGTGGTATATTCTCGATACATTCAAATTCAACAACATTTTATTATTGAAGATTTTTTTGTATTCGAATTTATGAAATGAGAATTCTCAAATGTTTTAGTATCTTTACGTATCTTAGTGCTATTTTAGTAATGAAATTGATTTATATTATGTTCTCAAATTCATAGTCGTGTAGGTTTTCATTCAATCACTCACTACAAGGAATGACAAAGGCTGTGCTAAGTGGAGGCAGATAATGATAATGAATTGAAGTAATCAAAATCTATTTATACCATCACGCTGTAAGTTTGATGGGGTTTGATTCAGAGAGGACTGATCGCCAGGCTTCGCGATCCATGCATACTTCTTTTGCTTCCTGCTTATTCAATAATCGTTTCATACACGTCTGAGTATCCAAGTACTATTGACCTTTCCACAATTTGCTCACGTGGTCTTCGTTTGTAAATCTCGATCTACCCTGACATTTTGTACCCTCTAAATTGGCATCAAACATTTACATAATTTTAAACTTAGGTATATGAAATGCAAGAAGTAGGGCGATAAGAATAAATACTCTAACAATCCTCAAAAATGGCCCAATAAAAGTAAGTAGGCACTAAACCTATTATGTACTGGTAGGTACAAATATCTTTATGAAGATGAAAACATATAGTTGTAAATAAACAAACATGAAAGTTCACAGTAAAATGTAACTTCCAATAATGTATTGATTCCCTGGTACATAAATTATGATCCTAACAAAAACTTGCTCTCCGAATAATAATCTAATTAGTAGTTACTAAATTTTCATCCTTATCCTGTCTAAACGTTTGTAAGCCGAGAGCTCTCCATGGAATCCAGTAATCTCGCGAGCTAATAGATTCGATAATTCATCGGTGCGTCTGAATCGATACAGAAGCTGAATGGATTGATGGCGCCTGTCTTAGTTGGTGAAACGTTCTACGCGTTTGTCACACTGGCTGCTACTGATATTCGAATTTTGAACTTTTATGACATTTTTTTGAACCCAATTTCGGAAATGGAACGCAACTTGATTTATAATATATGTAACTAAATAATATTTTATAAACGAATTTCAATATTTAGGTATTCGTCGTCTACCATCAAGATTTCCTTTTTCTGATTGATTATCCATGATCGAAAACCTAGAAATCACACATATCGAAATATTGGAAATAGACCATTATATTTTCCGGAATTTATTTTAAAATTTTAATTTGAAACACATTTGAGTATATCTCAATTGTGTTTCAAATTAAAATAGCCTTGAAAAAATTGCCTAGAAATATATATTGTTATATTGTGCATGAAAATTATGATTTTGGAATTGAATCAGTTGATATAAGTGGTCACAGAAAGCGTCAACCCGTGACCACCGTTGGTGTAATCCGGTCGTAAACCAGTCCTGATATCGTTCAAATTCTTAATAATTTCTACCATTTTACAGGTACATAAATCATAATTTAATAGTTAAGTACTATTTACAAATAGTAGATTCTTTTAATTTCTTGTAGGTTGGTAGGTAATGTTTCCTTGCTATTTCTAAACCTGAAACAATTAGGCATAGATCATCATTACAAATTATTGAATACTTATTATACTTCTTATAACTATACTTTGGCACCTTTTTTAACACTTTCCCATAACAGCGGAATCGTCCATAGTTTAGACTGTGTCACTAAGTGATTGGTCACGTCTCGGAATTGTCAAGTTTGGAACACATTTTTGTGATGAATAATGTCCGTTTTATTCAATTCTCTGTGGTCACATTCCAATGCTCGCCTCACTGACGCTACGGTTTGTATATTTTTTATCATAAAAGAGTACAGCTAAAGACGTTCAAATGCCAGTAAAGGCAGTAATTATAAAAAGAAAAAAAAAGAAATACAAATTGATTTTAAATTTTCTACAATTTTCTACAGGAACGAGTTCTTTAACCGATTGTTTGCTGATTTTACGCCGCAGTATTCATGATAGATTTTAGAAATAGGTAGATATACTTTTTTTAGCCAAGACCAAAATGATACCTACTGATGATGTTTTGACTTTCAGTAGCTTTAGTATCCTGCAAATTTGCAAAAGTACTCTTTTAAAAAGTAACCAACGCCTATAGCGAACGGAACAACAGTACCTACTTCTTGTAGAATTACAATTCCAAACAAGTAGCCAAGTTTTTCTTATTCTTTTATCCTCTTATGTACAATAAAACTTGCCAAGTTTTCTTGAAAGTTGAACAAAAATTACGGATCAATCAGTACTGCTAGTATGATGTCGTTTGTACCTACTCTCTTTTTTTGTTTTTTATCAGAGTAAAAAAAAAAGCAAAGGATTACTAGTTGTAATATGGTTAAAAATATTTCTACGTCTATCAGATTATCTCTATATCATCCAAAGCTTTTTTCTCTGGTAAGTCTATTTTTTCAATAAATGGCACTAATTGACCCATAAATGGTATTTTGTTCAACTTCTCAAAAGCTCTAAAGCCTTAAGTTTATGTTCGAATTTAAAAGCTTCCAATTTGGAGTTTGAGATTTCCTTCTACGTTTTTTGGATCATATATATTTTCAAAGTGTCTGCGATTTGGATCTCCTGAGCCATCTAAAGCTTTTCTATGACACTCTGAATCAGAGTTCTGTGTCATACCTCTTGGTGAAGACATTCACATCTACCAATCTATTTTCCTGTTCCTATTAATATCATGACCGCTTATTTACAAAAAAAAAACTAGTTAGAATACAAAAATAACATTCTTAAGCGCAAAACCTTTTTCGTAAGTTTTAAGTATAGAAACAATGCTTCCATAACTTTTCCTCGTAAGAAACCTTTCACAAGCCATTAATGTCCATATTCCGACCCCCTAAAGAGTTGAAAACACGAAATGGAATTATGGATTCCCCTAAAAGTCGCTATTAGAATTAGAAGCACAATTTATTCCGCACCAAGGACTAATAATTCCGAATTTCCTATTTACCAACATTACGAACAGAACTCTAAATAAACTTAAGCGAAGCTCAATGGATTACGGTAGGTATTGTGATTATTTATTAGTGGTATTAATTATTTTAGTGTGAAAGCATCTAACGTACTCTAAAGTGCATATCTAATGCTACACTGGCAATAAAACCGTTTACCTAATTGTGAAGTTTATTTGAACTGTAAGTAGGAGTAATGTAGTAATGCAGTAGTACTGTGTGTAGTTGTATAGTTTCATGTTTATTTATTTCAGTCATTTTAATCAGATTAAAAGTCCTAATTGTCTAAAGTATTTATGAAGGAGAAGAAATAAGTTAGGCTCTCTGGCTTCTGTCAAGCCAAAAAAAAATGTACTATAAATTTTATTTAGACTTGAATTTCAATAGCTCTTCGGAGTGGGAGGTACTATTCCCGAATGAAACTGACCCATTTAAGTATGTTAGGAAAAATCTCGATCACACACAAATCGTAAAAATTACGATGTATGACATAAATAGATATAAATTGTGTTTTATAAATTCTTAAACCTATTTACTTTTTAAATAAATCAAAAACCAAAGACAGAAATTTCTCAAGCACGTCAAAACTTCTAAATTATTTTAAAGGCCAACGGAGACATGCAAACACATTAATTTATAGGCATGAAAATAAACTTTTTAAGTCTAACAAACTTTTACATTAAGTCCCGAGCCGGGAAACCAATTATTGTTACATCTATTACACCACCGTAATTTGTTTGTTTACCTTGGAGCTTTATGTTTTTTTTTTGCTATGTTTCCATGTAAAACAGGCAATAGACCGTAGTGCCATTGATATTAAAAATCCAGTCCAGTCCAGTTTTAAGTCTTGTGTCTTATCGTATCGTGACGGAAACCTTACTAGGTTTTTCTATGAAAATTTGGGAGTGATAAGACAAACTGGGTTTCACGGCAACATATCACTTTCCTACACTCAGTGATGTTTTTGTACTCCTTAAGACTATAAATTTGTAATATTACTCAATAAAATTAAATTAAAGCTACCATGCACCTTTCTTAAAATTTACGCCCAAACCCCTGTCCGATTTCCCGATTATTCGATATTTGAAATTGATTATTCAAAATTAAACGCTCGATTGAAACAGTCGCATTCAGAATTTAAAAATACTAAATCGTAAATCTATTATAAGTTATAAAAATATATAAAACAAGGTTCCAATTTGCAACAATGTTATTACAACCAGGTTCAATAAACATATCAACGCTGCCTGTCAAATAAAGCCAACAAATATTTTAATGGCCACATGCATCGACCCTTTATATTGGCAGTATAAAGTTGTTCGGTGAACGTACAAGCATGGTCCGACGGACCAACCCTTGGACGCAAGACAATGTCTTAGACTGTCGTATAATATAAATCTAGCAAGTTATCGTCCACAATAAACAGTCGCGGTGGAAGACTATCGCCAATTCCCACGCAAAGTTACTGTTAATAAAAGCAACAAAATTATATATTCAAGAGTTAGGAGGTGGTGGTATGGCAGTTAGAGCTTTCTACGTGGTCCGAGTTACAATGCAAATTGCCGAAGAGGGGTGCGCCGATGCCCTCTAACTGTGCGACTCGCAAAGATGGCCGTCGTAATGGCGAAATGAAATTATTAAGCATTGTCTTGTGAAATCGGCCGCAGTCGACACCTGAGACACAAGCCGCAACCACTTAGCATGGATACTCCACCACCGTCGCCGATGTGCCGCGGGGTAAAGGCGCACTCACACCATGTGCTATAACAACATGGCACTTTAATGTTATTCTCAGCTTTGTATCTATAATGTAGTGTAGTTATGAGTCTTGACTCAAGATATTATTACGAACACTAAAACTATCCTAATTTAAGCCCATATTTATCGAATTATTTTATAAATAGCAACTTAATTTGTTTGATATTTCAACATAATAACTCGATGAGTACCTATTATTTTTCTGTAAATATTTATATCTTCTTTTATGAAAGAAAATTATAGTTGGTAAAATATTACTGAAAAATTGGTACGGAAGCACCTCCACAATTTTATAACGCCAAGACATTACTTACGACCCTCGCCTGAAAGCTTTGTATTAAAATTTAAATCTACTTTGCAAAGTGTATTTTATACACGTGCTCTTGCAATTTTGATCGTTCATAAAGCTCCAAATAGCTCTTATTATTACGCTTTACCTTTGCGGTATTGGGTGTTACACATCTCTCCCCAACCATTTCAGCTAACATTATGACTAAGTCTCCTATGAATTTGATATGCATAATGTTAATATATTATAGATACCTTAATTACTCGTTTGTGGTATATTCGTGGTGTGGCTCACATTTATCTCTATCGACTTATCATTAAGCAGTGTCGTCGTAATATCTTTACATCTGTCTGTTGTTAATTGAAAAATAAAACTTATCATCAGTATCGATTGAAACGGAAATGGCCATTAATTCACGAAATGCGAAATCGATGTCAAAAACGTGTCTTACAAAATTAATTTTTAAATTTGTTTTCGTCAATAAAGGCCTGGATCTTTACTTATTGTCCAAGTGAAATTCCTCTTTAATCCAATGCATACCCACTTCGTGTTTTTAATTTGACATAAAAAAACAGCTCTGAGTCGGTGATCAATCAAAACTCCCGCTTGATTCTTTTTCTATATTTCATTGCCACATGCTTTCATTTATCCGTAACCGCTATACATGAAATGTTATAATTTTGTTTGTATAAAAGAAGCAAACAAATATTTATTTAAATGTTTCAATTCATTTTGCAAACTGATGCGAAAATTTATAATGTTAAAATACATGTATGTAGATAGGTACTTTATGTTAGTGTATAATATATTTGCATTATTTAGCATAACTTGAATATCTGAACCTGGATACCGAGAAGAATAAGGATATCAGGAGGGTGGGGAAGAATATGGCGGTTTCTAATTTAATCATTTTCAAGTATGATTCCGATTGATTTTTTCGTTTCACACCACATGTATGACAGAGACAGTCAATTTTATTGCATATTGTCTCTTTATTACATAGTCCCATATAAATTTAATTGTTAAAAATATATCTGATCAAATTACTGATATCAAATACCTACTCAGCTGCATCCCATACATATCACATCTTAAAAATAATGTAACAACATATAACGAAACGATATCAAACGTTTGTAATAGGTGAAAAACGTTAAACGTTCTTTGGTCATATTTGCTTTCCAAATAACTCATACTCGTAATCTACTTGCAATGAGAATTCAAAGCAAGCATTGGTTTCATTCACTAGCGCGGTTTAATTTTATAAGTTTAAACATAAAGGTTGCTTGGAGATGACACACTGATGCGCACTAGACAGAAACAGGGTGCAAAAAATGACGTTCTCGAAGTTAAAGGTCGTAAAAAATCTAACTCACATGGTCTTACGATATCATTTGAAAGGTTGGAGACAAACCAATGTTTTTTACTTCAATGATAAGATTATGCAATCCTTAGTCGACACCGGCAATCTGCACTAAATCCTATTTTAAAAACACGCCACAGTGGTTTTTAAAGGATGCTCTTGAAACACTCCTACACTACTTATCTACACAAGTTTTTCTGTAAAGCGACTATTCATTTTTTCCAGTCCTTTGTACCGCATTTGTAGTGACAATTTTTGTCTCCTAATCCGATTGTAATTGAATTTTCTTACACAATAACCTTTTACACAATACTGTTGTTAGGAGTGTTACATAAGAACCAAAAAAATTTGTGGGAGATATTTTCGTATGCATTTACATTATACCAATAGACATTAAATTAAACCAATAGACTAATTATTGTGACATATTACTCGATCTTTCTTGTATCTTCACAACGTTCGGAAGCAACAGTAACACACTCTGAACAAACAAAGAAACACATTACAAAGCCATAAACCTAACAACAAAGGCACCGACGAATACGTGTTGAAACTGATCCATCATGTCTCCTTTTAAAATAAAAAAACTCATAAGCTACACACAACAGATGTTTTCATAAAAAAACGACCCCTATCAAACTCAAAATATAAAACCCTGCTGTAATTACTATTAAAATAACTGCAATATCGTAAATGATATTTTCATTATAAATATTTAAATGCAAATAAAATTCTGATGTATTAATATGTTCATAGTTGTAACAAATTGAGGTGGAGCTCACGTCAGGACGTTAATTTGGTATCACAATTTTGCCTACATTTGACAGGTGCTTGGCCTTTTGCTATAGCCTTTTAAGACCTCGTTGATGATCAAGATTATTATCAATTATAAACTTTCATTCATTTTTCAAATATATTTGGACATCAGCTTGCTCATAATTCTCGTTTTAAACGTTATCTGTATTGCTTATTAAAATATTGTCTTAATTTATTTCTGAAATTTATTTTGATGAATGATAGTATACATTTAAATAAGAACAATAGGTAACTACTTGCTTTCAGTTTATTTTACTATCTATTGGAATACAAATTATGGTGCATAACGGGATTGTTATGATTATCACTAATGAAACTGATATATATATGAAATACAATCATCAATATCTGAAAGTAAACATAATACCGACCAATAAAGAGTTGAGCATATCAACATGCAAAATTCCAATTAGATTCCAAACGTATGATTGTGATAAACCAACCGTTATTGAAGCCGCTTATCTACGTAATTAGAAAGGAACTAAGCTGTAACCATTTGTGTTTATGGGAACATTCGTGTGTTGTACTGACATGTTCTGTGATAGCAAAGGGGAAAACTGTTTTTTTATATCACGGATTGATAGTAAGTACCTAATAACATAGCTAATAAACCTTAGATGGCTTTAGAACAACTATTATATATCAGATTTCACTACTCACAATGTCATAATAAATATAGAGGATAAAATATTGGATTTTCGACTTTCTGCTAAGCTTATTTGCAAGTTAGTCAACTGCTGACTGTTTGGACGAGACTCTAGAGAAGGCACCTAAAATGAGGTTTGGTAATCCAACAGTATTCGTTTCAAATAGTATCTAAAAAGAAACTTAACCACAGCTACTTATAATGTGCAATAAAGCAGGCGCCAAAGGTAGGAGCCATGGCCGGCATTTAACAATATTGGGCCACCTTCGCCTCCTTCGCCAGCGAGGTGCTGGTGGCAAAAAGATAGGAGTTGCGGGTGCGGGAGCGATCAAAACGCACGCTCCCGTCCCGCCGGCAATCTCGTGCTGGGCGAAGCTACGGCGCGCCCCCGACTAACTTACGGCCGTGAGCGGAAGATCAGGGGACTTCAACTACATTGGCCTACTGGCGGTTGGCGACCTTCGTGCTCCGGGGTGCCTTCTAGTGCTCGCTCGATCGCTCTCCACCCTCTCAGTTCTCAGAGGACCTTTTGGAGACGGCTCGAAGCAGGCATAGGCTAATATCTTTCGGCAGCACATCTAGCCCCCCGCGGAGCCTCATATTGCGGCATTTCCTTAACCGGGCCGTGGTGAATAGCCTTCAGGCCTAGCCTACGACCCGGTTGGGAATAAAGCGTAACAAGCACCGCGGGGTTTAGAAAAAAGGATGGCCCGCACAGGCTGGGAGTCCCACACACCGTTCCTGCTGCCCCCGCCTGCAGTAGGAATGGAGGCGCAAAAACTCATTCCCGCGCCAAAAAAAGGTAAACTAATATAAGCTTCTGGTATGGGATCTAGGTAACAGATAAACACACTTATATATTTCTAAATAAATATTATACATAGAATAAAACTCAAAATTTGAAACATACATTCGCGAATTCGACCCAGGAATCGAACCCGAGACCTTAATGTGCAATATGTAAGAACCAGAGGCGAAAATACAAACAAAAATGCAATCTTTACAAAATCTACGCTTATTTCATCGATAGTTGCCATTCTCTCAGACAACTTCAACAACAGCCTCATATCGCACATTAAAAAATAAGAAACAGTCTAAGCTGACATCTAAATGTTTCCATCGAGTTTTATTACTCACTTTCTGAAGAATATGCCAGCTAAGAAATGTCATATAAATTGTACAGAATTTGTTATATATAAATGAACGACAGCAAGTGGATTAAGTGTAATGTGTGCAGTCGTTAACAGAGAAATTCAAAAAATTATCTACCACGGATTCCGGTACTTTCCACCCACCGCGAATTCGTCAGAAGGGAATAAGGCATCAAATATTCAATTTTAAAACAGCCGCTAAAAGCGAAACGTCATCGCCTACACAAACGCAGCTGGGACTTCACGATTTAGAAATTCTGTTACAGATGGGGACACGCACTCTACTCTGCACAAGAGATAAGTAAAAAATTGTATTAGCAAAGTGAAAAACATAAATGAAGATGACAACAGTAATGTTTTAGATGTCGTCAAATTACCTTCCTTAAATGTTTAGAGGGCGTGTTGGTGACACAACAGAAGTGATTCGAGTCCCGTGGAAATTGTTCTGTCAAGAACAAGAAAATGGCACGACGAGTAGGAAAAATTTCATTAGCGCCAATCAAAATGACGAGGTCTAAAATGAAGTTCGCAAAGACAGTCGTAATCACGGAGTTCAGCAGGCACCCCCTCGACGTGAGGTCTTATTAAAGGAATAATATTTACAAAACGAGACGCCTCAGAAATCCCCAAATTAAGATCTCGCTGAAACCCGCCCAACTTCCACAAAGTGGAATCATTAAATTAAAAATGTAAACTTTTCTCTTAGCAAGGTAATGGGCATCCCAATGTAGATAAATAGATGGAATAGCTGCAAAAAGGAGCATTTTCCTGTTCATTAAATTTTTCCTTCGCTTTTTTTATTTCGACCCCTGGTGCTAATTTTGTTGGAATTCACGCCCCTTGCTCCACCCGGTGGGACTCAATCACAGAAATTTTATATCCGGAATTAAATAAGTACCCGACAGTATTACGAACGAAATTTAATACAAGCTTATTTTTAGCGGTGTATCTTTCCTAATTAATCAGCTATTTTATTTTATGTTTTATGAAATTTAAGTAAAGCCTCCAACGACGACAAAGTCTACAAGGAGTCAATATCTGTATTTAGGAATGTTTCAAATTAAAAAGAATTGGTTAATATCTAGAGTACTCCTCTAGATAATAGGGTTAATGTCTAGAGTACTCAACCAATTTTCCTCTGTAGCTAAGCAGTATCAATGGAAGATCTACTTCTAGATGAGCAGTATCAATGGAAGATTTAATAAGATCAGATACTGCTAGGTATGTGCGGAGTAGAGGCCCTGTGACATAGACATTATATTAAAGATACCCTCTAGAAAAAATAAAGTGTAGTTTATAAAAATGAAATGTTTTAATAACATATTTGGTACTAAATGAATGGGGATTAGTATATGCAATTTTAGTTACTTTTTGGTTTTTAATTAGTAAGAGCGCCATTTTCTATAAACGGGATTTAATTTCTGAACCTCTACCTCTTAAAAGGTTGTTTTTGATGAAGGTAAAAAAATAAAATCTGAATGGATTCCATGAGTGGTAATTTAGGAGGGTGGTAAGGAATAACTCAATAGTCTATATTAGTGAGTGATTACATTTAGCACGAATGTCAGCGATCTCAGTAGCAAATGCAATTATACTGTCTAATATTCCGTCTGCAGCCAACACGCGCTCCCCTTTAGCTTACGAGGATCCATTAACTGTTAGCAAACCACTTGAAAATAGTTTTACTCTTATTTTTGAACTTTTTAGTCTTATCAATTAAAAAGTGGTAAGTAAGTGATATTTTTTGTAATGCTCTAATAACTAATAAAAAAGGAGAACGCGATGAGGTTCTTCTAAGATTTTCGTGGACCAATTCAGCCTCATCTGCAAGTAGTGCACCTGCCGGCTAATGGAGGGAAACTACACCCAACAAGGAAATAAACTCCTGTACGAGTTCATTTGGCCACAATACCAAACACCCTCTCAATATAAATAAGGAGAGACCTACCTCCAGTAGTAGACTGCAGGCGGCAGACTTGATTGATTTAGTCAAAACAATCTAATTACTGGAATCAGTAGTTGATGATCGCTTTAATCAATATGAAATTGTAGAAACTGAGTTTAAATAGGTACACGCACCGGTTTCTCTTTTTATTCACATTGTCAACATACCACAATATCTTCTCATTTCTACATCAAGTTTCCTTATAAGATATTGATTGCAGCAAATAAGGAAATCGAATTATTCAATGTCCGCCCCTCATTTGTTTCCAGTTCCCCTATAACAGAGATGAAGAAATTCTTTCTGAGTTTTCGATTACTTGTCCAATTAATTTTATAGATTCATTTGTCTTAGACGCTTTGAAATATGCACTGCAAATATTTAACGTTTATTTTTGCAACAGAAATTTCGCGCTTCGACCCGATTCATTGCTTTCTTCTTTGATTTTTGCATGGCTGGATTCTTAATGTTTCATAGATTACTGGTATTTGCTGATCAAATATTTTACATATGTGTTACTAAATCTAGAAGCTTCCTTGATCGAAAAGTATTTATGCCACTCAATAAAGTGTAAAGACTTGTTTTCAGTGAAAGTAGTAGGTAGAGGAAGGATTGGGACAGGTATGTGAAGTGTTAAGTAATACGAGCAGTTGGGGTATTGTGATAAGAGGGAAAGTTTACGTTCCGTTTCTCATCACGCCTCTGCGCGCAAGTGGGTGAGTGTGGTTACTGGCCAGAGCAACGCACCGGCCATTCATGACATAATTGGCAATCGGGCTCATTAAACAGATGTATTTTCACATGGTGAACATGTTAACACCTCTATGGACTCGTAATGTGTTCTTTACCGACGGGCGTTATATTCAAACGCTTGGTAGCACATTTGTTTCAGTTCCAAGCCTGTAAAGTATAAGGTGTAGAAGGTAATATGTATTTGAAGCAAAGTTTGCTTTCTGAAGTGTTATAGTGGTTGAAATGGCCAGTTTAACTGACAAGATCATCAAACACTATACATCAAACAATATTTTGAATTCTGCTTACGCATGATTACGTTTGTATCAGAAGAAGTAAGCATTAGGATCCGTTCAAAACTTTTGTTGCAGTTGCTTCTAACAATGCAGAAGCCCAAAAAAACTATTGTTAGGTGCTCCTAGTAGCCAAATCCCTAGACTTCAAATCTAGATAGAGCTTGGAGGCAACTGAAAATACACTACAAAGTGAACAGTTTTCACAGTAAACACGGTCATGTTGTCAAAAGGATGTTACTCTGACCTTATTGAATTCACAATTGGTTAGAATACAGATACAAAGTTGTCAGTAGTTACTGATAACAATACTTAAGTTAGTAGTAGTGGGGATAAAAGCCTTCAATTACATTCAAACTTGTAACTGTGACTATGATAAATCAACAATTGAATAGCCTATTATCGTTTTGACCAATAGCATAACAGCTAGCCATAGTGTATCAAATTACGAATACATCGAGAAATCAAGGTGACGTTTTCTGCTACTCTTTACACGATTACCAAATGAATAAATTTTAATTCACTAACAATGTTTTTAAGCCTTCGCGATTGTCAGTCATATTTATGAAATTTTGGGTCTTATTCGCGACGTATATTATTAGGTACAAAGCCTACCTTATACTTTCCAACGTTTTGACCACACCAGCAGTCCCTTACATATTAGTCATTATATCTGTTAAAGATTCGAATTATAACAAAGTGAACTGTAATTTTAATAATGTTTGGTATAATTTTAATTGAGCGAGCAGTAACTTTAAATTGTAAGTTAACAATGAGGTGCTAAGTGAATACATTTTATTAAAAGTTGCAAGTTTACGCATGGACGTGGTAGTATCTATACCTACAGACGATGGACATGAAGATGTGACCATATTTTCCTCAGTTGGAAACTCTGTTTTACTACTTTATATTATACTTTATATTTATATTATAGTACTTTTGTACGTAGTAAATTATTATTTAATAATTTAATAATAATATACTACGTACAAAAGTACTGAATACTGTAAAGGATTTACTGTTACAACCAACAGAGTTTCCAACTGATGGAACTGTGATTGGAATCTAATAAATATCATCAAATATGATGATATTTATTAGATCAACTTCAGAAAACTCTGTTGGTTTGATTTGTTATATATTTTGCATTCATTTAACTACCTCTAGAGAAAAGGTCTTGAATAAATTCTCTTTATAAATAACGTTTTTGGAGGCGATAAAAATTGATCAAATTACGAAGTGCAAAATTATTTCTGCTCATTAATTCATATTGTGTAATTATTCCTGTATGAAGTACTTAAAGGGCAGAATTTACACACAAATGCACACGTCATCAAATAGCACAGTCCAACACTTTCTTACATTAGAGTGAACACTAGTCAGTTGGGTCTTATCTTCAAATCACTCGACATTTCGTTTCACTTCGCATATCACACATTGGCATTAATTGTACAAAATTTGTTAACATACTACGTTTCGGTGATTCAATCAACATCACATAATAACTTTACTAATTAATTTAAATTTATTAATAATAAAGGAAACTATAATTTTTAAAATTTTTACGTCTACAAGCGGTCGAAACGTCAGGCAACAAAAGTAAGTAATCTTAAAATAACCTCATTTATTTCCGTAAAATAAATATACTTATAAATAGAACAATGTGTACAATAGTTTCTAAATTATTTGAAGTAGTTATATGACTAATTAAAAACATAATAAAATTATAAAAAACACATTGTGGACCAATTCCAACTATTTTTAAAAAACGTAATGTGGACAATATAAACAATGCACTGTTTAAGAATATATTGTACTTATGACTACTTCACGAGAATCTCAGTTTTGTATCATTGTCATGTAAACAATAATCCTTAAATTTGCTTTGTATAAAAGTGTTTCTATTTGGACATCAATAGACATTTGAATAATATGTCGACACCTTATAAAGAGTGGAACATCAGAATAAGACCCTTTACAAAATCATTTCCATTCCGCTTTCCGAAGTGAAAATTGCCCACCGACGGTCAAAGGGGTAACGATTTAGTGTTTATTTGAATTCCGCCTTTGTTAGTTTAAAAGGCGTTAGAATGTAAACGGATCCTTTGTTGTGATTGCCCTGTTTTGTTCTGAACCGTTTTGGTTTATTGTTTTGTCGTTTGCACTTATTTTGAACGGACTTCCCTTGTGACGTTTCAATTTACAGAGCGTATGGCGGTACTGTTAGAAATGGACCCTTTTATTGACGTTCATAGTACTAAATTTTGAGATATTTTGTAGGTGTATTATTTTATTACAATTTTTTGCTATTAACTACACTATGAATGTTACAATCCTTTGAGGTCTAATATTTCTAGCTCATATTTTACTTGCCAACTATATCAGATCAATCAATATTATAAAATACAATATGAAGATAAAGGGATATCACAATACAAATGAAACATGGGTGTAAAGCCCCCTTCCAAGATCTGCGGGACGCAAATGTTCTGACCTGTTAGCGGTGCACCGGCTAAGTAACGGACGCGGCTACGACGCAGGCCCTTACGGGGTTTAGAGATTTGGAAGCAGTTGTGCTAACCGCACTCTTCAGATTAAGTAAAAAACATGAAACAACAAAGCATATTTGAACTCTTTTCACTGTTGAAGCTTACTTGTTTGGGCTTACAAGTTCTTTATCTATATACCTACTGGGCTATACCGTAGTTAATAGGTATGGCGTAGTTTATATTAATCTTTCTCTAAAGACAACGAGTTCATTATGTTGACATTACACTTGAGCAGTATTAAAAAAAAATTATGAGAGACCTTTTTGGGTTTGTGATAATCAAACTCGAATACATTTCTATCTTAATACTCTGAAATGGACAGGATTATTTTAATAATACTGATGACGCATTACATATAAGAGGAGATTTAAATGCCATTAGAAAGAAGTGATACTATAAGATATTTTTGAGTCTTATTTCAAAAGCTATTGATACAAAAGCTATATATTTATAGCGTTTGATTGTGTATTTCAAGATTTTTTTTTACTATTTGCTATGGAGTGTTTAGAGTTTGTCGGCTTAGAATAATATGAACAGGTAATTTGTGCGCATATTTTTATTGCATGGTAATGAATAGGCAATCTAAACTAAAATAGTATAATTTTTAACAAGTAATAATTTGTTTCTTTAAATCGCTATTTAGAAGCAATAAATCACACTACATACATTACATGTGAACGTGTATATTGTAGACACGATGTAATTCAAACACGCACAAAACGAATTTCTTGCAACAAATGTAATGTATCCAATAATATATATTGTCAATAACAGTGACAGATATAAGATAAAATAATAAAACTTAAATTCTTACTATATTTTAATAACAGATCGCATAAATGTAAATTTAACAAGCAATGATCAACCAAAACGGGAGATCAGAACATTCAACGCGTTTGTATTCCCATTGTAGGTACCGCAGCATGGCATCAGACCTCATTGAGGCCTCGCAGTGGGGAGCCTACAGTAGCCGAACAGTCTCTTTTTATACAAGCAACGTTTTATCAAACATTTTAATGGCCGGATTTATAGAAGCAACAAAAGAAGTGTGCCAACGGAGGCGTTAAATCCTTTACGATTTGATGATGATCACGCGTTTGTCATTGGTCCGCACTCCTAGCTTGTCAGCGGTCATGCGTGAACTCGTATATTGAAATTTATTTATTGTGTTTTGAGATCAGAGAATCATGTAAGTTACTTAAGTATTTTCCCATCAAACTTTTTAAAAACAGTTGTTTTTGTTGAAAATCATGCAAATGGTTTAAATATGAATTTAACAATTATATTTCTGTGTGTTTAAGTTGGTTACTACTTCACTTCCAAACTTGGATTCAATATGGAATGGAGCTAGCTGACACCCTGAATTAATATCCCTGTAACAAATATCGGTGGGATATCGCTGGGAAATTGGTACAGGAAAAAAATACCAGAAGCCTCGGGCGTCCTGTAGTCTAATTTACGCTAAAACGATCCTCAGTCGCTTATTTACTTTTACTTCCGAACAATAGAGAGTACTTTTATCACCATGACTAAAAAAAATCTAATAATCCAATATCAATTACCTTTTAGTGTTCCGAAGTATACATGGAATAGGTACTTTGCTATATCTGATCGACCGTCTAGCTCAGACACTCTTTTTAGTAAAAGAAGCTGTAATCTGATAAAAGTACTAATATTATAAACGCGAAAGTTTGTAAGTATGGATGGATGTTTGTTACTCTTTCACGCAAAATCTACTGAATTGATTTTGAAACTTTATAATAATGTAGCTTACAAATCAGAATAACACAAAGCCTTTTTTTTTTCGGGATTAAGTTCCTATTGACTACCCCGTCAGGGATACAGCGTGAAGATAGTTAGTTTTTTAAGTTCCCGTGTGAAACGGAAACGGGAAAACTTCATTACGCGTGTGGAGCCCCAGGTGTCAACTAGTGATAATAGAAAAATACATTATTAGTAAAAACAAAATATTCAAATATAATCTTGAACACAATTTCTTTTAGGGTACCTCCGCTACACTTAAAATGGGGATAGAGTTTAATTTCCTTGACTACTCTTGGTGTTTAATATCACAATACAATACGCCTATGATAGTAGAATATCGAAAAAAAAAAAAAGAAAACTATCACGGTTAGTACTTATTTTATAACTTTACAAGTTGATTAACTGTGAAATCGAACTTTATAAAATTTAATATTATTAAGTATTGAAAGAAACTACCTACGTTGCGGATCACACGCATTTGGCTGGTATTTTATATTTCTTCTGTGGCTGCAACACAAAAAAGTTACTATTAGGTCCATTTTCTAAAATATAGTTTTTTTTTATGAAACAATATGAATGAATTATTCATTTTCTTTCATAAAATTAATGGGCATTAAAGTGGCGGAATATTGGTTATGCAATTTGTTTGTTTCCACCAACACAAAGAAGAAGCCATAGGTACCTATCCTATGAATGAGTTACATTCATTCAACAACTAAAATCTGACTACAAAGTACTGAAAAATCTGTAATAGTAACAAACAAAGTAAATTACTTTATATGTTAATATTACTGATTTTTCGTCATTTAAATAATCAAGAAATAAATGAAAGAGGTTAATTGTTTAAAAATCTTCTCTTTCATTGAATCCAAAATTTTTTTTTTAAATTTTTTATAACTAACATTATTTCCGCTTTGGCCGTCATCGCACGGAAGGATGAAAATGGAACTAACAACGGCGACGGATCTCTTAGGTAGGTAGAATATTACATTAGCGTTGCGGCCACAAATAAATATACATACTTGTTTTTTTTTCTTGCATTAGATTTATCACGCAAGCGGATTAGTTTATTTCCACGCAATTGTATTGTAACAACAAAAGAGTAGTACTACTTTTTCTATTGTTTTTTTTTAATTATTTTCATATAAAAAGTAATAATTTTTTTTAAGAATTTGATTGTAATGTGAGCAGTCAATTAATACTGTATTGCTATTAGTATTAACAAAATTGTACCAGTTACTAAGGTTCTTATAAAATATTTATTACTTACCTGTGGAATTGACTCCCAGGATGCCTTATTTGGTACGAAAATGAAAACCACAAACACATTCATGCTTATAGAACTAAACGTAAACAAACTACCGCATTCAATATTACTACACGATTACATACAATGTAAATTTATCTGTGACTGTCAGTATTAAACAACGTCTAGGGTGTAACCTGGAACCAAAACAACGACATCTAACATTTCACCCACAAAAATTCCAATTACATATAGATACAGTAAAATCATAATCACACCATTGAGACATTAGGCAATCGAATGAATAAGGACTGATTCACGGACCAATCAAGCATATATGAAAAAATATTGTTTCACTTTTAATTCCAATGACAATGAAATGGGACCTACCTGTATAGAGGTCGAAATTGCGAAACATAATAAAAAATATAATGAAAAATTAAAACACATCAATAAGCAATTTTGTTGGTAATATAATACTGTCTGTGAAAATCCTGCGTTGCGGGTGTAACGTGTGGTCTTCCAGGCTACCCCCTTGGCGCGCGAGCAACCGGCACAGCGACCGAGCACGCTCGAACGTTTCCGAACGCAACCAAACCCGGCCGAATGAAACCGAACGCGGGATGTGACTGAGTTAGCGACATACCTGTCTGGCGCTTTCATTGACAGGCACCTGAAATGAAGAAAAAAATCGATCCAATTCGTTGAAAATATTAAATTTCGATAATTTTGGTATTCTATTGACACAGATAAATTTACATGCAAAATGTATCGTACATAGGTTACAATATTAGTTTCGCCTGATGTCTATTCGAAAAAAAATGTCTACAATGATCATTTCATAACAAATGTTATTCCGTCTACAAAATTAAAAGTAAATAAACTTATAAGTATAAACAATAATGTGGCAAAAACAGTTAAAAATAACAATGCAAGATGTATTAGGACAGTTGTTAAAATATGGGGTAGCATTCAGCGGCTTGACTCCACGGCTACGATGTTATTGTGCGCTTGCACGCGATCTCTCTCTCGTGTTTACATTCGCACACTACATCAAATACAATATGATTCGTTTTAAATCAAGTCTATAAAATTATAAATCGACATCTACTCTACAGTGTTACGATAGGTAACTGTCTGATGATTAAATAGAGGTGAGTTAAAACGGATGAGGTAAATATACATTAAGTTATATAATCTAATTATCTTGAAGTTCTGTTTCTCTCTCAAAAAGACTACAATTAATTAAAAACAAATTGTTTTTAATTAATTGTAGTCTTTTTTAATAATTAAGTACAATATTAATAAAATAAAAAGGTAATTGAGTCATAAAATGATAGTAATCAATTAGATATATTATTATGTATACCATACTAGCCAATAAATTTAGATTAATATTGAATCATTACAATACACAGACCCCTCCCGATGGACAAATTTATTAGATTATTACCGGCCGAAATCACGCAAACGGAATCGTAAAATTAAAGGAAATCAATCCCGTAAAATTGAATCCAATTCCCTTAACATCATTTGATTACAACAAGGGTATAACACACGTGATATTGATGGTACTTAAACGTAGAGAAATATTCATAGCAATCAATTGTAGTAATTTTTTTGAACGTTCTTATTACAATAAGTAATGAAAATATCAAAGCACCAAAAAAGCTCCTTTAAATAGAACAAATGTATCCAACAATAAAATTGTACGTTTTGAATAATGTGGCGCAGAGTAGCAATTCAGACAATACTTTGCTTCGCGTGTGAACGGCCTCCGATGACTAAGGTTTTATACTATTTTGACACATACACTTTTCTCGTAGATATTGTAATCGGTGGCAGTCACTACGTTCCGACGCATACACGAAACAAAATCAAAAGTCACCTACTCGAAAAAAACAATCTATCAATATTAGAACACAAAAAATATGCAAGTCAGTTAATAATCCCGAATCGGCAATCGACAATGGAAATAAAGTCACAGTCACTTTTTTAATAATGGCAACACAGTTTTTCTTTTTATTGCCACCCTAGGTTCATTTGACATTTGAACTAGCTGATGACTTAGCCGCCATGATTGATTGTCGCGACCCAGTAAATGAGTGCAATTTACCGTTTATTTTCCATTCTATTCAATGTTTGTTATTGTTAACTGCATTAAATTTTGTCTCATAGAAATTACAATCATAGTTTCATAATAAGCTAAATTGATCTATTTTTTATAGCAACAACTATGGCTTCAATAAAAAAGGAATTGGTAAGAGAACAAATAATAAACTAAATGTAATCATATTTACATACAAATTAACTGTTGAACTATGACTGGTAATCATTTGTCAATTCTTTAGTGTCATTTTGAGAACCAGATTCCAACATGTACTGTTACAAGAAAATACTTTTTGTGATTCTTCCATTAAAGTTCAAATTAAAACTGCATCATCCACAATATGCCAATTAAGCATTTCTTAAGGAAAGTTTCAATAATGCACCGTATTCCGTTACGTTGAGAGCTTTATATTGAGCACTCGTATCGGCAGAAATTGAAGAATCTGAGCGTCTGTATACAATTTATCATCGAGTCAAGTATCCTCCCAAACCGTAACGAATCACTAGTAAATAAATTGACCACAAACATTTCGAACCATTTCTTTTGATGTAGCGTCCAGAAACAACTTCTATATTAATTTATTAGTGATGTAAGTATCCAGAAGATTTGTTGCTCGGTTGATTTGCGTTAGAGTCATAAATCAAACTACTCGTGTTGAGTCTATTCCTTCTGTATTTTATTAGGAGAGAAACAAAAAGCACATATCTGCACTGTTATAATATTTTCTTCCGTGTAATATACAAAATGAATTGCTTATTATTTTTACTCTCATACGCTAAATTCAAAGATAGATTAATATTAATCGTGCAGTTTCGACGGTTAAAATATTAGTTAGGACTATGATTTGTCTTAGTTCGATTTTATCTTTTCTAAGGAATATTTACATATATCAAAAATAATTACTGAGGAATCAAAAAACTCTTCCACATCGCTGTCTGTCACCACCGTATCCAGAATGCTGGCAGCATTACTTTGATGAATAGCAATGCTGAGCCTCTGACCCAAGTATAAGCCAGCTCAATGATCATGAGAACCGCCGACCAAAAGTTTAGATAGAGCACTGAAAAGAAGCTTTGTACTAGGACCCCACGGACCAAGAGTTTCGACCGCAAACGGCTCAAATACACAATTTCCAGCAAGATTTATGAATTTGCGCCGTTTAGTTCCATTGAATCGCCCTAATCATTTTGCTGTTACAACTTGGTACTATTTTAAAAAACGAATATATTTGTATGCACCATACACTTGTACCGAGTGTTGCAAAGAATAAAACTTAATACGTTTTTAACGGCGTTTTATATACCTCTACCTCTTATGTGTAGGTGAACGATGATCAAATCTAATGAGTCACACTATAAATTATGTTTGACAGGTCATAGAATTAGATTGATACGTTCTAGGCTACAGATTCAATTGATAGTGATGTGTCGGGATGTGGGGGTCTACTAGTTCGTTTAATGTCTCCAATAAATATTACTAAACTAATTCAAGTACATTATGTACCAATAGTTTAAGTTGAAATAGAGGAGGAGAAAGGAGCATGTAGCGTCATCCATCATGATCTTTGTGTCGTGATATCGTTGGGTTTGTCAATTTTTATTGAGCAATGAATGATATAGATGAATGCGTCATAAAGGATATAAAACATAATTATAATTTGATTTTTTGATGTATAGCACTGCTAAATATTATAAAAATTTACAAAATCATCTTGAGATCTTATAGGTACTGTTTCTTTTTCTTCTAAACTATAATTTTAACTAAGAAGACTTAAGCTTTAGCGGGATCAAATCTATCAAATCCAGAAGTTCCCTCAACCCTTTAAGGATTACATTCAAATTAAGACATCATTTTTAGCTTTTATAACATTTCATCAAAATGATTTTATTTTATTCAACTTTTTATTCAATTATTTCCACGAAAGTGTTCGAATCCAAGGCACTGAACGCACACACGTGAATGTATTAATGACTCCAAATTTCTCTTCCACTCGAGCAATGATCTGCTTAAGGGACTAGAAATATTATAGCTCTCAATTAAAACGCAGAAATAATTATTTGAAAACATCCACCCCACTTGTAAATCAATTTATTAAAGTAAATGTGAGGTGGTCCCTCTCCGGAGTCTCACAAGTATCATCCTTATTTGATTATTTAGAGAGCGAATTTATATTCGACTGCTAAAATCGGACATTTTGCTTTACTAAATATTTACTTAATTGAAAACACTGATTTAAAAAAATTGGTATAATTAAACAGTTTGTTTCATTAGTTTCCTGTAGTATTAAACTGTTATCTATATTGTAAAGCAAAAAAGAGTTTGCTTGTTTGATTGAACGTGCCAAACCTGGAAACTATTAGTTCATATTGCACAGTTTTTTTTTGTTGAATAGCACATTTATCGCGAAATAGCTTTCTCCCACATCACACGCTACTCTCTAGGAGAGCGACACAGAAAAACGGGAAAATTTTCATAGGTACCTACTACGATTGCAAGTCTGCAGGCTGAGCAAGGACATGATCAACCCAGGACTGAGACCAATAAAAATTGATAGATATTGACATGAATCCGAGGAAACGCCTCAGTATAAACCTATGAAACTAGCCTCCTCATACACAAACGGTTAATTTCTTTTGGCAAACACTGGCCACATATATACATGTCGCCACTTTTTTTCTCTAACGAAGTACGCAAAGGCACACTTTACGTTCACGTTTAACCAGTTGTACTTAGTTCTTTGTAAATATCCGTGCTGAGCATACGATTGCCGTATTAAAAGTTACATGCGAATATTTAAGCTACCTACTGTTGAAATTTTATAATGCCGCCGATATGGCTTTCAACTTGGCTTAAAGATAACCATGTTACTCGCAGCCAGGATCACCCGCTACCATGTTAGGGGAAGCAAGGAAACGCTATTCAGAAAAAGAATCAGACAAATTATTATTTCAGTGTTACAGATCTTTGAAGACTTTTTAAAGCCTTCGAAAACAAAAAAAGAAAATAATAAAAACTAATTTATCCCCCGTGCATGTCTATAGGTAAAAAAGTTTTAATACAACACGGGTTTTAATACACGTTTTAATACAAATACTTTTAGGCAAAATAATTGAAGAGTAATCCTCCTAAGGGCATTAATTTCCCTTCATCCACGATTCTCTAAAAGAAACCACCCAATTAGTGCATTACTTCTTACTTAATCTGGGATCTGTTGACCCTTAAAGCTGCCACCATACTGACTAAGTAGGGTTTAAAGCTAATGTAAGCTTTAAACTCTTACAACAAACAGCTTTTATTTAAATAAAACTACTTTTAAATTTAAAAAAAATGTCGTGCTTCATATATAGTCTTCTAATGTTACTAAGTAAGTAAGCTTAGCAATACATACATACATATTGTCACGCTTTTATCCCCGAAGGGGTACGGAGAGGCATACTATACGCCCACATTTCACCGTATGCATTTTTGTCCCACGTAACAGGTCCAAAGAAATGGACAGGCGCAGCTATAGCACCACCTATAGCGAATGTTGTTAACGCAGTGATCGTTTACAGAACACTGAGTCAGCGAGGCCACGAGCGATTCTTAAAATGAAATGCAAAGACACATAAGTTGGAAACTGGTATTTATGTATCTAGTGACAAAATAATTGAAACTACGTCAATAATTTTGAGTAATTAAGACAGCACACTCATGTAACACTTCAAGATATAAACATATTTTATATCTTGAAGTGTAACATCGCTTACAATATTTTAACCCTACCAAATTCTAAAACAACATTTTTATTTTTGTTATTTATAACACTCAGAAGAATTATTGCTTCTGAATCGTTTAAGTCCTTGTTCAGTTCTTATAATCCTCTGAGCCAAGATAAAAATGCTTTTCCAACGCTAATTAAAAGTAAAACTTTTCCTTAAGTAAGTAAATGATTAATCGAACAGCCATTTGTGTTCTTACTGTATCAAAACACTCATAACAAATTGTTTTTACTTTATCTAGATTAATATAAAAATAGAATAATTAATTTAGTAGCGCCCACAGTAGCCTTACTGTAAGTAGTAGAGGACTTTTTTATATTTAAATTAAACCCACGACTTGCTACACATCTTAAAACACTTATACTTTACCACATTATTTACTTTTTAAACTTGACCCGTTTCGCCTAACGGTATTTTTGAATTCGATGTCAGACACTGTGATACATAAATATGTGTGAATCTTATAAAAAGCGGTAAGGCGAAACTAGTCGGGTGCAAAAAGAAAACTCAGTCATACCTCTATCCCCGATGGGCCAACAGAGGATGCGTATTAAAACACCACACCTAAATTCCATCGAATGGATTTTTATCCCACGTAATATGTGGTAAGCCCATTGCCATGTTAAAATTATTCTAAATATATAATTTTCACTTTAATTGATATTAGCTTAATTTTGGTTAGCGACATGAAACAAGTTTGTTAAAATAAATGAATAAAAAAAATCACCAAAGGTTTTATAAACAGCAAGAATAACTAACTGACAATTGTAATAGCGGGTTATGTCAAAGGCGTTAAAATGTAGTAATAAATTGACCCAGCTATATATTTTGTTTACATAATTCTAGTCTACTACACCTGCCGTTAACGGGTTAGTGGCATTTTGTCGAGCTTGTGCTGCCTGTCAGTAAGTTGTAGTTTGGCATCTTGTCAACGAGTGTAACTAAGATATTAAGTGCCTTTCGTAGGTTTATTAAATTTATTGGCATTCGTTACAAATAACATTTATTAAAAGAACATTTAAATGAACACACATGTTGCACAAAACACGCACATGTTGTTTTAAATTATAACTCTTTTACTACAAAATTAATGTAACATACTTTACTTTTTAGATTTCTCTTATAGCTCTTTTTATGTCACACTCATTATAAACGCAAAGTACACACTCAGTAGTAAACTTTACGCCGAATTTAAGTATGTTGTGTCAAATAAATATATATTTTTTTTAATTTATTATAGTGTCTCAAAACCTTCTTAAAAAAACACACAACTTGCAAACTATGTCAAATTCTAAATAATTCCGTGGCGCTCACTTCAAAAAAACACACACATAAAAAATTAAGTAGAAAAATATAACGTCAAGAAAGTATAAAATTATGACATTTAGTACTTCTTTCAGTAAGTAAAAAGGTTTAATAATTTATTTATATTGTTTAAATGCTCAAACGACAAATATTAATTTCTTCATCCACTCACATTTCAATGACCGCTTTTTCAATATGTAAGAAAAACTCACGTGGCTACTGTTGTGTTTTAGACACATTACACAATACACTTCTATGCTCTCTTTATAAAAATAACTTAAAAAATACTTGAAGTTACATTTATACTTAGTCCATAAGAAGTTGCGATTATAAATTACAAATATAAATTTTTGTTAGATATATCGGGGATGCTTTGAAAAATCACATTATTTCTCGGAAACTATGCGTCTAGGGTTTATTCGTGAACCAGTGGTCACTAGTGGGACAAATTTTAACCTTTCATTATTCAGACCTTTTTATTTCTAATCTAACATACGTGAGAACTTGAGAAAGTCTACATAACGATCATAGAGACTGATATACAGACCGAGTTTTTCACTATCTGTGATCGTTCTACCCTAATGGGAACATTGAGCAAATAAAACTATAGTAATAAAACATGGTTATGTATACAATTCTCAACACATCGTGTTCAAGATAAAAGTGTATTAAAGCTCATCAAATTAATTAAACTAATCAATAAACTAACCGTGATAATTATCGGCAGCTAGTAACATAATTTCACTCAAGCACAACCCCTATCGCCTTGAGTTATGAATGCCCTTTACCGCAAACCCATCCATTTGGCCTACTGCGGTTATAGTGGGAACTAATTGGGTCTATAAAAACATGAAACGCATCGATGCTCGTAGAATACTATCGTATGTAGAAATAAAGTCTGTGAATAATAATTTGAAATTTATTTTATTACATACTATATCTAGTACTTTTAAATAATGGATTTAGCGTATCTCTTGTATAAAGGGAATAGATTATGTGAAATATTTTCCGTCAATATCTTTTTTGGGATTATCCTTCTCAACAGCAAATATGTAAACTTATTTTTGAATTTATTCGTATTTTGTTTGTGAATTCTTTCTACTTTAGTTTTTGGGACGACATGTAGCAGATGAAATTTTGTTTTATTAGTTTTATCTACATTGAAAGTAATAATAACAGACACTGCATATTGTTATATTTTTTTCAATTTCACTATTTTTGCCATACCAACGGCATTGCTACTGACTACATCGCAAAAATATAGGTAGGTACCCTTTATTTGGCTAAGAAAATGAGTTGTTTTCAAAAGCTAAATTACAGACGCGCTTAGTAAATTATCGATATAATTATAACTAAACATAGTTGTAAATAAAAACTTAACTAAATTAATTGAATATAGTAAATAATGAAAACACTAATCTATACCTTCCAATAGCCGTAACGACCAAAAACATAAGGGAGGTCGTTTTAAGTTTATCGCGAATAGGTAAAAATACTCGGCGAACGATTTTGTTTTAAAATATGTTAGGATGCTATATTTCAACATTACAAAGCTCTTCAAGCAGTCAGCAAAAAGGTAACAGGAGCGATTGGCCTAGGGCATTGGTTGCGTGATCACGAATCGTATTGTACACTGCAACTTATCTTTCATTTATATAATTTAAATTGTTCAACTTTAATTGTTTTGCCCTTATCATTACGGTTTAAATTCGTTTAGCAACAGTTTTATGATGTAAACTGCTAATGCTAAGACACAGTCTGCTCTCCCAAGGATGATGCTTGTCTAGCATTAGGTTGTTGTTCTAGTACTGTAGTGGTATTCTGTAATAAAATAATTTTCATTTCATCAAAACTAAAAATAATATACATAGAACCTATTCTGAAAGTAAATTTCAAGTGCAGTCTACAATAAGATATTGTAGACTGCACTTGAAATAAAATTGTAATTATTTACATTAGATTACTTCGAAAAATAATTGCGCTGTTTCATCTTACTGTCTTCCCAGATATGTAACACTTTTTGTTACTTTTGCTGTCAATATTATCAAAATATTTAAATTAGGTAACCTTCCTGCAATATAATATAATTGGTTGGTCATCTAACTGCTTTCATAACAATACTTTTTAGACGTTATGATAGGTTTTCGAATTATATCTATTAATACTTTGCATACATATCCTTTTTAAAGTTGAAGTTATGCATTATGTCAATGTGTTAATATCTAAATCTAGCTCAGCTTCACATTAATTAAATGTACTTAACGGTTATACATTTTGTCTAATAAGTATAAAATGTATTTAGTTACATGCTCAGCTAAGTTTCCATACATAAAATATTTTGGTTGGTTTCATTATTTTTATTTGAAGTACATACTGCTTATAAGATCCTGAAATTAATGTAGGTAAATAAGTATAGGATCTATAATATTCTAGTTAGTCAAAAGTTTATTATTCTAGAAAAGATTGGCAATCAAAATCATGTCAACAAAATCAAAACTAACTTCAATGATAAAACTGTGAGAGAGAAAGAAAATGATTCCACAAAATTACAAATTCAATGTAATAATGGTAATAGCACTCGACGGTATAATATACACATAACGTAAGCTTGTGAAATGTTAAAATTGTTGGAAATTGTTCTATTTGTTAAAAGCGGTGGTTTCCTATGCCAGTCGTGCTTCCGGAGTGCATACATCATTCGAACAATATCATTAAGACATCAAAACGCTGCCAGGGAAGGAACTACACATAATAAGGTGTGTCCTTATTATGTGTAGTTCAGGATATGCCACATGTTATTTTAGTAAAAGGCTTTTGGAAATAATGTTTGGTTCTTTTACTTTCTACGTAAGTTATTTGGCGACTTGTAGCAGATGAAATTTTGTTTTATTAGTTTTATCTACATTGAAAGTAATAATAACGGACACTGTTTTTTTTTTTTCAATTTTACTTCTTTTGCCTTACCAACGGGATTGCTACTAACTAAATCGCAAAAATATAGGTAGGTATACCTTTTATTTGGTTAAGAAATATAGTTGCTTTCAAAATCTAAATTACAGACGCGCTTAGTAGATTCTCGATATAATTATAACTAAACTTAGTTGTCAATAAAAACTTAAGTAAATTAATTGAATAAAGTAAATAATAAAAACACTAATCTATCCTTATACCTTCCATTAGCCGTAACGACCAAAAACGTAATATAATTTGATTACTCAAATGCACGAGTTATGCATCGAGTGAGGTAACCAGGTAGGAAATGCAATTAACTAGTATTCACCCGCGATGCCTTCAAGTCGCTCAACCGTGTAACTCCTTATCTCTGTTGCATGTTTTTTCAATATGCAATCCAAGACAATCATAGCGGCTATCAGAGAATCAGAATTCTCAGGTATTTTTTCATTCACCGACATTTTTAATTATTTTACACTTTCGTAAGCGAACATCGAACGGCTGTTTGTGTCAATTAGAATGTTATTAGTATTAACATGTATATAATATCATATTATGTCATTTCTTCTGGTAATAATGTTATCCACCTTAGCGTTTTTAGAAATGATAATACTAAATTTGTTTGGTCTGCTTTGAGCAGAAGTTTTGGCTAGTTTATTTTCATGGAGTTATAGATTTCTTCAGGGTTAAGAATAATGTTTATCTTTGTTTCCCTTCTCTTAGCGTGATGTCTCGGTAATATCCAAATGTTCACTGTGAATTAGAATGTGCATTTTTATTGGCTGCTAGGGCTATATATGATTCTACTTATTTGCAATTTTCTTACATAGTAGAACCACCATCACGGGAAATACACATCAACAACAATATTTCGGTAAATTGCTTATGAAATTTCCATCTTTAGGGGCAGTCAATCCGTAGCCAGAGATGTCAATTCACTGAGATAGTGATGATGACAGAAAACTACCAAAGTTTATAGCACAGATATGCTTAGATGAAAATCACGTACCTAACAAAGTTCTGTAGTGATTGACTTTTTCAAAAATATATGTAATTATCTTATATCAAACCCTTTAATATAAGAACTGTTATTTATGATGTAAGTGTAATTTATAGGAGACATGATGACTTCCCCACCGTATCATTTCGGCTTACGGAAGTTGAATTACCATATCAAACTATTCCTTATACAAACAACTTAGTACGCATCTAAACACCCTTGTCACACTCATAAGATTTGCTCTGCGACAATCTACTATAGAATGACGCATCTCATTTCCGCTGCAACACTAAAAAGAAGATCCGTGAAAACCAAGCGTGTGTAAAAGAGAAGCAAAGAGATAGTGATTTGAAGATGCAATGTCCAAAAAAAAAATTTTTAATTGTAGTGTCGTGCAACACATACATTATGAAAGTAAGTATGTTTACTTTGAAAAGGTTCCAATTGAATTCCATTGTGAAACAGTTATCAGTGCAATCATGAATGAAAACATTTGTCTTAAGGTATACCTAGTTGTTTTCTAACATTGTTCGCAGATAAGTAATGTAAATATACTATTTCGTTGTAATGTAAGATAGTAATTATTTAATTAACCTTACTTACAAATACTCTGCTTGTAGTGTAATGAGCGTCTAATTTAGATCAAATATTTTTAGTGTTAATTACATCAGTAATAATGTCATGTATTTCTTTAACTTCAATATTGACATCATTTTCAATCAATTATATGAATAATATTTCATTACTACACTTATGGGATATGATCTGCTTAAGAACGTCATATTCTTAGCTTTGATGCACATTACGAATATAAAGTGTCTTAGTTTATAAGTGCCTATACCTATATAACCTAAATTTAAGAACAATGATGTATGTTTACCATTATCACCTCCACAGTCTCCAAGTAATTATAATGATAGCAAACATAATAGCAATAAAATTTTCACAACATTTGACAAGGGTAAACAGAACAAAAGAGTTAAAACACTCATAAAACCAAGTTATAAATTGAATAGATTACTTCGTCATTACATTAATGATATCAATATAGAGTACTAAGCGGCATCTTTGTTTCAGATAAACAATGATTACTGAAACACTACTGTGGGTCTATTCATAAATTTTTCCCTATAACTCTGATAAGGCTCTCGTATATACGGATTAGGCCACCGGGATAGCAGGATGTATATCTTATAGTAATCTTGTTTGCTCACAACTATCAGGTGTAGCTCATTACAAGTTTTGTAATTTTAAAAGAGTACAAGAACATAACTAATATGCTTCTTTTGTTTGCCATGTAACTCCAAGACGTTCATGTAATCCTGGTATAACGAGGTTCTTGTGAATTACTGAGATTAAAAAGAAATTCAGTTGTTTGAAATTTAGGAAGTACTGATTTGATCTGTTTGAAGATAAGTGATTATGATACTCGTATATTTATCATAAAAATTGTGAAACTTGTGAAATAATTAATCTATTTTACATGCTCATGTCAGACTTTATACTTTGGGTTTACATTAAGTATTCGATACTTAAAATTTACAAGTTTATGTGTCCGTAAGATATTTTATATTATTTTATTGAAAATTTTATTGTACATACAAAACTTGTGCAAGTTTTATACAATGGCGGATTTTATACCACATAATAAATATTATTAATATCTAGTCTCTAGACTTTCCTCTTGAGTTCTAAATATATTCAAAGAATTAGATCTAGCTAGTCTTTTAAATATATCTGAAACAAAATAAAAATTAAAAAAGTCCATCAATTAAGGCAGATTCTGAATTTTGAAGCGGATCAGGCACAATATAAATTTTTCTAACTCTCCCGTTGGTACAAACTTCATTGTAGTGGTTATTGTGTCGTCGATAATAATGACATTACTCAAATGTCATGTCAGAATTACTGATAAACTTATAGTGAAAGCTGTTCTTGGACTCAGTATAGTTGAGTCCAAGAAAAGCTTTCACAGGGTCTTAGACAATAAAGGTCTGCTAAGAATAAGATGTTAAATACCAGAAAAATAAAATTTTAGAAATACATTACCTATATATGCAAGGTAATCAAGTAAAGATTTATTTGAAACATAACCTCAGGTCAGTCCTACCACTGTCATAGTTAATGTCATTTAACACCGTAGCATTTAATGTATGTCCATGATAGTTCCACTTACAGTAAGCCTAGCTAACATATGTTTACATGCACTTGACGATCAATCGCTAGAATCGCATAATACACTCGTATGCGCACGGTATACAAAACTATTCAGTGGACAATAGTGATATCTGATTCGCAACAATGCATATGTATAGGAATTTTAATTGGAAATATGAGAGGCGAATATTGCGATGACTTTGTTATGAATTGAGCCAATGCTAGCATGTCTACGTAAGATTGTGACTAAGATATGATTCTATTCTTTATGGTTATTGATTTTCATACTAAACAAGACGCAATTATAAAAAAGAACTGTGAGAATTGTAACAACGCTTTATTTTTTACTGCACTAATGAGACTTGTTGTCTGTTTCAACTGTATATTTGCAAGCAATTGGCGCTATAAATTATAATTGTAAGTTCTGAACGCTTTACTAGTTGAATATAAGGCTAAGTTTAGTTCTAGTTTCTTTTTTAATTCAGTCCCTACATATTAAGTACATAAACGGGACCTTAAAGTAGTTGGATTTGAGTATGATGATTGGTTTTGGCTAATATTGACTGCAAACAGTGGCACAGGACTCAAAACTTTTATATGGTGTTTCTTAATTTGATATCAATATTTTTTATCTACATATTTACCTCTTACTTATCTCAGATAATAGACGTCCACTGCTGAACAAGATTGGCACATTGCAATTTATTTTCCTGCGTCGCATTCCGAAGACCTTTCAGACTTCAGACATCAATAGTCTTATGAGGCTGTCAGTCTATCAAGAAGGGTACCCACGGAATGAACTGAGGTGGTGGCTTCCATATTAAGTCCCATCATCAAACGGTAAAAAATATTTTTTTTTTCCGAAATAAAGTCATACTCATGATATACCTATATCAGAAATTACCATAACAAAATCCAGTTGAAAATGACTTGCTAATTGAAAATCAGGGAAAAATTACTTGCAGCAGAAAATTAAAATTAAATTAACAACGAGTCAATTACAGCCGGGGAACAAAATGAGGTATGTCAGTTATAAAAAATAAGAGCCAAGGGTTGGCGAATTTCTTTCCGGTTCTGTACATTTGTTTAATTAATCACATTCTTACGAATGATCCCCACGGCTGGTCCGAATGTCCGAATATTTGAAGTTCTTTTACTTTGTGGAATTCCTTGGAAGGTCCTTTCGTAGTGAAATTAAAATTGAGAGTGTTTTTTACATAATATGAGGATTTTATGTTTACACTTTATGAATAAGTAAGAAGGTATCTCAGGCTCCTAAGTAAAGGCTTTGGAAGTAGCAGAGTTGGAGTATTACGGCTGTGAAACGTGCTTAAGCGAACTGTCTATTGCAGAGATGGAAGTGCTGTATAAATATCTGACAATGCCTCTTCAATTAAAACCTAACTTAACATGATGAAAGATTAGTGACTCTAATGAGGATGCCCAAGACCCTGATAAGTGTAGAGAGAAAAGTAGTAAAGAGAATTTTGTACTCCAAAACGGTAGTCGTAAGGCTTGGATGACATAAAAAAGTTAAGGTTACTTTTAAAACGGGAGGACGTTTTGCAAAGAAAATGTATCTATGTTTATATCAAAAACCTTAGTCGATATTTCTTGAGAAGTTGCGGGTATCCAGTTGGTGATCAAAATTATATCAGCTTGGGGCAGTCCACTGTTGAACTAGGACTTTTCCTATTCTCGCCGAAACACTAGGTCTCTTCGTCTTCCTCATCCTATTCCTTTCTGCAGCTGCATCTGGCGGCAAGTCTGGTGTCCTGTCCTACCTTACGTCTGCCAAGGCGCTGTCTTCACTCTAGAACTCTGTATGCCCTCCACATATTTCTTGAAAGAAGCCGCCGGCAAGTGCTATTAGTAAACACTATTATTTCAAGGCAATATTTACATATCATGAAATCTATTATTATTACTTACGGTTGTATAAAATAAAACCTTAATTGTAAAGGGTAGTATTACAAGTCACTTCGCAACAATCTCGTTCATAATTATGTTAGTCTGACAACAACAGGGGCTTTTTGGAACACAAGTAATATGGAATAGCTATCCTGAATAGAAAAAATATTCATTTATGACCTGACATCAAAATCTTGAATAAAAAAATAAACGTGTTGTTTCCGTAGATTTTAATATTACTGTTTTTTTTAATATATAATACCTATTTATTTATATTAAATATATAATTACTATTTAAGTAACTAATGCTACCGAATATTTTTTCTCTATATAGCGCAGCAGCCACCGTCCATTTAAATGTCGCTTATGTACTTAAAACCTTGTTTTGAACTTTAGAGAAAAACTCTGTACTCATCTAATGCTTTTTCACAAGTCTCGAGGTTCCGTTATCGAACTCTAAACGTTACGGAAATCATAATTTAAACGTGTCGAATGGATTCGCAACTCCATCGAACAGTGTTTTGAACACGTACGAAAACAGAAAAAAAATATAAAAAGTGCAAAATCATATCGCTATTACATCTCGAATGGTTCTTTTTTTATTTCAATTTTAGAGGGTTCGCTAAACGTTTGTAGCGAACTCTATTATTCGGTTGCCGTTGTGACGTAAGCACATTCAGCACTCAACAGCCGTTTGTTATTAAGTATAATAATGTATATCATAATAAATTCATATCTAGGATCTCAATGAATATGCCAATTCCATTATTTTGCGATACGGGAGATAAAAATATTGTTTTTTTTCATCTATTTGTTTATATAAGAGGTTCTGCATATAGTTCAGAGTGAATGGTATACGTTTTTCATCATACCTACATAACATACCTATTGAATAACTAATAGGCGTTACATGGCGGAAATCCATTTTAAAAAGCTATAGTTATTTGGTTTTAAATGTTATATTTGCAACATTCCGCTTTAAAAAATTATAGTTTCTTTTCTGCTTATTGCTTCAAATTACTCAAATCAAATTACTTATAAAAGGCGTGTTTCATAAACAAATTACGCATAAAATTTATATATGTGGTTGAGACCTATTTAGTTCTATGACGTGAATTTACCATCAGATTAGGTATTATCGAATTCCTATAAAGTCACGCAGAGTAAAATAAAAAATACCATAAATCTACAACAAAAAAACCATTTATAATATTTCCAACCATCGTATTACGTCGGTTTCTATTTACCACAAAATGTTTCATTTGCATAATAGCTTTTTTCCCGCCATTACTATTTACGTCAATATTCTGATTCGTTGGAACGGGGGTCGCACGCACAGAAAACATAAAGACAATTTGTATGTAGTAGCCATTTATGTAAATAAATCTACGATACCTCATTCTTACAAAATGTACGTTGCGGGTGTGGCCACGGTGTTTATATTTTCATATGGGTGTGGTTCTATGTATGGAGTAATTAAATTAGTTTAATGCCCGCTGATTTATTCATTGTCATTTTGTAATGTGGGAATATTTTTTGTAATGGTGAATGATAATTAAAATTTGCATTAAAAATAAAATAAAGGAGAACACCGAAACTTAATAACAATTTCTGTTCGTTTAATCAACAAAACATCAGAAAGCAATAAGCTCTATTAAGAGTCCGATAGAATTTCTCATTTCATTCGTCTTAAGTCGTCAGAAACAAAGTGCGGCCGTCGTCAGTGGTGTTATTAACGCGTCTAAATAATTACAAGGCACATCAATCAGAAGGCATATGCAGATAGAGCATTTTGTGCGAGTCAGCGCGCAGTCGGCCCACTGTGCAACCCTTTCTTTGATATCTGTATGATATTACGATTGGAATTATTAAAACATGTTCCAAAATGAAGCGTTATAGGGATGGGAAACAGTCGATAGATTAATGAACATAAAATTTTAAGTTACTGATATACCTACCTCACTTGCACTTTATGATAAATAAGTACTCGGATACCCAGACGTGGGTGTTTGAAGCGATTGATGAATCTTGAAGAAGCGAATGAAGTATGCATGGGTCGCGAAGCCTGGCGATCTGTCCTCTCTGGCTACCCCGTCAGGGATACAGCGTGAAGATTGTTTCGTTTTTTTTTAATGATAAATAAAGTATATACAGTAACTAAAAGTAAATATTATTAAAAATATAGGTACTTTTTAAATCGATTCACTTATTATTCCTTTGACTTATGAATTATTGATGCTAAATAACAAGAATTGTTAATGAATAAGTATGGATATTACATACATACATACTATCACGCCTTTATCCCCGAAGGGGTAGGCAGAGACATACTATACGCCCACATTTCACCGTATGCATTTTTGTCCCACGTAACAGGTGGTGATTTTACATCAATAAAGTAATTTTTAAATCGTATATACATCCATTAATATTTTGTTAAACGTTACATTAATATAAAAATATTGAAGATCAATAAAATATGACAATCAATATTGGTCGAAGGCATGAAGACTTTGAAGTAACGGCTCACCTCGACACACAATGATCGGCACATTTCGTCTAGAACGCCACAAATTGACCGCAATTAAAAGAACAATGACTAGTTTCAATTCCCCAAACTTAATTTCCTCCATCGCAAACGTGTAACTAACCGAAAAACGCATTTATAAATAAATTAATACGCTTTGGTTCACTGGACTGGGTCTATGTGGGTTGTAATTACTAAAAATATGTTGATGATATAAGGCTGATTTTATAGGTAGCTTTTACTTGTAATGTATCCGACTAAATTGCTATACCTACCTATCCATCTTTACCTACAAACACCTACCTCATGTAACACTTCAATGAAGATTGGTAATTAGAAGATTATAAAGACAAAACATTAATAAAGTGATTGCAATATATTTTTAATACCATTTTCTAACTATAAGATTTCATTTATTAATTTTGCGAATTATGGGTGTAAAGATGCACAATGTTAAATAGCTTTTTGTATTCTCTTTTTTTTTTAATATAGTGTATAATTATCATTTTAATTCCATTGCAAAAATGGACACTTTGGCCTATCCCTTCGGGGATAAAGGCTTGACAATATGTATATGTATGTAAAAATGGATGTAATGACAATTTCGTGACAAATAGTACCTATAGGTATATTTCTCTGAGTTCGGTGATTTAGTCATATTTGGAAAAGACCAATTTACTTTGTAATTAGTAACTATGGGAAACGTAACATTAGCAATATGTATAGTAAGGTAAGGTTTACTTATAGTACGTAGGTACATAACGTAGGTACTTACTATAGTTAAGTGTTAGATAAGGCGCTATTCATGGAAAAGGCCACAGGTTAAATTCACATATGAACCTGATTGTCAGTTTTCACTATAACTAAATATATATACTCGTATGTTTTATATCTTGCCACAGTAAAATACTAATTTAACTTCTTTAAACGTACTTAGCTGCTAGATCGTCTTCAAAATGGCAGTAGACGCAAATCTGTATACTTAGTTATGTAATTATTTTGACCCTGGGAGTAACTAAACTGTATAGTTTTAATATTTTGTTACGAAACCGAACATCTATAATATTCCAAAAATAATAATTCGTGTTTTGGCCCGTGACTTGCGCTGTGTGCCCACTGGGCCATCGCACACGCGTCAATACTGACATCTTTAGCTATCGTCACCGCATTACATCAAAACAAACCTTTTACCGCTCAACAAATTTCGACACACAATTTTAAACTCTATGCTAATAGTAATAAGTCTCATACTGAAAGTGGAGATGATTATATCCATCGGTTTTCGGTGTTACTCTGTCTTTGAAAGCAGTCTAATTAAGTTTTTTAAGACGATTGAAATTCGTTATTGATTGACAGATGGCGCTAGCGGCTATTTAAAATGAATACATCGCTTTAGATGTTATTATTAATCTATTGTGTAGTAGATATGTGGTTTAAAAGTAAGAACGTCTCAGTTATTAGTTTTAAAGAAGACTGTAATAGTTTTTTCGTGTTGTGTGGCCCAGAATTGGCTTAGAAAAATACGTTGAGAAAATTTTGAAATAAAAAATACTTGTAGAGTCACGAATTTATTAAAATAAGTCTTATAAAAAACCCACAAACACGAATATGGATTATCTATACTTGGGTATATGTATAACTATAGTAATATAGTAATCACTGAAAATTAAAAAGTGAATTTTCAAAAGCAAATACGAACTCCAATGAAATGTAACCCTATTTAATTTTTTGTAATGTAACCCTATTTATGAAAATAAATAATGTAAAATGTACTGAGACTGCAATTAACATCGAATTTCTTCCTAACTCAAATCAAAGAATTCATAATTATACTTCCTACACAAGCTTATATTAAGAATACTAGGTGACACCCACGGCTTCGCCCGCGACATACTATGAACTTCCATCGCACCTATTTAATCCCGTCGCTTATAATTTCTACAAAAGTGCTTAAGAATTTCTCCGATTTATCGACATTTATGATTACTGCTCCGCTCTCCAGGGTAGTGGTGTGATAATTTATAGCCTTCCTCGATAAATGGGCTATCCAACACAAAAATAATTTTTCAAATCTGACCAGTAGTTCCTGAGATTAGCGCGTTCAACCAAAAAAGCAAACATACCTAATAATAATAAATCTTTATTCATTTAGGTCACAAAGTAACACTTATGAACGTCAAGAATATTGCTTCTACATTTACATTTACTGCCAGATTCGCAAAGCAATAGGTAGAGCCTGAGGAAGAACCTGGCAATAAAACTCATGGCCACTCTTTTCTAAACGCCAGTAATTACATTAGTTTGATTAACATGATATTTGACCAATTATATAGTAATTAATTTATTGAAGCGCTCGTGGCCCCGCGGTCTCAGTGTTCGGTAAACGATCACTGAGGTACGCAACTTTCACTATGGCTGGTCGTCGGATGGGTGACCACTTTGTGGCATTTACATTTGCGAGCGTTTCCGTGCTTCGGAAGGCACGTTAAGCCGTTGGTCCCGGTTGCCAGTAAAATGGCAGTCGTTAAGCCTGGTTGAAAGCCTTATAGGCGGCTTAAAAAATTTCAACAGCAGGTAGCCACAACCTGCGTCTGTCTATTTCAACACGGCAATGGGCTCACCACCTATTACGTGGGACAGGAATCCACACGGTGAAAAGTGGGCATATAATATGCCTCTGCCACCCCTTCGGGGATAAGGCGTGATGGATATTTATTTATTTATTTATTTATTAATTTATACAAACAAAAAATCAAAATAAATGTTGTGTTTAAATCATATCAAAATTAGAGCGATTATAGTTGCCGGTTCTAAGGGCAGCCTACCCTTGAAGAAGAAGAATCTGGCAAGAAAGTCAATGGTGACAACAAACTCTTCAGCTTTATAATATTAAGTATAGATGTACAAATATTTCCTAATTTTCACACGTCTATCTCATGATCAGTGAATTCGTTTTTACTGATGTAGGAGTTTCACGAGCGACGGCTCTATGGTGTATCCATAGAGCGTGCGTGAGGCATCAACGGCAGCGGGAATCATAGAGAATCCATCAACACGAGTTCAACAACGATCACGAAATCCGCCATCAATCATAAACATCAGAAAGGATTAAAATCTACGTTGCACCTTCCGAAGCTCGAGTACCCTTGTTTTTCTCTAACCCGTAAATACTGAGGGGCGTAAGTATGGCCGGGGGGCGGTAAATATTATCAAGGGGGACAGGGGGACTAACCCCGCGCTTGGAGGGGGCACTATCCCTTATCGCGAACGTTACCCTCACTGCCGGCGGCCGCTAGACCGCCAAAATATGGGGCAAATCGATTTCTGTCCCATTTTTATGCATCTGGACCGTTATCGATTTTCAAGTCGATACTACTACAATCGATACGTACAATGTAAACACAGTTTTTTATATAGTAATATCAATATGCTTAATCAATTAAATTTAAAGTATTAAAATGAAACAAAGTCACTTTAAGTGCAGCGATGGTAATTCTTTAAATGTGTTCTGTTGAAATTGTAGTTTTATATAGGCACTTATAGTTATAAAAGTAAGTTATAAATTACTTTAATCTGAGTGTAATGCACAGGCCACAGGTCGAGCGGGTGACTACGATCGCTATCATACTACTTTGTTATACTGCCAAGAATGCAGCAAACATTAAACACACTTAAAATAGTGCTTATAGCCATTAATGACAGTATTTTCCATATACAGCATTCTTATTGCGGATTTAATAGCCTTAGATGTAATGTAACAATGTAAGATATTTTACGACATTAAATAAATTCAATCTTTTAAAAAATTCCAATACCAACTTACTATTTATTTTACAAATACAAGCTGCATATCACAGTGCATACCTAAGCTAGTATGATTGTATAATGTGTGTGGGCGAAACGTTGCAATTTCATTAAAAATCCAAAACAGTCACTTGCAATGAAGTTTTTCAGCCTAGAATCCAAGAACTTCACTGATAATGAACTTTTTGGGTTCTTGGTTCCTACCAGCTCCTACTTACAATCTACATTGTTTATTAGCGCAAATTTATACCAAATAGAAGTATAAAACGCCATAAGTTAATAATATCAAACCATATAACACCTACTATAAAATGTATTGTCAAATAAAATGTATTTTATTGATTATAAATTATGTAATACTTTTATAACTACAAGAAAATAGTAAGTAATAAGCAAACAAATGCATTTAAAATGTGTTTACTGAGAACTAAAAATCTACAAGCTATTTCATCAAATTAAGTGGGCAAGGCAATTTTACTTTTTTAGTCTGAATCAAAGTCATTTCCAAGTCCTCTTAACTTTCTACTTTGTGTACACTAATAAAGGTCTTCGAACTTGTTTTACATTGTTAAATTTATTAACGCGTGATTTGATTAAAAATAAACAACAGGTAGGCTGTAAAACGCAATTTACTATATTTTAACTGGCAACTTCCAACATATTGGATAGTCTACTATGTTTTTATCGATTCCCGCGTTTTAAATTGTTGCAAATGTTTTATAAGTTTTATTATAAATCGTATTTCAATGTTTAACGAGCATTCGTGGCTGACTTAAGTAGCCCTTATCTCATTTTGTTTCTTTGTTACACTGCCTATATTGCTTCTATAAACTATCCTACAAACACTTGCATTGTAATATTATTAAAAGTTTTGCTCAAGAAATAAAATTGTAAATATATTACCTATTAAGTGGAATACAAACACATTTCAAAATGGCGGAAATAGGTAGGTACCTATGTAACTTTTTATATCAAACTGATCCTAATTTAAAATTAGGCTTATCTATCCGCCAACTCTAAACCGTGGCATGTTTCCTACTAATATTATAAACCTCAAAGTTTGTAAAAATGTATGGATGTAGGTTTGTTACTCTTTCACGTAAAAACTACTGAATGGATTTTGATGAAATATAGCTTACACATCAGAAAAACACATAGGCTACTTTTTACCCTGGGATCAAGTTCCTGTGGAAAACGGTATAGAGAAAACTTTTTAACGGGGGCGAGGCCGCGGGCTAGAGCTGTTATATATTTTTTAAAGTCGCTGGAAAGGACTGTACGTAGGTAGTAAATGTAATTAGTGGTAGATAAATAAAAATGATCAGGGCTGCAATTAAAGGCATAGATGAAAATTTTCTGATAAATATCTTGCCATTTGTTACTATAAGACAAATGACATTTCACAAGTAAACTTTTAAAAGCTAACCACATACTTGTCAGGAGAACAAAGCGCGCAAGCTGATAAATTGATAAAAATCGATTCATGAGAAATGGTGACAAGAAGTCTTCATACTAAGAGTTTTGTAATTGTGTGAATACCTTTCTTACGATGTAGGTAGGTATAGATTGTTCATTGATACTCAACAACAATTTGTACGAAGTGTGAAAATTTATCAAATTAATAAAAAAATATTAAATTTAAGTAAGTTTCTTAATATGTGTTAAATAAAAAATATATTTTTTGGTAGATAATAAATATAAAATTCCAAGAAAAACGAGAAGTGTTAAATTATCTAAACACTTAGGTATTCCTGCTCTCTTACCTACACACTTTTACTTGTCATTTTTGTAGGTACCTACATCTTCACGTTATTTCCTTTACCTGGTTATATTATTTACTAGTTGACGCCCGCGGCTCCGCACGCGTGGTGAAGCTTTAGCGTTTCCGTTTCCCACAGGAACATGTTCCCGGGAAAAAAGTAGCCTATGTGTTATTCTGATGTGATTATTATTGTAAAGATAAAGTAGGAGAGAAATAAGTAATAACGTTATATAGGTGTCTCAGGACATTATTATGTTTAACTCTTTAGTGAGTTAATAAACAAAAATAAATAAACAGACACGGATCACTGAAATCAAAGACATCATATTTACTTTAAACTTTAAACATTTAAGGTTTTCTTGAAATGTATTGAATTTGATCGGTGTTTGAGAGTGAAGTAAATATTATAATAGACTATTATAATATTTACTTCACTCTCAAACACCGATCAAATTCAATACATTTCACCTAACTTTAAAATATCAATTAAAATGAATACATTTTATCAGTTTAAACGTTAAGAAACATGATTGTGGTGGTATCATAGGTTACAAGACGAACAATAAATCAATTGCAACTTATAATTTTAGCACTACAATTAGCTTTCTGAGCCCCACAATGGTGCTTCGTGAATCGAGTGAACAAAAACGTCACTTTACTTCGTTTCTGCCAGCTATTGTCTCATTTTTTTTATAATCATTTTATGGCCTGGTTACAATGACCTTTTCGCCAGATCTTATGTTTTATATCATATTTCTTCATTTTAATTAGTCCTGTCCAGTCTTTGTCGATGTCGTGTCCTCAGTCCTAGGTCCGTCCTTGTCCTTAGTATAATGGTGATTCTTATACTGAGGTTTTCAGTAGAATTTTCGCGGCAAGAGACAAAATAGCATTTCACTGCATATATATCATTGTCTTTCACTATAGCACGTTAACACAACTTTTATGTCCAAGAAACCACCACTCCCGCACATAAAACAAGATAAATGCACTAGTTTTAGAAAATAATATACAGCAAGCGTCCGCACTTGTCACTCTTCCCGCCAAAAAGTCCTATTGTCTCCATCATCATCCGAGCGTCTGTTCCAGTCGCGTCTCGCGACGCCCGGGGTCCGCTTTCCTACATTTTCTCCTCCACTTCGCACGGTCTTCGGCATCTCCTGTAGTGAGACCATTGGCACGCATGTCATCCCTTACGACGTCAAGCCAGCACTTCTTGGGTCTTTCCCACTTGGGTCTGGCCCACGCGGCAGCAATGCGTGACTTGACATCGCAATCGATGTCACTGGACATGTGAAAAACAGATCCCAGGTATTTAACCTGGTCCGTGCGCTCGACCAAATCACCGCCTATGCGGACGGATGTGGGATCTGTCGAGTTTAGTGCCAAGTACTCGGTCTTTGCCACATTTAGTTTCAGACCGCCGTTTTCAAGCGTCTCCTTCCACGCCTTTACACGTCGCACCAATCTGCCCCTGTCCGCGTCTGCCAGCGCAATATCGTCAGCATACATGACCAACCATGGAGGCTGCTCATGCGGGTTTCTGATGCTGTCCGACAATTCGTCTAATATTACACTGAACAGAAGCGGACTAAGGACCGAACCCTGGTGTACACCGACGGTGATGGGGCAGGGTTTCGTGTCGCCATCAGCAGTCCGAACCATTGACTCCTGCACTGACCCCTTACCTTTGAAGACTGGAGTAATAATACTCAGTCTCCATTGGTTTGGGATCTGCCCGCTGAGGAGTATGCGGTTAAATAGGTTTACTAAGATGCCCACACCGCGAGGACCCATCGCCTTCCAGGCTTCGATGGGGACTCCATCGGGTCCGACAGCTTTCCGATTCTTCATGCGGCGAAGCGCAGTCAGGACTTCTCCAGGCGTTACCGGTGGCACTAGTCCCTGATTCGGAGGGAGGTCCGGAGACTGCACCTCTTTGTGCTGTTTATTAAGCAGCTCGTGGAAGTACGAGCGCCATCTCTCCTTTACCGCGAGGTCTTCGCTTAACAGATTGCCCTCAGGGTCTTTTGCACAGCGACACTTGGATATATCCTGTGCCGCTTTGACCCTGGAGCGCGCCAGCTTATAGATGTGCTTCTGCCCCTCAGACGATTCCAGCTTATCATACAGAGGTTGTAAGTGGTCTCAACTGTCTCTGGCTACAGCTCTCTTTGTGGCGCGCTTGGCAGCCCTGTACGCGTCGCGGTCTTCAGGAGATCCGGTCGCTTGCCACTTTTTAAAGAGGGCTTTCTTCTCCCTAGTCTCCCTCTAGACTGCGTCGTTCCACCACCAAGTTTCCTTGTCACATTGGCGTCCACGCTTAGACTCACCGAGCACCACCCTCGCCGCTCCATGGATGGCCGCCTGAACTTTGTCCCAGTAATCTTGAACTGGTTCGCCTTCAGTGTCGGTGCACTTGTCACCGACAGCTGAGACGAACTCCTGGGACCTAGTTTCATCAAGCAGCCACCATCTGATGCGGCGCTGGCACCGCTCGATGCGTTTGCCTTTGGGCTTCAAGCAGAGGTCCATGACAAGGAGACGGTTTTGTGCAGTAAGACTCTCTCCGGGTATGACCTTGCAGTTGGCCACCTTGCCGATGCTGTGTTGCCTAGTGAGTATGAAATCGATCTGAGATGTACGCCTCCCGCTCTTGTAGGTGATGAGATGTTCGGATTTCTTTTTGACATACGTGTTCACAATGGCTAGATCGGCAGCCGCACACGTTCTGAGGATAGTTTCTCCTTCAGCGTTGCGGGTGCTGTATCCAAATCCACCATGAACACGCTCAAACTCCTCACACCTCTCACCCACATGACCGTTTAGGTCGCCGCCCAAAACGATTCCCTGTGACAACGGAATGCTCCGAAGCACTCCCTCGAGTTGACCTCAAAACGACATCTTATCGGCGTCGCCTGTGGCGCGTAGTCACTTATCAGGTGGGTAATAATCCCATCAATAAGCACCCTTACGATCATAAGCCGGTCGCTACAGCGTTTCACCTCCAAGATGCCACTCTGCAGCCCCTCGGAGAGCACCACGGCCACCCCGTTCTCCCCACCAGGCGCACCCGTGTAATACAGCTTGTAGCCGTTCTGCAAAGGCCGGGCTCTGTTGCCCTTCCACCGAGTCTCCTGCAGGAACGCCACGTCCACCCTCCGCCTGGAGAGTACTTCGACCAACTCTACCGCACGCCCAGTCAGCGTGCCAATGTTCCAAGATGCGAAGCGGATACGGGTTGGGGCTAACTTCTTTAGCCGTGCTGGCCCGACACACGGCAGCCCTAGCCCACTTGCCGCAAGAGTCGGGCGGGGCTCCTGCGCGCCGTTTTGCGGCGGCGCCCTATCCCTAGCAGCATTCCTTTTCTGACCGTTCATTTTTTTTTTGTTTCAGCGGGTGGCTTTTATGTGAGTGACGCCCACCCCCAGAGGGGAAAGCCAGCGCCAGAGCCTCGTCCGTTAATCAGCGGGTGCACGCACTAGCACGGGAGGTTGACTTGGGCTCCGAAGATATTGGTGGGGCCCCTTACACCCAGTCTCAACTCAACACAAATCACAGTCTGCATCGGAAAAATAACTACAGATTATCAGATATTAAAAATTAAAAGTGATGTATGTATATGTATCGTTATTATGTATGTATCGTTATTATTAAAAAATAGATACTGGTAAAAATAACAGGTACATTCTTTACATATAATTACAGATACAGGTAATTTAGAGGTTTGAATTGTAATGTGTTTAACGATTTTACGTCATAATATAGAAGAACCCTTCCAAAAGCCAAGCACCTAATTCCTTTTTTAATATCTAATATAGGAACCTTTTTACATAAATCTGAATGTTATTGTAATGTTTCTGTTTATTCTTGATTGTTTTCTTCTTCTACAATTGGAGCAACTACTGATTACAATCTATAATTTTCTCGCCGTCTTTAATTCATCATTTTCTCGCGGCATTCGTACGTATTGTAACAGTTCATTTCATGATGAACGGCAATGACTTCGTCTTCTGACTATTATTAAACATGATTAGAGCTCAACACATGGTGAGCCGCAATTATAAAACGTTACAACGGCTACCGGTGTACCACTCAACACGCCATGCTATAGTTTCTATCTATCATTCAATATCTGCCTAACACGGAAGCAATTTTTAATTAGACGATCTCATTATTACATTATCGGTTTTTGTGAACGATGAACTTTATTTTGGCAGTCATCCATAACAACTTTTAGGATTAACTATAATAACTTTAAACGTTTTCATTTGTATAATTTTTTATGAAACTTTCACGGTGAATCGGGTAAAGAAAATGAACGCGTCCTGATGTCACCCGCCCGTTTCATTGAATGAAAATGGAATTGGAGAGAAGAAAGCGCACATTCCGAAACCATTCAAATCTACAGTCATGAATGAACCAAATGCGATAGAGACAACAATATAGACAGTATGGGAGTGTGAGAGAGACGTGATTTCAATAGTACGCGAAACGGAAATAGAGAGGTCGAGATAATTCTGTCTAGCCGGGAGGGATTCCCTCGTGTCATTTGTGTGCGTTCGTTTTTCGAATTGTACGGTAGGATACGAGTGTAGGCGTGCGTTCCGAGCGTGCACTTCGTACTCCGTTAACAGTCAGAGGGTCCTTTATCGGTGTTCGTTTCAATTCGGAGGCACTCGCATTCATTCTTTGCTTTCCGTCTGTGGCCTGAAGTTCCCCAGCTACTTGTTGATCATTCGTAATAAATTGCCTCCATGATATGCCCATTGTGGAACAGTTTGTCGCTTTACTGCCTCGAAGGAAATTGTGTTTCCTTAAGCTACTCGAGTTTATTTGTCGTTCAATTGTGATTTGAATGTTATTTGAATGATTGTTTTGTGTTGAGTGAATGTTTCGTTAAAATGTTCTTTGTCCTTTTATAGTTGAATGTTTATCATTTTCAGCTAGTTATGTGATCATTAGACGAAGTGTTTTAAAAGTCAAATGACTAAAACTGTTGTGTTTTAGGAGCTTCGTTTATTTCGAGAAATTAACTTGAATTATTATTATTAAGTAAATACCTAATCTTACGGGCAGCTGAAGAAATTTCAACAACATGTAATCACAAGCTCTCTTTGTCATTTTCAACACGACAATAGGATACTGTCGAATGCTTGGCTGCCTCGTCAGTAGTAAAATATAATATCTGACAATATCGGAAATAAAAAATTTAATTACAAACTTTACCTTTACAATTGTTGATGTGAATAGTTCAATCACTTTATAGTAGGTACCTACTATCTTCATATCCCCAATACAGTTCATAGAATAGCGATGATGATAATGAAAATAACCATCCATCGCGACATAGACACATAAATATTATCTACTTACCTACTAAAAAAAAATTTTCGTAACTTATCTTCCAAGGTTTATAACGATAAATACTCCTAAAATATAATGGATAATCTATGACAATATTAAACGCCTCTCAATACTCGATCAACGCTTGAGACTAGATTTTGCGTTATAAAATCTACTCTCAAGTGTTGATAAACGTTCTGGAATACGGCCATATGTGTAAATGAGGTAGGAATGAGTTCAAGCATCCTAAATATAATTGATGACATTAAGTATCACCCGCCCAATTTTGTATTATACTAGCGCGTACTAGTGGCACGACAATCTTTGCACAGAAAACGTATAAAAAAATAACAATAAAAATGAAAAGAAAAATCGACTTTAAATTTTGTGTTTTTTTTTATGTTACAAACTAAGCTAGATAGTAGAATGAAAAGGAGTTTCAAAGGAGATCGACAGGATTTATATCTGGGAATCAGATAGTAAAACATTCACGCAAGTTCTTTAAATAACTAAAATTATAAGTAGAACCAAATCGAAACAGAACTATTTACAACAGAACGTTTATAGCTAATTATTTTTGCAATATGCTCGTCTCAGACACTGCATTGCAGTGTCTTGGTTTAATATTTCAATGAGCATCTGTGTTTGGACCAACGCCAGTCGGAGGTCGGACACTATTCATGATAGTAATGTTCCTATTACTACATATATATGAGACAGAAACACTCTGAACAAAATGCTCTACTCTACTTCATATATCTGTATGGTTTATTGCAACTTGAAATGGTCAAAGCACCCGTCGCAGGTGTCAAGAAGTGTCGGACTAGCAAATCGACAATTGCAAAACAAACTACATATCTAAGTACTTGAAGCAGGCGTCAAACACTGCAATGAATTGAAATTTATTATACACAAGTTGACTTTACTGCATGTAACATTTGCTCAAGAGTTACGAGTATTAGGAGTGTGGAATAGAGTGACTAACCTTGTTTTATGTGTAGTAAGGTACACATCAGAATTGCGGATTTTCATCATTTAGTGAGCCTATTAGGATAGGGATATTAGGAATATCTGTTTGATAGTATGTAGCGTCAGGTGGATGACAACATTTCTACCACATCTACGGGAAAAGATCTGGGTTAAGCATCAAGATCTCTGGAGTTTAAGTAACCGTACCTGCTAGCGCGGTTCCTGCGAACTAATTGATAGTGTGAAAAGTGTGCAATGCGATGCTAGTCAGCTTGTGAGCACGTTCGATGACATAGATGATCAATCATCACTCTAAAACTACTGAAACGATTTAAATAAAATTTGTTACAGAGATTGTCTAGAGCCTGAAAAGGACCTAAGTTACTTTTTGTCCCGGAAACAAGTTCCTGTGATAGACGGGAACGGGTAAGCATCGTTATGCGGGCAGAGCTGCGGGTATAAACTACATTTTTATATTTATTAAATCAATGCTAGTTTACTGTTATGTAAATATTATGTATTCATGTTATTTTATATGGTGAAAACCCAAAATATGTACGTTTCTTTTGAACTCGTGTTTATGTATTCTTTGTTGTGTTTTTGAACGTAATTGTGACTATGTACCTGTATAGAATTATATACTTAAGTAATATTATTCGTTGGGCTAAAACATTATTGTGTTAAATCTATTTTTACCGAAAAATCTACTTCAAAGAGCACGATCCGATTTAATGTATGGGACCACGGACAGTCAGCGTCAGATTTCAGCCAATTATAGCTTTATCTTGTATATTCTACTTTATAGTTATCCTATTATTGTGAGAAGGTTTTATTACTTGATAACCTTTTTGAAATTGACAGAATTCTATCAATCAAAAAAAATAACAAAATGGGTAAGTACATATATATACTATATATATACATATATAGTATATATATAGTATAGTATGTATGACTATACTATACTACTATACCTACTATGGTACCTATAGGTCACTAGCACAGTCAGTATTTTATAATTTACATTATATATTCACATAAAACTCACAAATAACTTAACGCCTTTTCTCTCTATCTTATTTATTTGTCTATTTATATAACTTCTTAAACGCCTATCTTATTTACCGTCCATCAGAATAGGTAAGAACTTCTTTTACACCTATTGTACACACATAACTGTCTATTTAAATGAGAACATCCTTAACACTTATCTAATATAGGCCAGCCTATATAAATAAGAAAATGTTAAAATTGTATCGAAATAGGAACTTTCTTAAAGAATTTTAGTCAATATATTTAAAACGATAAAAATTACTTTGTAAGTTGCTCTACATTTTTAGTATTCTCCAAAAAACGCTAGGTAGGTATTTAAAAAACAATAAACACCGGGTAAAGTTCGGGTACTAAACTATTTATTTTACTATAAATATATACAATGCTGTTAAATCTAATATTAAACGCCTCATGTCACAGGTTTTGTTATCGAAATCCCCCGAAACGTCTTGACCAATTTTTATGACATTTTTGTACACATTCGACAGCTCTGAGAACAGATCGTAGGCTATATTTATATCCCTAGGTGATAAAAGTAACCTTTTCTATGTCAAAACGACGTTTTCCTAGTCAGCGAGTTACATTTTACAAAAAAAACTATCTCTAAATACATTTAAACCTCTTTCATTTGCTCAAACTCTCGGTAAAACGTACCTACGCAGCTTTCAAGTCGCCGACATATTAATGAAATAAATACAACTTAAACAATACGAAGTAAAACCTTTATAGTTTTCATAACTAGTAAGTATAAACACCTATGGGTAGGTAGGTATGTCTTCTAGAAGTTACAAACGCTTCGGAAGTTCTCCAGCGCACCTACCGGCTCTACAAAGGTAATAAGATAGTTATTTCAGTGCTTTGTTTATTTACAAAATATCACTCCGTTTGAAGGCGGACCATCAAAATGAGTCGTAAAGCTGAAAATTCCATAAAAAGTCGTGTTGATGAACTCCGTAATTGTGCCTCGCTCTTTGTAGCAGAGACAATGCACGGGAGACGCGGATCTTTGATTCTATTGGTTATAGAAAATTGTTAAAATAAATTGGTTATAGTCAATGTAGGTATTGTAAACCTTAAGGTTCTATAAGACCTTGCGGGAGATAAAAAAAGGGTTGGTAATTCATTTACAAATATATTTCTCTACAGGGCACAAAATAGTAGAAAAGACAGACGGGTCACGGGTAATCTAATTAAGACAGGCTATCATTTAGTGGCCTTTGCTGCGAGAGGCCGTGGTCTGTTTTATCTGAGGGAGGACCTGAACTGCCTACTGGTAAGATTACACGGCAACAGCACTGGCCACGCATCATTACAGTGTGTTGGTACTATGTTTTTTTATTGAAGCACATCTACACTCATACACACATCTATCTACGCTTCTCCACGCTCAAAAAGGGGTAGATTTATACTATAAAACACATTTCACCATTGGTCTCCAGTAAGTAGTGGTAGAGCCCATTGCCGCGTTAGACAAGCGTAAATCGTTAAATTTTTCAAGCTGCCCATATAGTATCCAACTTGACTGATAAATGATGCTAAAGCAATCTTCTCCCTTATTTTGCCTCTATTTTTCTCTCTTCTCCAGTCCGACACTACTAGGACTTTAATTGGTCGTGCTTATTAGTGTCTAGCACATAAGACCTTTTAGCCTTTTTGTTACCACCTCACTAAAAAGGCAACGGGTTCAAAATTTCTTCCAAATTTAGCATCTTAAATAGACACACTTTATTAACTTTATTCGGCCCTTTAGACCCACCCCAGTTCCGTGCTTCGGAAGGCACGTTAAGCCGTTGGTCCCGGTTGCCAATAAAATGGCAGTCGTTAAGTCAAGTTGAAGGCCTTATGGGCGGCTTAAAAATTTCAACAGCAGGTCGCCGCAGCCTGACAAAAATGCATACGGTGAAATGTGGGCGTTTAATATGCCTCTGCCTACCCCTTTGGGGATAAAGGCGTGACAATATGTATGTATGTATGTATTTTTCTCTCAATAAAATCGTGGACAATAAAAAATCCTTACAATCAACAAACATCTATGTCAAGTTACACAAAAATCGGTTAAAAAGCGACCTGTAGAGGAGGTCAAATATATACACAAAAGAAAATTAGAGTATCTCGAAATAGAGACTCACTCACGGTATGTTGTATGTGTTAAGTTACATAAATAAATAATCAATAAAAGGTACCCTACGGTCGCTCGGTCTATTACCTACGAGTACAGGAAAATTTATAAGAAGTCTAGGTAGGTACATAATAATCACATGGAAAACCTTTTTTACCCAAATTTATAAAACAATGGTTTTTATTGGAATAAACATAATTATTGATATATTTTTGTACATTATTCCACTTTCAAGTACCTTTCTATGCGATTTGAACTCGTATATGTCCTATTTATTCTATTTTAAAATTGATTTAAGTACTTATTTCTCACGCATTGTTATACCAAGATATTGTATTGAAAGAGCTTTAAAAGGTACCAGTTCCAAAGAGTGCATTAAATCACATAAAAGAGTTAGAGAAGTAAAGTCAACACCCTGGCTCTTGGGTAATCCGATACGCACTCGTTTATCTGCCGTTGAGCAATTATTGAAGCGTGAAAAGGAACGTCCTCCTATTATTTACACTGCGTTTTGTAATGCGGGCGTTCCATTTTTATTTTAAAAAATATCGCATTTCCGAATGCAGTGACGTGCATTTATATTGTTTGATTCAAATTATTTTAAGCATGTTTTAAATAAAACTTAAAGTAATTACCTACCAAGTAATACGTTATTGGACAATTACCAAAAAAGGAATTTGATTGATAAATAGAATTGTAAAAAAAGTCATTAAGTAGCTTATAGTTGCAGCTTATAAGTAAAAAAGTTACCTACTTCATTATAAAAAAGCTTAGGTAATTCTATTATTAATACTTACTTATTTTTTAAAAAGCTAATTTTATTCTAATTAAGAGTATGTTTGAAATGTTGTTCCAATTAATGTGAAATCTATATTCTTTTCTTTATAATTTTTAGTCACAAAAGCACAGAAATAAAAAATATAATTTTAAGATGGCAACAAAATTTCATTGCGGCGTACATTAGTGAAATCGTAATAGTGGAAACGTGTCAATACAACTTAGTTTGATTGAACGGCCGGCGGCGTAGGTCGAGTTTTTGTATTTATTTTGTTGGTTACCTGCCTTGTATTGCTTATTCGTAGCTTTTCATTTATTTAACTTTACTGACTTTTACGAAAGTTTTTACTACACTTTCGCTAAAAGTTACGTTCTGAATTTGGTTTGTATTTAACAAATCAAATTCAGAACTTGTGAACTTGTGTTCCTGATTTACAAGTAATACTAGGATTTTTAGGTCGTAAATTTATTAATTTATTTCTTAAGAAAAAGTAAAATACTAAACAATGCAATAAAATATAATTTTATTTTTCAATACGTCTGCCTAAAAAGTTGCAAAATGTCTTCAAGTACCTACCTAGTCTATTCCTAATACTTCGGTATTTGAAAATTATTTCTTATTGTATCTACCTAATACCTCGATTAAAATTGACATTCCGACGTAAATAATTGAGATTAGTTAAGAAATTATAACACAATAACCAAAAAACAAGACTGTATGACCTCATTATTCCAAAACTTGAAATGATTTCATGATAACTAACAAAAATGTGACTCATATTCTGCGAGACGGGCGGCAGCGGAACATTTCCGCTTAACAATAAATAAACAGACATTAAAATATTACAACGACGCACAAAGCACCAACACAAGCGAAAAAAATTAAGTTTACACCTCCCAAATGCACACTTCCCGCTAACATTATATTTTTAAAAACACATTCGATGAAGCGAGGGAAACGCAAATATAGGCCTATACGGACATCGCGCCAACACCGCATAATCACAACAAAACAAGATTTTTTAATCTAACTTTACCGTTTGTAAAAATTACTATTTAAATATTAAAGCCACAGCCGCTAATTAACTGAGATTTAACCCTTCCGTCGCCGGCCGAAGCTCGTTTTAATATTTAAAACCCGTGGAAATATTTTGGGCGTATTAAAATATGAAAAATTAATGGAATCGTGTCACTCCCCACGGATTACTAGATGCTGCGTCCCATACACATCATACACACAATTAATATAATACCTTGAAGACAAAACACCTATGATATTTCGCATAAAGTGTTTAGTGCCTATCTATCGGTGCGTAGGTTAAATATTAAAATTATGTGTTTTTATTCGGACCTCTCCTTTAGGTAGTTGGTATAAAAAATACTTAAATCCTAATAATTTTTCATTAGGCCTATATTTACAAATTATTTTGTAGAAATTTGTCACCAAGGGCAATTACCTATCTATCAAGCACATATCAATTTAAAATTAGGTAGAGGTATGAGTCAAATGATATTTCAAACTCTACCTGCCTATCAAATAATAATAAAACTGAAAAGTAATGTATAAAAAAATACAATGTATTTTAAGGTAAAATAAAAAATAAACGTATGTAAGTTATATGACTTGATGAATATAATTATAAAATAATATTAATTAAACGGTATAACAATGTTCCTTATACTTATTATTGAACTATTCTAAAGCGAGGTGGATCAATATAGGTACACCACAGTACAGCATTACAAACACAATGATATTGGGAGTTTTTATAGACGTACCTTGCGGTGGTGCAATCCCTGTAGAGCACGTCGAAATCCTTGCAGGAGAGCAGCTTGCACCGGTTCACTCCCGGCTGGATGGCGCCGAGCCCTCGCAGGATGCGAACCTGTTCCACATTGCACACGAGCGGCACTATGTCCAGTCTTTTTAGCTTTGTGTACACTGTGTGCAGTCCGCCGACCAGGTGTTTTAGAAACAGTTCAAAAGCCTGAGGCAGGCATAGCATTGTGTCACCCTGAATGATAAACGCGGCCACCTTTTGACCGCGGTAGTCGACCAGTTTGCACTCGTTGGCGGAAGGGTCTGATGTCGAAATTGGAGGTGGACTTCCGTATCTTGGCGGGCCGTGATGATGGGCGGCCGCCATCAATTCGAGGGGTGAGTGGTGCATCATCTGGAGGGAGCCTAGGAGGCCGAGTCCTGGGGGTGGAAGCGGCATTCTGGGAGCTAGTAGATGCGGCGGGCTTAGCCCCCGCGCTGGAGACGACGTTTTCACTCTGGGGGAGCCCCCGGAGGAGCCGCTGACCTCGCTGGCGGTCGACGCTGAGTCCACGGCGGACTCCATGCTCGCGACGTCTGACTACGCACGCATCACACGCCCGTCGTGCGCGCTGTTCCGCGCAACAATAAATAAAAAGCCTGTGCCGTGGGAAGGCGCGGCAAAGCATGCGCGCCCGCCCCAGTCTCGCGGTGCCATTGGCCGCGCTCCGCTGCAGCCTTCAGGCTATTGGTCTCCGTCTGAATGGTACAGTCTCCGCCTCTTTTTTCGTAGCGCTGCGTTCGAACCGCGCGAAGAAACGTTCCTGTTTCTTTTGGGTGTTGTGTGAAGCGGTCGCGGTCGCCTGCCGGGGGTGTGTTGATAAGAATGTCACCGGTAATCAATATGAGCCTAGATGCCGCTCTGGTCACGCGCGCTCTCTGCATTTCAGGAAATATTATTTTCATTCCATTTACTATCTTTATGAGTATAAAATTATGTGCCAAAGAAACGCCTTCTTGTAGACTTAGATTGAATTTCTTGTTACTCGTTTAGCAGTAAATGTCACTACTGCCAACCGAGTAGGTAGCAATTTCTTCATTTTTACGACAGTTATTTTTAGTTATTTTAGTTAGTTATTGTTATTAATGTAGTTAGTTATTAGTTAGGAAAACGTGACAACGTTATCCTAACTAATAAAATACGTATATAACTTATTAGATAAAACATTACCTACAATAAATAAATAAATATTGAATATTGTGGGTCTTTTTATTACACTGTAGTATTATATCTGTTACCTGTTCACTATGGAGGTAGGTAGGCCTCTCAATAACTTGCTTGGTAATTAAATGAATATCAATTTCAATAATATACTTAATTAAGAGGGTATAGACAGTACAGATATCTATTAGGTACTTTATCTATGCTTGTAGACACCTCTACCTACCTACCTACTTCAATAAAAAAAAAATGGCCAATTGCAGGTCGGGTTAGCGACCAATAGGAGGTATAGGGTTTGTAGCAGGTAAAATAATAATATTTTTTTAAGTAGAGGGAGAGTAGTTCAATTGTAAGTTCGATGAACTCTACACTCTGTTGCCGCTATCTTAACGAATTATTTCTAAAGGATAAAAAAGCATCTGAGAAATTGTTGTACCTAATTCAAATTTATTAATCATTTATCATTAATTTAATAAAAATAAGAAGAGGAGAAAATAAATTTAATAGCAACCTGACTATCTCCTTAAAAATAATTTTTTCATGTATTTATTTGTTGAAGCGCTCGTGGCCCCGCAATCTCAGTGTTCTGTAAACGATCACTGAGTTACGTAACTTTCACTATGGCTGGTCCTCGGATGGGTGACCACTTTGTGGCTTTTACATTTGCGAGCGTTTCCGTGCTTTGACTTTTTTTTTATTTGAAGGATACGTAGTACATTGCATACAAAGTAACCTTACATATTTAAAACAATAAAGGAAAAACAGTACAACAACAAAATAAGTCATATGACTCAATTTCCTAAACTAGGCAGAAGTTCTGTCTGTATCTTAGGGAAGGGTATCCAATTAATGAAGTCTTGTGCGGTTACAAAAAGATGGACTTGCAGTGGGCGATCAAAAATTTATATGCAATAATAAATGACAACAATGAAAAAGTGTGTGTGGTGTGTGTATGTGTGTGTGTATGTGTGTGGTAGAGAGTGTTTGTGTGTGTATGTGCATGATAAGGGAATGTATGTGTTTGTGTTGTATATGTAAATAGACTTATCCTTACCACTACTGTAAATTAGTTAGAAGCTCCTCGGTATCACTATAGGTTAACATCTGTAACCAGGAATTAAGCTTGTGTTTTACTTCGCTCTATTATAAAGGCTTATTATATTCGGCTTTATTATAAAGCCTAGCGCTTAGGCCATTAAACTGTCGCCTTGCAAACGCAGTTCTACAAGAGACAGTTGGGCATAGCGGAAAGCCACGACGTCACTGACTAGCTAGCTGCTTATCAAACAAGATCAGAGAGCGTTTACGGAGGATGGATCCCAGGATATATTATTTTCTAACAGTTAGGACATTACATTCAGAATATAGCATATATGTAGGGTAATCACGGGGCTTAAAGTGAATTACTTTTAGGACAGCCCTTTAAGCTCTTTCAAGCTTCAAAATCTCAGTTTAATGTGTTCCGCCCCACACTGCTATACAGTACGTCAGGATCGACTGACATAGGGACAGATAAACCATTTGGAGGGTATCTTTATCAGCTGAAAACCTTAGATTTTTTAATAGGTATATGAGTCTTCTTGTAACCAAAGAGTCCAGTTGAGCAGTCCAGTCCAGCTTCTCGTCAATGATCACTCTGAGATATTTTATCGATTGTACCATCGTCAGCGACAGACAGGCACAGGTTTCAGTGTTTTGTGGACAGTTGTGGGCTTTTAAATTTCCAGTTTCTTCAGGTGGTCTTGAGGTATGGGGTAGGATGAAACGCAAGAATTTGGTTTTTATCAAATTCAAGGTTAATAAATTATTACCTAACCAATGCATTACTCTAAGTAAAGCTTTCTCCGAGTGCAATCTGGCGTCTTCCCAACTCTTACCATATGCCACTAGTGCAGTGAAAATATTACAGTTGACGAGGGACAATTTACAAAGGTCGTTTAAATATATTTGGAAGAGAGTTGGACCCAAAATACTACCCTGGGGAACTCCAAAGGTTACCCTTTCCTCTACGCTAATTATATTAGCTACCTTGACAGACTGTCTACGATCTGATAGATAATCTTTAAAGATATTAAGAGCCAGACCTCGAATACCCACGTTTTCCATTTTCTTTATAAGTTTGGATATGCAGACTTTCACTATGGCTGGTCCTCGGATGGGTGACCACTTTGTGGCATTTACATTTGCGAGCGTTTCCGTGCTTCGGAAGGCACGTTAAGCCGTTGGTCCCGGTTGCCAGTAAAATGGCAGTCGTTAAGCCTGGTTGAATGCCTTATGGGCGGCATGAAAAATTTTAACAGCAGGTAGCCACAACCTGCGTCTGTCTATTTCAACACGGCAATAAGCTCACCACCTATTACGTGGGACAGGAATCCACACGGTGAAAAGTTGGCATATAATATACCTCTGCCACCGCTTCGGGGATAAGGCGTGATGGATATTTTATATTTTTATGATGGATATATTAAAGCAGCGCTTTCTAGCCCAAACGAAGCTTTAAGCTTGTGATATGGGATCTAGACAATTGGTTAACATACTTGCCATATATTTCTAAATACTACATATTATACATAGGGAACACCCAAATTCCGAAACAAATAATTTTGGATCACAAAAAAATTCATACCGACCCGGGAATCGAACCCGAGACCTCAGCGAGGCAGTCGCATATATTGCCACCTACACCACCGAGGCAGTCTTTAGCTGGTTATAATCAAGAAAATACCTACTTACCTAGTATCTACTTAAGTAGGTACCTACTTAGTAAATAATTGAAAATAAATTTTACCCTCAGATAGTCCGAACGAATAGAGTCGGTAAGTAGATATGTACCTACTCTAGATGAGTCTCAGAGCCGTGCCAAGGATCAATAGCAGCGCTACAAACTTCGAGACTTATAGATACAATTTCAGTCTCAAGGTACAGTTGGCAAAGTAGGTACCTATAGAAGTATAGAAGTATTCAGGGCCATTGTATAAGGATTGATTTTCATCATAAAATCATGAAGGTAATAATTTTATGAAATGAGTTTTAAATGAGTGTATTTGAGTAACCATACAAAACCTTAGCGAACATACAGCTTAGAGATTAGCGCTTTCGACCAAACAAACAAATCCTTCAGCTTTATATTAGTGGTACCTATAGAGCCTATAGTTACATTGCTTTTTAACAGTATAAATAATACATAATACTAAAAAAAGTCATCTTCAAGTTACAAAAAAGTAAATGCATGTTTATTAATCACGCCTTATCCCCGAATTGGTGGCAGAGGCATATTATACGCCCACTTTTCACCGTATGTATTCCTGTCCCACGTAATAGGTGGTAAGCTCATTGCCGTGTTGACGTAGACAGCCGCAGGTTGTGGCTACCTGCTGTTGAAATTTTTCAAGCTTTGAAATAAGTCCTTCAACCGGGCTTAACGTCTTCCATTTTACTGGCAACCGGGACTAACGCCTTAACGTGCCTTCCGAAGCATGGAAACGCTCGCAAATGAAAATTCCACAAAGTGGTCACCCATCCAAGGACCACCAATAACAAATGTTGCTTAGCGCAGTGATCGTTTACAGAACACTGAGCCAGCGGGGCCACGAGCATGCAACAGCATAATATCTATAGATACCTACCTACGTAATTTACTGTCAGCTTCAAAAGTTGATCAACACTATCCAAAGTACCTATCTACATATCAGAATACTTAAATAGATTTGTGAATGAATATTTGCATGTTTGTTATACTTCATCTCAAATTGTTTAAGAAAACTGTATATTTGTTTCAAATAGTAGGTACATACATGATACAGTGAATACTAAAACTTTGATTATATATTTGTAGCACGTATCTAATGTTCTGCTATGCTAAGCAACTTTCGATGCTGAACGTACCTACAAGTTGTCATACACACTGTTTGCTTCCCAATTTTCACCATAATATATTATGGTCTTACACCTTCTGGATTCAGTGTCTCTTCGTATCCTTTTGCCAGAAAAAGTCGTTCGTCTGGAAAGCTTCCTCCACTCTAGAACCTGTCTGCTCCACCGTCCACCGGCTATCGAACATCTTGATATTCTGCACGTTGTGCGTGTGTATGCAGTATCGTGACAATAAAATTTAGAAACGGTTAAAAATAAGTTTACGTGACAGTAAAGTTTCGAGATTTCGATGTGTTGTGACACAAGATACGATAGGTACCTATAACTTATTTTTGCTTTATAATTCAACGGATATCAACGTACCTACTGCCGTAAATAATTTTCTGTTTTTGTACGTCGTGCCGTATTAAACTCTTAAATATTGACATACAATTACGTTCTGTCCACGTAAGTTTTAAGACTAATAAACTCTATAATAATATACATTGTATCTATATGACGTAAAGATTCAATAAGTATTCCTACCGATACCTACAGATCGTACTCTATTACCTTAATTCATTTAGGTATGTCAAAAGTTAGGTGGTCCGATTATCACAACCTTCACCCACTAGTACTAGTGTATAATATTTGACCATAGGTATACATACCTATATGTTAGTATACTACATACCTAATGTGGCCAACTGCCTAAAATTTAGATTGTTTATTAAACACTAGGTACTCAAAAGTGGGTACACATTGTCTACAATATGTTATAAGTATGATTACAATACAAAGGGGTTTGAAGTATTTGACACAATGGCGATCTCAACGTTCGACATCTCAAACTACCGAAACACTTCAATAGGTTTCGTCTTTGACAACCCTAGATGTACCTATTGAGTCTAATAAACTGGAGACAATGAAAATTGACTCTTATAGATATGGTAATAAAGTCGTTCCTTATTTATCGAGGTGTACTGAATATCTCGTGGGTTTTATTCAGGGTGTTCTGCAATGATTATTCTTTGTAATATTGGTATTGAATACGACACTATGTAAAAATCTTTAACTCACTCGGTACTTCAATGTTAAAATGTTGGTCCTGTATTTTGAATACCATACTTTTGCTATTGTTTCAGTTAAATAGGTGCCTACTTATTACACTCTTTGTTGGCTAGATACGCTTATAAACATACCTACTAGCTGCCAGTAAGATATTGTATGGACGTAATGTTCATACATTATTGTGAAATTAATAAACGACAGGATTAAATGGGTGCCACGGGGTTCGAGTATGTCACGGGAGAAGCCGGGCGGCAGCTAGTAGATTTATATTTATTGTTCGGAATTCTAATTCTATTTCATTTTAATTTAGTAGCCAATAAAGTTACTTCCTGTAACATCGGCTATCTACTAGTGAATGTCGCTTCAAATGCCGGGCCAAATGGTTTGAAAATTGCCCGAATTTGCCGAAAATTTAAAATTGAAAATTGAATTTTATTAGAATAAGTATATTTTGCATATTTATTAGAATAAGTTGAATCTAGTAGAGAAGCCATAGTAAAAGTAACAAAGGGTTCTATTGAAATTTCTAGAAACGATTTATTTATTATTAATGGACGCCCGTTTAAATTTCTATCGTATGGAAAACCACGTAACTGTAATCTAACCACTGTACTCGGACCTCTCCAACGTATACCACGTCCAGTAAATAAGAGTTCAACCGATTTTGAACCAACACAAAGCATGGTTTCGAACTTCTAGTTGATTAGAGTTAGTACCTATTTTCAAATTATCTTTAATGTACAATCAGCCTTAGAAGTAGATTAACATAACCAAAGTTACAGAATAGCTTTGTGAATGAAAATTTGCTTGTTTGTTCTCTTTCTTATTTATGTCAAATTGCTATAAAACAAGCATACCTACCTACTTATTTACTTAAAATAGTCAGATCATGATGTATTATATCCCAAACTTATATATGTACCTCCGAAACAACCTGAAATCCCTAAAATAATATTTGTGTGATCCACAAATATTTGTTTCGGAGTTTGGGTGTTTCCTATGTATAATATGTATGTATTTAAAAATATATAAGTATGTTTATCAGTCGTCTAAATCCCATAACACAAGCTTATATTAGCTTACTTTGGGCCAGACGCACTGTGTAAAAAAAATTCCACGATATTGAAAAAAAAAACTCTTCTGCTGTGCTAAGTGATTTTTACAATTTTATAACTGTAGACTTACCGCATACTTATGCTACAGATAGTCCTTAAATTCTTATCCATTATTTCTTTCAAGCACATGAAGCCATAGGTCCAGGTTGCCAGTAAACTGGTAGTCGTAGCCAAATTGAAGGCAAAGGACAGAACGCAAGTGGTGACATTTCAAGGTATTGTATGCCGCTGCTCACCCCTATGAAATAAAGGCGTGATTATATGATATACATAGATATGTATGAATGTAATTTAAGTGTGTGTAAAAAGTTTATAGAAAACTTATAAAAGACATGTCCAAAGAACGGTTTTATCGCCAATGTAGGTGGCCATTGTAAAATTTTTGTACCCACAATAAAGAAACTTATCCACTAATGCATTTCATTGATTTTAATTATACCAATTAGCAATATGGTGTTCAACAAACTTAAGTAATTGTATGGTAGTGAATATTTATTGGTAGGAGTTCTTGTTAAAGAAAATACCATTAACAATTACCCACCCCAACAACCTACGTAAAATAGGTAACTTATTAGAATAGTAATGAGAAACTTGTGAATAGTTTGCTTTATTGAATAACCTTGTCTATCAGTTCTACTGGGACATGAATTACTAGGTACATAATAATTGCAGCTATCCATATAAAAAATTGTCAACTTGAGTGCCGCTATGTGTGCCATGCTGGCTATGATAGTGACTCTGCTTGCCATCAGGTTGGCGGTGTCATTTTGATGGGGCAAATGGATGAAGCGTTCGTGGCCCCTCTGACTCAGTGTTCTGTAAACGATCACTGAGTTAAGCAACATTCGCTATAAGTGGTCCTTGGATGAGTGACCACTTTGTGGAATTTACATTTGCGAGCGGTTTCTTGCTTCGGAAGGCAGGTTAAGCCGTTGGTCCTAGTTGCCACTAAAATGGCAGTTGTTAAGCCTGGTTGTAGGCGTTAAGAGCGGCTTGAAAAATATCAATAGCAGATCGCCACCGCCTGCGCTTGTCCATTTCAACACCTCAATGGGCTCACCACCTGTTATGTGGCACAAAAATGCATACGGTGAGATGTGGGCGTATATAGTATGCCTCTGCCTACCACTTCGGGGATAAAGGCGTGACAATATGTATGTATGTATGTATTTTGCCCTACTTTTAGCTTAATATCCCTTAATGTGCGTCACAGCCCGTGTGGTGCCTACACTCTGTGTGCAGCGAGGGCATTTTTTGCTTTTAATTTGTGATTGACGGTCGTGGTGCAACTTGCGTTGCGTTCGTGAACAAGGTGACGGCGACTTATCCTGCGACTCGGTAGAGACAAGGCAGATCACTGTTGTGGTTTAGAGAGAAGTATGGGTTAAAGTATAGAGCATGAAGTCTAAGATTACACCACACCAAATATAAGCTTAGGTACGTTCTCGATAACCCCTCATCTCAGCTAATAATTATGAATGGGGTGACCACATCTGTAAAATATCCGATGGCCGATGGAGCAAACGAGTGAACCTAGACTCGGTGATGACGATGACCTGGAAAAGTCGCAGGGACTGGATGCTAAAGGCGCTGGCTGAAAGGCGTATACCGAGGCGGGAATTGTGAGAGGCTTACGTCCTGCAGTGGACTGCCACAGACAGATTTGATTAAGTTTTATTACTATTTTCTAGCTTAGTACTTATAGGGTGTCATGTTATGACTATCTAAACTAATATATAAAGCTGAAGAGTTTGTTTGTTTAGTTTAACGCGATAATCTCAGGAACTAGGTACTGGTCGGATTTGAGACATTCTTTTTGTGTTGAATAGCCCATTTATCGAGGAAGGCTATATATCATCACGCTACTTCCCAAGAGTGCGGAGCAGTAATCATAAATGTCGACAAATCGAGCAAATTTTCTTAATGTAAAATTTATAAGCGACGTGATTAAATAGGTGCGACGGGAGTTCGAAATATGTCACGGGTGAAGCTGTAGAGGTCACCTAGTATGAATTACGAATGTTACTCATGCATCCCAAAAATATGAAGAATTATGGACAGACACCTACCAATGACGTTGAGACAAATCAAGATAATCTACAATGTTGACTCTCAGCAAACAATATACGGAGCTAAGCTTTGCTATAGGTTGGAATATTTTCACTCGCTGGATAATCTCCAGTTCTCATTATCAACAGACAAACAAATTAATAACTCAGAGCCTCGCAGTACCTTCTCTGTAGTTTCACAACATATTTGTGATAAATTGTGTTTGTGTCGTGTGTTATGATATCACTTGTAGTTGAAGATAAGCGCGTTTGATTGCGTCTTTATGAGAGGTGGTTGATAATGATAGTTGGAAATAAAACCTAATTTTTGTTACTTTTTGTAGTTATATAAGTTTCATGTCGTTTAACGCGTGTCACCATCTTTTATGTCATCTCCCGTCACACACGTAGCAATAATATATCTACCTATATTAATGTAAATTATAACAAGACATATTACGATATATGTTATATACAAATATTCAAGTTACCGTACACGCAGATATAATATATATATTTCTATGACGTCACTATCATATACCGTAATTTATTCTATCGCATATTAATATATCCACAAACCCTAGTCCGACCATAAATGAGTGAAGACAAAATAAATATTATAGCATCGTCTCCGTCTGTGATAGCTTATCTACTATAATATACATATATTCTAGCACGACATACGAGTATTAATATATATCTATTATAGCTACGTGTGTGACGGGCTAGACTAAAAAACGATGCCGCTCTGAGGTCACGAGTTCGGATCTCAGGTCTGAACAAGTATTTGTGTGATCCACAAATGTTTGTTTCGGTATTTGGGTGTTTCTCATTTATAATAGGTGTGTAGCCAAGTTGATGGCATATACGCTCTACCCTGTAAACCGCGTGGGACACATATCACACAGCGCTATCTAGCCCAAAATATGCTATAACCTTATGCTATGGGATCGAGACAACTGATAAAAATACTTATATATTTTTAAATACATGTTCATCAATCACGCCTTATCACCGAAGGGGTGGCAGAGGCATATTGTACGCCTAATTTTCACCATTGCCGTGTTGAAAATAGACAGACGCAGGTTGTGGGTGACTACCTGCTGTGTGTATGTGTGTGCGCTTTTGATAAGCAGGACACCCAATACTTTAATTAACCGAAAAGTACCTACTAATATTCCGTTTTAAAGCATAAAACAAAATATTTATACTTTGTAACATCTTTGTTTCTACAAAGGAGAATCTGAATAATTTAGCTTTGAAAATACAAGAAATAATATTGCTTTGAAAATTCAATCTAAGAGACTCCAAATTACAGAATGAACAGTAATGAAGTCGTAAGTAAATATCTACTAACGCCATCTATTACCAACACGCGGTCACTACGACAGTATTTTACTTTGTTTGTGTTGGTTTTTGTTATGATGTTATTTTTGTTAAACTTTTGTGTATGTGTGTGCGCTTTTGATAAGCAGGACACCCAAGGTCTCTCTTTCTTCTCTTCTAGTTTAAATGCCGTATTCATAATACACTAAAAAGCGTATATATTAACTACTGGATTGTACACATTGCTCTTAAAAAACAAACAGGCGCTCTGACTAAAATTTGACAGGATTCTGGAAGTAATATTACCATTGTGACGAAACAGATAATAATTGTTAATTATAAAACTGGCCTGTGTGGAACAAAATTAAGAGATACAGGGGGATTAGCCCACAAAAAGGTTTAGGAAACAAATGGTCTTTGGCGAGCAATAAATCGAGCTCAACATTGGAAAGCTGCAACAGACTGTGCGCTCTCGTTAAACTTTATTTTTATATTAAAGCCGTAACTTTGCGATGCGACGCCCAACAACTGTAATCCCCGGTATGAAATGTGAAAATTTTGCATAGATATTAATATTAAATCCAATGGGCCAGATTTTGATGGTGTTTTAAAAAAAAACAACAAATTGTTTTTCTCTTGAGGACGAAGTTTTGATGACAATGTGAGTTTGATTGCATTGTTGTATTCCAGTTACAGTTATTTCTTATACCTTCTTCTTCTCCTGGTGCCTCTCTGTTACCGGAGGTTGGCCGCTAACTTTTGGAACTTTTCACGGTTCTGCACCGAACGGAAGAGCTCCCCTATACGTGTGATTCTAGTCAATTTTCGAATGTTTTGAGCCATGACTTTCTTCGCCTGCCTATTTGCCTACGTCTTGTAATACTATCTAGTTCGAGATCTTGTGCCTCTAGAATATTCGAAACAAACGTCTATAACACCACATTTCTAAATCTTCAAGGCGTTTCTTGGTATCCTCTTTGATGGTCCATGCGTCGCATCCATACAATACTAAAGGCCAGATTTAACAAAGAAGAATCCTAGTTCTGAGTGTGATGCTAATACTCCGACATCATAGAATCTTTTTGATCTATATTAGAATGGATATAAGGTACACGGGATCCCATCAGATCTCCGGAGCCCAAGTAACTAAACACACCTGCTGATATAAGTCGAGGTTATGGGGTTGTGAAGCCAGTCGCACCCAACGATGTCGAAACTAAAAAGCCAAACGAAAGCTTCCCTACGCAGCCAATTAGAAATGAACACCTGGTTTCAAATTCAGGTAGGATTTGAGAGAGAAGAAGAGACCGTGACTTACCTATAAAGACCATGTGAGCATATTACTCAAAAAAGGAAAGAATGATTAATGAATCTGCAGAAAGCGAAAGAAGTATGTATGGATTGCTAAGCCTGGCGATATCTATTCTCTGACTGCTACGTGAGGAATACAGCGTGAAGATAGTTAGGAGAAAAGGATGAATAGACTGTTGAAATGGTTTTCATATTAGAGAAAATAGACTACGTATTAGGTACCTACTTTTCACAAACAATTCTGGTGATAAAGTATTTCGATATTAGTCATCTAAACATGGAATAATGCAAGTTGAACAACGAGAAAGCCGCAGACCATAAACCAATTAATTACATTGGTTTTCACCGCACGGGCTCAAAGTGCAGTAAATAATGCAACCAATAGGTGCCCCCGATCCTGGATTGGAGCTACGTACTGGTACTTTAACTAGGTAATTAAATTTGTTCACAATGCAAGGTGCCACCGCTGCGCTTTCAATAATTTATGTTTTCACTAATTTGGTTTCCATAACGCTTTGTGGGGAACTTGCTGACACAGTATCGTGTCTACAGTATTGCAGCTGTGTAGATACTTGTCATAAATGACCGCATTGGTGGTGTTGTGTGTCAACTAATCTAATTAATCTGCAGAAAACGAAAGAAGTATGCATGGATCCTCTCTGACTACCCTGTCAGGAATACGTTGTGAAGATAGTTTTAAGTATTTATATCACCTAGGTATATGACCATTTCAACACGGCAATAGGCTCCCCACCTGTTACGTGGGACAAACATTTTTACGGTGAAATGTGGCCGTATATGTTATGCTTCTGCCACCTTTTCGGAGATAAATGCGTGAATAATAAGGGTATACCTTGTTTTGAAGGACCGCTCCTAATATTTGAGCAGTTTATAGGTACACTAAGGTGCAAAAATACTTACATAATAAAAATATACTTACACTTTTTAGTTCATTCCCCTTTTTATGTAGTCGGGTAAAAGATACCCGTTTCTAACTGATCAGTGCACAGCTCAACTGCTAAATGGATTTGGCTACAATTTGTCATAGGTATATATATATATAGTTATTACTACGTAAGCAACCACATAACATACAAATTTCGAAAATTCCCACCTGAAAGGCTAGTCGCGAACGTGGCCGCAGGACATAAGCTATTCCTATACAAATAAGCGTTTCAAATTCTAACAGAATATATAATGCTCTGCTCCATTGTCCATTTCGCCAAGTTAACACGTCCCGCTTCACTTTCAACACCACAAGTATCCATCAAATGAAAATGCTCGTTTGCTGTGCTCAAGTCGTGTTGCTTTTGATGTTAAAATCATACCTTTCTCTCGTAAGTGTCTGACAATATTGACACGAACACGAGCAAAGAGATGTGTAGGTACGAATACCAGGGTATTCCGGTATCGGTATTCCGAAGAAATGCACTTTTATAAGAAACCTTTTATTTAACTTGCAAGTCGTAGGTATGTAGGTTGTATCAAATTAAAAAAAATAGAAAAACTAAACTTATTAGTTTCCATTGAGGAAGAGAGAGCTCATGATCAGTTAATAGCGTCGACTTGAACTTTAATTATGGATGTTATTAATTCAATTGTATTTATAATTTTATATGTAGTTTATAATTATGGCGTAAACAAATCAAAACGATAATTTGCTAATTAGGAATTCATCTTAGATACCTATACAAAAAAGCACCTATTTACATTTACTTACTAATTTTAATGAATAAAAATTGTAATCAGCTTAGAACTATCATTTTAATAAGAAATACAAGAGAGTATTTATTATAAACAAATTGTTAAAAGTATTCTTTTAAAAAACGAAGTTGCACTAACAAGAATAATTCTCAGCAAGTCCTTTCATTTAACACCCATATTAAAGGAAAGGATAAAAAAATGAAACCAGTATCTTTAGTAGTCCACCATATTCGATTTCTAGTGATATCAGTTTATTTTTCAAGTAACTGTCAGCAAGCCCTTTCAATTGATACCCATAGTACAGCAGTGTATTAAAATAACTAGTTGAACACCACATAATGACGTCACATTGTTAAACAATCGAAACCGGTTCACAAATCGGGTCAATCGGTTAAAAATCCGGAATCCTGCAACTCAATTTTGAAGAGAAATATCTTAAAATTTGAGTTCCAAGATTCCAATCGAACAAACAAATATAAGTACATTATAAGTTAATAAAAATCTTTTAAAATCAGGTCGACCGAGCAATGATACCTTGGCTTATCTAGCCATGTTAAGGTCCCAGAATAGTCGTCCCCGCTGCACACTCGTAAGGGTTGACTTTATTATTTTTTCCAGTTTTCATCACTTCACGCTCGGTCTGTCTTTTGATCCAATGGCTGTGTAATGTGCCGTTGCTGCATTTATTTTGCACTCTCACCTTAGTGTTGCAAGTTTATTTTGCATTCTCTTGATGTTGCCAGTTATTCCCGAACGCTTTGAAGTCAAAGCTCTTTTGACTTTGCTGAGCTTAGCCGCCGCTGACCGCAGTGCAGTATGAATGATACTTTTTACGCTGAATAGTCTGAGGCATTTTTAGTGGCTCACTAGGTTTTTTTTTCTGACTTTATGTGCTCTACATTTTGTATCGTATGAGTTTTATGTCCTCAAACATTAAACAAAATATAAATTCAACAGTTAATATATCTGCGTCGCATATATGTTTACGTAGTTCTGATAATAATTGGCTAAATTAGTAGTTTGCATATAGTTAGTTAAGTTTTCCCGGGTTCGATTCCCGGGTCGGAAAAATATTTCGGTGATCCGCAAAATGGGTGTTTCGGAGTTTGGGTGTTTCCTATGTATGTATGTATTTAGAAATATATAAGTACTATTTGTCGCCCGCGGCTTTGCTCGCGTAGAAAGTTTTCCCGTTCCCTTTTCCCACAGGAACTTGTTCCCGGGATAAAAAGTAGCCTATGTGTTATTCTAATGTATAAGCTATATTATTGTAAAGTTTCATTAAAATCTATTTAGTAGTATTTACGTGACAGAGTCACAAACACACCATACAAACTTACGCATATATAATATTACTAGCTTTTGCCCGCGGCTACGCTCGTGTGGTTTTTATTTGTGACTAACAAGACGTGCAAAACTTGCAAAAAAATTGTACATTTATACTTATTTCCTGTTGCATTTTGGAGAATGATAAAGGTTACCAGATGAGTTAGTAGATACAGGGCTTTGTTAACAGTTTGCCTTTTCTTAGCCACGTTAGGTACACTACTCACAGATAGAGCCCTTATGCTCGCCAATGTTAATTTTCTTGTATAATCTGGAATCAAGAATCATCGCATAACAAAAATCCTATTGATCTTTGTTGCCAGTTATGAGTCCTCCGGCGTAATCCGTCGATTTCACACGGTTTTTTATAGAGTGGTTTGTTTAATATTTTGATAGTAGAGCTTCGTTGTTGATCTTTGGTGGCCTCAGCTTTTCTCAAAGATGATTGATCGTCATTTTCGTATTTGAAACTTTGTGCACGTTAATCACTAATCTAGTTGTTTCCAAAAAAAGTATTGATGATCTATTTGAGAATTGAGTAATTCTGCACTCTGACTTTTAGCCCAACTTCTCTCAAATATGGTTTAAAACGTTCTAAGATGCCAGCCGTTCTTTTCGTTATGGCGGGATTTCATTTTCTTGTTTATACACATTCTTAGTAATAATAAATTTTAGTTAATACTATTAGTATTAGTTTTTATTAGTTTCTTTGAACACGTCTAACGAAGAATATATATTGTGCGAAAGTAGAGGGTATAAGGAGACAGTATATACACATGAAGACCACGTGAGCAGATTGCTCAAAAACGGAAAAGTCAAAAGTACTCGGATACCCAGACGTACGTGTATGAAGCGATTGATGTGTCGACAAGAAGCGAAAGAAGTATGCATGGTTTGCTACTTCTTTCGCTTCTTCAAGGTTCATCAATCGCTTCATACACGCACGTCTGGGTATCCGAGTACATTTGACCTTTCCGTTTTTTAGCAACTGCTCACGTGGTCTTCATATGTCAGTCTCGGCCTACTCTAACTCCTTCTACCCTCTAATTTCGCACAATATATATTCTTCGTCAATCGTTCCTCACTCATTCGTTGGAGTCGTCCAAAGAGATTAAAGCTTAATACAAATAATAAATTATCATTTATTTATTACTTATAATAAATTATTTGTATTAAGGCGTGCAAAGCTACAAACGTTAAGAATTCCAGCCAAGTCAATTTCTAAAATACTTATGAGAAACGAATCAGGAAACCTCCACGTTTCTTACCCCTTACGGGCTTGCTCGGAGTCAGCGGCAGCAGGAGCATTCTGGAGCGATGGCTAACAGGTGTAGAGCTTAACGCCGTCTGGGGGCCTAAAAAGGCAACATTGTATGTTTCATATTTTGATCATCAAATGTTTCATTTCACAGTTTGTAAAATGACAAGTTATTTGATGAATCACAAAATGAAGGTCAAATGTTTCATATTTGTAAATCATCTTATTTGACAGTTTTGTATGGAAATGCGTAAAATGGTCCATTTAAATGAATCATCATTAATGTCAAATTGGTGAAATTTTGGATGTTACTAGGTGACTAACATTTTACGTTCATATTTAGCAATTTCACTGTCGTTATTGAATTTTAAGAGCTAACACTATTAAATTTATAAATTTTTGGGACAATAGCAGACTAGGGACATTAAATAAACTTTTTAGAGCATGCTAGTCTTGAAGAAATCTGTATGTATAGAAGACGTATTGTAGGGCTAAGGAACTTAGAGTTGGCTTTTAAGATGCGTGACCCTGAGTTTATTGGGTTGTTTAGTTTAAATAATTGTTTGACTTAAATCTTCATAGAATTAGAGCCTTATTTAGGTTGTATTCATGGGACACTGTCAGGCCATTTGAGTATGAGGAAAGGTATTTGAACCGAAAGAGGTCTTCTTCATTGTTGCATATTCCCAGTTACTTTCAAACTCAAAGTGAGCTTGGAACATTGGGTCCTCCTTAATTGGCTGCTAGGACCAGCTTAGGTTTGGCTTTCATTCTATAATTGCATAAATTACAAGTAGAATTATTATATCAAAGCAAGTGGCTAATTAACGGTACGCATATTAAAAAAAAAATAAAGGCGTATTCAAGATATTATAGCATTTCACAACAAAAACACAACACAAAACGCCCACCAACATTTAATGTTTAACCATTGTAATGATGCGTTTCCAAGCCGCGCCATCATACGACTAACGCCATCTATCGGACATTGAAGTTACTCCCGTATAAGCGTGGAGTGGGAGTTCGAGGTCCCGTCTCCCGTGCCTCGATTCACCCCTGGGCCCTATATAAGCAGTTGACAGGAAGTTTCGGGAACAACCTAGATTTGTCTATTACGCTACTGTGTACTACAACACAACAGTTAGTTTGGACATAATTTGCAAATAAAATATTGGACCCGGAATATCCCGGTAAGTTCTAATTATAATCAATCATCCTTACTAACTTTTGTTCCTGCAGGAACGAAACAGGCAGGATCTGCAGGAACAGTGTTTAAATCTAATTCTATCTATAGTGTTCTTACCTATTTCCTTTTCAGCGTATGTATTACCGCAAATGATAGCTATTTTTATCATTGCTAAATCTATTATAATCGCTAATTTTCAGCTATAGCTATAAGTGGGTAGGAATACGTTTAAAGCTTTAATTTTCACTAGTGTTTGCTCCATGGTGCCAACCAACCCTTACTAAATTTTATTCTATGTACCTACCACCTACAACCTATATGTAAGACTTCCCGCCTCTCCAGCCAACCTAAGCCTGAGGAGAGGCTGGAAACCTTTTAGGTTTCCGGCTGAGGTTCTTATCCCAGGCTTCTGTCTTCCAGGGTCCTTTGTTACGGTTGAACCTTGACGGTTCTACCACTATACCTACTACTTGTTGGCCGAGCGCTGCTCCGAGGCTCCTTCTGGTCGCGCCTAGACCAGGAGTGGAAGCCGTCGCCCAGCCGGAGAACCCTACGACTGCGAGAGGAACAACATCCGACCCGTGGAAGATCACCTGGCCCTCCCTCAGATAAGTCCAGATTCCGCGGCCTCTCGCGGCAGAGTCCACCTTACGGTTGCCTATCTAAATTCAACACCCGCGACTCTGACTAGACTTCTTTTGGCCCTATCGGGAAATATAAATGGGAATAGTAGTAGATAGAATATAATATATTACATTCTATCTACTACTATTTTAATTTGTCTCCCGTGGCGTCCACTAGTAGTTAATTGCGGGCCCGTGTTTCCGCTTTCCACATCCTTGGAACGTAGTTACTTAACTCCTGCGTCTGGATAGTGGCGAGGCGCAACAACGTGGTCGTTTAGTGGTTAGTCCGCTCTCCATGACTGGGAGTTCCCCTAAGCTTATCAATCACGCCTTTATCCCTGAAGGGGTGAAAGAGGCATATTATTTGTCCACATTTCAACGTGTGCATGTTTGTCCCACGTAACAGGCTGTGAGCCCATTGCCGTGTTGAAATAAACAGACGCACAGGTTGTGGCTAGCTCCTGTTAATAATTATATAATATAAAAATAATAATATAAAAATATTGTAGGCCTTTCAACTTGGTTTAAACACTACCTTAATATGCTCCTGGCAACCGGGACTAACGGCTTAACATGCCTTCCGAAGCACGGTATCGCTCGAAAATGGAAATGCCACAAATTAGTCACCCATCCGTAACCAGTCATAGCAAAAGTTGCTTAATGTAATGATTTTTACGATATATTTATACCAAACTCCAAAATGAATTTGAACCATTAGCGTTTCTCTGCTATTTATAGATTCTAGTAGACATAAGATAGACTATTAGACAAATAACTTTAATGTTCAAGTAGAGACAAAATTTTGTCAGTATATTTTAAGAAAAATAATAAAAATAAATAAATATCCATCACGCCTTATCCCCGAAGGGGTGGCAGAGGCATATTATATGCCCACTTTTCACCGTGTGGATTCCTGTCCCACGTAATAGGTGGTGAGCCCATTGCCGTGTTGAAATAGACAGACGCAGGTTGTGGCTACCTGCTGTTGAAATTTTTCAAGCCGCCCATAAGGCCTTCAACCAGGCTTAACGACTGCCGTTTTACTGGCAACCGGGACCAACGGCTTAACGTGCCTTCCGAAGCACGGAAACGCTCGCAAATTTAAATGCCACAAAGTGGTCACCCATCCGAGGACCAGCCATAGTGAAAGTTGCGTAACTCAGTGATCGTTTACAGAACACTGAGACCGCGGGGCCACGAACGCTTATACATTAGTGGCAATCGCCATCTGGCCTACCGACCTCCTAGCTTTCCTGTGCACCTTTATCAGTTAGCAGGGGCTGCTAAAGCCGGCTTGAGCCAAGTGAATGTCCCCGTATGTTCAAAAATATCACAGAAGTTGTTGTAAGAAACTGCAGATTTCGCAAAGTCCTCACCCTTCCAAAAGTTGACCATGCTTAGATTACTTTACGTCACTGAACTTTTACCCGTTAATGACAGAAACTTGTGCGTAACTAGAAGCAAAATGTCTACTGAAATGTGTTTCACTTTCTCTCAAATGGTCACTGCCTTAAAGTTGATACTTTAGTCTTTAACTCGATGTGCATTAACTAACCCATCTAAAAGTAGACCGCGCCTAGGGTGTTTATCTTCTCTGATCCTTAACGCATTAGAGACTGTAACTAAAAGAAGAGTGTCTGCTGATGTGATGCACCTACTTTTGAAACGTTTACCCATCCAAAATTTGACCGCACCTAGGTAACTTAACTTTGCTCATCGTTTAGTCATCAGTGAAGGCAACTCGATACGAGTATGTGCATAACTGAAAATTCAGTGGGCATGTGAAAAATGGTGTCTTAGCCTAATTTAATAACCAAAATACTTTGACCTGTCCAATGTATAGCGCGTCTAGCAAGATGTAGTTCAAGTTGTATTATTACTTCTGCTGAACCGATTTTGATAAAATATAGCGCAGTAGTTAAGTTGGAAAATTAGCCACAATATTGTCATAGTAGAGTGTTGATCAACAGCCTAGAATTTGCTTCAACCTCGAACAAACAAACAAACAGACACGAAGAAAATATCACAGTTTATCCTTTAATTAGTCGATTACAATTACTTTATTTTATATATTTTCAATGTACGTCACCGCCAATTTTACAATTTTATAATAGTATAGATAGGGTAAACCACCCAATTTTGGCACTTTAAGAGTGAGCTTCATCTCAGTCAGAAATTTAATTATAATAAATTCTCATTTAGTTAAATCTCATTAGTATAAAAAATTTGTGACAGTGTCAAAGAAAAAACTTTAAACCTTTGTTTTTATAACCGTTTTTATGTGACTGAATATTATAAAATAAATAATTCTTACTTAAACCTAAAATACTATAAACACCCTGTTATTGGCATAGAAATTCGAATTATTGGCCTCTATTCGTCTCATTATTGGCATGTAGTTACAGTAGCAGAAAGGTTAGAGTATAATTGAAACACCAAAACGGTCCAGCTGTTTTCGAGTTTTGTGAGATTGATATGCGTAAATTCTTTTAATATCAATACGTAGGTACATTATTTTTATATAAAGTTTGCATGTTATAGTTGCCTATAATTATTTGTTACACTTATATTTTCCACTTAATTATGTTTCTATTGTATAGCATGTAAAGGTGTAAACGAATGTTGGCGATTCTAACAAATAAATAAATAATTAATCCTCTTAATTATGTTTCTATTGTATAGCATGTAAAGGTGTAAACGAATGTTGGCGATTCTAATAAATAAATAAATAATTAAACACTGTTTAGCTACCTTAATAAACGCCTTTATTTTCTAACATTAAAGTTTTCATAAAATATTTTTTTTAAAAAAGCAGTAACTTTGTACACTTTCTCTTATTCTATTTATTTTGGCAGTATCACTTTATCAGTTCTTAAATGACTATCTTTGAGATCGTTTAACAGTAATATGTACTAATCTTCCTACTTTAAAGAATTAAAAATAAGTCTGATCAAAAATTAAATGAACTTTATAATCTCTCGTACCCTAGCCTAGGTCTTCTTTATAGTTAGAAGTCTTACTGGAACCAATCAGAAATTAACATTTAAGCTAACCCTAATCATCCCTCAATATTTTCTCAATTTCACTTATGCTCAACTTTTTATTACTAGCTCTGATATGACCATCATCATCAGATTTCTCGTCTTCGTCCGTATTGCACAATGTTTCTTCTGAAAGGGTTAGATCGGCCGGTTTTTGTAATATATTCAAATACGCTATGCAAAAGGTCTTCTTTTTGTTTAGGGAAGCCTTTTGTTTTATTCATTTATCTATCACGCCTTATTTCCGAAGGAGTGGCAGCGGCATATTATACGCCCACTTTTTACCATGTGTATTCCTGTCCTACGTAATAGATGGGGAGCCCATTGCCGTGTTGAAATAGACAGACGCAGGTTGTGACTACCTGCTGTTGAAATTTTTCTAACCGACCATAAGGTCTTCAACTTGGCTTAACGACTGCCATGTTACTGGCAACCGGGACCAACGGCTTAACGTGTCTTCCGAAGCACGAAAACGCTCGCAAATGTAAATTCCACAAAGTGATCACCCATCTGAGGACCAGCCATATTGGAAGTTGCGTAAATAGGTGATCGTTTACAGAACACTGAGTCCGCTAATATTTAACCAATTCTTTAATTTATTCTCTTCTTCTAAGTTAAGCACTGGACTCGGACCAGGCTGAAGTTTATGCTCTGGTTCTTTATACGAAATTGTAAAGTAGCTCGGTGAACCTGATATTGTTCCGTGGCTTGCTTTTTGGCCATGCCATTTTAATAGCGTCGAATGCCTTTTTATATCTTCCTCATTGTATTGTTTTCGTTTTCTTTATTCTATTTTTCTTAATTTCTTTTTCATTTCGTGTCTTCATTGTTTACGACGTAGGTACGCTAAAGAGAAAAACCGATTATTAGCACTCTAATGTTCACTTAAGGGCACAGCTGCCAATAATTAGCTTTTGTTATTGGCACCGTGGGCCAACATTGAGAAATTGCAATTAAAGAAATAAATGTTAGATGGAAAAACAATATTTTATTTTAAGCCTTTACAAATAATTCATAAACTCACTTGTTGATAATATTTTGAAAATTCCTTATATTGGCAGTAGTGCCAATAAAGGGATTTCGACGAAATTGTTGTTCCAAATGTTGACACATGTAATAAAAAAAACGTGGTAATGGTATTTAGAAATAATTTTTGAATCTACTGCCTAGAGTTATAATTAAATATACCAAATTATTTCAGAAGTAAAATATGTCGCATATCTGCGATATACTTTCATTTAAAAAAGCACTCACCTTAAGAAAAAACCGAAACAACTACACTAAATCACGACGTCTAAATTACAGCCGTTGTACCTAAATCGCCATATTGGTTATTGGTACAGTGTTGACAATTTTTAAGGGAAAAATAATACTATTTTACTTTTTTATTCGTGCCGAAATTGAGTAATCTATAGTTTCCTTGTTTTTATAGTCTGAACTCTAAAGTGGTATAGATGGGGAGCCCATTGCCGTGTTGAAATAGACAGACGCAGGTTGTGACTACCTGCTGTTGAAATTTTTCTAACCGACCATTGTCCCAGTTAGTAAAGCGACAAAGCATCGTAAAAGAAGCACGAATGGCGATTCATAACGCAGTGCTAGTGCCAACTTTGCTTTACGGTAGTGAAACCTGGGTATGTCAGCAGATGCATGAAAGTAAATTGAATGCTGTGGAGATGCGATCACTTCGAAAATTGTGCGGCGTTACCTTGGCCGACCGAATACGTAACGAAGTGATACGCAATATGGCAGGTTTGAATGAAAGTGTCAGCGTTAAGCTGGAAAAGGGCGTGCTCCGTTGGTTTGGACACGTCCAACGAATGAGTGAGGAACGATTGACGAAGAATATATATTGTTCAAAAGTAGAGGGTAGAAGGAGTCAGGGAAGGCCGAGACTTACATATGAAGACCACGTGAGCAGATTGCTCAAAAACGGAAAGGTCAAAAGTACTCGGATACCCAGACGTGCGTGTATGAAGCGATTGATGAATCTCGAAGAAGCGAAAGAAGTATACATGGATCGCGAAGCCTGGCGATCTGTCCTCTCTGACTACCCCGTCAGGGATACAGCGTGAAGATAGTTAGTTAGTTAGTTAACTCTAAAGTGCCAATAACTGGCGGAGTGCCAATGATTGGGTGGTTTACCCTAGATTAAGATTAAGATGTTTATCGGTTGTCTAGATCCCATGACCACAATCTTATATTAGCTTACTTTAGATACATACATATTACTGGAATCAAACATAGCTCACATAGGACCCGTAATTTACTATTACCGTGGTGCTTCCCTATTTCTATAGGATTTACACCTAGTTGCTTTCCAGGTCTCCCGCTTTGCAAAGGAGGGAAGAGGCATTACGTTCTTTTCTTACTTCCTCACATTATCTTCTGATTAATTTCGTTGCGGGTTCCAAGACATACTAACTTCTCCTGGGACATCACCGAGATCGAGCTCGGTGTAACTTTTCTGGTGTTTTGGTCATTGCTGTAGATCCTGGTTTACAGGAGTCACAGTAATGGGAATGTGGGTGGGATTAGTCCCAATTAAAAAATAGCTTACTTTAGAATAGACGGCGGTGTGTAAAAAAATGTCCCACAATATTTGATGCATAGGTGCCTAACGTGATTATAAAAATAATGCCTACTCAAGCTAAAATAGATAGTAATTATTTTACTTTAGGAAAAGTTTCTGCTCACTCTATTCAAAATCTGTAGATTGAGTTATTATAGGTACGAGTACAATTGGTTGTTAGAAGGCGAAATTCTACAAAGACTTGTCAATGCATATTCATCTTAAATTAAGAAGAAACAAATGAGGAAGAGAGGATCTACATAATTAAAAGCACAGTTGCTTTGGTAGAGATAGTAAAATATTGCCAATCAATTCTCAATGACGCAGGTTGACAATTTTCCCAATGACGCAAGACTGAAAATCCTTTAAAAACCTTATTAGATTTAAGTCTCTTACGGTAACTAGTTTTAAAAATATAAAAAAATAAATGTTAATGCGTAGTGATGAAAAATTATTCACTCTAGCACGTATTGACTGTGTAAATATAAGTACCCACCTACTTAGTTGACAAGGGCGGGCAGACGCGTGATCCCGCGAAATATAATCCAGGGCTGCCAATGATTCTAAAAAACTTTTGCTTTAACTTCAATTATTTTGTAAGAATAAAAAAATCATGATTATAAAGAAAAGTTGAGTAGATTTGGCTAAAATCTTGCTCATATATGAATAAAAATGGAAGAAAATTAACGCGTTATTGATATGTATAATTCATCTTAGTGCGTGGAATCAATAGTGATTCTTTACTATCTAGAGTTAAAGTCTATATGGCGTATTTTAGTTTCATTAGAGCAAATAAAGTTGCCGTATCGTAAAGGTTGGCAAGGAATAAAGTGACAAAAGTAATGGAAATGGAACTTATTATAAAAAAATACTTTGTTTGCTTCAAAATTTAAACTTTTTTTTTTCAATAATTAAAGATCATAGTTCCTTTAAATCTTATATTTTAAGAAGAAAGTCAATATTAATACATCATTTTGACGTTGGCAATATGCAGATACGGGGGCAATACAATATGGTGATATTATTATATATGACAATATGGTGATAAGTCTATTCCGGTACCCAATCACTGTCATTAGAGTTTGAAAAATCACCTCTGTCGCAATTATCACTGTGAGACTGTAGTCACTTAGTGCCAGTACATCCTGATGGTACCATTTGTTGCAGTTCATGCACAACCTACACACCTTCGATTTTAAGTGCCACATCTTGAGAGTAGTGAGCGCCACATAAGGTGTTTTATATAGATTTTTATGTATTGACTCTTTGTAAATTACGCGTCAGGTTTGTTTCATTTGAAGACACTTGAGTGGGAAAGTGAGGTGGGACAGAAGCCGAGAGAGCTATATTTTACTCTTAACTGCTAAGGTTGTTTGCACATTCAGGTGTTAATTACTAAGCCTGTAAATTCCTTATGGGATACAGGCGGACGATTAAAAGACTGAGCGACATCAGGAATAAAAAAACAAAGAAAACACAGGAGGTGAAGGAGTACCACAGTTGTCTCCAACATTGCTAGTAGCAGACACGATATTTGGAAAACTGTCGGTCTTTTGACTGTATTGTTGATTGACATTTCAATCGAATGGTGCCATACTAAAAACTTTCTCGACCAAATAGCGAAAATTTACTATATTTAGTTTCAAATAATAGGACTTGATTAGGACACACATACTTACATCTAGTCATTCCTAGTATTTAGTCCCATCCATTTGCAATCGTTGGTGAGTCTGTTGCTTGATTACCATATTTCTTTCGATATATATTTCTCGTTCTCATATCATAAACTTTTCTTTGGCAAAGGCATCTTGAATCAGGTCCGTTTTTGGATGATTTTTTCCAACACAATCACAAAAATATATTGAACTGATTAACAGTTCAACCCTAGGTGGTACGTGTTCGGAAACGTGGAGAAGGCGGATGTCAACGGGTGACGCGTTTTAAAATGTAGATACCTCCGTCCGCGGTGGTACGTATAATAAATAGAATATTTTTATCGCACACACGCACACAGCTCTTACAAATATTGTGTCATCGCAATCTAAAAGTCTGTCACCATTGACTTGCATTCAAGATTTTTCGCCATGTATGTCAATGATCGATAGCTTCTCTACTTTGTAAATAAGGGTACCTAACTAGTTCCTATGTTCCTATATTTTCGGGGTTATGGTGATGGTCAGATGTTGAACGACCACTCTCATAGTCGTGTGTGCTCCTTAGGCTGACGATCTTAGGAGTTGTTTCTCCATACACATGGCAGAAGAAAACCTATTTAAATGTCATAAATATAGGTGTTTAGGCTACCTTCTTTTTTAATTAGACTGTAATATTATTTACAATACCGTGAGTCTCCCAAATTCTGCGAAAGATTACCATGTAACATTTTCTCAATTTCTTCAATGTCAGCATTGCCACTTAAAGCTGCTGCCAGTCTTGTGGGGACGCTACCTAATAAGCAAATTTCATGACGCATATTTAGTTTCTGTTACTCTTTTGTTTGTTTATAACTATGTATTACATAAAATAAGACTACCTTGGTTTACTCAATGGTTTTCATTTTGTTCTTGTGATGATACTATTGCTCCGCTAAATTATGTATAGTCGGACATTTGGAGTCGTAAGACTGACCTAAAAATTAAGTACTGATCAAAAGTGTCCAATACTTATAAAACTTAACTTAACTATCTTCACGCTGTATACCTGACGGGGTAGTCAGAGAGGACAGATCGCCAGGCATCGCGATCCATGCATACTTCTTTCGCTTCCTGTAGATTCATTAATCGCTTCATACATGCACGTCTGGGTATCCGATTACTTTTGACTCTTCCGTTCTTGAGCAATCCGCTCAAGTGGTCTTCATATGTAAGTCTCGGTCTACCTCGACATCTTCTGCCCTCTACTTTCGCACAATATATATTCTTCGTCAATCGTTCCTCACTTATTCGTTGAACGTGTCCAAACCAACGGAGCACGCCATTTTCCAGCTTAACGCTGACACTTTCACTCAAACCTGCCATATTGCGTATCATTTCGTTGGGTTTTCGGTCGGCCAAGGTTACGCCGCATAATTTTCGAAGTGATCGCATCTCCACAGCATTCAGCTTACTTTTATGCATCTTCTGACATACCCAGGTTTCGCTGCCGTAAAGCAACGTTGGCACTAGCACTGCGTTATGAATCACGTGTCGTGCTTCTTTTACGATGCTTTGTCGCTTTACTATTTGGGACAAAGCACCGTTAACTTTGTTTCCGGAAGTTACTTGCCGTTCTACATCCTAATCACATCTTCCATTCGCGCTAAACATACTCCCTAAATACACAATTTCATGCACTTGCTCTAGACATTCCTGATTTACCCAAATCTCGCACTTAGTTCTTACGTCTTCTCTTTCAAATACCAGAACCTTAGTTTTACTTGCATTCAAGCGGAGACCCTTTCTTTCACACTCTTCTTTCATATCAGTGACTAATACCTGAAGGTCGGCTTCTGAGAGGCCATGAGCACCGCATCATCAGCGTACAACAGACAATTTACTGTTAAGTCATCCAAATTTACACCCATATCACAATCTTTCAACTTCTGCAGGCAACTGTCCAGATACACTATGAACAGCCAGGCAAGACTTCAATTCCAAGACTTCATATCGAATTTTCCTCCTTATCGATGCGAATGATTTTAGACTAAGCTAAGCTTTATTGTCTTTTTTATCGAACTATATAATTGAATTTATACTATGTGTATCTGTATATTATAATTATACTGTACAATACAGGAATATTTTAAGGCGCGAGTTTTGCCGATAAACACGTCCCGCACCGACTTAATTTAAATTTTTGCTACAATTTCGGTATTTGGCCGTGGGGAGGCTTAATCTTTGATTGATCACATGCAGTTGGCCACTGAGCTGTCATCTACTGTGATAATGTTGGAGATGAGCCTATTCTGTAGCGATATTTTGTTTAAATAGAGTTTATTGTTCGTACCTACAATGCAATATTCTCTTCAGTTTAAAAAAAAAGCGTATTATGATAATATCTACTTTTAACAGGCTATGGATATTTTTCATATTAATTTATTTTATTGCATAGTGAAAGGAAGAAGAGTTCATAGCCTCGCATACTCAGTGTTCCGTAAACGATTGCTGCGTTAAACATCTTCCGCTATGATCAGTCCTGATAATGGCGATGTTTACGAGCGTTTCCGTGCTTCGGAAAATGCGCTAAGCCGTTAGTCCCTTCTACCAGTAATATTGTAGTTGTAAAGTCAAGTTCGAACCCTTATGAGTGGTTTGAAAAATATCAATAGTAGGTACCTACTTACAACCTGCCTCTGCCCGTATTAACACATAACCCACCACCTAGTAGGTACATGGAACAAAATACAACTGGTGAAATTTAGGCAATAAATAATTGAATAATTACAGGCACAAAAAAAATGAATCACAAACATTCAGAAATTCCAAAAAAAAATATAGAAATTAAAAAAAAAACAAAGAATAGAACAATGATATAGGTACCGTAAGTAGTTACAGTAAACATCGTAAATCAACAACGAGAACCCGATGTTTCCAAACGAAAAATATTTAAAATTCCCTTAGGAAATGGCTACTCGAAATGCGTAATTCGACATAGCGATCCCCGGTCACCGGCTAAAATGTAAAATGTCTCCCTTGCATTTTTTCCAAAGTGCCATAAAGTATGACATTTATTACGGTCAGATCTGCCTCAACCACTATTGATAGGCAAATGAGAGAGTTTTTTAAAAGAAAAACGGTGTCTGCTTTTTATGTGTTCTTTGGATAAGGATGTTTTAAGAAGTTGCTACTTGCTTGTTCATAATGGCCGATTTCTGTTTTTGTGTCTCCGCACTGCTCTTGATAGTTTGACCTTTGTGTGTAACTTATTATGTCATGTAATACCAGAACTTGACTATCTATATGTATGTAGCTAAACTATTACGAATCGCTTATGCCATTTTGCTATGATTCTTTAATGACTTTTGGTGATATTATTGTTGGCTACCAATACTTTCAAGGTTGAAGTCCGTTTTAACTGCAGATGGTGAACCTGCTGACGAATGGACAAGGTTAGGACGATGAAAAGGAGAACTAGAAACTAGGTATTGTTATCATCTTTCAAAAAAGAAATTAGTAGTGCTCTATGATTATGTGGGTACCAGGGTCATTTCATACAGTGGGTGCGATCACGGCTCAATCTTAATTATTTTTGTACCTATCCATTTCTGGGTTTGATATCTGAATTATTTCTTCATTCAAAGGGTTGAATCAAGAAATATGTATATTATTCGTTCGAGTTGCAGATTTTTAATCATTATTTTCTTTATTTCATTATTTTAATAAATATTTAGTAAATTATCGTTGGCACAACTCACACAACGCAATCTGATTCCAAACTAAGCAGAGCTTGTATTATGGTAACCAGATAACTGATAAACATACTTATACATTTCTAAATACATACATATTATAGATAAATAACAAAATAACACCAAGACAAAGAATAAACCATCGTACTCATCACCCAAAGTTTTAACCTGGGTGGGAATCGTACCCACGACCTCTTGAGTAGCAGTCGGATACACTCCCACCGCGCCACAGAGGCTGTCAGAGTAAGTATGTAGGTATATTTATTTGGCAAAGTAATTTAATCTATCTTAACATTCTCATAAAGTAAGTACCTAGATAAATTATTTTTTACCAAAGCTCCGAAAGAATCTCAAAATTGAGCTATCATTGATGATAAGAGCAATAACTCATAGAATAGGTCAAGCACAATAGTGAGTGCCACCGATAATCGTATATTAAGGCCCTTATCCCTATGAGCACCTTAGCCACAATAGAAAGGAATATAATGTCGAAAAGTGGCCACATAAAAATGACATACGGTTGCTGCGGTGGTTTCAATGGCAAAAAAAATGCGAATATAAAACGTAAAGTGATATAGAATAGTGATATTAGAGATAGATATAGTAAGTTAGTGGTGCTAATTCTGTTGTTGAAACCACTAAAATTAAATTTCTCTAAAATTTTCTTATTTTTATTGAGATATTGCCAAATGCTTATTCTGTTATTATGTCGAACTAAACTTGGTGATATCATAAACAGCACTAAATTTGTATTTGACATCACTAAAATAGCATTTATGTGATAAAATTCAACAAAACTGTATTTAGATGCCGACTAACTTAGTGATTGAACTGTCTATGTACATTTTTCACTTTTTGTTGAATTTTATCACATAAATTGGATTTTAGTGATATCAGATACAAATTTAACGTCACACTAAATTTAGACGTTTATTAATTTTAGTAACCGTTTGAAACGTGTAAAACGTTGTAACGTGAAATATTTACATAGGTAGTTCAATCACCAAGTTAGTCAGCATGTATTTACATTCGCCTGTCTATGTACACGTTACAACGGCAATCTCTTAATAAAAATAAGGAAATTTTAGAGAAATTTAGTTTAGTGATCTCAAAAATCGGAATTAGCACCAGTATGTAGTTAGATATCTTTATAAAAATAAGTTAAATCTCCGTAAGTCCTTTCACTCGATATCCTATCTATATTGTAGGAAAACACATAAAACGTATCTTTCGTAGTCCACCATATTGGATTAAAAATAAATTTCACTTTAATTTTCGAGTGATACTCAGCAAGCTCTTTTAATTTATACCCATATTGTAGCAATGTTTAAAAACGAATAATGCTCCATCTTGAGTATTCCACCATTTTTTTTAATGACGTAACAGCTGACCAAGCTTTGTCTTCCAAATAGATATGAGCGCCGCGCCGACGCCGCAGTCTTTAGACGTCGGCGCGCCGAGTACGAGAGGTGAGGCTCTGTTTAGACGATGCGAAACTGCAAAAGCTTTCATAAGTCTCACCGTCAGTTTAACCAAACTTTCTGACCGAACCTAAGGCACGTTTGACTGAATTGGCCATCGTTTCTTCTACAGATCTGGCCAACTCATTGCCACTTTAACGTGGGTACTCTGCCAGCTATATCGACCAACCTGGTGCTCTGACGAATAACCTCGTTTCTGAGTTTATCCTTCAAAGACACTCGAAGCATAGCTAGCTCCATAGCTCATTGTGCAACATAGGGCATGGATTTGCCCCACCGTAAGTGTCAACCACGTTTCGGCACATTAGGTCATAACCGGCATTGTCTTCAGGCATTGCAGTATAGGCAAATAGAAAACCCGATGCAGTTTTCTGAATGTTGCCCAGCTCAAGCGTATCCTACTGGCAATTTCCTTTTACAGGGCCTTTTTGCCAAGTTGGATAACTTGCCCTCGAGCTGTCGATGTCGTCCAAGCATCTTAAGATCACGATTTGCCGCCAACCAACATCACATCACTGCATGACATCGCTGTAAAGCATCCACGACGGCCCAGTGGTCGAAAGTTTTATTGTAGACTACAAAAGCCTTACACAGAGGGCTGATTGTACTCTTTTGTCTCCTATACAATCTGCCAAACAGTATGGTTGTGCTCTACGGTACTAAGCCTTTTCGAAACCCGGAGTTGACTATTAATTAGAAATAGACTATCTTGCTTCTCTTCAACATACCACCATAGCAAGTTGCCGTTTTTTAGCCTCTCTTTTTCATTGTTATTTATTTGTACTGTACCTACTCTACGATGTTATCTTTTTGCAAAATAAAACACATTTTGTTTGTTTGTTTATGTAAGTTCATAGTTTTGATCATGATGAAATCTTGGAAACTGATAACAAAATCTAACAAACCCTCTTTTCGATATGAGGGTAAAAATTGTTTCTCCCATCAGGCGGCAAATGCGAAATCGTAATAAAACTCTCCATATCATATGTAAAGTAGCCATAATATTGAAAACTTCCAAAGTCCATCAATAAATGTGATGCTGCGTGGGGAACGTTATCGGAATTAGAGATGTTATGAATTTTACACTTGAATAGTATCGATAATAGTTGACCGAATATTAAATTTTATTATAACTCTACAAGTAGGAACGGTGTTTATTTAACCTATTTAGTAATGTTATAGACTGTATTACAAACTGCCGAACTGTATAGCCGAAATATGAATTATTATTAAATGATATTGTTATTGTACTCCTTGTTCCTTTTTGCTCAGTGTTTTGTAAACGATCAGTGCATAAATTACGGTTACCTTCAACGGTTATCTTACGATACGTTTGTGGTATTTCTTTTCAAAAGTTTCCACGTTTAGTAAGACACGTTAAGCCATTAGTTTTGATTGCCAGTAACATGGTGATGGTAAAATCAAGTTGAAGTTCTTATAATATGAAAAAACTCGAAATACCACTAGCCTACTAGCAACTTACTAGCCCCGGTCTGTTTTAATGCGTAACTTAGGTACATTAAAACAGTACATGAAATGCCCATATACACTTAAGTATAGAAAAAATATTTAGACAAGGGCCAGACAATAATAATGTACAAGTTATTCCTTAAACAATTGATTGATTTGTACCCAAATTAAATAATTATAATCTGTATTTGACTGCCTCTGTGTCGCGGTGGGAGTGTATCCGACTGCTACGCAAGAGGTCGTGGGTTCGTTTTCAACTCATGATAAAAGTTTGTGTGATGAGCACGATGGTTTATTCTGTGACTGGGTGTTATTTATCTATAATATGTATGTATTTAGAATCCTACAACGATAAAATAACATACTTATAAAAGTATGTTTATCCGTTACCTGGTTACCATAGTACAAGCTCTGCTTAGTTTGGAATCAGATGGCAGTGTGTGGGTTTTTCTTTAACGTGTTGAAATCCTCATGGATGCTATGCCGGACTCTTACTGACTAAAACCACATGGTGCCCTTCCATTTGTCTATGGCCAGGAGTCCCGGGTAAGCCCTTCGGGAGGATAGCCCCAGGGCTCCCAGCAGACTTTATCCGCAAGCGCGGTATCGTCTTCAGAGGGGGGGGGGGGGGTTCGGGGGTTTTCCCGCTAATATTTTATCTTTGGGGAGGATTCGGGTGCTGTCCGACTTTTTTGAGGGGGTGAAAGACGTACGCGAAGTTCTCACGTCACGCCACCGTCTAGGGCCTGCTTCTGTAAGGACGGCGAGCAGCCCACCCTCCGTCCTCAGGCCCCTGTTCATGGAGGCTGGTGGTCCTGGGCGTAGATCTGAAATGGTATCCGAAGTTCCATCGGCTATCGAGTACTAGCCCAAGATACTTCATCGAAGACTCGATGCCGATGCTAACCCCCGCTACTTGTATACTGGATCCCGTGGGGAGCCCCTTCCGAGGTCCGTGAAAGCACAGAGCCTCGGATTTGTTAAGGGCCACTTCCAGACCCAGTTGCCGTATTCGACCCACGACTTGAGCAACAACTTCTGTGGCCGTTAGGGCTGCGTCGCGGTGCGTTGCTCCCCGCGCCGTCTCGAGAGTGTAGTCCGCGTAACACGTTAGGTCAACACCTCTTAGCAACGAACCGCGCAACACCCAATCGTAGCCGATGTTCCACAGGAGCGGCCCCAGAACCGATCCCTGTGGAACACCGGACGATACTTCTCGCCGTCCCGGCCCTAGCCAGCTTGGGTAAGCTATAGCTCACTCAGATAAGTAGGCCCCAGCAATGCGTCGGAGGTAGAGAGGCACTCTGTGATAGATGCCTCCCTAACGCAGCTCCAGTGCAAGGTATTGAAGGCGTTGGCGATGTCAAGAGACACCGCCATCACCACCTCACCCCGTGATATTGCTCTCTCCGTCAGGGCTCTAACACGCATAATCGCGTCCACTGTGGAGCGTCCTGGACGGAAACCAAACTGGATTTCCGCGAGGTCTGGCCCCACGTGTATAAGATGCCCGACGAGGCGCTCTGCAATGATGCTCTCAAAGAGCTTGCACACCTCGTCGAGCAACACGATCGGCCGGTATCCGGATGGTGAGTCCGCAGGCCGCCCCGCCTTTCGGATCAGAACCAGTTTCCCCGTTTTCCACTCCTTGGGAAACTGGCCTTTTACGAGGCATGCGCTAAAGAGCCCAATCAGTCGAGGCCCATGTTCTTCGAGAGCCAGAACCCATGCTCGGCCTGGAATGCCGTCGGGTCCGGGGACTGTGCTCTTGCGGGATTTAAGCCGCAGCACCGCTGCCCCTAGCTCACCCTCAGAGACGTCGGGTACGTCGTTTTCGCCACAATCCGCGTCGAGCGCCTGAGACGGAGCCATACGCGGAGGAATATATTCCTCCGCTCTTGATGGTAACAGTGAGCCGAAGACCCTCTCCAGCTACTCCGGCTGGAGATACTGGGTCAGCGGGGGCGAATTAGGCCGAAGTTTGCCTCTAACCATAAGGTATGGGCGCCCCCATGGGTTCTGCTTTAGAGTCTCCAGAAGCTCAACGCCGCAACGCAGCCTCGGCCCCTTGCAATGACTGCAAGACGCGAGTTGTCCACGGCGGAACACCCAAAGATACAGGCCAAGCCGTCTAAGGCCACCGGGCTTCCGGGGTGAACCCAGTACGGCTCAGCAATTGCGACGACGTTAATGGACCACTGCGCGATGCTCTGGTACAGAAGATCCTGAGCAGCGGAGCAGTGGTTTAAATTCACCTGCAGGATGCGGATATGTGTGTCCATTAATGGACGTCCATTCCCCTAATCCTGCTGTGAACGTGACCGCTCCTGAGCGGCACCCCTCTCCCCACTACCCCGTGCAGACGAACGGGGCCTCGGTTTCGAGGCGGCGCAGGTCCTACTGTCCGCGCGGTGGTCCGCCATTTTGCCCTCTGCTACGCACTTAAAGCAGAGCGGCGGGGCAACACAAGAGCTGGCCTTGTGCCCTGACTGACTGCAGCGGAGCACCTGTTCCCCACGGTAACTTCCGCTGTGCACTGCACTCCCAGATGCCCTACGACCAGGCACTTGTAGCACCTGGTTTCGCGAGGCTGCAGGATATGCACCCGCGCCTTTAGGAAACCTCCAATGAGGAGGCCCCGACCGTCTGCTATTTTCTGTGCCGCCGCGACCGGGCTACCACTGATCCGTGACCTGGTCACAAGGACAGCCGCTCGCCTCCACGATAGCGGAGACGACTTCCTCCGTGGTAGCCGCGTCTTTCAGACCCGAGATGCGCAGACTAGCGCATTTATTGGGTCTGGTGACGCGGACGTCAGCTGCATCAAGCGTCTCTTTCAACTTAGCGGCTAGGGCATCAGCTTCAGGAGCACTAGTAGCGCCGGAGATCTCGAGGAGGCGAGCTTCAGTGCGAGTTGTCTTGTAGTCTTGTAGTGATCTCTAGGGCCTTGAGGTCCACAGAGGCCTTCACCTGCCTCAGGACCACGGCGTATCCCACGCCCTTCTCCATACCCTCTGTCGTCACCGTTAATACGACGGCAGTGGAGCGTGGGGCGCGGGGCTTCTTTGGCGTCTTCGCCGCGGCGGCTTTGGCAGCCTTCTTCTTTTTCTTGACTCCCAGTACCTCCCACTTCTCTCTTCTGGAGGAGTTATTGGATATAACGGGAGCGGTGGTTGCAGGGGGGGGGGACGCTCCTTTTATCTTTCGCCTCACCCGACGTCATTTGGAAAGAGGCGGAGACCTTTACCCTAAGGCAGCACCACTAGCCGCAGCCGCGTAGGACGCGTGTGCTAGCGGCGGACGGTACGCCCGGTGCTCTAGGACAACGAGACGCCTCTCCATAGCCTTCATCACCTGCGTCATAGTCGTCGCCGGTTTAGCCACTGGCTTCGGCAATGGCTTTGGAGCCAATTTTGTAGGCGTAGAGGGAGGAACTGCCTGGGCCGGGTGATTTTTCCGGGAATCCGGTGCTGCCCTACCTTCTGCGGACCCTCGAACCAACTTGCTCACCTCCTCTTGGAGTACCCGTATCTGTTCCCGGGAGTCGGCAAGCTTAAGCTCTAGGCTAGCCACCCGACACCTGAGCTTTTCTTCCTCCTCGGAGACGTTCCTTGCAAGGAGCTCCTCCAGCGCCTCGGTAGCGCCAGTGACGCACTCTGTCACCACCTTCTTCTTGCCCAAAACATTCTTGGCGCCTTTCACGGCGTCAGAAACCCGGGCAAAAGCCGTAAGTAGTTCTCGCGCTGCTGGGACGTCCTTGTCCCTGCCACTGGGTAGTGGCGGAACATGGGGTCCGTATTGGGTTGCATAAATTTTCGAGGCATAACTTAAAACTGCATAACGTTTTTTGGCATACTCTTCGTTTCGCATAACGTTCAAACAGAATAAATCATTAGGCATACTGTATTTTCCCATAACTTTTTTATAATAATGATATACTGTATAATGGTATATCATTATTATAAAAAATAATTTATTTTACAATAACGATTACTAATCATAACATTTATTGGCATATCACTCACTCTCGCATAAAGATTACAAGCCATACATATATAATACCATAATGTTAACGAGTAAATATTTTTATTAAGCTATTGCATAGTTTTTATCGCGGGCTTTGAGTGGGCTATAATCAAGAAATTCCGTAAGGAAAAAAACCTAAGACAATGGTCGAGACGACGTCACACGAAGTTCACCGAGCACAGCCGAGCGTTGGCTTAACGTGTATGTACATATATTATATGGTACGATTGTACGAAGCTCGCACGGATCGAGACGTAATGATAGTAAGTGTGAGTGTGAGGCTGAGGATGAGGGTGACTGTGAGAGTGAGGGTAAGGGGTTTTTTTATTTTTTTTTTGTTTTTTTAGTGTAACTTGAATTAATATCAAAGAAAAATAAAGGTATGCTATGCAATAGCTTTACCGCGGCAGTCTCCGAGTGCCACACGTCTTTTTTTATATCTAAGCTTGAACTGTCTAAGATTGAAATGCCCACTGATTAAAAATGTCGATAGTCACTTTACTGAAGTTCAAAATTTAAACACTTATATATAGAATTTATAAATAAAATACAAAAAGAAAGTAGGTAGATTAAAACGAGCGATTCTTGCTGAGCGTTGTGGTCACAAGTGACCTAACACTCCTCCTCGCTTCGCTCGTCGTCGTACCTATTTACAAGTTTGCTCAAGACTAGCCTAAAAAAAATAACAAAATATCGTTTTATAAGTTACAGCTTAAAAACTTGGCTATGAGTGAGATGATTATTTACAATGGTGTCTTATCATTTCTTAAATATTCTTAGTCAAATTATTATTCATTTATGATTTAAACGGTTACCCATACCTCCATTATGCGTTTTGTATTTTATGTTAAATTATCTTTAGGCGTATAACATTTATACCCTTTACATTTATGCTGATTAAAATTATGATAAAAAAATTAGAGTAAGTTAATGTTATGCCAATAAAACCATTATGCGTTTATAACACTCTGCTTATCATAATTTATGCGAGAAAACTTTATGCTGAAACTGTTATGCCAAACTACATTATGCTGAAAAAAAATATGCGATCGAAAGGGCACCCCGGAACATGCACCGGCGGCTTCGGTGCCCGCCCCTTCGGGTTATTCAGGTCGGGTTTCCGACCTCTACCTGCGTGGCCGCTAATTTTGCTGGCGGACCGTCGTCCTCACTCGAGGTGGCCGTCTCCCGCCGTCTGGAACAGCTGTTCCGTTCACGACACGGCTCACCCGCGCGCGCTCTCTTCCTACCGAGACCTTCAGTCTCGGTGTCCATGCTAAGGACTGACTCCACGTCTGTGTCTGCGGTGATCAACGCAACCTCTGCGTCTGTTTAGGGGGTGGTTTTAAGGCACAGCCCCGGGCCTATTAGGTTTTTTTTTTGTTTCAGATTCCATATTGGTCCCACGAGTGGAGACGAAAAGGACAACTCTCCGGGTGACGCTCATTCCGAGGAGCGGGATGCATACTGTGAGGTGCTCCAGGTGCCCCACAGGTTTTAACGACTTCGCTGTCGGGTTTTAGAGACTTGTCCTTGTCGCGAGCCAGCCAATTAAGGCAAGCCCCCCGGCCCCCAGGACCACCCCGTACCAACTGGTGCCACCAGTTGGGTCGCTGCGGATGATCTTGAGGATTACGAGACACGGCGGGGATGGCTAGTCCTCCCCAACACCGACGCTGGCACGTCTGCCTGTAGGCTCCTGAGTGAGCAGAGAGCCTACACGTCCTGCGGTTTCTCCGCTCAGTACACTCTGCGCAAAGCAGAGTGTAGACGGAGCAACCCGAAGTGGCCAATACGGCCCCCTCCTTGGTGGACTATTGGCCGTGGGCGACGACGTGCGCCCTTTAAACAAACCGCACATCGTCGTCCACGTTACCAGGGTGTACCACGTGGAGGTTGTCCTACCCCACACCCCGGTGTGTTGGTTGTCCCAACGATATGTATTAATTATAATTATTATTATTTATCGATAGTACAAAACTGCAACATCACTATAGACTAAGAACCGAGGCGTCAAAACGCACGACCGCAACTATCAAAGAGAAATCTTTTCCGTGTATCAATAACGTCGATCGAGCTGTCGACTAGACACATTGTGCTCCTTTATGACGCGGTGTGATGTCACACACATTACATTCTCACATGTTTTTACCTATTTATTTTATGAAATACTTATATTATAACTAGCTGACCCACCCGGTTTTGCCCGTAACATCGAAGTATGTTGTATGTCACCCCGTGACACCCTTTTAATCCCGTCGTTTATTAAATTTACAATAATGTATGATCATTTTCCAAATTCGTTGATTACTTCGCCGCTCTCCAGTTCGCCACCTCGGCCCGGTCTAATTATGGTTACACGAAATTAATATCTTTGCACATTATTTAGATTTTTCTATTACTCGTAAGAAATGTCATGAAATGCTAAAGCCAACGAACGTACTGAAAATGATAAGGATTAATAGTATATTTGTGTAAATAGCCTTCAAATTACCGCTTTATAAAGTATTAAAATTGCTGGATTTTTAAAGTATTAAAATTTATATAATATGTTATTCATAAGAGATAGACATTATCGTTGCGGAATTTTTGTAGACCTACATTAGATTCACAATTGCACAATACATTATTTTGTTATATCTCAAAGGGTAGGCAGCGTTTTCGTTGAATACTCCCAGACGGCTTATTTTTCCGACATCCCCAACAAATATCGTTATAATTTAGTCAACGTATACAAAACCTTAATAAATTATACATAAACCGTCCTTACAAATCAATAATTATTAAAAGAAACCGCATCGTAATTCGTTGCGTAATTTTAAAGATCTAAGCACGGATCTAAGCAAGGGACAGACAGCGAAAAGCGGCTTTGTTTTATAATATGGAGTGATACCTGAACCGATAACTTTTTAAGAAAATTGGCATAAGGATAAACTACAATTAAACACACTTAAAGTTTATACGGTAACAATGTGCATAAAGCTAGTAAGTATACCACAGTCATTATTTTCGTTGACGGCAGTTGGAGGCCGCCCTTCACAAAATTCGTCATGTAAAGAAACTCGACCTGTCTCAAATTCAGAAAACCATCGCCTCACGGTGCTCAAACAAGGTGCTTCTCTCCGAAAAGCATTTAGAAGACGAGCGGCACAGTCTTGCGGAGAGAGAGAACTTAAAGTCATAAAAAATTATCGCTCTAAAATCTTTTCGACTTAATTCCATTTTCGTTACGTACGTAGAACTTCGATGTGTGATAAAACACAATTGACAAATGATTTCTCGCCAATTGTTTGTTTCTTATTACTAAGAAGGTTGCAACGTTTCAAAAAATATAACATTCGAAATTTAAATAGTTCCGATTAGCTAGAAGTCATCTAGAAGTGCAAATTAGTGTGCTCCATATAGTATTAATAGGTATAGTAATACCTGGATATACAGACAATGAATTTAGATCGCAACAAATTAAGTAGAATTTAATTATGTACATAATCACCAGTGGGTACCTAATAACCTACCTAACTATAGTCATTGGTTCACTTAGGATCAATTTATTGTTTATTTAGTAATTCACCTTTATTAGTATTATATTTTCCATTAAAGAAAATTCCTACTTTTCATCAAAGAATAAAGAAGAAAACACAAAGAGTCTCAAATAATATTCATCCAGTTTTATCGATTGGATGAATACATTATAAGCTATTCAAAAAGCTTATTTGGATACGTTACACGCACCACCCGTTAGCCTATCCAATAGTAACATTTATCATCGGAATCCTATAAAAAGTAAACCGGAACTAATCCGTGAACCCCAGTCACCCTCCCGCAATCTGCATACGCCCATACGCCAAGAAAATAATTTCACGCCCTAGCCACATGGAGAAGATGCGCTATTGTTGAGGTTTTTGTATTGAAGTTTGATATGCGAATATAGTAACAGTTTACAGTTTTATAATTCCCGAATTTTTTCTCTATTTTTTGTTGGTCTAAGGAAATCTAAGTAGGTATTGTGGAAGACAAATGTTGTAAGGGATAGATTGCCAGTTGTGAGTTTTATGTGTGGTTATGTTGGACTCCCCAAAATACCTCACTAAAACCCTGAAGAGTTTGTCTAATCGCTAGTGTTGGGTCACATGATAGGCAAGGCAAGTATTTTTAACGGACTTCGAAAATGTAGATTATTATTCTAGTCGCATACACTACCACTGCACCACCAAGGCAGTTAAAAATTATGTCAGCAAGGAAGATTATTATCGGAGTCCCCATAAAATCCGTATCTACTCCTCACGTCGGAGTTTCACTTTTTTACCTTTTATTTTATTTCGACGTGCCCAAGTTGTGAAATTGACTACAATACTTGTCATCCATCCATACACATGTCATAGATTGTCCTGAGGTAACAAGAACCCCTGAACCGCTGGCGCAGCGTACAACTGTTTCATTCAATTCAAGAAATTTAATAATCTGAAAATTGAATTGATTGAAACAGTTATCAATTAATATCTTTTCTGCTTTCAGATCTTTTTAGAATTGGGAAATTAGACCATGCGTCGATCAGTCAGACGCATGGTCAAATTTACCAATTCCATAAAAATCGCAACTCTGCCACTAAGGTAAATATTATGTAAAAAATGCATTGGTTTTATTATTAAGAAAATATCTGCGTGTAGTTGTCCACATTAAAGTAGTAGGAAATGCCTCCGAATCAATTTATCACGTTACAATCGGTCACAACGTATAGGACCAACATGTGTCGCCAGTTCGCCACCCTTCTATCACACGCGCTAACGGTTTAGGAGTCAGACAAAAAACGAGGAAAGTCTCCGGGCAGACGGGACGGACGATTGCCGATCCCGAATATGATTTATAGATCGCGCGTCATTGGCAATACGTTTTCTAACACGTCATTCGAAATTTCAACGCCGCCTTTCGCAGAGTGATATAAAAAAATATCGCAGAGAGTAAACAATCTCCACTAAGATTTGGAGAGAGAGGAGATAAGATGAAATATTAATCTCTAATAATTATCTCCTATCCTATACCCAGATCAATAACGTTACGATCTGAATCAATCTCCGACTCAGTTGGATTCCCGGTCATTAGGTAGATACACTACTGAAGATGATTAACGTCAATATTAGGCATTATGATTGCTAGTTTTCCTTAAAAAAAACTAAAATCTTCATCATCTCATCAACAGAAAGATACTCAGTAACGAATGAACCTCTGATGCTGACAGCTTTATTGGGTTTCAGAGGCAGTTATCTACTTCTATGTATTTTTTTTTGGGACTAATCCCATCAGCATTCCCATTACTGTGACTCCTATAAACCAGAATCTACAGCAATGACCAAATCACCCGAAAAGTTACACCGAGCTCGATCTCGGTGACGTCCCAGGAGAAGTTAGCATGTCTTAGAACCCGTAACGAAATTAATCAGAAAATAATGTGAGGAAGTAGGAAAAGAACGTTATACTATGTAAGGCAAATTTTCACTATATAAAGTCAAATTTAACAAAATTATGAACAAGTGTGAGTATCAACTCTCAAAGAAATGGGATCATACTCGAACTCTCTGAGATGAGGCCGTGGTAGAACCTAACCAAAGTCTGTTTGGAACCCATGCATGGACATCCCTTGAGGAGTTACCCGGGGCGCCCGGCGATTTTACACTTAGTAGAGAGAGGTAGAGATCGTGTCGTTTTAGTAGGTTAGAGTCTAGCATGACATTTGTAGCAATTTCCAGACGTATAAAAAAACCCCCTGTGAGGCAATCAACCTCACCTTCACAACTAGCAAATATATATAATATATTAACATATCAAAAGATTTAAAAAAAATCGTGTTAGTGGTTTAACTATCTTTATCCTTTAAACTGCAAAATGTTAGTGTTTGTTGGCGCATGGATAAATCTTTTATTGTTTTGAACTTTCGCTGTTTTCAGTTCGCAGTTCTCACCTTCAAATTTCTAAATCAACACGGACAGAACATCTATATCAAATCGAACAATAATCGCTCATATTGTCAGTTACAATACAATTTGTTTGGAAACTCGACGCGTGAAAGAAATAATAACAAATGATTCGCACCCTAACACCGCCTGGCGTTGAAAGATCACGCCTATTGCTCTCTTGCTGATGAAAAAAGTATACCTACAATATTACTCGAAGAGATACATTAAGTTTCGAAGTTGTTATCTATATCTGGGTATCATTATATCAATCTGACTTCTGCGGCTTTACCCGTGACATTCTTTGAATCCCCGTCATTAAAATATGCTCTCCTGGGTATTAGCGTGATGCTAGCCTACCTAGCTTATTTATCTAGTCCTCCACGATAAATGGACTATCCAACACAGAAAGAATTATTCAATTCGGACCAGTAGTTCCAGAGATTATCGCGTTTAACCAAACAAACAACTATTCAGCTTTATATATTAGTATAGAATACAGATAAACGGCAACGATGGCCGACGATCTATCAACACACCGTTCTAACCGATGAACAGGTTTTGATAATACAAAAACTTTGAGAATTCTATTTTTTTTTTAATTCATCCCAAAATTAATCTAGAGTTAGCTTGTGCTATAGAACCATGGGTGTAAGGTTGGCGGCGCCTACTCACTAACGTAAGAGGAGGCAACGATGCAGGCACCCTTACGAAGTTGTGAAACCATGCAGCAGTGTTGCACCCAACAATTGCAAAAATCTAAAGCCAAACAATAGCTGCTCCTATAAGCATGGTCACCCTGTGGAAATTGCCTTCAACTTGGTTTAATGCTTTGAGCAGTGTTCGTTCAAAGAACACCGAGCTAGCGGAATAAGAATGCATAATAATGTGAATAACTTTCACAGCCAAGCAGTGCAATGTGGAAGCTACGTCTGCTTTGCAGTCCTGCACGGCGGACTGCCATGCAGAATAGTGAAAGGGCCCCTTTAAGTCTTGTGCTGTTTGCCACTTATTAAGCAAACTAACGACTAAGCAGTATGCACTAGCCTGTTCCATGTGAAACAGTAACAAAAAAATAGATTTTTCATTTTTTTGTTATGACTTTAGGAGGATAGATTCTTAAACATACAAGTTTTGTAAAATTGTATAACTTAGTGGGACGGGCTTTTTTGTTACTCCCAAATCTCCATAAAAAATAAGCCGCAGTAAAGTTTCCATTGCTTTACAGGGGCAAGTACTAGGCTTGACGAAGACTTAGGACTAGACGAATGCTATGTAAATACTAATAATAAAGGTGTTGGTAGCACGGTTGTTAATACCTTCGCCTGTCCTTTGGATAAATAAAATAACAATAGTCATTCTTATGTAAAATACTTGCGTTATAACTAATTATGTAATTTGAGTTTGTTATTGTGTGAGTACTATGTAGACGATTTTTATTGTTTTTGAAATTGACATGATGATTTTTGTGCAGATTGTGTATGTCATGCTCGCCTAAGTTTTCTGGCAGTGGTGGCGTATGTATCGGGTCGCCTTATTACCTATAATACGGTTGACTCATACCCGTGAACGGGCTACGTCTGTTGGGACTGGTCAGCTCATAGATGTTATAGAAATTATTACAAATAATCTTAATAATAACAATCAAAAGGTAGGCTGCCCTTAGAACTGGCAACATCGCTCTCATTTTGATTTAATTTTGACTTTCGGCGGTAAGAGTGACAAGTGCGGACGCTTGCTGTATATTATTTTCTAAAACTAGTGCAATAATCTTGTTTTATGTGCGGGAGTGGTGGTTTCTTGGACATAAAAGTTGTGTTAACGTGCTATAGTGATAGACAATGATATATAAGCAGTGAAATGCTATTTTCTATCTTGCCTCCTAAAGTCCACTGAAAACCTCAGTATAAGAACTACCATTATACTGAGGGCAAGGACCAGGACCTAGGACCGAGGACTCGACATCGATAAAGACTGGACAGGACTAAATTAGAAGATAAAATTAAAGAAATATTTTTGATTTTGATTAAATAAGATTTTGCTAAAAGGTCTTCTTAACCAGGCCGTAAAATAGTTATAAAAAATGTTTCTTTTGAATAAACTTATTATTATATAATTGGTCAAGTATCATGTAAATAAAACTAATGTTTACTGGTGGTTATAAGAGAGTGTTCTGACAAAAAGATTATTGTTTCTAATTTTTTTTTAATGCGAATCTAGTAATAAATGTGAATGTAGAACAGTAGACAGTAGAAACAATAATCTTGATGTTCATATGTGTTACTTTTTGACCTACATGAATCATTGAGGAGGGATAATATTGAGTAAACATGTTGTTCTATATGAACTATCGTTTATACAAAAATGGTCTAAATCGACATTGTACTCATAAACATATAGCCATCTTACTTTAACTTACTAGTCTGAGATAGCTCTTTGACCATCTAGCTGCTGGTCTAATGAGATAGCTTCAATAACGAATCCACTGCCTTATTGGTGCAAGGACACAGGACGCATAACTAGACTTGACATCGCCAAAGACATGATCAAATAGTAATAACAAGGCTGTATGGACTAAGTTTCCTTTATCTGCCCAATATGGACGAATTGTCACTATATTTGCACAGATGTAGAAGAGTAAGCAGATCAAACATATTCCTTTGTTTATGGTGTAATACTTTATACTTTTCACTCTTGCCATTTGTTGTATAAAGCTATCTTTATTATTTCTGTGTAGCTACATCGAACTCACACTTTGACAGCAACCAGCGTGTAGCCAATTTTTCTACTAATGTCAACCGTCGCTGTCATCTTTGAATCAAAGATTAATGTGGATTTATGTATCGAAGTGAAAATATTACATAAAATTATTGTAAAATGTAACAAAAGTAGTAAAAAAATATGTAAACAGTTCAATTATTCAAACAAAACCATAGAGTGGTGAACAAGAAATCAACAGGAATAACTTTTCATGTATAATTTATGTACCACATACGACTACGTACTGTTACACTAAGATTTGTATCCAAAATGATGAAATTTCTTGGTGAACACTTGAAAAGGTTATTGCTAATTGTTCATAGTATCTGTTCCATAAATCGTTTGGTTGCTGTCGTCATTTACAGCTAAGTTTTTTGTTAATTTAGTTTCACTTTGTACTGTAATGCTATTTCATGTAATCAGGGACGAATTTAGTACAGAGGCCACAAAATGTTATATTTCAATACTCAGTGTATCTAAATGTTATGGAAATCTTGTTTTAGGTTAACAATAATATAATCAATAAATAACTTTTAAAAATTGTAAAATAAAAGGTTATTGTATTAATTAAAAATAAATAACTTTGTACAATAATGGTTTAAATTTTATCTTTGAAGCTATCGTGGCCCCTCGGTCTCAGTGTTCTATAAACGATCACTGAGTTACGCAACTTTCACTATGGCTGGTCCTGAGATGGGTGACCACTTTGTGGCATTTACATTTGCGAGCGTTTCCGTGCTTCGGAAGGCACGTTAAGCCGTTGGTCCCGGTTGCCAGTAAAATGGCAGTCGTTAAGGCTGGTAGTAGGCCTTATGGGCGGCTTGAAAAATTTCAACAGCAGGTAGCCACAACCTGCGTCTGTCTATTTCAACACGGCAATGGGCTCACCACCTATTACGTGGGACAGGAATCCACACGGTGAAATGTAGGCATATAATATGCCTCTGCCACCCCTCCGGGGATTAGGCGTGATGGATATTTTTAAATTTTATCTTATCTTAGACCCTATAAGAGAGTATTTCTGTTTGGTGAAGGTACTTTCGGTGTAGTACAAATCATGGGTCTATATCTCAGGAGTGCAGCAAATCTCTTGCCTTTGTTGACCGGTTAGTCTTCCCTCTACCAACTACAGTTACATGTTCGAATGAGGGTCCCTTTTCCTATTAGATAAGTCCCAAATGTCAAAAATTCTCAAGGGTCTCTGCGTATTAACTAGTATGTCCCTATTTAAGCCTACCTAAAGACAGAGTTTCTTCGTAAGAAAATAAAGATTTTACTAAGTTCATATTTTAGTTAATATTTGTGAGCTCGTAAGAATTAATTAATAATAAATAAATAAATAAATATCCATCACGCCTTATCCCCGAAGGGGTGGCAGAGGCATATTATATGCCCACTTTTCACCGTGTGGATTCCTGTCCCACGTAATAGGTGGTGAGCCCATTGCCGTGTTGAAATAGACAGACGAAAGTTGTGGCTACCTGCTGTTGAAGTTTTCCAGCCGCCCATAAGGCCTTCAACCAGGCTTAACGACTGCCATTTTACTGGCAACCGGGACCTACGGCTTAACGTGCCTTCCGAAGCACGGAAACGCTCGCAAATGTAAATGCCACAAAGTGGTCACCCATCCGAGGACCAGCCATAGTGAAAGTTGCGTAACTCAGTGATCGTTTACAGAACACTGAGACCGCTAGGCCACGAGCGCGAGAATTAATTAATAACTGTAAAATAATCATTGTATTGATTAAAAATAAATAACTTTTTAAATTACTATTTTTTATTTTAATCCTTATTTTTAGATACTGTAGGACAGTATTAATCCTGGCGAAGATAATAAGAAATATGGGCATGCAGGTGCCATATTTTTGCGATCGTTATCAACCACAACTGCTGGATTATTTGGCATCCCATCACTCACGAATACTGCGTTTATCTTATACACCAGGAAATAGCCAGGAGTAGATAGCTAAGGTCCTAATCACCGACGTGTCTTTTATCTTTGTCAATTTGTTACGGAGCATGTTCTGTCAGCATTATACTGTCGAGCTGCGCCATGGGTTTGCTTCAAAGGAGTCCTAGGTCTCTTCTTCGTCAAGTATAGCATGTCTCAATGGACAAAGTACGTTGGCGCATTAATGCGGGTGGAAAGATCAAAGGAGCTAGCACCGGCCCACCCCCATCGCCTGTGATTTTCACGAGTTGCATAGTATTATAATTCAAGCAGTAGGTATCTACCCTAAAATTAAAGAATGAAATAACTTTATCGTCATTGATTATGCTGTTAGCTACCTGGTCTTGACATTTTGCTGGAGTTTTACAAATGGTCTACTTGGTATATACCTACTAAAACCTATGCCGCGATTCACTGCATCGATTATCGTCTATCACGGTGGCGTAAGTATGGTTTATGCGATTGCTGTGCTGAGGTCCCGGGATTGATACCCGGTCAGAACAAATAGTTGTGTGATCCACAAATATTTATTTTGGAGTTGGGTGTTCTTATGTATAATATTTATGTATTTATGAATATATGAGTATGTTTATCAGTTGTTGAGATTCCATAGCACAAGTGTCCCTCAATATTTAATTATTAAATTGCTGTTTAAAATCTGGTTCCGAAATCTATGTCATAATGTGTCAAAAAGCATCTTGTTAGTTCGATTTGAAACTCCTTTATTGCCGACTCATTTCATTACTAATTACCTATCAACACGGTTATTTAGTAAATGATAGCTGAATGCGACCCTGGATTAAGCTACCTATTTATATGTGTGAAATAGGCTACGCTATTTTTCGCAAATGTTTGATCTGCTTACTCTTCTATATCTGTGCTATTTTGGCCCAAAGGTATTAGAAACCAGGCCATATAAAAAAAAATTGACACTATTTTGCTATTTTGTCATTAATGTCATACTTCTATTTTAGGCAGCATGGTCTCTGACCTTCGCCTGTTCCAACTGGAACAAAAAAAAAAGTCATACTTCTATTCTAATTTGTGCCTGTCCGAAGCTGTCCGTATACTGATAAATACGGGTACAAATCGCACATATTTATTGCTTCTATTAAATTAATTGCAATAGTTGTTCAACTTTTGGTATACACTCAGTAATATGAAATGGACAGCACATATCGAAGGAGGGCCGATGAGAGTCAATCATGCGGCAGCACGCATTGGCAACAAAATATATTCCTTTGGAGGATACTGTTCACTTGACGAATATAGAGATTGGGAACCAATACCTGTTCATGTTTTAGATACAGATACACTACGATGGACAGTGGTAAATTATAAGAAATCTGACACGGTTCCTTTTCAAAGATACGGACATACTACAATAGCATACGGTGACAAGGTAAGCTTTTCTGTTTGTTTTAGTACATAGTTCATATTACACCTGGTCTTAACTATTATAATAATGGAAGTTCCAAGGAGGCTATTACTAATGTCTTTAAAAAGCTAGGACAAGCATCCGCGTGGTTCAATCTGGCGTTTTACATGTGATGCAGCACTTCAGTTCCAGCATAGATTTAATAAAAAATATAAGTATAACTTTCAAACACACTCAGCATTATACAAAACCACAGCATTTTACAAATTAAATTCATATCCAAAAGAGCTTTATAATTACTATTTTTTGCAACTAATACATTCAAATACCAGATTTATAAAAAAAAAACTGAAATGGTTAGTATTCCTATATATATTCCTGAAGCGCTTGTGGCCCCGCGGTCTCAGTGTTTGGTAAACGATCACTGAGGTATGCAACTTTCACTATGGCTGGTCGTCGGATGGGTGACCACTTTGTGGCATTTACATTTACGAGCATTTCCGTGCTTCGGAAGGCACGTTAAGCCGTTGGTCCCGGTTGCCAGTAAAATGGCAGTCGTTAAGCCTGGTTGAAGGCCTTATAGGCGGCTTGAAAAATTTCAACAGCAGGTAGCCACAACCAGCGTCTGTCTATTTCAACACGGCAATGGGCTCACCACCTATTACGTGGGACAGGAATCCACACTGTCAAAAGTGGGCATATAATATGCCTCTGCCACCCCTTCGGGGATAAGGCGTGATGGATATTTATTTATTTTTATTTTTATTCCTATATGATAATATGCCTAGTTTATTTATTTCTGCATCATCTATGGTTAAATAAGTAGCCATACAGTATGTTTGTTGACTTATCTAACTAACTATCTATTATCTATCGATGAATCTACAAGAAGCGAAAGAAGTGTGCATGGATCGCGAAGCCTGGAGATCTGTCCTCTATCTCAGGGATACAGCGTGAAGATAGTAACTTATCTACTCAATAAATTAATATTATTCTCTCTTAATACCCCAACAGGAATACAACATGAGGATAGTTATACTAATTAAATGCAGCTAGTTAAAATAGTTCTCAGACTTATCTTAATAATATTAAAAACATGAAAGTTTGTATGGATGTTTTTTACTCTTTCACGGAAAAACTACTGAATGTATTTTAATGAAACTTTACAATAATATAGCTTATACATCAGAATAACACATAGGCTACTTTTTATTCTGACAACAAGTTCCTTTAGAAAACGGGAACAGGAAAACTTCTCCACGCGGGCAAAGTCGCTGGCATCAACTAGTCTTATATAATTATGTACTACTACCCAGGCAGAATGTCAAGTGTGGATGAAGCAGCATTGTGGTGTGGTGGCAGCTGCAAATGTAGATAAAGAAAGTCATAGGTTAGCAGAGATAGTGGGAAAGCTGAAATTTGTTTGTTTTGATTGAATCTAATCTCAGAACGAGTGGGATTAAATTGAAAAATTATTTTTGTGATAACTCATTTATGGCACAATTAATAATTAATTGTATGGGTGCAAAGATATTAAAAGGATCCCACGGGTGAAGCCATTGGCATGAAAGAGTTAATTAGATATCAGTCTGTCACTGGTAGACAAATAGATTCGTCTCTCACCTATTATCCGAATTTTATGTTAATAATGACCTAACCCTACTGATATCAGCTGTAAAAGTTATCTTTTGTGCTATTATGTTTATTCCATGTCACACAAAAGCCTAAATAGTGTTATAAATGTAATAATTCGTTTTTGAGCGTGGAGACCGAATCCAGAAATTCCGTAACGCACGTACAACAGTGAAAATCTGTACTCGTTTTTTTTTTTTTTCTTTTTTTTAGGGTCTAAAATACTTGGTGCAAATGGTAATAAATTTCCACTTATCTTGGCTGGCGATTTCAACATCAACTTAGCTGATAAAAAATCAGAGCGGTTGACAACTTTTCTTTCGAAAATATTGAATTTGAAAATAAATAATGATCCACAAGAACCCACAACAAAATATGGGACCACCATTGACGCGGTATTTTCCAGATATTGAGAAGATATCAAGTCTCAAACTTATGTTTCTTATTTCAGTTACCATAAACCTATAGTTTCAATGATATATATTCCTGAATAACCTACATGTATTGTAAGATAATAAAAATATTTTGAACAATATTAACTTCTCATTTATTTAATAAAAGAAAAAAAATTGTTTTCTTATCAGTCACCACGCTCAAAATGTTTAACTTAGATTAATATCAAAGAAAAACAAAGGAAAATAAATACTGCATAAATAAATTAAATGAATAATTATAATTACATAAGTTGATAAAAAATGCTATGCAATAGCTTTACCGCGGCAGTCTCCGAGTGCCACACGTCTTTTTTTTTTCTTTGTTGTTCACCTCAATTGTTTCAGTAACAGTTGAATGAATTTTGACAGAGATTCTTAGATATGGTATTTGATGTGTTAATAAAAATGAAGGATTTACACATGACCATAGCTACAATTCTACATAGTCTAAATTTTAAATGTTAAACATGCTACAAAGGAAATATTATTGCTTCAATAGAGTGGCAAAATGTTCTGAAATTTCTCTAGGTCTGGTTTGAATTTTCAATGTATTCTACTGTTGCGCAATTGATAAAGTATTATTATTATAATAAGTGCAAGGAATGGAACCTGGTCATAGTTTTAGTCAGAACATGATAAAAATTTCTGTTGACCAATAATGGTCGTTAGACCATTGTTACTTTTGATATCCCTAAGTTTATTTTATCTACAAAGCATGCTTACTTAAACTATTCACCTTTGCTGATATGTTTGTTTATTTTTAAAATTACTAAGAGGGAAACAGATATTTTCATCATTTCTTCATTAAACAGGCCATTTTCCTCAATGTTTTACTTGCGCCTATTTTACGTCATGTGGCCAACCCAGATTAAACGAAATTTACGGCGAATAGTGAACTATGCGGTCGGATTATTCGTCCGGCAGTGCCGGCGTTCCCAACAAGAAAAAACCCAGATCTTCCAGGAAACCCAGCAGATGTGGTAGGCTCTTTTCTCTGCCCTAGCCTTTTCACATCACAAGCAGGTGCTGTGTGTCACGGAGATGAAAAAGGTGCAGTGGATGTGTGGAAACGAAGATAGACCGCATGAGGAATTCTCGCATCCACGTCAGTGTTCATGTTCATGGCATTGCAAATACGTTATGTTAAGTAAGAGAGTCGCCTTTGATGTCTCGCGGCAACCGTCGGGCTACGTTAAGAATAAATGCCCAGCCATGTTGCCCCTGCGGTAAAAGGGGAAGACCCAAAACGTGCTGGCTTGATGCCGTAGGGGATTATGTGCCATAGGTGCTCACTGCACAAAATGACGAAGATCGTGCAAAGTAGTGTAGAAAATGTAGGAAAATGTACCCCAGCTGTCGCGAGATGCAACTGGGACAACGCTTGGATGATCATGATCGAGTTTGTCATTTACATATATGCACATGTTAATTAAGGCCCGCTCAATGTTCTTGCCAGTCTCTAGTCGTTGCTGTTCATAGTATACTACACAACCAAGTCAAGGTCAAGGTCAAGATTATGTGGATACCCTCTTCCCAAGCTTATCGGCTGCATTACTGCCCCATGTGATCAATAGTGGCTATGAATTGTTAGGTTACCTGTAAAGTACAGTTGAAAATTAGCATAACTTGGTTATATAATTTGTTATGCTTACATTAACTGTAACAAAACAATTGTGTTTATTCATATGACATTAGTGATTCCAGCCTTGACATTTCAATTAGCAAGAAACTTTGTGTTTCAGTTTATACCTACATACTTCCTGATAACTAACACAACTACTTTATATGGGCACCTGCGTCATTGCCTTGTCTGTTTTTCAGTAGCTGCACTGCTAGCAGATGAGGTTGTGGGGTTGCTTACCCACCGGAAATCTTGGCTTGGTCGCATAATTCCACTTTACAGTATTTTGTTATATTTCAAAGGGTTAAAGCAGCGTTTTCGTTGAAGGCTTCCAGACGGCTTATTTTTTTCCGACATCAACATATATCGTTACTAGTTGACGCCCGCGGATTCGACCGCGTGGAGTAGTTTTCCCGTTCCCGTTTCCCACAGGAACTTGTCCCCGGGATAAAAAGTAGCCTATGTGTTATTCTGATGTAAAAGTTATATTATTGTCAAGTTTCATTAAAATCTATACTGAATAGATTTTTCGTGAAAGAGTAACAAACATCCATACAAACTTTCGCATTTATAATATTATTAAGATAATTTAGCCATCCTTACACTGGTTTTAAAAATATTAATAAGTAATAATTTAATTCATGAGAACAAATATGAAACTTAGACCTCAAAATTATATTGAGTAAGTATAAGTAATTCGATCATTAAAATTGCGAAACGCTGTTGAAAGAAGCCAGAGCTGTAAACAATAGGAATAGTTTTGTGACAAACTTCTCTGAAAGCATGGGCGTACCCAGGGGGGCAGCTGCCCCCCCCCCCCCCCCCTGGATTCGGTTCAGATCATCTACTATTCTCGATAAAAGTAAAAAAAAATTACTTCTAGATGTTCTTAAAAACATTAATTATGGTCGTATAAGATAGATGCGAAAGGCGCAGGAGCGTGTGTTGTGGTGTGAATAGGGTCTGCTGTCTACGTCTAGCAGTGGACTGCCATAGGCTGATTTGATAGATTAATGGTTGTCTACATAAAAAAATGTTGGCACTTTATGTTATTCTGCCACGAACACGTCCTAAACCGTTCTGCCGAAGACCCTCAGAAGTTACTTTTAAAATAGCATTTTTACGTGTGAAAATCCCATAGATATCTTAACTTTCACTTTAATATAATCCCCAAGAATGTTATATGTGATGTTTGTAAGGCGCCCCGGGTAACTCCTCGGAAGGATGTCCCAGATTTTGTGGCAGACTTGTCTACCATCGTGGCCTCGCCTGATGGTTTGATGTTATCCCACTTGATAAGAGAGGTTGATTTGGGTGTTATCCCGCTTGTTGAATGAGGCTCAGGCTCAGGTCCATGAGGTGTGCGTGAATTTATAACGTCAAGACGTCTTCTTGAGCCTGTTTCTAAGGACAGGTGGAAGCCTGTCCCCCGAACTTATAAAAAACCAATTTTTTAAAGAAATTCAGTCACGCTTTTATCTCCAATGCGGTGGCCACCCATCCCTAACCAGCCATAGCGACAGTTGCTTAACGCAGTGACCGTTTACAAAACACTGAGTTAGGGCTACGAGCGCTTTATGCTCTTAGGAAAATCGGATTTGCCCCCCCTCCTGGCCCAGAACCTGGGTACGCCCATGTCTGAAAGTGTTGTATATTTATTCATCTCTTTTTTTAGGTATATATGTGGGGCGGAAGAAATAATGCAGTAGCTTGTGAGACACTCGCTTGTTTTGACACTAAAACATTAGAATGGACTACACCAGCAGTTTCCGGCATGGTGCCTTATGCCAAAGATGGACATTCTGCATGCCTTATCGATAACAAGATGTATATTTTTGGAGGATTTGAATATCTGACTGATCAATACTCCCAAGAAGTTGACTGCCTGAATCTGGATACTATGGTGTGGACGTACATTAATGCCGGTGGCACACCGCCATTACATCGAGATTTCCATACTGCAGTAGCTTATGGCACAAGAATGTACGTATATGGTGGGCGCGGAGATTTGAACAGCCCATACAATTCGCAGGAAGAAATATATTGCCCTCAAGTTCATTATTTGGATGTTGTTTCTGAAAAGTGGGTTGCTTTAACTCCCGGCGGTACATGGCCGGAACCGCGACGCAGTCATTCAGCTTGTAAGTTTGTTTTTCATTTAAAAATTGTCTTTTTTGTTTTGCCGCTACGCCCGTTTTGTTACTTCGTGCCATTTTTGTCACATTCCCATCCGCTTTCTTGCTGTTGTGACACTACTATACTCGTACATAGAATATACTACACGTACCGTAAAATGAGTACTTTTTGATGTACTTGTAAACCTAAGTGCCATTACACTTTAAATAGGTATTATATATATACAATAGTCTTCTTGTCTACCAAGTTCATTCACACTCTTGAATTTTGTCAATTAGTCATTGCGAAAAATCTAATCAATCATCTTAAGCAGATGACGTGTGATAAGGTTATTTACTCCACCCGATAATAGTCTATTCCAATGACTTTACGATTTGCCTTTGTTTAAAAAACCTGTTATTAATCAGTGCATCTAGAGGGCTTCTCGAGTGTAAAAATCACGCTTTTATCTTCTAAGTAGCAAGCAGGGGTATAGCATAAGCCCACACTACGTCAGTTTAAGTTCCAAATAATATTTTTGTGACTAATCCCACCCGCATTCCTTCAGCAATGACATAGGCCGGCGGATCACAAATTCACTCTCAAGTGCGATCTCGGCTGATACACACTCAAGTTTTGGTTCGCATTTTAAGTTCGTAACTATATAGCGCGCTAATTTTTATCTCTTAGCATGCGACGTACTATTGCTATGCTAAATGATAACATGAACATCAATGAAGTAAACATCAACATGCTAGATCCTCCCGTTCCTGAGAAAATCGATAAGGACACATGGATAGACAGACGGACTGACGTCCAGACGGACATAATAAAAAAAATTAAGGGTTGCACTCTGCAAATTTATTAATAATTTATTTATCTAACCTCGTTCGCGGATTTCTTTTAAAAAATTGACCGGGATCGACGTTAATGATGATGATGATGAAAAAAAAATTCTACACCGAAAGAGTCTTAATTGATTACACAATATTATTTAATAAGACCTGTTGACCGGGATTAACGTTAGATGATAATGATGTCGTTTTCCTTTCGAGAGACGGAACCCAAAAAATACATTTTGTATTACATTAATTATTCCACAATAAAGTACAATCACACGATTTTAGGGTTTATATTTTCACAATAAAAGAATAATACAAAAAAACCAAAGTATCTACAACTTGTAAAAAGTACGTACGAATTTCGACTTCTTACTCAACTCAATCACTTTCACAGATTGTCAAAAAATTTATACTAAAATGGAATAAATAACCCCAAACACAAGCATTTAGTAGTTAAAAATAATGGGCTGAATATCAACCATGCACTTTTTCATTCAAACACTCCGTATTTCGCAATAGCACAATGACACGATCCATTCATGATTAGACGTGAAAATGAATTTTAGCAATCGCAGCGACGCATCATTCGCAGCTCGCCTGCCTCATGATTTAGTCGATGCGCGACGCAGCGTTCACGGCTCGCTTGCGATATGAATTTGTCGTGAATTATAATTATGAGTTTTGGCAATTTAATTTAGCATTCGCAACTCGCCACTCAGTAGCGGCGCGAACGTCGATGCGCTTAGTCATGTATTGGAGGGAGATTGTGCGTTCGTGACGAATTGACAATTGTTACGTAATCAATGTCTCAGCAATAATTAATTTTAGCAAGTACTGTTCATTAAATTAATGCGAATGGAGTCTAAGCAATTAAATATGATTGCTAACGCTAATATTTCCTACACTAATGTTTAGTATGATCAGGATCAAAATATAGTTATGATAAATTCTCTTTGACATGCTGCCAATGAATATAGTATATCAAAAGTTAAAATTTAACAAGTTATATAACACTGTACCTGTGTACCCGTTTCCACGGAGAACTGATCCCGTGATAAAAAGTACCCAGGGTTATTATTATTTTATTCACACAATTCACAAACTTTACCTGATATTTACTTACAAATGTGGGCGTATAGTAAGACACTGGATACCCCTTCGGGGATAAAGGAGTGACGATATGTTTGTATGTATGTATGTAAAATATCATCATAATAGTCTACATATTCATATAGCATCGTAAAATCAAATTGATCAATAATATTTTGAAACTCCATAATTTCTGGTAAGTACTCGTAGTAGTTCACGCACTTAAGTCACGAATGGTCTGCACTCACAAAACGCGATCTCAATGGAGATATCAAGATCGCCCTTGAGTTCTCAGTGTTGTTTCTTAATTAGTGACATCTTGAGTGATAGCTTGCACTTAAGTTATAGCTCAAGTTTTGTTTATTGTATAGTACATCATCTCAAATACGAACTCAAGAGCTTACTCAAGACTGAGAGCGATTTATTAATACGGGCCTAAGACAAGAGAAGTTACACCGAGCACGATCTCGGTGAAGTCCCAAGAGAAGTTAGAATGTCTTGGAACCCGCAGTGAAATTAATCAGAAGATAATTTGAAAGAGTTGGAAAAAGAAACTAACGCCTCTTCGCTTCTTTGCAAAGCGGTAGACCTGTGGGCACCGGGAGTGGTTGCCGCGTCGGACACTGCATGGTTGGGTGGGAAGGGATCACGATTTTAAGCGGGTTTTGTGTTTTGGCGGAGTAATGAGATTTTTATTATGAAACTAATTACTGGCGAATAGATAAGAGTAAGAAAGGGTTGCCAGTTTCTTTCTCAAGCTCTACCTATTTTTTTTTCGAATCTGGCAGTAAATGTAAATGCAGAAGCAATAATCATGACGTTCATAAGTTTTTATTTTTAGTAGTAACGGAAGCTATCCCACGCAGATAGTATTATTCAACCAAATTATGAACACCTATGCCTCAATAAACTTTTCCGACTTGTTATATAATTATTATGTAATAACTAATCAGAATAAATCAAATTCTACGTACCTAGTGCCTGTTTACCTGCTGATTTTTGTAATCTGATCAAACTCTCGGTCCTGGATAGGGAATAGTGCAGGCTGTGACTTAACAAGAAGGCATTAAAGGTTGTCGACTATATAACCCATAGAGAGGTAACTTCATGGTACCTATAATATGTCAGCGACACTCATGTACTATCGCTAGGAAGAATCTGCGGCACTTGGTAATTTAAATTGTTTAAAAGCCTCGTTGACAAAGACGCACGCAATTATTACCATGTTTTTATGAATTCGCTTTCTTGACTGGGTGATTATTTTTGTAATTTATTTAATACTAACTACTTCTCGATCTAGATACTTAAAATTTAGACCATAGCTCTGACATGAATAACTATCCATAAAAATGTGAAAAAGATAGAAACGTGGTGGTATTTTTTTTATAATAAGCCAATGAGAGCATTGTTAGGCTAAAAGTATATTCCATACTAATTTTCACCAGAGTATTTTGGCATACGTCTGTTAAGGATTATTGCTCGATGAGAGTAAACGGGTTTATCAAACATATTAATAAATTTCACATGTCGAGGTACACGGGGGGGCCTTCCGAAATCCCAAGCCAGCCTCATCTATGACGTTTTGCGAAAGTAACAAAATTTTTCACGATAACGTTTGCGAAAGTGACGTTCTGCATCAAGAGCACCTGTTCTTGGTGCACCTACTGACTCAAGGTCATGACGAAGGAAAGGATCTCTCGAAACAAACCTCTGTACCAACCTGTCTCACCAGTGTGGTACAGTAAAACCATGACCCTTCTACCTAGAGGCCTACTTCCAGCTGTGGGACTGATTGAACATTTTCCTTTATTCCAGGGGTCTACAAAGATTACATGTATATATTTGGAGGGTATAATGGAAACACACTGGCTCATTTCAATGATCTGTATAGGTACTCTATAGTAAATAACGTTTGGGATTACCTCAATGTACCCGGTTCAGTTCCTTGCCAGCGGCGACGTCAAGCTTGTGTGCTTTATAAAGACACTGTTTACTTATTTGGTGGTACAAGGTATGTTGAATATGTTTATATTTGTATACTACTGAGTCTGATGACTCATTTTGACCCTGCAGTGTTTGATTTTTGTGTAGTTTTCAAGCAAATAGGAAAAACACAAGTCACTGACAATCCCTAGGAGTTGCCACCAAAAGGAGAGATGATTTAGGGAATACTCCAGCTTCAGCTCTGAACTACACTGTATACTCCGCTCCACATTTTTTTTATATACGTGGCACGTCAAAATGGCGTCGCCCGCCTGATGGTAAGCAAAGACGACGAACCATAATGGGCGGCGTTATCTCAACCCGCGCAGGGCTCCGATAGCTCCCCTCATCTTGACTTTATTTATTTTATTTACATAGTTTGCCAGCTTTTTTTTGTACCACTGAGGTGGCAGACAAGCATACGGAGCATACTTTTCACCTGATGAAAAGTGGCCACCGTAGCCTATGGACGTTTGCAACACCAGAGGTGCAGCACTCGCGCTGCCGACCCTAAAACAGCTACGCTAGCAAATGTGTAAGGGACTCCACTAATATCTTAGGTGTCCCAGCGACCTCACCTGCTAGCTGTACCAGCGACCTCACCTGCTAGCTGTACACTTGCTAACCAACGGTCTAGGTAACTTCGCTGGTTACAGGGTTGGAAAGCCAGACTGCATTCGCTCCCAACGATACCGAAAATATCATTGCGACAACTCACACAACGCCACCTGATTCCAAACTAAGCAGAGCTTGTACTATGTTAACCGGATAACTGATAAACATACCTATATATTTTTAAATACACATTATAGATAATATTACATATTATAGATAAATAACACCCAGACACAGAATAAACCATCGTGCTCATCACACAAAGTTTTATCCTGGGTGCGAATCGAACCCACGACCTCTTGCGTAACAGTCGGATACACTCCCACCGCGCCACAGTGGCAGTCTAAAATCAATAGTTTATTTGATTGTCTGCGGTCTATATTTATTTAGCTGCCCCTAGCAGTCAAATAAATGTAGATCGCATTCTCCAAATCCTCGTAAGGTTTGGAAGCAACTGGGAATACACTATAAGATGAAGAAGGAGACATCTACGCAAGCATGCGTTCGAAACATTAATCGATATGTTTTAGCTAGTTTGCGTGGTAAATCGATAGTCGCATGGTAAAAAATAATTTAATATAAGCTATTATTATGCGATCTAAACAACTGATAAACAAACTTATATGTATCCATATTGTACATAGAAAACACCTGTAGTAGGTAGTAGAAAACACCTTCAGTAGCGCAATTCACAAATCTCGGATCCAAATCCTCTACGCGCAAATGTCATCGATATTCATAGAACTTGAACTACTGAACACCTTAACAAAAATTTGCGGATCTTACAAATATTTGTTGCCAATCAGGATTCGAAACCAATACCGCAGCACACAAACTACTACTGCGCAAACGGCAATTGCTCATAACAATATTTACTTAAGGCCATTACTTTGCCCGTTGACCTTGAAGATTTGATCCCTGTAGTAGTATTTGTTTTTTGGCGCCACCTACCGACCAACGACCGTACTACAAAAAAAACTAATAAATATCCATCACGCCTTATCCCCGAAGGGGTGGCAGAGGCATATTATATGCCCACTTTTCACCGTGTAGATTCCTGTCCCACGTAATAGGTGGTGAGCCCATTGCCGTGTTTAAATAGACAGACGCAGGTTGTGGCGACCTGCTGTTGAAGGTTTTCAAGCCGCCCATAAGACCTTCCACCAGGCTTAACGACTGCCATTTTACTGAAGAAAAAAAACGAAGTGAAGATTAAACAAGAACACAGATGTCGCAGAGTTGTCATCGTTTTTGCCTATTTCATTTGCTCTCTGAGAGGTCTAATAAATTTTGTTCCTCTGGTTTTTGTAGTCTTGTTTTTTTCTAGTGTATCAAAGTTTATATTTTATATTTATTTTTCTACATCATAATTTATTTTTAACTACACGATGCAATATGCCTGCTGACATAGCTTTCATTCTAATAAATGATACATAATGAAGGTCTGATGATGACCAGGTAAGTGCTTATTGGTTCTCAGTAACGGAAATAGTTAGGATGACCTAGCTTTCATAATGTATCTAATTGTGCACTGGTGCCACTACATGGTACATTCTGAAGGTCTGATGATGACCAGGTAAGTGCTTATTAGTTCTCAGTAACAGAAATAGTAAGGATGACCTTGCTTTCAACATTTATCTATTTGAGCACTGGTGATACTACATGGTACATTCTGAAGGTCTGATGATGATCAGGTAAGTGCTTATTGGTTCTCAGTAACGGAAATAGTTAGGATGACCTAGCTTTCAACATTTATCTAATTGAGCACTGGTGATGCTACATGGTACATTCTGAAGGTCTGATGATGACCAGGTAAGTACTTATTGGTTCTCAGTAACGGAAATAGGATGACCTAGCTTTCAACATTTATCTAATTGAGCACTGGTGATACTACATGGTACATTCTGAAGGTCTGATGATGACCAGGTAAGTGCTTATTGGTTCTCAGTAACGGAAATAGTTAGGATGACCTAGCTTTCAACATTTATCTAATTGAGCACTGGTGCCACTACATGGTACATTCTGAAGGTCTGATGATGACCAGGTAAGTGGATATTAGTTCTCAGTAACGGAAATAGTTAGGATGACCTAGCTTTCAACATTTATCTAATTGAGCACTGGTGATGCTACATGGTACATTCTGAAGGTCAGATGATGACCAGGTAAGTGCTTATTGGTTCTCAGTAACGGAAATAGTTAGGATGACCTAGCTTTCAACATTTATCTAATTGAGCACTGGTGATACTACATGGTAAATTCTGAAGGTCTGATGATGACCAGGTAAGTGGATATTGGTTCTCAGTAACGGAAATAATTAGGATGACCTAGCTTTCAACATTTATCTAATTGAGCACTGGTGATACTACATGGTACATTCTGAAGGTCTGATGATGACCAGGTAAGTGCTTATTGGTTCTCAGTAACATAAATAGTAAGGATGACCTAGCTTTCAACATTTATCTAATTGAGCACTGGTGATACTACATGGTACATTCTTGATGATGACCAGGTAAGTGGATATTGGTTCTCAGTAACGTAACAGAAATAGTTAGGGTTATTAGCAAAATAAACAATAAGCTATAAATAATCACCTTTATTTTCTTTATCACTGTCAAGCAATTATTACAATTATAATTATTAATTAATTGTATAATAATGACAAAATCTCAAACTCTTCCCGTTAAAAGTCACTGAAATTTAAATATTAACAGGTCGGTTGGTCATTTATTGGGATAAGTGTTGGTGAAGGTGGTGCATGTAGGCTTTCTTCTTGAAGTACGCACATATTTTCGTCTTCTGGTTTTTGTAAGTTATGTACCTTTTTCCGGTCTTCCTTGTTCTTTATTGCCTGTAAAATAAATGGCGGATTTCTAATAGCCATATTTCGACTGTGCCGCGGATCCAAAAGTTTCGGCAAAATACAATTTAAATAAAATGTACATAATTTATTTTCATTTTATTTTCAAAAAAATCATCGTCTATAATTATTGTTTCAGTTTTCAGAGGCTTTGCCTCATTAAACCATACTCCAAATAAACATTTTGCTTTCCGAGTCACATGCAATTGCCCTTGAACTTTTAATAACTCTTTCAAAGTTTGAAGCCGTCAACAAGGAGCGCCGGAGTTCGAGCCATTCGCTTGACTCGCTCTGCAAAATTGTTTGTCTTTCAATTTGTCTTCTTTCTTCCTCACTTTTATCTAAGTTGGATAGAAAATTCTCCTTCATTTGTTCTAGCACCGCATCACTCACATCAGGCCTTATCGTTTGTTCTCCATAATCTTTATTTACGGCACCATGTGTCTCTCGTTTTTTATAATAAATATGTTTTAACAAATTTCTTTTTCTGCGATACTTGTTATCTAAGGTGCTCGTTTTGCCCTTAGGACTTTGCCCGACAATTGAGGTTTTCTTTTAGTATTAAAATTAACTGCAGACGCTGAACATCGAGTTTGGTATCCACGCCTGCACGTATTCATCTCTTTTACCACCCACAAATTTGGCTACCACACTATGAAAACTTATCACGATGTTACTGTCAACATCATGAACAAGACTTCTAGAATGCCCCGCAATTGTATTAATAAAAAAACATATTTTCTGCCATAAGGAACTTGTAAAAAATGCTTGTGGTAAGATTTCAACATTTTGTGGACTGTTACAAAAATGGCTTTTACATTTGGTATTGTTACCAAAGGCATGTAAATGTACAGTCTGGATGTCTACAAAAAGTTTTTTAGTGCTAAAATCTAAATTTTCTAACAAGTCGTGGTATTTTTTGCTGTATTTTCGTATTGCTGACCTAATGCTTTTTTTTGTGATTAGTTTTCTGAAACTTATAGGATATTTCGTATCAGTGGTTAGATTGTCTAATTTGTTGCACAAGTTTGTTAGAAGGTGGTTCCTACATTCTACCTTTTCAACTGTAAATTGAGGATAAGGTCTTGTTTTCAAAATTTTCGCATACGTGCTAGAGTCTCCGTCAGAAATGAGGCGACCATAAATCAGACCATACATTTCCATAGATGCTTTAAACCCTTCTACAATTATTGTTGACTCCATGGCAGTCGATGATCCCGTAAAATTTTTAAAGCACTTGCTGACGTTACCTTTTTCTAAAGCAATTATTTTTTCTTCTTCAGCAGCATCATTCATTGATTTGCTAAGTGCTTTGTCCCAGGCATTAGAAGCAGTGTCGTGGCGTTTTTGGTAAACAGGTTCAGATATCACGGGCAAGTCAAATGCTAATAACAGTTCCTCTAATTGCGAATACTCTATACCAACTGAAACGGCGCCCGCGACCGCTGCTGCATTAATATCTAAGTCGCCAGTGACATTACAAAGTGAAAACTTCTCTTTACACATCAAACATTCTACTGTAAACTTAGAAGCAAGTCCAACACGTTTCTCTCCTATAAGTTTCAAACTTTGTATACCACAGTTAAAAGCACCATGGCCGCCTATTTCTTGTATTTTGGAAAAGAAGTAAGCTATATCTATAATTCGTCTTCCAGATATATTTTTTGACTCTGCTTGGGATTCTTGTTCTTCAATAATCAAATCTGGTAAATCTTCTTCATCTTCTTCAACCTAAAACAAACATTTTAACAATACAGTGTCAAATTAAATTAGCTAGGGAAACTATCGAACATATACCGCAGTGTAAGCAAACACAATAAGTTACCGGCATAATTTGCTCTGCTCCCTCATCAACTGCCATACTAGACAGATCGTGTGTATCTGTTAATGGCTGAAGTTCCTGATTTGTGATTCGGAATTTTGCTGGTTTCTTAATTGCCTGAAAAATAATAACTTAAATGAGCTAAGTAATATTTTTTTGCTATTACAGTTTGGTGATAATAGCCATATTTACACCGCAAAAAAACTGAAAAGGTATTTTTACTAGGTTTTTTTTAAACAAGATTATTTTTCCGGTGACCTTAGTTTCCATGACCTCTTTCAAATGAATCCAAACACGCTGGTACTACGTAGCGCCGTCACTGAGATCCTATACCCACCTTCGTAGTCCACCATCAGGTAGGTGACATCATCAGTCACCAAGGTCTCCATGAGACCTTTCAAATGAGTCCTATCACGATGGTTCTACATAGTGCCGTCACTGACATCGTATACCCACCTTTGTAGTCCACCATCAGGTAGGTGACATTATTAGTCACCAAGGTCTCCATGAGACCTTTCGAATGACGTTAAACACGCTGGTTCTACGTAGCGCCGTCACTGAGATCCTATACCCACTTTCGTAGTCCACCATCAGGTAGGTGACATCATTAGTCACCAAGGTCACCATGAGACCTTTCGAATGAGTCCAAACACGCTGGTTCTACGTAGCGTCGGCACTGGGTTCGTATACCCACCTTCGTAGTCCACCATCAGGTAGGTGACATCATCAGTCACCAAGGTCTCCATCCTCCGTCATTCGAAATTCTCAAGATAACTTAAAACGATAAAAAAAAACAATAGAAATAATGTACTCAATAGGGTAGGTACTTACCAATAGTTTTGGAGAGCTCGGCCACGCTTCACCTTACTTTTATTCTTATATTTAGGCATAGTCAGGCTTACTCTATGATCGGTTGAATAATCAAAACGAAATTAGAAACTACTTTAAATATATTTACAAACTTAATTACTAATGTTGTTTTACGAAATTATTATATTTGTACTATTTACAACAAGATTTCATTCATAAAACATTCAAAACGTGGACTTTTAGATTTTATTTGGAAAAAATAACGCGCGTATAGTCCACCCGTCACAAGAGTCATCGAGACACTGAAGTAACGCGTCCCGAGTACGCGTCACAGGTACTAGCGGGGGTGCTTCAAGCGGGGTGCTGGTAAGGTTTCGGGTTTTTATTCATAATTTAAAAATATTAAAAGAAATAAGGCAAAAAAAAAAAACAATACAAATTGTGAAATACGTCAGTACATATTTTTTGATACAAAATTCATGCCTAACTATTTAGCCGTTACAGAGAAAATTTACAATTTAGGTTGAAAAAGGACCTATTTAATAAGATTTTTTATCAAATTTTTGGGAAGTTTATTAAAATTTTAAACAATACAATGTATTTGTGATGACCTTAAATATACCATATATTTTTTATAAGGGAAACGGATTCATCTGCAATCTTCTTTAAACTTACCTTGTTTTTGGGATTTGAGCGAGGTAATCCCCTTAAAATAAAAACCCAAATCAAAACTTCATATTTCTGATGGAAAAACAAAGAATGGATTTTTTTAATTGTTCTGTTTGTGTAATAATTAGTAGTACCTACATTTTTTACACAGCGCCATCTAGTCCAAATTAAGCTAATATAAGCTTGTGCTTTGGGATCTAAACAACTGATAAACACACTAATTTCTAAATATATACAAATAAATATATATAAAACATCCAGACTCCGAATCAAACATTTGTGGATCGTACAAATATGTGAAGCGTTCGTGGCCCCTCTGACTCAATGTTCTGTAAACGATCACTGCGTGAAGCAGCATTCGCTATAGGTGGTCGTTGGATGGGTGACTTTGTGGAATTTACATCTGCGTGCGTTTCCGTGCTTCGGAAGCCACGTTAAACCGTCGGTCCCGTTGGCCACTAAAAAGGCAGTCGTTAAGCCTGGTTTAAGGCTTGAAAATTTTCAACAGCAGCGTGCGCTTGTCCATTTCAACACGCCAATGGGCTCACCACCTGTTACATGGGACAAAAATGCATACGATGAAATGTGGGGGTACGGTATGCCTCCCCCTTTGGGGATAAAGGCGTGACAGTGTGTACGTGTGTGTACAAATATTTGGTCCAACTCAAAATTTGAACCCGAGACCTGAGGCAGACAAATATAAATGTGTTTCTCTTTTACAGCCCCTGTGTAAGAGATAAGAGATCTAGTATTTTCAATAATGTAGAAGTTAACCCAGAACGCCTGATAGACAAGAGCGACCTTCACCTCCTTGAAATGGCACCTTCTCTCAAAACCCTCTGTATTTTAGTTGTAGTGGAACATGATCTCGATCAAACCAATCTGCCAAGGGATATCATGTAAGTTCAGAAATTTTTCTATACTTCTTTTATGTATAAGAAAATACGGTTTAAAGACGCCCCTCAACTTGATACAATCTCGGTAGTTTGAGGTCCAAATTCCAGAACGCCCCTCAACACCCAATCAACGCTTGAGGCTAGATTTTGCCTTATAAAATCTACTCTCAAGCGTTGATCGAGCACCGAGAAACGTTCTGGATTACGGACCTGAATCAAGTTGCCTCACTAGTCCATTGCTACTGAGCAATGGGCACAGGCTCTGAGGTGCTAGTGCACCTAATAGCGCACTGGTGGGTCAGATGGCAATGAAGCGCTAATAAAAAGCGTTTATCGAACTTTGTATGCAGAATGCATAGTTTCAGGATATATGTATAACATTTGAAGAAAAAAAAACTTATTAAAACATACTCTAACAACTTACCGAAACAAAAAAAAAATGTTTTAAATATACGAAAAAAAAAAAATATTACTAAAATTATACGTTTGCTATCAAACGACTAACGCAACGCGTACCTACGTCTATACGGTGACTTTACTTTCCATCCATCATGGCCGTTTGCTAAACGGTAAGTATAAATAAGCGACAATTTCAAATATTATTATGTATACACTCTTTAAGTTGCATTGTTCCGTTCTTTTATTATTAATACTGATTTTTTTTTACATATATTTTCCTCTTTTCTATGCTTCTACTTTTTTCTAATTTTTTCAAGGTAATTTTTCTTTCCTAGTGCTTTTGCTATACACGGCAAGGTTTCCAATTACCCATTATTTTAAGACTACATAGTAGAATGCAAATAAGGTATTAGGTATTGAGGTATTTACAATTTGTAATTACTTACTAATGTCTAATTATAATATATCTAAATATCTAATTTGCTACCATGCCGTACAAATACATATTTTAACGAATACAAACGCTATGCATGTATTCGTTAAGATACATGAATGTATACAACACGTGATGAAAATGAAAAGCGAGTGCAGCCTCCTTTAGTTTGAAGATAATTATTTAGCCACATGCACTTAAGGCCTACAGCAATGTCAGCGCTTTACTGCCTCCACCATCCGCTACAGTTAACACTTACCTTAGCTTATTTATCGCTATAACTATTATGCATCGAGCTTAAAGTTATGTCATGTATGTAGAGAGCTTATATTTATGTCACGCTAAGATGATCATTTAAAAATAAAATGCATATGGTGAAATGTGGGGGCATAGTATGCCTCTGCCTACCCCTTTGGGGATAAAGGCGTGACAATGTGTAATGTATGTAATATGTAAGATGATCATTGGATAATATAGTTGTCATCAGTCAATTGTATGATTGAAAAAATCATCTATATAAAAGTTTTATTTGTTAAGACATAATTAACCGCATCTGATGCCTTTTCTGCCAACCATATTTTGGAATACTGATCGAATGCTTCCCAAAAATGTTTACTATGCCTTATTTTATAGCATATTATACTGCGATGCGATCACTTTGAAAATTGTGCCGCGTAAAGTTGGCCGAGTGAATTCGTGACGAAGTCATACGCAAAATAGCAGGTTTGAATGAAAGAGTCAGCATTAAGCTGGAAAAGAGCGTCCTCCGTTGTTTTGGTCACGTCCAACGAATGAGTGAGGAACGATTGACGAAGAATATGAATTGTGCGAAAGTAGAGGGTAGAAGTAGTCAGGGTAAACCGAGACTTACATACAAAGACCACGTGAGCGGATTGCTTAAAAACGAAAAGGTCAAAAGTACTGATACCCAGACGTGCATGTATAAAACTATGAATGAAACTGCAGGAAGCGAAAGAAGTAGGCATGGTTCGCGAAGCCTGGCGATTTCTCCTTTCTGACTCTACCTCGTCAGGGATACAAAGTGAAGATTTATAGATAGATAATTGCTTTTAGTGTACATATTATATTCGTTCTCATTGTCTTCTTTTTTTCTTTTTTCCAATCCTTTTCATGTTTTTCCGTTTCTATATGTTGTAAATGCACTAGTAAATTTTCTTCTACGCATTCAACTTATATGGATGCGAAACGCCTTGCATTCATTGTCAATCATGCTTCTGTATTTAGGCAGTACTATTTATCGTTTATTTGACCATAGTATTTATAATTTGGTTTATCTTTACAGATCGGACATCGACATCATGACAGTTCCAAATTCCATCAGAATACCAGGAATCCGATCTTATAGACACATACCTCGCCAAATAACACAGCGATTAAGACGCCGCCTATTTCATCATCGCAGACGGTAGCTGGGGGATGAATTCACCTATACTATACGAATTTAAATGTAGTTTATTTTAACAATATTGTTAGTTAATTACTTATATTATTAAGTTATAAAATAAATAAATTCAAAATCTTCGCGAACTGTTAATGATCTTTAAATTAGTAGAACTTCAGGCATCTATACATGACAGTATTTATAGTTACTTGATACCTGTGGCTGCGGCATCGGTCCGACATCGCACCGAAACGCTAGTCCATGAATCATGAAAATACTTACAGAATTATGCTTACAGAATTGCCGTGCTTTCGGTACCGTATCCTACCACCCCACCTGTATTATCTCTTGACATTGCAAGTTTGGACCCCGCATCGTGCAGCCTTTCTCTAAGATCGAGACTACATCAGTCGTTTCTAGTGCGATACGACAGCCTACATACAAATCACAACCATGTCACACAACACATTTAAAAGTGTACGCTGTGGCAGCGCATCATCCATCTCCGCCTCTCTTTAGATGGGTAACCATTTGTGGCATTTCCATTTACGGGCGTTTCCGTGCTTCTGAAGGCACTTTAAGCCGTTGGTACCGGTTGCCAGTAACATGACAATCATTGAGCCAAGTTGCCTATACGGTGGCTTGAAAAATTTAAACAGCAAGTCGCCGCAATCTGCAAATCTTGTCCTTTTCCACACAGCAGTGGGCTCACCACGAACGTCACGTAGGACAAAAATACATACAGTGAAATGTGAGCGTATTGTATAGCCTCTGCGACCCCTTCGTGTCGTGTCTGATCAACAAATTTTGTTATAATTACTACATATTATAAAACAAAGTCGCTTTTTGCCGTCTGTCTCTATGTATGCTTAGATCTTTAAAACTACGCAACGAATTACGATGGGTTGTTTTTAATAGTTAGAGTGATTAATAGGGAAGGTTTCTATGTATAATTTGTTAAGTTTTTATATACTTAGACTAAATTATAACGATATATGTTGGAGATGTCGGAAAAAATAAGCCGTCTAAAAGCTTTCAACGAAAACGCTGCCTAAACCCTTTGAGATAATTATAACAAAATAATGTATGGTGCAATTGTGTATCAAATGTAGGCCTACAAAAAAGTTCGCGACGGTATATGTCTACATACATACATACATACATACATACATATCGTCACGCCTGTCTCCCATCGGGGAAGGCAGAGACTATGGCTTTCCACTTGCTACGATCCTGGCATACAACTTTCGCTTCTTTCACATTCATATGTGTTTTCATACACACACGCCGGTTAAGGGTACTCTTGACCTGACCTTTTTACAAAATGTCTTCTATTTGATTGACATATGTACGTCGTGGTCGCCCCTTACCAGTTTGCCCATTCACTCTCTTCTAATAAATCTGTTTCGTAAGTCTACTTTCATCCATCCTCTCCACGTGTCTGAACCATCTAAGCATACCTTTTTCTATCTTAGTCACTACATCTTCTACCATACCGTAATGTTCCCTTATCACACTGTTCCTTTCTTTGTCCATCAATTTCACTCTAGCTATACTCCGCAGACTTCTCATTTCTACTGCATTAATTTTTCTTCTATGCTTCTTCTGCCACACCCAACTTTCACTGCCATACATAAGTGTAGGAACAAGTACTACTCTATGCACAGCCAGTCTTGCCTTCTCAGACACGTTCTGACTGCTCATAAAGGTGTACGTGCCTCCATTCACTTTTTTTCCAGCCAAAACTCTTCGTTCAATGTCACAATCACACTTTCCATCTCTCACAAATTTTGAACCTAAATATACAAATTCTTTCACCTGTTCCACTCGATCTCCTTCCACAAAAATCGAAAAAAAAATCTTTATGTTGCATAGACCATTTCAACGGCGCTTACAAAATGTCATACACTAAAACTAAAGAAAAAATAATATATTTAAAGTGACCATCGGTTCGGAACGCGGCCCACCTGAGAAGAACCGGCAAGAAACTTAGCAAGGCATTTTTTATGGCCTATTTACAATTTAATATTTTAATTATGTATTTTATGACTATAATATTCTATTTGCCAGCAGATCATTTCCAGGCATCCCTGTCCTATAAATAGTATTTAATAGAGAAGTAACCTTTTTCACAAAGCTTTCTTTTAATATACTTTTTAAATTTATTTAATGGTAAATTTCTCAGGTTACAGGGAAGCTTGTTGTAAAAGCGTATACAGTTACTCTGGAAAGAATCGCCAATCTTATGCAGCCGACTGGGGTGAACTGAAAGATTGTTTTTATGGGATCCGTATTGGGTTACATAAATTTTAGAGGCTTAACTTAAAACTGCATAACGTTTTTTGGCATGCTCTTCGTTTCACATAACGTTCAAACAGAATAAATCATTAGGCATAGTTTATTTTCCCATAACTTTTTTATAATAATGATATACCCGCATAAAATGTTTACGCATAATTTTTTTTACAATAACGTTTACAAATCATAACATTTATTGGCATCTCACTCACTCTCGCATAAAGATTACAACAACAATATAGAATACCATAATGTTAACGAGTACATATTTTTATTTTTATATCTAAGCTTGAACTGTCTAAGATTGTAATGCCCACTGATTAAAAATGTCGATAGTCACTATACTGAAGTTCAAAATTTCAACACCTATATATAGAATATATAAATAAAATACAAAAAGAAAGTAGGTAGATTAAAACGAGCGATTCTATTACGGCGCATCGCCGGCCGCTACAGGCCGTTAGGGACTGTTAGGTCACAAGTGACCTAACACTCCTCCTCGCTTCGCTCGTCGTCGTACCTATTTGCGACTTTGCTCAAGACTAGTCTAAAAAAATAACACTTAAAATATCGTTTTATATGTTACAGCTTAAAAACTTGGCTATGAGTGAGATGATTATTTACAATGGTGTCTTATCATTTCTTAAATATTCTTAGTCAAATTATTATTCATTTATGATTTAAACGGTTATCCATACCTCCATTATGCGTTTTGTATTTTATGATAAATTATCCTTAGGCGTATAACAATTATACTCTTTACATTTATACTGATTAAAATTATGATAAAAAAATTAGAGTAAGTTAATTTTATGCCAATAAAACCATTATGCGTTTATAACACTCGGCTTATCATAATTTATGCGAGAAAATTTTATGCTAAAACTAAACTCGTGTGCAAGTAAATCGACTCAAGCCTCAAGTGCGCATAAAAAGTGATATTACTTAAAAATGCCTTATTTTACCTTTATATAATGTTTTACATAATTAAAGCCTAGTAATTGAGCTTTAAAATGATGTAAGTTGCATGAAAATCGATTCAGTAGTTTAGTAAAAAATGTGAATGTCAATTATATTGTAAAAATGTTGAAAATTCATACAATTTCACAGTATTGTGTATAAATTAAACAAAATGTGCGTAAGATAAAAAAAATATTCGTGTCAATATTTGGTATTCCCTCCTCTAGCCCTGATTACTGCTCTCATGCGATTCTTCATCGACCTTATCAACTTTTTAATTGATGATTGTGGTATTCGACCCCACTCTTCTACCAACGCAGTCTTAAGCTCATTGATGTTTGTCGGAGCTGGATTCCTCGCTCTAACTTTCCTTATGAGCTCGTCCCATATGTGCATTTAAATCGGGGCTGAGCGCTGGCCAATCCATAGTGTGAATTCCAACTTCGTTCAGGAACTCACGTGTGGCCCGAGCATTGTGACATCGGGCATTGTCATCCATCAAGATGAAATTATTGATCCAACCAATTGACAACTTGATCCAGTAGAACATTTTCAATGTAACGGTCACTGGTCAGACCTGTGAACCAGTGACACATCATGCAAGAACCGCCACCATATGCAACGGTTTCAACAAAGCAGCACTGTGAAACCCGCTCACCGGGACGCCGGTACACCCGACCTCTCCTGTCGCTGCCATGGAGACACATCCTCGTCTCATCTGTGAACAGGACTGACTGCCATTGCTCTATACTCCAATCCAAGTGCTCTCGAGCAAAGTGAAGACGTGCTTGACGGTGAGCTGTGGTCAACTTCGGGCCTGTAGCGGGTCTTTTCGGAGTAAGGTTAGCTTCCTTCAACCTTCTTCTAACTGTCCACTGACTGACAGTCACCCCCCGAACTTGACGTAGCTCCTGCTGCACATGTACGCCGGTAAGGTGTTGATTTCGGAGAGAGGTCGAGACCAAAAACCGGTCGTCACGCTCCGAGGTGCACCGGCGTCGGCTGGTATTAGGCCTCCGAGTGAAGGCACCAGTCTCTTGAAACCTTCTGTACACTCTCGAGACAGCAGACTGACTCATATTCAACCGACGAGCAACTTCTCGCTGGTTCAACCCTTCTTGCAACAGGGCAACGACTTGAGCGGCTTCTTCAGGTGTTGTATCGAACGAAACAAAAATTTTCGACTATGCATCGTAAGGAAAAGACCTGATCCGTGCATCCCCTTCCTTTCATAAATCCTGCTTCTACATCCCACATTTTCCCTTCAGTTCAGTATATGTCTATCTTTTAAGAATAACATACTATATCCATTTTAATACTTTAAAAAACCATCAATTATAAAGCGGTAATTTGAGGGCTATTTACACAAATATACTATTAATCCTTATCATTTTGACTACGTTAGTTGGTTTCAGCATTTCATGAAGATTATTTTGTCTCTTAACACCTTGCAAATTAAATTAATATCTTACGAGTTATAGCTAATTAAAAATAATGCACAAAAAAATTAAGTTCGTGTAACCATAAGGGTTACAGTGACCACACTTTCCATCAGGTGGGCCGTATGCTTGACTGCCACCACGGTGGTATAAAAAAATCTGACAATCTTTGAAGTGCTCGCAGCCCCTCTAAGTTAGTGTTCTTTACACGAAAATCGATGTGTAAGAATCTTACGCTACAGTTGGTCTTTAAACGGGTGACGGTTTGTGGCGTTTACGAGCGTTTGCATATTTCTGAAGGCACGCTACGCAGTTGGTCCCAATTGCCAGTCGTTAAGCCAAGTTGAATGGCTACCTGTTCATATCCGTTTGAATACTGCAACCGTATGCTTGTCTGCCACCTCATAAGAAATAATTTCTCATAAATTTTTGTGAACTGAACTACCCGAACCGTATCGAATCAAGTTGAAGTTCTCCACTATATTTTAACCGTCATTTTAAGAGTATGACCAGAGCCATCAATTGAGCTAATGAACAACTCGATACCATTGAACAGTGTTAAAAATGTACTCTAAATGACGATGACCATTAAAATATAGTGAAGAATTTCAACTTGATACGGTTCGGGTAGTTCAGTGGCTAGAACATTGCCGTGGTTAGGCAAAGGTCACGGGTTTAATCCCCGTCTCGAATCGAATTGTCTTATTTCACTTTATTAAAAATGTATGTAAAATTTAGCATAATAATTGCTTAAAAAATATCCACACACGTTACGACTTAACTGTACCGTTCAAACAGAACCGATAATCGGTTGTATGATAACTGTACAGTTCTGCCTATAGGGCCGTACGACAAAACTACAGTAAAATCGTAACGATTTCTCAATGCGTGTGTGTGTGTACCCATAAGTGTTATTCCCAGAGCCTGAGGTACACTTTTATCTGAAGCAACTATCATATGACTGTTGATTTTCGTCAATGTGATAATCTGATCTCCTAACCTCCTAAGCACCTTTTTTGTTGCATCGACCGTTAATCAGCAGATGCACCATGAGCAGTTGAGGTTGTTGGGCCCCGTAGAACTTGGTGGGAACTACCTTACACATAACATCTTAAAAATAACTATCTTTACTCTGTATACCTGACGGGGTAGTCAGAGAGGACAGATCGCCAGACTTTCCGATCCATGCATACTTCTATCGCTTCTTCAAGATTCATCAATCGCTTCATACACGCACGTCTGGGTATCCGAGTATTTTTGACTTCGTTTTTGAGCAATCTGCTCACGTGGTCTTCATATGTAAGTCTCGGCCTACCTTGACTCGTTCTACCCTCTGCTTTCGCACAATATATATTCTTCGTGAATCGTTCCTCACTCATTCGTTGGACGTGTCCAAACCAACGGAGCACGCCCTTTTCCAGCTTAACGCTGACACACGAAGCTAATATATCATCTATTGTTATTTATGTTCGTATTATCTTTACAGATTAGACATCCGGACGATGACTGTGCCAAATCGTATTAGCAGACCAATAAACCAAGCTGGTTGACTAATTTTTATCTGCTGTAAAGAGTTAGTTTTTAATATGTTAAGTCATTCATATATGTTATATTTCTTTAGTTTATTTATAGTTTATATTGAGTCCAAACGGACATCTAGAAATTGTTATAATTTAGCTTCCAAGATTTAACGCATGTAACATCATACTACATACTAACATGGTTAGTTAAACAAAAACTTGAAATAATTGTATTTTGAGAACAAACTTATTGTTTGCGAACGCTGACAAAAGGAAGTTTAATATACATACATAAAAATAGACTCTCCTTTACCCTAAAGGGATAGGCGTATAATATACGCCCACATTTTATGATAAAATTATAAATAAATGTATATTTTAATATAGCCTCGAGTTTATGCCATTAACCTCGAAGAAATTCTTCCAAACGTGAAAGATTAAGGCCAGATCTTCAAAGAGCCTAAAAACAATGAGTTGTTTAATGAATTACCAAAGCCACCTACCCCATTATGAGACATTGGAATATGACATAGTATCCATCAAGATTCTTCATAAGGGCAACAGGAGTTGTGTTGTTGAATTATTTAATTCTTAAACCACCTTCCCTGTCTATATAACATTTCAAGTTAGAGCTGAACAGACAAGGAACTTTTGTTTGGCAAAGAGCGAAGGCCCCTGAGTCTGCACGGACGTGGTATAGTCCTTGGAGTACTATTTAGTCTTACGAAATAAAACTATGCTCGAATAACCCATATTAAGGTAGGCCCCAAAACGTTGAAAAGTCAGTAGAACTTACCACGACAGGAAGGCATACGATGTGAGAACATTTATAGCCTGAAAATTCTTATGTCAAAATATACTCGCATTGTGTTTATTCACCTTTTCATATACATATAGTACTATTGGATACAAACACCTCAGTATCAGCAAACAGTAAAATCTTGAAGATTGAGTCGAGTAATAATGATTCAAGCTTGAAACACGTCCATAAGCAGGCAGAACAGATGTAGGTAAGGTCACAACCTACCTTATCCTATATTCTATGCGTGAACATACACGCTTGTACCTGCCCCATTATCTCGCGACTTAACAGGCCGAGTCTACTATTTTACAATAAAAGCCGTTCTATTTCTGTTCTATATCGATTCCATTGCGATTGGTCCAAAACTAACTAAGTCTACTACTAACTAACTAACTAAGTCTACTAAATCTATTATATTGTAATAGTGGTTTGTTTCGTCGACTTTCTATTGAGCGACGATTTCGATTCTATTCTGACGCGATTGAAATAATAGACTCGGCTTCCTGGACACCAATTGTCATTTGGGTGCAGTTGAACTACTACTATATACGGTTTCCCTTACCCCAAGCTTATATTAGCTTACTTTGAGCTAGATGGCGCTGTGTAAAAAAAGTGTGTTAAGTACACACACTTTTTTTGTACACGCGTTAAAAGTTATACTTCTTTGGACAACAAGATAAAAATCTTTTTAAAAGAATTATATTTCGTCTTATCCTACCTTTGTAGCAAAAACCAAAATGTTGACTATAGCTAACTTCAGGGTGTTAGAAAACTACTTTGAATGTAGTTTTATGTTGTCATGGAAACACTTATCAGCTAACTTCATGGTGTCTGTTTTTCGAGACGGTGTGCGCGCGCATCGTAATAATTTACTCTCATCATTTTTCCCTAACGCGCCAAAAGAGGTATAAATTCAAAAACATCCCACAGCACACAAATATTTGCAGTAACTTTAACTTGCAGTATGTGTGCAATTCAAAGGTCAGTTAGCAGTTACGTTGCAGTTGTATCAATTCCATATTACTGCTACCAAATTACAATATTTTCAGTTAGCGTGCAGTAGAACTGCAGTGTGTTTGTTTAGTCTAATATAAAGAATTGACTATGTAATCTAAACTTATTGACGGGAATATATCACCGTGATAAATTGTTTAAAATACTATTTCGTTTTCTGTACTTAATAAAAAAAGAGATGTCTTTTTATACTTCAAACATAAATTTAACCGTCACCCTGAATTATAAATGTTTAAAACATATTATCTATATATATAAAAGAAAGTCGTGTTAGTTACACTATTTATAACTCAACAACGGCTGTGCCGATTTCGCTGAAAATTGGTGGGGAGGTAGCTTAGAGCCAGGAGACGGACATAGGCTACTTTTTATCCCGGGAACAAGTTCCTGTGGGAAACGGAAACGGGAACGGGAAAACTTCTCTACGCGGGCGAAGCCGCGGGCGTCAGCTAGTATTTTATGAAATCATTTTAGAAAAAATAACAAACTTTTCATTCATCCTCCTATTGAGCCGTCACCCTGAATTGAAAACGTTTCAAACATTATCTTATTGGTTGGTTGAATGCGCTTATCTCTGGAACTAATGGTCGGATTTAAAAAAAAAATTGTGTTGGATAGCCCATTTATCGAGAAAGGCTATATATCATCATGCTACTACCCTGGAGAGTGGAGCAGTAATCATAAAGATTTTGTAGAATTTATTAGATTTTGTAGGATTAAATATATATATATATATATAATATAGTTCAAAGTATATCGCGGGCGAAGGTGGGGGGGGGGGGGTTACCTAGTATTCTATAAAATGAAAACATTTAAGAAAAAATATCAATTTTTTTATTCATCCTCCTTAACAATATGTTTTTGTCGTTCAGGCACGAAAGGCACTGCGCCAGGTTTGCTATGGATACGCCTGTTGCCCTCTTTCCGCTTGATCTTCTGTTTGATAGTTCCTATTTCCTTCTGTGCGTTTAATATGTGTTTAGGAACGTGTCTATGTCTAGCAATGCGTTTCACTTGTGGATGGTTTGCATATTTCTCTTTCAATGCTTCAGAATAATTCAGTGCAGTTCTCTCGCGGGGTTTTAGCTAAAAATGTTAATAATGTTATCTATACTAATATTATAAAGCTGAAGAGTTTGTTTGTTTGGTTGAACGCGCTAATCTCAGGAACTACTGGTCGAATTTGAAAAATTCTTTTGTGTTAGATAGCCCATTTATCGAAGAAGGCTATACGCGCTACTTCCCTGGAGAGCAGAGCAGTAGTCATAAATGTCGAAAAATTGGGTAAATTTTAATACATTATTGTAGAATTTATCAGCGACGGGATTCTATTTAATCCCGTCGCTGATAAAGTGCGACGGGTGTTCGAAGTATTTCACAGGCGAAGCCGTGGGGGTCACCTAATTTTTTTAAAATTACCGTAAACTATTTCCTAACCAAGCTTGTGTTAGGAATAAAAATGATTGAATGGGTTAAAATTGTTGCTGATTACATAAATATTTGTTCCGACCCGGGAATCGAACCCGGGACATCAGCTCGGCAGTCGCATACGCCACCGAGGTAGTTCACTGTCTAGCAGCAACTGGCTAATTTAATAAGTGGTTAGGCTTTCACATTCTCTTCGACCGCCTACAAAACCCTTCTACGTAAGAAGTACTCGTAAGAAAAACACTATTGGCTGTAGTAAAGTGAAACTTATCGAGGATACACGATAGTTGAAACAGATAGTAATATTACTTACAACACCAAGTTTTTCAGACGCTCTTGCTTTCCACATTCTAATATTCATTTCATCAGATCCTGACAGAATATATTTATTATCTAAAGTCCATTTCACACATGTCAGTCGTTGCATTCTCTTTGTGTGATACACATCTCTAGAGTTCCCTTTAAGGCTCTCAAATATCCGAACAGTTTTGTCATAACTACCAGCGACGAACTCTCGACCAGTGGGTGCGTAGTCTACATCAATAACAGCAGATGTGTGTCCCATATGAATGTTAATTGGCTGCTTAAGTTTTCGCACATCGAATGTGTACAAACTGCAATAAGTAAAACATTATAGGTAAGTAATCTATAATTTTCATTGAATATTTAGTATATGGAGGAGTTTGGGTAGTTTATATCTATGTATATGTAGTGGCAAACGGCCGATATGCGAACCTCAAAGTCGACATATTTCACATGGTTTGTGGACGACGCGCGTATTTCAGAGTTGCAGGCAAAGTGCTGTCTTCATATTTAGTTTCAGAATCGAGCGTCTCCTTCTGCTTATTCACAGGGCGCACCCACCTCCATACATGATGTGTTTACATATAACTGCCTAAATAGAAGCTAAAGGGTGGCTTGAAAATTTTCAACAGTAGGTCGCCACAACCTGCGCCTTTCCATTACAACACGGCAATAGGTTCACGTTTTACGTGGGACAAAAATGCATACGGTGAAATGTGGGCGCATAGTATGGCTCTGCCTACCTCTGCCAGTAAAAGTTCTGTGGCGATTAGAAGTTGAAGACAAGTTCATGCCATGCTTAAAGGGAAAAACCACTACTTACTTGTAATCCTCATTAGCAACTGTGAATATGAAAGCTTCCATTGGGTTCCAGGATAAGGCATTCGATCTCAACTCCATCACAACTTTCCTCAAAGGGCCATTTTCACGACAATCATATAAAATTATACTTCTGTCACTTGCACATGATGCAAGTAGATTTTGTTCTACCTGAAAAATATAATTTTAAATATCTGTCAAGTGCTTACGTTGCTGATCCAAACATTCCTGTAATATAATAGTTGTACAATAATGTAGAGTACGAGTGATAACAACAGCCGTCTTGGGCTATCTAACACTAAAAAGATCTTCTTATCCTGATCCTGTAGTTTCCAAGATAAGTGTGTTCAACCAAACAAACACTTCAGCTCTATAACATTTGTTTATATTAGACAAGGCAATTTGTAACCATATTGGGTGGGTTCTAGCAGGAATCAGGATACATGCATTATCAGTTGTTGCAACTGCATGCCTTACAATATAATAATAAACAAACAAATTCTTCAGCATAACTAGACTAGCATCCCGGCTTCACAAGTATCATATAGACAAACAATGTAACATTGATGCTGATGCTTGATACATGCAACAATGGCACTTATTAAAATTTCAATATGAAACGTCATAGATACCTGATTAAATGAAACGTGGTGAAGACTATCTACTCCCCACTTGAACACTTTGACAGGCTCATTTCTGGTTTTTTCCCACAACTGGCAATGTTCACCACATGTTGCAAATATAGGCTTATTTCTGTGGTGAGTTATACCTGTCACTACTGACATACTTAATAGTGTATTTACAGGTTCTTCATCTTCGGGTGATACTACTTCACTTTTCCAGGTTTTTATAGTTTTATCATCACCAACACTAGTAAACATGTCTCCATTAGGAGTGTAGCACAATGCACGAACCCAGCCTTCATGTGCCACAAAATTTCTTGTACATTTCCTTACAGTTAAGTCCCAAATGCGAATCTCTCCATCAAATGCTCCACTGGCTAAAACTGCAAGTCGACTTGGATGTTTTCCCAAACTGGAGACACCATCTCGATGTCCATCTAGGCTGCCGATAAAAGGTTTAGCAAAAACCCTTTCAAGTTTAACTGCATTCATGGCACGGACATATTCTCGAGGTGCTTCAAAGGGATGTAAACTTGGATCATAATTTCTGGGAACTGGAAAATTTTAGTGTTTCAATAAATACTACAGGTCAACTTTTTTCAATATGATACACAATCAAAAGAAAATAGAAAGATGACATTGCTTCCTACTAGTAATGATTGTAGAAAGATGTCATTGTATGAAAGATGACATATGCATGGCATTTCATCTAAAGTATATTTTGCAAACTACTTCATTTAGATGACAATTCTATCCACAATATATATAATAGTTATAGAGTGAAATCTTTCTCTCTCAAACAGTGTTCTGAATTGCAAATCTTCATTCAGGCAGGAGACTACACACTACTATTTCACTATCTACATTGTTATTTATACTTTATGACTGCCTCAATGGTATAAGTCGTAGTGAATGTGGCTGCCCTGCTGAGGTTCTGGGTGGGAATAAATATTTGATCCACAAATGTTGGTTTCGGAGTTTGGGTATTTGCTATGTATAATATGTATGTATTTGAACATATAAGTATGTTTATCAGTTATCTAGGTCCCATAGCACAAGCTTAAAGCTCAGTTTGGGCTAGATAGCGTTGTGTTAAAAGTGTCCTACAATTTTTATGAATTTACATACATGAATTTAAAAATATAAAATTTTACTTGTAAATAAATGGTTCTTGGTGTGTGATACTGGAACCTTACATGGTTGGTTACTGGGACGAAATCTAAATAGCTATCCTACTTATGCAAAAAATAAATAGGAATGCTTTGAACTTCAAAAACATAAGGAACAAGAACAAAAAAGGTTCTTAAAGATTTTCACATAATTATACATTACTAGGCCTAAGCCCAGCAGATTGAAAATCTGGGCTAAGATGATGATGATGCAAGATTCAGAATTCTGGAAAAATTATTAATTCAACTATTATTGGGAGTGAATAACTAATGAACAACAAGCTCAACATGTTACTAAGCGTAATATGGCGATAAATCGCCACTGGTGAGAAGTGCATGTGGCTGAGATAGTGTATGGATGCTGTAGGTGATATTTGTGGAAATCCAGTGTTGGGACTAGCCTATCCGTGGCGACGTCATGTTTGTGATAAATAAATAAATATCCATCACGCCTTATCCCCGAAGGGGTGGCAGAGGCATATAATATGCCCACTTTTCACCATGTGGATTCCTGTCCCATGTAATAGGTGGTGAGCCCATTGCCGTGTTGAAATAGACAGACGCAGGTTGTGGCTACCTGTTGAAAATTTTCATGCAATTTTCATTTTACTGGCAACCGGGACCAACGGCTTAACGTGCCTTCTGAAGCACGGAAACGCTCGCAAATGTAAATGCCACAAAGTGGTCACCCATCCGAGGACCAGCCATAGTGATAGTTGCGTAACTCAGTGATCGTTTACAGAACACTGAGACCGCGGGGCCACGAGCGCTTCATGTTTGTGATAGTGCAGAAAATCTGTAGCAGAATCTCTTTCGCTGGCATGGTAACATTTACAGGAGACTTGTCGAATACGTAGTCTCACATCACATCGCCAAAGCGTAAGGATAGACCGAAGTGAAGAATTCAGGGGCTTCGGACGCAACCCGAACTACCAGGCTCACGTAATAGTGCAAATACACTTAGCAATCAGAAAATTATAATTATTGTACGCAATTTCGAGTATCAAAACAGACAAATCTAACTCACGTTTGTGTATATCCCGTTTCGTAGCACGTAAATACTCATCGGGATTGCGACTGATAACTTTTAATTTCACTATAGACATTTTTATATTCTACAATTAATGTTTTTATCAACAGAATTATTATAAAAAATAAATAAAATCGCACAAACGACAACGATAACATAACCTCGCGAATCGCTTTTTTTTTTGTTGTCTTCGCCCATCTTGGGTAGGCAAAGGAAACTTAGTCCATACAGCCTAGTCTTCAGTATTTTTTATTTTCTTGTTATTATCTTTGTCCTGTCTAGTCGTTTGTCGACGTCAAGTCCTCAGTCCTAGGTCCTAGTCCGTGCCCCAATAAGGCAGCGGATCCCTTATTACAGCTCTCTATGGAAATTTGGCGCTAACACAAACAACACCGCTTTTCATTGCAACGTATCACTTTTTACTCGCGAATCGCTATCGCAACAAATGTCAGTCAATGTCACTTGGCAATTTTTTTTTTATAATTGTTTTATGGCATGGTTGCAAATACTTTTTAGCAAAATCTTATTTTTTATATGATATTTCTTCAATCTTATCTTCTATTTAGTCTTGTCCAGTCTTTGTCGATGTCGTGTCCTCAGTCCCAGTTCTTGCCCTCAGTATAATGGTAATTCTTATACTGAGGTATATCATTGTCTTTCACTATACCACGTTAACACAACTTTTATGTCCAAGAAACCACTACTCTACAGCTAGTGTCCGCACTTGTCACTCTTCCCGCCGAAAGCCTCACTTGGCAAAATTGTCGTTGACATTGGCCTTCGCCCATCTTAGGCAGGCAAAATAAACAATCTAATACAAATATTCTTAGTATGTCATGGTCAGGTCTATGCTCCGGGTCTTCACTGGGCCAGGGACACATAACTGAGGGCGATCTTGATAAAAACAAAAGGCTCGTCAAATATTAAGAAAGTTCTTTTATTATTTGTGGTATGTCTAATATTCCTCTAGTCCTTTGTGTTCGTTAAGTCCAGTCCCCTTTTTTTTTTTAATAATTATTTAATGCCTTGGTTCCTAACCTTTTAGCCAAATCTTATTTTATAAATTATATTTCTTCAATCTTATCTTCTAATTAGTCTTGTCCAGTCGATGTCGTGTCCTCATTGTCCGTCCTGGTCCTTGCCCTCAGTATAATAGTGATTCTTATACTATGGTTGTCAGTGGACGTTTCGCGGCAAGAGAGAAAATAGCATTTCACTGCATATATATCATTGTCTTTCACTATAGCACGTTAACACAACTTATATGTCCAAGAAACCACCACTCTCGCACATAAAACAAGATAAATGCACTAGTTTTAGAAAATAATATAAAGCAAGCGTCCGCACTTGTCACTCTTCTCGCCAAATGTCCCCAGTCCTCCTAATCCTGTGTCCCTGGCCCAGTGAAGTGATGGATACTTACTGTGCCTTCTTGTAAAATTTTGGACATTCCAAAAAAAAATGATAATAATTACCCAAAAAAGGACCCAAAGCGGTAATGATCGAAAATGCGCATGAGTTATTAAAAGTGAAATGTTGCAGTAAAGAGCGATGTTCTATGTGTTATTGCCAAATCCCCATAGAAAGCCCTAGTAAAGGGTCTACTGCTTTACTAGGGCAAGGGCCAGGACCTAGGACTGAGGACTTGACATCGACAAAGGACTAGACATGACTAAAACTAAATAATAATTTAATATTAATACTGAAGACAAGGCTGTATGGACCAAGTTTCCTTTGCCGGCCCAAGATGAGTGAAGACAACTAACTGTCCAGCACAGATAAAGAAGAGTACATCTGTGCTGTCCAGTCACTGACCTTCAGGTGGGAAGAGTGACAAGTGCGGACGCTTGCTGTATATTATTTTCTAAAATTAGTGCATTTATCTTGGTTTATGAGCGGGAGTGGTGGTTTCTTGGACATAAAAGTAGTGTTAACGTGCTATAGTGAAAGACAATGAAATATATGCAGTGAAATGCTATTTTCTCCATAACCATTATACTGAGGGCAAGGACCAGGACCTAGGACTGAGGACACGATATCGACAAAGACTGGACAGGACTCATTAGAAGATAAGATTGAAGAAATATGATATAAAATTAAGACTGAGCTAAAAGGTCTTTGTTACCTGGCCATAAAATAATTATAAATATATAAATCACTGACCTCCATACATACAAGTTGAGGTCAGTTGGGTCAGTGTGTCCAGTAGCGGAGGCATAAACGTATCTTTGTTGGGAATGGATCATTTGTATCTGGATCAGTTCAAAGATTCGAATCAGTAAAGTGCCTCAGTGCTTCATTTGTATCAGTGACTCAACTTGTATCTAAGCTCGATTTATTAGCGCAAATAAATTAAAATGAATTGTTTTTATTGAGCTTTGTTTGAAGAATAGTGTAAAGTATATATTATGTTAGTAATATTAATATTGTAATTTTATGTTAGTATTTTGTTAAATTGAATTTCATTTGGCTAATTTGTACCATAAAAATCGATTTTCCTTCAGGCTTAGGACTGACAGACTTACTCTTTCACTAAACTGTCTTTAGGTCTTAACTTATTGTAATACTTATGTAATTGAAAATCACAGACCCAACGTAAACAAACCGGTGTTTTCTTCCACAAACAAAGGTCAACTAAAACAAACAAATAAAATAATAACAACGCGTACCTAATGCGTGCATAGGTGAGCTAGTGTTGCTGTCTCTATCAATCAGTCAATCACCCACTAGTAGCGAATCAGTGAGAGAGACGGAGTTGACGCTCTCCGACGCGACGGCGACTACGCGACCCGAAGCGCTCCGAACAGTGTATCTCACTCAATCGTGTCAGCGAGCGCCGAGAGTCGATTGATACCGAGATTCAATAGAGCAAAAGATTCATTTCAAGCGGTGTAAAAGATTTAAATCAGTGACTCACTTTAAAGAAACGACTCACAGAGTCGTTTCAGTAAAGAGCGACTCACCTCTGGTGTCCAGTCCAGTGTTGTTGTCAGACTTGTCATGTCAGTGCTAGTTTTCAATATTACTTATTATTATTATACTCTTTGGGAGTTTTGGCGGGAGAGTGACAAGTGCGGACGCTTGCTGTATATTATTTTCTAAAACTAGTGCATTTATCTTGTTTTATGTGTGGAAGTGGTGGTTTCTTGTACATAAAAGTTGTGTTAACGTGCTATAGTGATAGACAATGATATATATGCAGTGAAATGCTATTTTATCTCTTGACGCGAAAAGTCCACTGAAAACCTCAGTATAAGAATCACCATTATACTGAGGGCAAGGACAACGACCTAGGACTGAGGACTCGACATCGACAAAGACTGGACAGGACTATATACTAAGGAAATATAAATACCGAAGACTAGGCTGTATGGATAAAGTTTCCTTTGCCTGCCCAATATTGGCGAAGACTATCAAAAAAAAAATATACTCTTTGGTGCCAGTCGTAGTATCTCCTAGTTGTGTTAACGTGCTATAACGAAAGACAATGATATATATGCAGTGAAATGCTATTTTCTCTCTTGCCGCGAAACGTATAAGTTACTTAAACCTTAGTATAAGAATCACCATTATACTGAGGACGGACAATGAGGACACGACATCGACTGGACAGGACTAATTAGAAGATAAGATTGAAGAAATATGATATAAAAAATAAGATTTGGCTAAAAGGTCTTATAGACCAGGCCATTAAATAAATTTTAATAAAAAAAAAATAAGTAGTATCTCCTAGTTAGTCTGTGGTGCCAGTTGTACTTGTGTACGAGGTCGTTTTGTTGATAAACTGTTTGTAATATTTATTTTATTAGAATTGAATGGGGTATGTCCTTTTAATGTGTGTTTTAAACAAAGAGGTTTTTATACTCTATAATTTCAGTGCCTGCGATGCAATAAAATATTGACTTTCAAAATAGAAGGAGCAGACCGAAAAGAGATCAACAAATTTGAAAAATAAGTCAGGTAAACTTAGCATTTTCCAACATAATATTAAAATATAAAGTAAATACATAGGTAGGAATCAACATATTTGCATGTACTGTTTACCTATACCTTTTCCAGTTTCGTGTCAATGTATTTTACGTTTAGACATTATTAATAATCATGTTGACTGTAAAGAGTGTCCGGATGTCATCATAAAGAGATGGTGCCCGTTAAGCGCAATTGCTCTAATTGTGATTCATTTTGAGCAAAATAGTGTGACACATAGCGTTATTTTGGTTGGTAACCCATGTAGGGTTGGTTAAGTTGTTAGGTTTTCTTTGAACCACCCAGATACCATTTTCTTTTAATTGGATCAAATGCAAATTGAATCAATTTCGCCTACACTCATGATAGTCCTAAATGAGATTTCATAAATTCTAGTTTAAGATATTATGCCTGCCCGACATCAATACAAAATTTGTGCCATTTTAGGATCATGTTATGATATACATGATATGACTTATAGGTAATATTACAACTCATTGTAAAAGCCACAAAAGTAAATACAAGTTTTTAGAATTTACATCTTCATTATTTAAATGGTGTTCCATATCACTATTCACATATTGTGGTATAATATCAAGAACTATGTGCAAGTCTGCCCTTCTGTTTCTTATACTTTGTCGCACATAGCTGGATAGTCAGTCACAACAAAACATATTTATGGAGCATATATGCATATTGTAAATGTAAATATTTTATTTTTATTTATTGTTATTTTAGTTATTTCATAATGTACTAAATCTATTTTAATTATTTTAATGCTAAATTAAGTTTGAATTTATTATTAAATTTATGATGCTTAATGTTTTACTTATTCAATTATTATCATATTTACATATCATCAATTTTAATTATGTACTATAAATTAAATTTAATGCATAATACCTGTTAATTAATAATGTAAATTGTCTTTATATGGGTCTATTATGTCCTGAAATAAATTATTATTATTATTATATTAAATATATTTTAGCACTTAGGGAAAACTAATCAGCAGCCATACTGCCATAGTCATAGTTAATTTATTTAAAGCATCTTACAAGGGCCAAAAGTCTATAATGAAATATGCAATGCTTGTTTTCAAATAAATGTCATCTTGCTCTCAATACTATGGACTATCATTTATTACTGGCACTACCATGTTCTATCATGCCAAGTGATATTACCTCACCCACCAAGGAGCTTATGCTTGCGGCTAGTGCAAGCTTAGTAAGTTTCTAGTGTTATGTTAAATGTACACTATAACCATTATTATTATAATCTTCACGTGGGAATGTTGGTACCACTGGGTGCCCAATTCAACTGCATATTTTGCCGCCTACTTTGTCCTTTTGCCCGGGATATGTCAGCTCCAAACCATACTGATTGATGTCAATTGTTGTAATTATTTTTAATATGACATATATTGGTAGGAGTAATTTTGAATTAGTAGTGTTTGGACACGTTCAACGAATGAGTGAGGAACGATTGACGAAGAATATATATTGTGCGAAAGTAGAGGGCAGAAGGAGTCAAGGTAGACCGAGACTTACTTATGAAGACCACGTGAGCGGATTGCTCAAGAACGGAAGAGTCAAAAGTACTTGGATACCCAGACGTGCATGTATGAAGCGATTAATGAATCTACAGGAAGCGAAAGAAGTATGCATGGATCGCGATGCCTGGCGATCTGTCCTCTCTGACTACCCCGTCAGGGATACAGCATGAAGATAGTTAAGTTTTATAGTTAAGTTAAGTAATTTTGAAAATATAAAAAACACTCTACGCATTTTGCAGCAAAAGCTTTTGCCACAGTTGCGTCTCACAAAATGGTTTCATGTTCCTAATTTTCTTTCAAATTCACCTTCTTCGACATCCTGTGTAGTGATCCCATTGGCACGGAATGTTATCCCTGACGATGTCAAGCCAGCGCTTCTTCACCTTTTACCGGCTAAGGCGACATTTGTTCTCCATGTAGCCCCGGCTGGCGGTTGCCGCAAGACATGACCACAAAATCACGAATATGATGGCTGTGATGGTGATGAATATGATGGATCCGAGGGTTCCTTCTCCTGCACACATCCACCATTGCATTTTTAGTTTTTTATTTCTTTAAAAGAGTGTTTCTTAAAACATATTATCACATCACATATTCATCATCATCATCATCATCCGAGCGTCTGTCCCAGTTGCGTCTCGCGACGCCCGGGGTCCGCTTTCCTACATTTTCTCCTCCACTTCGCACTTCTTTCACTTCTTTCTTTATCACATCACATTATCTACAAATAAATATTATTTATTATCTAGTTCTAAGTAAGTAAAATTTTATTGTACAACAATATAAATAACATAACAACAAATCGTAGTGCATGAAAAAGTACAAATGACGGCATTATCGAGTACTTATTCACTAATTGTCATTGGTCCATGATCAGTGTGCAAAACTTTCAAATAAATCCGTCTTCTGAAAATAGTGAAAACCACGTTCAAAGATTCCGTTACATAGCTAAATTAACAAGCTAGGTAATAAAAGTGTAATAAAAATAAGCGTAAGCTTTATCTTAGCGGTATTCTGCTGTGGCGTCATGTAGAAATGGGATTTATAACAGAGGCTTTTAGACTAAAAACGGTCTACGTTCCGTCATGGTGGCAAAAGACCTTGTGTCTTTTGTCACCATGACGGAACCATCTCACCGCATTAACGACTCATACAGAGCTACGACTACAAACGAACGATCGCGGTTTGAGTGTTTCCGGGCTGAATATTTAGATCGCATTGGATTCCGCGATGGTCTTATGCGGAATCTGATGATAAATCAATAAATATGTGTGTAATGTATGATCTATTTAAAATTTGTGACAATCTTTATTGTGAAACAAGTAACGCGCCCTTCACTATCGTAGCAAGGAATCGGACAACTTATAAACCGAAAGCAGTTTCCAAAACCGGAAGTGGTAGAAACTTTAAAATCGCCTCTGCACGTATTCTCATGGTGTCCTGAATCGAATGTTGCAAACTGTTTGTCTCTCTCTCTTATGGTTTCTGAGAAATAGATTCGTACAGAAACTTATCCTATGCACTGCTTAGTGATCTAATGCTAATATGATTTTACTAGTTGACGCCCGCAGCCCCGTTCCCGTTTCTCACAGAAACTTGTTCGCGGGATATAAAGCAGGATATGTGCTATTCTGATGTATAAGCTATATTATTGTAAAGTTTCATTAAAATATATTCAGTAGTTTTTACGTGAAGAAGTAACAAACATCCACACAAACTTTCACATTTATAATATTATTAAGATTTACCATATTTCTGATGGCACTAGCGGGACGCTGCTTTGGAGAATACGACTACAAGGATGGAAAAGAATTTACTGTTCCAATTTTTGGTCCATTACTTATTCCTCAGGTTCTGCACGATACCTACTATTTGCGTTAGTAAACTGCAGTGTTAATAAGTTGGTAGACTTACATTTCCAATGACATCGCTGCTGTGTACCGCACTGTATCGTCACAACAGTCCTGTCAGTGATGGCGCTTAGGCACACTGCATATTTTTACTGTTCATTTATGTACTGTGACTTAGGTGCTAGCTCCCGGCACAATGTATACTAATAGGAGCTAACCGAAGCAAAAGTTGGACAACATACTCTCATGCCGCCACGATTGCGACGACGTACGCTAAATTCCTTCTATACCTAGTAAAGATACCTATTCAGTACGTTAATATCACTTGGGCATATACCCAACTAAAGGATATTAGTCGTGAATGACAAAGTGTTTGCTTCTGCGATCCACACAGTGAAAAATATAGCTTACGTCATACTAACCATTCATTCTTTAATCTGAATACAAATTGAGTAGACCTCATATTTTCAATCTAGATACAGTATCCAGATCCAGACGGATATGTAATTATTTACTGTTATAGCAAACTCAAGTGGGAGTGCTGCACTTCTGGGTGTTGCAAACGTGCATAGGCTACGGTGACCACTTTCCATCAGGTGGGCCGTATGCTTGTCTGTCACCTAAGTGGTATAAAAAAAACTCGTGAATGAAAATAAATATAGATTGTGGAATTTGCAGAAAGCGAAAGAAGTAGGTATGTATACATCGCGACGCTTGGCGATCTCTCCTCTCTGACTACCCTGTCAAGAATACAGCGAGAGACCTATTTGGATATTTTACCTAAGCACTTAATTTTTTTAAGAAACTTCGAAACAAATGAAGTTATAATAAACTTGTGCTATAGGGTTGTGCTTGGTTTATCAGTTGTCTAGCAACTGATAAAAAAATTTATATGTATAAATACAAACATTTGCGGATCACAAAACTCTCAGTTTCGACCCGGAATTCCAACCCTAGACCTTAGCACGGCTACTACGCCACCGAGGCAGTAAAAAAAAAGAAAAGACGAGGCAGTAAAGTTTTGTATGGTAAACTCTCCCGAGCCACGCTATTATGATCTTATCATAGACGTGTGATATTCGTACAGTAGCGCACATCAATTTAATGAAGCATGAAGCGATCCCCTGATCTATAAAACAATATTAATACTGTACGTCATCTCGTCACATTGGTAGGTACTGGTAGTTAGATAAGGTCGCCGACTTGGTACGGGCTAGTCAATGGCAGTAGTTGTTCGTTGACCCGCGGACGGTTGCGTTGCCGCACATACGGACGCAGTACGGTTTTATCGTTTGCCCAGATTTTGAGATTCCGATATTAGTGTGCAAGTTAAATATTTATTTCCTGTGATTTTAAAGAGTTATTTTGTGTTTTTAACTTATTTTTATTAGAGTTTCGGCTAGGTGTAATTTACCTACTGATATTATTCGGTAAGTAGAAATTGTCTTGTCAAATTTATTTGAGCATACTCGTATTTGTTTTATAGCTCTCTAAAGTATGTCAGTGTAGTGTCGTCGATAATATAAGATGTTGGTACCTCATTTATATTTAGAGTTATAGTTTCTTGTAGAGCCCCAGTCATAAAACTCAATTTTAGTTAACCAAAAATTCTTAATTTATTGTGTATGGGTTGAGTCAAATCACCTTTTTAAATAATATTGCCGATATCAAAGTAATCAAAAAAAACCTTTTAAAGTGAAAACTTCTTTTAGCGCGGTATATCTCTGGGCTCGCGACACCGTTACCGAGACGCTATAAATAATTTTGAAGTATTAGATTGATAATTTCGAACTCAGTTATCTACTTTCGATAGCTCAGTTGGTAGAGCGGTGGACTGTAGATGGTTATAAATTGAAATCCATAGGTCTCTGGTTGAATCCGGCTCGAAGTAACTCTTTTTGTAATTTTTTTCGTATTTCTTTTTGTCTTTTTCCTAAAGTAATTGGGTTTCCAAAAAGTAATTTTTCATCATCATCATCATTAACGTCGTTCCCGGTCAATTTTTGAAGTGAAAACCGCGAACGCGTCGTCACTCCGGGAGTGCAACCCGTATTTGTTTTACTCACTGTTATGTTTTAGTTCATTATATTAATTAAAACCTTTATTTTGTATCATGAAAGTTATAGTACCTAATTAATCCGACCGGAATTCCCGAATGTCTGTTAACTTATCTAGAAAGGTTTTTAATTGTTATAAAAAGCCATATTCTTACTTATAATACTTGCCTGACTAGTATTTTGAGTTCGAATATGACTTGGTTGTGGCACGCACAAAATGTAATATAAATATTTCCGGTCACAGAACATTTAATTTGTAAACGGTCGGAGGCTTCTAGAGCATTAATACTAAATTGTAGAGCGATAACCACGCTACGCTATGCCACGCTTCATTTATTATAGTTATTAGTTATTACATAATAAAGAGACGATAATGTAAGATCCGTATTGCCGGGATGTGTCACACACTCAGTCACGTCCACCATTATTAGATAAGTTCCCTACACTACAATAGAGTATATATTAACTTGTTGAATCTAGTAAGACCAAAAATTTGACGACTTTGGTCTAAAATAAAAAATTACGAAGTATAATAATGTCCACTTGTAGGTATAGAAATGTCAAAAATAAATTTAGTCAACGAAGAATAATTCCAAAGTACCTAACATCTGGTCTTATAACAAAAATGCTGAAATATACTACAGTAATGTAAACAATTAGATAAAACTTTAATAACAATAATTAATTAAAAAAAAAGAAATCTATGATAATACGATTGATCTCTAGATTATGAAAAAGCAATTAATTTTAAGAAAGTAAGACATGTTTTTCGTGTATGGAACGAAATATAAAAGGTTATATTTTTAAGTTTCAGATATATAGCAATAGATATAATATGTTATGAAATTAGTTGAACACTAGATTGCATGATCCGCCTGCACCGGTTTCTGTTCCTAGAAATAATTTCACATGGATTTTTTTTAATATTGTAAAAAAAAATTGTATTTTTATATTTTGTCTTTCTTCCATGTTGACATTTTTATACTAGACCAAAATCCAAATGTTAACTTAAAAAAACTATCCTACAAGATCCACCATCTCTGTTCGTAGAAGTTAAATAATAGTAAACCCCAGGTAGGCTTTTTGTAAGTCAATCCAAAATGAACTTAATGTCTTTACAACGAGCTCGGAATAAAATTATAAAGTCGCTATTTCACTATCACTCATATCCAACTAATCAAATATACCAAGAAACGAAATTATTAAATATAAAACAACTATAAATATACACTACATGCATTTTAGTTAAAAAAATTACAACAAAGTCTATTCAAACAAATACGCAGCTACCTAAAAAAGTAAATACTCACTTCCTAGAAAACAATGACAAAATACAGTTAATTAATCCACGCACTGACTATGGCAAAATGACGATTTTGTTTTTTTTTTTTTTTTCTTTATTTCTTGCTCGCCAAAATGACGCCGTCCGCCTGATGGAAAGCCATGACGACATCTGCGAATTGAGGGGCACTCTCTTAGTCTACATGACTACTGACAGCGTCCCTCAAGTTGGCGGCCCAATGATGTGCCTCTTCACGCACGGCTTGAAGAACCCGGGATTGTAAGAGGAAGGAAACACGTGCGCTGGCAGAGCGTTCCAGGTAACTAAAGTTCGACAGAGAAACGATCTTTTAAATCGTTCCGTTCTGGCGAAAATTCTTTCCACTGTATGGAGTGGCACTTCTGCCCAGCACGCGTTGTTCGGGAACGAAAAGGAGAGGGTGGGATTAGGTTGAAGAGCTCTTCAGAACACTCGCCATGGTACATGCGGTAAAATGCAGCCAAGGACGCTATGGTTCTACGCTGCGCCAGCGGCTCAAGGCTTCCTGTTACCTCAGGACAATCTATAATGCGAATAGCACGTTTCTGCATAGCGTCGAGCGCGTCCAGCATGTACCTCGCGGAATCATCCCAAAGGTGAGAACAGTATTCGACGCAGGGACGAATCTGTGTTTTGTACAACATACATCTCTGCTGCGGCGTGAAAAAACGTCTCACCTTATTCAGGACTCCTAACTTCCGCGAGGTTAGCCCAATACAGTTCTCTAAATAGGATTTGTTACTGAGCTCACGACGAACGTCTATGCCGAGGATGTCTAGATTGTCCTTCATTGGTATTGTAGTGTTCTGAAGAGATGGTAGAGGTAGTAAAGGGGATTTTTTAGCTGTGAACGCACACGCCTGTGTTTTTCGGGCATTGAAATCGACCAGGTTTTCAGAACCCCATCCGGAAATGCGATTCAGAACCCGGTCGACATCAGTCACAAGTTGCCGTCTTTTTTCCTCAATGTCGGCCCTTCCCACTGGTGGACGGGCAGAATAACTCCCGTGCAACGTGCTATCATCTGCATAGCAATGAATGTTCCCGAGGGACAGCATGTCATTGATATGCAGAAGAAAGAGAGTTGGCGACAATACAGACACCTGTGGTACCCCGGCATTAACCCGCATACGACGCCCTTGTAAGAAGCTGGCCATCCAGCAGCATAATTGAGGCGTTAGACCATATGCCGGTAGCTTGGAAAGAAGCGACGTATGCCAAACTCTATCGAAGGCTTTGGCAATGTCCAGACTTATAGCCAAGGATTCACCGTGCCTTTCCATAGCCTCACCCCAAACATGTGTTACGTACGCTAGAAGATCACCCGTTGAGCGTTTGGGCCTAAAGCCATATTGCCGATCATTGATCAACGAGTGATCCTCTAGGTATCGCATTAGCTGCTTGTTGACAATGAGCTCGAACACTTTACAGATAACTGAGGTGATGGCTATGGGGCGATAGTTGGCTGGATCTGAACGATCCCCTTTTTTGGGAATCGGTTGTACGTTCGCTTCCTTCCAAGCCTCCGGCACGTCCCCCGAAGAATACGAAAGACGGTACAGACGCGTTAGCGCTGGAGACAACTCGGCTGCACATTTTTGTAGTACCACCGCCGGAATACCGTCAGGGCCACTCGCTTTCCGCGTGTCGAGTGACCGTAGCACTGCCCGTACGTCACATTGTCTGATCACAATATCAGGCATTGTGTAGCCACAATTAGTAATGGTGGGTGGCTGCAGGCCACAGTCGTCGACCCGGGAATTAGCCGCAAAGAGATTTGCAAGCAAGTCGGCTTTCTCTTGAGCTTTGTGAGCCAGTGACCCATTAGGGTAACGCAGCGGGGGCAACGAGGTTTGGCAGAAGTTGGCCAGTATCCATGGCTGCCCGTAGGATGTGACGTAAGATCCCGGCCCAGCCGCGCGACGCGCTGGGCATCCGCTCTCCTGAAGGCCCCCTTGCTGGCTCTAGTGGACCTGTTATACGCTGCCTTGAGGCGGCCTACTTTCGGATCGCGCACCGCCCGAGCCCTGACCCAGGCGCGATACGCCGTCTGCTTTTGTTGAACAGGCTCGGCGCACTCACGCCCGAACCAGGGCCGAGTTTTGCGAATGCTGGCGACATCAGTATATGGGATGTAATATACCATCCCTAAACTAATCTCGCCAGCAATCGCGGAGGCACTATCCGACACAGCTTTGCTTGCAAAGCAGCGCTGACTCCATGGGATGGACGCAAAGTACTCGCGAAGACCATCCCAATCTGCCGACGAGTAATGCCATAATCGCCGCGTTACCTCTACTGCACGTGCAGGAGATGACGCCAGCATGCGAGTCTGCACAACACAGTGGTCGGAGGTGCCCAATAGAGCGCCCACCGACACACTGTGCCGGTCTGGGCGACTCGTCAGCAGTAGGTCCAGCAAAGCGGGCGCGTGGTCTGACCTGTCTGGCATCCGCGTGATCCCGCGTACCATCTGGGTCAGACCATGGGAGAGAGCGAATGCATGGGCGGCACGTCCCGCAAGATCGGTCTTGAGGGACCCCAGCCACTCAGTGTGGTGACCGTTGAAGTCCCCCAGAAACAGCAACTCGGCGTTCGGGAACCGCACCTGCGCGTCGTCGGCCCCCTCGCTGAGGTATTGAAACAGCCTAGTCGTCTCCGCTTCCCCTGTGTGGGAACGGTATACGCACACGTAGATCTGGCTCATGGAGCCATGATCCACGTGCAGCCAAAGGACAGAGTAGGAGGAGTTCTCGAGGCAACGCAACCGGCGACAGCAAACATCCGCCCTAACGAACACGCACGCCCCTGCTTTATCTCGAAATTGCTCCTCGATGATATAGCCGGGGTAACACAGGTAAGACGAGTCGTCAGGGCGGCGTATTTGTGTCTCCGTGAGGAACATCACAGCTGGCCGTGCCGTCTCAAGGTGGTGGTGGACGGCATCGAGGTTTGAGTGGAGTCCACGGATGTTAGTGAACTCCACCTCGAAAGCAAATTTTGCGGGGTTTTGGGCGGCCACTGTGATCCTCTTTCTTTTTCTTTGCGTTGCCATTTTCATTTTTTTTTTGAAGGAATGCTTGGAATTGTTGCATCATTTGCTGCAGCAGTGAGTGACAAGGCGCAGACGCTAGCTTTGACTATGTATGTGTGGTTAGATGGAAGCCGACCCGCCGGACGGAAGGGCCCCCGTACCCCCCCGAATGTGGTCGCCGGGACCCCGCGCCGGTCACCATCCGGCACGACGATCCACATCGGGATTATGCGCGACCTGGTGGGGCAGCCTCCTGAGGTGGTTAGTCCCAGTTGGGCCCCTGTACTATGCCGCGGGCGGCCAGCGGCACCACCGTTTCTACAGGTCTCCCTGGCCGACGGATCGACTCACATCACCCACACTAGACTCCACTAAGCGCCCACTGGTCCCTCGCCTGCTGCATCAAGCGCTGCCCCAGGCCCGGCTGTGCAGCTGCTGAGCCCCTAACGCAACCCAATCGGAGCTGGGTTACTTGGGGGGCCTGACACAGCTGCACGGTGGGACCCCCCCGGACCAACACATTGTACCACCTGGCACCCACACGGAGGTCATACCACCACATGGGTACCCTAAAGCGTCGGAGCCTCGTCTGTTGGTCAGCAGGTGCGCCACTTGCAGGTGAGGTCGCTTGGGCCCCCAAAGATCTTGGTGTGACCCCTTGCACCCAATAGTTTGATGGAGCACTAGCTTTACTATAAATTACCCAATATGATATTGGGAATTAAAAAGGATAGACAACATGAATAGGAGTAAATTGAAAGAAAATGTACTCGAAATGTAACCTTAGTACAAAAAAAACGGTAGGTAGGTACAGCCTGGAGGAGAAATTGTTAATTGTGAAATGTTATTAGCTCATTTTAAGTGAACTGTAAGTTTTTATGAGAAATAAAGTTCTTTAAACCTAAAATTTTATTTATTTGTAATACACAATAGAGCAGGTTTGAATGAAAGTGTAACATGTATGTATTATGGCACTTGCATATTTATGTATGAAAGGTATTTTTTTCTGATATGTATAACTATTATGGTGTACATAGCATTCATAAAATACATGCAGCAAATAACAAATACTCGTACTTTCGTTTTACTAATATATAACTACTTAGGTTTTGGTACACGTCCAACGAATGAATGAGGAACGATTGGGAAGGAACATTTACTGTGCGAAAAAAGAGAGTAGAAGGATTTAGGGTAGACCGACACTTTCATACGGAGACCAAGTGAGCAGATTGCTCATAAACGAAAAGGCAAAAAGTACTCTGATACCCAGAAATAGATATAGAAATAGAAACTCTGATATTTATGAAATTATTAAATAATCTGCAAGCGTTTACAAGTATGCATGGATCGCGATGCGAAGTCTGGCGATCTGTCCTTTCTGACTACTTCGTCAGAGATACAGCGTGAAGATTGTTAGGTAGTTAGTTTTAAAAGGGAAGGAAATATTTTATGGAATATTAGACGCACGATGAAAGATTACTATCTAACTGCAAACGAAGTAACTCACTGCAAGCTCATGTCAGGGTTTACCTTAATCAAGTTAAATGTTTTCCGTGGGACAGTCGAGTCAAGCATATTAAAAAAAATTAGTAGGTTTAAATAATCATTAACATAAAAATTTGCATGGTTTTGACATAACGCATGTTTCTTATGAGTATGATTCACTGGTGCTAATTCTGTTGTTGAAACCACTAAACTAAATTTCTCTAAAAGTTTTTTTATTTTTATTAAGAGATTGCCAAATGCTATTCTGTTATTACGTTGGAACTAAACTTGGTGATATTATAAACAGCACTAAATTTGTATCTTTCCACTGTATGGAGTGGCACTTCTGCCCAGCACGCGTTGTTCGGGAACGAAAAGGAGAGGGTGGGATTAGGTTGAAGAGCTCTTCAGAACACTCGCCATGGTACATGCGGTAAAATGCAGCCAAGGACGCTATGGTTCTACTCTGCGCCAGCGGCTCAAGGCTTCCTGTTACCTCAGGACAATCTATAATGCGAATAGCACGTTTCTGCATAGCGTCGAGCGCGTCCAGCATGTACCTCGCGGAATCATCCCAAAGGTGAGAACAGTATTCGACGCAGGGACGAATCTGTGTTTTGTACAACATACATCTCTGCTGCGGCGTGAAAAAACGTCTCACCTTATTCAGGACTCCTAACTTCCGCGAGGTTAGCCCAATACAGTTCTCTAAATAGGATTTGTTACTGAGCTCACGACGAACGTCTATGCCGAGGATGTCTAGATTGTCCTTCATTGGTATTGTAGTGTTCTGAAGAGATGGTAGAGGTAGTAAAGGGGATTTTTTAGCTGTGAACGCACACGCCTGTGTTTTTCGGGCATTGAAATCGACCAGGTTTTCAGAACCCCATCCGGAAATGCGATTCAGAACCCGGTCGACACCAGTCACAAGTTGCCGTCTTTTTTCCTCAATGTCGGCCCTTCCCACTGCTGGACGGGCAGAATAACTCCCGTGCAACGTGCTATCATCTGCATAGCAATGAATGTTCCCGAGGGACAGCATGTCATTGATATGCAGAAGAAAGAGAGTTGGCGACAATACAGACACCTGTGGTACCCCGGCATTAACCCGCATACGACGCCCTTGTAAGAAGCTGGCCATCCAGCAGCATAATTGAGGCGGTAGACCATATGCCGGTAGCTTGGAAAGAAGCGACGTATGCCAAACTCTATCGAAGGCTTTGGCAATGTCCAGACTTATAGCCAAGGATTCACCGTGCCTTTCCATAGCCTCACCCCAAACATGTGTTACGTACGCTAGAAGATCACCCGTTGAGCGTTTGGGCCTAAAGCCATATTGCCGATCATTGATCAACGAGTGATCCTCTAGGTATCGCATTAGCTGCTTGTTGACAATGAGCTCGAACACTTTACAGATAACTGAGGTGATGGCTATGGGGCGATAGTTGGCTGGATCTGAACGATCCCCTTTTTTGGGAATCGGTTGTACGTTCGCTTCCTTCCAAGCCTCCGGCACGTCCCCCGAAGAATACGAAAGACGGTACAGACGCGTTAGCGCTGGAGACAACTCGGCTGCACATTTTTGTAGTACCACCGCCGGAATACCGTCAGGGCCACTCGCTTTCCGCGTGTCGAGTGACCGTAGCACTGCCCGTACGTCACATTGTCTGATCACAATATCAGGCATTGTGTAGCCACAATTAGTAATGGTGGGTGGCTGCAGGCCACAGTCGTCGACCCGGGAATTAGCCGCAAAGAGATTTGCAAGCAAGTCGGCTTTCTCTTGAGCTTTGTGAGCCAGTGACCCATTAGGGTAACGCAGCGGGGGCAACGAGGTTTGGCAGAAGTTGGCCAGTATCCATGGCTGCCCGTTGGATGTGACGTAAGTTCCCGGCCCAGCCGCGCGACGCGCTGGGCATCCGCTCTCCTGAAGGCCCCCTTGCTGGCTCTAGTGGACCTGTTATACGCTGCCTTGAGGCGGCCTACTTTCGGATCGCGCACCGCCCGAGCCCTGACCCAGGCGCGATACGCCGTCTGCTTTTGTTGAACAGGCTCGGCGCACTCACGCCCGAACCAGGGCCGAGTTTTGCGAATGCTGGCGACATCAGTATATGGGATGTAATATACCATCCCTAAACTAATCTCGCCAGCAATCGCGGAGGCACTATCCGACACAGCTTTGCTTGCAAAGCAGCGCTGACTCCATGGGATGGACGCAAAGTACTCGCGAAGACCATCCCAATCTGCCGACGAGTAATGCCATAATCGCCGCGTTACCTCTACTGCACGTGCAGGAGATGACGCCAGCATGCGAGTCTGCACAACACAGTGGTTGGAGGTGCCCAATGGAGCGCCCACCGACACACTGTGCCGGTCTGGGCGACTCGTCAGCAGTAGGTCCAGCAAAGCGGGCGCGTGGTCTGACCTGTCTGGTATCCGCGTGATCCCGCGTACCATCTGGGTCAGACCATGGGAGAGAGCGAATGCATGGGCGGCACGTCCCGCAAGATCGGTCTTGAGGGACCCCAGCCACTCAGTGTGGTGACCGTTGAAGTCCCCCAGAAACAGCAACTCGGCGTTCGGGAACCGCACTTGCGCGTCGTCGGCCCCCTCGCTGAGGTATTGAAACAGCCTAGTCGTCTCCGCTTCCCCTGTGTGGGAACGGTATACGCACACGTAGATCTGGCTCATGGAGCCATGATCCACGTGCAGCCAAAGGACAGAGTAGGAGGAGTTCTCGAGGCAACGCAACCGGCGACAGCAAACATCCGCCCTAACGAACACGCACGCCCCTGCTTTATCTCGAAATTGCTCCTCGATGATATAGCCGGGGTAACACAGGTAAGACGAGTCGTCAGGGCGGCGTATTTGTGTCTCCGTGAGGAACATCACAGCTGGCCGTGCCGTCTCAAGGTGGTGGTGGACGGCATCGAGGTTTGAGTGGAGTCCACGGATGTTAGTGAACTCCACCTCGAAAGCAAATTTTGCGGGGTTTTGGGCGGCCACTGTGATCCTCTTTCTTTTTCTTTGCGTTGCCATTTTCATTTTTTTTTTGAAGGAATGCTTGGAATTGTTGCATCATTTGCTGCAGCAGTGAGTGACAAGGCGCAGACGCTAGCTTTGACTATGTATGTGTGGTTAGATGGAAGCCGACCCGCCGGACGGAAGGGCCCCCGTACCCCCCCGAATGTGGTCGCCGGGACCCCGCGCCGGTCACCATCCGGCACGACGATCCACATCGGGATTATGCGCGACCTGGTGGGGCAGCCTCCTGAGGTGGTTAGTCCCAGTTGGGCCCCTGTACTATGCCGCGGGCGGCCAGCGGCACCACCGTTTCTACAGGTCTCCCTGGCCGACGGATCGACTCACATCACCCACACTAGACTCCACTAAGCGCCCACTGGTCCCTCGCCTGCTGCATCAAGCGCTGCCCCAGGCCCGGCTGTGCAGCTGCTGAGCCCCTAACGCAACCCAATCGGAGCTGGGTTACTTGGGGGGCCTGACACAGCTGCACGGTGGTACCCCCCCGGACCAACACATTGTACCACCTGGCACCCACACGGAGGTCATACCACCACATGGGTACCCTAAAGCGTCGGAGCCTCGTCTGTTGGTCAGCAGGTGCGCCACTTGCAGGTGAGGTCGCTTGGGCCCCCAAAGATCTTGGTGTGACCCCTTGCACCCAATAGTTTGATGGAGCACTAGCTTTACTATAAATTACCCAATATGATATTGGGAATTAAAAAGGATAGACAACATGAATAGGAGTAAATTGAAAGAAAATGTACTCGAAATGTAACCTTAGTACAAAAAAAACGGTAGGTAGGTACAGCCTGGAGGAGAAATTGTTAATTGTGAAATGTTATTAGCTCATTTTAAGTGAACTGTAAGTTTTTATGAGAAATAAAGTTCTTTAAACCTAAAATTTTATTTATTTGTAATACACAATAGAGCAGGTTTGAATGAAAGTGTAACATGTATGTATTATGGCACTTGCATATTTATGTATGAAAGGTATTTTTTTCTGATATGTATAACTATTATGGTGTACATAGCATTCATAAAATACATGCAGCAAATAACAAATACTCGTACTTTCGTTTTACTAATATATAACTACTTAGGTTTTGGTACACGTCCAACGAATGAATGAGGAACGATTGGGAAGGAACATTTACTGTGCGAAAAAAGAGAGTAGAAGGATTTAGGGTAGACCGACACTTTCATACGGAGACCAAGTGAGCAGATTGCTCATAAACGAAAAGGCAAAAAGTACTCTGATACCCAGAAATAGATATAGAAATAGAAACTCTGATATTTATGAAATTATTAAATAATCTGCAAGCGTTTACAAGTATGCATGGATCGCGATGCGAAGTCTGGCGATCTGTCCTTTCTGACTACTTCGTCAGAGATACAGCGTGAAGATCGTTAGGTAGTTAGTTTTAAAAGGGAAGGAAATATTTTATGGAATATTAGACGCACGATGAAAGATTACTATCTAACTGCAAACGAAGTAACTCACTGCAAGCTCATGTCAGGGTTTACCTTAATCAAGTTAAATGTTTTCCGTGGGACAGTCGAGTCAAGCATATTAAAAAAAATTAGTAGGTTTAAATAATCATTAACATAAAAATTTGCATGGTTTTGACATAACGCATGTTTCTTATGAGTATGATTCACTGGTGCTAATTCTGTTGTTGAAACCACTAAACTAAATTTCTCTAAAAGTTTTTTTATTTTTATTAAGAGATTGCCAAATGCTATTCTGTTATTACGTTGGAACTAAACTTGGTGATATTATAAACAGCACTAAATTTGTATCTTTCCACTGTATGGAGTGGCACTTCTGCCCAGCACGCGTTGTTCGGGAACGAAAAGGAGAGGGTGGGATTAGGTTGAAGAGCTCTTCAGAACACTCGCCATGGTACATGCGGTAAAATGCAGCCAAGGACGCTATGGTTCTACTCTGCGCCAGCGGCTCAAGGCTTCCTGTTACCTCAGGACAATCTATAATGCGAATAGCACGTTTCTGCATAGCGTCGAGCGCGTCCAGCATGTACCTCGCGGAATCATCCCAAAGGTGAGAACAGTATTCGACGCAGGGACGAATCTGTGTTTTGTACAACATACATCTCTGCTGCGGCGTGAAAAAACGTCTCACCTTATTCAGGACTCCTAACTTCCGCGAGGTTAGCCCAATACAGTTCTCTAAATAGGATTTGTTACTGAGCTCACGACGAACGTCTATGCCGAGGATGTCTAGATTGTCCTTCATTGGTATTGTAGTGTTCTGAAGAGATGGTAGAGGTAGTAAAGGGGATTTTTTAGCTGTGAACGCACACGCCTGTGTTTTTCGGGCATTGAAATCGACCAGGTTTTCAGAACCCCATCCGGAAATGCGATTCAGAACCCGGTCGACACAAGTCACAAGTTGCCGTCTTTTTTCCTCAATGTCGGCCCTTCCCACTGCTGGACGGGCAGAATAACTCCCGTGCAACGTGCTATCATCTGCATAGCAATGAATGTTCCCGAGGGACAGCATGTCATTGATATGCAGAAGAAAGAGAGTTGGCGACAATACAGACACCTGTGGTACCCCGGCATTAACCCGCATACGACGCCCTTGTAAGAAGCTGGCCATCCAGCAGCATAATTGAGGCGGTAGACCATATGCCGGTAGCTTGGAAAGAAGCGACGTATGCCAAACTCTATCGAAGGCTTTGGCAATGTCCAGACTTATAGCCAAGGATTCACCGTGCCTTTCCATAGCCTCACCCCAAACATGTGTTACGTACGCTAGAAGATCACCCGTTGAGCGTTTGGGCCTAAAGCCATATTGCCGATCATTGATCAACGAGTGATCCTCTAGGTATCGCATTAGCTGCTTGTTGACAATGAGCTCGAACACTTTACAGATAACTGAGGTGATGGCTATGGGGCGATAGTTGGCTGGATCTGAACGATCCCCTTTTTTGGGAATCGGTTGTACGTTCGCTTCCTTCCAAGCCTCCGGCACGTCCCCCGAAGAATACGAAAGACGGTACAGACGCGTTAGCGCTGGAGACAACTCGGCTGCACATTTTTGTAGTACCACCGCCGGAATACCGTCAGGGCCACTCGCTTTCCGCGTGTCGAGTGACCGTAGCACTGCCCGTACGTCACATTGTCTGATCACAATATCAGGCATTGTGTAGCCACAATTAGTAATGGTGGGTGGCTGCAGGCCACAGTCGTCGACCCGGGAATTAGCCGCAAAGAGATTTGCAAGCAAGTCGGCTTTCTCTTGAGCTTTGTGAGCCAGTGACCCATTAGGGTAACGCAGCGGGGGCAACGAGGTTTGGCAGAAGTTGGCCAGTATCCATGGCTGCCCGTTGGATGTGACGTAAGTTCCCGGCCCAGCCGCGCGACGCGCTGGGCATCCGCTCTCCTGAAGGCCCCCTTGCTGGCTCTAGTGGACCTGTTATACGCTGCCTTGAGGCGGCCTACTTTCGGATCGCGCACCGCCCGAGCCCTGACCCAGGCGCGATACGCCGTCTGCTTTTGTTGAACAGGCTCGGCGCACTCACGCCCGAACCAGGGCCGAGTTTTGCGAATGTTGGCGACATCAGTATATGGGATGTAATATACCATCCCTAAACTAATCTCGCCAGCAATCGCGGAGGCACTATCCGACACAGCTTTGCTTGCAAAGCAGCGCTGACTCCATGGGATGGACGCAAAGTACTCGCGAAGACCATCCCAATCTGCCGACGAGTAATGCCATAATCGCCGCGTTACCTCTACTGCACGTGCAGGAGATGACGCCAGCATGCGAGTCTGCACAACACAGTGGTTGGAGGTGCCCAATGGAGCGCCCACCGACACACTGTGCCGGTCTGGGCGACTCGTCAGCAGTAGGTCCAGCAAAGCGGGCGCGTGGTCTGACCTGTCTGGTATCCGCGTGATCCCGCGTACCATCTGGGTCAGACCATGGGAGAGAGCGAATGCATGGGCGGCACGTCCCGCAAGATCGGTCTTGAGGGACCCCAGCCACTCAGTGTGGTGACCGTTGAAGTCCCCCAGAAACAGCAACTCGGCGTTCGGGAACCGCACTTGCGCGTCGTCGGCCCCCTCGCTGAGGTATTGAAACAGCCTAGTCGTCTCCGCTTCCCCTGTGTGGGAACGGTATACGCACACGTAGATCTGGCTCATGGAGCCATGATCCACGTGCAGCCAAAGGACAGAGTAGGAGGAGTTCTCGAGGCAACGCAACCGGCGACAGCAAACATCCGCCCTAACGAACACGCACGCCCCTGCTTTATCTCGAAATTGCTCCTCGATGATATAGCCGGGGTAACACAGGTAAGACGAGTCGTCAGGGCGGCGTATTTGTGTCTCCGTGAGGAACATCACAGCTGGCCGTGCCGTCTCAAGGTGGTGGTGGACGGCATCGAGGTTTGAGTGGAGTCCACGGATGTTAGTGAACTCCACCTCGAAAGCAAATTTTGCGGGGTTTTGGGCGGCCACTGTGATCCTCTTTCTTTTTCTTTGCGTTGCCATTTTCATTTTTTTTTTGAAGGAATGCTTGGAATTGTTGCATCATTTGCTGCAGCAGTGAGTGACAAGGCGCAGACGCTAGCTTTGACTATGTATGTGTGGTTAGATGGAAGCCGACCCGCCGGACGGAAGGGCCCCCGTACCCCCCCGAATGTGGTCGCCGGGACCCCGCGCCGGTCACCATCCGGCACGACGATCCACATCGGGATTATGCGCGACCTGGTGGGGCAGCCTCCTGAGGTGGTTAGTCCCAGTTGGGCCCCTGTACTATGCCGCGGGCGGCCAGCGGCACCACCGTTTCTACAGGTCTCCCTGGCCGACGGATCGACTCACATCACCCACACTAGACTCCACTAAGCGCCCACTGGTCCCTCGCCTGCTGCATCAAGCGCTGCCCCAGGCCCGGCTGTGCAGCTGCTGAGCCCCTAACGCAACCCAATCGGAGCTGGGTTACTTGGGGGGCCTGACACAGCTGCACGGTGGTACCCCCCCGGACCAACACATTGTACCACCTGGCACCCACACGGAGGTCATACCACCACATGGGTACCCTAAAGCGTCGGAGCCTCGTCTGTTGGTCAGCAGGTGCGCCACTTGCAGGTGAGGTCGCTTGGGCCCCCAAAGATCTTGGTGTGACCCCTTGCACCCAATAGTTTGATGGAGCACTAGCTTTACTATAAATTACCCAATATGATATTGGGAATTAAAAAGGATAGACAACATGAATAGGAGTAAATTGAAAGAAAATGTACTCGAAATGTAACCTTAGTACAAAAAAAACGGTAGGTAGGTACAGCCTGGAGGAGAAATTGTTAATTGTGAAATGTTATTAGCTCATTTTAAGTGAACTGTAAGTTTTTATGAGAAATAAAGTTCTTTAAACCTAAAATTTTATTTATTTGTAATACACAATAGAGCAGGTTTGAATGAAAGTGTAACATGTATGTATTATGGCACTTGCATATTTATGTATGAAAGGTATTTTTTTCTGATATGTATAACTATTATGGTGTACATAGCATTCATAAAATACATGCAGCAAATAACAAATACTCGTACTTTCGTTTTACTAATATATAACTACTTAGGTTTTGGTACACGTCCAACGAATGAATGAGGAACGATTGGGAAGGAACATTTACTGTGCGAAAAAAGAGAGTAGAAGGATTTAGGGTAGACTGACACTTTCATACGGAGACCAAGTGAGCAGATTGCTCATAAACGAAAAGGCAAAAAGTACTCTGATACCCAGAAATAGATATAGAAATAGAAACTGATATTTATGAAATTATTAAATAATCTGCAAGCGTTTACAAGTATGCATGGATCGCGATGCGAAGTCTGGCGATCTGTCCTTTCTGACTACTTCGTCAGAGATACAGCGTGAAGATTGTTAGGTAGTTAGTTTTAAAAGGGAAGGAAATATTTTATGGAATATTAGACGCACGATGAAAGATTACTATCTAACTGCAAACGAAGTAACTCACTGCAAGCTCATGTCAGGGTTTACCTTAATCAAGTTAAATGTTTTCCGTGGGACAGTCGAGTCAAGCATATTAAAAAAAATTAGTAGGTTTAAATAATCATTAACATAAAAATTTGCATGGTTTTGACATAACGCATGTTTCTTATGAGTATGATTCACTGGTGCTAATTCTGTTGTTGAAACCACTAAACTAAATTTCTCTAAAAGTTTTTTTATTTTTATTAAGAGATTGCCAAATGCTATTCTGTTATTACGTTGGAACTAAACTTGGTGATATTATAAACAGCACTAAATTTGTATCTGACATCACTAAAACTCCTTTTATGTGATAAAATTCAACAAAACATGTATTTAGATGCCGACTAACTTAGTGATTGAACTGCCTATGTACATTTTTCACTTTTTGTTGAATTTTATCACAAATACAAGAAAACAGATACAAATTAAGTGATATTTATGATATCACCAACTTTAGTTCGACTTAATAACAGAATAGCATTTGAATCTAGTAACAAAAATTTGAAAATTTTAGAGAAATTTAGTTTAGTGATCTCAACAACAGAATTAGCACCACTATCTGTTAATCTTTGTGAAGTTGTTCAAACACAGTTTACCACAAGGATAAAACTTACGATGTTTGAGGAATTAATAATACTTTAAACGAGTCATTGGCCGACCCCCATTATTAAACACATGTCTGAATTTTAAGCTGTTCTACACACATACTTTTTTTAACGTGTGGAAATCCCCTCGGATGTCATGCCGGACTCGAACCAGCTAAAACCACACAGTCCCCGCCTAACTGTCTATAGCCGGACGCCCCGGGTAACTACACGGAAAGATGTGATTTGTTTTTGAAATTTTAAATGACTATTTTTTTGCATTGAAGTACGCACAAATCACGACTATATAGTTACTACGATTCTGAAATACACTTTTCGTTGAGGTCAAGTCTGGGAAGATTGTGACTATTTCAGAAACATTACCAGTCTTGCCAACAAAACTTTGGTACGCATGTTTTATCATAATCAAAGGAATTGTTTACGCGCACATTAAAACAAGCATACATACTTATACTGATTTTTAACCACACTTGGTCGGAGATCGGAGAGAATGTGTTTTCATTCGAAATTTAAGTGCACTGCGCTCTCGCGTTTACAGTGTTTTTAAAATATTAACCTTTCCGCACAATACGTATAGAATTGCATTAGGAGTTTAGGCGGCAAAATGGCTAAAACCATTTTGCTTGCTGTATATTATTTTATACAGCAGTGCATGCACTAGTTTTAGCGTGGGCGTGGTGGTTTCTTGGACATAAAAGTTGTGTTAACGTGCTTTAGTGAAAGACAGTGATATAGGTAGGTATATGCAGTGAAATGCTATTTTCCATCTTGCCGCGTAAACTCCACCGAAATCCTCAGTATAACAGCCACAATTATACACTGGGGTGAGACTGACCTTGACTTAAGGCTAGACTTGACTAAGACGTAGAGGACGGGGACATTTTAGATAATAATAAGATTAAAGAAATATATTAAATAATTAAGATTTGGCTAAAAGGTCTCAGTAACCAGGCCATAAAAAATAGAAAACAAAAGAAATGCATTACCTAATAATTATGCCAAAATAATTTTTGATACTAATAGAACTGGCCAGTACGACAGCGACATACATTTTTTCCCCCAAGCAAGGAATATGGATTTTGCGCCGGAACATCTCGAATGGCAGACGCTTGCTGTATATTATTTTTCAAACTAGTTTTGAATTAACCTTAAATTAGCATTAACCATGTTTTATGTGTAAAAATAGTATTTTCTTAGACAAAAGTTGTGTAAACGTGCTGTAGTCAAAGACAGTGATATATTGCAGTGAAATGCTATTTTACATCTTGCCGCGCAAATTCCACTGAAACCACCATTAACGCTTCTACCACGTTAATGGGAACTATGAACAAACCTTGGACATCAATTTTTTAATAAAGAGGACATAAATTTTTTAATAAAGAAGATTCATATTATCCACTTGAAAACGGTCACTTTGAAAAAATGTAATAAATGTTACGGTGTGTGTGGCCAGAATTAAAAATCAAAATAAAACAAGGATTATGGTTTCGGGTCTTTTTTGCGTAATATAACTTTTGCTCACCTCTCGACGTTGCAAAAATCAAGGAATGTTTAAATCTCGGGCTGTTTTCTGTGTTTTTTCCTTTTTATTTAATATAATATTCGTTCTTTCAATTTCTAAAAACCCACAATTTTGATTGAAGGCATCAGGAAATATGCGCGCGTCCCGTAGCGACGAATAAAAATTAACACCCGAGATTTTACAGTTTTAGTGCAAATACCAAATAGAATTTATTTCCTGGAAAATCCAAAAGCCATTTTGAAATAATTAACACAAAATATAACGTATTTAATGTTAATTCGTATGTGGTGCTGTGTTTGTGTGTTTCTTTGCATCTACGAGTAGCATGCTGTAGTGAGGTCTAAAAGAGGTCTAAGTTTCGGTCGGCATCAATGTTTTTCTGCGTCTCGTACTTTTGGTCATCGTATCTTTTGTTATATTTGAAGTAAACTTTTCAGCCGTGCATATCAATTATATTTTAGTACTATGCGTTTTATGAAACTTGCACTAATAGAAAGTGAAACCTTTGAGTAAATTAGTTTTGGAAACGGTAAACAGTTAACAATTCATGTTATGGTTGTCTAGTGCAAAAGCCGGACGGAGTGGCGGTTTTTAATTGTTATTCGTACGGATGTAAACAACATTAAGTCAAAATTACTTCATTATGTAAATTATTTTGATAGCATGATTTGGAGAAATACAAGCAGTTCATCGAAAAGTTTTCATCTGTAAGGGATCGCAAGATCAACATCGTTCATTGTACCAACATATTATTTAAAAAACACTTCAATTCCTAATTAAAGCTGTACTAATAACAATGACTAAATGGCTGAAGTGATTTATATACTACTCGGGACTTGTATACTATGATATGAGATTATATACTACTAGTTCGAAACTTCGGTGAATGTAAGTAAAATTTTGCTTCGCGTGAAGTCCCGAGTAGTATATAAAACAAGAGTATACTCGTACACCGCGAAAGTTTAAAAATAACATTGGCTGAAGTGAATCTGTAGATGTAGAATCTTTGTTATGACTACTAAATGGGTACACTTTGGTAGTCGTAAACATTACGATAGGCCATGGTTTGGGGACAAAGTAGTCGTAAACGTTACGATTGGCCATGGTTTGAGGACAAAAGGAGAGGAGATGATGTGCCCAAAAGAGGTTGTAGGTGTCTGTATTATGCATAGATATCTTAACTATTATGATTGAAAGTTCAAAGTTGCAAAACGGTCAAATTAGGGATTATATTTTTTTCAACTTTATTCGTAAACTGGCTCAGAACATCTTTTATTCCCCGTCGCATTAATTTAATTCCGTTGCTTATTACTTTTACAAAAATATATGAAATTTTGTCCGATTTGTTGACATTTATCATTACTGCTCCGCTCTTCAGGGTAGTAGTGTGTAGCCTTCCTCGATAAATTGACTATCTAACACAAAACGAATTTTTCAATTCGGCCCTGTAGTTCCTGAGATTAGCGCGTTCAACCAAACAAACATACAAACAAACAAACAAACTCTTCAGCTTTATATATTAGTATAGATTCGAAGTACATACCCATGTCAGCCAGCCAAGAGCTACTCAGAAGGTACATTTAGGTAAAACCAGTTACTTTAGTATTTTATTATATTAAAATACCAATTTACTACATTTGCATAGACGAATTTAAATTCTCGATTAAGCTCGTAAAATATCTACTATTTTATATTTATAAAATGCTCAAAACGAAAGTAAACATTATAGATTATACCTAATAATATAACCTACTGCGTCTCTTGATCAAGTACTAACGAGCTGATGAAAGTATTATTAAACAGCATAGTAACGCTCTCTTCAAACAGAAAATCCAACTGGGAACTACTTAGACCAGTCTAAGGGGAAGTACCTGGTCAAAGACAGGGACTTTATACAGTGACAGTACCTACACGCGTTCAAACTTTTGTGTAACCTCCTTCGTCTTTAATCAAGGTTTTTTTTTATTTTGATTTAGGAATTTATATTGTAAGCGCTCGTGGCCCCGTTGACTCAGTGTTCTGTAACCGATCACTGCAATAAGCAACATTCGTTATAGGTGGTCCTTGGATGGGTGACCACTTTATGGAATCTACATTTGCGAGCGTTTCCTTGCTTCGGAAGTCATGTTAAGCCATTGGTCCCGGTTGCCAGTATAATGGCAGTCGTTAAGCCCAGTTGAAGGCTTTACGGGTGGCTTGAAAAATTTCAACAGCATGTCGTCACAGTGCGTCTGTCCATTTCAACACGGCAATGGGTTCACCACCACAAAAATGCATACGGTGAAATGTATGCCTCTGCATATCCCTTTGGGGATAAAGACGTGATAATATGTGTATGTATTTATATTGTAGAAAGAATATATACTAAATATACATATACAAGTCTACCAATTTACCCCACAAAAGGGAGAAAGAGAGGGTCAATTCCACATTGACCCTATCTTTCTCCCGTCTCCCTCTCGGTCACCGTTTGAGCATTCGTTTACGTAATATTTAGCTGATTTAAGAATTTTACTGGATGTAATATTTATAACAGTTTCCATCTTTACAGGTAGTCACGATCACGAAATGGTTCCTAAATTCAATATACTGCCCGCAGTATGCTACATGTTACTGCTTCTGAATTTGTGTGCAAGGACGCATGCAGAAGTATTCACGGCCATAGCAGAAGTAGAATATTTGCTAGAAACTCATAAAAAAATCATAGACGATCTAGATTTTTATATTGATAAAGAAGAGAAAAGACTGTCGAATCTTAAGAGGTAAGTTGTTTATTAGTTACAAAAAATTACTTTATTCCGCGACTTTTTATCTTAAGTGTGTTCCCATTTGCTTGTAAACCTTGGGGTACACTTTTATTTAGCTTCTAGCCATCGTTTGGTTTTTAATTTTCGGCGTTGCTAGGAGCTAATAGTCTCACTACAGGGGATGCCGACGACCATGCGAATTGGAGAAGAAAATATAGGAAGGCGAACAACGGGCGTCGCAAGACGCAACTGGGACAAGCGCTCGGATGATGATGCTGGTAGCGACTGCAGTCTGACCTCTCAAACCCTTTAGGGTTACATCGCATTGTCCATTAGTCAGCAGATGCACGGCTAGCAGGTGAGGTCAGTTGGGCTCCGGAGACCTTGGTTAAGCCCATTACACCCTCGACTTAACCCGCGTTTAATCTTGTGAATTAACAAATCGTGTCTAAGGTATATTTCCATTAATTTCTTTATAAATCGAAGTTTTTGGAAATAGGTACCCAGATTTTTAGGCAAACTGACTTTGTATTAACGATCACATTGATCTATAACACTAAAAGTGCTTTTACACTTGAACTGTAGCTTCGACACTTGTTGCATAGGTCAATTTGACATTAATAAATACCAAATAGATTTGAATTTTTTACAATGAATTATTTTACAATGGATTTCTGCCATGTCAGGCAGAAATCCATTGTAAAATAATAGATAATGAAGTGAGCAGTGCAACCATAACGTATCTAGTTACTGTCATGCAAACGGAGGGTGCATGGTGTGTTGTTCTCATCACACCATCTCTTTTCCACTGAGAATTTTATATCTTTAATACTCATATCATTTCCAATTTACAGGCATTTAGATATCTACAAACGAGAACACGATAAAGCGATGGAAGATATTCCCAACTACTTGGGTAATCCCATCAACGCATTTACTCTTATAAAAAGACTGACAACAGATCTAGATTATATAGAAGAAAGTATTAAGATTGGAACGGGTAAGAGTCTTTTACTTTTTATGTTTGCAAACTAAGATGGACAAGAAATATAGATATCTATACTAATATTATAAAGCTGAAGAGCTTGTTTGTTTGTTACGCGCTAATCTCAGGAACTACAGGTTCGATTTGCAAAATTCTATTGGTGTTGAATAGTCCATTTATCGAGGAAGGCTATATAACATCACGCTACGACCAATAGGTGCGAAACAGCACTGATAAATGTGGCATAATCTAGGAAAAAATAGTCCTGTTGTTCCGTTGTGAACGCTGGATAAACGATTAATGTTACGTAAAAATTATGTACTACAAAATTATTCCCCTTTAAAAGTTCTAAAATAAAGTCCGTGACAGCACATGTCTATCTTTTAATGTTAACTCACTATAATAATTGTATTGTAATCAAAATTGTTCTAAAATGAAAGCAGTAAGCATGGCGGAAGATCAGCGTAGTACGCGTGCGCGATTTCGCCACTCGCCAATAGCGTAGCGAGCTCTGCGAAGTCCTCGCGTCGCGTCTCAAACGCGTTGCGGATTCGGCTCCGTACGTTGTGTACTACTTATGTTTTTGCGATATCTTATAGTTTGTAACTATACTAAAATACAAAGCTCAATTGAAAATAAAAAGTGTTTGATAGCGTATTTATCGAGGAAGTCTATAGGCTATATCATCACGCTACTACCCTGAAGAGCGGAGCAGTAATCAACAAATCGAGCAAATTTTCATACATTGTTGTAAAAGTATAAACGACGGGATTAAATGGGTGCGACAGTGCGACGGGAATAAAGGCGTGATTGATAAACTGACGGGAGTAAGCAGTATGTCACGGGCGAAGCCGCGCGGGTCAGCGAGTCTATAATCTTAGATTATATAAACACAAGTGTTTATATAATCTAAGTCTATAATATTGATCGAGCAAAGCGAATCTCCATTTCCACAACACGTAAAATGTAATTGCATGTGTCTGTTTTCCTGTCGCAGCCACACAGTTACGATTTTTTTCCGAACTTTAGAACGATTCAGTAATCCTTAAATTATTGGAATTATTAAGGTCAGCCAAAGTCATAATAAATACCTAATTGGTTAAGTAATAAAACAAAAAGTTATGCAATTGTTTTATTAATAAAACAATACCCAGCGATAACCATCGCGGGAACAGAGAGGTAACTGCTGTGGTTGAACTTGAATGTAACTTCTAACACAGGTGTGAAATCGCATTATTATGTATATTTATTAGTGTATTGTATTTTGTTCTGAACGAGGCGATGTGAAGAATTAATCAATCGAGCCTGCAATGCAACTCGTAACTGTCCAAGCATTTCAATTACCCTCTCTTCTTGTAGAATTTGTCCTTAAACTTCTAAATCTACTTCTATAGATAAAACTACACGAATCTGAATTGCCTTATTTTCTATATTAATAAAATTACGTGTGACTCGCGATACAAATGTCCTGTGTCAATAAAATATTCTATAGGTACTTAGTATGTATTTAATTGACACAGGACGTAAGATACATACTATTTCACTTAAGAATTAATTCTTCGGTAGTAGTATTCTTTTTGTTTTTTTTGTAGTATTCTCTCGACTTGCTATTTATTTATTTATTTTTACAATATACTCAAAATAATTTTATATAAATTTTCTTTTTAAAAACGTAAGGAACTTCGTTACTGATGAGGTTCCCCCGGCCGGATATTATTTTTATTCCGTTCTTGTGATCCGATTGGCCTCAGTCTACCCTAAACGTATTCTGTGAGAGTTATTTAGAGCTCTACTTTCGTTCAATGGAACAGCGGAACTCCGTTGTGGACACTTTGCGTCTGGCATGCTGAATTCCTTATATTAAATATGCTAGCCACATAAATATTCTGAGTCACTAGTGTCTACGGTCGTAAGTAGGATAAAGTTACAACATTGTTCATGTTGTGATTAATATATTCTTTGGTATTTATAATATACTAGCTGACCCCTGCGGCCTCGCTTGCGACATATTTTGAACACCCGTCGCACTCATTTACATTACTTTTACAATAATGTAAGAAAATTTGTCCGATTTGTTGACATTTATGGTTACTGCTCCGCTCTCCAGGGCAGTAGCGTAATAATAGCCTTCCTTGATAAATGGGCTATCCAACACAAAAAAAAACAATTCAATTCGGGCAAGTATTTCCTGAGATTAGCGAGTTCAACCTACCAAACAAACAAACTCTTCAGCTTTATATATTAGTACTAGAGATTAGATTAGACCAATATTAAATTATAACATCATTAGCGATTTAATCACTATCTTATACTCTTCTTTAAATGGTATCTTTTATTTCTACAATCATTTTTTTATACAAAGTAAGATATCATATAATGTAAACACCCTATTTCTTTAAAAAACGAAAATTGATTAGGTTAGGTTACCTATCATTTTCTAAACAAACTAAATTCTGTTTGTAGCAGGTGTCTCAGAATCTTCTCCTTTTTTCAGAATACATAAAGAATGTAACCATGAACCACCCAGATGTAAAATATCCGGCTCTGGAGGACCTTACTGGCGCTGCGCAAGCCCTCACTAGACTGCAGGATACATATCATTTGGATGTCAAGGAACTTACTGAAGGGAAATTGAATGGAGTTGTCTATAGGTAGGCATTTACATACTTTTATTCCACTAATATTATAAGCGCGAAAGTTTGTAAGTATGGATGTTTGTAACTCTTTCACGCAAAATCTACTGAATGTATTTTGATGAAACTTTACAATAATATAGCTTACACATCAGAATAACACATAGGCTTTTTATCCGGGAAACAAGTTCCTGTGGGAAACGGAAACGGGAAAACTTCACCACACAAGTGTTTCAATAAAATCAGCTTATCGTAGTCCACTGTTGGACCTTAGCTTCCCCTTATCATTTTGGTGAAAATTAAAAAGAGAATATATTTGTTTGCTTGAAGTCGAAAAACTGTGGAACTATAGAACCGATTCTTTAAAATTAAGTAACATAGGCTATGTATACTACTAATAAAAATGTTGTATTACCCTGGGCCACACTCCAAGATTCTTTACGCTAAAAGTTTAATATCAAATCTTAAAATTCATATTTTCTATACGCATGTCATGATTGAAATCTACGAGTATATAAATAAAAATGAATCGCCAAATATGTTGTTAAGCGCTCATCTCAGGAACTACTGGTCGGAATTGAAACATTATTTTTGGGTTGGATAGCCCATTTATCGAGGAAGATTATACCTAAGTTATATATCATCACGCTACTACCCAGGTGAGTGGAGCAGTAATAAAAATTCTATATCCTTCGTTCATGGAATAACTTTCAAGTAAATGATAGTTAAAATATTACATTTTCTGCTCAAACATAATACTTGTCATCAATTTGATGCTCACATAACATAAAGCCAAACGTTATCGGTGGCGGTGTAAATATAAATTTATTAAAATCATACCGCGATGTTTATATTACATTCGTTCGTGTTCTAACTACTGTGACATAATATCATTCAAATAGGTTGTTAGGTTATCACTGTCTCAATATTCTATGACCTAGATTCAGTTATACAAAGGATTTGATTGCGAATTCGTGATCTCTGGGGTACAGAGCGCAAAGGAGTTAAAGTATGCAGGCCCGTTGTCTATTTTGTTACTAACATTTTTTTTATTTAGATTTTTTCCCTTATCGTATTTTTGTCATTCATTTTGTGTTGCTGAATACAAACCAGGATCAAAAAATATGGATAAGATAGATAGGTAAAAAAATAGAAAATCAGCCTAAATATTTAATTTGTTAGTGCTATATACAAAGGAGATATGGACGCACTGTCGCTTCATAAGGATTTTTTTTTTCAAAAAATCTTGTCCTAATAATTATATTATATGACGTTTTGTATGGTTACGCAATTACATTCGTTTAATAACCATAGCAAAAGATGATCTGAAAAAAATAAAACAATTCTTATCTCTGTACATATAGTTTAGGCCCTGTATAGTCATCTCCTTTTTATGCTTTTAAAGACTGAAGCACTGGAACCTGTATAAGTTTTTTCAGAACTTCTTTTTAAAAATTTCTTTGATAGCGATATGTTGTACTATTTTTATACTACTGAGTTGGCAGACAGACATAGGTAGGTACCTATCGAAAGTGGTTACCGTAACCTTTGGATGTTTGCAACATCAGAGGTGTTACACGCACACTGCCTACCTGCCGACTCTAATGCAGTATAAAAAAGTGTTTGCATAAATAAACAAACACGTTACTGTACCTACTCATAATCACTCTGATTTGAAAGAGACCGCACTGACACTTACTTGAACTCCACTACTTTTGTCAAATATGTCACCAGCCTAAATTTTCTTGCAACTACGTGGGCGCAGTATTATGTTTTATTTGTAAGCATCTTACGTCATGAGAATACCATTTGGTGCGAGATAAGTAGGTACTTGTAAGTATTTGCACAATTCCGACTTTATACGTGTGGATCATTCTACTAGTTACTTACATTTATATACTGAACTAGCAGAGGCCCTCGGGTTCGCTGGTGATATACTTGGAATTACTGTCGCACTCCACACCCTAACCTAGCCCGTGACCGTTAATTAGTTTAGTATGACGGTGTCCGATTTGTTAACATTTACGTTTACTGCTTCGCTCCCTTGGCTACTCGTGCGCTATTAAGTTAAATAGAATAGCCCATTTATCGAGGCAAAAGGAAGGCACAAGAAGAGGCAAACCATTTTTGAAATGAGGTTAGTAGTTCCTGAGATTACCTGTAACTTTCAAACTCACTAACTTTATCTCTATAATATTAGTATTATATTAGTTATATCAATAAATATTAATAATAATAATTAGTTATATCAATAAATACTTACTCGCGGTATGGAATTTACGTGTTAACAATTGTGCAAATAAATGATCACGAGAGATCTAATATGTGTACGTACAGTCAGCAATGACATGTATTTTATTTGAAATGAATAAATTCCTTACGCAAATTGCAAGGAATATCTTATTACGTCACTAAAAATAGATGCCAGGAAGCAAGTGTTAGCAGGTTCTCGTCTTGTCTTATTGAGAGAACCATGAAAAGAAATGCCTTGGGAAATCGCCCAATCTAAATTACTTACAGAAAATCAGTCTTAGCCCTATCTAGTACAATGCATTATATTTGTTATGCCTTTTTTCAGTACACCAATGACAGCAGGCGACTGTTATGAACTAGGTCGTGTATTGTACAAAGAGGCAGATTACGTGAACGCGCGCTCGTGGATGTTGGAAGCTCTTCGCAAATATAAGGAAGAACAAAACCCTAACCCTTTCACTGATGTTGATATTCTGGAGTATATTAGCTTTACATATTATCTGCTAGGTAAGTACTGTATTGTTATAATCTATCTGTACGCGCGAAATGCGACCACATCGAGAATCATGCAGCGTAACATTGACCGACCGAATACGTAACGAAGTGATACGCAAAATGGCAGGTTTGAATGAATATGTTAGAATTAAGTTGCAAAAGGGCGTGTTCCTATGGTTTGGGACACATCTAACGAATGAGTGAGGAACGATTGAAGAACAATATCTATGTGTATAAGTGCGAAACTAGAGGGTGGAATGAGTCAGGGTAGACCGAGACAGTATTATGTCAATATACAAGTATTCGGAGACCCTGACGTGTATGAAACGATTAATAAATCTGCACGAAGCGAAAGTAGTATGTATGGATCACAAAGCCTGGCGATTCATCCTGTCTGTCAACCCCGTAAGTAGTGAAGATAGCTATACGCACCGATTTCATACACATTTACTTATAAAGAAAATGCAAAATGAATATTTTTTTTCTTTGAACCTGTTTTCTGACCATTGCTTATTAGAATAAGAATTAGCCAAATAGGTTAAGCCGTTTTTAAGTGATGTGTTTACAATGCATTCGGCAATTTGATCGTGACTTATATCATTATATAGATACAGTTGAATACACGAATCATGCCTTTACCACCTTAGGGGTGGCAGAGGCCTATTATACGCCCAAATTAGGATACCTCAAAAAAAGGTTATTCAGAAATTGTAGAAAAGGGTGAAAAATCATCCAACCTAATATTGAAACGTTTGCAGGCGATACAAAGAATGCTCTAGAATGGACAAACAAATTATTAGCTGTAGATCCAAAACACACTCGTGCTAAAGGCAACATCCCACATTACCAAAAAAGTATTGCTGAAGAAGAGGCTAGACTCAGGAAGATACGCAGAGGGGTAAGTTTTGAGAAGAAATTATAATATATTAGGGTTCCGTACCTCAAAAGGAAAAAGACAAACGAAAGGGTTCCCCTTATATCAGAGGTTCCCAAACTTATTTTGTCTACTACCCACTTTGAGACTTTATAAATTTTTAGCGCCTCCATTTTTCTCACCTACTTAAAAACCACTATAACTTCAAATTAAATTAATTAATTGTTGTGAGCTATATTAGCGGAGATTAAAAATTCATTCTAAAATAGACTTTTACTATAATCCGCAAGAGTTAACTTGAGACCTGAGCATAGTAGGTAGTACATAACGACGCTCAGGTCTCAAGTTAACTCTTACGGGCTACACCTGCCAATGAGAATGATTATTGAAACGCAACTTTATAGTATTCAGACAGAGTATCTTTTATTCAAAATAAAACAAACAATCGATTCTTAAATAAAAACTAATGTGAAGGATGAATCTGATGCTGTTTAATAAGTTTGTTGATATCAGGTTCCAATTTACTCAAGAACAGCCGCAAATCGCCACGTTCGGTAACATGCAAACGATTTCACTTTTTAGTAAGCAGCGTTGCCACAGCACTAAATCCACGTTCACACAAATATGACGATGGGAATGCTATCAAGAATCTTTGAACGATTGACCACAATCCAGGGTACAATTGCGGGATCGGTTTTTGTAGCCAAAATTTTTGATAGCCATTTTTGAACTTGATGTTTATTTCCTCGTTTGTTGTCAATTCTATAAGTTCTTCTTCCAGCTGAGGTGAGATTGCTGTGTTGACATTTGAAAACGGATCTAACACCCAGCCAGGTATTTCCAAGTTCAAAATGTCCTGGTATCGTTCGGTGAAGTCAATGTGGAGGTTTTCCAAATGTTGGCAGTAGGCAAACAAGTCGTCGTTACTGCAGGATACTGATAAATTCGGAAAATTGTGAAACTCACGTCTGCCCATATTCTTTTTGTGTAGAAGCAGTTTGGCTGCGAAAGCAGCAACAACATTTTTTGTTTTAATTAAATTTAGTTCATCGCCTTGCAGTTGGAGATTCATGTCGTTGAACAATTTATACAGGTCTGTCATGTAAGCTCTATCATTTTTTGATGTAATGAGCTTGTTGCGCAATTCTGTATTTTTAGTTTCCAAGAACTCTATCACAGAGTCAAACAGGTTGTAAAATCGAGTCAGACAATTGCCTCTTGATAGCCAACGAACCTCAGTATGAAGCAACAAACGGTTGGAATCTTCGTCATTAGTAACACAAAGCTGATGAAATAATCTATCATTTAAAGAGCTGGTACGGATTTTATTGACTGCTTTGATGACATATTGCAGTGATTGAAATAGTCGTTCACTTAAGTTTCTAGCAACCAAATGTTGTCTATGAATAACGCAATGTACAGCAAGTACATCTGAAATTATGGCACCCTGTCATAGCCGGAGCGCCATCCGTAGCAACTGATATAATATTTTTCAAGGGAATCTCTTTCTCATCACATAACTTTTCCAATGTATTGAATATGGTTTCGCCTTTTGTATCGGTCTCTAAATTTCTAGCAAACAATAGTTCTTCACATATTTTCTCATGTTTAATAAACCTCACGTAAGACAGCAACAATGCTTCATTAGTAGGTAAAGTAGACTCATCGAGCTGAATTGAGAATTGTCTAGTCTTCAGATGATTGCACAATGATCCTTCAATGTTTTCAGCCATTTTATCAATTCGTCTTTGCACAGAATTATTACTCAAAGGAATTTTTCGGATAATATCTGCGGCCGGTTTATGAAGCACAGTAGTTATTACTTCCTTTATTGCTGGCAAAATTAACTCTTCTCCGATGTTGTGTGGTTTGCCTTTTTGAGCTATTAACAAAGAGATATTGTACGAAGCTCGAAGTCCGTCGTCATCTTGCTTAGCAGCTACCGAAAATAGTTTTGCTACACTTGGCTGAGTATTATGCTTCATCTCTAGGCCTTAAAAATATGCTACATTCTTGTATTTCTTATCTGGATGCATTTTATTCAAATGATCTTGCAGTCTTGAAGGCTTCATTGCTTCATTCGAAAATATTTTTAGACATAGAAGGCACTGAGGCGACGATGGGTTTGTGGGATTTTCAATGAATCCAAATTTAATATATTCCACAGAGTATTGCCGTTTCTTCTTTTATACTTCCGACATTGTTTTGTTTTAAGAAATACGTAAGTAATTGTTGAACTTAAGTACTGCTTATCTATTACGCGCGAAACCGCAAATGAAAATAAAATAAATATTCAGTTGTTTATATAGGATTGCATAAGCAGCACGCATCGACAGAAATAAGACAAACATGCATTAACTCGTTTATCTCATTCGACGCTCAATTGTACTCAACAAGTAAGAACATGTATTCTATGAATCAGCCGATTGATACAGGAATGCACAAATCGGGTTATTTAACAAAAACTTGTTAAAACATGATTGCCCGCGGTCTATTATCTACGAAAATTACCCATCTAGGAATACTAATAACTATTAAAATGCGAAAGTGTGTCTATTGCCTTTTTATTTGTTTGTACCTTTTGCGGTAACGTTACCGCATAAATGGTAAGGTTCCCGTCGCGAGACGCCCATTCTGATGTTGAGAGCTACTATCATAACTATCAAAGCCTTCATAACAAGCAAGACCTAAGCAGTGCCTCTTGTTTTGCGGACCAGAAGAAATCATTTGTATTGTATAATGCTCACACACATACCATCGTGTAATTTACATAAAAAATAACAAAAAAAGGCAACTTTAACTAAAATTGATAACCTGAAATTAATCTGCTACAATAATCACTTGGAACCTATTTAGCATAACTATCAATATTCAGTATGTAAATTAAAACGCCTATGTCGATGAGAAATGTTCTGTTCTGTTCTTTTTCGATTACTTTTAAATATCTACTGTACAGGGTAGATATGTCAAGATCCGTTTTGATCGGCTGCTAATGGCAGCTGTGATTCGTTTACCTCCCCAACCACTTTATGGGCACCTGCGCCAGTTTTTCTTCCGTCAGGCAGAATAGAAAAGTACTAACTTGCCGGTCATGAACAAACCATATAGGGAAAAGGAATATATTCTCCCAACATCAGGTGCGAGGTCACAGATGGTCCCAGAGATTTCGTGGGTAACCTAGGTGGCTAGGCCACAATATAGATGTGAAAAAAGCATCGTGTGGTTTTAGTTAATGTGAATCCGACATGCCTGTTTCACCATTAGCGCCGGTAGGGCAAAGTTCGCTCTCCCAAGAATAAAAAAAGCCCATCTAATTTACAAGTTCAAAATTCATAAAAATATCGCTAAGCGGATCAGCCCTACCGAAGGACATGTGGCGTCTAACGTCATCTCGTTTGCTTTCTTCTAGTCGATGATAAAACTGGTTTTAAATTTTGCAACACCTACCACTTAAGTATATGTTTAAACTGTACACGGCCACATCATTATAAACTAGAGGTATTTCGCGGTTCTACGCGAGTAATATTTAGTTAATCTACAAATGTGTCTTCACAAGACAATTTTTTTTAAATAATAAATAAATATCCATCACGCCTTATCCCCGAAGGGGTGGCAGAGGCATATTATATGCCCACTTTTCACCGTGTGGATTCCTGTCCCACGTAACAGGTGGTGAGCCCATTGCCGTGTTGAAATAGACAGACGCAGGTTGTGGCTACCTGCTGTTTACTTTTTTCAAGCCGCCCATAAGGCCTTCAACCAGGCTTAACGACTGCCATTTTACTGGCAACCGAAAGCAAATTTTTCTTAAGATAAAAGTTATCAATGTCGCTTCTCATAACCTAACCTATCTCCGTAATTAATCTTGTTAATCCAATGCTATAATAACTAAGAATACACAAACAAACACACACTTACATTTACAATATTGGTAGGAGGAATTCCATTAGTATTGATCATAAATAAAAAAGAGATTGCCTTAATTGTATTAAAATGTGAATTAATGTTATTATTATAGCTTATTTTATATTTACATAGGAAACTGGTGTGGAGTTACCAGAGGACAAACCGGCTGAATTGTCTTTCTACGAAAAGGAGAGGAAATCTTACGAGGCGTTGTGTCGCGGTGATGTGGATATACCTATACAAATATCAAGCAGGTAAAATAAAACACAACAAATTGGCAAATATTCAATTCTGGTAGAGTACTTATTTAATTTGGATGCTAGGAGCACCTATCCTTTGGTTTTTTCAATTGTTAGGAGCGACTGTCAGCAGTGCACCACCAGCAGGTCGCTTAGGCTGCATCCATATTGGTGAGCGCCTAGCACTGAATTACCTACTTATAATGACACGCACATCTTCAATACAATACTACCGAGATATTCGGGAGTCAAGCCGGACTCCAAAAGCAAACGCGTACACTGAGATTGCGTAATGAACTCCCTGTCTGGGTTTTACCAAACGTCTACAGTATAGGGTTCTTCAAAAGGGGTCTTAGAAGATTTTTACAGGGCGGCAGCACGAGTGCTGTTTAGTGTTGCAAACGTCCATAGGCTACGGTGACCACTTTCCATCAGATGGGCCGTATGCTGTCTTTTCAGTGGTATAAAAAACACAAACACCTATTGATAAACGGACGAAGTTCCGGCAAACAAAAGTTAAACTAGGAACTAAAATGTTCTAGCATGATACGAGTACAGCATAACCAATCATCTTTTCAAATTGAAATTGAACTCGTAAGAGGTCAACCGTACATATGGATACTTATTTATTTGTAAACTAGTGGTGCATTTTTTCCGTTACCGTTTCTCACAGAAACTTGTTCCCGGGATAAAAAGTAGCCTATGTGTTATTCTGATGTGTAAGCTAAGCTATATTATTGTAAAAATGCATCAAAATCCATTCAGTAGTTTTTTCGTGAAAGAGTAACAAACATCCATACTTACAAACTTTCGCGTTTATAATATTAGTAGGATATGTAAATATATTTTCGATGCAAACTTTTGAATCGCATGAATATTTGGTCCGACCCGGGATTCGAAGCTAAATTCTCAGCTACGGCAGTCACACACACTTGCACTAAATCACTGAGGCTATCAAAATATGTTTTTCGGTTATTTCGGAATCACATCTTTCTCCATTAAAAACATCACCTTTTAACCGGAATTGATAAAACATCGTGAAACTAGTTTAAATGGTTAAATATATCTTTATGACAGCAATGTTATGCATAATGTTGAGTACAATGACACCTAGCGAAAACAACAGTTATGCAAAGTTCCCCACGAACATCAATATCATTTATTTTTATAGATACCAAGTATATATTGAACTAAGTTCTTCGAATCGTAACTTTTTTGATCAATATGTTCAAGCAAGCTTTGATCATTTGTTTCCAGGTGGTTTTACAATATCCATAGGTCAAGTGACTTTTTGATCAATGTTATCAATATTATTTTTTTATTACTTTAGTAAAATTAATTAAAAGTTAACATATCAGCATAAAAATTATTTTGACATATCACATTTTGAAGTAGTTTTTCGGCGACTAGAATATATAATCAACTTATTGGCGGAGCAACAGTATCGCCAAAAGAACAAAAAAAAATTAATCAGCTTTGCCGACTATTCAGTTTCAAGATTTTATTGTGTTTGTTCAAAAATCAAAATAAGCCCTCGCTTTGCCATCAATATAGAAGTTACTAAGACGTACTAGCCACCAACGAATTCACCCACGTCGTAATAAATATATAAGTACATTCTTCTCGTATTGATGTAAATGTGTGAATACTCGATTTGTAGTTTTAAAAGCGTTTATTTTATAATGTGTATGGATCGTAACATACAACATATTTTCATTCTATTCCAGACTGACATGTCGTTACATGACTGAAAATCACCCATTCTTAAAAATAGCTCCTATAAAAGTGGAAATGTTGTACCTCGAGCCGGACGTTGCGTTGTTTTACGATGTCTTGAGTGATGCTGAAATTGAGACCATCAAAGAAATGGCTAGACCCAGAGTAAGTAACACTATTAGTATATCTTTCTTAGGACATTATTATACATACATACATACACACATATATATTGTCACGCCTTTATCACTGAAGGCGTAGACTACTATATAACCTCATTTCACCGTATGCATTATTGTCTCACATAACAGTGGTAAGCCCATCGCCGTGTTGAAATAGAAAGATGCAGGGTGACGCGACCTGCTGTTAAAAAATTTCAAGCCATGGCCTTCAACTTGGCTTAACCACGTAAAACTGGGACAGACTGCTTAACGTGTCTTCCGGAACTTAACGTAAATGCCACAAGCGGTCACCCAGCCGAAGACCAACCATAGTGTAAGTGGCTTAAGGCATTGATCGTTGACAAAACACGATTTAACGGGACTTCGAACGGATATTAAAATAAATAAAAAATAAATATCCATTACGCCTTATCCCCGAAGGGGTGGCAGAGGCATACTATATGCCCACTTTTCACCGTGTGGATTCCTGTCCCACGTAATACATAATAATAAAAAATATATAAAAAAAAAATATCCTTCACGCCTTATCCCCGAGGGGGTGGCAGAGGCATATTATATGCCCACTTTTCACCGTGTGGATTCCTGTCCCACGTAATAGGTGGTGAGCCCATTGCCGTGTTGAAATAGACACGCAGGTTGTGGCTACCTGCTGTTGAAATTTTTCATGCCGCCCATAGGGCATTCAACCAGGCTTAACGACTGCCATTTTACTGGCAACCGGGACCAACGGCTTAACGTGCCTTCCGAAGCACGGAAACGCTCGCAAATGTAAACGCCACAAAGTGGTCACCCATCAGAGGACCAGCAATAGTGAAAGTTGCGTAACTCAGTGATCGTTTACAGAACACTGAGACCGCGGGGCCACGAGCGCTTCACGTAATACATAGATAAAGAAAATAGCTTTATACAATTCTTATCCATTTATATACGTAAATTTTTACTTTTTAACTGAATATAAAAATATATATTCAGTTAAGAAGTAAAAAGTTTATAAAGTTTTATAGAAAAAATAAGTGTATAAAGTCTTTACTTCAAGTATTTATACATAGAGCTCTATCCATTTCAGTTCAAACGTGCTGTAGTTCACGACCCTAAGACCGGCGAGCTAGTTCCCGCGCATTATCGTATCAGCAAATCAGCTTGGTTGCGGGACGCGGAGTCTGAGACCATCGCGCGAATCTCGCGCCGAGTGAAGCACTTGACCGGCTTGAGTATGGACAGCGCTGAAGAGCTGCAAGTCGTTAACTATGGCATCGGAGGACATTACGAACCGCACTATGATTTCGCCAGGGTAAGTGAAATCTGCTGGGAGCCCTGGGGCTATCCTCCCGAGGGCTTAGCCCGGACTCCTGGCCATAGACATATGGAAGGGCACCGTGTAGTTTTAGTCGGTAAGAGTCCGGCATAGCATCCAAAAGGGGTTTACACACGTAAAAAAAAGAAAAAAAAGTGTAAGTGAAATTTGTATTTTGTATAAAGATTTATAGTTTTTACTCAGTTTCAGTCAGTGTTTCCGTGGAAATATAGAGATAAAATGGAGCATAAGTTACTTCTTATAACATAAGGTATCTGCCAGTGAAAATCCCGTTAAAATTGATTCTGCCGTTTTGGATTTTAGACCGACAAAGTATATACTTTTATATACATTTAGTGAAAAACTGTTAATTGGATTACAAACACACACTTCAATTTTATTCCGCGACCGACTCCGCGGTCTCAGTGTTCTGTAAACGATCACTGATTTACGCAACTTTTACTATGGCTGGTACTCGGATGGGTGACCAATTTGTGGCATTTACATTTGCGAGCGTTTCCGTGCTTCGGAAGGCACGTTAAGCCGTTGGTCCCGGTTGCCAGTAAAATGGCAGTCGTTAAGCCTGGTTGAAGGCCTTATTTTTATTTTTTTTTTATTCTTATTGGGCGGCTTAAAAATTTCAACAGCAGGTAGCCACAACCTGCGTCTGTCTATTTCAACACGGCAATGGGCTCACCACCTATTACGTGGGACAGGAATCCACATGGTGAAAAGTGGGCATATAATATGCCTCTGCCACCCCTTCGGGGATAAGGCGTGATGGATATTTAGGTTTTCAGTGGATTTTACGCGGCAAGATATAAAATAGCATTTCACAATGTATATATCATAATCTTTCACTTTTTACAGAAAAAAGAAAACGCGTTCACAAAATTCGGCGGTAATAGAATTGCTACAGTTCTGTTTTATGTAAGTATCTAGTTATTACGAATACATGTGCATGGAAATGAACTCTGGAAAAAAAAGCAGCGAACAATATTTAAAAAAGAAATTACAAAGTATTCTATATTCTAAATAAAGCTGAAGCTCGTGACTGAAAAAAGAATTGCACATCAAATTAAGGAGGGTAACCTCATGCATGAAAAGGGCGGCAAATTTCACGTGTGTGAAAAATAAATAGATGACGTGCCCTATATTTTTCACGCGATGTCTATTGGTAGCAATGTGACACGCTTGTGTTATGTGTGTGAGTGTAGTTCTGGAAGGCCCAAAAAATGAAAAATGCTATTGATGTTCGACCGTTCGTCCCTCCATTAACTCTACAGGTCGCATTTTGCATCGGATTTGCATGCGACTTGGCATGGACTATCCTTGAAAAAGTCAAAAACTTTGTGAGGGAGTTTTCCAATGGGGGGGGGGGGGGGGGGGTTGAGGCAGTGGAGGGGAAATGGTCCAGTAGTGGTTGGCAAGAGCGCTTAAAACGATATGTTTGACCTTTTTCCTCAATTTACTCCGAAATTTTACGGTTCACAGAACCACTAGTAATATTAGTAAGATGCCTATGACTGTATAATATCTCATTTGTGTAGATGTCGGACGTAGCTCAAGGAGGCGCTACAGTGTTCACGGAGCTCGGTCTAAGCGTGTTCCCGGTGAAAGGCGCGGCTGCGTTCTGGCTGAACCTGCACGCGTCTGGAGAAGGAGACCTTGCCACGAGACATGCGGCCTGTCCCGTACTTCAGGGCTCCAAGTGGGGTATGTATTTATATACTCGTTTTTTTTTTCGATCACTTCGTTAAGCAACTTTCACTATGGCTGGTCCCCGGATGGGTGACCACTTTGTGGCATTTACATTTGCGAGCGTTTCCGTGCTTCGGAAGGCCCCGGTTGCCAGTAACATGGCAGTCGTTAAGCCCAGTTGAAGGCCTTATGGGCGGCTTGAAAAATTTCAACACCAGGTCGCCACAACCTGCGCTAGTCCATTTCAACACGGCAATGGACTCACCACCTTTTACTTTTTACAAAAGTGCATACGGTGAAACGTGGGCGTATAGTATGCCTCTGCCTACCCTTTCGGGAATAAAGGCGTGCCAATATGTATATGTATGTATGTTTTTCTGCAAGAAGCAAAAGAAGTATGTGAGCGAGTGGTAGAAGAAATAGCGAAAAATTGAGAAGCGATATAATGTACTTCGTAGAATACAGCGATATTACTCCACACAAAATTAGAAGGTGAAAAATTACAACGAGCAAAAAGCTCAGCTGATAGTTTTGCGAGAGAATAAACGTGGCGTGTATAAAAATATTCGCGACAGACGTACGTGCACTCGGCGCGAGGCTTAGGTCGTGACTTGAGAGAGCTGTCCTGCCTGCGCTCTCGCAGCTATCGATGTACCGTTATTCACTGAGACAAATTACAGCTGGCGCGCGGTAGCTATGTGTAGCTAGATAATACATATTGCATAGATAAAATATTGAGACTGTATGAGGGGTGGCAGAGGCATGTTATACGCCCGATTTTAACCGTGTGTTATGAATGAGAGTAATAATATATTTAAAACATAGAAGTACGTATAGTTAGGTGATGTGAGTATGTGTGTCCGCCACATATGCATGGATCGCGAAGCCTGGCGATCTGTCCTCTCTGACTACCCCGTCAGGGATATAGCGTGAAGATAGGTGGTTACTGTTTATACTGCTGATTGATGGCACTTTGTGGAACTTGCTACACATCTACATAATATGTTATCGCAAAATATGTTGCTCATCGTTGATCTCAAGAACTGTTGGTCGGAATTAAAAAATTATTTTTGTTTTGTATTGTCCATTAATCGACGAAGGTCATAAGCTATATATCATCACGCTTCTGGCCAGGAGAGCGGGGCAGAAATCATAAATGTCTAGAAGTCCAGCCTACATTTTTGTAAAAGTAAAGCGACGGGTTTAAATGGGTGCGACAGGATTTAGACGTATGCCACGGGTCAAAGCCGCGTAGGTCAGCTAGTTTTGAATAAAAACACTTGTACAATAGTACTTTTTAGCCTAACCGGTTTCGGCTTACGACATATTCAAAGATTGACACATATTTTATGTATGACATCTGAAATGTTATATAGTGACAATGCAAAGTTAGCTGTTTGATGCCATTCTAAATCCTACATAGTGGAACACTCAAGATGGTGGACAAATTATTTTTAAAACAACTGCTAATATTAAAAGAGCTTACGGAAAATAATCAGAAAAATAAAGTAACGACACTAAATCGAATATCGCAGATTGCTAAAGATTTTATGCTTTTCTACAATATGGGCAATTGCCGAGAATTATTATTTTTAGAGCATTAAAATAAAACCTTATTTTTTTAAATATTTGATGTGAACTTCTTTATCTACGTTAAGAGAAATGTTATAGCTGTAAAAAAATTGTTACATTTTTCGGTTACGCGCCGTTATGTTGTTTTGAAAGTAAAACTTCTTTATCATAAGTGAAACTTCTTTATCAGCGACGTATGAGAGAAAATTTTAAATCTATAAAAAAATGTCGTAAAGAAATTTCACTTACCTGTGTACTCTGGTTCACACAGACATCACCATTATACTGAGGGCAAGGACCAGGACCTAGGACTGAGGACACGACATCGACAAAGACTGGACAGGACTAATTAGAAGATAAGATTGAAGAAATATGATATAAAAAATAAGATTTGACTAAAAGGTCTTTGTAACCAGGCCATAAAATAATTATAACCCCCCCCCCCGGGGAGAGCCTCATCTTCGGGCATTCCCTTAGTCGGGTCGCAGTGAATAGCCTTCAGGCCTATCCTGCGACCCGTATGGGAAGAAGGCGGAACACCGCGGGGCTTAGTGGGTTGGAAAGGGCCGGGAGTCCCACACACCATCCCTGCTGCCCCTGCAGTAGGAATGACGGCACGTAAACGCATTCCTCGCGACTAAAAAAATCAAAACTGGTACACACACAAATTTTTCTTTTACATGACATATTGCCACGCTTTTATCCTCGAAGGGGTAGGCAGAGGCATAGTATACGCCAACATTTCATCGTATGCTCTTTTTGTCCCACGTTACAGGTGGTGAGCCCTTTGCCGTGTTAAAATTGTACAGGCGCAGGCTGTGACAACGTGCTGTTGAAATTTTTCAAGCCGCCCATAAGGCCTTCAACTGGGCTTAACGACTGCCATGTTACTGGCAACCGGGACCAACGGCTTAACGTGCCTTCCGAAGCACGGAAACCCTCGCAAATGTAAATTCCACAAAGTGGTCACCCATCCGAGGACTAGCCGTAGTGAAACTTGCTTAACGCAGTGATTGTTTACAGAACACTGTGTCCGCGGGGCCACAAGCGATTTAATTCATTTTTTTTTAACTTTGAACTTTTTTTTTATATTTCAGTGTGCAACAAATGGCTTCACCAGGGTGGTCAGGAACTCCTCAAACCTTGCAACCTGGAATACCAAGAAGAGGGCATCGTCCGTCCGATTCCCCGTCCCGTATCCAAGACATCTAGGTAGGAGTTACTGTCTCTCATGTTGAACAAACTGTATAAAAAAGTAACGGATTAGTGCAAATATTAGTGATCTGATAATTTTAAAGTTCAAAGATTATTTTTAAACTGTTTGTTTCTTGTCATGCCTCTAGATTTAAAACGGCATACGTATATACATTATAGTTACGCCTATTTTTCTAAATGGGGTAAACAGAAGTATTTTTAGTCCCACTAATAAATAGATGGGAGTTTAAAAATATTTAATATTTTTTTGATGTTGTTTTATTAAGACAATCACGTATTACAAAATTATACTTAATGCTCAAGAAACGTTTAAGGTTAATTTTCGCTTAGTAAAATGACGCTCAATCGTTTCTTAAATTTTGAGAAACTGTAATCTTTTATTTGTTTTGTTTGTCCTCCCTATAACAACAAAAATAGAGAGTGATCTTCGTTCTGTACTGGATGCAATATGCTGATTTAATTAATAGATTATTCTATAATGAAATGTGGGCGCATAATATACCTACCTCTGCTACCCCTTCGGTAATGGCATAGTTGATAAATAAATGTTTTAGATCTAGGTGGACAATATAGGTTATATAGAAACAAATAGAATTAGTTTTAGCAGAGTCAATTCATTTTATGCAGTAGACATATAATATATAATTATAGTTACTAATTGTTTTTAAGTTATATTTTGTAATAAATAATATGCGTGGAATGTCAGTTCAACTTTTGTTTTATGAGATTGGACGAAAACAATAAGTGTAATTGTTGAAATAAATTGTATGTAGTAAGATATGTATAATCAGATCTATACATTTCAATTCATAAAATTCATTAGCAATCAATTCCGAACACACTGGTTCAGAGCCCCTAGTGCAAAAAGAGAGAAAATTTTTTTTTTAATGTCTTCTGACGAATGAGGCAGCCCCATCTAGCGTCAATCGCAGTAAAGAATAATTTGCATTGATTGATTGACACGGAACAAAAGTGAATAACATGTAATACATCGTAAAAGTGCTGTTTCCAAATCTTGCCTATAGAGAACTATACAACGTTAATTTTAAGACATAGCTTTGTATTTATATGGCCGCCATATGTACAAGAGAGAGATAAGAAGTGAAGGGAGAAGAGTTGGAATTAATCTTGCCTGCATCTTTCAAAGAGAGAGAGATGTATTATGGAGAAAAGAGTACAACCAAACTACATTTCATAGTAGTACATTTGTGTACATAAACAGTTAAATAAATAATTAAATAAACGTTCGAATGATGATGAAATTTGTAATACTTTTTACGCATAAGGCGAATGTATCTACTATATATTAGAATCGTTGATATCAGAAAGAAATTTATAATAAGGTTTCCTATACAGGGGGCCGAGTATACTATTGACAAGCCGTAGAATAGAATCGGAATTGCGGTTTTTAACAGTCAAAATGTTAGTAGACTATCAAAAATGCAACTGACTAGCTGCCACTGGCGATTATAATAGAGTACGAAAATTATTAAAAACTATTGAGCGACAATTTTAATTCTATTTCGACACGATTGAAACAGCAGACCCAGGCCCCAGGTTTACTGTATTACATGATTGTAGACTGTAATATAACGTGGTAATTATTAGTATTATTACGTTACAATTAAAAATCTCAGTGATTTAGACTTCAAATATCATTTTGTGAATAAAATAAAAATACTTTTATCTATTAACTGCGTAGAGGTAGATTTTTTAATGTCTCAAGAGGGTGGTTTTTTTATACCACTGACGTGGCAGACAAGCATGTGTCCCACTTGATGGAAAGTGTCACCTTAGTCTATGGACGTTTGCTACACCAGAGGGCCCTAAATACAGCCATGTTCCAATTACCAGTAGACAGAAAAAGCTGCGTTTATTTTTTAGATTTTAATTTTACAGTATGAGACTAAATCTCAGTCATATTGGTAATATGTAATGTTATAATTTGCATTTATTTAAGATAATAATTTATTTCTTTGTAATTTTTTATTCGTTTTGGCGCGAAATATTTAGAACTGGTATCAGAAATATCCTATTAAAAGAACATTAATTTAAAAAATAAATAAATACTTAGAATTGTGTCGCTTAAACGATTAATGATGCTTTTCTACGTTAAACTATTATACAAGTGAAAATAATTACAATAAAAGTGCGTTATGGTGGTTATAACGTACGAGGCGAATTTTCTACCCGAGCCGTAGGCGAGGGCGTAATAATGCCGAGTGAGTTTTACCAATATACGCACGTTAACGACGTTTTTCAATACACTTGTTCGAAAGCAGTATAAAAATCAATCACAATAATGTTTTGCACATTATTTAGATAGATAAGATTTATTAAGTAAAATATTTACACACTGTTTCCATGACATTTTGCTGATAAAAAAAAAATAGTGTGGTAATAGAATATAACTTCACTATTTGTGTCCATAACGCACGCGTATTTTATGAGCTGCTTTATGTATCTAAAACGGGCGAAATTAGAGTTATGAGCAAGTGTGTTGAAAATTAAGTATTAATTTTTTAGTTGTTTTTTTTTAATCGCATTTTAATTCAAACAGCAAATGTTTTATTTTAATGTGTTTGGATTTCTTCTTTCATTTCAAATTCAAATTTTTAATCGATTCACTACAAAAGATTTCGTGATAGATATCAATAATATCGATTACGAAATATTTCGTTCCAAAACCGCTATAAATTCATTGTAAGAAAAGAGCCTTTGCACAAGACATATTTTAAACGTTCTTGCTTACGATACATCCTCTACACGCTTATAAGTGCTTCAACGGATATACAGACACAGTATAAAAAGTATTATTGTACAGAAGGTAAGTAAAGATTTGCAAGTTTTCAATAATATTTAACGAAAGCGCGTTTTAGGTGCGTTAAAAGTACGTCGTGTGCATAGGCCTCAAGTGCCAAGTCTTTTTTGCATACCTATTATATTTTTATATAATTTTTGTTGTTGTAACTTAAGCTAACATGACATACATTTTATTAGATTCAAAATGTTTTTAATTTGATATACTTATTACTAATGATACATATCTACATAATTGTTTTGATTATATAATAAATGATTATGTTTTTCAGGATCATAGTACAAATGGTTTTTATTTTCATCATCGTTTCGTCTTACAAGTTTAATCTTTGAAAGATTTAACTTACAAGGTAGCTTAGAACGTTCAAAACTTGCCTAAGTAACGCAGTATGCAGTAAAAAATATAGTTAGCTAGCCGAATTGATTCAAGGCTAAGGGTATATATACACACAAAAGTAACTCACACACGTAAGTAAATATTGTTTCGCAGAAACCTCGAGTCGGAGGTATACAGGTGACCCATTTAAAATGGTCAGTATGGGCAACTCTTAAACTATAAGGCGAAGGAAGATCTGTTCTACCATGTCATCGATTTTAGTGAAAATAAAAATTGCATTCATAGATATAAAATTAAACTTGTACTCGAGTCGAGAATCGAACCCCAAAGGTTCCAAGTTTTTTTTCTATTTGGAAATTGTTTGTGTAGGTCGTAAGCAGCAAATGTTACTATTAAATATAATATCTAAAATGAATAACACACAATGATTTTCATACTCATCTTATTGAATTTAGTAGGTAGGTTCTCGAAATGACTACCATTTTTTTGAAGACATCATTCAACTAATGGTGCGTAAAACTGTGTCGGTGTCACAACTTGTTACATACTTTCACATATTTAACTGGATGGAGCACCAGCTCACAAAAATTAAATGACTAGAGATTTTTTGAATTATACCTTTCCCCAAAATGAATTGGTACAAATTGCCCCAGCAAATAGCCCGTATGCGACGTCCCGCGATTTAACCCAGCTACACTATTTCTTGTGAGGTTACGTTAAGGACGAAGAGTACAAAACAAGCTATGTCACCATAAATACCATAGATTTAATTTTAAGTCTACATAAGATACAAAACTCAATAGTAACGTCGTTACCAAACGTGATGAAATTTGTACTAATAAACAAGTGGTAATTTCGAACACCTACTAAATTAAATTAAATAATATGAAGAACGATGCCATTTCTTCTTTTAAGATATTATGTTTTAAAGTAACACCAGCTGTCCTGCCCGGCTTCGCCCGTGACAACTTCGAACCTTTTTTTTCTATTATTTTTGAATCTAAACCATCCTGGGCGCCACCCAAACGCATACAAAAATAATCATTTAAATCGGTCCAGCCGTCTAGAAGGAGTTCAGTGACATACACACGCACACAAGAAATATATATATATACATACATACATACATATTATCACGCCTGTTTCCCATCGGGGTAGGCAGAGACTATGGCTTTCCACTTGCTACGATCCTGACATACAGCTTTCGCTTCTTCTACTTTCATGAGTGTTTTCATACACGCTCGCCGGTTAAGGGTACTCTTGACCTGACCTTTTTCCAAAAGATCGTCGATTTGATTGACATACGTGCGCCGTGGTCGACCCCTACCAGTTTGCCCATTCACTCTCCACATATATCTGCTTCGTCAGTCTATTTTCATCCATCCTCTCCACGTGTCCGAACCATCTAAGCATCCCCTTTTCTATCTTAGTCACTACATCTTCTGTCATACCGCAATGTTCCCTTATCACGCTGTTCCTTTCTTTATCCATCAATTTCACTCCAGCTATACTTCGCAGACTTCTCATTTCCACGGCATTAATTTTACTTTTATGCGTCTTCTGCCATACCCAGCTTTCACTGCCATACATAAGTGTGGGAACCAGCACTCCTCTATGTACAGCCAGCCTTGCCTTCTTAGACACGTTCTGACTGATCATAAAGGCGTACATGGCTCCATTCACTTTATTTCCTGCCAAAACTCTTCGTCTTCTCAATGATCTCAAACTCTCAACCTCTTCTCAATGTCACAGTCAAACTTTCCATCTCTCGTAAATTTTGTACCCAGATATACAAACTCTCTCACTTGTTCTACTCTTTCTCCTTCCACAAGAATTGAGCAATCCGTCATACTTACCTCTCTTTCAAAAACCATTACTTTCGACTTGTTTACATTCACTTTCATTCCTTTGTTTATTAACGAATCATGCATAATGTTTACCATCAACTGCAACTCCGCCGATGTTGCTAGTATTACCTGATCATCGGCGTATAGGAGGCACTTGACGGTCAGTTCATCCATTTTTATACCATACGTACTCTCTTACAGTTCTTTCAGGCAGCTCAGACACAACCCTGTCTCACACCTTTTTCAATGTGAAAAAAGTCTGTGCAAGCTCCGTTGATCCTGACACAAGCACTGGAGCCCTCATAGGGAGATTTCAGTGCTCGTATCAAGTGGCTGTTTACTCCATACCTGGCCAGTGTTGACCACAGTTCATTCCTCACCACTCTATCATAGGCCTTTTCAAAGTCTACAAATACGCAATAGACTTTTTGACTTTTCGCCAAAAGCTTTTCTACTACGCATCGAAAGGAAAAGACCTGATCCGTGCATCCCCTTCCTTTCATAAATCCTGCTTGTACATCCCACATTTTTCCTTCAGTTTCATTCATCACTCTTTTTATCAAAACTTTTGCATACAATTTGCCGACGATGCTGAGCAAGCTTATGCCGCGGTAGTTTTTGCGCTCTTGCTGTGACCCTTTTCCCTTATAAAGCGGCACGATTACAACCTTACACCAATCTCTTGGTACGCGGCCATTCCTCCAACAAAGGTTGAAAAGGCAGTACAGCTGGCAAGCTACCACGCCTTGTCCCGCTTTCAGCATCTCGACAGAGATCCTATCAAGTCCCGCAGCTTTTCCCACTTTCATGCTATTCAATGCTTCCACTATTTCTTCCATACTTATGACTTCTTCCTTACCAATTTAATTCATTTCCCAGATACTAGTCTGTACTTGCATATCCTCTTTTTCAAACAAGCTTTCAAAATATTGCATTCATCTTTTTAACACACATTCTTCTCCTTTCACAAGACTACCATCGTGGTTTCTGATATGGTTGAGATGCGATGTCGTCTGTTGACCCCTCCTGGTCTTATGGACTTCCAAAATTCATCTCTGTCATTCTCTTTCTTTCTTTTCATCACCTCTTTTGCAACATGCTTATACCTTTTGTACTCCTCTTTTGCCATTTTTAGGTCCACATCCGTTGCCTTCTGCATTCTTTGATTGACTTTTGTAGTCAACCAGTCCAACCATGCTTTCTTCTTATCAGACACCGCCTTTCGGACATCTGCACACATTCTCTTTCTCTTACACCCTTGGCTTCTCTTGCTTACCCCACACACTTCCACCGCAACTTCCACTAGACCTTCCTTAAATGACTTCCATACTTTTTCGATCTCACATACGTCATCAGAATTGTCAAATTTCTTGCTCAGCTTACATTTAAATTCGTCTTTTATGCGTTCTAGTACACTAACAGGTGCATACACACGATGCCGCCACCGCTGAAACAGACCTCTTACTCGACTAACAACCAAGAAGTGGTGTGTGTCAATCCCGGCACCGCGGTATGCCCGAGTGTCTAACACTTTCTTTCTCATCCTTGCATCCACAATCACATAATCAATCATGCTTCTCTTGCTTCCTTCTTGTCTCGTAAACAAATGGATATCCTTGTGGTTGAACATGGTGTTGGTTAACACAAGGTTCCTCTCCAAACATACCTCAAGCAAACTTTTTCCATTTTCATTCACTCGTTCGTCACCATACTTTCCCAATACACTTTGATAATTATCACGCTTCACACCAACCCAACCATTAAAATCACCTAACATTACTATTCTTTCATTCCGTTTGCATTTACTCAGTATATCGCTCACACTCTCCCAAAATGCCTGCCTCTCACTTTGGTCCCCCGAAGATCGGCGCCACCGCGCATCTAGCAGAGCATAAACTCCTACAACAAAGATGCGGGTGAAACCAACCTTTAGCCTCAACCAAAGGAGTCTTGAGCTCACACATTCATATTCTATCACACATTCATTCATTCTCGCGGATAGTAACACACCCACACCCTGGCACGCTGTACTGATCGGGGCTACACCTGACCAGTAAGTAGGCTGTAAGAAATAAATATATATAAAGATTTACTGTTTAAGATCTACACAATCGATATTGAAATAAAAATAATGCAAGTTTTATTCCACGATAATTCGGGGTTCAATTCCCCACGTGAGTACAAGAATTATTTTAAATCTATGAATGCAGTTTTTTTTTTCCACCAAAATCGGCGGAAAGAAAAACTGGTTCCTTAGAACAAACCTTTTTGTCTTATTTTCAAAGTTTCCCATACTGACCGTTTTAAATGGGCCACATTTATACGGTAAAAGAAAGAAATGTTTTGAAATCATAATCTTCATTACTTCAGTTTCCACGTAGATAATACTCAAGTATCGAGTCAACAACATTGTTGCAAAATGTAAGCTAATAATGTATTATGATCTTTTAGCGGAATTAAAAGAAACAGCATAATTGTCCCGCAGACAAATAATATCTTCTAATAAGTACTACATATCTATGCTAATAATATAAATCTGAAGAACTGGTTTCTTTAGTTGAACGCGCTAATTTCAAATACTAGGTACTGGTTTGTTTGTGTCGAATAATTATTTTTGGGTTGGATAGCTTGGATAGCATTTATTGAGGAGGACTATTATAACGATTTAACCTAGGACAGCGGAGTAGTAATTATAAATGTCAACATATCGGGAAAATAAATTCATACATTATTGTAAAATTTATAAACGACAACGGGATTAAATGTGGGCCACAAACTGACACAAAAACTTGTCCGTGTCATACTTCTATTCTATTCTATTTTTAGTTATGACAATTCTGCCAATGTCTTGACTTGCCGTGGAAATGCGTGTGATTTTTTTTGTTCTTGTGGAATGCGTGTGATACTTAAAACCCCTAGTATGTCACGGACAAGTTTTTGTGTCAGTTTTTTTTTTCTTTTTATATTTGGATCGCTAAAGCGATGGAAACTCAGTTCCTTAGATTATGAGCAGTGGCCTTCAAGTAGTTTTTTTTTGGCCCCAATTATGTGCCTCTTCACGCTCGGTTTGAAGAACGCAGAGTTGTAAGAGGGAAACACGTGCGCTGGCAGAGCATTTCAAGTTTCTATGGTCCGACAGAGAAACAATCTTTTCAATCGCTAAGTTCTGGCAAAAAATCTTTGCAGTGTATGTGAGTGGAATCATTAGTTTTTGTGATTGATTTCTTGACGGACGTCTATGCTGAGGATGTTTGAAGAGAAGGAAGAGGTAGGAAAGGAGATTTTAGCGGTAAACGCATACCCCAATGGGATAAGCGGTCCAGGTCCCGGTCGAGATCAGCCACAAATTGCCGCCTCTTTCCTCAATGTCAGTCCGCCTCGCCGCTGTACGGTCAGAATAACTCTCAAGTGCTATCATCTGCATAGCTGCCCCTCGGTAGCATTACTGAGGGCCAGCATGATATGCTATTGTTATTGATCAGAAATATCTTGTGAATTTAAGTTCTTACCCTTTTATAGGTCCAGGGTCAGGTGGTTCTCAATTAAAACGAAAATACTTAGATATACCACATACCTTAGTATTTTCTATTTAATGCTCAGCTTTAGTCTTAAATAATTATAGGTTTTAATGAAATTACTAAATGTCGGCAGGCTTTGCGCCGTAGCTACGTAGATAGTGATGTTGGCCGAATGTTTATCGTACTTACTAATTGCTATGGCTTTCGTACCTTATAAACAAGGTGCCAGTTACTATTGTTTGTGCTATATTGTAGGCACCTGCTCTGCGCCAGTCTTAATCAACAAGTTGCCATCCACAACAGTTGCCGTTTAAAAATTATCTACACGAATACTATGTAGTAACTCAGAGGATAAATAGTTTATAAACCTATAAACCTAAGTTTGTTTCATACCTGTGTATCATTGTATTATCAACTGTCATAAGAAAAGGACACTTATTCCTCGGAGCTCACCGGGATCTATCTGACTTGGGTGATAGGACGATAATGCCACCACTGGATATGAAAGACATAAAGGCCAAAAGTATAACTGTAGATGTTTAAGTCATACAACAATGTGTGTCAGTGTGGGATGGTCAATTCAATTCATTCATTAAGGTATATTGTGTGGTCATTGCTTGCGATGAAAGCTGTGTTGTAGTAATAGGATTCACTTAAAATAACTGTAGGTATACTAGGTAGTAGGGAGACTTGTCGATAGAATTATTTCGTACTTGTTATGTGCCACACATTGCAGGCTGCTGTTCTAACAACTATTATAAGCAAAGGGTAGCTCCGATACCTAAAGTACAAAGTACCTCATAGCTCCCATTTCAATCTAGTGTTATGTAACTGGTTACTTTGTACAATGTTGTATAACCTCTCCAAGAACTTTTTGTAACACTACGTGACTTTAACTTTTTGCAAATTATGAGAGCTGGCTTGTGTTTGTTTATCTCAACCGTGAAAACTGCGCTAGTATTAATAAAGTAGACATGTAAAATACCTTTTTAAACATCCTTATATACAGAGTCATTTGTAAAACAAACCTGCTAGAACTAGATAGCATAACCAACCACGTTTGTTTTACCACTTTTGAAAATTCGTTACACAGCGATTATATCATACTATGAACTATCGAACTGCGTTTACGGATATATTTTTAAAAATGGCCAGGTATGGTAATTTCTAGGCTCGCAGTGATTTAACCTCAGACCTACCCTTTAAGGTGAGGTGAAACACCACGGGGTTAAGTGGGTAGGACGGCCCCTCTCTCACGGGCCGGGACCACACACCGTCCCTGTTGCCCCCGCAGCAGGGATGAAGGTATTCCCCGCGAAAACAAAAATAAAAAAGGTATTTTCTAGACTGATCCGATATTAAATAAACACAATACAATAATACAACATGTTGCAAGCAATATGCATCATATTTGCGATTAACCTTGGTATAAGGACTCGGGCTGATATATACACAGCAGTGTCTGAATTGGAATATTTATTGGAACCTCACAAGATGGTAAAAGATTATCTCCATTTTTATATCGAGAGACATGAAACTAGACTTGCTATCATTAAAAGGTAAGAACCTATATTTGGTTTATATATATTTTTGTAGTTGAAGCGCTCTTGGCCCCGCTACCATAGTGTTCTGTAAACGATCTCTGCGTTAAGCAACTTTTGCTATAGCTGGTCCTAGGATGAGTGACCACTTTATGGCATTTACATTTGCAAGCGTTTCCGTGCTTCGGTTAATAGAAAAATTATTAAAAATGAAAAATTTTGCAAAATAATTGCTTTAAAAATTTATCCATAGACTGAGTGGAGTCCATAAGTCCATTGCATCAATGTTTAAAAATGGTTGTAACACTGTTCATTAGTCTATATAGTCTATATATAGCTCGATAGATGGCTCTGGTCATACTCTTAAAAAGACGATTAAAATATGGTGGAGAATTTGAACTTCATTCGATGCTAGAACATTGCTCTGGTTAGGCAAAGGTCACGGGTTCAATCCCTGTCTCGAATCGAAATGTCTTTTTCAACTTTATTAAAAAAAGTATGAGAAATTTAGCAAAATAATTGCTTTAAAAATTTATCCAATATTTTTTTATGAAAAATGGCAGTCGTTAAACCCAGTTGAAGGCCTTATGGGCGGCTTGTAAAATTTCAACAGCAACATAGCCTGCGCCTGTCCATTTTTAATACGGCAATGGGCTCACCACCTGTTACGACAAAATGCATACAGTGAAATGTGGGCGTATAGTATGCCTCTGCCTACCCCTTTGGGATCTTTTCTTATTGTCATGCTTATCATCCGGGCGTCTGTCCCAGATGCATCTCGCGACGCCCGGGTCCGCTTTCAAACTTTTTCTCCTCCACTTTGTACGGTCGTGGGCATCCCCTATAGTGAGACCATTGGCACGCATGTCATCCCTTACGACGTCAAGCCAGCGCTTCTTGGATCTGTCAGTTATCATTTGGCTTTTGATTTAAGGCATTGTTGGAAGTAACTGCCATATGACCTCAATACTCCTCGTCCGTGAGTCGGCAGGTGCACCGCTAGCAGATAAGGTCGCTTAGACCCCGCAGATTTTCTCTGCCTCGTACACCCCTAAAACATTGTTCGGTCATTCGTGTGTTTTAACAAGTATCAGTATACACTCAGTCATAAAAAATGCATCAGCTTGTTTAATTTATGGAGTTATTCCAGTAAATTAAACGTTTTTAAGACTGAAAATGAAAAAGCAGTTAAAGATATTACTGGCTACCTGAGTAATCCAGTCAACGTCTTCACACTTATCAAGCGCTTGACAATAGATCTGTATTTTATAAAACACAGCATCAAGGATGAAATAGGTAAGTGCTATTTTATTTCTTGACACATTTACCGAATCGTGCCTTGAACATAGACTTGGAAGACGGAGACTTGGAACTGCTAAAAAGGTTTTTTTTATACCACTGAGGTGGCAGACAAGCGTACGGCCCACCTGATGGATAGTGGTCACCGTAGCCTATGGACGTTTGCAACACCAGAGGTGGACCACTCGCGATGCTGACCCTTTTATAAACCTTCTAAGACCACTTTTAAAGAACCCCATACTGTAGACCTTCGGTCTAAGGTTTTAGGGAAACAAGTCAGCTTCAACTTTTAGTTAGCTAGTCGGTTAGCGTCTATTGACCTATTAGAAAGGATCTCTCAGAACCATAATTAGTTATTATGATTATAATATTAAGTACTTTCAGATTACATAGAGAATTTAACTAAAAAGTATTACAATGAGAATAAATACCCCACGGTGATGGACTTAAACGGCGCTGTAACAGCAATAATTACATTGCAAGATGTGTATAATATAAAAGTCAAAGACATTGTAGACGGGAAACTAACAGACTCTTCTTATAGGTACTGTACTTCCACATATTAATTTTGCTTCAAGGAGGCTTACATACAGCCAAGCTTTCCTCTCCAGATAAAGTAGAGGCATAGAGTTTGTTGTTAATGTGTTGAAACGGATAGTTGAAAACTGCTGATGAAATTTTTCTGTCATCCCAAAAGGATTTCGACTAAGCTTAGCGGCCTGACGGCCTTTAGAAACACATAAACACTTGTAAATATACATGCCATAAAGGTCACCTATCTCAGAGCTAACTTTATTATAAGATGCTTAACGCATTGATCCTTTAGAGAATATATTGCGGGACTTCTTTTTACACTGTGCCGTCTAGCCCAAAGCAAACTACTTATAGTAAGATTATGTTATGGGATCTAGACAACTGATAAACATATTTATATATTTCTAAATACATATACATATTACACATAGGAAACACCCAAACTCTGAAACAAACACTTTTGGATCAGACAAATATTTCTTCCGACCCGGGAATCGAACCCGGGACTTCAGCGCGACAGTCGCATACAATATCACTGCGCCATCCCTCGATGGTCACAGTAAAGGGAGTTTAGATGTGATAAAATCTGTGGACTCGCGACACCATTACGAGACGCAGCTATAATAAGCTAGTATAGTACGTATAGTGTGTGCATATATGCACACACTATACGTCCACGGGTCCAGATGTTTTTTTTGTATAGTTATAGTTAATATATATAGTTAATAAGGTTCAATACCTTGCTACTAAATAATATAATAATAATCATCATCATCTAACGTTGATCCCGGTCATCTACAGGTCTTATTAAATAATATTGTGTAACCACATCATCACATCAGTATTTGACTGCCTCTGTCGCGCTGTGGGAGTGCATGTGAGTGTGTCGTGGGTTCGATTCCCACCCAGGATAAAAGTTTGTGTGATGAGCACGATGGTTTATTCTGTGTCTGGGTGTTATTTAGCTATAATATGTATGTATTTAGAAATATTTAAGTATGTTTATCAGTTATCTGGTTACCATAGTACAAGCTCTGCTTAATTTGGAATCAGATGGCTTTGTGTGAGTTGTCCCAACGATATTTATTTATTATTTATTTAATTAAAACTCTTTCAGTGTAGAATTTATTTTTTCACCATAAAAAACCTAACTAAACTTTCTTCACGCTGTATCCCTGACGGGGTAGTCATCATTATTATCATCATTTTTCATCATCATCATCTTTAAAGTCGTTCCCGGTCATTTTTTGAAGAGAAAACTTTATTTAGCATATTTTTAGATGAGATAAAATCTCTGGACTCGCAGTGTGCGCATATATGCATGTACATATAGCGGACCGCGAACGGGTCTAGGTAAATAAATTATTAATTACGTTTTCTATTCTGTCGGCACTCACGGAGTGCTACCCGTAATTTTATTTAAAATTTCAGTCCACCAATGTCAGCTTGCGACTGCTTCGAACTTGGCCGAGCGATGTACCAAATGGGATACTTTGAAAATGGGGTTGAATGGATAGTTGAAGCTTATCGCAAGTATTACAAAGAGAGCGTTCATTACTCATGCTCTGCTACTGAAATAATAGAGTACATTAGTTTCGGCTATTCTAAGTTAGGTAAGGAAGTGTGCACATCTTTGTTTTGCTTATTAAGTAGATTCATACCAGTGACTAGGAAGTTGTCGTTAGGTTTTAAATTAAGAGAGGTCTTGTTAAGCTTTCCAATTCAATCAATTTTTGTTTAATTTCTGTGTGGGTTCCAAGACATTATAACTTCTCTTGGGACCTTATCCATTTCTAGCACGGTGTAACTTTTTTGGTGCTGGTAATAAATACCTACGAGCGTTTTCGTGGTTCAAAAGGCATGTTAAGCCGTTGGGCCGGGTTACCAGTAATATGGCAGTCGTTAAACCAAATCGAAGGTTTTACATGTGTCTTGAAAAACTTCAAAAGCAGGTCGTTGCAACCTGGGCCTGGCCTGTATATTTCAACACGACTATTGATTTACCACCTATTTACAATTGTGGAAATGTTGGCGTCTCAAATGCCTATTGCTAACCCCTTCAGTATAATGGCCTGACTATACATGTTGTATTCTTAACATCCTCGGTTTGTTTAGACTTCTTAGGCTTAATTAAAAAAAACTATTTTTATAGGAGATTTTGAGAGTTCTCTAGAGTGGATAGAGAAGATATTAGATGAAAATCCACGCAATTCCCGAGCGATGCAAATAGCACAGTTATGTAGAAATGGTATTGCAGATAATAGGTATAGAAAACAAGTAAGTTATCAGCATCACATTCCTATTTTGTTTAGATGACATGCCAAGAACAATAAAAAAAACACCTTTTACTGTTATTGACAGAAGTAAAAATGTATTTGTAAGTTCTTATAAGTTTTACTTCCTGCATAAGTAATTCGTCAGTTTAAATATGAAATTGAAAAAAAAAAATATGATTTTCAAAATTTACCACGGTATTTGGAATTTTGGGCTTTTTTTATTAAGAAATAAGTATGGCACACAGGTAATTACGTGATCATGCTTATATAGGTACCTTAAATTGACTAGACACGAAGCTAATTTTCATCTAATACATCTTAGGCTTGAATGGTTCGGATAAGCCCAAGGCGTGATAAATTAGCCATGACTTTATAACTAGTAGGTAGTGACCTGAAAATGAATGACAATGTTGCATCTATTACACCCCTAATCAGTTTTTGGTCAGTAGGTATATCAATATGATATTACTGGGGCTAAACGCGGTTATTTCACATACCTTTTGTTGCCTGGGGTTTTAGACTTTTGGTACGTATTCAAGACAACTTGTTCAGACTTCAGTCTGTTGATAGAAAGTCTTCCAAAGATATCAACACGAGGCTTGTTGGATCAATGGATGCTATGATCTATGGATGATAGGGATGGCTAGTTCTGTAGCCAACAATTCATTTCTGATCCACAGCCAAATACGATTAAGAATGAAAAAGAAAAACTGAAACTCGCAGAGAAGCTGATGTACAATTCACTGTGCCGTGGTGACTTCAAAATGCCTATTGAGTTATCCAGCAGGTAAGCAATAACTAAAAATCATTCTTTTCCTACTTCAGTACATATATTACATTAGGTATCGTAGGTACTACATAAAGACATTTGCCTTGTCAAAAGTGTCAAAAAAGGATGAAATGTATAATAATTATTGTTTTAACAACAAGTAGAAGAATGAAGAATATGAGATATTGTTCCTACCCAAAGTGAGGACCCTCATTTTCTGGCAGTGTGAATGTTAGTGAAATAGATCTGGTTTTGAATAGGTAAGCAACTGACACTAAATATCTCTGTGAATTTACTACTTAGTTTTAGCTTCCACTTTTCCCATTTCTTCCATTCAAATTTTATTTTCACAAAATGTGAAATATCTACAACTGTACCTATAGTTACATCCACTTCATAACCAAAGTCATCCAAATCGTTTTAGTGTAGATATAGTATAACCCATTTCGAACTATTTGAAGTTCAAATCGTAAAATATGGTACAGACTTCGCTACGATATGGACCTTAATTGACTGTTGGCTGTAATATGAATTTTTTTGTTCCAAAAATGAAGATATTTCTGTAAAATACGGTATGTTACTAATTTACAGATTAACATGTCGTTACTTGACTCAGAATCATCCGTTCTTGAAGTTAGCACCATTTAAAATAGAGATGCTGTTTATAGATCCTGACGTAGTTTTGTTCCACGATATAATGGCAGACAGCGAAATCGAAACTGTCACAAAAATTGCCAAACTTAGGGTAAGTAATAGTGTTTAGTCCAAGTCCAGTAGGTCCAAGGGGGCTGAAGTGCTAGGTGCACTTCAGCTCCCTTGGACCTTGGACCCTTTGTGTGCTGCACCTCATCTTATTGCTCATCTCCCCAGCGCCTGTGAATCATCTTCCATGAACTTAAGTATGTTTTTCGGGACGGATGAGCCTACATCCTCCGGTGTTGGAAATGTCTGCCCCGTTATCATACCAGATATAGATACTGACTGCCTTATCTGCTGTGAACTAGGCATTTTCTGTAAGCTCTGAAAATTTTACTTTATGTAATTTACTGTTAGTAAACAGGGTATGTAAGTAGCTATGTAGTATGTAGGGTAATTCCGTAGACCATCTATCTAACAAGTAAATATTTCAACTGTAAGCATATCCTACAAAGCTTCTTGCGATTGCGAAACTGTGAATGATTTTCTTCATTTAAACGCATACGCAGCTGAGACGTTCAAGTGTACATCGTGATGGTGAAAAAATCAACTCAAAGCATACAAAACTACGCATCAGCAAAACAGCATGGCTTCAAGAAAAGGATTCAGCTACCATTGCCCGCATCTCACGTCGAGTTGCGCACATGACCGGCTTGAGCTTAGCAACCGCTGAAGATCTACAAATTGCCAATTATGGTATAGGAGGATTATATCATCTACATTATGATTTCTTTAATGTAAGCTAATTATTCTTGTTTATTTATAAAAGGCATGCACTGAACTGATATGTCTCAAATGTAGGCATTACCTGAAGTACATCATCTTTTTTCGTTTCTATGGTAATACTAGATAAAAAAAACTATATTTATTTTGCATAGCCATTTTAACGGCGCTTACAAAATGTCATACACTATTTAAAATATTTAAAGCGTCCACCTGTTCGGAACGCGGCCCACCTGAGAAGAACCGGCAAGAAACATAGGAAGGCTTTTTTTTTGATGGCCTATTTACAATTGAATATTATTTCACTTTGCCAGCAGATCATTTCCAGGCGTCCCTGTCCTGCAAATAGTCTTTAACGGAGTAAAAACCTTTTTTACAAAGCTTGTTTTTAATTAATTTTTTAAATTTATTTAATGGTAAATTTCTCATGTCACAGGGAAGCTTGTTGTAAAAGCGTATACAGTTACCCTGGAAAGAATCGCCAATCTTATGTAGTCGACTGAAAGATTATTTTTATTTCTAGTGTTTATATTATGTTTATCACAAAGTTTAGAAAACTGTGATAGATTTTTTCGTAGATAAATCGTTCAATAAGTCCCGAGACTAACTTGGAAATGGCGTATACCTTGAAAAGGGGCAAAATATAAATAGTGACTATTACATGTGCTTATTGGAGCGATTGAAGTACAAAATTGCGGATAAACGGCCTCAAATGAACAAAAAGAAAGTGGTGTTTCACCAGGACAACGCGCCATGTCACAAGTCTGTGAGAACGATGGCCAAAATTAATGAATTGGGCTTTGAATTGCTTCCTCATCCCCCCCCTTATTCGCCAGACTTGGCCCCCAGCGATTACTGGCTGTTTGCAGATCTCAAAATAATGCTCCAGGGTAAGAAATTTGACTCAAATAGTGAAGTTATCACAGCAACGGAGGCTTATTTTGAAGCCAAAGACAAATCGTTCTACACGCATGGTATAGAAAAGTTAGAAAAGCGTTGGAGGGACTGTATCGCTCTTGGAGGAGACTAGGTATATCTTAGTAGGTATGGATGTACTTAGTTCTAATAATTTGCAAAAGCAAGAGCCTGTGCCTAAGAATCTGATGACCACTATTTTCGGATTATCAAAAAGTGACATGAGACTGTTCCCGATTACTTGAGAGACACGTCAATAGTGGTTATTCTAGCCTAAGTGGTTATTCTTATTCCAATGTTTATGGGCTATAGGTACGAGTATACCTACCATGGAGATATGAAATATCACATTATTATGAAAATAAGGTCAATGTTTTGGATCACTTTTGGTCCTAGGACCTAGTCTAGGGACAGTGTGTCACAGTCTTTTCTTTACTTTGCGCGAACTAGGTATATCTTAGTAGGGTGGATGTACTTAGTTCTAATAATCTGCAAAAGCAAGAGCCTGTGCCTAAGAATCTGATGACCACTATTTTCGGATTATCAAAAAGTGACATGAGACTGTTCCCGATTACTTGAGAGACACGTCAATAGTGGTTATTCTAGCCTAAGGGGTTATTCTTATTCCAATGTTTATGGGCTATAGGTACGAGTATACCTACCATGGAGATATGAAATATCACATACCTACTTATGTTTTAAATGTTTATAGAACGTGTCTTCAATCAGGATTGGCAATAGGATGGCGACTGTGCTGTTTTATGTAAGTATTATACAGGGTCATTTGTAAAACACCAGCAACCTGCTAGGACTAGGTAGCTAATATCATAAAACATGTTCTACGAATTTGTTTTTCGATTTTGATTTCTTTTTTATTTATTTGAATTTTTTTTTTCAAACTTAACTTAATTTAATGCACTGATTGAATTATAGTAATACACAAGTAGTGAAAATCACAAGAGATAAGGTAGGACCGGTCATAACTCCTTTGACCTTGACCTTTTTCAACCGCATTAATGCGCGCACATCCATCGTTCATCGAAGCATGCAGTACGTGACGAAAACGAGACCAAGGAGTTCTTTTAAGCGAAAGCTCGATGTTTCAATGTACGATAGTACTCGCTGTGTAACGAATTGCCAAAAGTGGTAGAACAAACGTTGTTGGTTATGACCTTGGCTATCTACTCCTAGCATGTTGCTGGTGTTTTACAAATGACCCTGCATAGATATACAGTGCGACATAAAAGAGTTGACAATAAATGAGGGCGTCACTATCGCTTTTGTATCTTGAATGTAGCAACACAGTTAGTAAGAAACAAACGTTTTTGATACTTGTATTATTTTTGCAAGTATAATATTTGCAAGACACGAATTCTCATTTAAACAGAATGAAATAAGTATCTATAAATGATATAAATACGAAAAGAGGTCAGTGTACCCATCAATACGACTACTTTGCTAATTGAACATTGTGCTAACCTTCCTGCTGTTTAGACGTTTTCCTAAGTCGACGTTTGATCGTGAGCGCAACTTTTACAATAGCATCAACCAAAACAATGAGAACATTGATATAAAATATTAAAATATAAATCAGCGTCGTACATACACTCACACAAACTTTCGCAATTCAAAATATTGTTCTTTTACTCATTATTTTACCTACTATATTTCATTTCTAAAATATGCAATTTGTATGCATATATTACTTCTATACAAATTCTTCTTTATTTATTTATATGCTTATTTCTTACTTGCATTATTCATTGAGTGAAAACAAGTATCAAATGCAGTAGTCGCGCTATAAATACTTTTTTTTGGTGTTGCCTGTAAGAGTGACTAGTTAGTTCTTAAATAATTAATTTCTACTCTTTTATGTCGCACTGTACAAAACCAGTTTTATAAACTTGAGTTCTTCAAAATTTCAGTAAGTTGCTATACTTCAGATTTTTTGCTTGCCCACAGAATCTTGTACCTAAGATAAAAAGTAGCTATACGTTATATAGAACTAGTGACATTTGCTATCGCAAGAGATTTAATTCGGTTCTTATAATACTTATGAGAATTTTGATATAAAAATATTACTTAGACCGCATGCACTGATATTACTGTTTATATTTAGATGTAGAAATAGTTATAGTAAGTATACAACACCATTTTTTTTAAATATAGATGTCGGATGTGGCAAAAGGAGGTGCTACAGTATTCCTCCATCTAGGTCTGAGCGTCTTCCCAAAAAAAGGAGCTGCTATTTTCTGGTTCAACTTGCACTCTTCAGGAGAGGGAAATCTTGCGATGCGACATGCTGGATGTCCTGTTCTGTTGGGCTCTAAGTGGAGTATGTATCTCTTCAACATAAGTCTAAATTAGGTGTAAATTTTTACTTTACTACTCGTCATGAACCATCTATTAGCTATTAAGTAATATAACCACGGCTAAAGCACGTAAAAGTTGACGTGCTCAGTCTTTGATGATTTTCATCTAGTAATCGCATAGTTGTATTGTAATGAACACTCCTTTGACATTAGTATGTTTGGTAAAATTCCATACCGAAATAAAATAAATAAATATCTTTGGGACAACTCACACAACGCCATCCGATTCCAACCTAGGTAGAGCTTGTACTATGGAAACAACCAGATAACTGATAAACATACTTATATATTTCTAAATACACGTATACAACATACATATTATAGATAAATAACATCCAGACACAGAATAAACCATCGTTCTTATCACACAAAGTTTTATCCTGTTGTTAAAAGTCTTACTCACTTAACACGGTCGGCAGCGCAAGTGCCGTACCTCTGGTGTTGCAAACGTCCATTTTCATTTAACTTTCCATGGTTGCGCCGGTTTATGATTCAAAAGTAGCCGCCTTATTTTTTCTATGTTGCATCGCCGATCTCCATTTTTTTTAATGAATTAGTTGTCGACACTCCCACCCCGCTTCCCTTTATTCCATTTCTCTTTCGCACCTACCTTGTCTCGCATAAGAGAAGATCGAGACAGCTGTATTACGCGCTGTCAACTCACAGGCAGCGAAGACGGATTGAAAATGAGTTCTGCAATAGCCGCGCGCGCATTCGCACAAACCTTACGCAATAATTGTGTTTTCCATGGATAAATAGTGTTTTCATGCAATGGAACCAGGGATCCAAGTCAAGGACGTCCCTGGCAGCCTCCACCTCAGCATCTCGCAGCAAGCAGCAAGGTAGTGTGCCCATTCCCGTTTTTCCATTTCTTTTTTGTCGACAACCGCGTGTAAATTTCATTTTTGTCTCTCCCCGCAAATACAGTCCACTTCGGATTTATTTATCTCGCCCGCTCATCCATTTTCTGGTCCTAACAATCCGGATTTTGATCCATTCGATTTAGTAGTTTGCCAATAAAAACGCAATAGTTTTTATTCCATAGGGAATAAACGCATAGGTATAGGTTATAGTTTTTATTCCACCACTGAATAAACGCATAGGTATAGGTTATAGTTTTTACTCCATTCAGAATAAACGCATAGATAATAGTTTTATTCCATTAGGGAATAAACGCATACTTACCTACTGTATTTCGCATAGGTAGGTACTAAATAGTTGGTAATTTCGACTGCACCGCATAGTAATAGGTAGACTACGCGCGCAAGTACCTACGCACGTTCGCGCCGCGTCTCGCTGTTTTGATCGTTCGTTAGTTTTGCACTGTAGGTAGCTATAGTTGTTTGTTTTAACAATGCCTCCGAAAGAGATTCCGGATCTACAGTTATAACTATTACACGCTAAGAAGGATAGCCTTTTTAAGCGTATGCAATTAATTTGTGATTATTCATCGAGGATCGCAGATGAATCTATAAAATAATTGTTTTTATCCTCGATCGAAACAGTAGATACTATGCGTTTAGATTTCGAAAATGTTGTCGATAAAATTAACTTGCTTGAATTAAAATTAAATCCCGATTTCTTATTAAGTTATGACGCCATGTCATCTTTCGAAGATTTAATTTGTCGCATAAAACGTGTCGCTAGGTCATTGCAAGCGCCCGTGCCCGTAGTAGTCACCGATTCGAAACCCGCGCCAGCCGGTTTTGATTTGCTGAAACGGGACCGACCTAAATTACCGCCCATACAAATACCCGAATTTGATGGCGATATTAAAAATTTACCTTTGTTTTTAGCTAGTTTCGAAAATACGATCCATAATAATAATTCGTTATTGGATTACGAAAAATTATATTACTTAGTTAGTAAACTAACCGGGAAAGCAAAAACCGTTTACGCCGGTATAACGCTTTGCGCCGAAAATTATAGTTTGATTTTGAATACTTTGAAGGTCAAATACGAAGACAATCGCTTAGTAACAACCGCTTATTTGGATCAAATATTTAATTTGAAAAATAGCTCATCGTGTAATGAACACGACTTAGAAAAATTCTTAGATATTTTTGCATCAGCTGTTCGCGCCCCAAAGAATGTCAAGGTCAATGACCTCTGATTTTTTGTTTTTGTATATCGGTTTAAAGAAATTAGATTCCGAAACCGTTCGCTTATTTGAAATGGATAGACGTGGCCATCAAATACCGACGTTCGACGATTAAGAAACTTTCGTTCGTCAACATATTCGAATTTTGCAACGAACTTCTTTAAACCACGGAGTAGCGAAAAATAGTCCGACTAATCGTAGTAGTAATAGTAGTAAGCCCACGAAGTCCACGCACTCTTTTGTTAATTTTGAACCCACAATTTCGCAATCGCAACTGTTGCATTTGAAAAATTGTTCTTTGTGTCAAGGTCACCATGACCAACTTTATAAATGTTCGGAGTTCAATAAACTCACTCCTGGCGATCGCTACAAATTTGTTCGTTCTAGTAATTTATGTATCAATTGTCTCAGTAAGAAACATTGTGTTTCATTCTGTAATTCAAATAATTTTTGTCGCAAGTGTAATGGTAAACACCATTCATTATTACACTTAAACTTAAACAATAACGCCATGTCCGGTAGTTCGTCCGTCGATTCCAGCTGCGCGAACTCAGTGCCTAACCGTCCGTCCGCTGTGACGTCACAGCCGCCCGCGCCGTTGAGTCGTGACGGAGAGCGCTTTCGCGTGTTTTTTTCCGCGTCCGCGCCTAGTGACGGCGGCGCCACTGCCGCGCGCCTCCAGCCGAACGATGTCGCTTTGTGCTCGCTGTCAAGTTTCACACAAGCCCTACTACGGTACTTCTGGCAACCGCTCGAGTTGTTGTTGACGATTCGCATGGTATGGGACATAGTGTTCGCGCACTTTTAGATAGTGCTTCTCAAAGTAATTTTATTAGTAAAAATTGTTGTAGTCGTCTTGGTTTGCATATAAATAACCGCCCCGCCTGTAATGTTGTGAAAGGTATTGAGGGTTCCACTAAAGCCGTTCAAGGATCTGTAGGGATAAAAATTCACTCGCGTTTGGATTTTGATGTTAGTTTTTCGATGGATTCGCTAGTCGTCGATAAGGTTACCGAATTTTTACCGACTGTCGCAGTCAATACCTCATTATTTACTAATTTTAGAGATTCTTCGATTTTCCCGCACCTCCTGTTGCAGCATAAGGTTCAAGGTCACGCATCGCACCCCGTGCCGCTCGCCTTAGAGACGGTTCTTGGTTTTGTTATTGTTGGTTCCGCACCCCAAGCGGGAGATTTTGATTGTAACTCGACAGTGTCATATTGTTGCGCCGTCGAGCCGCTGGACTCCGCTGTCCGTAAATTCTGGGAGATAGAAGAGGTGAACGTCCCTCCTATTGTCAGCCCGGATGATAAACTTTGTATAGAGTTTTATAGTCGCACGACTACTCGCGATAGTGATGGTCGTTATGTTGTCGCACTCCCCTTTAAGGGTGATGTTAAATTGCTTGGAGATTCGTTTCAGTCAGCCGAAAAACGCTTCTTTTGTTTAGAACGGAAAATGCAGACATCTCCAAAGTTGAAGGAGGCTTACCATAGCGTAATAATAGAATATTGGATAAAGGTTTCATTTCACCCGCGCCTCCCGAAACTGAAGAGACGAAGCACGCTACTTCGTATACCATACCGCACCATGGAGTTGTCCGCGAGGATAAACTAACCACCAAGTTGCGCGTTATTTTAGATGGCAGCGCCAAAACTAGTTCGAATGTTTCGGTAAACGATATTTTGCACAGTGGTCAAAATCTCCAAGGTAATTTGTTCGAAATTATAGTTAACTTTTGCTTATTCGCTGTCGCGCTTTCAGCCGACATTAGACAAATGTTTCTTTGTATTGGTGTTCGCAACGCATTTTATAGATTTTCGCCGCAGGAACCTTTACAGGTTTACGAATTTAATCGCGTTTGTTTTGGACTTAAATCCAGTCCCTTCCACGCTCTTCGCACTGTCAAGCAGCTCGTCGCCGATAAGTCGACAGTTACCCGAAGGCTAAGGAGACTAGAAACTGGTCTGTACATGGATGACTATATTTATTCTGTGCAGACTGAAGATCAAGCTGTCGCAATTGCGACTGAAGTAATTGATCTCATGAAGGCTGGTCATTTTGATCTCGTAAAATGGTCTAGTATTTCGCAAACGGTCTTGGATTCGATTCCACCGTCGCATCGCTTGTCGACTGTCAAGGAGTTTGATAGTAATGATACGCATAAGGTTCTCGGTTTGCGTTGGTCACCTTCGTCCGACATGTTTAGTTTGAAGGTTTGTCCTACACCGTCAACCTGCACTAAGCGCACCATATTGTCGTGTGTCGCACGCATATGGGATGTAATGGGATTTGTAGCACCTGTCGTCTTGTACGCAAAGCTTCTCATAAAAGAACTTTGGCTGTCGAACTGTGACTGGGACGACACTCCTCCTGACCACATCATTAAATTGTGGGACCGCTTTAGAGCCGAGCTTCCTATGCTCGAGCAAATTAGAATACCGCGCCATGTTGGCATCTCCGATGATAGTATTGTAACTGTTTCAGGTTTCGCTGACGCTAGTGAGAAAGCGTATGGGGGTGTTGTGTACTTCCACGTTCGTAACGGTGATGACATTTCATTCCACCTTATCAGCGCTAAATCTAAAGTAGCCCCTAGTAAGGTAGTCTCTCTCGCTCGTCTCGAGCTGTGCGCTATATTGGTTCTAGCCCAGCTCATTAGTTCGATTGTTAGTAGTTGTCGCAACCGCATTAATATAGATAGAATTTTCGCATTCTCGGACTCGACCGTCGCTTTGTGTTGGACACATTCTTCGCCCCATCGCTGGGATACATTTGTCGCAAATAGGGTGGCAAAAATTCAGTCGGAATTGGCGCCGCAAAACTTTTATCACGTCTCAGGTACGGCCAACCCTGCCGATTGTTTGTCTCGTGGGTTAACACCTGCACAGAGTTTGGATCATCCGTTGTGGTTCCATGGCTCTTCCTGGTGCCAAGCCCCACCTGATGAATGGCCTGTTAGTCCTTTCAACCCCGCTACTGTGTCCACGCCGCCAGTAGAAAAGAAAACCTCTTTAGTTACAACCGCACCGCTCGAAAAATCGCCTATCTTAGAGTTGGCTAGCCGTGTTTCGTCGTGGTCGATTCTTTTACGTAGTGTTGTTTTTATTTGTTGATTTTAGAAAATCATTCCTCGTCGCGAGCATGTTACCGCCTTTGACTTAAACAAGGCTGAGTTCATTGTGCTTCGTGAACTTCAGCGATTTTATTTTTCGTCTGAAATTAGAAATTTGGAATTAAATAAACCTTGTAGTCGCGCTTTTCAACATTTGAAACCTTTTTTGAAGGAAGGCCTCATTCGAGTTGGTGGTCGTTTGAGCCAGTCCGCATTAGAGTACGTTCAAATGCATCCTATAGTTCTCCCGCGCAAGGATTATATCGTTGATCTTTTAGTTGAATATCACCATAGGGTGAATTGTCACGCTGGTCCAGATTTATTGATGTCGATTTTGCGCCAGAAATTCTCTTCGCATGCAATTTGATTCGTTTGATAGTTCATAGATGTATTCCGTGTATCAAACTCCGCCCGAAGTCAATCGCGCCCGAAGTGGCCGATCATCGTCCTTGTCGTGTTGTTCAGGCTGCTAAACCGTTCGTACACACGGGTACAGATTACGCTGGCCCCTTCAGGGTAACAGTTTCTCGTGGTCGTGGTATACGCTCTACGAAAGCTTATGTTTGTCTTTTTGTTTGTATGACGACTCGCGCCGTTCATATAGAGTTAGCTGGTGATTTGAGCACGCCATGCTTCATGGCTGCATTTAAAAGATTTTTGTCGCGTCGGGGTTCCGTATCTCGAATGTATTCGGACAACGGTACGAATTACGTCGGAGCTCGTCGTAACCTTTCCGAACTACATAATTTTTTGCGTTCCAAACACTTTAACACGGAATTTGCCTACGTCTTAGCTGAAAACCGCATTGAGTGGTCGTTCAATACGCCCGCCCCAAGCCACTTTGGTGGCAACTGGGAGGCTAATATTAAAAGCTTAAAGTCGCACCTGTGTGAACAGATACTCACGTTTGAAGAGCGGAGCACCGTGCTCACTCAAGTCGAGGTCGTAATGAATACGCGCCCTCTTTGTAGAACCTTGTCTAGTGATCCCTCGGAGCCGCTTGCACTGACTCCAGCGCACTTTCTGAATGTTACACCGTTAAAATACTTACCCGCTTTTGAAATAGAGGAAGATCGACTTCATCTTCTCTCGCGTCATGTCTTATTGGATAAACTCGTTCAATCGTTTTGGAAGCGTTGGAGGACAGACTATTTGCATACGCTACAGTCACGTCAGAAATGGAATACTCCATCGAACCCTATTACTGTCGGTACTGTCGTAGTTATTTTAACTGAAAATATGCCTCCATTACATTGGCCTCTTGGGGTAGTAGAAGAAGTTTTCCCTGGGTCAAATGGGATCACCCGTATAGTTCGCGTTAAAACCGCAACTGGTTCGTACTTGGGACCAGTTATTCGTCTTTGTCCTTTGCCTTATCAACAGTAACTTCAATAACAAATTTAGCTTGTTCGATTAGGGTTAGTTTACTTTAGTTCGATAGCATTTTGTTTAGTTAGCAGCTAAAGCTTAGTGGCAACTGTATAGTCAGTTGTTCCTTTTTCGAAGGTAACCCTTCAAGCCGGGGGGGAAATGGTTGCGCCGGTTTACGATTCAAAAGTAGCCGCCTTATTTTTTCTATGTTGCATCGCCGATCTCCATTTGTTTTTAATTAATTAGTTGTCGACACTCCCACCCCGCTTCCCTTTCTCTTTCACACCTACCTTGTCTCGCATAAAAGAAGAGCGAGATAGCTGTATTACGCGCTGTCAACTCACAGGCAGCGAGGACGGAATGAAAATTAGTTCTGCAATGTTTTCGTGCAATGGAACCAGGGATCCAAGTCAGGGACGTCCCCGGCAGCCTCCACCTCAGCATCTCGCAGCAAGCAGCAAGGTAGTGTGCCCATTCCTGTTTTTCCATTTCTTTTTCGTCGACAACCGCGTGTAAATTTCATTTTTGTCTCTCCCCGCAAATACAGTCCACTTCAAATTTATTTATCTCGCCCGCTCAACCATCCCATTTAAATTCAACTTTCGCTATGACTGGTCACTATGTATTGAGCACTACTCGTATGTGATGGATGACCACTTTGTGGCATTTACATTTGCGATAGGAATATACATGGTGAAAAGTGGGCGTATATTATGCCTCGGCCACCGCTTCGGGGATAAGGCGTGATTGATGAACTTCTGAATATGATTATAAATGCGAAAATTTGTTTGGATGTTTGTTACTCTTTCACGTAAAAACTACTGAATGGATTTTAATGAAACTTTACAATAATATAGCTTATACATCAGAATAACAAATAGGCAACTTTCCAAGTTCCTGTGGGAAAGGGAACGGGTAAACTTCTCTCAACTCAACGCGTCAACTAGTGGTGGCATGAACTCATCGCAAGATTGCCTATTGTAAAACTCTTACTCACTTGTCAGGGTTGGCAGCGCAAGTGCCGTACCTCTGGTGTGTTGCAAACGTCCATTTCAATTTACGAACGTTTCCGCGCTTCGGAAGGCTTGTTGAGCCGGTGCTCCTGGTTGCCAGTAACATGACAGTCGTTATGTCAATTTGAAGGCCTTATGGGTGGCTTGAAAATTTTCAACAGCAGGTTCAAACTGTGCCTGTCTATTTCAACACGGTAACAGGTGGTGAGTGGTGAACCTGTTACGTGGTACCAAAATGCAGACGGTGAAATGTGGAAGACTTCAGTCTCCCACATTTCATGGTATGCATTTTATTCTCATATTCAGCTATCCCTACGTGGATAAAGGCTCTCACTGTACCTAGTAGTAATAGAGAAAATAGAGGTGTTGTGCCTTTATTTAACTATTTAATGTGACTATATATTATATATGTCCTAGGTGACCCACAGCTTCGCCTTTGACATACTTCGAAATCCCGTCGTACCTATTTAATCTCGTCGTTTAGAAATTCAACAATATTGTTTAAAAATTAGCTCGATTTGTCGATATTTATGACTACTGCTCCGCTCGCCAGGGTAGTAGCGTGATAATATATAACCTATAGCTTTCCTCGATAAATGGGAAACTATCCAACACTAAAATAATTTTTCAAATCCGACCGAGTAGTTCCTGAGATTAGCGCTTTCAACTAAACAAACTAACAAACTCTCCAGAATTATAATTTTAGTATAGATCCGAAAAGTAGTTCCTAATATTAGCGCGTATAACCAAACAAACAAAACAAACTCTTCAGCTTTATAATATTAATATAGATAATTATAAGTTTCTTCCGAAAATTAAAAAAGTCTGTATGCGGTTTACAGTTGCCACCAAGTGGTTTCACGATGTTGGTCAAGAGTTTATAAGACCATGCACCCAAGAGGACTATGCAGAAATCCGACCAGTAGTTCCTGAGATTAGCGCGTTCAACCAAATAAACAAACAAACTCTTTAGCTTTATAATATAAGTAAAGATAATTATTAGTGTTTCCAGAAAAACAAAACTGTATGCGTTTCACAGTTGCAACCGAGAGGTTACGAAGTTGGTCAAGAGTTTATAAGACCATGCACCCTAGAGGACCATGCAAAAATTCGACTAGTAGTTCCTGAGATTAGCGCATTCAAACAAACAAACTCTTCAGTATTATAATATTAGTATAGAAAATTATTAGAATTTAGAGAAAATTAAAAAAAAATGTATACGTTTCACAGTTGCCACCAAGTGGTTTCACGAAGTTGGTCAAGAGTTTATTAACCCTAGAGGACTTTGCGGAAATCCGACCAGTAGTTCCTGAGCTTAGCGCTTTTAACCTATCAAACAAACAAACATACTAGTTAGCTTTATATTTACTAGTTATTTCAGAAAATTAAAAGAAATCTGTATGCGTTTTACAGTTGCCACCAAGTGGTTTCACGAAGTTGGTCAAGAGTTTATAAGACCATGCACGCTAGAGGACTATGCAGAACACCACAGCTTTACCGAACCCCGACTCCGATCAAAACACCCGGGTACAACAACATCCAGTCAATTCTATGGATCCGAAAACTTATTTCATATGATTAGCACCATTTATCGGCCCCATGTACGTCAAGGAATACATTCTATTCTTTCTTCTTTGAATAAGTTTGGACAACAATAAAGTATTACTGATGAACTGAGTGGTTTTATAGACAATATAATATTCATTTATGTATTAATTCATCTGATTTATCTAATAAGATTAATATTAAATTTAATTTGACAAAATTAAATTGACTGCCTCTGTGGCGCGGTGGGAGTGCATCCGACTGCTACGAAAGAGGTCGTGGGTTCGATTCCCACCCAGGCTAAAACTTTGTGTGATGAGCACGATGGTTTATTCTGTGTCTGGGTGTTATTTATCTATAATATGTATGTATTTAGAAATATATAAGTATGTTTATCAGTTATCTAGATCCCATAACACAAGCTAATATTAGCTTACTTTGGGCTAGATGGCGCTGTGTGAAAAGTGTCCCACAATATTTATTTATTTATTTATTTAATTACAAAATATATCATATAAATTAAAATGCGTCTTTTAATCTAATTGTTTTAATTTATTAACACTTTTTATTTAATACTTTACTTTTGTTAATACTTTATTATTAGCTACTTCGAATACCTTGGCACCCACTTCATCCCATCGTTTATTAATTTAACTATAACGTATAATATGAACATTTTCCATATTCGTTGATTACTTCTCCGCCCTCCAGTACCGACGCCCGCACGGCTCAGTCGGATTATGGTTACACGAAATTAATTTCTTTGTGCATTATTTTGAATTTACTATAACTCGTAAGATATTCATTTAATTTGCAAGGTGTAAAGGGACAAAATTATTTTCATGAAAGCTGATAAGGATTAATAGCATATTTGTGTAAATAGCCCTCAAATTACCGCTTTATAATAGACGATTTTTTAAAGTAATAAAATGGATATAGTATGTTATTCTTAAAAGATAGACATATACCGTCGCGAACTTTTTTGTAGACTACATTATATACACAATTGCACCATACATTATTTTGTTATACTTATCTCGAAGGGTTTAGACAGCGTTTTCGTAGAAAGCTCCCAGACGGCTTATTTTTTCCGACATCCCCAACAAATAGCGTTATAATTTAGTCAATGTATACAAAAAGTAATTATAAATTTTCGTAATTTTTGACATTGTTGGGATCGACTGACGTCCGACCTCTCAGCCCCGTAACAGCAGCGGCGCCTGCATCGTTGCCTCATCAATTGGCCAGCAGGTGCACTACTTGCAGATGAGATCGCGTGGGCTTCAGAGATCTTTTCGAGGCCCCATACACCTATTGTTACTCATTATTTTTCATAAAGCTGAAGAGTTTGTTTGTTTGGTTGAACGTGATAATCTCAGGAACTTCTGGTCGGATTTAAAACAGTATTTTTGTGTTGGATAGCCCATTTATCGAAGAAGGCTATAGGTTATATATCATCACGCTACTTCCCTGGAGAGCGGAGCAGTAATGATAAATTTCGGCTAATCGGGCAAATTACGATGCATTATTGTAGAGTTTATAAGCGACGAGATTCGGGGTGCGACAAGAGTTTAAAGTATGTCACGTTCGAAGCCGTTATGGGTCACCTAGTTGAAATTTAGATTTTAAAAGCGCTCGAACTCAGTTTTCTGTAAACGATCACTGCGTTAAGCAAATTTCGCTATGGCGTGGTCACTATGTATGACCAATATGTGATGGGTGACCACTTTGTGGCATTTACATTTGCGAGGGACATTTGCGACAGGATTATACATGCTATAAAGTGGTCGTATAATATGACTTTGCCACCTCTTAGAGGATAAGGCGTTATTGATAAACATCTATACTTTTATTATTATAAAGCTGAAGAGCTTGTTTGTTTGTTTGGTTGAACGCGCTAGTCTCAGGAACTACTGGTCGGATTTGAAAAATTCTTTTTGCGTTAGATAGCCCATTTATCGAGGAAGGCTATAGGCTATATATAATTACGCTACTACACTGGGGAGCATAGCAGTAGTCATAAATGTCGACAAATCGGGAAAATTATTATGCATCATTGTAGAATTTATAAGCGACGGGATTAAATAGGTGCGACGGGAGGTCGAAATATTCCACGGGCGATGCTGTGGGGGTCATCTAGTATTAATATAAAACTCACGAGACCTATTGACAGCACCAGTACTCATGTAGCGCCTAAAATGTAAACTTGAATGTTTGTTAAAATGTGTTCAAAGAATGTCAGCTTAATGTAGATACAAATATTTTAACCAATTCACAATATTATGATTCATCAACTAAATTGTTTGTGTATGTATCTACGGAGGGAAATAAGCAGTTGTTGTTCATTTCTATTTAGCCGTTGGGCATGTTCTTATAAGGTTTTATGCTTAATATTGACATTGATATTTTACCGATTATAGAAGTATTCAGTGCGTCTACCACTGCTTGTATGGATAGCATTTATGGTAAGTGTATTTAATTAAAGAAGCAATTTTAATATAAGTAACAAAGTACAAAAAGTCGCTTAGCATAGCAAAACATTATCTACATGTATTACAGGTATTCAGTATATCATGATATTACTATTTTAATCAAGTTCAAAGTATTTTTTTGCCGCCCAGCAATCTCTATAATACCTCGTGTCGTGCGTATATGATATTTAAAAAGCGGAATATTGCTTAATTAAAGTTAAAACAAATTATAGTTTTACACGTTATACTTGTTTAATTCTGATATTAGTAATATCAGAATTAATAATATCGAGTAATATCGATACTTCCTAAGTCTACTGTATTGTAATTCCCAATTTTTACAGGTACCTACCATATAACTGAAATATACATATTTCAAAATGTTGTGCAGCATACGTTTTATGCTTCTATTCAGTCTTTACTGGGAGACGCGTGCAGATATCTTTGCGGCTACTACCGAGATTGAAAGTCTATTAAAAACTCATGAAAAAATTAAAAACAATCTATATCTTTATATTATAAAAGAAGAAAAGAGATTATCGGTCTTGAAAAAGTAGGTACGTCTATTTTATATATCGTTGGCATATTATTTTCTTTTAACTCCTTTACAACTTTCAGGTATTTGGACATTTATCAAAGAGAACACGAAAAGGCAATGGAAGATATTCCTAGATATTTGGGTAGCTTCGTTAACACTTTCACTTTAATTAAGAGACTTACGAAAGATTTAGATTATATAAACTATTATACAAATACAGGAACAGGTAATTTTATATAAATTAGCCAAGCATCTGTTATTTAAGAGTGTGGAACTTTTTGGTATAGTTTGACCGCTGTACCGCTCACTGCGTACATTTTTGTAAATGTAAGCAGTGAGCGGTACAGCGGTCTTGGTCAAAATGTACGCAGTGAGCGGTAAAGCGGTCTTGGTCAAAATGTACGCAGTGAGCGGTACAGCGGTTTTGGTCAAAATGTACGCAGTGAGCGGTACAGCGGTTTTGGTCAAAAGTACGCTGTGAGCGTTACAGCGGTCTTGGTCAAACTATAGGTATAGTAATGTGACCTGTTATATTTAGTTGGCTTTCTTTCTTTATCCAGTTCGAAGGATCAAATAATGTGTCTATCATATTTTCCAAACGAGAGAAAAGTTGGAGATAACATTCAGTTCACTGTACTTTTGCTGATATTTTAGATGAGTAAAAATAGTTCATCATCTTGATTTAAAAAAAAATTAGTATTTACTATTGATAGTATATACCTAGTCAGGTCATAAATTCTGTCACATGTTTAATATAAAATAATTGAAACAAGTTTATTCATTATGTAACCATTTATATACCAAAATGAACTTAACAAAACATAGATTCTTATGACAATAAGTTTATTCAAAATTACCTCCGTGATTTTGAATACAGGCCTTCAATCTGCGCAGCCAGTCGTCTATCGCAGCACGAACGAGGTCCATGTCAATATCGGCGGCTGCCTTAATCAAGGATGTCTTGAGTAACTCCAAATTGGGATGAGGCTTTGAGCACGCCTTTTCCTCCAAGTGTTGCCATATCTTGTAATCTAACGGACTCAAATCTGGACTGGAGGAGGGCCAGTCTTCGTGCCGGATGAAGTGGATTTCACGCGCCGCCAGCCAGTCTTGTATGCTCTTCGCTCTATGAGCTGGCGCCGAATCTTGTTGGAATACCTAGTGCCTGTTATTGAACATGGTATGAGAAACAGGTTCCACAAGGTTCGTCAGGACTGTATTTTGATACACAACTGCATTCATTTTTACACCTTTCTCACAAAAATGTACTTCTGTTTGAGCCCCGTTTGAGCATCCGGAGCCCAAATAAGAAACTCCCAACCATACCATGAGCGAGGGTGGAAAATGACCTCGTTGGACACGCGGAATACGGTTGCTCGCTTCTTCACTACTGTGTGCGTACACCTTATCATTTTGTTTGTTGTAGCTCTCTTCTACGGTAAAAAATTTTTCATCCGAAAAAAGAATTTCCCGATATTTTTTTCCCGCGTACCGCTTCAACAAAGCGCGGCATCTCTTCAGTCTCAGGTCCATTAGACGAGCATTTAAACGATGTCTTGTTTTTCTTTGATATGACCGAAGTAAGTCTTCATTTAACACCCTTTTCACCGTGGTTCTGCTTAACCCCATCTGAAGGGCCAACAGTTTCTGCTTACGTTTGGGATTTCTTTAAATTCGCGCCCTCACAGCTTTTATCACTGCTGGAGTCCTAACAGACCGAGGGCGACCACTTCTTGCCCTGTCATCTACACTAGAGTCTTCATTGTATCGTTTGATGGTAGGATAAACGAATCTTTTGGTTATATTCAAATTTTTCAGTATGTCAAAAATTTGAATTGGCGCGTAACCGCAACGATGCAACGCAATAACTGCAACACGGTCTTCTTTAAGCGTCCACTCCATATTTAAAAATGAGTAAAATTCTAAAAAGTATACATTTTTATTTTCATGAACAATTCGAAATTCGAATTCAATAAACTTTTTTTGTGGCCAGCATTCTAAAAGAAAAGTTTTTACTGTGTGACAATACCTATGACCTGACTAGGTATTTATAATATTTTTATATAAACCATCAATAAAAAGATAAAAATATTAGCAAAAGTGTAATAAATACAGTATGTATGTCTACCTGGAATAATATCTTTGATGACAACTTCTTGAAGCATGTACCTAATATAACTTAGTTGGCTATTTTTAGAAATTAATTTTAAAAGACCAACCAGTAATAATTCTACACTAAAGTATCCTACGGAAGAAGATTTAATTGGTGCCGTGGAAGCGATTATTAGGATTCAAGAAGCTTATAAACTGGATGCAAAAGAGATAGCTGAAGGTAGAATACACGGTACCAGTTATAGGTAACACGATAATTCAGTACACTTAGAAATAAAGCCTGTAATTGCCAGACTTAGTCATAATAATAATAATAACAACCATTTATTCCAGACAAAATCCCACAATTGTCAATTGTACATTCGCAAGTTATCCAAATAACTAAGTTCCACTTCTATTTGGCTGCTAGGAACAGGTAATGAAGTAAAACTTCTTTATCGATGTTGAGAATTTTTTTATAGCGGTAAAAAACAAATCGTCACGTTTTTCGGTTTTGAAACACCTTTATTATAAGTGTTTTCTTTATTATGAGTTCTTTATCGACATATGAGAGAAATTTAATAGCTGAAAAAAAATGTAAAGAAGTTACACTTCTTACCTGTGTGCTCTGGTCACACACACCTATATTTTTTATCTATAACTTTGATTTTCGGCAGTATTGGCAGTGACTGAAATGTGGGCGTATAGTATGCCTCTGCTTACTCCTGCGGGAAAAAGGCGTAACAATATATATTTATGTATGTATGTTTGTATTGGCAGCGACTGCCGTTTAACCTAATAATGTGTAAAGCAGTTAAAATCTCTTGGTCCCAGACGATCTTGTATCTACATACATATTCTATAAATTTGATAATTGTTACCTAATGTAATAAACTTTAAAAGTTTTAGAGGGTTGCAACTATCTAAAGAAAAAAGAGAGATACACCCTATCTACCTTCTTTTTCTTCAGATAGTTGCAACCCATTTTGAGACATTTTATATCGATATGGATACTGGTCCTCAGGCCTCTTAGAACTTCTTTTCATGTTCAGCTCGCAAATGACAGCCAGTGACTGTTATGAGCTGGCCCGGACGTTGTACAAAATACAAAATTTCGAGAGTAGTATCAAATGGATGTCTGAAGCACTTCGTAAATATAATGATGAGGAGAGTATTTATCAGTTTGGACTCCTAGATATTATTGAGTTTATTAGCTGTGGGTATTATTTGTTGGGTAAGTATTAAGTATATTAAAGTATGAAATCCTTCAAAACCAAAATTACCGTAGTCTCGCTTGCTTGTTTGCTTGTTTTGAAATTTATCCTGCGTTAAGCGTCTTACGCTATAGTCAATTCTGAGATGAGTGACCATTTGTAGCAATTCCATTTACGAGTTCAACCAACTGTGCTTCGGAACGTGCAAGATTCACCCCTCTAACACCTTCTGAAACACAGTAGGTAAGCCTAAAGGCCTCCGCACACTGGCTTCTTTTAGCATCCGCAACCGGCAACTTAGTAGTAACCGGTAACGTAGCTTCGTAGGTAACGATGCCAGATGCGGCTACCGAGCGCGAAACAGTCTCGAAGTCGACGGCTGCGGATACTAATAGAAGCCAGTGTGCGGTGGCTCTAAGATCTCTAAAGTTCAAGCGACCTCCCCTGCGAACTACGGGACGAGGCAACGACTCAGACGTCATTACAGGATTGGGAAGTTTGACGGCAGTCGCTTCCAGCAATGCCGAAAATCAAAAGCGAAACGATAGCTGCCAAATAAAAGTTATGGTGGGTAGGTAGCCAGCGACACGCAGTGAGTATGCTGCACCATTAATAGATTTTGTAGATTTCATTCGTTTCTAAACACAGCGTGATTTAATGGATGCCCTGTAAATGCTTAAATGATAAAACCCTATAAAATAGGGATTATTAAAATTTTATTAATAGAGCTTACCTGTATCAATGCCAGCGATGAGCGTGGCGAAATAAAGAGCAAACCGTTTTATTTAGCCACTACCCACACCCCTTTACTGTCGACTAGTGAAGAGACAACTGATCCCATAGTGTTGGGAACGGAGTGACCTCCCCAGTCGATAAAGAAAATCGTCTAAACGAGTAAGCATTGTTACAGGTCGTAAACCAGTTAGGGTTAGTAAGCTAATGGGAATTCACTACGATGAAGATGAAATCCTACTGTGTTTCGGAAGGTACGTTAAGTCGTCGGTCCCAAGTCCCCGACTGACAATATCGTGGTAGTAGTTAAGGCGATTTGAAACTCTTATGAGAGGTTTGAAAAATTTCAACAGCAGGTAGCCACAATCTACACCTGTCACTTACAACACGATAATAGGTTCATCCCTTATTCGTGACTATGAGATAAGTAGGCGTTGAGGATACACCTGCCTTTCGAGGAAAGAGATGTGACTTTTTAGTATGTTTAACAAACCAGAAGTAAATGACAGTAGTTTTGTTAATATGTAGAACTAAATTGCAGGAGATTCAAGGAAAGCACAACATTGGACACACAAACTTTTCGAACAAGATTCCAACAAAATTAAAACAAAAACTATATCGGAAATATGCAAAAGACGCAATGAAAAAGAAAACATGACACTAACAGTAACTATAGAACTTCACTATATATTATAAAACAAAGTCCTATGCCGCGTCTGTCTGTCTGCGATAAACTCAAAAACTTGCACCGATTTTCAGGCTGTTTTCACCAAAAGATAAAGCGAAATCTCACCCTTAGTAGTTTATTTTTACATATTAAGTAGGTGAACTTTCTTTGAAACTGTGCTGTTGGTACATTACAGTACGAAATTCTGCACGTTTCAGTAACTATACTAATATATAAAGCTGAAGAGTTTGTTTGTTTGAACGCGCTAATCTCAGGAATTGAATAACTCTTGCTATATATCATCACACTGCTACTCAGGAGAGCGGTGCAGTAATCATAAATGTCAACAAATCATAAATGCAACGGTACTAAATGACTGCGACGGGGGTTCAAAATATGTCAGATGAAGCCACATGGGTCAGCTAGTAGTTTATAAGGCCAGAACTGACCTCAATCGTTTCTTGATTGAGTGTTTTTTGTAATACGGTCTACTCATTTGTGTAAGTTTTAAACTTACGAGCGGGTAGATAATACCTACACTTCAGGGGCTTAGTTTGAACATTATCTTCTAATTTTCATTATTGTACAGTTAAGAAGACGAAAACGAACATAGATCATGAACCTTTGCGCAAAAGATGTGAATGATGCTATTTGAATAACATTAAAAAATCCACCGAAATGCCTTTTGTACACGTGAAGTCGTGTAAAGGTGTCTGATACCTAGGTATGTTAGGTTAAAGTAGAGACTTTTGATCTTTCCTTAGCTTTTTTTTTTCAAATTGACCTGTTTTTAATAATAATGATTCTAAAAATAATTTTCCTTCCCGACTCCTTTGTTAGAAAATACATGAAAATTATGTATGTAACATAGTTTTCTTTATAAACAGAATAAAAGGAGACAGATTATCAAAGATTCGTCGGAAAGAGGGTATTATCCTCTTTGTCGGAGCGAAATTAGCATTCCCATTGGAATATCGAGCAGGTACGTAAGAACACATGCTGTATAATTTATGGAATGAATAGAAGTTTTAGGCTTCGTGATGACATTAGTGACATTTGTACAAAGTCACAGACCACATTTCCATCATTTTTTTTTTAAATATGGTGGGACATTTTTATTTTTTCACAGCGCCGTCATAAGCTTGTGTTATGGGATCTAAACGACTGATAAAAATACTTATATATTTCTAAATACATACATTTATACATAGGAAACAAACATTTGTTTGTCACCCGGGAATCAGTCAGTCAGTCGCATACACTACCACTGCGCCACCGAGGCAGTCAAATAATACAATAACACGACATGTTGAAGAACCTCGTAGGGGTTGACAGGTGCATTCCGTACACAGTGAATTCGCTAGCTGTTTTTGAGCCCATGTAATAGGTGACAAGTCTATAGTCAATACGTTAATAATCCTCGATTAATCCATGTTTTAATGAATCTTATAAATAACTAAAGAAAACGTTTGTTGCAGACTTACTTATATATTGGTCTGAAACTCATCCATTTCTCAAATTAGCACCTTTCAAAGCCGAAGTTATGTACACCAAGCCTGACATAGTTTTGTTTCATGATATGCTAAGTGATGAAGAAATGGACTCCATCAAACCAATGGCAAAGCCTTTGGTGAGTGCGATTCACTTCAACTTGATCTTAGTCTTTCTCAGTAAAATCCAAGCCATATATAAACATTTTGAACCCTGGATCCGCTATTATATTATTATTATAGGTTTGCGATTTTTTATTTCATTTTGGAATTGTTGGATGTGACTGATATATTATCTCTAAAGCTCAAAATGAGCATCTACGCCCCAGCCTCATTCATTGTACATAAAAGCTCTGAAGTCATGAAGACATTGCATTAACCACCTAACTCTTGATCTGATCAAATTGCAAAAATAGTTTAATTGTGGCTCCTGACAGACTATCCGCCAACGCGGCCTTGTCTTCGGGCTTTATGCCACTTCCTTGGGGGATTTGGGTTCGGGCGTTACATGGCGAAAATGAAAATATCTTTATTTAAGCAGGTGTCAAAATAACACTTATGAACGTCAAGATTATTGCATTTACATTTGATGCCAGATTCGCAAAGCAATAGGTAACGCCTTATGAGAAATATGGCAATAAAACTCATGGCCACTCTTTTATTCCATCGTTGAACAATAATAAAGGAGGGGAAGAGAATTCCACCACACACCCTCATTCATTTGTATGTTAAAATTTGTTCAAATTAATTATTACTTCAACACAGCTAGCACGTTCGAAGGTGAACAACCCTAAAACAGGTCAAGGAGAGAAGGCAACTTTTCGTATCTGCAAATCAGCCTGGTTGAACGATACAGAGTCTGACACCGTAGCTCGCATCTCACAAAGAGTTATGCTCATGACTGGTTTGAATATGGAGACAGCTGAAGAGCTACACGTCGTTAACTACGGAATTGGTGGACATTATATGTCTCACTATGATTTCGCTAGGGTAAGATTCCTAAGGTACTATAAATTAATAGCATTCCACAGTTTACGATTACTGCGTTAAGCTCTTTGCTATATCTAATCTGCACGGCTAACCGGATTTTTATTTAAGAGCGATTTTTGCGATGGGCAAGCCGTTGCTTCCGCTTGCTAGTAAGATGGCAACTTAAAAATTTCAACAGCAGTTCGCCTCAGCCTACACTTATATATTTCAACATAATGGTCTCACCAGGTAATATGTGGGACAAAATTATAAACACTGTAATTTAAAATTCATCGGGAGTTTAAGAGTCGTACCAGTTACTGAAAAAAATGATAAAGAACCGTCTATCTCGGATATATTTATTATTTTACATATTTTTTTCAGAATTCAGGTGTTGTGAGATGGGCCGGCGGTAACAGGATAGCTACTGTATTGTTTTATGTAAGCAAACCCCTGTATTTTTGGGTCGCAAGTTTAAGTTCTAAAAGCTAAAATAACAGTGACTTGACTCATAATTTTCTATGAAAGGAATCCTACAATGGACAGCAAAATTACAACTTGTTGTAAGAAGTAAAGTTGAAATTTAAATTATGACTAGGATATTATCATAAACTAACTGTGCCCCCGGCTTCGCTTGTGATATACTTTAAACCTCCGTTGCACCCCTAGCTCATAAATTATTAGGTTTTAAATAATGAAAGGAAGTTTGCCCGATTTATTGAAATTAATGATTAGGTACTGTTCTTCTCCATAAGGAGTGTGATGAAATGTTGCTAAAGTGATTTTTTCAAAGCTAATATTGTAGGACATCTTAGTCTAGCCCAAAGTAAGCTATATAAAAGCTTGTGTTATGGGATCTAGACGATGATGAAAGACTAGATGACCCCCACAGCTTCGCCCGTGGAATATTTCGACCTCCCGTCGCACCTATTTAATCCCGTCCTGCTTATAAATTCTACAATGATGCATAAAAATTTGCCCGATTTGTCGACATTTATGACTACTGCTCTGCTCCCCAGTGTTGTAGCGTAATGATATATAGCTTATAGCCTTCCTCGATAAATGGGCTATCTAACACCAAAAGAATTTTTCAAATCCGACCAGTGGTTCCTGAGATTAGCGCGTTCAACCGAACAAACAAACAAACTCTTCAGCTTTATAATATTAGTTTCTCTATTTCTAAATACATACATAGAAAACACCCAAACTCTGAAACAAACATTGGTGGATTACACAATTTTTTTTTCCGACCCGGGAATCGAATCCAGTACCTCAGTCGCGGCAGTCGCATACACTACTACTGATGAATCTGATTTGTAGTTCCTGATATTTTCGCGTTCAACACCAAACAAACCAACGAACTCTTCAGCTTATAATCTTTACTATATAATGGATTAAGGTAAATAAAATTTGATAAAAAAAGCATTTACGTGTCTTCTGTAGATATCGGACGTAACTTTAGGAGGTGCAACGGTCTTCCCTAAGCTTGGTTTGAGTATACATCCGCAGAAGGGAGCAGCCATCTTTTGGTACAACTTGCATGCTTCAGGAGAGGGAGACCTTGCAACACAACACGCAGCATGTCCCGTTCTTCAGGGAGAAAAGTGGGGTGTGTATGATAATTATACTAAGTGAACCACGCGACATCTGCTTTGGCAGACTTTGAACTCACTTTTCATTAAACTGTATGAAATTTTGCCAGATTTGTTGACATTTATGATTACTACTCCGCTCTTCTGGGTAGTACCGTGTTGATATTAGCCTATAGCTATCCTCGATTACTAATCCAACACAAGCCAGTTTAGATCTCGAGATTAACGGGTTTAACCAAACAAACAACCTCTTCGGTTTTTTAATATCAGTATAGATCTTGTCGCGTGAGTAACATTGCAATAAATACTTATTTATTTTACACTAGTTTTACAATTTTTCCAAATTATGTAAGGGTGCAATTAAGCGGTGGTAAACACACTTAGAGAAAGAAGTCTTTCGAGAAAGAGAGGGCGAAAAATCAAAACCTAGTTTTACCAACCCGTCAGGCCAATATGGTAGGTACTAGTAAGACCAAACCTATGGACTGTAATAGCACAGTATAAAGAGTAAACCTATATGTCTTTCGGCTGTGGTAATAGGCTGTTATTGATTACCTAAATATGGTTATAAGAATGGCATTTGGTAATAAGAATCGATAATATGGGTTGATTTCAGTTCACGACCCATTCGCCTTACCTCAATCGGTAAGGCGAATGGGTCGTGAACTGGTGGCCCTAACGCTAGGTCTTTTTTTATTGGTACGCATACCCCTCCACAAGATTTATTCCATTGAAACTAATAGTTGGAACCTCGAAATCGAACTGTTGCATCTTCATAGCTGTCTGTAGTAGATCAACTATGCATATTTTTTAGGATTCTATACCTTAAAAGATAAACCCATATCGGATCTCTTTGTTGTTTGTCCGTGCGGACTCATTTACTTCACATCGTCGCTAGCTATCAGCGAGATGAAGGGAGATCCCTAAGACCTTTACCAGGACTTATACTCGATGAACAATGTCGGTTAACTAATATTTCTTAAAGATGAAAGAAAAGAAGAAAGAATATATTTTTTTTATGGATCACATCATTGTACATAAAACAACAATAAATAAAAGTTATACATTCTGTTTGCTTTGTGTGTTGGGTGTTGTTTATGGTGCCTCTACACCATAAACAACACCCTTCTAAATAAGGTACATAATGCTTATGGTGACATAGATACACAAAAATAAAATAAAATCTATAAATGGTCAAAATTGACACTCATGACATATTACAGTGACGTGCGCGACGTGTCATAATTACATGGCAAGCACGTGCTGAGAAATGAGAGAACTACCTATTAAAATAGGCGTCTTATAATATTGCAGTGTGCAGTAAATGGTTACACATAGGCGGTCAAGAATTCCTCAAGCCCTGTAATCTTCAATATCAACCAGAGAGCATCATCAATAAGATAACTCAACCTGAGCGTATGAGTTCCACGCTGAAACATTAGTGGGTTCAAGTACTAAAATATTATTGTATGATACGAATAAACATGGAAAATGGAAACTTGTGACTTTAAATTATTATTTGTATTACCGACCGACTTTCATAACCGGGGGCCTGAAGCCGACGAGAAGGCTACTTACCGTACCTACATAAGCAGGCCAAAAAGGGTTAACCTGAGGGTTATACTTCCAAGGGCTTACCCGAGGTAGTCTGGTATGTAAACACGTTAACATAAATAGACCATCTAATTTAGTCTTATGTAGTCAGTCAGAGCCTATTAGTCCATTGAAATGTTACATTTTTTAGGCCTTACCTTGCGTTTTTTAGAGGACGCAATTTTCTTGTTTTGATGTGTAGTGTAACGCTAAAACCAAGTTTGTGGAGTCGCCACCCTTGTCCCGCGGCCGCCATCTTGAAAAAAGGGGTTAAAATGGTTTTTACGATACATCTCTTAAACTATTTGTCTTATTAAAAAAGAAAATGTTAACAATTTTTGGTGCGAATTAAATTCTCTACAACTTTGGTCCAGTAACTTATTGTCGTAGAACTATAAATAAAAAAGTTATAAGCGAAAAAGTTCAGAAATTCGAGAAAAAAAAACTTGGTTTTATCATTTTACTTAAAAAATATATCAGACCATTTTTGTAAATCGTTTTTTAAGGAACAACTTTTAAAAACAACATTATTTCAATAAATCAATAGCTTAGGTTGTACAGCGCTTCGAAGTATTATTTTTTAATACTCTTAACTATACATTATACTAGATGACCCCCACAGCTTTGCCCGTGGAATATTTCGACCTCCCGTCGCATCTATTTAATCCCGTCGCTTATAAATTCTACAATGATGCATAAAAATTTGCTAGATTTGTCGACATTTATGACTACTGCTCTGCTCCCCAGTGTAGTAGCGTAATTATATATAGCCTATAGCCTTCCTCGATAAGTGGGCTATCTAACACAAAAAGAAGTTTTCAAATCCGAACAGCAGTTCCTGAAATTAGCGCGTTCAACCGAACAAACAAACAAACAAACTCTTCAGCTTTATAATATTAGTATTATATTATACGTGTGTCCTAATAATGTGTCATCAGTTATTGTTTTAATTTTTTTATTTTGTTATTATAATTTTTTAAATTATTAATTTTGCAATATTATTAATAATTAATTATTTTTCCCCCTTTTCCTCTACCACCCACGAGGTAGAGTCTGGAGGCGCGTTTTTTTACGTGGTATCCTCAATAGGCATAATCGACAGTGATTTTCAAAACTTTGTCTGTTCTAAAAAAACACAAACTCGGTTTTAGATAATAATAATCTTTATTTGCTTGAAATATGGTTTACAATTCACAAGATGACATAAATAATAAATAAATATCCATCACGCCTTATCCCCGAAGGGGTGGCAGAGGCATATTATATATGCCCACTTTTCACCGTGTGGATTCCTGTCCCACGTAATAGGTGGTGAGCCCATTGCCGTGTTGAAAATGGACAGACGCAGGTTGTGGCTACCTGCTGTTGAAATTTGTAAGCGAAAAATCCGCCCATAAGGCCTTCAACCAGGCTTAACGACTGCCATTTTACTGGCAACCGGGACCAACGACTTAACGTGCCTTCCGAAGCACGGAAACGCTCGCAAATGTAAATGCCACAAAGTGGTCACCCATCCGAGGACCAGCCATAGTCAAAGTTGCGTAACTCAGTGATCGTTTACAGAACACTGAGACCGCGGGGCCACGAGCGCACAAGATGACATTTGTCTAGTTATAAGTCCGAGGCATACAAGCATGCAAAATTTTGTAAGCACTATCAATTTTAATTACAATAGGTATATAATCATTTCTTATGTTAATATTAAATCAACTGGATAACAATATAAATAAATACATTAAGGTAATGTCAACTCAATTGAAAATCATAAGATATATGCTGCAATTCAATAATATATAATCCTTCATTCGTAATATTAGTCATAGTTCATGGTGTCAAGTGGCAATAAATTTACAAACTTTAATAGAAATTGTGTGATGTCAAATTAATTAATACAATGGTCAAGCTAGAAAATTAAAAAAAAAACTAATAATGTCACTAAATAACTAAATAAAGTCAGTTAGAATGACAGAACATTAAAAAAATGCCACTTATATTTGCCTAATAAGCGCACTTGATATTACTAAGGATGGATTTCACCAAAGTATAAGTGGCCAGTTGTGTAGATTTATATTTCCAAAACCCGAACTGTTCATGTGTTAAAATGTCATGCTTGTCAATAAAATTTAATACTCTTGTATACATGACTCTTTCAAAAACCTTAGACAGTACTGGGGTAAGAGCAATTGGTCTATAATTATTTAAATCAAGCCTAGAACCTTTTTTGTATAAAGATTTAATTATGGATAGTTTCAGTCTATCAGGGAAACAGCTACAAACTGTGCAATCTCCTTTAAAAGGACACTATTGATGTTGTCATAACCGGCCGATTTAGTATTTTGTAAGAATTTAATAACATTGAATTCTTCAAATGGTGTCGTATGTTTAAGAAAAATGCTTGAGCTGATACTGTCTATACGGTATTCAGCACAGTTCGGCCCATAACCATGGCAATTACTCAGAGCAATATCTATAAAAAAAAATATTTAATGAATTGGCTATATCAGAAACAGAATTGATCGGGGTACCATTGTTAATTATACTGTCTATATGTCTTTTGTATTTTTTATTGCCCACACAGCGTCCCACAAATTCCCATGCAGCTCTACTTTATTTTTTTTGAATTTGAAATGTATTTCAAGTTATTAAACAACTGAACAGTGTTTACACATTTTTTCATTATTTTTGACTACCTACTTATTATATTTTGTTTTGTTTTCTTTATTTTTATTTAGGTAGTATTTATATGAATCAATGAATGAATGAATATCTTTATTTGCTGGAAATATGGTATACAAGGTGTTGTTATCAAAACAATAGTTTCCAGTCCAGATGAGACATGCAAATGATTACATTATTATTAAAGCACAATAAAATTATTTTCTACATAGAATTTTTATTACTTAATTACTATACACTATCACATCCATAGTTCGTAATCAATTCATATTGTATTATTTTTATACTACATAAATCTGAACTTTAAAAATATATCTATACTAATCATTATCATATCACATCATTATAATCAATATCATGTCAGTCTTAGATAAATAGGTAAATGCCAATCTCATAGAATCGATTAATATCATTGTTCCAAAAATTCTCTCACATCATAAAAACACTTCTCTATCAACCATGCATACATTTTTTTTTAATAACGACAGTGGCTTTTTCTTTAAGGCTTCCGGTATCTTATTAAATATCCTTATTGTCATATGATAGCAACTTTCATGATAGTATGTGGTAGATATACTTGGTAAGTGTAGTCTATCTGGGTAACGTGTGTTAAATTTACAATAATCACTATATCTCTCGTATAGATGAGGCTATTTTTTTACAAATATACAACACTCAAAAATATTTATTGATGGCACAGTTAGTAACTGAAGCCTATGGAAGAAAGGCTTACAGGAAGTTGTGGGCTTAGCATTGTACAGAGCGCGAATGCACCGTTTTTGCGAAATGAATACCCTATTAACATTAACGGCTTTGCCCCACAGCGAAATACAATACCTCACATTTGATGCTACATATCCATGGTATGCTTGAAGGGCAGTTCTAAGATTGCAGACCCTGGAAAGGCGCCATAGTGCATATGTAAATTTATTAATTTTTGTGCTCACTTTATCAAATATGCAAAATCCCAAGAGCACTGGTTGTCAACATTAAGAAAGTAATATCTTTGGTATCGTTTAACTGTCTACCTTTATAGTTTATTTCCAAATTACTCTTAAACTGGTCTCTGTTGTAAAATTCAATATATTTGGTTTTACCTATATTTGCTTTTAGATTGTTATCTTCCATCCAGTTTATAATTTGGGCAACTGTTAAGTTTATTTCGCTATTAAAATTGTTTTTTTTTTTATTTTTGCCCCAAGCTAGTTCCTTGCGGAACACCTACTCTGTTGTATTTTAGGTCTGATTTGTAACTTATGTCTTCATTATTAACCTGAACACTTTTTATTTCTACGTACTGTTGTCTATTACTTAAGTAACTAAACAGCCATTTTTCGGCTATTCCGCGAATGCCATAAGCTGCACATTTTCTAAGCAAAATGTTATGGTCAACAAAATCGAATGCCTTGCTCATATCAAAGAAAATCCCTACAGCTGGTATTCTTTTATCTATATTTTTTTCGTGATGTTACTTATGAGCCTGAAGGCAGCCAGTGTCGTAGACTTTCCCTTTTGAAAACCATGTTGCTCAGGTTTTATAATCTTAAATTTTTCGAGAAAAGAATTTACCCTAGCATGCCCTAACCTACCCTCTCAAAAACCTTTGCAAGAACTGGTATCAACGTCACAGGTCTGTAAGTGTCAACGTCGTATTCATCACCTTTTTTATATATAGGCTTAACAACTGATATTTTTAATCTATCAGGAAACGTGCCCTCGCTGAGAGATAAATTCATGAGACAGCATAGTATAGGCGTAATAGCGACTGCACTACATTTTAGTACATTTGTCGGAAATTCGTCATACCCAACAGACCGCGTGTTTCTAAGAGAATTTATTATGTTAAATATTTCAGTGCATGTCGTAGGTGTTATAAAAATTGTAGAATTATTAATAAGTTTAAATTTATTAAAAAATAAAAATAAATATCCATCACGCCTTATCCCCGAAGGGGTGGTAGAGGCATATTTTAAATTTATTATCTTTATTCAATTTATTCGAAGCGATATTTGTAAGCCCTATGAAATGATTGTTAAATTTATTTGCTATGTCGGTTTTGTCTGTTATTTTGCATTTATTGTATATTCATTTAGAAATGTCATTCTTATTTTTTCTATCTGTTCCCGTATGTGTTGTTTGATTATTTTCCACGATGCTCGGCATACATTAGCAGAGTTGTACATATATTATTCATACTTAATTTTTTTGTGCCGTATCTATGCATTTTTTAAATGTTTTATCATAAGCGCGATATTTATATTTTAGTGTTCTACATTTTTTTTAAAGTATAAACATCTGAGATTTCTTTTTCTTTTACATGATATTTTTATTCCTCTTGATATCCACGACTGATTATTTTTTGTACCATACTTTATTTTTATTCTACGAATTAGGAAGCACAAATTATAGAACAATATAAGATAATCGTGGAAAATGTTGAAAGCAGAGTCAAGGTTACCCTGTTCCCGAACCTCGGTCCAGGTCAAGCTTGTCACGCACTCAATAAATTTATTTATATTGTACTTATCAAAATCACGTTGATATATAAAATAAACTGGTTTTGTGATACCTACTTTGGATACCGGAATTTGTAGTGTTTGACCAGTATCGTGATCAGACAGTCCCAAAGAGTGCACCTTACCAACTGCATCTGCAATATTACTTATTATCTGATCCAAACAGCCCCTTTGTCTAGTAGGCTGGTTTATGTGAATTAATAGATTGTTATTTTGAGTAAGTCTAATATAATGTTCCCTTTTCGATGACTTTTTAAGCAAATTTATATTAAAATCTCCGCACAATATAATTGTTTTATTTAAATTTACACGAATTCTAGTTAAAAGATTTTCCAATTTTGTGAGGAAGACGAAGGGGTCCGAGTTTGGTATCCTATAAATACAAATAATTATGCATCTGTAGGCGAGTATTTCACATCCGCAACACTCAAACACCAACTCCGTCGCCAATTCGTTCAACCATACAATTGGTCTAAAGGACAGATGTTCTTTACAAAATATGGCAGCACCTCCGCGACAGTCTCCCATCCTATTATATGACGAACACAATTTGTAATTATCTAAAGTCTCGGTAAGATACAAGACATCAATCTTCAATTGTTTCTTTTCTAATTCGTTTATTGCAAAATATAGCTTATCTCTTTTGCTTAAAAAACCTGCAATGTTTTGATAAAGAAGATTAAAAAAAGTGTTACTATTTCGCACGATCCTTACTCTCTTGAGAGTTACAGTATGCGCGATCTCTATTATTTGGGTTACTTTCTAAAGTAATAAGGTATTGTACCTCTCTGAGGCAAACTTTTAATTTTATTTGCGTTGGTTAAAATAGAATTGTCTGTTAAAAGTGTTTTGCATTTTGAATTTACCAGACATAATATGATGTTGGTGTGATTTCTGTGTAATCCCACCCATTTGAATTTGAAAAATATTGTATAACCATTTTTTATACAATATTTTTCTGACCTTTGGCAAGTGATTAAAGCATAAATACATAGTATCATAATCATATTGATCTAGAGCCCTATAAATTACAGATTCATAGTATATTCTGTTTCCTACTTTTATTGGATATGAATTAGTGTTAAAAATGCCATGAATATCCACAAATCTACAGTTTGGAAAATTTTTACATACATGTTTCAGCATAGTATTAAGTTTGGTTTCCCTTAAATGTCTGCTGAATCCCAAACCATGTACAAAAACAGGGCAGTGCAGGAATTTAATTGTTGCACTAAGCTCAGATAGCATCTTAATTGGGTTAGTATCTTCCTGTCCGACGGATATTATAACACGATCCTCTGTAGAGTACTGAAAGATTCTGCAAGTATCTAAGATTTCTTCTGTGGTTGCTCCCGGTATTAAAAAGGAAATGAATTGGTAAGTTTTATCTTTAATTTTACTTCTCTGCCTATCTTGTGTAAGTTTCAGATTCAGCCCTCTACATTCCACTCCTCCGAATATAAATACCTAAGATTCACTCGTGCTGTTCAATTTGTGCAGCGAATGGTAGCTAACATCACTGCTGGTACAAACAGCCTCCATAGGCAGCTCCATAGGAGGTAGGCTTTCGTCTGTTAATATTTTTTTCTTACTTGTTGAGTTCACCATGTTAGTATTTGTAGAATATGAGGTCGGTATGTTGTTAATATTTGTTGATATTACTTCGTCCAAAGGCATACGCAAGCTGTCAGCTATGGATCGTCTATTTCGTTTCCTGGCAGATGATAACTGCATTCTCTGCAGTTTTTCAGGACTGCTATATAACTGCTTTAGAGTACTTAGTTTCTGTTGTTGTTTGGTAATTGTATCTTTTAGGTTAATATTTTCCAGTATCATGTTATCTAACTCGTTAGGAGTGCTCTCAAGTTGCTCCCTAAGTCGTTCCATTTCCAATTGCATTTCCTCACCATATTGCTTATTAAGCATATTAGTAGATAGGTCGAAACTTCTTGTGTTAAGTCCTAATTTTAAGTCCTTTTGTTTTCCAATGTGGTTTACAAGCTCCAGAGTTAATCCTTATCTTTTTAATGGGAAAAACAAAGTTTATAAAATAAGGTTAGTTCATCATGATATAAATTAAAAGCCTCATCTGTACTTTCCATATCATAGATTTCAGAGAAAGATAGTCTACTAATACACTCTACAAACTTATTAACATTGACTCTACTTATATCGTTAAACGTGATGAAATAATGACTGCGTGGGGTTGCTTTTTGATTTAATTCGAACTCTATAGCCTGCGCGGTGTTGTGGTCCGATAAACAGAAGTTATGAGTCTTACCTATTGCAGATGGTATGTTACTTATTATATTATCAATGCATCTCATACATTTACAATGACCCCGCTACACATCAAAAATAAATTGCGTCCTCTAAAAAATGCAACCCCAAATGTAACTTTTCAATGGACTATATAATATTGTAATATGATGCTCCATGAAATTCGACAATCTGCCCGGCTAGCTCATTCAAATAATAAAAGAAAAATTTCTTTCTACAATATCATAGATATAATGGGAGAACGAGATGTACCTAGTCCTCTATCAAAAGTCCGAATCGAGTCAAAATTTGACACACCTACCTTGAGCCTCAACATATTCATGACATGTAAATAATACATATAGAAACTCTTACACCATTTGTAAGCAAGTCAAGTACCCCGGATTCTTGAAATGTTTGATAAACAATCATTGTTCACCTTCGGAAAATGTAAAGGTGCTACTGTTGTTGTATTTTTTTATCAATTTATTTAATGCTCATCGGAAGTGGTAATCGTAGCTTAGGTACGGACGTTTGCAACACCAGGGGTACTACACTCGGGCTGTCAAACCCGCAAAACATTTTAGACAAAATATTCTCATTTCATAGATACATTTCTACTACAATTCTAGAAAATAACTTCTAGAAAATACATAAATCAATAAATAATGAAAAATATTGTTACACATAGTAGTATTATACGACTGCATTCCTCATAGGTATGTAATATTTTTTGTACTGTGTACTTTGCCTTATATACTTGTAACTCTTCTTCTGTGAATATACATTACTCGATAGGCAAATATCAACGAAATTCCAAATTGTGAATGTCATATCGTAGATCTACTGTGTTTCCAGCAGGGAGTGGTGTCAGAGAGATATATAGGGCAAAAATTTAATATATTTTAAAATTTTACAAAGAAAGGTGTAAATATTGTTAATAACAAAAATAGATCGTGGTTTAAAATAATGGTTTAAAATATGATTTAAAATAATTACTTTAAGAGAATTATAACTAGGTATAGGTATTATAGGTGAAATTATTCATAACATCTGAACTATAAATAGGTTGGCAAGTGTGGAGATGATTTTAGAAATATGTTGTTTGCAGTTTATTTTGCTCTTTTGATCAATTTTGTTGTTACGATAGACGCCAACAACTTTACAAATTTAGAAGAATTGTTAGAAACTCATCAAAGATTGACAAAGGACCTGGATGCTTATGTTAACATTGAAGAAGTTAGACTCAATACATTAAAAAGGTAAGTCTGAATCGTATACCTAAGTAAGGTTCGGGGTATTAATAGTAAGAAGATTGTCGTGAAAAAGGTTTGCAAGGACGCCTTTATAACGAGCTGCTGTAGGCCTTAATGGACACTTTCTGATTTTTCATGTGACAAAGTGCTAACACTTCGTCAGATGATACCTGTGTCACAAACCATGTTGAAAGGAATAATATAACTGGTCGTTGCACTCTTAATATACGTTCCAGTTACTTCGTTTTAGAGACGAATTAGTAGTTTAAAAAAAAATGTTTAAGACTATCTGACATGTTTAGTTCTGAATTTTCAGATATTTGGATATATTTGAAAGCGAGCAAAGAAGAGCTAGAAAAGATATACCTAGCTACGTGGGACATCCTATTAATGCATTTACTCTTATAAAAAGACTGGCGTCAGATGTATATTTTATTAAAACTCATATTAAAAATGGAGCAGGTAAATAAGTTTATTCTAATTTAAAAAAATATCGGATATTTATTCGTATTATAAATTTCCCTTAAGACCTACAATGATGCCACTATAATATTGATTGACTTTTTACTTAAAAACACTAGTAATCGAAATTCGACCATAATAATTTAATATTTAAGTTAGAACTAATGCATTTAATATATAATATTTTATGCATTTTATCCAATATCACGCTCATACATAGTTTTCCTGTCACGTATTAATATAATGATTACCATTAGTCCATTAGACCATACCAAAGTCCTTTAAATCTTTTGACATATTTACAGAATATGCCCAAAATATAACTAGGAATCACGATGATCTTAAGTATCCTTCGTCGAAGGATTTATTGAGCTCTGCAGTCGTGATTGCCAGATTTCAACTGATCAGCAAGTTGTATGTAAAACAGGTTGTTAATGGAATCCCGAACAATATAACTTATGGGTAACTACCTATTCACTGGTTGATATTCAATATTAGGTAATATCAATTTATCTAATAGATTCTTCTATGTGACGAATCTGTTAAATTTTGTGGAGTTGTTTTGCATCTATGATATTAATAATCCAAATGATAAAATTAGTTATTTTTTTTATATATTTTTGGCACGATAAAATGGCGTCACCCGCCTGATCCAAAGACCACTAATCTTGATAGAAGGCCGCTATTATAGTTGAATTTGTTACACAATATCATATTATTTATACATCAAAGCCAGTGGCAGAGATTAGCAATGGTCTCAATAGCCTCGATAAAGTAATGGTACCGTTCGTATCTTTTCCAGGTCGTCAATGACAGCAAGTGACTATTATGAGCTAGGACGGGTTTTATTCAAAAAGCAAGATTTTGTAAACAGTATAGAGTGGATGACAGAAGCTCTTCACAAATATAACAGTGAAAAGAATGCCGCCTGTCCTCATATGTTTTCAGCTACTGATGCAATTCAGTACATTAGCTTGGGATACTATGAATTAGGTCCTTCTATATTTTTACTATACTTCCTTTCAGTTCTGTTAATAGGTTCATAATACATACGAATGGTCAGAGATGAGGTATCAGGGGCCCCACCAAGATGTCCTTAGTCCAAGTGACCTCCCTTGCTGCTGGTGCACCTGCTAACTAACAACTTACGGGGTTGAGATGTCAGACACCAGTAGCTTCAACAATGCTGAAGATAAAAATCTAAACTATAATAGGCTCTAAATCCTAGTGGGGTTGAGAAATAACTGGGAAAACACGATGAGGAAGAAGTAGACATACAAACATATACCTGCACACATACAATATACATACTTATATAAATATTTCTTCCTCGAAGCAACGACTTGAACTAAATATACGAGTAATTACAGAATAAATAAATAATAACTATGTAGGTGTATGAAACTTCATTTTTGAAGTGAAACTTGTTTATCGACTTTAAGAGAAATTTATTAGCTGCAAATAAAAATATCTTTACGTTTTTCGGTTACGCGCCATGATGTTTTGAAGTGAAACTTCTTTATAGACGTATGAGAGAAATACTATAGCTGTAAAAAATGTCGTAAAGAAGTTTCACGTCTTACCTGTGTAGTCTGGTACACACACATTTTTTTTGTTACTTTAATTTTATATCATTTTCAGGAGATTTAAAAAGTGCTTTGCAATGGATACAAAATATATTTTTTATAGATCCGGATAACTCTCGAGCTAAGCAGATTAGTGAAGATTATCGAAAAAGAATTGATTACGAAAATAAGAACTTTCATGAGTCGAGATGTAGATGTAGTCTAACATAAAAAACTAATAAACCCAAAGCATATTATTTCCAAATGTTTGCTTTTTTAAAAATATATTTTATTTCTGTTTGACCTTTTTTTATTTTTGTATCTGTGGTCACACTGTGAACAAAAAGATTTTATACAAGAAGAACGAATATTTTCTGAAAATTGCAACCTGTACCAAAGAAAGATTCACGTTTAACTACATACTGAAGTGGCGATTACAATGTATTGGAGAATATTATCTGAATTCTTATTATGAATTGTATTGTATATTTTACTCTTCATTTCGTAAAGTTTTGTTTTTAACTAATGACGGAAATCGAGATACTTTTAATATGTGTATCTGTCTGTGGCATCGTAGCTTCCGAGTGGATGAAAAGTTAATGTGATCATAAGGGGGATGTTATGTTATGTTATGTTATCAAATAGTCTGCGGGATACGCAACTCCTGAGAAATTACAGCATTATACCATCGTATAATAATATAAAGCTATTCGTGGTGGCTCTCTTATATTTGTATCTAATAATTTAAAATGTAAAGAACGTAAAGAAATTGTGGCCCTTTCTATTGAGCGTACTGCAGAATTGTCCTGTGTTGAGCTTGAGCAACTCATTGTCCTCTGTGTCTACAGTCCTCCAGATAGGGATTATAATTTATTAGAAACTGTAATGGAAAATGTATTGAAGCGTTTGTTCACTAGTAGAAAACATGTTGTGGTGTGTGGGGATTTTAATGTTGATTTACTTGTGCAGTCTTCGAAATGTATTAGATTTAAAAAGTTGTTAAAGTCTTTTGGCTTACAAAATTTATTTTGTGAGCCAACTAGAATTACCTCACATTCTAGAAAATGTATAGATAATGTATTCTGCAACTGTGTATCAACAACAAGGGAGATACTAAGTAACTTTCCATCAGATCATCTTGGTCAGAAAGCAGCATTTCCTATTGATGTCACTTCTAAAAAGAATAAAATTGTATGTAGGCCAATGAGTGCACATCGACTTAAACAATTTAATGTTAATGTTTCAGCAAAAGTCACTCATATTGACTTTAATCAGGAAGATCCAAACAGCTTATATGACTCCTTATTTAATACAAATAAAGCTGAGTACAACAACATATTTAAATCAAAAATATTTTATAAAAAAATACTTGCAATTTTGTGAGTGGGCAACTGCAGGAATTTACAAAAGTAGGGCTAAGTTGTACGAACTATATGGTATGAAGCAATTTAATTTTGATCCTGCCTTTATTCAATATGTTAAAATTTATTCTAAGACCTTTAAAAAGGCCTGTGCTGCTGCCAAGTCGTTACATATAAGTAATAAAATTAAAGAGTCAAAAAACAAGACAAAAATGACTTGGAATGTAATCAATACTGAAACCGGTCGATTACTACCCCGTGATAATAACATTGGCTTAATTATAAATAACGAAGTGTGTAATAATAAATTAGATGTAGCACAAACTTTTAACAACTATTTTAAAGACATACCCGCGAAAACAACTAGCTCCTTAAATTCTTGTCCAATAAAAGCTCAACTCATGCTTGGGGGCAGCGTGGATCAGTGTAGTTTCTTATTTGGCTTCAAATATGTAAACCCAAAAAAGTATTCAAGTCACTTAACTCAAAAAAGACAGCTGACTTGTGGGGTATTTCTGTAAAATTGATTGAGTCTATCATTGTTAATATATCACCACACCTAGCTGAAATATTTAATAAATGTGTTGATAAAGGAGTGTTTCCGGATTTAAAGAAACACAGTAAAGTAATACCTCTATTTTAATCTGGATCCAAAACCGACCCTGGTAATTTCAGACCAATTTCAATATTACCAGCCATTAGCAAAATTTTTGAAAAAATTAAATTGCAACAATTACAAGCTCATTTTAATTTAAATATGCTATTATATAAGGAGCAGTATGGGTTCACAAGGGGTCGTTCTACCATTCATGCAAGTGTGACACTTCTGAATCATATATATATATATGACGCCTGGGAGAATAGACAAGATGCTATTGGTGTATTCTGCGATCTCTCCAAAGCATTTGATTGCGTTGACCATAAAACACCATTGGGAAAACTCTTTTATTATGGTATCAAAGACTGCACTGAACCTTGTTGCCTCCTACCTAAATGATCGAATACAATATGTTGATGTCAATGGAATTCGCTCCCCTGGAGCATCTGTTGCTATGGGCGTACCGCGGAATCAATTCTGGGTCCGTTTCTGTTTTTAATTTATATTAACGATCTGCCATTCTATATACAGAACTTGTGCGACATTGTTCTATTTGCTGATGATACGTCATTTATTTTAAAAGTTGATCGCACGCTTAGTAATTTTAACGGCGTAAATAGTTCACTTGCCCAAGTTGTAGGTTGGTTTACGACCAATAATTTGCTACTAAACGCTAAGAAGACAAAATGTATCAGATTCAGCATGCCTAAAATGTCAGGAATTGCGGTACAAATATAACATTGAACAGTGATACCCTTAATCTTGTAGAATCAACTGTATTTTTGGGGATCACTTTAGATAGCAAACTGCAGTGGAATGCCCAAATAACGTGTCTTGCAGGTAAACTCAGCTCGGCAGCCTTTGCCGTTAGTAAAGTCAGGCAGCTTACTGATGTTGCAACTGCCAGGCTGGTATACTTTAGTTATTTTCATAGTGTCATGTCTTACGGCATTTTGCTGTGGGGCAAAGCAGCTGATCTACAAGTAATTTTTGTACTCCAGAAGAGAGCTATACGTACAATATATAAATTGAGTGCTAGAGTGTCTCTTAGAGAAAAATTTAAAGAAATTGGCATTTTAACGGTTGCATTACAGTATATATTTGCAAATATTATGTTAGTTAAACAGAACATACATTTATACGATAGACACAGTGACATACATTCGATAAATACTAGAAATAAGCATAAATTAATTGAAACGCATCATCGTTTACAAAAGGTTCACGACTCTTTTGCAGGAATTGGCGTACGACTATATAATAAAATTCCTTTAAACATTATGAACCTGCCGTTACATAAATTTAAGGCGGAAATTAAGACGCACCGCTTGAAAAGGGCCTATTACACAACTAATGATTATTTGAACGATAAAAATAAATGGAAAAGAGTTGCTTGCTCTTCGCTTGAGCTATTTAGGATTCGAATGAATCTTGTGATACTCGTATGCCTTGTATCTGCATATATATGTTGTATTTTTACATCTCTACATTATTAATAATTTGAAACGTCTGACAACTAAAGGTTCTAAATTGGCTGCGTTTAGTCCCGGTATTAGCTAATATACAATGTAATTTGAAGTTTGTTATTGTGTGAGCACCATGTAGACTTATTTATTTCTTTGAAATTGACATGATAGTTGCTGTGGAGTTTTTGAGTATGTCATGCTCGCCTAAGTGTCCTGGCAGTGGTGGCATATGTATCGGGTCGCCTTATTCCCTATAATACGGTTGAGTAGGGCGATGGCTGATATAATGCGTCATACCCGTGAACGGGTGCCGTCTGTTGGGACTGGTCAGCTCATAGCTGTTATAACAATTATTACAAATAATCTTATTTATATTTAAGGTTTAAACTTAAGTTTAGTCGACTCTTCTCACATAAATCCAAAGGAACAATGTAAGTGTAATTTTAATGTTGTAAGCCATTCCTACATTTTAAAATGGCATCCATCCATCCACTTTCTTGCCAGATTCTTCTTCTTCAAGGGTAGGCTGCCCTTAGAACCGGCAACTATAATCGCTCTAATTTTGATATGATTTAAACACAACATTGATTTTGTTTTTTTGTTTGTATACATTCATTACTATATAATTGGTCAAATATCATGTTAATCAAACTAATGTAATTACTGGCGTTTAGAAAAGAGTGGCCATGAGTCTTATTGCCAGGTTCTTCCTCAGGCTCTACCTATTGCTTTGCGAATCTGGCAGTAAATGTAAATGTAGAAGCAATATTCTTGACGTTCATAAGTGTTACTTTGTGACCTAAATGAATAAAGATTTATTATTATTATTATTATTAATAGAATTTAGGCGTCTGGTGCTTTGAACCAGAAGACGTTGGATCGAGTCCAGCTCAAGACATTAAATATTTTCCACTTTAAAATTTAAATTTAAAGGGTTGCATACTAATTTTTCATTTTTAACAATTCAAAATTGTTTTTAACGTCTTCTTCTTTCATCATCATCATCATCCGAGCGTCTGTCCCAGTTGCGTCTCGCGACGCCCGGGGTCCGCTTTCCTACATTTTCTCCTCCACTTCGCACGGTCTTCGGCATCCCCTGTAGTGAGACCATTGGCACGCATGTCATCCCTTACGACGTCAAGCCAGCACTTCTTGGGTCTTCCCCTCTTACCGGGACCCGGCGGGGCTGACATGGCCAGACATTTGTTACCTACGTAGCCCGGCGGTTGCCGCAAGACGTGACCATACCAACGAAGGCGACACTCTTGCAACTTGTCTGCAATGTCACGGACGTGAAGGCTGCCGCGGATGCGAGAGTTTCTCACGCGGTCCATCCGCGTGACCCCACACATCCACCGCAGCATCTTCATTTCCGTGACACGCAGCTCCTGCTTGTGTCGCTCCAATATCGGCCACGTCTCACTGCCATGTAAAAGGACAGGTCTAATAATGGACCAAATCACCGCCTATGCGGACGGATGTGGGATTTGTAGAGTGCCAAGTACTCGGTCTTTGCCACATTTAGTTTCAGACCGCCGTTCTCAAGCGTCTCCTTCCACGCCTTTACACGTCGCACCAATCTGCCCCTGTCCGCGTCTACCAGCGCAATATCGTCAGCATACATGAGCAACCATGGAGGCTGCTCATGCGGGTTTCTGATGCTGTCCGACAATTCGTCTAATATTACACTCAACAGAAGCGGACTAAGGACCGAACCCTGGCGTACCCCGACAGTGATGGGGAAGGGTTTCGTGTCGCCAACAGCAGTCCGAACCATTGAATCGGAGTCACAGTACATGTCCCGGATAGTGTCAATATAGACCTCTGGAACACCTTTGGACCGCAGTGCCCAGCAGATCTAGAAACAAACAGTGCAGAGGCGTGTTCTTCGACCTGTATTTCTCTGCAACAACCCTCAGGGCGAAAACAGGGTCCGTGGTCCCATAACCAGGGCGAAACCCATATTGACACTCCGAGAGGGTCCACTCCTGCCGGATCCGAGAGTCTAGAATCCTCTCAAAGATCTTCATGGTGTGGGACAGAGAGCTCACCACCTGTTACGTGGGACAAAATTCATACGGTGAAATGTAGGCGTATAGTATGCCTCTGCCTACCCCTTCGGGGATAAAGGCGTGACAATTTTTTTTTAATTCTATACATTTTATAACAACTTGTAATTTCCTTCATTTCATTTTTCATATTACGCAGGTAATTAAAAATGAATTAAAGTACTTAATTTAATTAATTTGTCGCAAACTTTATATCAGCCATAAAAATCTAAATGAAATTACAACAGTTTTATACAGTTCAATTTTAGCTTAACGGGGTTACCTCTGTAGTTAGCGATTCTATTGTTACTTGTTAATATAGTTGATGTATCTACGCAAAGTTTTTAATGGGGCTGCTAGAACTTCTTAATGAAATTTTGTAATCGTTATATGATGTCTAATGTAATGGAAGTGAAGTATGAACAAAACTAAGTATAAATTTATTGTACCTTTTTTACGTTACTATGACAGCGTTCTTGCTGGTGTGACTTAGCATCAGTATTTACAACTTCATAGTATTAAGGCCTATCCGCACACAACAGTGCCGGCACAGTCCCGATCATTAACGTATACATCAGTGTTAGTAAAAAATTATAATATTCCATACACTGCATACACTGACGATTGTGGATTGCGGATAGCGTCGTACAAAATGTATAACAAAGAAAGTATGTATGTATACATTTTGTACGACACTATCCGCAATCCACACTCGTCAGTGACAGTGACGTTCAATGCGGCAGAGGAACTGTATACTTTACTGATCGGCACGTGCTGGCACTGTGCCGGCACTGTTATGTGCGGATAGGCCTTTAATCTGTAGCTCTAGATCACAAACAATACCAGTCAATATATGACACAATCTTGCTTCGTTCATTACATTAAGTCCCAAGTGACCGCGCATTTACGTGCCCCTGGCATTGTCTAATAGGTACCTATATTATTTTGTTTATGTTACTTAAGTTTCTGATCTTGATCGTCATACTTCCTTTTGGACCTATTTGGACCTTGGTAGCCAACCAACCAAGGAGGAATGAATGTCTTTGTATATGGAAGACATTCATTCCTCGTGTTTCACTCCATTCCTGATTTTATTTTGTTAAAATAACTTCACTCCGTCAGCCAGCAGTTCGTATAAAGTTAGGGCCAGAACACATCTACATTAACAATACCTTCGCGTCCGTGACTTTGCAGATAAGTTGCAAGAGTGTCCTCTTCGCTAGTATAGTCAAGCCATGCGGCAACGGCCGAGCTACGTGGGGACAAATGTTCGAACATTTCGGCCCCGCCAGGTCCCGGTAATAGGAAAAGATCCAAGAAGTGCTGGCTTGATGTTTTAATGGATGATATGTGTGCCAATGGTCTCACTAAAGGGGATGCTGATGACCAGGCAACTGGGACAGACGTTCGGGTCATTTACTTTAACATGTTTGCTTTGCTAGACTTGGTTCTCTAATGGATAACCTCATATAAGTATATGTTGAAGCACTCGTGGCCCCGCGGACTTAGTGTTCTGTAAACGATGACTGAGTTACGCAAATTTCACTATGGCTGGTCCTCGGATGGGTGACCACTTTGTGGCATTTACATTTGCGAGCGTTTCCGTGCTTCGTAAGGCACGTTAAGCCGTTGGTCCTAGTTGCCAGTAACATGACAGTCGTTAAGTCAAGTTGAACGCCCTATGGGCGGCTTGAAAATTTTCAACAGCAGGTAACCACAACCTGCGTCTGTCTGTTTCAACACGGCAATGGGCTCACCACCTATTACGTGGGAAAGGAATACACATAGTAAAAGTGGGCATACAATATGTATGCCTCTGCCACCCCTTCGGGGATAAGGCGTGATAGATAAATAAATAAGTAAATGTGAACTGAAGGACCATGCTCATATTTCGCAAAATAAAAATAGTATGTTTTAGTAGTACTTAGTCTTGAGTAAAGAAATATACCATAAACTAAAGCCCATAAAGTGAGATCCCTCAATTCTCAAAGACTATCAGTCAGATCTAGGAAAGTATCTGCAAGATTAATGATTCTGACTACAGAAATTTTGTAAAACATTTATAAAATATATATATTAAATAACAGACCAAAAACATTAGCGATAAAAATATATAGCGACAAACTGTGGTCACTCACACAAGAAAGATAAATAGCTTGTGAATATATTTTTCTTTTTTAAACACTTTGTCCATAGGCTAGTGCCACTTCCCATCAGGTGGCTTGCATCAGTGCTTGTTACCTCAGTGGTATAAAAAAAACATTTTGTATTGCGGAACCAAACATACCTAGTTGTATAATCAGTATATTTAATGATCAGAATTAGCACCAATGTTAAATAATTATTTAATTTAAGGTTATTTCACCACGTCAGTCTACAGTGACATTTCATTCAACGAAAATAAACTGCATACCGTTCTACTAGTATTAAATATTTGCTTAAGTATTTATGCAGACGTATTTACAGCATTAACAGATCTTGAATATTTGGTAGATACTCATAAAAAGTTTATAGATGACCTAGAGCCTTACGTTGATATGCAACAAAGAAAGCTCGTAATACTAAAACGGTAAGAATTTATATTTGGAATAGCACCGCCGACCCCGTAAAAACCTTCTTAGACCCATACTGCAGACATATTAAATAACACCACTTGTACTGTTCCACAACATTTACTTTGTAAACCTGACCGGTTTCGCCTCACGGCATTCTCAAAGGTACACAATATGACGACTGGACCTAGAAAGTATACTAAAACTAATAACCGTACAATGTAGGTATATCGACATTACAAGTTACCAGTTTAGAAAATTACCCCAAAATTAGGGAGAATACAGTTTAACATTTGAAAAAAATTAAATACTACGAATCATAATTCTATTTAAAATATTAGAATTGCAAATGTCAAAGTGTCAAATTATTCAATGTCAAGAAATTAAAATGTCAAAGTATTAAATGTCAAGATATTAAATTGTCACAATTATTAAATAACTAAATTACTATGATTTGCCATATTGAACTATGTCATTAACTAGACAAATTACAAACATTTTTTGGTTAACTAAAAATTAAAATTTACATATTCTGCGTTAATAGTATATATATATATAGATGTCATCACTTGTAATAATGTAAAGGAAAGGAAAGGAAAGGTCAAAAGTACTCGGATACCCAGACGTGCGTGTATGAAGCGATTGATGAATCTCGAAGAAGCGAAAGAAGTATGCATGGATCGCGAAGCCTGGCGATCTGTCCTCTCTGACTACCCCGTCAGGGATACAGCGTGAAGATAGTTAGTTAGTTAGTTAGTTAATAATGTAATAAGGGTGAACGATTTAAATCCAACTGTTGATTTAGAATAATGTTTGGGTCTGCACTTATATGTCTACCTATCTCGAGCGCTTCGAGAGCATTCATTTTCCTTCCTTTGTCACAAGAATGGAGCACCTTGAAATTCGCTTTTGGGTCAAAACAAAGCTTTTCTGTTACAAGGTGTTCTGCAAAATTGGCATCAGTCTTTTTGAGTCTCCAGCCACTGACATGCTCTGCAACTCTAGTCTGAAAACATCTGCCAAGAAAGATAAAAGATATTCATGTACCAGACAAAGCGATGTTAATTTCTTTTGATGTAAATAATCTTTTCCCGAGCATCCCTCTAAATGAGTGTAAAAGTGCCGTTAAAGACATTTTAATAAAATCTATAGTCGACCCACAAATATCCATAGATTTAGAACATGCCATATCTGTATGCCTAGACCAAAATTTTTTTTAAAATTTGTAATAAATTTTATAAACAGATAAATGGCCTTGCTATGGGTAGCCCTCTCTCACCTCTTTGTGCAGACATTTTTATGAATTACATCGAAGAGCAGATTTTAAGCAACAATGTTTACAAGCCATTTATTATTTATTGGTATAGATATGTAGATGACATTATTTGTTTGTGGACCGGAAGTGTAGATGTTTTGAATGAGTTTTTGACATTTATTAATGCAATCAATTCTAATATATTATTTACAATCGAAATAGGACATAATACAATTAATTTTCTTGACATTACCATTAATTTAATTAATCATAGACATAGTTTTAAAATTTATAGAAAGCCCACATTTGCTGACAATGTTATACATATAAACTCTAGGCACCCGACAAGTCATAAACATGCTGCCTTTCACTCAATGGTGCATCGATTACTTTCGATTCCAATGTCGCAAAATGACTTCGAGGGGGAATTTGCATGCATAAAGACAATAGCGATAAATAATGGTTTCCCATTTCAATTAATAGACAAAATGGTGAGTAGAAAGAGAGCAAGGGCTGTCACAGATTTAGCGTATAAAGGAGGAATACCCACGACCGTGAATACACAACGAAAACGATGGGCTAATCGATCTACTTTAAAGTAGATTGATTGACACTAAACTAAACTGGCGAAAACGATCTACTTTAAAGTAGATTGATTGACACTTTTCTCGATATGAAATTCACTATTTCTACAAAGAAAAGAAATGTACATTTTACGGCGTTATATTCTTTACTCATTTAAGTGTTGAAAGCACGGAAATAATGAGTACATAATTACGACGAAATACTTATTTGTTGCTTTCTTTTTCTCCATTACCTTCCCTTTTCCCGAGTTAAAATCTTTCGCATCTGAACGCCACGTTTAATATAATAGGTTCGTCCGTATTTCTAGAATCTACACTCATGATAGTTATAATAACTACATGGTTCAATAAGTCCCGAGACTAAGTACTAAAACAAGGAATTATTTTTTATTAATCAACGTAGTCTCCTCCAAGAGCGATACAGTCCCTCCAACGCTTTTCTAACTTTTCTATCCCATGCGTGTAGAACGATTTGTCTTTGGCTTCAAAATAAGACTCCGTTGCTGTGATAACTTCACTATTTGAGTCAAATTTCTTACGCTGGAGCATTTTTTTGAGATCTGCAAACAGCCAGTAATCGCTGGGGACCAATATATATTTTGCCCCTTTTGAAGGTAGTCGATGAAAAGTATTCCATGCGCATCCCATAATATTGAATTCCGGAGTAACATGGTGTATCCATGTTTCATCCATTGTCACATACCGACGTAAAAAAATCTTTTTATTACGATTCATCAGCGCCAAACATCGCATTTTAATGTCTGTATTGTAGACGCAGGTTGTGGGTACCTGCTGCTGGTGAGCCCATTGCCGTGTTGAAATGTACATTTCAACACGGCTCACCACCTATTACATGGTACAGGAATCCACACGGTGAAAAGTGGGCATATAATATGCCTCTGCCACCCCTTCGGGGATAAGCCGTGATGGATATTTATTTATTTATTTTATTTATAATATTAGTAGGATTGTGAGTGTACTTATTAGTATTAATTAAACAGTTGTATTAACGTGTAACGTTCGGGACTTCTATTAGGTCCTAAATTAGTCAGGTACTTTACGCATTTTGTTAGGACTATAATTAGGGCATAGTCAATAAGGACATTCGATAGTTACGAAAGTTGTCGGAATATCCTGCAAGTCAGACGTCAGCTCAACCGATTCACATCTCTTTAGTTAAGATATGTATGGGTTTGTACACATTCAGATTGCGACATTGAATGACCTTAATGTGATTTAATATTAATTTGTTTTATAGAAGACAGAAAAACACACAATACTGGGTCAAAACAGGATTGCCACAGTATTATTTTACGTAAGTAATATACTCATCAAATTATTACAAGCTTAACTTTTAATGTCTGTATTGTTTTTCCTGAAGGTTGTTCTTGGCACTCAATTTTGAAGCAGATATCTTTAACTGATTTGGTTGAAGTTATATTGACAGGTTTTGTTTGACACTCTATGGCTAGTTGTGTGACGTCATAAATTCAACATGGTGGAACACTCAATATAGCAAACCAGTTATTTTTAATACACTGCTACAATATAGTTTGGACACGTCCAGCGAATTAGTGAGGAACGATTGACGAAGAATATATATTGTGCGAAAGTAGAGGGTAGAAGGAGTCAGGGTATGCCGAGGCTTACATAATATAAAGACCACATGAGCAAATTGCTCAAAAACGGAACAGTAGTTTGATACCCAGACGTGCATGTATGAAGCGATTAATGAATCTGCAGGAAATGAAAGAAGTATGCATCGATTGCGAAGCCTGACATCTCTGACTACACCGTCAGGGATACAGCATGAAGATAGTTAGTTTGTTACAATACAGGGTCTTTGTAAAACATCAGCAACCTGTTAGGAGTAGATAGCCAAGGTCATAACTAATAGGTAACGTTTGTTCTACCACTTTTGGCAATTCGTTACACAGCGACTACTGTCGAACATTGAAACTTCGAGCTTCATCATAAGTTTTCGCTCTTGGATTTGCTTATAAGAACTTCTGGGTCTCTTTTTCGTCACGTACTGCATGCCTCGATGAACGATGGATGTGCGCGCATCAATGCAGTTGAAAAAGGTTAAAGGAGTTATGACCGGTACACCCCCATCTCCTGTGATTTTTACGAGTTGTGTTGTACTGTAATTCAATCAGTACAATAAGTTAAAGTTAAATTTGAAAAAAAAACAGAAAATGAAAAATAAATTCAATATCGAAAAAAATATTCGTAAAACATGTTTTTATGATGTTAACTTCCTAGTCCTAGCAGGTTGCTGGTGTTTTACAAATGGCCCTGTATTTTATCAAATGGAATATTGAAAAAACTCTGAAATCAGAGAGTCTTCACTCTTAATCCTATATGGCCGACCACTACCGACAGATGCTGGATACTTATTTTTCGAATTTAATTATGAATATTGAAACAATAAGCAAACGTTACCCTTAATGGATGTTGGTTTGTTTTACTCTCTCACGCAAAAACTACTGAATGGATTTTGATGAAACCTTATAACAATAAAGCTTGTTACTCAGAATAACTATAGACTACTTTTTATCTCGGACAGAGAGGACAGATCGCCAGGCTTCGCGATCCATGCATACTTCTTTCGCTCTTCTTTCTTTCTTTCTTTTCATACACGCACGTCTGGGTATCCGAGTACTTTTGACCTTTCCGTTTTTGAGCAATCTGCTCACGTGGTCTTCATATGTAAGTCTCGGCCTACCCTGACTCCTTCTACCCTACTACGTAAACATGAAATAACGTATATATTTTAAAAGGCTTTTGCACGCTCAGCAGCGAGATAGAAGCACCTCTGGTGTTGCAATCACCACTTTCGTTAAAATGAGCAGTATGCTTGCCTTACCCTTAGGGGTGTAAAAACGGATATAAATGGCTAAATTGAAATGAAAAAAAAAACGAAATTAATCTATAGAATGTCGACAAGTTTACATAATATTTTTTAGGTTCTTTACATTGGAGCTAGTTTGCGCATCTCAATACTCTGGATATAGTCTGCACCTCGTATTCGAAGTCCATGCAAGTGTATCAGAGTTGAATTCCCGTTGCTCCCACCTCGCGCGGACCAGACGAGCTTTTTCTAACAACAAGTGAACTTCCAGTACTGTCGAGAAAAGTCTACTACTTTACAATAAAACTCTATCTGTATTCTATATCGATTTCATTGCAGTTGTTTCAAAACTGTGTAGTTTACTAAAGTTTCGTAGTTGCCGTAGGGGGGGGGGGGGGGGGGGGATATATCCGTTTCGTATCATGGAACTGGCCAATAAAAAAATATTTTCTTTATGTTTCATAATTCTTTCTTTATATAGTTATCAGATGTCCCTCAAGGAGGTGCAACAGTTTTCCCCGATATAGGAGTCAGCATCTACCCAAAGAAAGGGACTGCCGCCCTTTGGTTCAACTTACACCTTTCCGGCGAAGGTGATTTGGCTATGCGACATGCAGCCTGTCCCGTACTAAAAGGCGATAAATGAGGTTAGTGTTTAATTGTATATACATGTAAATCCTTTACCTCGGTGGCGTAGGTAAGTGGTAGAGTATGCGACTGCCGAGATGAGGCAACTGCGCATCACACATATTTGTGTGATGCGCAGTTGTATGTTTCGGAGTTCGGGTGCATTTTAAGTGTAATGTATGTATGTCATTGCAAGTATCTAGAAACGTATGAGTATGTTCATTAGTTGCCTAGATCCTGATCCCATACCACAAGCTTATACTAAGTAGCTTACTTTATGCTAGATGGCGATGTGAAAACAAAATGTCGCACAATCGCACCATTATGCATGCATGTAAATGGATTCACCAAGGCGGTCAAGAATTTCTTAGGCCCTGCAACTTAAAGTATCAACAAGAAGATGTCGTGAGACAGTTTCCCCGACTAGTGTCTAAATCTAGAATTTAAAGAAGTACTAGTTTGTCACACCCATAGAAGATCAAGCCTTTATATATAACCATGTTTAAAAGTTATCAGACTTGTTTATTTCATTTTATAATATAAACAACGGTAAAACATTTGTGAATTTCATGTAAACTAGATAGCGTGGCAGTATTGGGATATGCCATGTAAATAAAAAAATACGACCGGAATGTCTCACATCTGTAACTGTGCTGTCAGATTACTAACATAACACTTTACGTAGTATAGTTTGGCCACGACCGCTGTACCGCTCACTGCGTACAATGTACATGTACACAGTGAGCTTACAGCAGTCGTGGTCAAACTGTAGTACCAAGGATAAGGATATTCTGTTTTTTTATTATTGTACGCACATTTCATTGGTTAGGAGCTGGTCCTTGTATGACAAAAATAAGATTACTTGCCAACCTATGGTCAGTACTAACTTCCATATTTTCGCGTTGCATGATTGCAGACTAACAGCCGGTTTCTGAAACGCATGTTAACGAAAACATTGCGTAGCAAGTTATTAATCTCTATTTAAAGGAAGTTTGGGTTTCTGAAAGAGCGAGAGTCTGTCAGCGGTTTGTCATTGCCAATGTCAAATCTTGCGTTAATCGCCGATTACAAATTTTTTGGGTTTCCGAAAAGTGATTTCGCATGTTATCGGCATGTTAACATGTTGCTAGTTAATTGCCGTGTGATGCCGGCGGAGTAGAATTGTATCACCCCATATCTTCCCGTGGGTGTCGTAAAAGGTCGACTAAGGGAGTGTGGGAAAGTTCTGACCCCTTGTTACTTTTTCACACATACATTGATGGGTGGGTGATTCAATCAGCTCTCTACTCGATAGCTACCTATGCTTTGAATCACTACGGGGACTATACAGCTATTGCTGTCACATCCCTTTGTATTGTCAGCAGTATACCCTCCTTCAGCTATCCACTCACCAATAGCGGATGCCTCCCGCTGCAATCGATTGGCGAATTTGACAGCCACTAGACCTAGCACTACAATGCTTCAATACTTAATGTCTAGATCAGCATCAGAGGCTTTACTGATGCCTAGGGACGTTCCCGCCTCTTACTAATTGTAGCGGACCCCGTTCCATTGGATACATGGAGGTAGGGATAAGAGTGCACCTGTGTTTGCGCAGACACTGTCGTTTCTATTTAACTCTTGTGCACTATAATATATCCTGCGTAACTGACTTGGACTACTGACTAACGGACTGCGAATTTATATAAGTCTTATGGCGATGGGCAGAGGTAGAGAGGTCTGGTTGTGATGCCAACTGGGCTTTGTCTGATGCCTGCACGTAAGCGGCTCAAGATAGATGGTCGCCTTGCACTGCAATGGGTTGACAGTGTGATTCGGCAGCTCCTTGAGTGACAAAGCAGCTCTATTTAGAGGGGCCCTGCTTTCCCCAAACCGGGGAGAGGACTAGAAAAGGTGTCCTAAAAAAAGGCTTAACCCATCACATCCGGAGTTAGTAACCACGGCTGGCTCTGCATCAACTTTAACGTGGTCGAAAACAGAAAAATAATAAATACAATAATAACCATTCTCATAATATACGAAATATGACTTTCGCAGCGTGGAATGTTCGCACCCTACTTGATCGTGAGGCCAACAAGGGCCCGTCTCGAAAAACTGCCCTCGTGTCCCGGGAACTCCTTCGCTACGATGTGGATATCGCTGCCCTCAGTGAGACACATTTGACTGACGAGGGAGAGAGGGTTGAGCATGGGGGAGGATATACTTTCTTCTGGAAAGGTACCCCGTCTTCAGAGCCTAGGAGATCTGGTGTGGGTTTCGCCATCAAAACCCACATCGCTCAAAAGCTGGAGGATTGTCCTGTTCTCGGACCGTGTTACCACGTTGCGTCTCCGCCTGGACGTAGGCAATTACCTGAACATTGTTAGTGTATATGCGCCAACAATGGACAAGGATGATGACATCAAGACCAAGTTCTATGAAGAGGTCACACAAGCCCTCTCTAAGATACCTCCTAGGGAGCAAGTACTATTAATGGGTGATTTTAATGCGAGAGTGGGTCGTGACTTTGAAGCTTGGCCTCGGGTACTGGGGAGACATGGTGTTGGAAACATGAATAGTAATGGACAACTACTTTTGTCGTTATGCGCTCAGTTTGAGTTGACGATCACCAGCACCATGTTCAGACTCCCAGCAAAACATAAGACCACATGGATGCATCCGAGGTCAAAACACTGGCATCTGATTGACTATGTTATTGTCCGACAAAGAGATATTTCTCAAGTGCATGTTACCCGCGTTATGCGAGATGCTAATGCAGTCTGCTCCTCAGATCACCGGCTTGTCGTCACGAAACTAAGGCTCCGCCTCCATCGTCCCCGCAGATCCCAGGGATTAAAACCTAAGCGTATGAACATTGACAAATTACAGAGTCCTGATATTCCTAAGATCTACGCTCAGGAAATAAGTGGATCACTCCATGCGATAGATGATGAGAATGGTGATGCTGTGGCTAACTGGCAAACGCTCTCATCCAATATAGTCGTCGCCGCCTCGCAGGTACTGGGTATCAGATTAAGCAGACACGAGGATTGGTTTGATGACAATGATGAAATTTTGACCAAAGCCATAAGAAAACACCGTTCTCTCCTTCGCCAGCATCGTGACGACCACCAGGAGGAGGAAGTCAAACGTAGTGGAGCAGAACTACGGAAATATGTACGAGAAATAAAAGACAAGTGGTGGCGTGACAAAGCCGAGCGCATGCAGTGGCTTGCTGATACCAAACAGCTGGGTGCTTTTTATGATGAGGTTCGCAAACTTGTTGGTACTACGATCCGTACTAGAGTGCCCCTGAGAAATCAGGATGGCACACAATTGCTTACCAACAAATTAGACGTACTATGCAGGTGGGGAGAGCATTTTAACACCCTGCTCAATGTTGATCGAGCTGCGGACATCGCACACATTAACTCGATGGCATCACTTCCCACGGACAACAGGTTGGACGAGCCACTGACTCTGCGCGAGGTTGTTGTCGCTATTCAACAACAGCAAAATAAGAAAGCGGTGGGCATTGATAGTGTTCCTGGTGAATTGCTCAAGTACGGAGGAGATAAATTGCATGAAACTATCTGGAAGCTATTCGTTCAAATGTGGGATCAGGAGCGAGTACCTGACGACTTTCGAGTCTCACGTATCTGTTCCTTGTACAAAAACAAAGGTGACAGATCCGATTGCAATTCCTACAGAGGCATCTCTTTACTGACTTCTCCGGGAAAAGTTCTTGCTCGAATATTACTAAACCGTCTGCTACCCTTGTCTGAAGGCATACTACCGGAAACTCAGTTTGGCTTCAGATCAAATCGGGGTACATGTGAGGCTATATTCTCTATTCGTCAGCTTCAAGAGAAGAGCCGAGAGCAGGGTCAACCGTTGTATGCATGTTTTGTTGACCTTGAGAAAGCTTTCGATAGCGTACCTCGGAAAGCCTTATGGATAGTGATGGCGAAGCTGGGATGCACGGACAAGTTTATTAGAATAATCCGACTCCTGCATGATGATATGCGATGCTGTGTCAATGTGCAAGGCGAAGATTCTGAGTTCTTTACAGTGAGCTGTGGCGTAAAGCAAGGCTGCGTACTCGCACCGACTCTATTTACCTTGTACTTTGCAGTTGTAGTTAAGGATGCCCTACAAGATTTGTCTGATGGTATTCGTATTCGTTTCCGCACTGATGGTAGTGGAGTCTTCAACTTATCAAGACTAAAAGCTCGCACCAAGGTGTCTCTCGCGACTATTACTGAGCTGATGTATGCGGATGATTTGTGTTTTGTGGCGGAGTCCCCAGAGGGTCTACAAATGCTTATGTCGAGAATAGATGACTCATGTCGCAGGTTTGGCCTTAAAATAAACGTTAAAAAGACTGAAGTAATGGCCCAAACGTTGAATAGTGCTCCAGTTGACATAAAACTCGGCGACGTCTCACTCAAGCAGGTAGACCAGTTCAGGTATCTGGGCAGCACCATTACATCGAAAGGATTGCTTGATAATGAAGTCAACAGTAGAATTGGAGCAGCTGCTGCAGCTTTTGGCAGGCTTCGTTCAAAGGTATTCCGTTCACACGACATAAAGCTCCCTACGAAAGTAGCTGTGTACATGGCGATCGTTTTACCAAACCTCTTGTATGCGTCAGAAACGTGGTGTCTGTACCGCAAACATATTCGTACATTAGATAAATTCCACCTCAAAAGCCTACGCGACATTATGAACATACACTGGTCGGACCGTGTTCGAAACACGGAAGTTCTACGAAAAGCAAATGTTGGTGGAATCGAAGCCTAGCAGACGACCGAGTGACGAAGCGTATTTTTTACTCTGAACTGCAGGATGGCAAGCGCAAACAAGGTGGCCAACTCCTGCGGTACAAAGATGTGCTTAAAAGACACATGAAGCGATGTGATCTCGATCCGTCACAGTGGGAGGCAATGGCAGCGGAACGGCCACGATGGAGGCACACCGTACACACCAAGGTGTTTGAGTTTGAGACGAGGCGGAGAAATGAGCTCGATGCTAAACGAGACGAGCTCAAGGCCCGACCACCCGCGGCCATAGATTATAATTATATTGGAGGGGTGCTGACTTGTAGCGTGTGTAATCGTACATGCGCTTCAAAAATAGATTATGTCAGTCACCTGAGGGCACACCAGCGAAGCTCTCAATAGTAGCAGTAGTAAGTCGCTGTGGCCGAATACGGTCAGGAGAGAGTAGTAGTTAATTGCTGAATACCCATCAATTAACAGAGTGTCAAAAGACATTATTACCAGATATTATTTTATTTATCCATAACGCCTTATCCCGAAGGGGTGGCAGAGGCATATTATATGCCCACTTTTTACCGTGTGTATTCCTGTCCCACGTAATAGGTGGTGAGCCCATTGCTGTGAAATAGACAGATGCAGGTTGTGACCTGCTGTTAATTTTTTCAAGCCGCTCATAATGTCTTCAACCAGGCTTAACGATTATCATTTTAGTGGCAACCGGAACCAACGGCTTAAAGAAAGGACCCAGGCATAGTGAAAGTTGCGTAACTCAGTGATCGTTTACAGAACACTAAGACCGCGGGGCCACGAGCGTTTCAACCAGATATTAATTTATTTTTTAGAGTAAATTTTAGTTTTATAATGTCATTGTCCGATCTATCTGGGGATGATATATCTTTATCAAGCGACGAAGAAGGTCTGGTGCCGACTTGCGTGTTTCGACAGCGAATGCATCCTATTAGTTATTAAAATGACCAAGAGTTTAAAGACCGGTACAGGATATCAAAACTGTGTTCCACGACCTGATGGGATTTTTGAGACATTTGGAACCTATGACTCATCGGAATCACGCCATCAGCGCCGAGGAGCAAGTTCTGTTGGCCATAAGTTTCTATGCCTCTGGAGGATTCTAAATATTCATGTAGGTCACAAAGTAACACTTATGAACGTCAAGATTACTGCTTCTACATTTACATTTTCTGCCAGATTCGCAAAGCAATAGGTAGAGTCAGAGGAAGAACCTGGCAATAAAACTCATGGCCACTCTTTTCTAACCGCCATTTGACACAGTTTGATTAACATGATATTTGACCAATTATACAGTAAAGATTTTATACAAAAAAAAACAAAATAAATGTTGTGTTCATTAAAATTACACTTACATAGTTCCTTTGAATTTATGTGAGAACAGTCGACTAAACTTAGTTTGCCTTAAAATTAAATAATATTATTTGTAACAATTGCTATAACAGCTATGAGCTGACCAGTCCCAACAGACGGCACCCGTTCACGGGTATGACGCATATATCAGCCATCACCCTATTCAACCAGATTGTAGGGAACAAGGCGACCCGATACATACGCCACCACTGCCAGGACACTTAGGCGAGCATGACATACCCAAAACTACACAGCAACTATCATGTCAATTTCAAAATTATAAATAAGTCTACATAGTGCTCACACAATAACAAAGTCAAATTACATATAATTATGTATATTAGTTATTACCGGGACTAAACGCAGCCATACCTTTAGTTGCCTGGCGTTTCAAATTATTTATACTGGAGAATGTAAATAAAAATAATGTAAAAAAAAATACAACATATATATGCAGATTCAAGACAAGTAGATAATATAACACAAGATTCATTCGAATCCTAAATAGCTCGAGTGAAGAGCAAGCAACTCATTTCCATTTAATTTTATCATTCAAATAATCATTAATTGTGTAATAAGCCCTTTTCAAGAGGTGCGTCTTAATTTCCGCCTTAAATTTATGTAACGGCTGGTTCATAATGTCTAAAGCAATTTTATTATATAGGCGTTCGCCAATTCCTGCAAAAGAGTCGTGAACCTTTTGTAAACGATGATGCGTTCCAATTAATTTATACTTATTTCTAGTATTTATCGAATGTATGTCACTGTGTCTATTGTATAAATGTATGTTCTGTTTAACTAACATGATATTTGCAAATATATACTGTGATGCAACCGTTAAAATGCCAATTTCTTTAAATTTCTCTCTAAGAGACACTCTAGCACTCAATTTTTCTTTTGGAGTACAAAAATTACTTGTAGATCAGCTGCTTTACCCCACAGCAAAATGCCGTAAGACATGACACTATGAAAATAACTAAAGTATACTAGCCTGGCAGTTTCTACATCAGTGAGCTGCCTGACTTTACTAACGGCAAAGGCTGCCGAGCTGAGTTTACCTGCAAGACACGTTATTTGGGCGTTCCACTGCAGTTTGCTATCTAAAGTGATCCCCAAAAATACAGTTGATTCTACAATATTCAGGGTATCACCGTTCAATGTTATATTTGTACCGCAATTCCTGACATTAGGCATGCTAAATCTGATACATTTTGTCTTCTTAGCGTTTAGTAGCAAATTATTGGTCGTTAACCAATCTACAACTTGGGCAAGTGAACTATTAACGCCGTTAAAATCAGTAAGCGTACGGTCTACTTTAAATATAAGTGACGTATCATCAGCAAATAGAACAATGTCGCACAAGTTCTGTATATAGAATGGCAGATCGTTAATATAAATTAAAAATAGAAACGGACCTAGAATTGATCCCTGCGGTACGCCCATAGCTACAGAAGCTCCAGAGGAGCGAATTTCATTAACATCAACATGTTGTATCCGATCATTTAAGTAGGAGGCAACAAGATCCAGTGCAGAGTCTTTGATACCATAATAAAAGGGTTTTCGCAATAGTGTTTTATGTTCAACGCAATCAAATGCTTTGGAGAGATCGCAGAATACACCAATAGCATCTTGTCTATTCTCCCAGGCGTCATATATATGATTCAGAAGTGTCACACCTGCTTGAATGGTAGAACGACGCCTTGTGAACCCATACTGCTCTTTATGTAGTAGCATATTTGAATTAAAATGAGCTTGTAGTTGTTGCAATATAATTTTTTCAAAAATTTTGCTAATGGCAGGTAATATTGAAATAGGTCTGAAATTACCAGGGTCGGTTTTCGATCCAGACTTAAATAGAGGTATTACCTTACTGTGTTTCATTAAATCCGGAAACACTCCTTTATCGATACATTTATTAAATATTTCAGCTAGATGTGGAGATAATAGACTGTATCAATTTCACAGAAATACCCCACAAGTCAGCTGTCTTTTTTGAGTTAAGCGACTTGAATACTTTAATGATATCGTTGGGGTTAACACATTTAAAGCTAAATAAGACATTGCACTGATCTACGCTGCCCCCAAGTATGCGTTGAGCTTTGATTGGACAAGAATTTAAGGAGCTAGTTGTTTTCGCGGGTATGTCTATAAAATAGTTGTTAAAAGTTTGTGCTACATCTAATTTATTATTAATCACCTTGTTATTTATAATTAACTCAAAGTTATGATCACGGGGTAGTAATCGACCGGTTTCAGTATTGATTACATTCCAAGTCATTTTTACCTTATTTTTTGAATCTTTAATCTTATTACAGATATGTAACGACTTGGCAGCAGCACAGGTCTTTTTGAAGGTCTTGGAATATTTTTTTACATATTGAATAAAAGCAGGATCAAAATTAAATTGCTTCATACCATATAGTTCGTACAACTTAGCCCTACTTTTGTAAATACCTGTTTGCAGGATTTTGTTTTTATAAAATGTTTTTGATTTGAATATATTGTTGTACTCAGCTTTAATTGTATTAAATAAGGAGTTATATAAGCCGTTTGGATCTTCCTGATTAAAATAAATATTAGTGACTTTTGATGAAACATTAACATTAAATTGTTTAAGTCGATATGCACTCATTGGCCTACATACAATTTTATTTCCTTCGGAAGTGACATTAATAGGAAACGCTGCTTTTTGACCAAGATGATCTGATGGAAATTTACTTATTATCTCCCTTGTTGTTGTTGCACAGTTGCAGAATATATTATCTATACATTTTCTAGAATGTAAGGTGATTCTAGTTGGCTCACAAAATAAATTTTGTAAGCCAAAAGACTTAAACAAATTTTAAAATCTGATACATTTCGAAGACTGCACAAGTATGTCAACATTAAAATCCCCACACAACACAACATGTTTTCTACTAGTAAACAAAAGCTTCAATACATTTTCCATTACAGTTTCTAATAAATTATAATCCCTTTTTGGAGGACTATAGACACAGAGGACAATGAGTTGCTCAAGCTCAACACAGGAAAATTCAGCAGTACGCTCAATAGAAAGGGCCACAATATCTTTACGTTCTTTACATTTTAAATTATTAGATACAAATATAAGAGAGCCCCCACGAATGGCTTTCTTACTTGAGAACGCACTGCTAAGTGAATAAAATTCATTGTTGAACAATAGTTCATGACTTTTTAACCCATGTTCTGTAATACAAAAAATGTGAACATTGGGTTCCTTTATATAAAGTTCTATTTGTAGTAGTTTTTCAGATATGCCTTCAATATTTTGGTGAACTAAGTTTAAACTACTAGAAGTATTGTTAATATACTCAAAATTATTACAACCAATATTATTATCAGTGTCTTTAAAAAAAGTAGACCGAATGGGCTCAAAAGACCTGTAACCATGGCCAGATTTTTTACCTGTTGTCTTACAAACTAGTTTTTTGAGATAATATCCCAAGTTAATAAGTCATTATTACTAAGCTCAAAAGGAGCTGGTTTATAAGCCAATAATTTGGCTTTATTCAATAAAAAATTTGATAACAAAACAGCTATCTGACGTCGTAAAAAATTTGATAGTAAATAACTATCTATTGTCAAAAGGTAATTATTCTGTAATAAAAGATTACAGTCAAATAATTCTATATTTCTACAATATGTGTCAAGGTATGTAATTTTCTATTCATATATAGTATCTAATGTTGTTTTCAGTTTGTGTAAAAGATTTGCTATATGGCAGTGTTGACAGTATAACCTGTTTAACTTGCAAGTTTGATAACTGTTCGTAAAAATTAATGATAGTTTTAGTGTTTACATTATCTCTTCTGCCAATAAGTATCACTATTGTTGTTTGTGGGCAATGTGTACTGGTTAATACCTTATTAATTATAACAGCATACCGTATAATTATGATCCACTATTCCTAAGAGCTCCCCCTTTTCTCTCTCACCGTATAATTTTTTCGTGACATAATTATTTAAACTTTAAATGAATTTATTTATTTTTTGTATCTACTCGGACGGAGGAGGCTGTAGGAGTTGCGTCAAAATATCGTATGACGGACTAATGAAACATGAGTGTTTGGCAGGAGAGAATGGCGTCAGGGTGTCTATCTTTGATTCGACAGTTAAAAATTGCTTCGGAGAGAATTTTGTCGCCATCATGAGATCTGTTGCCATTCATTTTCAACCAAAAACACCTCTTATATGCATTAAAATTTGAGACACCCACATTTTAATGCAAAAATTAAAAAAGAAGACAAAACTAGAGACATGGCTGTATGGGCTAGATCCCTTTGCCTTCCCGTAACAGGGAAAAATTTAAAACAAAACATGAATAATTTTCCGATAGATAGCATTTCAGAAACCCAAAGTTGTGTGACAGATTGTTAATTGTGACAATCTGATAACTAATTTAATATTTGACATGCGTTTCAGAAACCGGCTGTAGTCTTTAGTCTGCTTGTGACCACGGCTGGTGCAACCCAGTCAAAACGTCAAGCTAATTCAAGGTAAATAAGCATGATTTAACGCAATCATGCTTATTTACCTTAAATTTGCTGTTTTCTATACTGATTTCAATGGTCAATAGTTTTCAAGCTATACATACATCATACATACTTACTTTCTTCACATAATAAATAAAGGATTTATTATTACGATGACAAAAGGCTTCATTTTTGATACTAGCAACCAGTCGCTATTGTAATTTTTTAAACAAAAACAATAATATAAGGGGTGGCAGAGGCCCACATTTTACCATGTGCGTTCCTGCCCCATGTAATGTATGTGTGTCCCATTATGTAAACGAGAAACTCAAATACCTACATTTTGAATGCTATCCTTTATTTAACAGCAATCGGTTAGGTATTAATATGGTAATAGGTAATTTTATGTTTATTCAACGCGAATGTTAGAAACTATTATTGTATAAACTTTTATTCATAGGTACTTGATTGCGCTTGTTGGCCATTTACATTTCATTGGCTGAATTAGGTTGAGAATTTACGAGCGGCTCTGTTCTGGTCATTTTAATATCGATTATAGTATAAAATAATCATTTCACATTACATTTTATCATTCACTGCTAACTACATGCACGTGTATTTTCACATTACTTATACCTGATATAAATTACTACAAATGTTGTTTCACGTAGCCTGCTAACCACAAAAAAAAACAACAAAACTTAGTTAGGTATATTTTGTGAAATGTGTTTGTAGTGATATGACTCAACATTTTCAGTCTTGTTCATTTTCTGCTTGTTTGAGTAAACTGTAGGTACTATAGTAGATCTGGAATCCATCGATCTTACCCAGTGTGCAACGTTCCAGACTTCTAAGGCAAATTGAAATTTAATATCAATCTAAAAATGTGTTCCAATTTGTATAAGTTACATGTGATTATATATTTTCTGTGGTTAAGTCTTAGTACATCTAGTTATGCAGTACTTTTCACAGCAATATCAGAACTAGAATATTTGTTATGCTCACATAAAAGAGTGATAGATGGCTTGAAGTATTATGTCAGTATACAAGAGAAAAATCTTGGTTTATTAAAAGGGTAATCATTACTTTTTTTATATACACTATACTTATTTATATGCACTGCGTTTAAGAAAACGAGTCGGTGGAACTAAATTCGGATAGATACTTCAAAATCCGAAAATAACCATTGATCCTGATCTGTAATAAAAATGATTTAAGCGCTCGTGGCCCCGCAAACTCAGTATTCTTTAAACGATGACTGCGTTACGCAATTTTCGCTATGGCTGGTCCTCGGATGGTTGACCACTTTATGGCATTTACATTTGCAAGCGTTTCCGTGCTTCGGAAGGCAGGTTAAGCCGTTGGGCCCGGTTGCCTGTAACATGTCAGTCGCTAAGCTAATTAAAAATTCAACAGTTTTCATAATTCTTTCAGTTTGTAGAATTAGCAATTATACTATATAATGATTGTTTCTTATTTTAGCTATTTAGATATTTTTACTGCAGAGCACAAAAAAGCCATGGAGGACACTTCTAGTTACTTACATAATCCTGTTAATAATTTTATTCTTATAAAAAGACTGATGTCGGACTTGGAATACTTATCATCAATCATTCATAAAACAGGAGCAGGTAAATCATACTTTTTTACCGTTAAGGTTTTGGAAGAGATCTGTAGGTGACCTATATTTTATACCAGCTCGTGGCATACCCCGCACCTCGTGGCACTCATTTAATGTAATAATGTAAGTGAATTTGTCCGAATTGATGACATTTATGATTACTGCTCCTAACTTATGAGTAATAGTGTGATGATGGACAAACGAGCTATCAAAAAGTTTTTTCAATTCGAACTAAATGGGACTAATCCCACCCGCATTCACATTACTGTGACTCCTGTAAACCAGGATTTACAGCAATGACCAAAACACTAGAAAAGTTACACCGAGCTCGATCTCGGTGAAGTCCCAGGACAAGTTAGCATGTCTTGGAACCCGCAACGAAATTAATCTGAAGATAATGTGAGGAAGTAGGAAAAGAACGTAATGCCTCTTCCCTCCGTTGAAAAGTGGGAGACCTGGAAAGCAACTAGGTGTAAATCCTATAGAAATAGTGAAGCACCACGGTAATAGTAGATATAGTATGGGTCCTATGTGAGCTATGTTTGATTTCAGTAATATGTATGGCAGAAACGTTTAAAAGCACGAAAATTCACCCTCGATGCGACGAGATCCGCATAGTAAACTACTCCCGATGTTACGTGTAAACAATTAAGCATATTATACATACATACATACATACATATAGTCACGCCTGTCTCCCATCGGGGTAGGCAGAGACTATGGCTTTCCACTTGCTACGATCCTGACATACAACTTTCGAGGTCGCCCCTTACCAGTTTGCCCATTCACTCTCTTCTGATAAATCTGTTTCGTTAGTCTACTTTCATCCATCCTCTCCACGTGTCCGAACCATATAAGCATACCTTTTTCTATCTTCTTTCTGCTAGAATACAGTTTTTATGTGCTCAACGAATGTAAACTTTGTCTCTAAAATCTGCTGAAATGTTTTGTTTGGAGCAAAAAATAACCTGTTTCGTACTCCCCACTCCGCAACGACGAGCAAGCACGTGTGGGCCAAGCTCTCGAGTCCCGCACGAGTATTTGACTGAACGAGTAACATACCGTCATCGGCGTAAAATACTAAATTCCACAAGTGTAGACCTAGCACAGATCCCTGAGGACAGCCTATTGTTAACATTTCAATGACCTAGTTTTAAAGTTGTTGTACCTTGTGAAAAATATGAATAAATAAGAGAGTAAATATTTTTATAACAACCGCGAGACTTTAATTTCATTAATAACATTGGCCACCAAGCATTATCGAAAGCCCCGGAAAAATCTAGGAAAATGGCCAGCACATATTGACAAACCGATGAAGTGACAGTTTTTCGCACTGATATCGCTGCGTCAATAGTAGATTTTTCTACTGTAAATCCAAATTGATTTTCGTGAAATTTAATACCGCCCGGCAGGAGCTTTCCCAAGGAGGGCAATAATGTGATCGGTCGGTACGACTTAGGGTCATCTGGCGGCTTGTCGCCCTTTTTAGGAATAATCCGAATATAGCCACATCGCCAAATACGAGGGAACACTCCCTCGTTAATACATCGCTTAAAAACATTTAATATTACTTCACCCGACAGCTTGCAAGCCTCCTTTATCATTCTGTTAGATATTTTATCATCACCCAACGCCTTACCTATGGACAACGACCTAACAATTTCGAGAAACTCATCAGAAGTAGGTAGGTCTGACTGAGGTGAGAATGGTGGCTCAAGAGCCCACTGTCTGATCTGTCTGTGATAATCACTATCGTTCTCCGAGCAGTCATCCGGTATAAGAGAATCCAAAAGGTAATCCGCGGTTTCCTTCAGGCCTATAGTATGCAATTTGAACTATTAATTCTTGAGATTAATGCGTTCAACCAAACATACAAACTTTTCAGCTTTATATTATTAGTATCGATGTACGAGAGAAGAGCTTAACTTTCATATTCAAAACTAATATTTCAAAGCCCATTTTTCATGTTTTTATTATTTCACTTTCTTGTATGTCTATATGAGTAGAATTTTATAATAAATTTTATACTGACTTCCCGATGAGATAGATATTTAAAATTAGGACCATAGCCCAAAAGTACAATACATAGACGTGTGAAAAAAGAAAAACGAAAAGGAGGACAACACAAGAAGAAATGTATTTAATACTTTTTAGTGTATATTATATATTTTTTTAATTTAATAATTATTTTGGTTTAGTCCTGAGGAAACGTTTGACAATATTTTCAGGTAGTATACTGTCGAAAGACAATTATTTTGTCTATCCGGTTGAGGCTGATATAGTAGGAGCGGCCCTAGGAATAGTGCGATTACAAAAAACTTACCATTTAGATATCAACGATCTTGCTGATGGTAACCTGAATAATATTACTTTTGTGTAAGTACTTTATTGGTAACATTTTTGAGTTTAGAAACACAGGCATTACAGCCATAGATTCACATGATTCCTATTGCCCAAACGTTACGAAGATCTATATAGCTGTGTTAGTAGTAGTAGTAGCAGCTAGTATAAGTCCTGTGAGTGACTTTATATACTCCATTTAATAAATGTTTCAGGGTAGATCTGTAAAATGTAGAAACTCCTTTTCATAATTCTGCATATTACCTGTAAGATTTTGAAAAGAATTTATAAAAAAAATCATTTACTATCGACTATTAACTTCACCCTGACATATCTTAATGACTGACATCAACATTTGAGAAATTTTAGTAGTTCTATAAATATTGTGTTACAGCAAAAAAAACTGCTACTGCGCTAAAGACGTAATGACACCTTAAGTACCTTTGATTTTTATAATGCCTTTGACCTTTGACCCTGGCGATATTTGCTCCTTGTTTGCGGTCAAGACCACCTTGGGATTGCGTCTCCTAGCAACTACAACCACTTATAACAAGACTTTATGCTAATTCTGTTTTAATAATTTATTTTATGTTATGCTATTAACAGTTCACCAATGACGGCTAGTGACTGCTACGAGCTGAGTCAAGCATTGATGATAAAAGGTCAAAACTTCGAGTATGGTCGTGAATGGATGTTGAAAGCTCGTCAAAAATATAATGAAGAAAACGTCTCATATCCATTCACCAAAGCAGATATATTAAAGCATATAAGCATTGCAAATATAATGTTAGGTACAGATCAGATTGTTTAAAAATTTCTATCAATTGACTAGACTGAAATTTCGAAACAATCTGTTATGTATAATAGTTCTGTAATACATTCCTAACCTAAAACAATTGTTTTAGGTTAGGAATGTATTACAGATTTTTTTTCGAAACCGAACACACGCTTTAAAATACAACTTAAAACTCTTGAGAGTGCAGAGCAAGGCACGCACTAGCCTCAAGCTTTTCTTGAGCAATTAGTACGTAAGGTACCTATAGATTTATATTTTTCTATGGGACCCCACTCATATTCTGAAATGTGCTTTTGTTTAAGATGTGTAGCAAGTTCCACCAAGTGCCATCAATCAACAGTGTAAACAGTCTTTATCTCTCTGTTTTGTGTTCTTATTCTGCTATACGGGTTGTAGTAAATCCAACAAATCAAGGATCATAAAAATCAAAGTGACATTATTCTTTGCATTATGTTATCTAGCGTTAAGCTTTTCTCAGTAAAAAATCTATTATTAAAAAATACTTATTCCAATAGCAATTATTCATGTGAATAGCGCATTGAAACGAAGAGATTTGGACTTTTTAGAATATGAATATATATTTATTTTGGTGTAGAAGACATGAAAAATATATATTAATTTCAATAATAAATACAATTCTGAGAACACTGGAATAATACTTTTTAGGTGATATACCACCGCACTCAACACAGCAACTAATAGAAAGTAAAAATTATTCTGAAAATGAAGAGATCAACAAAAGTATTGCTGAAGAAGTGTTAAAACTATATAATAAGAAATTACAACAGGTACGTAGTCTAAATCAGTAACTTGGAAATCTATACAATAATAAATTTCAAGCTCCCTCAATTTATTCGAAAATCCATCTCAATCAGCAGAAGATACCAAATATACATAGGTAGAATCCTACATAATACCGATTTATTTTACTGTCCCGAACACGGGTAGAATTACAATATAAAAAGTCACAGAATATCTACTTTTGTATACTAGAAATAGACCGTACTTACCTGTATACTATACAGGTAAATACACGAAAGGAAAATGAAAAAGAATTAGCTACTTACCAAGCTCTGTGTCGCGGGGAATTAGTCGTTCCTCCACAAATATCTAACAGGTAATTTTTTTACTATGGTAAGTACTTAATATATATGAAATAATCAAATAATAATACTTAATTCAAACAAAAATTCAATAAAATCAAAGACGTCAAGTTTAAGTATACCTAATTCCATATTTGTGTCGCTGGACGTAGAGGCTTGTTTGCAAACGTTCCTTATGCTTTTACTTAATCATAAAAAAAATATTTAATATTAAAAGATTTTATTCAAATTTAGTGATTATAATCATTTCCTCATTATTTGTAAATATATTTACAGGTTCACATGTCGTTATTTAAATGAAAACCATCCTTATTTAAAAATAGCACCCTTTAAAATAGAAATGATATATCTGGACCCTGACCTGGTTTTATTTCACGAGGTGATGAGTGAAAGCGAAGTTGAAGCTATTAAGAAACAATCCAGACCAATGGTACTTTTCTGCACACTTAATAAAATAACTACCAATATTTTTTAATCTATTTAGGAACTACAACTCTAATTTAGTCTAAACTACATTTAATTCGATTATAATATCTTTAGTCTGAAGTTCTGAAAGGTGTCAGCAAAGCAAACGATGTCTTACTTTTGTTCACAGTCTTGAGGGTCCTGACTGTCCTGAGAATTGATTAAATTCACTTTTATGTCAGCCTGTCTGTCTGTGTGTCTATCTGTATTTGTTTATTAATTACATCATAAATAATGGGTTAAGTAAAAATATTGTAGACGAAATTGAAATTAAAAGTGAAAATAAAAAATAGCTGACAACAAAAAGGCTTTTCAAAATTGTGCTAATCTAATATGTTTCTAATGTTGCTGATAAAATCTGTTCAGAGGTGATTTTATGTGTTGTTCAGTAGGGAAATACTATGCCTAATAAACTGAATATTTGCTTCAGTAATACTGCAATGAAATAGAGCAAGAGAGAAGAAGAGAGTCTTGCTCTTTTCGTGGTATTTTAAATTAAGAAACAGCTGTAAGAATGTAACACTAAGAACTACGTACCCAAGTGACCTCACCTGCTAGCGATGTACCTGCTGAAAAACGGACTAGGCAACGACGCATGCATTAGGGGATCAGACTGCATGACTGCTCTAACGATGCTGAACATAAAAAAGCTTAAGGATTCTACGCGGGAAAATTGACAAGTGCGGATGCTTGCTGTATATTATTTTCTAAAACTAATGCATATATCTTGTTTTATGTGCGGAAGTGGTGGTACCCTGGACATAAAATTTGTGTTAACGTGCTATAGTGAAAGACAGTGATATACGAGAATGCGATTTTCTTTCTTGCCGTGTGAGATCCACTGAAAACCTTAGTATTATACCATTAACAACCACTATTATACTGGGGTGAGACCTGACCTTGACTTAAGACTAGACTTGACTAAGACGTAGAGGACGGTAAAATTTTAGATAATAAGACAGAAGATTGAAGAAATGTGATTTAAGATTTGGCTAAAAGTCTTAGTAACCGGGACATTAAATAATGACAAAAAAAATAGCTTAAACGTAGCTATTTGTAGCAATCACTAAAAGCCGACACCAGACTCCAAATTCAGGGTTGGGTTTGGAAGCACTGCTAGGATTAAAAACTAAATTAAAAACAGCTTTATAGAATCATAGATTTTTAACTTTAAATTTCATGTGAATCAGCTTGTACGTGCCTTCATTAACGACCCAAAAACTGGATACCTCACCGTGACACAGAAGCGTGTTGGGAAAGTGGCCTGGTTGTCAGACATAAAATCTGACGTCATTACACGAATCACTCGACGAGTGTCTTATATGACTGGTTTGAATATGGAACTCACTGATAAAAGTCAAATTGTAAACTATGGGATTGGAGGGCAGTATGAGCCGCACTATGATTTTGCAACGGTAAGACAAAAAGATTGTTTAATCTTATGAAAAATCTTTGTTCAATATAATATTTGTAGTATTTGTCACATCACTAAACCTTTATGGTGGCATCGGCTGTTAATGCTATTTTATGTTTATAAAAATAAATGGATGCCAAACTAATCAAATGAGGGAACAAGTTACAATTTTTATTGTGTAATTACATGTTAAACAACATCACTTGCGCTAGGAAACAACTAGAATGTTAGTATTATAAATCTTGCTGATAGTCCTTGCAAGGCCTAGCTACTTATGCTGATATTCGCAACAACCCTGATTTTGTAATAATAATTTGTTGATATTAACTTAATAATCTTCACGCCGAATTCCTGACGGGGTAGTTAGAGAGGTCAGTTCGCCAAGCATCGCGATCCATGCATACTTCTTTCGCTTCCTGTAGATTCATTAATCGCTTCATACATGCACGTCTGGGTATCCGAGTACTTTGACTTTTCCATTTTTGAGCAATCTTCTCACGTGGTCTTCATATGTAAGTCTCGGCCTACCCTGATTCCTTTTGCCCTCTACTTTCGAACAATAATATTCTATGTCAGTCGTTCCTCACTCATTCGTTGAACGTGTCAAAACCAACGAAGTACGCCCTTTTTAAGCTTAACACTGACACTTTCATTCAAACCTGCCATATTGCGTATCACTTCGTTACGTATCCGGTTGGCCAAGGTTACGCCGCACAATATTCGAAGTGATTGCATCTCCACAGCATACAACTTAATTTCATGCATCTTCAGACATACCCAGGTTTCGCTGCCGAAAAGCAACGTTGGCAGTAGGACTGCGTTATGAATCGCGAGTCATACTTTTTACGATGCTTTGTAGCTTTGCTAATTGGGAAAAAGCACCGTGAACTTTGCTTCCGGCATTTAAGACCCTTACTCCCACACTCCTCTTTCATATTAGTGACTAATGTGAAGGTCGGCTTCTGATGAGGCCATAAGCACTGCATCATCAGCGTACAACAGACAATTTACTGTTAAGTCACCCAAATTTACACCCATATCTTTCAACTTCTACAGGCAACTGTCCAGATACACTATGAACAGCCAGACAGACAGGACACAACCCTGTTTGACACCTGTACAGACGTGAGGTGTCACATCCCCCCCTACTCGCACGCAAGCCTACTACTAAAGCGACTGTATTGCCCGCAGTAGCGAGCAAAATCATCCACACCATATCCGGGCAGCAAGTCCCACAGAGTTTCTCTCACAACTATACCAAATGATTTCTTCAGATCCACAAAAGCTTAGAAAACCTTCTGGCTTACAGCCAGAAATTTCTCCGCGATAACGCGGGTAGACAACACTGAATCCGCATTGAGCCCCCCCATAAACACCTTTCAGACTATTCTGATTTTTGATTTTATCTCCTCAAAAAAATACCTTATATAATATCTATACATATGTAACTTGAAATTTTTGCTACAGAAAAAAGAGAACTTAAATTTTGCCAGTGCTAACCGAATTGCCACCGTCTTATTTTATGTAAGTACATATAACGAAGACTTTCCTTGCATACTATCTTAGTTATAAAAATCATCCTAGTTATAAGAATAAGCCTACGTCCACAACTGAACTGGCTTGAAATTGAAATTGTACCCGCCACAATTCAAGCATCGACTATCGAGTGAGCAGCGGATAGAGCCTTTGGTTATGACCTGTAATAAATAAAAGAAAGTTGTCACGTCAGAGACTTTTGAAGTTTTTACTACTGGTTGACGAAGTTTCTTTTTGGAACGAAGTTCCTTACGGCAGGCTTGGAGGAGATAGGGATTTTGATGCGCGACCGAACTGAAAAAAATGTGATAGTAAAACCGTAAGAAAAAGTCCGTGGAATAAAACCGTTAAATGAGACGTGCGCAGGCGCGACAGTCGTTTGTTTTGCAAATTGTGTCGATTCTACATTAGCCGAAGGAACTTCGTTCCTACCTGGTGTCCCACGACACCACATCTTTTTTATCTTTTTTTATATACCACTGAAGAGGCAGACAAGCATACGGCTCATTTATAAAACAGTGCGAAAGGGTGTTTCAGACCCCATAATGACGGTTAGGTAAGGATGCGATGATTAGATAACTATCAATGTAGAAACAAATGGTGTCCCGCAAAATTAAACTCCAAACCAAACCGCAAAACCAAAATCATTTCTTTTATGAGTATAATTTATTTATACATTGTTAAACATCTCTGCAGTCTTGCCACGATTTATAATGAATTTTCTTAAAACTAAATTGTGTAATTACTATGGCTGGCATCACCGGTTAGATATAAAATAAAATATATTATAGTAACTTGTAAATCTATTTTATTAAAACATAATATATTGATTTAAATATCTACTAATACAAAAATTATATCTTTCATTGTGCAGCTGACAGACGTTGCACAGGGAGGTGCTACAGTTTTCATTGACTTAGGTGTAAGATTGCTTCCACGAAAGGGGACAGCTGTTTTTTGGTACAACTTGCACCCTTCAGGACAATGTAACCTTGCTATGAAACACGCATCCTGCCCTGTTATACAAGGTGACAAATGGGGTTCGTATCTAATTCAGTGTATCAATAATTAAATTAATATCTATTGTGGGAATGCTTGTTGCATATGTATAGTTACCTCAATAAGTATTCGACTCAATTCTATTCTAAGTATTCTCATCATCATCATCATCCGAGCGTCTGTCCCAGTTGCGTCTCGCGACGCCCGGGGTCCGCTTTCCTACATTTTCTCCTCCACTTCACACGGCCGTCGGCAACCCCTGTAGTGAGACCATTGGCACGCATGTCGTCCGTTACGACGTCAAGCCAGCACTTCTTAAGTCTCCCCCTCTCACCGGGACCTGGCGGGGCTGACATGGCCAGACATTTGTTTCCCACGTAACGAAGGCGACACTCTTGCAACTTGTCTGCAATGTCACGGACAGAGTTCCTCACGCGGTCGAACCGCGTGATTCCACACATCCACCGCACCATCTTCATTTTCGTGACAAGCAGATTCTGCTTGTGTCACTCCAGTAGTGGCCACGCCTCAATGCCATGTAAAAAAACAGGTCTGATGATGGTTTTGTAGACCTGTCCCTTTAACCGGATCGACATTTTTGGGTCACAAATGAAACCGGTCATCTCCCGCCTTTTGGCCCACGCGGCAGCAATACGTGACATGACATCTCAATCGATGTCACTCGACGTGTGAAATACAGATCCCAGATATTTAACCTGGTTCGTGCGCTCGACCAAATCACCACCTATGCGGACGGATGTGGGATCTGTAGTATTTTCTAAGTATTCTATTTATGCAATATTGATTTTCATATTTGTGCAAAAGATGGGGTGAGCTGCAACATCTCACAGACCCAAGGTGTTAACTGGCTGATAATGAAGCTGTTCGCCTTTCAACCACTAAACTTGTGAACCTGCGTCAGAGTCTCACTCATTCATATCAGCGTTCTTGCATTAGTATTGGAGGCAGGTCCAATACTGATGCAAGGACGCAATACGAAAGTTTGCCACGACAAGAAAAGAGTTCATGCAACGAATGCGGTTCATTCATTAAGCTCATTTAGTTGAGTAGTGCGAATTAATAGAATATTAACCTAAACTATCACTTCCCTATCCTTATTTAAAGTATGTTTGTTCTTATGTTGTTGTTCTTGCTGTGTAGTCATGTTTTTCTTTTCTTCACGTAGTTATGTATTGATATAATTTTCAAAGAATATTAGATTTAGCTAAAGATTTCACCTCTGAATAACATTTTATTTCTACGGAAAATGAAACTTTAGTCAGACTTTGCACGGGTTTAGCCACAGACTGAGTCTGTGTTTTCTCTTTATCTTAAGTAGTGTATTCCCAGTTGCTGCGAAACCCTACCTAGATTTGGAGTCTAGGGATCACTTTTATTTGTCTGTTAGGAGCAGCTATCTTATGGCTTTTAATTTTTGATATTAATGTGAGCGATTTTCGGTTTGAACTCCCAACAATACCAGCGTAGTTACCTCGTCTGTTAGTCAGCAGGTGCACCGCTAGCAGGAGAACTCATTAAGGCCCCGGATAAAGCCTCTTCAATAAAATACCCAGGTATTCTGACGGATCAACACCTATCTTGGGATCCCCATCTAGAAACTGTTGCTAATAGGATGAGAAAATTGATGTGGATATTTTTTAGAAGACCAAGAAAAATAGCGTCATTTAATTAAAAAAAAATACTGTATACGGCTTTAGCGCAGTCAGTCTTAACCTATTGCATATCTATCTGGGGAGGTGCGACAAAAGTAAAATTCTTGGTTGTTGAAAAATCCCAAAGAGCCCTCCTAAACATGGGCGTACCCAGGTTCTGGGCCAGGGGGGGGGGAGGGGGCAAATCCGTTTTTTCTAAGAGCATAAAGCGCTCGTAGCCCCGATAACTCAGTGTTCTGTAAACGATCACTGCGGTTAGCAACTGTCTCTATTGCTGGTAACGGATGGGTGACCGCTTTGTGGTAATTCCGTTTACTAGCCTTTCCGTGCTTCAGAAGGTACGTTAAGCCGTTGATCCCGGTTGCCAGTAACATGGCAGTCGTTGGCCAAGTTGAAGGTCTTATTTAAAAAAATTAACAGCTGGCAGTCACAACCTGTGTCTATTTAAACACTGCGGAGAAAAATACTTACTGTAAAATGTGGGCATATAATATGCCTCCGCCACTGCGTTGGGGATAAAGGCGTGACTGATGAGCCTAAAATTACCTGTTTTAATTTATAGTTAGGTTCAAACCTACTATGTAATATACAAATAAATAAAATTGAAAATTGAAGTGTCTGTTTGTAATTCTAAAGTAACAACTTAATGAAAGTAGGTATATACAATACTTAAACAAAAAACTTTTATATTTTTTCTGTCTATTTGTTCCGGCTCTTTCGAATCTGAGACGGCTCCTCCGATTTTAACGAGACTTTCACTAATAGGTGGATGTTATAAGGAGTAACTTAGACTACATTTTATCTACTTTACTATTATTTGCATAAATTAAAACAGGTAATTGTTTTGTATAATTTATTTTATAATTAGCTATTTTTGAAGTACGCCAGGCTTCCCGCTGTCCTTACAGAAACAGGCTCAAAACGACGCCTTGACGCGAGAAATTCACGCACGCCTCATGATTCATCAAGCGTAATAACTCCCAAAACGGCCAAAACAACCTCTAAGCAAGCGGGATAACACCAAACCATTAGGCGAGGCCACGGTGGTAGCCGAGTCTGCCACAAAATCTAGGAGTTAGCCGGGGCGCCAGGTGCCCCCCTGCCCCCCATGGGGGTACGCCCATGCTCCTAAAGATAGCACATTTCAAGCCTCGCCTCTATTCCACAAATAACTTTTATTCAGATTGCAAACTATTAACAGTTAGAAAGTTGTACACACTTAGTGTTAATATACGAAAACATAAAACGTTAGTTCCTTGTCCCTTCCTTGTCCCTTCGACTGAAACGCAGAAAACACGTTGTTGCACACACCGGTCCTGTTAAGACATCTTTTGCAAGGCGTCAGTATGCCAGAAGACAAGCGACACATTTGTACAACCTAATAAATAAAAAAAATGAAATTTACTTGTTGACAACATATGAATGTAAAAAGAAAGTTACCGAGTGGGGTTGAATTATGAGGAAACAGAAGAATTATTTGTATATTTGACTTAATATTTAATATTTTATTTTATCACACACACACACACACACACACACACACACACACACACACACACACACACACACACACACACACACACACACACACACACACACACACACTCTACACACACACACACACACACACTCTACACACACACACACACACACACACACACACACACACACTAACACTACAAAATAATAGTTATTATTGTACTAAGATTGAGGTGTAATTATAATTATCTGGTACGGCATATTATAGTTACAGATGTTATTTACTTACATACATTTCGTATGCCCACGTTTCACCATGTGTATTCCTGTCCCACGTAATAGGTGGTGAGCCCATTGCCATGTGGAAAATAGACAGACGCAGATTGTGGCTACCTGCTGTTGAAAATTTTCATATCGCCCATAAGGCCTTCAACTTGGCTTAACGACTCCCATATTACTGGCAACCGGGACCAACGGCTTAACGTGCTTTCTGAAGCACGGAAACGCTCGCAAATGTAAATGCCACAAAATAGTCACCCATCCGAGGACCAGCCATAGTGAAAGTTGCGTAACTCAGTGATCGTTTACAGAAAACGGGGGTTCCGCGAGTCCGCGGGGCCACGAGCGCTTCATGTAGTTTTGTCTAAACAACAAACGAAACCTAATGAGGATTATTTATCGTAATTTGAATTTGACTTTTTATTACAGTTTGCAGTAAGTTTATCCATCAAGAACCTCAGCAATTTCTCAAACCATGCAACCTGGAGTTTGAAGACGAAGGCTTTATAAGGAAAATTCCTCATCCGGTGCCAAAAAATCACTCAAATTAAGTTGTAACCATGTCGAAAAACGTTTAAAAATATTACATAGTAAATAGACCGTAGTTTTTAATTATTTATTCCTTTGCTTAACTCCATTCAGCTGCCATGCATTGTGATTGTAGTGTAGTAAAAATCGCCTCTGCTCTTCATCAGGCGGGCCCGGGCGGCGCCATTTTGAAGTGCCAAAAAGTGATAATTGTTAATTACTTTTCCTGAACTTAGCGGACACATTCCCACTAATCAAGACAGCATTCCTCTTATTCGAAAATATTTACGTTACGTTTCAAAGTTTTCCAGAAGCATTTGTGTAAACACACACACACACACACACACACACACACACACACACACACACACACACACACACACACACACACACACACACACACACACATAGACGTGAAAATAATAAATAAATACATTTTTTTTTAACGTGTGGAAATCCCCTCGGATGTTAACAAAAAGTTAGAAAATCGTTTCCATCGAATGAATTTATGAAAGGCTAAACGTGCCAAGCGTAGTCAACACTAGATTATTATGTAAAGCCACAGCCGAATACTCTTTATACTGTGGTAAAGCTATATTTTCAGTATAAGATATTCTTTTGTAAAATTATATTTACAAGAAGTTAAAAACAATTTAGAATGAATGCTGTATATTTTACGAAAGGATTTACGTTCAAAGCGTAGCCGACGAAATTCTTAAATTGATTTAAGTAAATTATTAGGGGTAAGGCAGTCTTTTATAAAAATCCGAGATTAAAATTCTAAGTATTACGTAAAAACGCTTTGATACCTGGTGAAAAATGTAAAAACTTCGAGGTAAATTAAATGTTATTCTTTGTTTTTTTTAAAGATTGAGTAGGCACCATTTTAAGAAAAGACTTTGTTTTGTCGGTGTAGCTTTTCGTATTTCTGACCTATCAAAATGACGCTTATGGAAATAATATTTCTATTTGATTTAATAGAAGGTCACCCAATAACGTATAGCTGAAATATTTCATCAGTTTAGAGCATGGCTCTATAACTTAGCGGTCAAATCATCTTCCCGTAAAGGAAGAAAACGCGTGTTTGAATCCTGCTCGACGAGCATGAATTTTTTTCCACATTTTAATCTATTTTTACAAGGTATTCCATTAAAGGATTCAATGTGTCAGAAAAAGCTTTGGCTGACATCATCACACCCTTATTACCTAATTATGTTGCTGCAAAAGTACTTCACGGTCTTTTTCTAAACGGCTACCAATGACAAGTTTCATAAGCTAAAAGGCCTTCATGGGTTTTAGAAGTGAATGCTCTTGCGCCACTTCATCACTGGAAGACATACATAGAAGTGTTGAAATGTACTTATTTTGAGACCAGATTTAGATTTGCCGGTGCACCGAAATCAGTTCACTAACAGAATGCAGTTCGCTACACAGAGAAGAAATTTATTACTTACATATAGTCACATGGTTTTCCTCGAAGGGGTAAGCAGAGGCATTATATACGCTCACATTTCATCAGTTGTTTTGGTCCACGTCATAGGTGGTAAGCCTATGGTCGCGTAGGAACGAACAGAGGTCGGTTGTGGCGTGGTTACTGTTAAAATATTTTAAACCGTCCTTTTACTTGACTTAACGACTATCATGTTCTGGTAGCTAGAGAACCAACCCGAAGCATGAAAATTATCGTTTAAATGTGGCTCAGAATTGACCGGAGTAAGGAATGTTGCTTGCGCGAGTACCTAACACATAACACTGATTCCTTTTTCTGTGATTGACACGCGCAGTTTAATATCTATATCCTACTAATATTATAGACGCGAAAGTTTGTATGAATGAATGTTTGTTACTCTTTCTCGCAAAATCTACTGAATGGATTTTGATGAAACTTTACAATAATATAGCTTACATATTAGAATAACACATACGCTACTTTTTATCCCAGGAAAAAGTTCCTGTGGGAAACGGGATCGGGAAAACGTCACCACGCGTGCGGAGCTGCGGGCGTCAACTAGTGGTAAATATTCTGAAAATAGCTTTAAATAGTTTAAACTGTAAATCATATATCGTGAAAAACGTGGCGATCGTTTTATAGAACACTCAAATGAGTCAGTGAAGCATTTTATTGTTCATTAAATTAATCGTATGAAGTTGATAAATTGTCAAATTTATTGAACAATAGTTTTAACACGCGTACTTACATTGCAAAACTCAACATAATTAAAATTGTTTTACACACCTACAAAGTGCAGTATTTCTAATACAAGAAATTATTGTAGTTGTATATTTCTAACAAACAGGACTTTTCTGGAATTTGGCTTAAATGCGTAGTTCTTGGGCCGGACTTACCCTAGTACTTCGACCTTGGGTCGGTACCGGCTTGGGTCTTTTGTGATAAAGTGCGTAGGTATCTATTAATAATTCCTTGGACGCAGGACTAAGGTAAATACAGTTTACTTTGATAACCTTGGAGTAAAGTCAAGCTCCTACCAGAAATATTGTAAATATTGTAGCTGTGAATTAAAAATAACTAGGTTGTCATCTTGGGTGTTCCAACATTTAGAATTTTTGGATTTAGAATGACGGCACATATCTAACCATGAATCTAGTCCAAACTACACTAGTTCCATACAAAATTGGAGCTCAATCGGTTAAAAAAAAGTGCTATAAAATTGCATTGCAGGATTCAACCTTATCAAACATAGTGGAACTTAGTACCTACAAAGCTTATAAAAACTCGTATTTGTTGTCTTTAATTTTCAGGCTGTTTTAGTTAGTAATGAATTTTGATATGTTGCTAACAATATGTTTGGTGATACTGTCCATCTCTTGTCTTAAAACGCACACAACAACAATAAACCTTGAACATTTATTAGAAGCTCATGGAAGGTTAAAAGATGACTTAACCTTGTATATTTGTAAGGAAGAAAAGAAGCTATCTTTTGTAAAAAGGTATATAAATACAAGTCCTATTTTTGTTATGTTCCAAAGAATAATCTCTTAATAATACTTTTCGTTTCTGTATATCAGGAACTTAGCAATCTTTAAGAGAGAACACGAAAAGGCAATGAAGGATATTACTGGTTATTTGGGAAATCCTATAAATGCCTTTACTTTAATAAAACGACTGACAAAAGATGTACAGTATTTAAGGGAAAGTGTAAAAGTACAAAGAGGTAACTACATTTTAATGATTTTCGAAGATATCTGATGTTTGTAATCTTAAGGCACGATTCACTTCAAACTTTATTTATGATACTTTATATATTTGCTTAAAAATAGTAAAAGTGAAGGGGGGGGGGGGAACCCGACACACATCCTTGATCTGTTGTTTCTTTCTTAATTAATAAATAAAGAGAAGTATCAACATTTAATTCACCTATCTATTATAATTATTATTTATCATATTTAGAAACGGCAAAAGTATGACAAAACACATTTCACCAGTAAATTATCATCTGACACTTTTAAGTCCTATGGTCGAGAATTGGCCGTCTGAATAAGTTGGATAAGTTAATCACGTATTGGTTTTGAGGATCAACGTCGGAATGCTAAACCAAATTGGTAGGTAGGGTTAAGTGTGTTTATTTTTGAACTAAAAACTTCTTTTGGCGAACCGCACACAGATTTTTCCGTAGGTAGTAAGTTAGGCTGATCCGTCACGCTCTGAGGTGAAAGGCTCGATCGGGTTAACTCGATCGGGAACGCCGAGTGTACCCGAGCGAGAAAGATACAGTCAGCTGCTCTTCGCTGTTGTGTCGCTGTTTAGTATATTCTAAAATTGCGATTGCCAATGAAATTTTCTCTTCTGCCGTGCGGTCTTAAGCACACACTCCTAAATTTTTTGTTTTTACATTTTACTAGATTCGGTTTAGAGAAACGACGCATATCAGAAAATTAAACATTTGTGATGTTACATAATACTATTTCCTTTTGTAACAAGTCGACATAACATAAAAATATTCAATTGATATCTTTTGTGATTTCGAAATAAAAAAAAAGATCTAAAGATAAAAGGGCTGTACAACTAGTATTTTAATTTTCAAAGAGCCTACTAATTTATATTTATATGACAGTTGGTCCATTACCATATTTTAATATAAAATAGGCAGAAATTATATGGACGTGTACAAATTAATCACCAGGGAATTTCAAGCGTGAAGATGTCGAATATCCTTCTCATGCTGATTTGGTTGGCGCTGCTCAAAATCTTGCAAATCTACTTGTACAAGAAACTTATGAACTAGATGTCAAAGAGCTTGCTGAAGGAAATTTGAAAGGCGTTGCTTATAGGTAACTGTTCTAGTTTAAAAGAAAAAAGTTTCCTTAATTTTTTTAAGTCAAATTCACGATTCTTTTACAATTTCATTTTCTACAAGTGTTTTTATTTAATTAAAATCAGTTGTCAAGCCTACCCTAAACTAGTGTCAAATTTAATTCCTTTAAAATGCTTAGAGAGACAAATTATTCAATATTCTATAATTTAATAATGATAATGATAAATGATGATGAAAAAAAAATGTTTTTTTGTTTGATTGAAAGCCAATCACAAGAACTACTGGTCCGAATTGAAAAAATATTTTTGTGTTGGATTTTCCATTTATCCAGAAAGGCATTAACGCATCATTAATGTTGAATTCATGAAATAGGGTACATTTTTATTCATTATTGTAAAATTAATAAATGACGACACTAATTTTTCCACGGAGTTCAACGTATGTCAGGGGTGAAGGCGCAGGGTCCTCTAGTATTCTATAAAATCATACATACATACATACATATTGTCACGCCTTTATCCCCGAAGGGGTAGGCTACTAGACGCCCACAAATAAAATCAAGTCTACATCTATAAATTCTATAAAATCAAGTCTTTGTTATTCAATCACTATAAGTAATATTCACATCATGTATGTAATCATTCTTTCTATGTTTATTTAATTACTTGTTTTAATTAATTATTCAGCGTACCAATGACAGCTGGAGACTGTTATGAACTTGGGCGCCTTCTGTACAAAGATTCCAATTCTAGGAACGCGAAATATGCAAGAGAATGGTTTATTGAGGCTTATAGGAAATATAAAGAAGATGACGATTTCTATCCGTTCACTAAAGTCGATATTATAAAGCATATTAGCTTGTTGTCTTTTAAAATAGGTAAGTTTTGTTAAATGGTAGGTATATTTGCTTCTTTCACAAAGAAGAAACGAATTATTGTAATCCTATCATTGTTATATTATTATCGCTACGAGGTTTCACGTGCTTTGGATATCTCAAACGGATTCTTTCATGAAGAATTCTTAGAAATATTGTTTTTTTTTTGTAATTATTTTATGGCCTGGTTACCAACAACTTTTATCCAAATCTAAATTCATATTTCATCAATCTTCTTTTGTATTATCTAAAATGTCCGCGTCCTCTACGTCTTAGTCAAGTCAAAGTCAAGGTCAGTCTCACCTCAGTATAATGGTAGTTGTTATAGTGAGGTTTTCAGTAGATTTTACGCGGCAAGATAAAAAATAGTATTTCACTGCATATATATCATTGTCTTTCACTATAGCACGTTATTACAACTTTTATGTCCAAGAAACCACCACTTCCGCACATAAAACAAGATTGCACTAGTTTTAGAAAATAATATACAGCAAGCGTTCACACTTGTTAATTTTCCCGCGTAGAATCCAAATAAATAATGTTAGTCTAACTTGCTAGAGCTCGTCTTTATTGCTCTGTAGTAAATGCTGTCGTGTAAGTCTTGAATTCCTTTGAAAGATCAACTCTAATTTCTTTGAGAGTCTGCTATTGGTGGAAGGTGGTGATTCTCACTATTTCATTTGACCAGTTCCATTTACTTTACTAGTGTTATCTACATTGTTCAATTGAAAGTTTTATTACTCAGTTTCATTTTTAGGGTTCCGTACCTCAAAAAGTAAAAAAAGGAATTCTTATAAGATCACTTTCTTGTCCGTCTGTCTATCCTGGTGTCACCATCGATTTTCTCAAGAACGGTGGACTTGGCAAATTGAAATTTATACCGGATACTGAAGTCTATAGTTCCTATTAGGTGAATAAAAATCAAGGTCCTGAGTCAACACAATAAAAAGATATTTTCAACTTTTTTATTGTGCTATAAGACCTTGAACTTTTTTATTGTGCTATAAGACCTTGCTTTGAACCAAAATTCTCAATACTAGGTCAACCGGAAATACCCTATAGGTTTTGCGTCAAAAACCTATAAAATAGATCCCGATGAACAGCTAAGGTCTAAGTCTTGTGCTACAGCACAAAAAAAAGAAAAAAGAAAGTCAAAATAATGTAGGTACTAATTTTATTATGGCAGTATAATGGGTAGATAACTAGTTAATTAGTTTTGTAACTCGCGTTAGTTAGTTTTGTAACTCGCGCTTGACCGGATTTTTGTTTTCCTTCAATTGATTGAAGTAGTGAAAACCATCAGCCAATTCATTAACATAATTTAAAATTGCTCACAGGTGAGCCAGTTTACCACTTGTGTTCATAATTATTGTGCGACGTAAGTAGTTGTCTGGTGACTTAGGTCCCGAAGACAGTATTTTTAAAGAAAGCCAAAACCATTATCTTGTCTTTAACAATTCTTGTGAACAAATTCAATGGCAATTATTGCAGGCGACATTGAAAATGGATTGCAGTGGACACAACTTCTGTTAGACGAAGATCCGCAAAATTACGAGGCGCAAGAAATTGTTGCTTATTTCAAAAGAATACTGTCTACAGAAAATAAACTAAATAAAGATGTAGGACGTGTAAGTTATTTAGGATCATTAGACATATTAAGAAAATAAACTAACTAACTATCTAACTATCTTAAGAAGATAGTTACCAACATATGAAGACCACGCGGCGTTAACAGATTGCTCAAAAACGGAAAGGTCAAAAGTACTCGGATACCCAGACGTGCGTGTATGAAGCGATTGATGAATCTTGAAGAAGCGAAAGAAGTATGCAAGGATTGCGAAGCCTGGCGATCTGTCCTCTCTGACTACCCCATCAGGGATACAGCGTGAAGAAAATAGTATTTAAAATTAAGGGTCACCGCAGACTAGAAGACTTGATACAGCTTCTAAAAAGCGACGAAATCCCCTAATATATTCTCTTGGGTAGTTAGAGCTCTTACATTATTAAACAGAAATCTGACTTTTATTACATAACATTTTTTTTCGTTTTGTATAGCGAAAGAGAGTTTAATGAAGAACACAAACTGCTATACCAAATTCGGCACAGTTGAAAATGATGTAATAGAAGAAATCCAATGAAAAGTAGTGGCAAGATTTTAGACTAGTGTTAAAACATGTACAATGATACATTTATTGTTATCTCTTCGGATTTTTCTTTAATTTGTTCGATATTGAACCCTAATTACACGTTTAGGCTTAGCCTAAACGTGTAATTAGGGCACTTATTTCCGTATTAGTAGTATATAAAAAAAATGTTACACCGTGTGTTCTGTCAGTAAGTTAGTAATTATAAAATAACAGCCTCTGTGGCGCGGTGGGAACGTATCCGACTGCTACGCAAGAGGTCGAGGGTTCGAATACCACCCAGATTAAAATTTGTGTGATGAGCACGATGGTTTATTCTGTGTCTGGGTGTTATTTATCTATAATATGTATGTATTTAGAAATATATAAGTATGTTTATCAGTTATCTGGTTACATAGTACAAGCTCTGCTTAGTTTGGAATCAGATGGCGTTGTGTGAGTTGTCCCAACGATATTTATATAATTAAATGTTCTTATAAATGATAAAAGTGCATTAATATATGCGCTTACACTGTTTGTAATAAAATTAAATATTAATTCATGTAAGTACTAATGATCAACCCGTGTAGGTACTGCCTCGGTGGTGCAGTAGTAATGTATGCGACTGCCGCGCTGAGGGTTCCCGGGTTCGATTCCCGGGTCGGAACAAATATATGTGTGATCTGCAAATGTTGGTATCGGAGTTTGGGTGTTTTATGTGTAATATGTATGTATTTAGAATTATATAACTATGTATGTATATCAGTTGTCTAAATCCCATACAAGCTTATACCTTAGTTTGGGCTAAATGTGTAAAGTGTCCCACAATATTTGTTATTATTATTTATCAACACGCCAAACCAACCACGCCTTTTTTTCCTGTGGCTTTCTTTTTGTCGGAATTCGGCAGTAGTTTAGTTGCTCATAGGCTAGGGACACGCAGTCACCCTGCGGCCCCTTTGCAGGGTAATCTTGTTTTGTTGACTACGTTTCGACTTAATGGAATTGACTAAAGAGAATGTTAAGCTATATACACACATAAGATACGTAAGGCCGGGTCCACTGCAATGTGTTTTCGTGTCCGCTAACACACTAAAATACTTAACACATGGCGGAAATCCAAAATTATTTTTGTTTTTAAATTTAAAATTTTTAGTATCTCCCGCTTTTTAAATGTCTACTCCTGTTTCGTATACACACGAGGCATTAGCAAGGCTGCGTTTTAACAATGCCTCGTGTGAAAAACAAACATATTTATAGTTTTCATTGTATAAATGATGATATTTAAATACTTAGTAATCTAGTCTGTTAAATTCAATACTCTTGACTTGCTGTTATCGCTAGAAAAGAAAATGTAACAAGTTCTAACAAATTTTGGACATCAAAGTCTTTTGTACTATTTTACAAACTGTAGGTAGATTGTATGTAAAATGAACTTGCTTTCGACTTCACAGATACCTACGTATATTATCTGATTCACAATACAACCTCGTACTAAGGTGTTTAGCATTGTACCTAAAACTAAAAACAGTGTTTGTGTAAAAATATATTAAGTGTATAATATTTAATGTGACAGCTTATATGTAATACCTACTTATGTCATATGTACTGTACCTATGTAAGTTAGTTGTGTTTATTTTGTGACGGGATGACCAATTCAAAATTTGATAATATAATACCTTGTAATTTTAATATCTGTTAAGTATGTAATAGACTTAATTTATTATATATTTTAATGACGTTTATAAGGAAAAAACTAAAGGATTTTCTTTACTAATTAACGCTCGTGAAAAGTTTAAACTAGATACTTATGAATGCATTAAATAATGTATTAATGTTTAAGATTTTGTAGTACTTTTTTCCAATTTCCAATAGATTTTGGGTAGAGATTTGTAAACTACCTTCAGGAAAATTGTGGTTATAATCAATAGAACAAATGTTTCATAAACGTCTTTGAAAATGCTGGCCATAATATATTTTACGCTGTTTTTCACCATCTACGGCAATACTTTGGCAGAATTCTTTTCAGCACAATCAGAACTAGAATCCCTGATAGAATCACATAAGAAAGTTATAGACGACTTACAAAATTATATTCACAAAGAACAGCAAAGACTTTCATACTTGAAACGGTAAGAAAGTATTTTCATTCATCGTTTATGCGTATCCTATTTATAATATTATATACCTAAGTATCTTTACCAGCTTTATTTAAGCTAAATATAAAGGCGCTATGTTATAAAGGTTCCACAATGTTTATTCTTATCTCCGACATACTTTGTAAAACCATAATTGTTTACTTAATAATTACAAATAGTTCGTAATAAATGAAGGAGGATTTTGGCGTTAATGCGAGGCTTTTAAAAAAATGTTTTTCTTGGATAGCCCATTTATCGACAAAGGCCGTATCATCACGCTATTACCGAGGAGAGCGGAGCCGTTGTCATAAATGTCAACAAATCAGGCAATTTTTCACATTTTATTCAGTTTCATTTTATAGTTAATAATTTAATCGGCTTGATTAAACGGGTGTCACCGGGGTTTGAAGTATGTCACGGACGAAGCTGAGGATCTCAGTTAGTATATTATGGATAATATTGTAATTTTTTCCTTTTTATTTTTATAAATTATTATAAATATTATTGTAATTTTTTAACTATAGCATCTGATGCCCTTGTCGCGGCCTACTGGCGAATAAGTTAGACAGTTCTGATGTACAGACGCGAAATTTGGAAGTCAGTTTAAGGGGTATAAAGTTTACTAATTAATCTACGGTGCTATTCTGTAATAACATTTTTACTTGACGGCTGACTTTATTCATTTTATGCATACGGTAAAATGTAGGCCTCTGCCTACCTCTTCAGGGATAAAGGCGAAATGTATGACTTTATTGTGAAATGTAAAATTTTGTGTGAGATTTAGCAGCACACTGAAAATTTTAATACACTCAGAATGGCAGTGGCAGCAGATTACTGACGTCATCGTCAATGGGCTATGAATCGTTTGGTTTTAGTTTAGTTCGCCAATTTTTTAATTGAAACGGAAATAAATAATTATTATTTAAAACACTTTCCAGGTATTTGAATACATACAAAAAGGAACATGCAAAAGCTATAAAGGATATTTCAACGTATTTGGGTAATCCTATTAATGCTTTCAAACTTATAAAGAGATTGACTATCGACATAACAGATCTTGACCGCAACATTGTCTTGGCAACAGGTAACATTACCGATATAAAAAAGATGTGTGTATTTAAAATTATAATTTTTTAGCCGAACAGATCAAAAAAGCTAATAACGATTGATCATTCCGTGTCCAACACTGGGTATCCTTACAAAGACTCACCCGGTACTTCTGGAAATAAGCAGATAGAAGAGTATCGTGTAGTTTCGCGTAGTCCGGGAAACCATTCATGAGGATTTTTACACCTACAAAAAATCCCATAGGCCACAAATCTTTGTTTAAGGAAATGAATAATAGATAAAAAAAATAATGTAATAAGATCTACTTTGAATATACTCGTAGTTATGAATTTTCACGGAAACAACGTAAACGCTCCTAATATCATCATCATCATTTTAAAATACTCATTATTCATCATTTAAACTACTATAAAGTAAATAAACAATCATTTAATAAACGGTTTATGCTATTGATGGAACGCACTTGATGGAACTTGCTACACATTTTGAATAAACCACTTGTACTTTTCCACTAAATTTAATTTTTAAACTGACCGTCACCTTACGGCATTTTCAAAGGTTGATCCGTGAGATTTAAAAAGTAAATTTTGTGGAAAAGTCCTAGTGCTTTTATTAAAAAATTATAATAGAGATGTATTTGTATTAAAAAGATCCATCACTTGCTTGTATACGAAGATTTTTAGAATACGTCAAAAGAAGGGGAGAGTAGTTACACTACAGCATCTACTGTGTTCAAGACTGAGGGCTTCCCCGAACAGAGATGTTAGATACTTTTAACCGAGAGACAAAGAGAGAGAGAGAGAATAATAATATATGCTTTCGTTTTAGTTCACGCTATGAACAAACCACCTTTTTATCACAAGAACCTTAAGTACCCCACAACAGTGGACCTGGAAGGCGCTGCGATTGCAATAGCCAGGTTACAGAAGGTGTACAAATTAAATGCACGCGAACTGTCTGAAGGAAAATTAAATGGAGTTTATGATAGGTACCTAACTTTTTGTTTTGAAGTATTTTCCTTCTTGCTTGCAGACCTTACGTTAAATTAAAGCCTGGGTCTACATTTATTAGGCTGCTAGGAGATGAGTCTTTCACTGCTTCGGTGGTGCAGTGGTAGTGTATGCGACTGCGACTGCCGCGACTGATGTCCAGGGTTCGATTTCCGGGTCGCAAAAAATGTTTGTTTTGGTGTTTCCTATGTAAAATATGTATGTATTTAGAAATATATATAAATACATCAGTCGTTTAGATCCCATAACACAAGCTTATATTTGCTTACTTTGGGCTAGACGACGCTGTATAAAAAAATCTCTATGATATTTTTTTTTCTTTTTCGATATTGTTGGGAGCGACAGCCGTCTGACCTCCCAACACCATAAGGGCGCGTCCGTTGGTCAGCAGGTGAGGTTGCTTCGGCCCTGATGGAGATCATCGTGGAGCTCCCCTATTTAATATTTTTATCTCATACGAGTTGTATAATTCATTACACTTTTCGTGTCTAATTCATGGCCATTCCAATATAGTCGAAACGTCGAGATGTTCGCAAAAGTTCAAAAGTAGCGTAGGTGTGCGACTTCTACACCGAGGTTTTAGTCTAGGTCGGTTAAATATTGGCGTGATCCACTAATATCGGAGTTTGGGTGCTTACTATGTTGGTATAATATGTATTTAGAAATATATAAGTATGTTTATCAGTGTTGCCTTATGCCTTATCTATACGTAACACAATTTAATATTAGCCTAATTTTGGGCTTGATGGCGTTGTTAGAAAATGCGAGGAACCATTCTGAATTATATTTTAATATTTGACATTCAGTTAAAAAAAAAACACAGATACGAAGACTAAATTTTCGTGAAAAATAGCCATCTTTCGTTTCGTTTTATTTTAATTTTTAGTTCTGCAATGACAGCCAGTGACTGCTACGAGTTAGGCCACGCGTTGATGATCAATCATACTGAAACGGCGCTGGAGTGGATGAAGGAAACTCTTCGCAAATATAAGAAAGAAAATGTCACCTACCATTTCAGTGAAATTGATATAATGGACTATATAAGCCTCGCGTATTATCTATCAGGTAGAGTGCCCTATGATATATACTATACGATATATAGGTATACGTGGGAAACAAAGTCGGCCCGCCGGGTCCCGGTAAGGGGTAAAGACCCAAGAAGTGCTGGCTTGACGTTGTAAGGGATGACATGCGTGCTAATGATCTCACAGGGGATGGTGACGACCGTGCGAAGAGGAGGAGAAAATGTAGGAAAGCGCAGCCCGGGCGTCGCGAGACGCAACTGGGACAGACGCTGGGATGATGAGTGCTCACACCTCTCTCTTGCCCCTACATTATATACAAAATAAATGAATTTGAGGTACTACCTGTGTTTTCTATTAATTTGGATGATGACACACCGAAAAGAAGAAAACTATCGAAAAAACCCTGCACAGGTGGCCAAATGGCCAACGTGGTCCACCCTCTCAAAAGTGGAAAAGGCCCACGTCCAGCACTGGACTGCAATAGGCTGATTTTATTCAGTTTTTCGTTAAGATGAAGAAGTAACATGTATTTGTAATACTCTTGCACATTAGAGTTTGACATAAATACATGTACCTACCCAATAGTCTATACATGAGTATTACCTTGCTTCGTAAAGCACGTTAAGTCATTGATCTCGGTTGCCAATAACATAGCAGTCGTTAAGCCCAGTTGAAAGCCTTAAAGACGGCCTAAAAACATCCAGTAGCAGGTCGCACGCCACCTATTACGTGGGACAAATAAACATACGGTAAAATGTGGGTGTATAGCATGCTTCTGCCTACCTTTTCGGGGTTAATCAATAAATGTTGCAGTTATTATATAAGACAGTTAATTTCAAAAATCTATCTACGGTTTTTGAAGAACAGTTTATTGAATACATAGTAGTTTACAGGAAACAGAAAGACGGCTATAGAATGGATACATAAGGTGATAGAAATGGGCTTTTTTCCCCCTGCTAAAGATAACTTCCGGTACGGAAACATCCCGTTAGAAAAGATTAAGGAAATGGAACAGCTAGTGAGTATTGTTTTATATTATTTGGAAATTCGTCCGTAGTTTTTGTTTAATACCACTGAGGTGGCATTCAAGCATGCGGGCTCACCTGATAGAAACTGGCTTTGGGTGTAAGGAGCTCTACCAACATCTGCCTTACACATGCACCGTTACAGGGTTGGGAGGTGAAATGGCAGTCGCTCCCAACAAGACTCAAAAAGAAAAGTCAAACACTAGCTGCTCTTAGCAGCCAAATAAGAGTTATCCCATGCTCCAAATTCAGATGGCGTTTAAAAAAAGATAGGGAGTACTTACACTAAGGAGGAATAGTTCTACACGACTGAAACAGCGAATTATTTATTACTGCAATTTCAAAATAACTTTCTCAATAACTTAATTTTTTATTTATTTATTTATTATATACTTTATTGTACGCCGAGATACTATAACAATTTAAAATAAATGATACAAAATAGCAGTACAATGGGCGGCCTTATCGCTTAAAGCAATTTCTGCCAGGCAACCTTTGGATGGAAAGGTAAATTTGTAGGAAAAAACTGGTAGTTGTTGGCGTCTTATCAAAATATATACTAAGTACATAAATATACAAAATCTAAAAAAAAAAAAAAACTAAAGTACTATACTATATTACAAAATAATTGATATATAAATATACAATCAAATAATACATACACAAATAAATATAAAAATTATGTGTCCAATACTATAAATTCTGGAAGGATTTCATTTGTTCAATTACCTGCTAAATAATATTTTTTAACAAGAGATTTAAACCTTTGTAAAGTCTCAGCGCGCCTTAACTCCATTGGTAAATTATTCCACAAGCGAACTGCTATCACACTAAAGGAACGATCAAAAAAATTTGTGGAATGTGGTGGCATTTTTAATTCTAAGCTTTCCGATGATCTTAAACATCTGTCATGCGTATCATGAAGAAACTTAAAACGTTCTTTTAAATAGGAAGGTGTAGATGGGTTAAACAATATATTATATAAAAAGGATAGAATATGAGTATTCCTGCGAAGTCGTATAGGTAACCACTTGAGCTGTGTTCGAAACTGTGAAACGTGATCATACTTGCGCAAGCCAAATATAAATCGTATGCATACGTTTTGGAGACGCTCAAGTTTCTCAAATTGGTTCTCGGCAAGATCTAAGTAACTAACATCTGCATAATCAAGGATTGGGAGAAGTAAGGAGTTGGCAAGTGCAATTTTTGTGGCTGTGGGAAGGAAACGCTGCAGTCTCCTAATTGATCCTGCAGAAGCAAAAACCTTCCTGCTTAACTCTTGGAGTTGCGGACCCCATGTCAAATTAGAATCCAAAATTATACCCAAGTTCTTGACTTCTTTACTAATAGGAATAGTTGTCCCATCAAAAACAAACAGTGGAACTTGAGACCAATTTATTTTTGCTGTAGTTTTAGGGCTGCCAATAATGATAATTTGCGTTTTAGATGGATTTACTTGTAGTCCATATGACTTACTCCATGACGATATACTAGACAAATCCGAATTGATAATATCCACCGCTTCCGAAAGCTGACTTTAGCTATTGAAGTTTTAATAAATTCCAACAGGAAAATAATAATTATACCAGCGACAGGTCTATAACTGAACAGGTGATGATGAAACTGTATGAGGGCTTGTGTCGGAGCGAAATTAATATTGCAGTGGATGTTGCCAACAGGTATGATGATTGTTTTGATACTAATCGTAAATATATGGTTTTGATACTTAGGTACGTCTGATCATTGTTTTGATACTCATGGTAAACTCATGGTATCAAACCAAGGTATGATGATTGTATTGATACGTATAAATTTTTTTTCGCCAATCATTATCCGGAGACTGCAATAACCGACCCTCATCATAAAATAATATTTCATAAATTTGAAAAAAAAAGGGTTCATATAACAACTTTCTGATTGCAGATCGATTTTGAAAGTTTTGATTTTCAACGTTTAGCGATGAATAATCGAATTAACGAATGTATTGTTTTTTAATTTATTTCAGTTTTGCCCCTTTTGCAATTTTTTGATTGCAATGACTATATTCACAGGTTAACATGCAGCTATTACAAAGAAAACCCGTATTTAAAAATAGCACCTCTAAAAATGGAGATGCTGTACCTGAATCCTGATGTACTTTTATTTCATGACGTCATGAGTGATAGTGAAATGGAAACCATAAAAGAAATTTCAAAGCCTCGGGTAAATATTTCTGGCACTGCTTATCAACACAAATCAGTATATCTTTAGGGTTCCGTAAAAAGCTCTAAATTATTAGGTACTTTTTAATAGTTTTAATGACAATCCAATCAGTACAAACATAGAGTTGATACTAGAACGTAATGACGTCACAAATTATCATTACTTTATTACCTACCATTAGACATACGGGTTCGCATCCATAAAAACCGGTCCTGTGCGAGTTGGACTCGCGCACTTAGTGTTTCGTACCGTTATCTATATAACAAATATTTATTTTATTTTAATTTACTTCGCCCGCCTGATTGTTAACCTAAATAAAAGTAGCGAAATGTCAAAATATAAATGCTTATTGCTTATAAATAAATATTGTTGGGAAAACGCACACAGCGCTATCTGATTCCACACTAAGCAGAGCTTGTACTATGGTAACCAGATAACTGATAAACATAGTTATATATTCCTAAATACATACATATTATAAATAAATAACACCCAGACACAGAATAAACCATCGTGCTCACACAAAGTTTTATCCTGGGTATAAATCGAAACCACGACCTCTTGCGTAGCAGTCGGATACACTCCACATACGCTATGAAAAAGGAGTTTGAGAAGTCTTACGTTCCTATTATCAAATCTTTACTAGCCTTGGTCATTAAAAATTAATGAAAACGAGAAAACAGTTATGCATTTTTTTTTAACTCTTTTAGGTACTTTGTCATTTCTTTTTTAATAAAATTAAAAAGGACAGATCGGTACTTGAACCCATGACCTGGACAATGCTGTATTAAGCCAAATGAGCTACCAGAACTGTAAAAAAGCAAGTTGAAATTCTTCACTTTCGTGCTATATGTGTATTTATGTAGTTTTTTTTAAACATCTCAATTGGGTAATAGTTCATTTTAAACCATAATTTAAAATCCACAGCTCCATCGATCTTATGTCTTGACTGGTGAGAGCAATTCAACTGTTGCTGACTATCGTGTTAGTAAAGTTGCCTGGTTGCGTGATAACGAATCTGACATCATTGCAAGCCTCACACGCCGTATTGAATATATGACGGGCTTAAGTATGGAGACGGCTGAAGACTTACAAGTCATTAACTATGGAATTGGAGGACACTATGAACCGCATTACGATTTTGTTCCGGTAACATTTTTATTTTCTATCAAACTGTTCTATATCTAAACTTTGCGTGTATCTTAAAAGAATATTGTTCTTCTTAATGAGGCACGCTCGTTATTTTTTTAATAAACGCAAAAGCTAAGCTTCATAATGAACAGCATAAATTAGTTAGATAATTTAGTTTCCTCTTAATATAATAATTATGAACCTGACGATATTGTTATTTACAGGTAAATACCCGTATTAACCTCGACGAAGGTAACAGAATCGCGACTGTGATGTTTTACGTAAGTTCAATTATCTAGATTTTTTCAAAATAATGTTATATTACTCTTTAATACAATATAATTCAAATAATGTCAACCTTTCAAACTATTCATAAATACCCTCTCCTGACTGTTCCCGTTGCAAAGGTGCCCATCACACTTGTCGCGTTTCTACACTGGTTTTGAAAAATTATAAGTTATGAAGTATGGTTCCCTCCAAAATCCTTTGGCTCAATTGAAACTATCAGTTGCTTTTATTGCTTTCTTTTTCCAAATAAGGTTTTTTTCCCTATAGATGTCAGATGTAGCTCAAGGAGGTGCAACCGTATTCCCATGGCTAGGTCTAAGCATGAAACCGGTTAAAGGTGCCGCCGTATATTGGCGAAATTTGCATGCTTCTGGCGAGGTTAACATAATAACACTACACGCCGGTTGCCCTGTACTACAAGGCTCCAAGTGGGGTACGAATTTATTTTTATTAATTAATTAAGTTTTATGCATAAAGACATACATTGGCGGATTTAATGGCTAATAAGACGCAGACAAGGCACTGACACAAGTCTCTTGCGCATCATACAAAATGCATAGACACCTCGTGGCGCAAAGAACATAGAAAAGACACGGCTCGGACACGTCGGTTCCGCGCACTCCTTGGTTCCGCGTTTGCGTCCACCGAGACGTACTCGTAGTAAACGTTATCGGATGAAAGCGGGCAAGAGAAGGACAAGATGTGTATTGCAATTGATTGTAATATTTCCTAAAGTGAAATTGCAGAGGCAGGCTACAATAGGACAGATTTGATTGAATGATTGATTTACAAGGCGCGTCTTGTCTTATATCATTACAATAAAATGGCATGTAGTGACGTTAATACTTATATAATATCTGAACCCATTACGAATACCTGCTCTAAGGTATTTGCGTTAATATGAGAAAAATCTACCATTTTTTAATATTTATATTATAAAATGGTAGATTTTTAATTATTATATTTTGTATTATTTTTGAGGGGTCTGATATTAAAAATAAATCAATATGTACATAATATAATTTTTAATGTATCCACAGTGGTCAACAAATGGCTTCACTTAAGAGGGCAGGAGTTTCTCAGTCCCTGTAACTTGGAATATGAAGATGATGACCATGAAATCATTCCTGAACATATATTGGATGCAGCATTTTCATTTAGTATATTTAACAAAAAGACTGACAGAAATTAATTAAAATCTTTTTATAATAAGTAGATATTTTAAATGACCTCTAAGCCATGCCCCATATTAGTTTACAAAAACTTTTACACATAGGTACCCATTAGCGTAAAGTCTTGGAAAATCGTCAAATACGTATTTATTTGTTTTTTTAAATGAAGAATATCCCACATAAACTTACAACTCCTACTTTATCCTCTCTTGGGTAAAATAAAGTGAAACTGCGATATATGTGTACATTTGTTTGTAACCAAAAACGGGTGTACATAATTTCATGTTTGTAACTTTCAAAATGACGAACTTCCTTAAAACCGGTTATCCCTTATTTTACCTCTTTAGGGGTAGTAATTAAGTATTTTGAAAAATCCTTTCATAGTGGGTGCCTACATTATAAAGGCATATTATTCTAAAAATTTCAAGATTCTCGGTTTTGGCTGGGTTTGAGTCACACATAAGCTTTATAAATTATAATGTAAATATATGATCTTACAACAATGTAAATGTAAATACACGTAATAATAAAGTCAGATTTACCGAAAAAAGAACTTTTTATTGGTCAGTTACTTTTGGCGCGAATATGAAGAATGACGCACGGTTGCTGTATAATATTTTCCAAAAAATAATGTTTATTTGTTTGTTTTTGTAAATAGTGCTAAATTTGATGAAAACTAAGCAAACTATAATAGGTAGGTAGTAATGACTAGGTAGAATGGTCTTTGAGCTTAGCCTTAGCTACGTGGAAAGAACAAGTCTTTTGACCCACTACGGGAAAATATAAAACCTAGCCCGACCCTAAATCGTACAGCTTAAATACTATTGCTTTTTTATTCAAATCTCGAATGCGTTACAAACTGCGGTCATTGCCACCATACTTATTTATTTCGAGGTTAATATTAATTTAATTAATTACAATGGAACGCGATGTTTTAGAAAACTGATTGCAGTGATTGACTTGCACAAAGTGGGTATGGAGGTATGGAGCTATGGTCGGACAAAACTTCATTTTAGGTTGGAATATTTGTGTGTTCTTAAGACTGACTGTAGCATAGCATGTCATGCTACAGTCAGTCTTAAGAACACTAAAATATTCCAACCTAAAATGAAGTTTTGAACGCAGTAACCGTTTACATACACTGATCTATTGAAGAATCTATGATAAAAAGATATAAAATCTAAGAAGCCCTGTGGAGTCCTTATAAGTTGGAGTGTAAGGGGCCCCACCAAGACCTCCGAGGCCCAAGCAACCTCACCTGCTACCGGTGCACCTGCTGACTGAAGTACGAGGCAACTGGCTTGGGAGGTCAGACCACAGTCGCTCTTAAAAATGCCGAAAAACAAATGCCAATCAATATCTGCTTCAACCAGCCAAAAAAAAGTTGACCCTAGTTTCCAGATTCAGATAGGGCTTGGAAGCAACTGAGATTCAATACAATTCAATTCAATTTATTCATAAACAAAATTAACATTGTATCTGAATGTAACTTACATGAAACATTATCTATTGTACACACACACATGTAATAATATTTAAAACAAAATCAATTAAATAAATTAAAACACAATAAAATGAAATAGAAACATTAAAACATAGCATAATAAATAATATTCAAAACAAAATCATATAAATTAAAACGTTATAAGAAATTAAAAATAATCATTAAGATTAACAATTAATAAAATAATTTATATAATTATTATCATATGTCCCAAAAATTGAAGAATCTCATATTAAAAAAAGTCATCATCATCATCATCATCCGAGCGTCTGTCCCAGTTGCGTCTCGCGACGCCCGGGGTCCGCTTTCCTACATTTTCTCCTCCACTTCGCACGGTCGTCGGCATCCCCTGTGGTGAGACCATTGGCACGCATGTCATCCCTTACGACGTCAAGCCAGCACTTCTTGGGTCTTCCCCTCTTACCGGGACCCGGCGGGGCTGACATAGCCAGACATTTGTTACCTACGTAGCCCGGCGGTTGCCGCAAGACGTGACCATACCAACGAAGGCGACACTCTTGCAACTTGTCTGCAATGTCACGGACGTGAAGGCCGCCGCGGATGCGAGAGTACCTCACGCGGTCCATCCGCGTGACTCCACACATCCACCGCAGCATCTTCATTTCCGTGACACGCAGCTCCTGCTTGTGTCGCTCCAATATCGGCCACGTCTCACTGCCATGTAAAAGGACAGGTCTAATAATGGTTTTGTAGACCTGTCCCTTCAACCGGATCGGCATTTTAGGGTCACATAGACACCGGTCATCTCCCGCCATTTGGCCCACGCGGCAGCAATTCGTGACTTGACATCGCAATCGATGTCACTGGACGTGTGAAAAACAGATCCCAAATATTTAACCTGGTCCGTGCGCTCGACCAAATCACCGCCTATGCGGACGGATGTGGGATCTGTCGAGTTTAGTGCCAAGTACTCGGTCTTCGCCACATTTAGTTTCATTAAAAAAAGTCATCTAAACAATAAAAACAATTTTCCAATAAATATGCTTTCAGTTAAACGATCCTGTGTATAACTTATTCTTTATTTCGCTAGGTAACCTATTGAAAACCCGTACCGCCTGATAATGTGGACTGTGTTTCACAATATCTAAATGTGGAATTGTTACACTACTGAAATCCATCCTTCTTGTGTTTTCCTGTCATCATGTGACTCATACTCATGAACATGTTTTATAAAATGAATTAATAATACCAGTATATAAAGACTAGGCACCGTGAGAATTTTTAATTCCTTGAAGTAAGCTTTCTAATTGGGAAATGCGATTGATGGTTCTAATAGCCCTTTTTTGGAGAACAAAAACTCTGTGCCAGTTATAATGGTAGCTATTACCCCAAAATTGAATACTATACCTGAGTTTGGATTCTATTAACGCATGGTATACTATTTTTAGATTGTCTTTACTCACTTCATCTCTCAGTATTCTTAAGGCATAGCATGCTGACGAAATTGACGAATCAAGAGCTGTTAATTCCCGTTTCCAATTTAAGAATTCGTCAATATATATTCCTAAAAACTTAACTTCGTTTACAAGTTGAATTTTAGTTTTATTCAGTTCAATGTTCATATCATCATCATTGCGTGCCGTAGTCCTAAATAACATAACATTCGTTTTACTCGTGTTGATTGTAAGTTTATTCGCAGTAAACCAGTAATAACATGTTGCTAAGGTTGCATTAATTTTACTATTCAGGGATTGCATATCTGTGTCTGCTACAACAGCATTAGTGTCATCTGCGAATACTACAAGTTGTATATCAGGTAATATTTTAGCTATATAATTTATTAAGTCGTTAGTAAATAGTGTGAATAATGTAGGCCCCAAGATTGACCCTTGTGGTATGCCAGCTTTAGTATGTACTATATGTGACCTATGGTACTTTTTAAAACCATCTGAATTTATTTTTCCCACCTCAACAAACATTTTTCTATTGCACAGGTATGATGCAAAAAGTTGACTGGCCTTACCTCTTACACCATAGTGTTCCATTTTTGTTAAGAGTAGTTTATGGCATATAGTATCGAAAGCCGAACTTAAGTCCAAATAAATGCCAGCTACCTTCATTTTAGAATTTAATTGGTTGACTATATCACCTATTAACTTGTAAATAGCATCACCCGTGCCAACACTCCGTTGGTATCCAAATTGTCTTGTATGCATCACTTTATTTGAGTTAAGATGACTGTTTAAGCGGTATATTATATGTTTTTCAAAAATTTTTGAAAGCGTGGGTAATAGGGAAAATGGTCGATAATTTTTTAGGTCTGTTTTAGTTCCTTTTTTATAAATTGGGACTATCTTTGCAATTTTCAATTGTTCGGGGAAGACGCCCTCTAATATACACTTATTGTAAAAAGAAGATAGTGGTTCGGCCAAAATTAACAAATTATCTTTAATTATAGAGAATAGAATTTCATCATAACCACATGATTTTTTGCTGGGCATTTTATTAACGATTTTTGTAATTTCATACGGAGTAGTAGGCCTGATATCCATATCGCCTTTAACTCTTGCTGTGCTCTGTTGAAGCAGAAAGACAGCGTCATGTATATCACTATCAGGTAAGGTGTGGTTGAGATCGAATTGTTTCACCAATTTTTGTTGAGTTGAGAATACAGTTATATGAAGAGAATTAGGAATGTTCTGTAACTTCCTAACAATAAACTCAAAGCCTTAGATTTGATGATGTATTAGATCTATTCGGACTATAGGAAGTTAGCCACCAATATTTTCAACCACAAAACGGGTGCTTGCCACTGTGCCTGATTTTTTATCATCGGGATAAACTTCACTTAAGTTTGACTGAACTTTCTTAGAACCTCTTAGTAAAGTTATGTAACATGGATTATATTCTAGGAGTTTTGTTTTTAACGTGTGAACCTACACTATTCCAACATATCTATCAAGTGCCGGACGCCCGGGTAACCCCTCAAGCACTCGACTATGGTCTCCCGGTGTAGGTATACGTCACAGATACATACCAAAGCAACCGTTATATATATTGGGAAGTACTTTTATCATGATAAATGGTTTCAATAATGTTCATATAACACAATTGCAGTGCCATTAAGTTTATTGAAGAATAAATCTTTTTACTACATAATTGTTAATTGTTGTAATTACATAGTCTCATAGGTAGATATTACAAAAATAGTGTTTCGAATGTTCTTTCACACATGCTATTGTATTTGCTCATCTACGTTGATTCCAGCTCTTGTAATGTGATTAAATATTTCTAATTCATGGCTGTGAACATGATTCAAAATTTTAAAATAATTTTCTCAACATGTCTAATTTTATATTTTGGTGTCTTGGTAAACGGAGAACATTTCACAGCAATTGCAGACCTCGAACAATTACTGGAAACGCAGAATAGAATCATAAATATTTTGAATGTTTACGTTTTTAACGAAGAGAAAAGACTTGCTTCTTTGAAAAAGTAAAATAAGAGTCAATTCGTTTATATCTATCATGTTTTAAACCAATTTATTACTTTAATACAACTTCGTCTTATCCCAGATATCTGACTGAATTTCAAACATATCATGAAAAGGCGATGACAGATATTCACACCCATTTGAGTAATCCTGTTAATATTTTTATTCTTTTGAAAAGGTTGTATATTGATCTTTACCATGTTGAAGATTACACGTTAGTAAAAGCAGGTAATTATGTTTTATAACTAATGGAATCATAAGAATAAAAATCCATAGTAAAATGTACAAAGCCGTCTTGAGTAGAGGACTCTTCGTGTGAAGGCGAAACACATGTTGAAAAATTAATGTTACGTTGTATTACAGAGTATTACGCTTTACTAACAATCTAGAGCGTAACGATACCTACTGCCTGTTCTACATCTATTTCCTTGAGGACTTCAATTCGTCATTCTTCCATTACAATAAGTTAGATCGAGGGTATGTGGTGGGTTCCTTCTCATCATTCTTCCCCATTTACTATCGTTGTAATGCATAATTACAATGTAAAATTAACAAAAAAAAAATATTACACTGAAATAATAATTATAGTTTTTATGCAAAGGTTACAACGGCACGAATGCAAGAAAAGTCTGAAAGGTATTTATGGGTGGCTCAATGCGGATTCCGACGTGGAAGAGGTTGCATGGATCAAGTGTTTTCTCTCCGCATGATCGCGGAAAAGTTTCTGGCTCTTAGCCAGAAGGTTTTCTGCGCTTTTGTGGATCTAGAGAAAGCATTTGATAACGTTGTGAGAGAAACGCTGTGGGACTTGCTGCCCGGATATGGTGTGGACGGCTAGCTACTGCGGGCAATACAGTCGCTTTATAGGGACTGTAAGGCTTGCGCGCGAGTAGGGGGGGATGTGTCACCTCTTTTTGATGTCTGTACAGGCGTCAAACAGGGATGTGTCATGTCCGCCTGGCTGTTCATAGTGTATCTGGACAGTTGCCTGCAGAAGTTGAAAGATTTTAATATGGGTGTGAATTTAGGTGACTTTACAGTAAACTGTCTGCTGTACGCTGATGATGCGGTGCTCATGGCCTTATCAGAAGCCGACCTTCAGGCATTAGTCACTAATATGAAAGAGGCGTGTGAAAGTAAGGGTCTTCGCTTGAATGCAAGTAAAACTAAGGTTCTAATATTTGAAAGAGGTGACGTAAGAACTAAATGCGAGATTAGGGTAAACCAGGAACGTCTAGACCAAGTGAATGAAATTGTGTATTTAGGAAGTATGTTTAGCGCGGATGGAAGATGTGATTCGGATGTAGAACGGCGAGTAGCTGCCGGAAACAGAGTTAACGGTGCTTTGTCCCAGTTAGTAAAGCGACAAAGCATCGTAAAAGAAGCACGAATGGCGATTCATAACGCAGTGCTAGTGCCAACTTTGCTTTACGGTAGTGAAACCTGGGTATGTCAGCAGATGCATGAAAGTAAATTGAATGCTGTGGAGATGCGATCACTTCGAAAATTGTGCGGCGTTACCTTGGCCGACCGAATACGTAACGAAGTGATACGCAATATGGCAGGTTTGAATGAAAGTTTTAGCGTTTTCCAGCGTTAAGCTGGAAAAGGGCGTGCTCCGTTGGTTTGGACACGTCCAACAAATGAGTGAGGAACGATTGACGAAGAATATATATTGTTCGAAAGTAGAGGGTAGAAAGAGTCAGGGTTGGCCGAGACTTACATATGAAGACCACGTGAGCAGATTGCTCAAAAACGGAAAGGTCAAAAGTACTCGGATACCCAGACGTGGGTGTATGAAGCGATTGATGAATCTCGAAGAAGCGAAAGAAGTATGCATGGATCCCGAAGCCTGGCGATCTGTCCTCTCTGACTACCCCGTCAGGGATACAGCGTGAAGATAGTTAGTTAGTTATAAAACTAAAAAACACGCAATGCTGCGCGCGCATGACTGGTCTGTCATGACACGGTCTGGGACTGCAGGCATGCGTAGTTCGCGAACTAGCTTACTCTCATTTAAAGTATCTGGAAAGAAATTGATGAATCCTGGTGAATTTTTCAGGATAATCAGATTTTTAATCGAATTATTGCATTGTTATCGGTGTTTGATAAGTGTGCAAAGTTTAAATTATCTGACCGTTCAAAGTAAGGCAAAATCGAGCCCAAAAGAGCCTATTACAGACGAACATACATACAGGTGAAACTAAAGAAGACATACTATGCATAATTCTCCAGGCCTACTTTATCTCATCGTCCTCGTCACTCTACTTCTTATTTCGATTCTTTGAAATCAATAATAACACGACCTTAGGCAAGTTAATCATCTTTTATTACTCTAAATCAGTGGTTCTCAAACTTCTTTGGTGACGGAACCCTTTTGGGAAACAAAATACTTTTTTTTTTTTTTTATATAATACAAATAATCGCCAAACTGTCGAGCAGTTTGTTGGCGATAACACAAACATACATATTGATGGAACCCTACAATAAAACAATAGTTTTTAAAAGTGTATTCTTTATTAATAAGCATAATAAAAGTACAATGTAACAGTTACTAATTATTACTTACTTTACCACATGGCAAGTACAATAATAGAAGATATTAAAAAAGAAAAAATGTAACTAATGGGAGGTATGAAACTGATTTCATCAATTGGTTGATATCAGGTTTGATAGAAGACAGTTGAAGTCTCATATCAGGTTCGGCGTCCAGTCTATTGAGATATTTTGTTTTCGTGGCTGCATAAGTTGAGAATCCTGTTTCGCACAAAAATGTTGTTGGGAACGGGAGAAGAATATTCAGAGCCATTTTGCCAAGCATTGGATATTCATCACGGATTCTGCACCAAAAATCGTTGAGAGGCGTCGTTTTGAACAGTGACTCCATACTTGTGTCTGATGAAATTTCTAAAAGAGATTCATATATCTCGTTTGACATACTTTCGGGCTTTTGCAAGTTGGGTAAAAAAGAATTATGAATCCATGAATTCAGTTTCATTTTTGTATTCTGTTCTTCGGAAAAATACTTTTCAAAAGATGCGCGCATCGAACTGAGATATTGAACCAATTCTTCAAACACATCATCTTGAAACATTTTTGAGTCGTTATCGCTAACAAACTCACTGAGTGACGAAAAGCTTTCTATTTCTTTCTTACCAACGCAAATAATCCAAAATGTAATTTTCTTTTGATGTCAGTTATTTTGTTATAGGCCTGAAACACTGTTGTCTGTTTACCTTGCAATGATAAATTCAATTCGCTCAGTTTTTGAAAGATATCCGCCATAAAAGACAATCGGAACAACCAAGTTTAATCTTACAGACGGTCCTTCAAATTAAAAGAAGTATCTGCTGAAAGAAACATTTGTAAATCGGCTCTAAGTTCAAATAGCTTTGTTAAAGTTTTACCCCGAGACAGCCATCGCACTTCTATATGGAGTAACAGTGTTTTATGTTTGCTGCCATAATCTTCACACAATAATGAGAACAATCGGGATTGTAGTGGTCGTGATTTTAAAAATTATTTATTTTTACCGCTTCATCCATAACTAATTTTAGATTTGATGTCATTTGCTTCATCGCAAGTGCTTAACTATGCAGAAAACAATGGCTGGAACTACAATTAGGCACTTTATTTTTTATTCGTGACACTGCTCCTGTTGTTTTACCTGTCATCGCATTGGCCCCATCTGTACAAATGTCAATGCAATTGTTCCAACTGAGATAATTTTCTTCAAAAAATATATTTTTAATATTAAAAATTTCTTCCCCGCTGGTTTTTGTGAGCAGCGGTGAACACATAAGCATGTCTTCTTCAAAAGAACTTTCATATGTATATCTCCCGATAACCAGCAAGATAGCCAAACCAGCGACATCAGTCGACTCGTCCATTTGCAAGGCGAATCGTGTTTTTTGTAGACTTGTAACTAGTTCTTGTTTGACGTAGCTTGCCAGATCATGGATTCGCCGTGAAACAGTATCGTTTGATAGCGGCACTGTAGAAAGATATATATATATATATATATATATACATTTTGTTATGTCTAATACACATGACTTTATTAAATTCTCAGCGATAGTGTGCGCTTCATCTGCTTGTGCAATGCGATAGCTAACTAAATATGATGCCCCCGTCGGCTTTTCGTTGATAGTTTGTGTTACATGCATCATATTTTTTTGACTTTCCAATAACTGATCTTTTTTACGAACAAAAAATTATTTATTCTTGTCTTTAGACTCGGGGTGCACAGTTTCTAAATGTCGGCGCAATTTGGCAGGTGCCATGGTACTAAACACATCAACACGGTCTAGGGATATTTCATACTCAATTAAATAACTCGAAAAATACTGGCCGCATTGGGATCTTTTATACACCGATTTGTTTGTAATTTATCTGAGACTAATTCCAAATTCAAATTTTTGAAAATTCTTTTGTTTCGGTGGCATAAAAATGTCTTGATGTGTAGGAGAGGGAATTTTCATTTGTGCAAAATTTTGAAAACAATACGAATTACGTTTAGTTACAGTTTTTTTAAATTTTTAAACGAAAGATAAAGTTAAAATTGAGGTATTGTAGCCATGCAACGCCAACATTTGACGAGGGCGGAGATGTTACGATCTGTGGGAATGCTGGAAGCTGGGTCTGTTCAGCGTAATGTTGCTGAGGCCATAGGGACCCACCAAAATGTAATTTCAAGATCGTGGACACGCTATCGTGCCACAGGTGAAGTAGCGGAGAGGCACCGGGGGCCAAGTCGCATCACTACCCCCAGACAAGACCGATTTTTGCAAATTACTGCGCGAGCTCAACCAAATGCAACGGCGACTCAATTGGTCCAAGGGCTGCGAGTGGAACACCAAGTGCTTGTGAGTGACCAAACTGTAAGAAGGCGACTTCATGAAAGCAATCTATTCTCGTAGATCACTCCGGGTCCCACCTTTACGGAGAGGCAATCGTGGACGACGATTAGAATGGGTTCGGAACCACGTGGACTGGGGCCGTGAGCAATGGTCCAATGTGCTGTTCACGGATGAATCCAGGTTCGGCTTCCATCCAGATTCACGAAGGACGCGTGTTTGGCGAGTTCCTGGACGATGGAGCCGTCTTCAGAACCCTCAGGAAGTTCACCCATACCAAGGAGGAACAATTATGGTTTGGGCAGGAATTCGTCTTGGAGGACGGACGGATCTCGTTTGGGTGCGGGGCAATATGACGGCAGAACGATACGTCCAACAGGTGCTGGGGCCCGTAATCTTGCCCCACAAAACACAAATGGGGCAAGACTTCCTGCTCATGCACGACAATGCCCGGGCACACACGGCGAGAACGGTAGCAGCTTGGTTACATACACACAATGTTAGGGCCTTAGACTGGCCTGCTCAATCGCCAGATCTAAATCCCATTGAGCATGCGTGGGATATGCTGCAAAGAAGAGCTCTGAAGGAAGTACCTGAAAATCTGGCTACAGAAGATCAACTTTTTGCGCACCTCAGAAGGACATGGGACAATATTCCGCAGCAAGACATTGACAACCTTGTTCTGAGCATGCCGAATCGTTGCCGATGTGTTATGAACATCATGGGCTACTTCAAGTTTATAAACACAAATTAAATTTTTTTTACTATTTTTTTCAGTTTTTACTCATAAATTAAAAGTTAATTCATGTACGGTTTCCGTCTATGCTTCATTTTTTTCCATAAAATCCTGAAATTTTAATCGAAGTACCTTAACTATTATTAAAAAATGGTAGAATATTAAATAACGTATCTTTTAAATATATACATGTCATATAAATAATTAACATATTGATAGTAATTCGCTTTTTTAAAAATATCCCTAGACCGTGTTGATGTGTGTATTAGGAAACAGTTTACTACATAGCATGCAAAGAGGTGAGCCGTTGGAATAAATACTGCTATATGATCTGATGACTGGAAACTGATATATGATCCATCATACTTTCTTTTTTTCGTCTTTGAAACCGTCGAGCTTGACGTCGTGGCATCGTCGTCTGGATCGGTGATGGCTATATTCTCCACGCGTACTGCTTTTGAACATTCAGCGTCATTAGAAGATGTTGTTGCAACACGTTTAACACCTTTAAGTCAACGTTCCATTCCTCTTTATTTATAATTTTACACGTCAGGATGGTGGGGTCTAAATAATGCACAATCGTTACTGCGTATAAGAGACTAAGTTTAGTACAATGAAGAAATGTATAAAACTGATACAACAGAATACAGCAGGCAGTAGAACAATGAACACTAGTTTCTCGCTAGCGAGCTTTTAAGTAGGTAGGTAGGAACTTTTCGCTCCGAACGCTAATCGTCAACTGACTGACGAGGCGCGCCATCATAGTCTTCGTATCACCCCGCAAGGGGTGTGAGGAGACAGTTGCGGGGCGTTGGCCCCCTTACTGTGAATAATCTTCTCCTCCCTTGAAGAGGGGAGGGTCCTTGTTGATGACTTTTTAGTCGGTGGTGATTTGGGGTGTGACTAGGGCCTGCAACAGACTTCACACCGCCCGGCGTACTGCTCCAGCCAGGTGAGACCGCTGGTGGAAGCCCAGCTGAGAGCGTACAGCGACAGGCGGCGACTTACGTGCGGCCCCAGTACCCCTGGAGTATTTTTTTTTTTTTTTAGTTGTTTGTTAGAGGGTTGTGGGAAATATTATCTGAGATAAGTCGGGCTAATGGATGCTCTCGGACTTTTCTCAAGCGGTGGTGGTGCCAGAGGTACATATATGTGGTAGGGGTTAGGTGTAATACGAGTGGGGTGGTGGAGATTAGGAAGAGTGTAGGGGCCGTAAGGTGTGTGGCATGAGAGTGTGTGTGATTGTATTATGTTGTTACTATTTACAGTCTAGGTTACATTATACATTGGCAAAAAGTAGGAAAATAGAGCCTGGTTTTGTCTCTTTTTTCGTATTGTATTGCAGGCTTACTTGCTAACATTTTACAATCTTACTTACTATATATATTTTACAAATAGTTATATTACTTAATATTTTTTAAACACTTACGTGCTAAAACAACAAGTACAATATACAATCTTAATTGCTAAAATAATACTGTTTTCCATCTTCATTGTAATTTACATTATCTGATATATCCAGCTGTACAGTTATGGACTATGATGGTGTAGTCGTGTTATTTGGTTGTGTAGTGTTGTTGAATTCTTTTAGATGGTTTATGATGTTGTGTATATGAGCTCGGTATGTGTCAGTGGTGCTTTGTCTTTTGATTATTTCTGATAGGTTGTAGGGTTGTTTGCTGTTGTGTGCTGTCATGATGTGATCGAATCGTGTGATGTGAAATTTTGGGCATTTTTCGATGAGGTGTGTGATGGATTGTGGTGTGTCATTGTCACATGGGCATTTATTATCGGTGGTGATTTTGAATCTGTGTAAGTATTCTTTGTGGTACCCATGGCCGGTTAGAATTTGAGTGGTTTGGAAATCGGTTCCGAATGTGCTAATGAATTTAGTTAATTGTTCGTATGTAGGGAGAAGTGTGAGGGTGTGTGGACTGGCTTCGGTGTAGTATTGAACAGTTTGCTCGTTTGTGTGTTTTCTGTTTGTGTATTTAATGTGGCTTATAGGAATGTGTGTGTATGTGGGGCCCCGATGTATGTAAGCAGCAGCTTTGGCAGCTTCGTCGGCAAGTTCGTTGCCCGCTATTCCAATATGACTTTTGATCCAGTGGAAGGTGAGTGTTAGATTATGTGTTTTTGTAAGTGCAATATTTTTGTGAGTTTGTAGTGCTAATTGGTTTGTTGTGTTAGGGTTGGACAGTTCGAGGAGGGCGGATTTGCAGTCAGAGATAATGTGTGCATAGTTGGTGTGAGGTTTGGGTGAGTGCGCGAGCCATTCAGTGGCTTTAGAAATGGCGAGGAGTTCGGCTTGAAAGGGTGAGCAGAGGTCGTGTAGTTTATATTTTTTGGTGTATGTTTTTGTGTTTGTGTTATCTTTGTGTATTGCTACGAATGCTGCTCCTACTTTATCGTTGTGTTTGCTTCCGTCGGTGTATATGCACCAGGTTTTTGTGTAGTTGCGAGGAATGAGTTGTGTTCTTCTTCGGTTGAGATGTGGTTGAAGGATATTCCTTCTCTGGTTGATGGGTGTAATTGCTGTGCTGGAGGTGCGGGTGATTCAGTTGGGATGTGTCTTGGGATGTGAGGGTATGTAGAGTGTCCGGTGATTTTGGTGTGTTCAGTGTTTGCCATTTCAAGGATTTTGTGAGGTAGTGGCGCGAGTTTCGCGAGAGAGATGGCAGTGGCTGTTCTAATCGTTCTGAAACCTTGAATTATTTTTATGGCGAATATGCGTTGTAGAGACAGGAGTTTGTTGTGTACGTGTTTGTATTTGGTAGCTGTGGGTGCCCAGATGGCAGAGGCATAGGTGATTATTGGTTGAATGACATGCTGGTATATTATGCGTACATTTTCTGGGTTGATTCCCCATGTGGGTCTGATGTAACGTGTGAGTTTGTTGTAAATGTTTTTTGTTTTGTTGGTGATGTGTTCAACATGTTTTATGAATTTTAGTTTATTGTCGATGATAAGTCCTAAGTATTTGATTTGCGGGGAGAATGAGAGTTGGTGACCGTTTTTGGTGAATGCGATGGCTTGTGTTTTGTCGTGTCCAAACTCGAGCTTGTGTTCTCTTCCCCACGTAATGATGGTGTCGAGTGCTTCTTGTGTGATGTTGGAGAGTGTGCTTATTTCTTTAGAGTGGGTGATGAGTATGATGTCATCTGCGTATGCTTGTATGTGACAGTTGGTTGGTAAGTCTGTGTTGAGAAGTGACTCCAGGAGCAGGTTCCACATAGTGGGGCCGCAGACAGAGCCTTGTACGCATCCTTTGGTCATTTCCTTATGTGCAGTGGAATCAGCTAAGTTTATGTTTACGGTTCTGTTTTCTGTGTAGTTCTGTAAGATTTGGTATATGTTTTTTGGGCAGTTTATTTGTTTAAGTCTGTAGAATATGGCCGGCCACCAGGCGTTATCAAATGCGGTTTTTATGTCTAACGATATTGCTATTACTTGTTGTCTTTTGGTTTTGTATTTGTGTATGATGTTCAAGGCTGTGCTGATTGCATGAGTGGTGGAAGTTTGAGGTTTGAAGCCGTACTGTTTTGTGCAATCGTTTCCGGATTTATGAGTGTGGTGTGTTAATCTGTTAATGATTAATTTTTCAAGAAGTTTACCGAATATGTTAATAAGTCCGATTGGTCGATAAGAGGCTGTGCTATTGTAGTTGTTTCGGTTGTGTTTGGGTATTGTTTTAACTATTGCTGTTTTCCATGGGCTGGGAAAGTATCTTAATTCTAAGCATCTGTTAGCGATGTCGGTAAAGATGTTAGGGAAGTGGTTGATAAAGTGTAGGCAGATGTCTGAGGTGAAGTGGTCTGGTCCGGGTGCTTTTTTGTGGTTGAAAGTCTTGATGCAATGTTGTACCTCGTTTGTTGTGAATGGTGGGTCATCTGGGGTGTTGGGCGGTGTGTTTGCTTCTGAACGGATGTGTTTTTGTTGTGTAGTGGTATCTGGTGTGTCGTCAGGGAAGAAGTGGTTTAGCAGAGTTTGAGCTGTGTCTGTCGCATTGGTTGTGTATGTTCCGTCTGGTTTTAATAGCGTGGTTGGGGGTTTAGAGATTGGTTTAGTTTGTATTATTTTGTTGGTGATGGACCAGACGTCGTCTGTACCTTGTGTGTTGCAGAATTCTTTAAAGTGTTCTGTGGCGGTAGTTCGAATTGCATTTGAGTATTCTTGTTTTAATGTGTTTCTTGTTGCAAGGAGTGTGTCTGGAATTTGTGTATGCCTACGTGCTATGTGTGATATCTGGCGATGGTTTTGAATAACTTTTCGTTTGAGTTATTCTAATTGATCATTCCACCAGTGGGCTCGCTTTTTGGGTTGTGCTTTACTAGGTAGTATTTTGTCGCATGCTCTGGTGATAGCAAAAGTGATACTGTGTATTATGTTGTCAAGTTGAGAGGTGGTGGCGGTTCGGATGGTTGATATTGCTATTGGTGAGAGTGTCGATTCAATTTCTTGTTTGAGTTTGTCATTGATGAGTTCCCATTTTATTTGTCCTGTGTTGTATTTGTAGGTGTTGTCTGTTTTATTTTTGGTGAAGTTGTGATGGTTTTTGCTAAGTTTGAAGGTAATGGGTGTATGGTCGGATGATGGGCAGATGTCTGTGTGGTTATCCCAGTCTTCTATTAGTATTTTGTCAGTCTCGTTGGTTAAGGTGATGTCGATGTGTGAGGTGCGTTGTCTGCCGAGTGTGATAGCTGAAAATGTGGGTGTTTGTGTTTGATTGTGGATAGTGAGGTTGTGTCTCAGTATAATGGTGTTGTATATTTCATTACCTCTTTTATTATTAGTTTTAGATCCCCATTGGGTGTGCCATCCATTGAGGTCACCGCCTATGATGTGTGTGGCCCCGGGGGTGTCTGTTAGGAGGTAGTCAAGTTTGTTTATGATGTTCATGTCGTCGGTTTTAGGTGTAATGTAAGGTGTCGTGATATAGTAGTGTTTTCCATTAGTATTGCGTATTTGAATGCATGCCATGTTTGTGTTGGACTATTCTGTTTTACCTATGCATGAAAGTGTGTTTTTCTTGGTGAGTATTAGGGCTTTGACTGGCTGCTTGGTGGGTTCCAGTGATGGGAATTGGTGGGTGTCATACCCAGGTATGCCTTTGAAGATGCCTATTTTGCCTGTATATGGTTCATTGATGAGTATTATTTCTATGTCGTTGTGTTGTACGTACGTGACTAGTTCGTGATATGCGTTTAGTGCTCGGGCGAGGTTTACTTGTAAAAAGCGAAGGGGTGCCTGCTTGTGGGAGTTGATATTGGAACAAGTGTGGTTTGTACGTGAAGTGGGTCCATTAGAGTAGTGTTGCGGAGTGTTGCGTGTGTTGTGTGTGTTGCATGTGATGTGTGTGTTGTGGTGTTGCTGGGTTAACGTCCGGTTCATATTTGGTTCTAGCTTTTAGCTCGTTTAGCTTGTATTTAAAGATTGGGCAGGAAGTTGAGGTAGCACTGTGTGCGTGTAGGTTGTTGGTGTTGTTTGTTTTGCCGTTACTGGTTTTTTTGGCACAGTTGTGGCACTTACTTTTGTCTCGGTTGTTTTTATGTGGGCAGTCTTTGTATGCGTGTGCTCCTCCACAGTGTGAGCAATTAGTGAGGTTATTGTTGCACAGCTTCCGAGTGTGGCCGAACTGAAGACACTTATAGCACTGGATCAGTGGTATATATGTTTCGAAGTAAACTCTCTGGTGATTCACGTTTAGTCTGCTGGTGTTTTGGAGTGTTGTGTATGTGTCTGGGTTGGTAATGAGTACGGCGTTATAAAGGTGATTGCTTTTGTTGTTGCGTGTGAATTTAAGTACCAGGTGATATTGTTTTCGCGGTAGACTATTCAGTGTGTCGTTTTGTGCTTTAATTATTTATGTAAGATCTTCCGGATTTATATTTTTGTTAAGTCCTTTGAGTATTATCATTGGTTGTAACTGTTTTAGTGGTTGTGCAGTGAAGCAGCTTCCTGCTTTGGCGATTTTTTGTAAGGTTATTTGTCTTTGTGTTTCGTTCTCTAAGGTTACTTTAATTTTGTTGTTACTAGTGACTTGTGTTCGTATGGGTGCAAAGTGTGTATCCGTAAATTGGATTTTGTCGTGCCAGATGTGTAAGGTGTCAGCCGCGTTAGTGACCTGTTGAGTAGTTGCTACAATAATAGATGGCTTGTAGCCCTGATTTGTGTGTATTGTTGGCTGTGTTTTATTGGTTGCAGGTGTGCGTTCCGTGCGTGTGTTAGCTGGTATATTTTCGCTTATTTCAGACTGGAGTGCTGAAATTTGTTTGGTTAATGTCTTCTCGAGCTCTTCGATCTGTTTGGTATGGGGTTTGGGGTTTATATCGGTGACGGTTGCAGCAGACTGGTGTTGAAGGCTTGTGTTGCTACAGGAAGCGCTTACTGTATTTCTGATTTTGCTGATTAGTTTTATGATATCCGATTTATTAGTTTTTGTAAGACCTCTCCCTGCGGTGAGTTTCTCAAGTATTAGTTTGGTGTCGCTATCTACTTCGTGCCAACAAGAGACTAGCGAGGCGGGTGAGGTTTCTAAGGAAAACTGGAGACCAATTTCCTCTGTGCCAGACGTGAGACTGTAAGTTTTGTTGATCCCCTCTTCGTCGGAAAGATTCAGAATATTGGCTACAACTGCAGCTGGCTCTGTTGGGATCGCAGTGAGGGGGGCGAGCAGGTCCACAGGCGACCCCCTTCCAGATGAAGGATGCGCTTGATTGGTCGTAACCTTCACTGGTGTTCTATTGCATTCGAACATTTTGCCTTTGAACGCCAAGAAAGTAGCTAGCTCAGGAGCGTTCTAAAGTGACACAGTTGTAGCTGTGTTGAAAGTGCTGGTCCTGAGGTGCGCAGCAGATAGCCCACAGCTCAGGCCGTTATCACAGAGGTGTCACAATCACGATATTGTTTATAGAATTTTGACGGCATTGTGATACGAGTATCACAAACAACTATGGAGTCACGTAACGAAATAAACACTTTTTACTTAATCAGATGAGTGAGAGCGTGAGGTCATGACCCGTACAATAAGCGACTGCGGGTAATAGCGGCGGCGGCGGGGCGTGGTGGGGCGAGGGCGCGCTTGCGAATTCCGCGAATGTAGTGACGCCCGCGCTACGCTGTTTGACCGTTGTTGTAAAAAAAAAAAATTTGAATTGTTTTTGCTTGTATTGGAGTTGTTTGTGTACGGATTTTCTCCAAACACTCACCACGGCGACCGTCAGATGTATTAGATCACTACTATGTTAGTTTACACTGTAAGCACTCACTTTAAACTATTTTAATTTACTGGTAAATAAGGAGCTAAACAAACGAGGTGTTGCTCCGAGCGGACGCGCGCGAGTACAAACAACCGTTGTCCAACTCCCCCTGGAGTAGTTGGTCGATTTCAGTGGAACGACAGCGGCCCTCGCCCCCGCATGATACACGTATCGCGTGGAGTACGCGTAGATGTCGGGGGCTAAGGGAGGTCAGAGGTTTTTGGTAGGCGTGTGAGCGAGGCGTCAACGCGCCCCTCCCTTCACGCCAGGCTTGCGCCTGCGCAATGGCGCGAGGCGATTTGTTGTGGCGTCTACATTTGTGGTGCGATAAGGTCGCGCGGAAGCTTGAGTTTGTCGGGAGGTCGCGCGTGCCATGGCGCCAGACCACGGATGTGATCCCACGCTGAGGCGTCGGCTCGCTCGAACAACCGCTTCGTAAGCTGCTTAATGTGGTCGTCTAGGCTTTCGGTGCGGAGGTCCCTCTGCAGGGTGGTGTTCCTCACCAGGTAAAATCATCAGAATCACACTGGTGTTTTAAAAAAAAAATGTGTGTATACCGGAGCACACAGGTATGAAGTGTAGCTTCTTTACGTTACGACTTTTTTTACAGTTATAAAATTTCTCTCATACGTCGATAAAGAAGTTTCACTTATGATAAGGAAGTTTCACTTCAAAACAACATAGCGCGTAACCGAAAAACGTGTCGATTTTTTTACAGCTATAAAACTTCACTCAACGTCGATACAGAAGTTTCAATTCAAAAATTAATCCCTTACCTACTATTTGTAGAATACGTTATGAACTTCACAATGATAGAAGTAAACGATGTATATCCTACACAAATGGATTTAGTAGGTGCCGCTAAAGCAATCAGTAGGGTACAGGAAACATATAAATTAGACGTAAAAGAGCTGGCAGAAGGAAAATTGAACGGAGTGATTTATAGGTGATTTTTCTTTTGAGTAGGTAAGTAAGTATGTATACATACACACATATTGTCACGTTTTGTCACGGAGGGGTAGGCAGAGGCATACTATACGCACACATTTCACCGTATGCATTTTTGTCTCACGTAACAGATGTTGAGTTCATTGCCGTGTTGAACTGGACAGGCGCAGGCTGTGACGACCTGCTGTCGAAAGTTTTCAAGCTTTTTGCCTATAAGGTCTTCAACCAGATCGTTTACAGAGTTAACAGGACCATAAGCGCTTCAATATAAGGTAAAAATTACGGTGTTATTAAGGTATAATTTTATGGTAGGGTAAGGGACTCGTGTACGGGATGGTCCGATGCGATGGATGAAATTCATTGCCCGTAGAGAAGTCAGATAAGTCGTGAATGAATCCTGGAGGCTAAGTCTACTATTGACAAGCCGTAGAATAGAACCAGATTCGATGTTTTAGCTGTCAAAATCTTAGTAGACTATCAAAAATGCAACTGACTAGCGGCCACTAGCGCGGTACGTGTTAGTAGAACTCATCGACCGACCGATAGAAGTCTATTGGAGTACGATTGTGATAGTAGACTACGAACAAAAGTCAATTTTGTACCGGTGGCTTTCTATTGAGTGACAATTACGATTCTTTACTGACACAATTTAAATAGTAGACTTGGCCCCCTGGTCGACACATCAGGCAACTAAAATGTATTAAACGTAACTGCGTTCCCCTAATATTAAATACACTATTGTTTGGAACACGAAAGTTAGCACAGTGCTTAATTTAGTGGTCACGCTAATAGCACTTTAGAAGTATCTTCTTTATTTAGCAACGAGACCACGATTAATGATCATGATCATGACTACTTTTCCTTCAGCTCCCCAATGGCAACAGACGACTGCTATGAATTAGGGCGGATATTTTATACAGACGTAGATTATACGAATGTATGCGAATGGATGATGCAAGCGTTCACCAAGTTCAATGAAGACATTTTTTATAAATTTACAAAAATCGATATACTGGAGTATATTATCTTCGCGTATTTTTCCATGAGTAAGACTTTATTCCGTTGCACTTTTTTGTTTAAAACAAAATCCACATCTTTAGATGCACTAACAGTACTTAGTTGTTTTTGGTTGCATTTAACGTAGTAAAATATAATCTATTGAATTACTCGTTATAATAGGTATTTTAAAAATCTCAGCTATTTCGATACAACATACATATTGTCACGCCTTTATCTTTGAAGAGGTGTGCAGAGGCATACTATACGCCCACATTTCACCGTATGTATTTTTGTCCCACGTAACAGATGGTAAGCCCATTGCCGTGTAGACATGGACAGGCTGTGGCGACCTGCTGTAGAAATTTGTCAAGCCGCTCAGTAGGCCTTCAACTGGGCTTAACGACTGCCATTTTACTGGCAACCAGGACCAACGGCTTAAAGTACCTTCCAAAGCACGAAAACGCTGTCAAAGCTATAGTAAAAGTTGCTTAACGCAGTGATCGTTTACAGAACACTGAATTAGTGGGGCCACGAGGGCTTCAAGCTATTTTAATGTATTTCTAATAAACCCAAATTAGTCTAAAGGTCAGTATATGATAAATTGTATTCAAACATAATTGCAGATGATATGAGGAATGCACTGAAATGGACATACACGCTGCTAGATTCAGATCCAAATAATTCTAGAGCTTTACATAACCTACCGTTGTATATTAATCGAATCGCAGATGCAAACACTAATATGGTGGAAGAACAACTACATACAGTAAGCGACATTACACGAGCAAAGCTATATTATAAATTTAATATTGGTACTGTATAAATTAATACTACTACGTACAATGTTACTAAGGTAACTACATAGGTACCTTATACAGTGTATACCTACATAGGTATATACTTTTAAAAGTTACCTTCTATTATTATTATTAAAGGTAAGCGTGTTTTCATTTGCAATGAAACGAACTTGGTAAATATTGAGTAGGTAATAAATTTCAGAGATGGTACACATTCAGTATATGCCTAATGACTCCCAATCCCAGATTTTAGCGTTAGGTCCTAGCAAAGTAAAAATCCTCAAGAATGCCTAAATCGCCGGAAATACCATAAGCAGACTCACGATGACGGTGTCAGGTGTCACATCTCCTGTGTGCAAATTCAGTCTCAAACAATGGGTATGATATGAAAAATGTCCAGAGTTAGAATTATTACACTAAACTATATCTCTGAAAGCTATAAGTAACACTTGGTACATATCCTAATAATATTTTAAACGCGAAAGTTTGTGTGGATGTGTGTTACCCTCTCACGTACAAAACTACAGAATGATTTTAATGAAACTTTAGAATAATATAGCTTATACATTAAAATAACACATAGACTACTTTTTATCCCGGGAACAAGTTCCTGTGAGAAACGGGAACGGGAAAACTTCTCTACGCGAGCGAAGCCGCGGGTTTCAACTAGTATTATAATAAACGCTTGTAGCCCCGTTTCAACACGACAATTAGCTCACCACCTACTACGTGGGACAAAAATAAGTATGGTAAACTCCGTGGAGAAATTTGTGTTGTTGTTATGATATTCCAGTCTTCAGTGTAATCCATTTATTCAACATTTATAATTGAGGAAAGGCCCAGGGCATTTTAAGTGCTTAATAAAAGTATTAACTAAATTTTATTTTCTGATTTTCCATGATTTCAAAATTATCATATTGGTCTAGCTAGTCAAAGGGGGAACGCTGCCAATATCTTCGGGACCTTGCCTAAAGGGACTCCTTTTAAGAATATATTTTAGTTATTATATTATATTTTTTAAGGTTTTTAGTTTTAGGTTCTATTTTAAAATGTAGACTTCTTAACACTAGTGATCGTGAAGGATTATTTTTTTATATTCTGTTCCATGACTGTAACATTGCAGTATGGTAGAAGATGTAGTGACTAAGATAGAAAAAGGTATGCTTAGATGGTTCGGACACGTGAAGAGGATGGATGAAAGTAGACTAACGAAACAGATAATCTTTATCAGAAGAGAGTGAATGGGCAAACTGGTAAGGGGCGACCTCGACGTACATATTTCAATCAAATAGAAGACATTCTGGAAAAAGGTCAGGTCAAGCAAGAGTACCCTTAACCGGCGTGAGTGTATGAAAACACTTATGAAAGTGGAAGAAGCGAAAGTTGTATGCCAGGATCGTAGCAAGTGGAAAGCCATAGTCTCTGCCTACCCCTAAGGGAGACAGGCGTGACGATATGTATGTATGTATGACTGTAGTTCTTGCGTTTCATGTCAAAATTGTAATATTGTTACTAACAAATCTATAATTATAGAAACATGCGAATGAACCTGAATTTATCAAAGCGTATATCTATGTCAAAAAACAATACGAAGCGCTGTGCCGCGGCGAAACTGAAACACCCATATCAACATCTTCCAAGTAAGATCAACAATGAATTATATTACCAACAAAATATCTTATCTTATCTTAACTTAATCTTACTAATATTATAAATGCGAAAGTTTGTGTGGATGTTTGTTACTCTTTCACGTAAATACTACTAAATGGATTTTAATGAAACTTTACAATAATATAGCTTATACATCAGAATAACACATAGGCTACTTTTTATCCCGGGAACAAGTTCTTGAAGGAAACGGGAACGGGAAAACTTCTCTGCGCGGGCAAAGCCGCGGGCGTCAACTAATAAGAAATAATTCACAATAACACAATTAGTTTACAAAAAAAGAAATGGACGTCATCCTCCATCCGTCATAACGTTATGTTGCTAAGTCAAAATCACACCCGTCGTCCTCAATTGTGGGTAAAAAGTAAATTAAGGCTACACATAATTTTGTTCATTAGACTTGCGGCAATGAGGGTTTTCGATACTTTTTCTGCCGCCAGGCGGCGCTTCGTATGCGTCAGGTCCAAACAGCTGTCAGATAGCACAGAATCTTACCGAACGTATTATTATTTTAGTAAAATTTTATGTATTTGGAAGTGTTATTGATTTTATTATGGATTACGGCCAAAGAAAGGTTGCCGAACTGAAGATTGAGCTCAAAAAGAGAGGCCTCCTTTTTTATTTGCACACATAGGCACTGCACAACACTGTGGCATTTTGGAAAACAATATTCCGTTTGTAACGTTTTTAAGAATAAATAAACCAAAAAAATGATCGAAAAATATAAATCGTGTATGTGTTTTGACAGGTAGTTGGACCTGACGTTACAGCGCTGCCATCTCACGGGGAACATTTCAAAAAACCCTCATTACCAGAACAACACTAATATAAATTTTCTTCTCTCCTATTAATCTACATATTTGTACGTTCTTCTGTTCTCAATTCTTCCTTTTCACTTCATCCTCCGGTGTGTTCAAATTATCCTAGTCAATATTATTATCTTTATCAATCTTCGCGGTCTTCTGTATCTCTCTTTCCGCCATTTCCGTTCGTTCTCTGATCCTAGTTTCCTCCTTTCTTTTTTAAATTTCTAGCCTAATTTCAAAACCAGATCCTTTGCAGTCCTCTTTATAGCATACATTTTACTTACACATTACTTCTTTCAGATTAACATGCCGTTACATGTCCGAAAATAATGCATTTTTAAAGTTAGCACGAATAAAAATGGAAATGATGAATAGTAATCCCGATGTGATAATGTACCATGATATTTTAAGTGAGAATGAAATTGCGAAAGTCAAACAAATTGCCACACTAGAGGTGAGAGATCTAAATGATTGATTAAGGTAGTACTAATCCAAAGAATGGTGGGAAGTACCAGTCATATATACATCTCATGATTCCAGATACATCGATTCAAGGAACTGATAATGATTAATATCCTTGGAAAGAAATCAATCCTTTTTTTTTCCAGTTATTGTAAGGCAATTCTTATTAGAACCACTAATAACAGCAACTACTCGAAAATCATATTTTAGAGAATGTGCACATTACACACATAGAATTCAGAAAATATAACTGAAATGTTTTATCTAAAGTTTAAGGACGCCTCACAGTCTAAAAGATATCGCAAGAATCCTATAGTACAATATCATGTCAGTAAATCGGTCCGATTAAACGACACAAAATTTGCCATTGCTGACCGGATCACACGCCGAATAGCTGACATAACTGGTTTGAATGTGGAATCAGCTGATCCACTAAAAATAATTAACTATGGGATAGGAGGACATCACGAACTACACTATGATACTCCGTCGGTAAGAACTAAGAACTTACTTCGATTCATTTGCTATGAATTTTTATGCAATACGATATTGTGCTGTAATATTCTCATAGACAATTTTGGGTGATGAAAATTAATAATGTGGGGAGTAACATAATATCTTATTTTCACTCTGTGTTTGCCACCGACTTCAGACAGTCACACAGGTCAGATGTCGGCCCAGTTTTAATAAAAGCCGATGTGGATGTTTAAATTGGGTAAATCGTGAATCGACTCTGAGATGATAGGGAAAGTTTTGGTGATAGTAATGAGCTTATTCCAGAAAGAAAAAGGTGGCTCGTTAAATAAACTATCACCTCGTCCCATAATGTATGATATATACAGGTACTTGAAAGAAGAATAGTTACATCCTTCGTAATTGTAACAGCATGTATAGCAGAAGTAGAGGATATTTTGGTAAGACCACTTCTTCTGGTATAAAAATTATCTACAGCTAACACAAATTCATCCACAGGCAGGATTCGTTTGTAAGAATCAAAATCTACTTACTATGCTTGCTGTTAGGTTCTATCTAATTTTATACGTTTTGCAGGTCATTTATAAACGATGTACAAAAAATGATAATAACAAGATAGCCACTGTACTGTTTTATGTGAGTATAATAATATATGTTGTGTTGTGTCAAGTTGAAAATCTTCAAAAGAGAAAATATTATTTGTCTTCTTATTTTTGGATCATAATAATTCTGCTTAAGGGAGCCCTATCAAGATCTCCGGGGCCCAAGCGTCATCACCTGCAGCGGTGCACTTGCTGACTAATGAACGAAGCAGCAATACTTGCGCCATTACGAGATTGGAAGGAATGAATTCCTAAAATTAAAAGCCTAATGATAGCTGTTTCTAGCAGCCAAATAAATGTGGAGGCTCAAAAGTTTCCTTTGAGCCTCCACATTTATCACTATACTAATATAAAGAAAAAAAAACGTATTGAAGATTTATCAAGTTTCCGATATTTAAGAACTGCATCTGTATTGATTTTAGTATCTCCAAAAAGCTCAAATAAATAGGAGTACCAAATACTTGAAAAAATCACGCTCTAAAGATAAAAAAAATCACGTTTTAAAAAAAAATAACAAAATAAATTAGATGACTCCTCCTTTATGCGAGACAAGGTAGGTGCGAAAGAGAAATGGAATAAACGGGGGCGGGGGGTGTGTCGACAACTAATTAATTAAAAACAAATGCAGATCAGCGATGCAACATAGAAAAAATAACGCTACTCTTTTATCGTACACCGGCGCAACCAGACTACATAAATGTTTTCCAAATAAAAAAAAACACTAACTATTGAAAAGACAACAACACATTACATGTAATCTGGAACTGCTTTCTGCTTATAGTTATCTGAAGTACCATTAGGAGGCGCTACAGTATTCCCTCAACTTCAACTTAGTCTGTATCCAGTAAAGGGTGCAGCTGTATTATGGTTTAATTTGCACCCTTCTGGAGAGCGTAATCTTGCTATGATGCATGCTGATTGCCCAGTCCTTCTAGGCTCGAAGTGGGGTTCTTTTAAAATACATCGTGTCAGTTATGTTTTATAAGTCCTAAAAAGATAATAGATATTTTATTTTTTTGCTTAGCATTTTATGCCATAGATAACGTATTCCTAAATAGATTGTCTTGTAGACAGGGTTTCTTTTTTTACTTTTATTAAAGATACAATTTATTTTATGTATCTCTGGATAGAAATCAAATTTTCAAAGAATATGGATTAATACTTATTTTATAATACTTTGTTCTAGTTTGTAAAAAACTAATTCACACATGTGGTCAAGAGTTTATCAAACCCTGTAACCTGGTGCACCAAAAATAAAGAGACAAATATAAGCTACCTAGATCAGTATCGGAAAGACTCAGGTATCAGAAGCATGAGAGACTCGTTTTCAGTCATATAAGAACGGCAATTAAAAATTTTCCTTTTTCATTAATAATAAAAACAAAGAAAAAATTCTGTTGCATATAAATTCTAGTCGGGCGTACGGCACTAGTCAGAAAGGTAGGTACCGTGGTTGTAATAGTCGGTTCGATGCCGGCATAACAGTCGTGGGGATTTCAAACGTAAAATAACGCCAGAATAATACAATGCGTCCACATCGTAGCGGTTGTATTACATCCCAAGTAAATAAAATAAATAAATATTGAGGGACACTTCTTACACAGCGCTATCTAGCCCAAACTAAGCTATAAACTTGTACTATAGGATTTAGACGCCTGATATACATAATATATTTCTAATTACCTACATATTACTAGTATACATAGGAAACACCCAAAGTCCGAAATAAACATTTGCGGTTGACACAAATTATTTGTTCCGATATTATTTTATTGATCCTGTAGGGGTTGTTGTTGACAGAGGCCAGGGGGCCAAGTGTTTATTCAATCGCGTCAGAAAAGAATAGAAACCGTCGCTCAATAGAGATCTGACAGAAAAATAGTCAGTTTCGTAGTCAGTACAATTGCGATCTAATCGATTTCTATCCGCTGGCCGATAGATTGTTATTAACACGTGTAGCTCTTGATTTACATTTTTGGTAGCCTATACTAATATTTTGATAGCTAATAACAGCTATTTTGTCTCTATTCTGGAGTTTGAGCAGTGTCATTGTGAAATAAGTATATAACAGTTTTAGTAGACTACGTAGTTTTGGATTAATCGCAATAGAACCGCTATAAAATAGAACTAGAACAGCATTTTATTGGAAAATAGTAGACTCGGCCCCTAGTTGTAGTTATTGTTGATAATTTCAACTCGCTTATAAGGCCGATAACTTGATTATACGACTACCATTTTACTGGAAACTGGGACACCTTTTGATGCCTTTCGAAATACTGAAATGCTTGTAAATAGAAATACCACGAACGGCTTGTAAATCTCAGGACTAAGCCGGTCGCAACATCTTTAACGCAGTGATGCTCTAATTCGTTGCGTTCCGGATAGACTAAAATTTACTAATATAAACTGTGACACATGAACTTGCGATGTTATTAATCCGAAATCCAAGTAACATGTACGAAGGTTGTTTGTTAAATGGTGTACTTACCTATATAGAGATATCTGGTAATAAATAAATAGTAGTAGGACTAAGCTAATATAAACTTGTGTTATGGTATCTAGACGACTGATAAACATACTTATATAATACATACATATTATACATAGTAACACCCAAACTCCGAAACATACATTTGTGGATCACACACATATTTTTTCGACTCGGGAATGGACCTCAGTCGCGGCAGTCGCATACACTACCAATTCGCCACTGAGGCAGTAACTTTTACCAGCTCAACAAACTTGTGAAATTGTGACACATCCTTCAACCGATGATAGAAAAGGTCCACGGTAAGCCAGCATACCACTTCCTCAGCTCCTCACAGGGTATGGCTACGCCGCCAGTAATCTGTGGAAGCTGATGGGTTAAAATAGTTTAGCATTTTTTCTTATAGATATATTTTCGAGTGAGTTGAAAGAGAGCAAAGCTCTTTCAGCGACTCAAATTACGAAAATTTACTACCTAATTGCATATCTCTGTAATTATTCGGCAGATTTTCAAAATTCTTTCTTTTTTTTACTTTACCGAAGACTTACTGCGAGTTACCTAGCTAGGCATAACACAGGCACTATTTTGTTTATCATAGATTTATCTAGGTATACCTTTAATTTGTAAATACATATTTCAGGTAATACAAGACCGGACGATATCTACAGCAAGAGTAAGAAATGAACCATCGTTTTTGAAAGTTCAAGAAAAATGAAAAAATATCAAATACAATCAGTAATAAATTACATAATTATTATACCTCATTTACACTCTCGCACGAGCCACGAGACGAGCTGCGAGAGTGTAAATGAGGCTTTTGAGTTCTGTGAAAAAACTAAATATATATATTTTTTTAATACTATAACCTCATTTGTATTACTACATTACTACTACCACATTCTAACATTGTCAAGTAGCGTGAGATGACTGGAGATATCTTGCTTGTAAGCGTAAACCATGCATAAACTATTGACTAGATTAAAGGGGTTCCTCTATAAAGCCTTCATTTTTGTGTTTTTTATATTGATAGAAAATTTCCCACTACAAGGAATAAATAAAAAGAAAATACTCGAATTGGTACAGCTGTCTTCTAGTTTTGCGCTTAGCAACATATTTTGAAATTAGTTATAAATCTATCTATACACATCAACAGAATCTAGGGATATCATAATCCTAAATCATTTACAACTTTAAAATTTCTTTATTAGTTTCTATAAAAAGTTTATATACAGATTGAAACTTCCTGTATTCAATTTTCAAAAAAAGATTTTAAAAATGCAACAGAAAAAACTAAATACGGCGGCAAAAGTGTAAGTAATTCGTTTCGTTAAGAAAAATTAGAATTGTTTTATAATAATTATCATTCACAAAATAATTATTTATCATCTATTTTTTTAACATTAGTAAATACCATATAATTTTAAGTCTTTTTTCTTAAATTTGACAATTTTGAAACTTGGATTTGCTTCCGTTAGTATGTAATGTCAACATTAAATAGAAAATTATTAGCGTTGAAAATAATACCTTGTGTTAAACTAGAGGTATTAAATAAATATATAAATATTGTGGGACACTTCATCCGCGTAATAAAGCTTTCCTGCTCCCGTTTCCCACCTCAAGGAATTAATAAAAAGAAAATAGTCGAATTGGTACAGCCGTCTTCTAGTGAAAATGAAAGTAAATGAAAATGAAAGACTTGAAAGACAAGATACACATCAACAGAATCTAGGGATATTATAATCCTAAATCATTTACGACTATAAAATTTCTTTATTAGTTTCTATAAAAAGTTTTTATACATTTTTTTTTTAAATTGAATATAGCAACAGAAAAAACCACAGATATAGAAGAGTAAGCAGATCAAACATTTGCGAAAAATAGCGTAGCCTATTTTACACATATAGACAGGTAGCTTAATCCAGGGTGCATTTAGCTATCATTTAATAAATAACCGTGTTGATAGGTTATTAGTAATGAAATGAGTCGGCAATAAAGGAGTTTCAAATCGAACCATCAAGATGCTTTTGACACATTATGACATAGCAATTTAATAAATAAATATTGAGGGACACTTATGCTATGGAATCTCGACAACTGATAAACATACGTATTTATTTATAAATACATAAATATTATACATAAGAACACCTAAACTCCAAAATAAATATTTGTGGATCACACAACTATTTGTTCTGACCCGGGTATCGATCCCGGGACCTCAGCGCAGCAATCGCATACACCACCACTTACGCCACCGTGATAGACGATAATCGATGCAGTGAATCGCGGCATAGGTTTTAGTAGGTATATACCAAGTCAACCATTTGTAAAATTCCAGCAAAATGTCAAGACCAGGTAGCTAACAGCATAATCAATGACGATAAAGTTATTCCATTCTTTAATTTTAGGGTAGATACCTACTGCTTGAATTATAATACTATGCACCATTGAAAATCACAGGCGATGGGGGTGGACCGGTGCTAGCTCCTTTGATCTTGACCTTTCCAACCGCATTAATGCGCACACGTACTTTGTCCATGGAGACATGCTATACTTGACGAAGAAGAGACCTAGGACTCCTTTGAAGCAAACCCATGGCGCAGCTCGACAGTATAATGCTGACAGAACCTGCTCCGTAACAAATTGACAAAAATAAAAGACACGTCGGTGATTAGGACCTTAGCTATCTACTCCTGGCTATTTCCTGGTGTATAAGACATACGCAGTATTAGTTAGTGATAGGATGCCAAATAATCCTGCAGTTGTGGTTGATAACGATCGCAAAAATATGATACCTGCATGCCCATATTTCTTATTATCTTCGCCAGGAAAAATACTGTCCTACAGTATCTAAAGACAAGGATTAAAAAACAGTAATTAAAAAGTTATTTCTTTTTAATCAATACAATGATTATTTTACAGTTATTAATTAATTCTTATGAGCTCACAAATATTAACTAAAATATGAACTTAGTAAAATAAAACTGGCTCCTTCATCACTATCTTTATTTTCTTACGAAGAAACTCTGTCTTTTGGTAGGCTTAAATAGGGACATATTGGTTAATACGCAGAGACCATTGAGAATTTTTGACCCTTGGGACTTATCTAATAGGAAATGGGACCCTCATTCGAACATATAGCTGTAGTTGGGAGAGGGAAGACAAACCGGTCAACAAAGGCAAGCCTGTTTGCTGCACTCCTGAGATATAGACCCACGATTTGTACTACACCGAAAGCACCTTCACCAAACAGAAATACTGTCTTATAGGGTCTAAGATAAGATAAAATTTAAACCATTATTGTATAAAGTTATTTATTTTTAATTAATACAATAACCTTTTATTTTACAATTTTTAACAGTTATTTATTGATTATATTATTGTAAACCTAAAACAAAGTAACATTTAGATACACTGAGTATTGAAATATAACATTTTGTGGCCTCTGTATTAAATTCGTCCCTGATTACATGAAATAGCATTACAGTACAAAGTATAACTAAATTAACAAAAAACTTAGCTGTAGATGACGACAGCAACCAAACGATTTATGGAACAGATACTATGAACAGTTTAACAATAACCTTTTCAAGTGTTTACCAAGAAATTTCATCATTTTGTATACAAATCTTAGTGTAACAGTACGTAGTCGTAAGTGGTACATAAATTATATCCATTAAAAGTTATTCGTGGTGATTTCTTGTTCACTACTCTATATTTTGTTTGAATAATTGAATTGTTTACATATTTTTTTACTACTTTTGTTACATTTTACAATAATTTTATGTAATATTTTCACTTCGATACATAAATCTTTAATTCAAAGATGACAGCGACGGTTGACAGTAGTAGAAAAATTGGCTACACGCTGGTTGCTGTCAAAGTGTAAGTTCGACGCAGCTACACAGAAATAATAAAGATAGCTTTATACAACAAATGGCAAGAGGGAAAAGAATAAAGTATTACACCATAAACAAAGGAATATGTTTGATCTGCTTACTCTTCTATATCTGTGTATTATTCATGTAATAAGAGAGATAAAAACATTGTTTTCACGAAAACGAAACCTAGTAAATAAATTCCATTGAATTTCATTAATATCTTTAAAGCGGTTATTAGTTCAATCATTATAAGAAATAGGGTACATCCTCAGTATATGTGGAAATTTATTCAAAAGGATTTATTACAATTAATTGTGTATATTTTTTTAAACGTGCAGACAAATAAGTGCACATACCAACGGACAGCAGTACTAATAATTTTTAACAACATTTTTTTGTTATATATACTAAATAATAAATAAAAAAATACAATGACTTTATAATTTAATATGTCTAGTTTTCAAAACACAGATTTATTTATTTAATGTCTTACTTTGGAGATAAGAGCGATTTTATATTGTGCCTATCGAGGGTAAAGCACTCCCACACGCTTACGCGTTGTGAGGCGTGTATTATATAATATAATTCTTATAACAGAACATAAATAATAATATATACTTATTTATGTTCTGTTATAAGAATTATATTATATTATCTGTGGTTCTGTGAACATCAAATAGAAAATGATTAGCGTTGCCAATAATATCGGCTTTTAAACTAGGGTTATTAAATAAATAAATACATATTTTGGGACACTTTTCAGACAGCGTCATCTAGCCCAAACTAAGCTATGGCATCTAAATAACTGATAAACATACTTATGAATGAATGAATGAATGAAATATCTTTATTCATGTAGGTCACAAAGTAACACTTATGAACGTCAAGATTATTGCTTCTACATTTACATTTACTGCCAGATTCGCAAAGCAATAGGTAGAGCCTGAGGAAGAACCTATAGGCAATAAAACTCATGGCCACTCTTTTTTAACAGCCAGGAATTACATTAGTTTGATGATGACATGATGTTTGACCAATAATATAGTAATGAATTTATACAAAACAAAAACAAAATCAATGTTATATTTAAAATCATATCAAAATTAGAGCTATTCTAGTTGCCAGTTCTAAGGGCAGCCTACACTTTAAGAAGAATCTAGCAAGAAAGTCAATGGATGCTCTTCTAAAATGTAGGTGTGGCTAACAACATTAAAATTACACTTACATTGTTCCTTTGGATTTATGTGAGAACAGTCGACTAAACTTAGTTTGCCTTAAATTTAAATAATATTATTTGTAATAATTGCTATTACAGCTATGAGCTGAACAGTCCCAACAGACGGCACCCGTTCACGGGTATGACGTATATATCAGCCATCGCCCTACTCAACCGTATTTTAGGGAATAAGGCGACCCGATACATACGCCACCACTGCCAGGACACTTAGGCGAGCATGACATACCCAAAAACTGCACAGCAACTATCATGTCAATTTAAATAATAAATAAGTCTACTTGGTGCTCACACAATAACAAATTCAAATTACATATTTGTAAATTAGTTATTACCGGAACTAAACGCAGCCAATTTAGAGCCTTTAGTTGTCTGAAGTTTCAAATTATTCACAATGTAGAAATGTAAAAATACAACATATACATATGCAGATTCAAGACAAGTACAAAATAACACAAGATTCATTCGAATCCTAAATAGCTCGAGCGAAGAGCAAGCAACTCATTTCCATTTATTTTTATCATTTAAATAATCATTAATTCTGTAATAAGCCCTTTTCAAGAGGTGCGTCTTAATTTCCGCCTTAAATTTATGTAACGGCAGGTTCATAATGTCTAAGAATTTTATTATATAGGCGTACGCCAATTCCTGCAAAAGAGTCATGAATCTTTTGTAAACGATGATGCGTTCCAATTAATTTATGCTTATTTCTAGTATTTATAGAATGTATGTCACTGTGTCGATCGTATAAATGTATGTTCTGTTTAACTAACATGATATTTGCAAATATATACTGTGATGCAACCGTTAAAATGCCAATTTCTTTAAATTTCTCTCTAAGAGACATTTTAGCACTCAATTTATATATTGCACGTATAGCTCTCTTCTGGACTACAAAAATTACTTGTATATCAGCTGCTTTGCCCTACAGCAAAATGCCGTAAGACATGACACTATGAAAATAACTAAAGTATACTAGCCTGGCAGTTTCCACATCAGTGAGCTGCCTAACATTTCCCACGGCAAAGGTTGCCGAGCTAAGTTTACCTGCAAGACACGTTATTTGGGCGTTCCACTGCAGTTTGCTATCTAAAGTGATCCCCAAAAATACAGTTGATTCTACAAGATTAAGGGTATCACTGTTCAATGTTATATTTTTACCGCAATTCCTGACATTACAACAAATGTGAACATTGTGTTCCTTTATAAAAAGTTCTATTTGTAGTAGTTTTTCAGATATGCCTTCAATATTTTGGTGAACCAAGTTTAAACTACAAGAAGCATTGTTAATATACTCAGAATTAACACAACCATTATTATTTTCAGTGTCTTTAAAAATGGTGGGCTCAAAAGACCTATAACCATGGCCAGATTTTTTATCTGTTGTCTTACAAGCTAGTTTTTTTGGGATATTATCCCAAGTTATTATGTCAAAATTATGCCCAAAAGGAGCTAGTTTAGCCAATAGTTTGGCTTGATTCAATAAAAATTTTGATAACAATACAGCTATCTGACGTCGTAAAAACTTTGATAGTAAATAACTATCTAATGTCAAAATTAATAATTCTGTAATAAAAGTCAAATAATTCTATATTCCTACAATATGTGGTCAAGGTATGTAACTTTCTATTCATATTGTACCTAATGTTGTTTTCAATTTGTGTAAAAGATTTGTTATATGGCAGTGTAGACAGTAAATTGCAAGTTAAACAGGTTACTGTTTAACTTGCAATTTTGACAACTGTTCATAAAACTTTATGATAGTTTTAGTGTTTAAATTATCTCTTCTGCCAATAAGTATCACTATTGTTGTTTGTGGGCAATGCGTACTGGTTAATACCTTATTAATTATTTGAGAGTAGGATGCCCCAGGAAATGAAAGGGTCATGACCGAATTACTCAGATGTTGAATAAATTAAAATTTCTGTCTGTAATTGATGTATATCCATTTCATATTGCTCTGTTTGGCTGTTTAACTGTTCTTTACTTGTTTCTATTAGTTTTTTTAATTGTAAATTTGATTTACAAGTCCTAAGATATTTGTTTGTTCCTATTCTAAGCTTTTTGAAGTATTTTTGTGATTTGGAAATAAATTTATTGAGTTTTATGTATTTTTTTAATTTATTCCTGACTATATTTCTAAACATTTGGAACGGAGGAACGAGATTGTCAGTTCAAGCAATAATAATAATGCATAACCTAATCTTCAATGTGCAATGGTTCAACAATCAATAAAATACTAACATGAGCTGATATATGATTTTAATCAAAACTATTAATTGACAGGATTATTACAGGCGACAAAATTATATAATTTCAATTTATCAAAATGTTTTCCATTATGTTCGATTAATGATTTTACACTTCATCAACGCTGCAAATTCAATTAAACTGTAGGTGCTTATCATACTAATTAAAAAGTATAATTATTTTGTTTCAGTACTAAAAACTTAATCCGAGGTAAATGTATCTATATCATAAGAGCATTGCCTATGAATTATAGATATACTTAAGCAGAATAAAAAAAAATACAAATTGTTATTTTGAAAAAGTGCATCAATAAAGAAAATAAAAGATATAATATTTGATTGTAATGTCCAACTTATTAATTGACTTCACGAAATAGATTTATTTTATAGTTAGTACAAATTTTAATATGCTTTATGTAATACGTACAAGAGTTCTACTACTATACAACTTAATTTTAATAACAAATACTGAAATATTTACTGCTATAATAGACCTCGAGAAATTACCGATCACTCTGAAAAAGACAATAGAAGACCTCAATAATTATATTGACAGCCAAGAACAAAAGCTTTATATTCTAAATAGGTAAGTATGCGATAAAGAAAAGGACTTCTACATTACTCATTTTGAACCACTTCATTCGCCTGGATCTTTTGGATGGCAGTTTATGGTTACTGAGCTTTTCGACTGCCCTCTACGGATTTCGAAATCAAGGGAAGAAAAGCCCAACGATGCTGACAATAAAAAGACAAAACCATAGCTGCAACTGGTACTCAATTAACCCTCACCCTCAATAGACTCTCAAGCTCCAGATCAACTTATGGTTAGCAAGCAACCTTTTCAGCGTCGGTCGCCCTGTCAAAGACGTTCCTGGGTGACAAGATGGCACGATGCATTCTAACGCAAGCTTATCTTGGACGAAAAGGGAATTGACAACAGGCCTGATTTGGGGACCGAGGATGGTAATAGTTTCAGGGATACACTGACTGGCATATTCAAGTAAGGAGCGCCATGTAGATTTAGCCGGTTTGAGATGTCTATCTTTTTAAGTATCTTCCCAGTTGCTTCCAATGCTTACTGGGGTTTGAAGCCTGGGGTCCAAATTAATTGGCTATTGTTTGATATTTAGTGTTTGACTCCCAAGCGACTGCCATCTGAACTCCCAACCCCGTAAAGGTGCCTGCGTCGTTGCCTCGTCAGTTAGTCAGCAGTTGAGGTCGCTTGGGCCCCAGAAATCTCGGTGTTGCCACTTATATCACAAAGTAAACTCGTTTTATTCGTTGGTGATAGGTATGCTGAACGATACAAAAATGAACATAATGAGGCGATGAAAAACATTCCGAACTACGTTCAAAATCCCATCAAAGCTTACATACTGATAAAACAATTGACCGCTGATTGAAGATCATTGTGAAAATGGGAACGCGTAAGTTATTAGATGAAAAAGGTGATATTGTGATAGTATTTATATGCGAGTACAATAGGATTTGCTCCTATATATGCTTCTGTATACCTGAATTTATAGCAATGAACAAAACCAGAATACTTCCACTAAGGTCGAACTGAAAACCCACGAGAAGTAACTATAGGATTATGCGAGAAGCGATTATTTGTAAATTGGAAAAGACTTCAATTTTAAAAAGAAATTGAGAGCGTTGAATGTAAAAAAAGACAATAGCAACTACAACCATAAATTTTTCATAAAGTTTTTACAAAAGACTAGACCTCAAAGACACAAATACTTTTTAGAATAAAATAAACTCTCTATAAAATGTTTTGCCGAGTATCAAAGTAAAATAAATTGCATAACCACATTATTTATACATACATACATATTACGCTTTTATCTCCGAAGGCATAGGCAGAGGCATACTATAAGTACACCCACATTTTACATTTTCATGTATGTCCCACGTAACAGGTGGTGAGCCCATTGCCGTGTTGAAATGGACTGGCGCAGGTTGTGGCGATCTGCTGTTGAAACTTTCAAGCTTTTTTCTTTCCCAGTCAAAGGCCTTATCAGCTGATAAGGCCTTTAACTGGGCTCAACGACTGCCATCCTTAACCACTGGCAACTAGAATCAACGGCTTAACGTGCCTTCCCGAAGCACGGAAACGCTCGCTAATGTCTTGGTTCAGCTCGCTAATGGTTTGCTAGCAACCTTTACGGCCTCGGTCGCCATGTCAGAGACGTTCCTGAGTGACGAGATATTATTAAGAAATTCTATAATACAATTATGAAATAAATCTAATACTCGTATATTTATGTCAGAGTTTGCTAGCAACCTTTACGGCCTCGGTCGCCCTGTCAGAGACGTTCCTGAGTGACGAGATATTATTAAGAAATTCTATAATACAATTATGAAATAAATCTAATACTCGTATCTTTATGTCAGTGTTTGCTATGGAACTCCTCTGAAACGGATTCTACAGATTTTTTGTTTTTCCTACATACCACTATTTTTTTTTAAATGGGGCTAGCCCCACCCTCATTCCCACTACTGTGACTCCTGTAAACCAGGATCTACAGCAATGACCAAAACACCAGAAAAGTTATGGAAGTTTGCTATGGAACTCCTCTGAAACGGATTCTACAGATTTTTTGTTTTTCCTACATACCACTAGTCGATTTCCAACGATTTTGCATTAAAACTGGCAAACTTGATTTGATAGGCACTACCGGAAACTCGTGAGAGTTACAAAAAAACATTAAAATATATTTTCATATTCTTAGAAAACATAACTAAAAAACACAGTAGCTTCAAGTATCCTCTACAAAAGGATCTAATCGGTGCAGCATCAGCAATCGGCAGGTTGCAAATAACCTACAATTTGACTGTTGAGGATTTATCAAATGGAAACCTTAACCAAGTTGTTTACAGGTAAGTAATACAAGTATTTCACAAAGTAGGCAAATGTATACGTTCAAATAATCATATATCTAAAACAAACATGCAAACAAGTCAGAGTAGGCCGCTGTGATTGAAATATATCGACCGTGGTTCTACATATGTATCTACGTCGAAACCTAGCTTATATCAATTTGAATGGTTTTTTTTTTACACCACTTAGGTGGCAGACAAGCATACGGCCCCACCTGATGAAAAGTGGTCACCGTAGCCTATGGACGTTTGCAACACCAGAGGTGCAGCACTTGCGCTGCCGACCCTTTAAAAACATTCTAAGACCCCTTTTGAAGAAACCCATACTGTAGACGTTCGGGAAAGCCCAGGCAGGGAGCTCATTTCACAACCTAAGCGTACGCGAAATAAAGCCTCTATCGGATCTAACCGTATGTGAGCGCTCCGGACGCAAAGTGTGACCGTGAACACCCTGTCTATGGCGAGCGGTGCGATGATATACAGGGTTATGTGCTTATAGCAAATGTGTACAAGTTTCCTTTTTATCTGATTTTATAGATAACTATAAACTTCTCATCTGGCTTCTCTCGTTTAACTTTACGATCAATACAATACTTAAGACCGTCAAGAACAAATGCTTATAATATTGTTCCTTACATTTTCTTTTAGGTCACCATTGACTGCTGGAGATAGCTACGAGATAGGGAAAGCATTGTTCAACGAAGGGAAACACTTTGATCTAGCGTTACAATGGATGATTGTAACTTTGCGCAAATATCACAATGAAGAAAATATCTATTCATTCACTGATGTTGAAATAATCACGTACATAAGCCAAGCGTATCACTATATAGGTAAATATAAAGCAAGTTAAGTAAATTTGGAATTAAATATTAGAGGAGATGAGTTCGTGTAAAAATTTAATTTCCGACAAATGTGTCTTCTCGTGAGGTGAAAATTCTTCAAACCAACACCATTTTTATATCACGGTAAGGCATTGATTCTTCACGACATGAAGGGAGGGTAGACAACAAATGCAATTTTCCCTTAACTAGCGATATATATATATGTATATATAGATAGGTAATCTATCATATTGATTTAATTAATATTTATTATTTTTTTAACGTTACTCGTGCCTATCTTTACTAAATAGGTCTTTGATCTTTCGTCAAGTAGTCAAATATGTTTAGAGTTCTAGATGAAATTTTATAATCCTGATTCAGAGGCTACATACAGACTATCAATGTTGGCATGTATATCTACATCCTTACGCAGCATTGAGTTATTTTATAATATAACTAGTTGACGCCCGCGGCTCCGCACGTGTGGTGAAGTTTTTCCGTTCCCGTTTCCCACAGGAACTTGCTCCCGAGATAAAAAGTAGCCTGTGTGTTATTCTGATGTGTAAATGATATTGTAAAGTTTCATCAAAATCCATTCAGTAGATTTTGCGTGAAAGAGTAACAAACATCCATACTTACAAACTTTATAATATTAGTAGGATTATTCTTGTCAACCAATTCTTAGGTCAGATACTTTAGATGTGTTATACTAGTATATTCTATATCTTAGAGTTATACTTATTTCTATTCGTTTTCTTTTGGCAAATAGACATAGAACCCTTTTCTACCTAGATTCAAAATGTTGCAGGTGACAATAAAAATGCACTACATTGGACAAAAAAGCTGTTAGATATGTATGATCCTAATAATGTTCAAGCCATAAAAAAGATTACTACTTTTTATAAAAACCTTGCTGAAGAGGAAATTGAAAATAAGGTGATAAATCTGAATAACAGTAGCCTTTTTTGAAACAAAGTTTTAAAAGCAACAATTTCAATATTTTAGTTTTTACTGTAATACACAGGCAAATGAAATTAAGGAAGTATATAACAAATCAAACAGGGTTGCCGATAAGGAACACGAAACTAATGTATATGAGGCCCTATGTCGCGGTGAAGTGGTCGTTCCCATCAAAATAGGTAGCAGGTACAAATTATGAAACGAATATTTAACATTTTCTGTTGTAAACTGAATTTATTAGAGTTTTTTGTATTTCTTGTAACTTTTAATTTGATGCTCCCAAAACCTTCAAACGAAATATCTTATCTAACAAATGTTGAAGGCCTACCTACTGAAAATTATCAGCAGGTCGGTCGCTACAATCTACGCTAATACATCAACACGGCAATGAACTTACCACCTGTTATTTGGGACAAAAACGCATACGGTAAAATGTGGGCGTATAGTATGCCTCTGTCTACCCCTTCGGAGATAAAAGCGTGACTAATATATATAAAAACGCCTATGTAATTTATAATGAATATGAATGGGCCTCTCGAGCATAATATATAAAATGTTTTATGCACGTATATTTTTCTTTTAGATTTTCCTGTCGTTACTTAACCGTAAACCATGTGTTTTTAAAAATCAAGATGGAGGTCATGCATCTCAATCCCGATGTAATTTTATTCCATGAAGTGATTAGTGAAAGCGAAATAAATTTTACTAAACAAATTGCCAAGCCAAAGGTATACATTCTATTCAATTCAAACACCGATACATACTTCTAATACAATATTATAATAAAAAAATATACATTTTTTTAATAAAAAATTTATAACACCAAAGTCAGAAACCCGTTAAAGCTCGATTATTAAATGCCCCAGATATCATTAAAGTCATTTTCACTATCTTCAGGTTTTGCTCCTTTCGTGATAATAATTCATTCATTCATTTATTTATTATTACAGCAAGAAAGGCTCAAAGTTTGTTAGTAATACTTATAACTAAGTTGATGGATGTTTGTTACTCTTTCACGTAAATACTAATGAATGGATTTTAATGAATTATGGGTATTGAATGAAACTTTACAATAATATAGCTTATACATCAGAATAACACATAAGCTACTTTTTATCCCGCGAACGAATTCCTGTGGGAAACGGAAACGGGAAAACTTCTCTACGCGGGCGAAGCCGCGGGCGTCGACTATTATACGAATATTATAAATCCGAAAGTTTGTATGGATGTTTGTTACTCTTTCACGTAAAAACTACTGAATAGATTTTAATGAAACTTTACTATAATATAGCTTATACATCAGAATAACACATAGGCTACTTTTTTATCCCGGGAACAAGTTCCTGTGGAAAACGTGAACGGAAAATCTTTTAAACGCGGGCGAAGCCGCGGGCGTCAACTAGTATATTATATTTAAATGATTGACAAATTGTTTTCATTAAAAAGGCCATTCCTGCACCATCATCCCGCTATGGCACAGCAATGGTTAACGTAGACTCTGTCCAGCCTTCGTACGAAGGACTTACTAAATCAACAAAAATTTAATATAGTTTTATTCATGTAGACCATTTTAGACACTTAGCTTAATGTTAGCGAGGGTTTCATTTACCTACAGTAGTTTCCTCTAGTTTCTGGCTATCTATTATTTTGTGTCAAATTTAAGTTTTATAACGTTAATTTCGAATTAATGTTATTGTGTGCCTCATGCAGCAGAGCCATTTAACAAGAGAGGAAATTTAAGGGCATAGACATGTTCCAAGCTGGGGCTAGTCAACGGAGTATAGCTGAGAAGATTGGAACAAGACAAAACGTGATATCAAGTTTATGGTCACGTTATCGTGCTACTGGGTGGCTGAAAAACACTCAGGCGGAAAGCGCATAACGACTCGACGGCAAGACCGATTTTCGCAAGTTGCCTCGAGAAGACAACCAAATGTTACGGCCCTTCAGTTGGTTCAGAGGCTCCAGTCAGAGCACCTGTTGCATGTGAGTGACCAAATTGCGAAGAGAAGGCTGAATGAAGCTGACCTTCATGCTCGCAGACCGCTTCGTACTCCAGCACTACGCCGTGGAAATCGTGGACGACGACTACAGTGGGCTTGTGAGAAGTTAACCAGTGGTCTGTAGTGCTGTTTACCGATGAGTCCCGGTTCGGTTTTCATCCCGATACTCGTAGAGTACGTGTTTGGCGAAATCCTTGTCGTGAGAGCCGTCTGCAACATCATCAGGAAGTCAAATTATATCACAGACGGACAATTATGGTTATTATAATTATGGTAACACGCTTAAGCACGATAACGCCCGTCCGCACACAGCGAGAGTGGTGACGAGCTGGGCCCGAAGTCTGCTATGTCAATAGTGTACCGATAGAGTGTCGATGGCCTGACAATGGCACAGTTTTGCACTTTTCGTAGTCCGCTAAATATTTAAGACCAATGACTTCTCGCTAACTTGTCATTGATCTGCCACTCATACAAATCTGTATTCTGTAGTCTTGGTGTCTTTCCAATAGTTTGGCAAATGGTAGTCTACTAATTATTTGACATTAGTTTCAATGACCTCACGATGGCTTCAGTATGATTATTTGTCATTATGCCGCCATTGAACCACCATCAAGCAGAACTGCTTTACGAGTTGTTGATAGTATATTTATCTCATATTTAGTTAATAATTAGTTAAAATAAATAAAATAAATAAATAAATATCCATCACGCCTTATCCCCGAAGGGGTGGCAGAGGCATATAATATGCCCACTTTTCACCGTGTGGATTTTACCTGTCCCACGTAATAGGTGGTGAGCCCATTGCCGTGTTGAAATAGACAGACGCAGGTTGTGGCTACCTGCTGTTGAAATTTTTCATGCCGCCCATAAGGCATTCAACCAGGCTTAACGACTGCCATTTTACTGGCAACCGGGACCAACGGCTTAACGTGCCTTCCGAAGCACGGAAACGCTCGCAAATGTAAATGCCACAAAGTGGTCACCCATCCGAGGACCAGCCATAGTGAAAGTTGCGTAACTCAGTGATCGTTTACAGAACACTAAGACCGCGGGGCCACGAGCGCTTCACAGAACACTAAGACCGCGGGGAAAATAATTAGTTAAACACGAAAAATATTACACTTGTTAATGTTAGGTGAAGATAGTCGACGAAAATGCGAGAAGATAATGTTTCAGTACCTAATTCCCGAAGAGAGATAGTTGTAAATAGTAAGACGTTCGTCACAATAGGGAGACTGAGTAAACAAAATTCGCAGATTAAATATTCCATCATTAAAATTTAAACTATGGAATTTTATTTTCGTTTTAGGTACAAGTTACAAGTTCACTTTACACTTCTCTTCGTATTTCAGCTTATGTCTGATATATTCCTGTTATTTTATGCAGCAGGGTCTCCAAACTCCAATGGGTCAAAAACCAGCGCAAGGGCTATGTTGTGAGACATGTGAACAAAGCATTTTTGTAACTTGTGAAACCATTCATGAGTTATATGAATGCTACGCCCAACTCCTATTGACTAAAACCAGACAATACCCTCCCCTCTACGTATGGCCAAAAGCTAGGTTTATGGTGTCTTATACAAATATTTAGGTGCCTCATGCATCAGAACCACCTCATAGCCCAGTTCAGCACAGTTATATTTGTGACATATCTTCATCTTCAGTTGCTATTTGCTCCTCGAGCGAATAGATCGTGTTGCGTGAATTCCCGTTGTCTTTTTAGTGATAAGTGTTTACGACGAAGCGCGCGGCCGCCGTCAGCCGGCCGGGCGCAATGAATAATGAGTCTAGTGACGATAGCGAAAGAGGCGAGAATTGTAGTATAGATGACGGAATAAACATCGAGACGGAGATCGAAAAAAATATGGAACGCAATATGACAGATGAGTTGTATAGTAGAAAGAGAACAATTATCAGAGAGGAATCCTCATCGGAGGAAGGATGGCAGCGAATATCTAGAAGACGTAAGATGGTCCCTGGCTCAAATGAATTAGATCAAGAGAAAATTCAAGTGTGCGTTACGGGTAGCACAGCTTTACCCAAACAATTTGCGCTAGCCAAACTGTTTAAGGAACACAATATCAGTGGCGTGATCCGGGTAAAATACGTTCATCAATTTAAAATTATCATAACTTTTGAACAGGACTCCGATGCCGATGGCTTCATGAAATGCAAAGCTTTTATTGACCTTAATTGGAAAATTCAGAAGACTTTTGAGGTGGGAGTTTCACACGGGGTAATCAAGGACATAGACTTGAACATTGCCGACGATGATATTGTTAAAAGCTTATGTTGTGAGGGTGATATTGAGATTATCGCGGCCAAGCGATTAAATAAACGGGGTACATTTGGAGAATCGAGTACGGGCTGGAAAAAAAGTGAGGCTATTCGAATCTCATTTAAAGGACCTTCTTTACCTCAATATGTATATATAGAAAACCTTAGGATTAGCGTGGCGCCTTTCACATTTCCCGTAACGCAATGTTCACGGTGTTGGAAATACGGACACACTAGGCTACTATGCCCATCGAATAAGACTGTATGCCCCAAGTGCACCAAGAATCATCAAAACTGCGAAACAACGACTTTCCGATGTGCTAATTGTACAGGTAATCATATGGCACTACAGAAGACTTGTCCAATATTTAAAAAAGAAAAAAGACTTAGAGAATTAATGACAGAATATAACTGTACCTATAGGAAGGCTCTCACCTTGTACGTTCCACCGTCACTGGTGCCTGAAAGAGATGTCCCTAAGTCTAGCGGAACAGAAGAACCACAGAGTCAGCAACTCAATTGTAATCCTTCGTGCGAGGGGCTTGACGATTCAACAATTCAGGAAACAATCGTGTCGCAATTATTTTCTGCTCCCGGAAAATCTATAACTAATAATTCTCAAGGACGTAAGTTAAAAAAAATGCGTAATCACCGCCCGGCCCCTTCGCCATATCCCTCTCGCCCATCTTCTCCAATCTTGCAGCAGATGGAAACCAATAACAGAGAGATTGAGAGTGAGGAGACTCAGTTTCCAAAGCATTCTACGGCCTACTTGGATATTAACAATGAAATACGGAATACAAAAGATATTGGTTTCATTAGCTTAATATATAAATTATATAGAATAACTATCGGAAAATGTACGTTAGAGGATAAAATACATAAAATAATAACAATATGTATAGAATGGATTATACCTAAAATAATGAATGCAGTGTCGATTAGTTCTCTTTTAGATACTTTCGGTTATGATAAACAATAGGTCCATAACAGGCAGTATAAAAATTATACAGTGGAATTGTCAAAGTTTACGACCAAAGTCGCTGGAATTGGAGGCTTTACTTTCACAAGAAAATATACACATAGTGGTGTTAAGTGAAACTTGGCTGGAACCGGACAGCTACTACAATCTGAGTAATTATAACACTTATAGATTAGATCGTTGTGACTCATATGGCGGCGTGGCTATCCTTACTCATGATTCTATTAGAAGTAGTATGTGTGTCTCCCATTGTCCTAATTTAGGTATAGAAGTATTACATATAAAAGTGCATAATTGCCAGCATATTGAGAATATAGTCTCAGTATACTGTCCTTCAACGGTGCATACAACTCAAAACGACTGGGACTACGTATTTTCTCTTGCGAGCTCAAAATTCTTAATTTTGGGTGATTTTAACGCCCACCACACGAATTGGTCTTACAAAACCAATAGAAGAGGCTCCCAAGTATTTGATTCTATGTTAGAATATAACTGTATCTATTTAAATAACGGTGAACCGACTAGGATTAAACTAGTAAATGGGTTTTTACAAAAATCATCTCCTGATATATCTTTTGTCTCATCGGATCTGACTACGCTAGTTATTTGGAAGGTATGTAATGAATCTTTAGGTACACCATAGTCCACTGTCTTACCCCGTAACCTTAAAGCGGCACTTGCATCATCTCATTCGTTGATCTGCTGGTGCACCGCTAGCGGGTGTTCCTTAGGCCCGTTTCATATGTGATCTAAGTTGGAAAGGTAACAAAAAAAATAGTCTATTAGAAATAAATGTTTATTAATACATAATTGAATAGAATTTATAACAAATATTTTGAATATTTTCTTAAAATTTAAAATTAGCTTAGCAATGATGAATATGTATGTGAAAAAAGTTGTTTTGGTTTCCTCATGGAAGGTCGTGCCATGCGCAGCATTACACGTACAAATTTTGGGCAGAGAGAACTAAATAACTATCTTCACTTTATCCCTGACGGTGTAGTCAGAGAGGACAAATTGCCAGGCTTCGCAATCAATGCATACTCGTAATTCTTTCGCTTCATGCGAGCCCATTTGGGTATCCAAGTACTTTTGACTATTCCGTTTTTCAGCAATCTGCTCACATGGTCTTCATTTGTAAGTCTCAGTCTACCCTGACTCTTTCTCTTCGTCAATCGTTCCTCAATCTTTAGTTGGACGTTTGGTGGGCAGAGAGTAATGTCTTAAAATAAGCTATTGCTTCTAGTGTTAATTTAAATATTTTCTTATTAGTTTGGGTGTAAATCTGAAAGCAATACTATCCTGGCTCTTTGTCTCTGAAAGGAAAATACAATAATTTATTAAACAATATCAATTAAATATCTATGCCTAAGTAGTAATTAGTAATAATCAATACTATTATAAAATTGTATAAATAGCAATGACTACATTCCAAATAAGTAAAAAATAAATAATTGTAATCAACTCCTTCAGAGATTCTGAGCCTGAAACTGTAATTATTTTTCTTCGTGCCTGTTTGTTCATTTTTTCGGAGTTGGAGCAAAATCCAGCCAGTTGATCACAACTCTACTATTAGAAAATTTTCCAGCTTAAATACTGCTCTATGTTTCATTAAAATTGGTTCAGCAGAAGTAATAATACAGCGTAGTACTAGATACGCTATATATTGGACAGGTCAAAGAATTTTGGTTTGTTAGTAAGACAAATTTTTTCAATGCCCACTGGTATTCAGTTACGCACATGCTTGTTTCGAGTTGCCTGCCCCATCCACAAGTCAGTAGGTACAGCACTTGCCAGTGGATTGTACCCTAAAAATGTTAATAAAGCTTCACCTCAATACAAATACCAAAATGAAGATTTAAAAGTTTTAGTTTAGTTTTTGTTTCTGTTTACCTAATTTGGATTTGTTTAGTTTAAAAAACTGTCAATAAAAGACAATTAAATAATTAGTATAGCTTAGTCCCAAGTAAAATAGTAAGGTAAGTCTCTCCTTAAACTTTTTAAAACTTGTGCTAGGTATATATTAAGGACAACTTAAGAAATATTTGTTTCATTGAGTTCTCCACCCACACCTCTTTCCACTTGTGTAAAGTCGATTCTACTAGAGTTATGGAGAATCTTTTAAAACTACACTCACTTTTAGTCGAAAGGTATCCAATACTTTGAACAAGTTTATCATAATGTTTAAGTTTATCATAATTATCTACTACTCTCAAACTAAACACTTCACAAAATTCGTCCATGGATAGAGAACATCTCAAGGTCGAGTCCACAATTATCATTTTTCTGAAAAAATTAAGAAACTTTGTATCATCAAGATTAAAATTAAACGATGAGATGTGCACAAAAGGTTTGTTTCTTAATAGGTACTGTGTTATGCTAAAGTACGAGTACTTACGAAAATTGGACATTTTGCACCTAAACGACTATTTCTTGTAAAGTTGTAACTTTATTAAGAACTATTAATATATTATAATATGAATAAATTGTTTGTTTTACCGCGCAGAAGTTCTGAATATTTTTTTGGCACTAATTTCAATATAATATACTCGTAACTTTTTTTTCATGTAGCACAGGCATGCAGAAACAGCCTAAGATATAATTATATTTTGAGTTTAATTATGCTTAATTTGTGTTGATTGCGTCATTTATACTTAAATCATTAAATATGATAAGTCTTTATTGAACAACTATATCAATCAAAATTATAGGAAACGTAATGCATATTGATATTATAAGAAAACTGGATATTTGATTTTCAAAAAATGGCAATGTGGTTGACAGCGCCACTGTTGAGCCATTGTTATTCTATTGCCACTCCATCGACATTTTGCTGACACCGTGTGTTTACGTTAGTTATTACCGATTTTTGCTCAATGTCAATGGCATGTCAAATTTAGTGGCGATGGAATAACCATGGCTTGTTCTTTAACGTAAATTAGTAGACTTGAGGCCCTGGTTGCAAGAGCACGACGTATCGGTCTTAGGCTGCCACTCAATCGCATGACATAAACCCTGTAGAAGACGCGTGGGACATGCTCCAAAGAAGGGCTTTGAGGAATTTCCCTGCAAACATTGCGACAGAATAGCAAATTTTTGCACCTAATAACTAAGTTGTGGTTATTTGATTACTATGACTATTTTTTAACACAGTTGAAGAGAGCGAAAGTGCATAATCCTGAGACTGGCAATACACAAGTTGTAGAACAACGAATCAGTAAATATGCTTGGATCCAAGACAAGGAGTCTGACGTTATCAAACACATCTCGAACCGAGTGGGCCATATTACCAACTTAAATATGACTACAGCTGAACCACTACAGGTTGTTAACTACGGAATTGGAGGGTATTTTGAACCACACTGTGATTTTCCACCAGTAAGTAACAGACGTGAATCTAAATTGGCTAATATTCACAGGGAAAGTGGCTCTCACTCCGCCTATTTTTTTCGTAATTATTTTATAGCCTGGTTACTAAGACCTATTAGAAAGAAAAGAAAGAACGAAAAGGAAAGAAAGTTTAGTCAAATCTTAATTATTTCATATTATCTAAGATGTCCCCATTCTCTACGTCAAGTCTAGTCTAGTCTTAAGTCAAGGTCAGTCTCACTCCAGTATAGTAGTGGTTGTTATACTGAGGTTTTCAGTAGTTTTTTAACGGCAAGATGGAAAATCCCATTTCACTGCATATATATATCACTGTCTTTCACTATAGCATACGTTAACACAAATATCATGTCCAAGAAACCACAAGAAACCACCACTCCCGCACATAAAACAAGATAAATACACTAGTTTTACAAAATAATACACAGTAAGCGCATGGTGTCAACCATTTTGCCGCCTAAAATCCTTGCTCCGCCTAAAAGGGATGAATATAGAGAGCGCGCGAGTGACATTGATTCCTTGCTCTGTGCTTATATGGAATGATTGGAGTAATTTATTTTTTCTATCAACAGATTGGGTCTGATATTTATAAGGTAAGACGTTTCATTAAAGTTATGTAATACTAGTAAGCAAATTAAAAAACTCGAGGCACTGAATTCCGTCATAATAGTAAAAGAAATCATTGGTTCGAGGACATGTTTCCTTATTTTCTGTGATTATCATTTCTACTTATTTGTTTGTTAATTCTCTCTAGTTCTGTACATCATGTAGTACCTACCTACCTCAATGTATATTGGCTAGATAGCTCTGTATATAATATATTTATTTTATAACAAGTGGGTAAGTGAATAGGTATGTATTGAATTTAAATTTTAATTATTCATTATAACTTTATTTTTAAACTGACTTAAAATCCCATAGGTAATTCTACTAATATTTAAAAAAATTACAGGATATGAGATACATAAAGACTGGTGGTGATAGAGTCGCCACTGTTATGTTTTATGTAAGTAATACTTCCCAATAGTTTTTTATTTTTTGAATACACAGATTTACTTTATAATATTTACATTCCCGTGGCTACCCTTTATCTAAGTCTGATAACTTGGATTCTGCTTAGACAGGTTATGTTGAAAATGTCCGTATGCTTTTTTTAAATCCTCTGCCCTAAAAATCTGAAAAACAAAATAAATTGAAACGAAACATTATTAATAAAAATATTGTTAAAAATAAGTTTATTATAGAAGTTTACAATAAACGTACTGAAATTACAGTAATTTTACAGCTATCGGACGTAGCTCAAGGAGGTGCTACAGTATTCCCAGAACTTAGTGTGAGCGTGTACCCAGTCAAAGGTGCGGCTGTATATTGGTCAAACTTGAACGCTATGGGAGAACTTGACGACCGCACCCTACACGCAGGTTGTCCTGTTTTATTAGGCTCCAAATGGGGTACGAACCTTTTGTGTTCTTTCTTACTATAAATCTTTGTATGTTGTCTCAAGGTTACTAGAAATGAGCTTCTTTATTGTAATCGTAATTCCTTTATGATGTCAGTTTAATTATAGTTTTATTCTCAAGCTTAAATAGAAAAAAAAAATCAAATTGACAAGAAAGAAATAAAAGACTGCGTCTTTTTCCGACCCTACTATACCAAGATATTATATAATTTACGAAACTATACCAAGATATAAATTCTTAATATTTTATTTATGCAGTTGCCAATAAATGGATTCACCGAATGGGACAAAAGCTCGTTTCAACATCAAAACCATAATGATCCATGTGTGTATAGTGAAACGGTAAAGAAACTAACTACATAGTTACTTTTCTTACATGCAACAGATACATTATATGGAACCCGCCCTTCCGTCCTGGTGCTGATTCAACTACGAGTATACTAACTAATAAAAAAAATGGTTAAAACTATAATAATTCTTGGTTTTAACTTTTTATTTTGCAATATTCCGCTATTTATATGTAAAAACAAAAATCTACCAAGCAGTCTTGATAATGCCTCGTTTGGAGACGATACACGTGTCAACAGCATACGACATTTTAAAAAGCGGAATATTGCAAAATAAACTATTAAATACAAAATAATTATACTTTTGCAATAGATTTTCACCATAATGAGACATGATTAGTTAGTTAAATTTTTATAAATGCTTACAAGCTTTTTTCAAGCATTTTTTTCATTGTTTTCACTCTTTACGCTTGAGAGACTTCTATTCAAGTAATCTTCTTTCTTGTTCAGTTGTGCGGAGAGCAATTTAAGACAACAAAAACGTTACATATAGAATTAAACGTATACTGTACATAACATTCCTGTTGTTTATACATTACCCTAAGGCTTCAGGCGTCATAGTACTACAGTTATTTCAGGTGAGGCTGGCAACTGATGCTTGTGAGAATATTTCAGAACAAACAAAGTAAGTACATGCATGTTAGACTTTAGCATTGCACACTACTGTGTTTGCTATAAAACACTCCTGTCGTCGTCTTCTCTCTTCTATACTTCAAGGATTCACAGCAATACCTATATCACTAACTACAAATAGATTAGATGTAATGAAAAGTAGATAATTGTGGGACATTATAAATAATTATTGTGGGACATTTTATTGCACACGTAAGCTAATATAAGTTTGTGTTATGGGATCTAGACGACTGATAAACATACTTATATATTTCTAAATACACACATATTATACATAGGAAACACCCACACTACGAAACAAACATTTGTGGATCACACAAATATTTTTTTCCGACCCAGGAATCGAACTCGGGACCTCAGTCGCGACAGTCGCATACACAACTACTGCGCCACCGAGGCAATCAAGTAAAAGTAAATAAACACAGTATTTTGTACACAAATAGTTACAATTATTAATAACATTTGTCATTGCTTATGTGGTCTTTTAACCTACGCTCTAGGACGATTTAACCAATGGACGTGTAATGTACTCAATAAAGTATGAAATCACGTTCAACAACTTTCCTGCCAGGGGGAAACTACACACATATTGTTTGCTTACTCTTGCATGAAGTGTTGTCACTGTCTAACACTGTCTAAATGTAAATTCAATTCAAAATGGGTGTGAGGGACCTTTTAACGGTGCACCTGCTGACTAACGGATGACGCAACGACGCAGCAGTCGAAAAGCCAGACGATACCTGCACCTAATAGTAAAATAAAAGTAGACCCATGGGTTTCAAAACCAAGTAGGGTTAGGAAGTAATTAGAAACTTTGAAAGAGGAACAAAACACAACGCATTCATGCTGCATGCTGATGCTCAAAGGTCTAGAAACCAAGCCAAAACTATTAAAAAAAACAACATGCAGTTGGTACCTATTGGCTAATGACTGTCCGAAGCTTGATCGGCTGGACTCTATACCTGAAGCTAAGCTTTTTTTAAAACTATCTCGAGTAAGTTTATGACCACGGCCCTGGCGACCTGATCCAAACAAAAATCCCAAAATGAAACATAATCGAGTTTATCCCCCTAAAAAGAAATAGAAGTACCTACCTAAGTAAAGATACATCTAGTAACATAATATGGGTACCTATATTTTTTGAAATGGGATAATTTAACCCCTTTCAAATCCAATCAAACTTAAATTCATTTATATTTTTTTTAACACACGCCGTGTCTATTAAAATGATTTAACGTCACGTAGGCGTAGAGGCGTAGACGTCTACGTCTATTGATATCTCATTTGTTAAAATCTGATGAGCATATTTGACTTAGTGTTGAAACACTCTATCTTGATCTTAGTGCAATTGAGCATACCAATTGCGTTCAAAGTTTACCTTGGTTTGGAGCCTAGGTTTCAGGGGCTGTTAGGAACGGCTATTGTTTGGCTGTTCTTTTTCAGCATTGTTTCGAGCGACTGCAGTTTGACTTACCAATCCTGGGGGCGAGTTATAGTGTATGACAAGCCGTATAATAGGACCTTAATCGGTGTTTTTAGCTGTCAAAATGTTAGAAGACGATCGAAAATGCAACTGACAAGCGGCCATTGGCGCTGTACGTGTTAGTAGAATTCCACCCGAACGACGTCTTTTGGAGTACGATTGTAATAGTTGAACTTTCTGTTGAGCGGCGATTTTGACACGACTGAAATAGCAGACTCGGCCCCCTGAAAGATTGCCTATGTCGTTTCCTCGTCCTTTATTCCCTCCTCTTCGTCCGTTATTCAGCAGGCGCAGGTAAGGTCGAACGACAGGGCCCTGAAGATCATAGTGATAAAAATTTAAGTGTCTATTTGTAATTCCAAATTAACAACTATACAAAAAAAGATACAGGACACCAGGTAGGAACAAAGTTAACAAGTTCACGATTCAATTAATCATACAAAAAGTCACCGTTTGTACTAGGATTCGAACTCGGCCTCTTGCGTCTCAGACGAGCAGCATACCACCCAAACCACACAGCTATGTTACAGCAATTTCCAAATTAGTGTTCACTTCACTGAGGTAAATAGACAGTTTGAAAATCGACACAATTTGCAAAACAAACGACAGTCGCGCCTCCGCACGTCTTATTTAACGGTTTTATTCCACGGACTTTTTCTTACGGTTTTATTCTTACGGTTTTACTATCACATTTTTTTCAGTTCGGTCGCGCAGCAAAATCCCTATCTCCTCTCAAGCCTGCCGTAAGGAACTTCGTTCCAATAACACCTTCTGCCGACAGTACTTAGTCTGACTACACTTGTTTAACAACCCGACTTTATTTATTCTATCCGACTGTACATCTACTGACTAAAACGAGTAAAGTGGCGAATTCTGTAAACTGTCTTGTTAGTGAAACTAACGAATTAAGGACACTTGGCGAGTTTAAGAAACTGACCAGTTAGCGAAATCTTGAAAACTAGCAAATACGAATTAAGGAAAATGACGAGAGACGACCTAATTCAAATGCATGAATATGAGAGTATATAAGGTGTATGAATTTAGTATATAATAAATATATATAGGTCATTTTTTCTTTTTCTGTTTGCTTCTAATCTCTGAAACGGCTGATACGATTCCATCGTTAGATAGTTGATGTTATAAGGAATCAAGGCTATATTATATCCCCATATTCTTACGGTTAATTATTGAAACATGAACGCATAGAACGCAGGCTGAACGAAATCAAATCATAACTTGAATCATCAGGTAGCTTAAAGAAAAGTCTTAAAAACCTTAATACAAGTAAACAATGGATACCCTATATAAAAGATAACAATACGAACAAAAATATATTATCAAGATCTGAAATAATAGAAAAGGCAACGTTACGTTATACGCAGCAAGAGATACTACCCCGGACATCGAAATTACCACCCAACATTTTACCGCTCTACTCTACTAATTCCAAATGAAGCACTAAAATTAGGGAAAATGCTTCTAGCAATATACATAACAACTCTATTTAACATGATTCTGAACGCTAGAACTATACCGAAGGAATGGGCACAATCGGACATCATTCTACTTTACAAAAAGGGAGACCCTGCACTGATAGGAAATTACCGACCAATAAGCCTTCAACCAAATATGTATAAATTGTTTGCTTCATGTCTTGAGGATCGTCTGGCAATGTTCACTGAAAATACCAACCGCCGGAACAAGCAGGCTTCAGAAAACATTTTTCAACTACAGATCACATTCACACTTTAAACCTGATCATAGAGAAATATATAGAGCACGATAGACCACTCTATCTGGCATTTATCGACTATGCCAAAGCGAAGGCTTATATCACATAGGAGCACGTGGAAACCTCTACATGAGTGCGTAGTACCAGCAGAGACTTTAGATCTTATTAAAGACATCTACTACAACAGTAAAAGCCATGTTAAATTAGAGAGACGAGGCCCTGTATTTGTAGAGGTGTTAGACAAGGAGATCCCCTGTCACCTAGAATTTTTATAGCTGTATTTCAAAGTATAATGAAAAGTCTAAACTGGGAAAGGACGGGAATTAATATCAATGGAAAACTTCTCAGTAATCTTCGGTTTGCTGATGACATCATACTTTTCTCTGAAACAGCATACCAATTACATGAAATGATTAATGAACTGAATGATGTAAGCAATACAATCGGCCTAGAACTAAATGCTTCCAAAACTAAAGTCATGACGAACAGGCACATTATACCAATAAGGGTCAATAATACTATATTGGAATATGTTGAACGTTATATCTACCTAGGACAACAAATATCGTTTTCTAAGACAAGACACGAAGATGAGGTTAAAAGACGAGTTAATATAACGTGGAATAAATACTGGAGGAATTAAGAAACCCTAAAATCAAAAATTCCAATAAATTAAAGAGAAAAATAATGGACTCATGTTTACTACCGTGTCTTACGTATGGCTGTCAAACATGGATATACGAGTACAATGAAAACACCAAAAGTAAAATATATAAAGAACATACAAAGAATTAGAAACACAGAAATAAGAAAAACAACAAAAATAATAGATGCTTTGGAACATTCTCTAAAACTTAAATGGAAATGGGCGGGCCACATAGCACGTATGGACAAGGAAAAATGGACACAGAGAGTAACAACTTGGAAAGGACCAACAAACAAAATGAAAAGAGGGAGACCGAGAGAAAAATGGGTAAATGAGATAATAAGAAAAGCTGGTGAAAATTGGATCACAAAAGCAAAAGACAGACAAAAGTGGAGCAAAATGGAGGAGGCCTTTACTCGTTGAGATGTCCATAATGATATTATATTTTTGGAACGAAGTTCCTTATCGCGCGTTGTGAAAGGGGGCTAGACGGAAAAATTCTTACGAAAAGTTGTCACGACACTAAAATTCTTACGAAAAGTTGTCACGACACTTTTTGCTATTTGCTTTTTTTATTTTATATTTTTATTAATTATTTATTAATACATTAACATCATCTTTTTAAATTCTTACGAAAAGTTGTCACGACACTTTTTGCGTTTTGCTTTTTTTATTTTATATTTTTATTAATTATTTATTAATACATTAACATCATCTTTTTACATCTGTTGTTAGTCACATATTATATTATCTATAAAAAAAACTTTTTAAACTTTTTTTTTTTTGAATTTTTTTTTTAATATTTTTGTTAATTATTAATTAATACATTAACATCATCTTTTTACATCTGTTGTTAGTTACATATTATATTATCTATAAAAAAAAACTTTTTAAACTTCTTTTTTTTTTTTAACTTCGTTCCATCCGGGTGTCCCTTGACACCTCTCAAGTTTTTTCTATTTTAAATCAATTTAATAATTAACTTCATATTTATGAATAATTATTTAAAATTTTAATTTTATCATTTCCGAATTCGTATAATTCTTTAATGTTTAATTTAATATGTATGTAATCTAATTGTTGTAATATTTTATTATTATTTCATGCATGATAATTCTATGATAATTAATTGTGTTGTGAATCATTCATTATGGAAATAAAGAGGCTATATTATTATTATTCTTACGGTACGGGTACTACGTGAGTGAAAATGCGTTGCATCCGTTTGTAATAAAAACCAAAGCAGACCTTAGATTCCAAAAAGTACACTAATAAATTTACATATTACATTGATGAATACCTAAGGGAATCAGTTATAAACGAATTCAGTACTAGATGTAGGAGAAATCGCGTCATTTATATTCGATTTTGACACACCTGTTTTAGCTAAAGCAAACTTTTCCTCTTCCTCCAACTATCAGCTTTTCTTATGGCTCTCTCACTGCACCACTCCGTACAAAATGCAGCACGCTGGAAATTAAAGTGAAAATTATGTCAGAAAGTGATATGATTTTCGCAGTGAAATCTTCTTGTGGATCTATAGACATATGAAATTATTCATCTATACTAAGTAATACACACACTGGCATAATTAGCAGAACATAAAAAAAAGAGTGAAACCTTTTTCAATTAATGTTGCTGGCTGGTTTATGACTATTTTATTTTAGAATAAAATATTTTAAATTCAGAACACTGTTGATCGTCACTTTTTTCTGTGATTGTTTTAATTTTAATCGACGTTTTAATAATTTCGAGTAAGTGTTCTATATTACGGGTGCTCATCATGGGGAATGGGGATCACGGGGAATCATTATGACTGATTTAATTGTCGACTGAAATTGTCAGGACACTTGAGATGAGAAGCAGTAATCAAACTTACAGAGATATCGCCATGATGCTTCGTCGATCTGTTTCAACAATTCATCGCAGTGTCCAGCGATACAGGGAGACTAATTCTCTCGTTAGACGTCGCGGGCAAGGCAGAAATAGGCGTACATAGAGGAGAGGTGAACATTTTATTCAGCTGCGTGTTCGAAGGAATCCGCGTTTGACGGCTGTGCAAGCCAGAAATCTTCTTCAAGAAGTTCGAAGAGTAAGTGAACGCACGGTGCGAAGACCGTTCGAAGAAGTGCATTTGCGTTCACGCATGCCAAGGCTCCAAAACTCGAGGTACATCATCGCAGAAACAGACTCAATTTCGCTCGAGAGCATTGTATTTGGACCACGGACCAATGGAGTAAAGTTTTGTTCAGTGATGAGGTAGAATTCTTTTAAATCAAATTGATGGACGTCAAAAATTATGGAGACGTGAAGGGGAACGATACAATCAGTAAAATTTTGAAACTACGGTAGCATACGGCGGAGGGTTAACAATGGTTTGAGGAGGATATGTTTGGGAGCTCGCACTGACTTAGTGGTGTTCGATAGAGGGAGTCTGACACTTTACCAAGAAACTATAGACAACATCATTCTTAGCATGCCAAGACGGGTAGAAACTTTGATAAGGACACGTGGAGGAAATACTCGATGCTGAATTATCTATAAATTTTTTAGTCATTATGAAAATTCAAGAATGTTTATTTTTCCGTAATGTTTATTTTTCTCAATTAAATTGCACCAATCAAAGTACCTTTTAATTTTAAAATGGTGAAAAATAAAATTGTTTTGAAAAATATTTGGCATTTTTTTTATGTTCCGCTAATTGTGCCGGTGTGTATTATAGTTACAAATCTTTCCTCTTGAAAGATCTGTAAGTTTGTTTGTATCTAATGAATAAGCTCAGAAACCACAGGGCCGATATTAAATATTATTTTACCGTTAGAAAGCGACATTAGACATTCTTCATGATTAACAAGAGGGTTAGTAAGTGTAGTGGTAAGTTTAGGGCTCCGTACGAAATCTCTAAAAGGAAAACCTCACCACGCGGGTCAACCTTCGGGCATCAGCTAGTTCTATGTAATCAGATTATATAGAACTAGCTGTAATACGGCGCCATAATTTGCTTTCGGCCCAGGCCCTCACTTATGAAGGGAGGAAAAGGTTTAGGGCACTTAATGCAATTTCCTAAGCAACGAAGAGTGATCATTTTGAACACATCTTCACTACGCTTAAAAAGGCGAAAAAATCAAGCCGTCTTGCTACTGAGGCTTGACCAGCGGCCACTTTCTACTCCTATGATCCCTACGGGCACGTGCTACTGCTGTTTCCACGCCAAGCATTCGATCTAAGGGCATATTTGAAAAATTTTAGACCGCGTCTGTCTTATAATTTTATTTATCTATCCCCGAAGGCGTGGCAGAGGAATATTATATGCCCACTTTTCACCATGTGTATTCCTGTCCCACGTAATAGGTGGTGAGCCCATTGCCGTTTTGAAATAGACAGAAGCTGGTTGTGGCTACCTACTGATGAAAATTTTTCAAGCAGCCTAAAGGCCTTCCACTTGACTTAACAACTGCCATGTTACTGGCAACTGCGACCAATGGCTTAACGTGCCATCCGAAGCACGGAAATGCTCGCAAATGAAATACCACAAAGTGGTCACCCATCTGAGGACCAGCCATAGTGAAAGTTGCGTAACGTAGTGATCGTTTACAGAACACTAAGTCCGCAGGGCCACGAGCGCCACTTAATATTCAAATCATTCACACTTTGAACCTTACTACTCTATAAATAAAGTCCAGTTCTGATCGACTTAAACGTCGCTGTATAATAGCTCTTTGTGTTTAGGTCAATAGTATAATGACTGGAAAATGGGTTCTCGGATTACTTCTACGGATTCCACTTTCACGGAAACGTTAACGTTTCTTCACTAACATTGGTTATGGAAGTGGTAACTGTCACTTGACCCCGTCTAACGTAGTTATTCAATGCCATAGCTCTACAAATTAATAAAAAAAAGCCTAACGCAAGACAAACATATAGGTAATATTAATGAATATAAACATCGTTGGGACAACTCACACAACGCCATCTGATTCCAAGCAGAGCTTGTACTATAGTATCCAGATAACTGATAAACATTCTTATATTTTTCTAAATACATTCCTTTTATAGATAAATAACACCCAGGCACAGAATAAACGATCGTGCTCATCACACAAAGTTTTATTCTGGGTGGGAATCGAACCCACGACCTCTTGCGCAACAGTCGGATACACTCCCACCGCGCCACAGGGGCAGTTAAAGATTGTAATTCGGTTTGCTTTATAAGACCCTTGATAACACATTTCAGCGAATAAATTTCGGGCTATTCCCAAAATTTATTCTCTGACATGTGGTCATTAGATCAATCAATTGATGACGTACGTACTAAACTTGTCTCTCTCGATTTGAAACGAAAAAATCTTTATGGTCTACGCAACCCCGTAAAAGTAACTACAACCGAACCATTTACATTTGGCTATACTGACGGCCGTGGATGATATAATGATGATACAAGTCACTATGTTCTTCTATGGCAATTCCTTTCACCGTTGAATGTAAGTACTTATGTGTAGGTAAAGGGCTGTTACAAAAAACTACCTATTTCAAGTCAAACTCATTAAGTAAATACACACCTTGTGAACGTTAAAGTGCAAACGGATCTAGGGGTGAAGATTAATGAGGATCTGAAATGGGAGGCCCACATAACATTAATTACGAAAAGAGCAAACAGTTTAATTTACCTCACAAGGAAAGCATTCGGAACAAAAAAAAACACTTCAATGGGCTCACCACCTGTTACGTGGGACAAAAATGCATTCGGTGAAATGTGGGCGTTTTTTGTTGTTTTCTCTGCCTTTCCCTTTCGGGGATAAAGGCGTGACAATTTGTATATGTATGTGTGTAATAAAAATAATATGGGAAGAAGGGGATACAGGCTCTATCAGTTGTCTACAACTGCCTGCCTGCTAATTATTAATAATAATAATAAACTCACCTCTTGACCAACTGACTTGGATTTAGATCAAATGACAGTAAAGATTTAATTATTCTACCTCCCCTGATCCAGCACTCCGGAGTTCCTAAATCCTGTGTACCAGAGTTCCAAATTTTGTAATAGTTATGTTAGGTGGTACCCTGTAGCGGAGTGTACAGTACGGAGGTCCGTAGCTACTACGTAGACAGATGCTAGCGAAGAACCGGCTTAACTTCTTGCCATCTGATACTTTAAAGTACATCAATGGTATCTTTTAATTTGAAGAAAATTACTGCAGAGTAATCAAATCATGCTCATCATCAATCGTTACTATATGTAGGTATATAAAGTTGTACCTATATTGAGAATAAAAGATGACATTTTGTCAAAAAAATGCATGCCGTTTGGAAAAATTTGACGACGGCTTGTATAGAATTAATAATTAATGTTTTTTTAATTTTTATTCACATCGAAAATCATCACCACGAATAAAAAGTACAATCCATCAACGAACATTAATGCCAACCTGTAGAAGAACAAACGCCCACATACAAAAGTAAATTTGGTCATCTGTAAATCGAGACTTATTACCCCGTCTATTAAGTTATGAAGTCTGAAACCTAACCCTTGTTACTTAAGGACTGGAATATAGAAACTGGTTACTATGCTCAAGTCAGAAAGCCAAACCAGTCACACAGTCGATAATGTTCATGACTATATATTAAATTGGGCAATTTTAAATGCACTGTATCTTATAATCTTTTAAAATTCAATCGTAGCGTAGCAACTACGGCTGTAGCATAATAATCTTAACTAATAATTTATATCTGAAGACTTATTTGAATCCGTTTATTGTTGGTATAATTTATAATTACCGCTTTGCACTATTACACAAGTATAGTGAGATCTATTAAGATCAAAACAATTACTATTAGAAGTTTTAGATACATCTATTAAGCTAACCTCAACTAAAGAATGTAAGTTACTTACACTTATGTAATACTAGTAGTAGTTTAGTTTTCATACATCCATGAAACTATTCAACAGTTTTTTTCGTAAAAAAAAGTCGTTCTATTAATCTGCTAAACAGATATTTTATTAACTTTTTAGATACTTAGCCTATTTTTGTTCGTATTTCTATTTAGTTTGTTAATTATTACACAAAAAGAATAATTAATTATTTAATTTAAAACTTGTATTTAAAACAGCCACATATATCCTCATTTACCCACTTTCTCTACGAATTAAATCGTTTTATATTCATTAGGCACATAAAACAATCCCACTTTCTTTAATCCCGGTATTTTAAATTGTATTCTTAGTAGCTTAATACCGTTCCATTTATATAATAATCTCGTATTAAAAGCTTGCTTTACTCTCAAAATATTTAAACTCACCCTCTTAGACTGGATCTAGACGCAGTTAAGTAATGCTATTCTTCGCAGAAACTAGTCCAAGATCTATACAGCTGTAATTGAGTGCCAAATAAATATTTTATTTCAACGACCAATTAATCGAGCCGAATGGTTTGTATAAGGGTGCTCTACGACTAATAAGAAGGTACTTAATACTACACTTTTGAATCAGACAAGTGCTGGCAACAAACTGATGTCCAGTGGAGTCGGTCGCCGATGCTAATGGTGAAACCGGAGCTCTGGACTGTAAACATCCACTGACTGGAATCCTCGTGAGCAACTGACGTCGCGCCGCCGACATTGGCGCGTAATTTCAACATAATGATCATGATAATACGGACAATATTAAGATAGCTTCGTGACCACCCGGGTGCAAAATTTTGTTACTTAACCAAATTGATTATAAGATGTGTGTATACTTTTTGTCAAAAGCACTTCTGGGCTTGGGTAATCACTTAAGCTCAGCGAGTTCAAGACCGGTAAAAATCGCAAAATCTTGACGGCCTGTCAAATTTACAAACAGTTTCATTTAAGATTTATCTATTCCCGCCTTTTTTTAAACTTAAATAATGAAATCAAAATTTTAATGCGTAATAAAATCCTACCCTTTGCCTAATATAAAGAGGTCATTGATACTATGCAAGGTGACTAATGCCCTAGCAAAATTGAATACAAATTAATTTAGTATCAAGTTATCACTATCGGGAGACGTGGAGGCTTTGAACGAAGCGAACATACAACCGATCCCCAAGAAAGGGAATCGGTCAGATCCCGCCAACTATCGCCCCATATCCGTCACTTCAGTTATCTGCAAGGTGTTTGAGCTCTTCATCAACAAGCAGCTCATGAGGTTATCTAGAGGATCACTCGCTAATCAATGATCTACAATAAAACTCTAAGCCGAAACGATCAACGGGTGATCTTTTAGTGCACGTTACACCTGTTTGGGGTAAGGCTATGGAAAGGTATAGCAAGTCCTTGGTTTTTGCCAAGGACATTGTCAATGCCTTTGATAGAGTATGGCATGCGTTACTTCTTTCAAAGGCACACGGGCATCGTATTTGAAGCCTCTGTGATTGCCAGTCTTCTTGCTTTTTGCCAATTAATGCCGAGCTACCACTGGGGTCTGTATTGTCGCCAAAACCCTTTCTTCTGCATATCAATGGCATACTGACCCTTGGAAGCATACTTTACTATGAAGAGGATAACACATTAAGGAAAGGAGACGTCAACATGTAGCTGATCTCAACTTCATATCTATCCCAATGGGATTTGAATACCTGGTCGATTTCAATACTCGCTAAACATAGGTATATGCGTTTACTGGTAAAATACTGCTCTCACCTTTGAGATGACTCTCACATTTGACGCTATGCAGAGACGTGCCATTCGCATTATAGATTGTCCTGAGGTAACACAGAAGTGAGTGTGGAACGTAAGACAGAAACATGTTTCATAGAAAACTTAGTTGATAGAATCATTGTCCGTAGATATCTCGGTTTATATAAAGCACAGTTGACAGAAATCTTTGTTCATAGAGACCACGTTTCACCGAAAACTTTGTTAATAGAATGATTGTTCATAGAATCTCGGTACATAGAAATTACAGTTGGCGGAAATCCCAAATTCATACAGAGCACGTGCATGAACTACGTGCTTTCCATAAACCGAGATTCTACTAATAATGATTCTATGAACAAACTTTTCGGCGAAACGTCCTCTCTATGAACAGAGACTTCTGCCAACTGTACTTTCTATGAAACGAGATTCTATGAACAATCATTCTATTAACAAAGTTTTCGATGAAACGTGCTCTCTATGAACAGAGATTTCTGTCAACTGTGCTTTATAAAAACCGAGATATCTACGGACAATGATTCTATAAACTAAGTTTTCTATGAAACATGTTTATGTCTTACGTTCCACACTTACAAGATGTCTTGAGCCGCTGACGCGGCATAGAAAAAAATGCCTCCTTGGCTGCATTTTACGCAGTCCATCACGGCGAATGTTCTGAAGAGTTCGTCAAACTAATTCCTCTCCTTTCCGATCCTGAACACGTGCCAGACAGAGGTGCCACTCAAACATAAAAGCTATTCTAAAGATCGTTTCTCGACGCACCATAGAAACTTAAAATGCCCTACAACCTACAACCGTGCGTGATTTACACACGGTTACAGGACACCGTTTTACCATTAGGGTACAAAACCCTAAAAAAGAAATTAGCTTCCTCTCTTCTTATGAAATATCTTCTGTTTGATTTCGATGCGAGTTTCAAGACTCTGCCACAAATTAAACAGCGATCCATTCTCTCTCTACGCTTCTACCGACTGTTTCCATGAATTGGAACCACGAACGACTAACAACTAGGTGTAGCCATAATATCTTGTTAGTCGTCGCTCCATGGCGCTTTCCCCGACCACACACAAAGTGGGGAAGGAACCAGACCGTTAACGTGGAGGTTTCCGGATGCGCACCCTATGCCATTAGTAGTAGCCAGGGTATTTTCAACAGGAGTTGCTAAACTTTAGTTTTCGGGAGCATATTATGGTTGGTTTCTTTTTAAATGTTGCATTACCGCTCATCATCCGGCCCGTTATGGTTGGTTACCTACCTAAGATTATTGCTGAGGTAATTAATTTTACTTATACTTATAAATACCACAAATACCTCACAAACACTAAACTAGAAATAATCATTAGTACTCTGTGAGAGTGTTTAAAATGAAGATGAGAAAACACACATCATTGTGGGCAGAGTTTAACCCTATAGCCTAACACATATACCCATAAGAAAATTGAGTTTACAAAGACGTTATAGGTGTAGGTAGCATCGCGTAATCATCGTTCCCATAACCTTTATGTCTATATGAACCTACTTACAGATAGGTAGAAAATTCATAAGAGCCATTGGTACATAAACCTGGAAACGCCAATCGATTCTTCGCAGTTCTCAACAAAGCATTTTTCAGAGAAAATATTTTGTAAACACGTCGCGTGACATGCCAACAGACGCCTTCAAACATGTGAACAGAAACAACAACCTGAACATCATCCTGTTTAATCATTCCGAGGATTTATGCTTCCGAAAACATGTTAGGCGCGTGCTATAATCACAACATAATAATATACTTATGTATTTATTTGTCATACACTCATTCTTACGAGATCAAAAACCTATCACCTACTCATCCTCTTGCAATTTCGTTTAAGATAGACTAAACAAGTGGTTCTAAAAATAATTAAGAAAGTCAAAGTTATCAGTATGCTGCTCACACTTGCATCCGGAACCATTACTTGGAGACCCGCGTACCTGCTATAGGTTCCACCATTATTATATATAGCAACAAACCAAGACTTTTTGAGACTATCAATTATTACTAGGTGATCCCTACAGCTTCGCCCGTGACTTATTTCGAACTCCCGTTGCACCTATTTAATCCCATCTTCTATATATAGGTATTACCATTTTTTCGCATCTATCGGTGAAAACCTTGCATCAAATGTATTAAAATCACGGCATCCTAGCGTTTTCATACACCCAAATTCCTGCTCTTTTTCATTTGGCTTGATACCTCCTGATGATACGGAAGTACGGCACATCATTTTAAATTTAAAGAAAGATAAAACTTTTGGACGCGATAACATCTCAGGAGTTTTCCTGAAACGTTATCTTCATGGATTAATTTCACCATTAACATATATATTTGACCTAATGTTCTCTACGGGCGTCTTCCCTACTCCATTCAAACTTGCTGAAGTAATTCCTGTACACAAGAGTGGAGACAGGGGTTGTGTTAACAATTACAGGCCAATATCTATACTTTCTACTCTTTCCAAAATTGCTGAAAAACTTTTAAATAATCGCTTAACAAAATATCTTGAATGCAAACATCTCTTATCTGTTTCCCAGTTTGGCTTTAGGATGGGCACTTCAACTTCTGACGCGGTTCATGAATTAGTTGACCACATAGTTTCCAAACTTGACTCCAGGAAGAAAGTAATAGCAATATTCTTGGATATAAAAAAAGCCTTTGACACAGTCCCTGTTCCACTCTTGCTGAACAAATTAGAAAACCTAGGGATTCGAAATACACAACTTAACTTGTTTAAAAGTTATTTGACTGGTAGGAAGCAAAGAGTGAGGATTGGAGATCTCGTTAGTGATGATTTGACCTTGTCTCATGGTATCCCTCAAGGAAGCGTGCTAGGCCCTACGCTGTTCCTAGCCTTCATTAACGACTTATGTAGTCTGAAATTATCAAATGGGAAAATAGTTACTTTTGCTGATGATACCGCCTTAATTTTCCACGATGATAGTTGGGATAGTGTTTTTAACGTTGCACAGCTTGGGTTAAATGCGGTTTCGTCTTGGCTTAGGATAAATGGCTTAACTCTTAATGTTCAAAAAACTATGTACGTGCCTTTTTCCATGAGAAGTCTTCCACTTGACATTCATGCAAATCAGTCTATCGTAGCCCACACTTGCTTAATGCGTGACATATGTTCTTGTGAGCCTCTACAAAGAGTATTCAGTGTCAAATATCTTGGTGTCATAATTGATTCATCACTAAATTTTAAGCCTCATCTGGAACTCCTCTCATCAAGAACCCGTAAACTTATTTTTATCTTTAAAAATCTCCGTCATATTGCCAACAGGACAGTCGTAAAAATGGTCTATATGGCCCTATGTCAATCTATCTTAAGCTATTGTATTACAGTATGGGGTGGTGCTTGCAAAGCCTACTTAATGGAAGTGGAAAGAGCTCAAAGAGCAGTTTTAAAAGTTAGTATGTCCTTGCCTATCAGCTTCTCGACGAACGAATTGTTTAAAGTTGCAAATGTTCTTACAGTTAGGCAACTGTTTATTTTACACGTGATTCTCAAAAAGCATTCCTCAATAGAATTTAATCCTGAGCTTGACATAGACAAACGACTTAAACATAAGGTTTGTTGTCCTGTGAAACAGTGGAACACTAGCTTCTCAGGGAGATTTTACGGATTCATGAGCGTTTATCTATATAATAAAATTAATAAGATTCTTACAATTTGCCCTCTTACAAAGCACAAATGTAAAGAAACTATCTCTGCTTGGTTAAAAACGCTAAACTTTTCGGAAACAGAGAATCTGTTAGATGTTGTGCTATGAATCACCTAATATGCTCACTTCTTGAAATGGCCATATACTCACTTACACACACACCAACTCACACACACACACACACACACACACACACATACACTAACACACACACACACACACACACACACACACACACACACACACTCAAACGCATGCTTATTTTGTATACTCTCATACATCACATAAGTGGCTTTTCGCATTGCCTGAAGGTACTTACCGTGTATCACTTGTGCAGAGACTGGAGAGGCTGGTAATCTGTCACACAGGTCTCCTAGTACAGATACCAGTCTCTCACATAAATACTATTCTTTGAAAGTGTACCTTTATTAAGTATTACCCTTGTATAAATTTTATGTGAGAGAAAATAAATAAAGTTATTATTATTATTATTATTATTATTATATAAAAATGAATCCCTATTTCCCTTGGTCAAGCCATCACGCGTGAATGGCTAGACCGATTTGAAAAAATATTTTTGTATTGGATAGCCCATTTATTGAGGTAGGTTATTAGCTATATAATGCTAATAAACCAATCTTACCAAACATGCTTCGACACTTAGATAAAGAATATCGGCGTTTTGCTTTACCGAAGTCTACTAGTTACCTAGTATATGTAAGTGAGCTTTGCAGGTAAATCTGCTTCGATTGATAGTTTTACTACCTAGCAGACAGTCAATTCTGCTTCATGCTGTTCTGCTACATGGAATAGTTGTAGATTTTAATAATATTTAACCTACTAAATCATCTGTATACGATCGATGCCGGAGATTAAATTCACTCAGCTGGAGCTTCAGTCCCTCGACGTTTATATGTGAAGTGGGCCAGACGGTATACTTCCGATGGTACATAAGCAGTGTGGTCCCGAGTTGTGTCTGGTACTTCCATGAAACAAGTCCCAGCTCCAAGGAAGACCGAAAACGTACATCCTGTGTCCAAATAGGGTGACAAGAAGACCGACTCGTCCAATTATAGGCCGATAGCGATCACCTCTTTTTATCTAAGATGATAGAGCCTATAATACTAGGTACATATATTACACGCTTTTACTATTTATATAACACTGCTCCTGAGGTACCTTGAGAAACACGACCTACTCAGTGATCGGCAGTGTGGTTTCCGTCACGGTCGCTCAACTGGTGATCTATTTGTGTACATCACACACCGCTGAACAAAGGCTCTAGAGTAAGGGAGAGGCTCTAACAGTGACTTTTGATATCTCTAAGGCCTTTGAGCGGGTCTGTTCCAATGGTATTCTATCGAAATTGTTCTCCTATGGACTGCCCGGGGGATTTTGCTGGGTATCCAGCTTTGTAACAACAGTAGAACTGACTCTCGTTGAAGTCCCGCAGGGCTCGGTGTTGTCCTCCGCCCAGTTATTTCTGCATAATAATGACATTGACGACATTCATTGTTATAAGAGTACGGGTGACACATTTTCCGCCAGTCTGCATTGGAAGAAAGTTGTAAACAACTTGTATCTGAGGATACTTTTGCAAGAGTGTGCGATTGGGATTCACAAAATGTTGTCCAATTTAATCCTACCAAAACTCAAGTTTGTGTACGCACCGCTAAAAAGGCCCCATTTACTGTAGCACCGCAATCTCAGGGCACACCTCTGTCCATCTCCAATAGTATTGGGATCTAGTGGGATCCCTTGGTGTTGAGATCAAGTGACGTAATACCGTACTCAAGCAATTTTAAGCTGGCGTTCAAAAAGATCGGAGTAGTATCAACAGGGCTCAGCTGTACTTTACTGTGTGGCAACTATAATGTCGCAAGTGCGACCGCACATGGAGTACTGCTGTCACCTTTGGGCTGGCGTAACTGAATACCACCATTAGCCTTTCCACTTGGTAGAAAGTCTGTCTGTCCATGTGTCACAATCGATATTCTCAGTAACGGGTGGAACTAACAAGTTGAAATTTATACCAGATACTGAGGTATGTAGTCCCTATTAGGTGTATAAAAATCATCAATCAATCATCAATGTATAAAAAAAGGATATAATATCTTTAGATTTTCAGAAAAATTACTTTAATTGTTAACTTTTTTATTTTTCGATATTTTACCTTAATTGTTCAAAATTGACAATTCTATGTCAATCAGTAGTACCCTATGGGTTTTGCGTCATAAACCTACATGGTAGTTCCCATTGACTTTTAATCACGAAATGTGTCAAAAAAGCAAGGCAGCACAAATAAAGGGAAAATGCGAAAAAAGTGAAGACTACCATGTCTTTTTAAAGCATAAAACTAGGACTTATATTTTGTTGTTATTTCAGGATCAGGAGTGACGTGTCTGGCCAATATTTTTGAAGCTATTATTTCATTTTTTAAATAAATTGGGATTATAAGTTTGGTGGAATTGTATTTAAGGAGGACTCGCGAGACCCCTTTAAAGCGCGAGGCCCTGGGCGACGGCCCACTTCGCCCACACCTAGCTACGCTACTGCGGGACTGTATTCCACAAAGCTTTACTGATTTAAATTACATTTTGAGAAAGTCTTTATTTGGGATCCACACGTAATTTGTGGATGAACCACAGTCTCAGTCCACAAAGCTTACACACTCACTAGATAGAAGAGATGGCCACTTTGTCGACCGCGATCTTAGTCCCCAAGATTATAATAATTTATACCTAGAATCGCAATAGATTGGATATGAACGTTTTACAACAAGAAGATCTATCAAACTGCACATACGGACATTCACAGTAACATAATTTCACATAAAGGATTAAAACCAACTTTTATGCAGGCGTAAGTTGAAAACTGACAGAATTAAAACTTTAACTTGGGTACTAGCAATAAACATTTTAATTAATGTCAGCTTTAAACAACAAAGTCTACATAAAAACGGTCAAACCTGCACAGATTGACGGGTGAAATTTATAACTAAGTACTTTTTTGCGTGATAGGTTAAAAACAGATTTCATTGTGAGACTTTACGGAGTAAATGATACCCTCCGCTACAGATCATGATTGGAATCTATCGGCAGCTCCAACTGTATTGATTTATTGTTTAGCTATCAAACCTGCGTTGTTTACAGGCGTGGGCGGAGGGATTCCCGCGGCCTCCGCCGCCCGCCCTGTAACAAAGTTGAGCCTGTATCACTACAGAGATGGGATGTTATTTACACTGGGCCAGTTTTAAAAATACTATAGTCTGTAGACCACTCTTAACAAGCAATATAATTATCATCCGAGCGTCTGTCCCAGTTGTGTCTTACGGCGCCCGGGGTCTGCATTCCTATTTTTCTCTTCCACTTCGCACAATCCACCCTTAATTGATCTATCCTAAATAAAAATATTCGAAAATGGACACGTACCTATTCGCTAATAACGTACCTATGTACTATCGTAGGCAATGTCATTTCATCACATGAGTTTTGTACATTGTCCGCCCTCGTTAGGTGCCTATTTATTCTTAGTTACCTACTATGGAAATACTATTTATGACCTATGAAGTATATAGCCACCAACGTAATCATACACACAGGTGGGTGTATGTGGACACCTACTAGATATGAATTAATCTATACTAATGTTTTAAAGTTTGATCATTGATCTATGGTCAATCCTAAAGCACAGATCAGGGGGTAATCAGTGGTCCTAAGGTGACCTTTTTAGATAGTCCTTCGGAAGTTACGTTAAACCGCCAAAACTCGCTGCTAGCATATAGCACTCGTCGAGCTTTATAGGATTTATGGATGTCTTAAAAACGGTTTTCAACATTACTCCTATCAGTTTTAACACGGCAATAGCTATGTACGTAACTATGTACCTTTTTAATAGTTAGGTGCAATAGAATTCTCAAATTTTGAGGTTGTAGCTCCTTCAGGGGTTGCTTTATGTAGATTATCATCATCGAGCATATGTCCCAGTTGCGTCTATCTGGTGACACCTTGGTTTCGCTTTCCTACATTTTCTCCGTATACACATAGGACACCGTGGCGGAGCAATCGAAACGCACACCCTCCACATAGCACGATCTTCGGCACCCTGTGCAGTGAGCCCGTTGGCACGCATATCATCTCCTACAACGTCAAGCTCATCTTGTGTCTTCCCCTTTTACTGGCGGGGGCAGCAAGGTTAGGCATTTGTTCCTCACTTAGCCCACAGTGCGTGCGACAAGATATGACCATACCATCGAAGTAGACAATTGCAACTTATCTGCAAAATTTCCTGCAATCGAAGCCACGGGGTTTCTCTAGGAGACAATAATAGGTATTAGCGGTGAATTGAGAAATAGCATCATCATGCCCAATGCCGACATAGGTCACACCCATATTTGTGGACCACAAGTTCGGATTTGTCTTCTCAACATGCAGTTTCCCATGCCGGCTTTGTATCTATCTACCTTGGTATATACTATAATAGTGTTTAATAAAATCTAATTGGTTCGGTAAACCTTTATTGTTTTAAAGATGAATTACATCAAAAATAAATACATGTCAAAGGTTCCATTTAAATTGTCAAAACTCTTATCGAGGCAAAACATTAAAATTTCATAATTGTACTACATACATTTAACATTTAACTATATATTTTAAAAACACATAAATACTGATCAAACATTTAACACATATAACATTTAAAATCTATGTAACTAACGATTAACACAACATTTATTTTGGAATGAATACGCATCTAAATGTAGATCTTTGTAGGTTATATTAGAAAGTACAATTTGTCATGGTTGTATGGTTAAAAATAAATAAATTCCTGTCTCACCACTTTACCCTGTATACATCTCACAACTACATCCGTTAATTCTCATTCTTATTAAAAATAATATCATACTTATAGTAAGATAAATAGGATCCAAAATATAAATCTTCAAAATATCGAGATTCTTTAAGTAGATATTTGTTCTATAGCAGAAATGTGTTGAATCAGACTTAAGTTTATCAGGAATGTGCACAGCTTAAAGCTAAGGGATCACGTCTATAAGTGTTTAACACTACTTCTTTCTAGGGTTCGGGGGTCACGTTTCTACGTACAATAAAATACGACACATATATTTTTCACATCGACCACTTAAAACAGTTATTATCTAGAATACCGAGAAACATTCGAGCAACGTCCCACGAGCTGACCTGATGAATATTGTGCCGTAATTATAACTTATTTGTCTAATTACTTATTCTTAATTTCTAAAACACTTATAAATCTTCAAGTACAATAATGACTAAATTTGTAAAACTTGTACAATAATTAACAGCCTGGAGGCAAAATTTCATAAATAAATTCTTGAAAATAAGTAAATAAATTCTTAAATGCATACTTTAAATAAATAAAGAGATTAGGGCACAAATAACCTCTTCTTTAAAAAAATAAACACAATCACAAAACCTTGGGTGAAGTGATCTAAAATAATCAGGTTTAACTGTAAAATCGAAATCTGGTTTAGATCTCATAATTGCGAAATTTCGAGATGACTTCGGAGGGAGGTTCCTGATTACCGGTACCCCAACGACCCCAGAGAGCAGCTCCACCCTCAGATGCACGACGGGCTGCTGGGTTGCTAGGTCCCAGACTTGATGGGCCAGAAGAGCGGCCACATTCACCCTCCAGCATGCGATCTTTGGTGTTCGGCTTGGACCAGTGCATAGATTGCTGCACATGATCCTTCATCCCGAGCCATTGTTTATAGCCCATAGCGATGCCGCTCTGACGCCACTTATCGTAGAGAGCGCGCTTGGATGGATCGCACAAAGTCTCCTTAGCCTCCTGTTAAGGAAAATGAAATTTTCATTAGTAACTTTCGAATCACAATGGTTAGTCAAGTTCAATGACTAAATAAGTTTTTCAGTATTAGTCTGCGTCAATGACGCAATAGTATCAGATTGCTGGTGCAGAGTTTCGAAGCCCGGGTCGGATGAAATATTTCAGTGATTCATTACTATTTATGTTTGATTTTGTGTGTTTTCTATGTATCTATACTAATATTATAAAGCTGAAGAGTTTGTTTGTTTGTTCGGTTAAACGTGCTAATCTCAGGAACTATTGGTCGGATTTGAAAAAATCTTGTTGTGTTAGCCCATTTATCGACTAAGGCTATAGGCTATATATCATCACGCTACTTCCCTGGAGAGCGGAGCAATAGTCATAAATATCGACAAATCGGGCAAATTTTAATGCATTATTGTAGAATTTAAAATAAATAAAATAAATATCCATCACGCCTTATCCCCGAAGGGGTGGCAGAGGCATATTATATGCCCACTTTTCACCGTGTGGATTCCTGTCCCACGTAATAGGTGGTGAGCCTACCTATTTAATCTCGTCGCTTATAATTTTTTGCGAGCGTTTCCGTGCTTCGGAAGGCACGTTAAGCCGTTGGTCCCGGTTGCCAGTAAAATGGCGGTCGTTAAGCCTGGTTGAAGGCCTTATAGGCGGCTTAAAAAAATTTCAACAGCAGGTAGCCACAACCTGCGTCTGTCTATTTCAACACGGCAATGGGCTCACCACCTATTACGTGGGACAGGAATCCACACGGTGAAAAGTGGGCATATAATATGCCTCTGCCACCTTCGGGAAAAGGCGTGATGGATATTTATATATTTATTTTTATTTATTTGGCAGTGTTTAATATACATTTCTTGATATAAACATTGTAATATGTGTTATATCGCAGACTCTAGATTCGTCAGATGCAACACTTGGATTATGAATAGTTCGTAAATAGCAACAATAGAACCAGCAATTAGATATTAACATGCTTACAGATATTTGCGCACAGTATTATTTTGACCCTTATTTTCGGACATCCCAGCGCCATCTAGCCCAAAGTAAGCTAATATTAGCTTGTGTTATAGGATCTAGATAACTGATAAACATACTTATATATTTCTAAATACATACATATTATAGATAAATAACACCCAGACACAGAATAAACCATCGTGCTCATCACACAAAGTTTTATCCTGGGTGGGAATCGAACCCACGACCTCTTGCGTAGCAGTCGGATGCACTCCCACCGCGCCACAGAGGCAGTCAGATTCCTATAGTTTGAATTAATACAAATACGAGAAGTAGAAACATTCAGTTATTGAAAATAAAATTGAAAATCGTTATTTTTCATCGACTAAAAATCTTAAAAAAATCGTTAGTTATTAAATATTAAAATTACCATAATAATAATTTGGCTATTCATGTAACCATCAATGGCGCATATTACAGGATTTTTGCAACATTTAACTTCATTTTTAAAGAAGTTATGGTTTGTCTATTGATTTTTAGTTTTTATTTTTTTACTCCTAGAGTCCGCCGTATTAGGACGCGATATTACACCAAGTGGTAGTTTATAATGGTGCTAATTCTGTTGTTGAGACCACTAAACTAAATTACTCTATTTTTTTTATTTATTAAGATATTGCTAAATGCTATTCTGTTATTAATTCGAACTAAAGTTGGTGATATTATAAATAGCACTTAACTTGTATCTGATATCACTAAAATTCATTTTATGTGATAAAATTTAACAACACGTGAAAATGTACATATACAGTCGAATGTAAATACATGTCGACTAACTTGGTGATTGAACTGCCTATGTACATTTATCACGTTACAACGTTTTACACATTTTCACGTTTCAAACGGTTACTAAAATTAGACGTCACCTAAGTAGGTGACGTCTAATTTTAGTGAAAACGTCTAAATTTAGTGGGACGTTAAATTTGTATCTGACATCACTAAAATTCATTTTATGTGATAAAATTCAACAAAAAGTGAAAAATGTACGTAGACAGTTCAATCACTAAGTAAGTCGGCATCTAAATACATGTTTTGTTGAATTTTATCACATAAAAGGAATTTTAGTGACGTCAGATACAAATTTAGTGCTGTTTATGATATCACCACGTTTAGTTCGACATAATAACAGAATAGCTTTTGGCAATCTCTAAATAAAAATAAGAAAATTTTAGAGAAATTTAATTTAGTGGTTTCAACAACAGAATTAGCACCAATGTCTACTATAAACCCTACAAATTTTACAGCCTACTTCCATGGACTAATGGAATTATCGCAATAAAACGAATATCCGAACTTTTCCGATGTTAGGGTTGTCACAATGCGAATATTTTAAATTTGCATATCTAGATTATAAATCAAAAGTTATGTAAGTGCAAGCTTTGAATATATAAAATTTAAATTGTGTGTAAAGTTATTAAATTAACTGATTGAAAAATAAATAGTTAAACTGAGAAAACCCTAAGATATCTACACTCGTCTTCTGTATTAATGTATATATATATATATATAGGATCTCTGTCGAGATGCTGAAAGCGGGACAAGGCGTGGTAGCTTGCCAGCTGTACTGCCTTTTCAACCTTTGTTGGAGGAATGGCAGCGTACCAAGAGATTGGTGTAAGGCTGTGATCGTGCCGCTTTATAAGGGAAAAGGGTCAAAGCAAGAGTGCAAAAACTACCGCGGCATAAGCTTGCTCAGCATCGTCGGCAAATTGTATGCAAAAATCTTGATAAAAAGAGTGATGAATGAAACTGAAGGAAAAATGTGGGATGTACAAGCAGGATTTATGAAAGGAAGAGGATGTACGGATCAGGTCTTTTCCTTACGATGCGTAGCAGAAAAGCTTTTTGCGAAAAGTCAAAAGGTCTATTGCGTATTTGTAGACTTGGAAAAGGCCTATGATAGAGTGGTGAGGAATAAACTGTGGTCAATACTGGCCATGTATGGAGTAAACAGCCACTTGATACGAGCACTGAAATCTCTCTATGAGGGCTCCAGTGCTTGTGTCAGAATCAACGGAGCATGCACAGACTTTTTTCACATTGAAAAAGGTGTGAGACAGGGTTGTGTAGCGTCGCCGTTGCTGTTTAACCTATACATGGACAGTTGCCTGAAAGAACTGCAAGAGAGTACGTATGGTATAAAAATGGATGAACTGACCGTCAAGTGCCTCCTATACGCCGATGATCAGGTAATACTAGCATCATCGGCGGAAGAGTTGCAGTTGATGGTTAACATTATGTATGATGCGTTAAAAAACAAAGGAATTAAAGTGAATGTAAATAAGTCGAAAGTAATGGTTTTTGAAAGAGAGGCAAGTATGACGGGTTGCTCAATTGTTGTAGAAGGAGAAAGAGTAGAACAAGTAAAAGAGTTTGTATATCTAGGTACAAAATTTGCGAGAGATGGAAAGTATGACTATGACATTGAGCGAAGAGTATTGGCAGGAAATAAAGTGAATGGAGCCATGTACTCCTTTATGAGCAGTCAGAACATTTCGAAGAAGGCACGATTGGCTGTACATAGAGGTGTGCTGATCCCCACACTTATGTATGGCAGTGAAAGTTGGGTATGGCAGAAAACGCATAAAAGTAAAATAAATGCAGTGGAAATGAGAAGTCTGCGAAGTATAGCTGGAGTGCAGTTGATGGACAAAGAAAGGAACAGCACGATAAGGGAACATTGCGGTATGACAGAAGATGTAGTGACTAAGATAGAAAAAGGGATGCTTAGATGGTTCGGACACGTGGAGAGGATGGATGAAAGTAGACTGACGAAGCAGATTTATGTGGCGAGAGTAAATGGGCAAACTGGTAGGGGTAGACCTCGGCGTACGTATTTCAATCAAATCGAAGACCTTTTGGAAAAAGGCCAGGTCAAGAGTACCCTTAACCGGCGAGCGTGTACGAAAACACTTATGAAAGTAGAAGAAGCGAAAGTGGTATGTCAGGATCGTAGCAAGTGGAAAACCATAGTCTCTGCCTACCCCGATGGGAAACAGGCGTGATAATATGTATGTATGTATGTATATAATAACATTTTATTTATGTGATGGTAGTACAAGTCAGTTTACAAAAAAAATGATGAACCTCAGTATAAATACAAATTTCTTTCAAAAGAACCATAACAAAAATGCTTTTGTTATATTTTTGCAAAAGGCAGAATATTCTATTTTATATAGTTGGAAAATATAATTGAAAATACATAGTATTTAGGAAAATATAATTGAAAATACATTTAAAAATATATGATTTCAAATTTAAGATTCTAATATTTGAATGCACACATCCATCGCGAAATGGTTGACGCAAGCAGTTGAACTAATTGTATCTATCGAAGAAATAGGTATTTAAATTGATTATTAATCACGCCTTATCTTGGAAGGGGTGGTAGGGGCATATTAAATGCCCACTTTGTGTATTTCTGTCCCACATAATAGATGGCGAGCCCATTGCCGTGTTGAAATAAACAGACGCAGGTTGTTGAAAATTTTTAAGTCACACATTAGTCCTTCAACTTGGCCTAACGCTGCCATGTTACTAGCAACCGGGACCAATAGCTTAACGTGCGTTCCGAATGTAACCCATTCGTGAGCAGACTTAGCAAAAGTTGCTTAACGCGGTGATCATTTACAGAACACTGAGCAATTTTTCGGATACTGAACGTGACAACCCTAACAAAAAACAAAAATTGTATCATAATTCCAATAGTCCATGCAATTATGCCGTGATAATTTTAGAGGTTATAGTAGACATTATAAACCACCACTAGGTGAAATAACACGTCCTAATACGCAACTTCCTAGGACTGGGTGCTGACATCATAAAATATGGTTTTGATTTTTTTTTAAATATTTGAATTTATTTTTCTAGTTTATACTCTAATAGCAAAAAAATAAGATTTGAAAATCACGAAAATAATCATAACTTCTCAAAAATGAAGTTAAATGTTTCACAATTACTTTAAAATATTTACTTAATGATGGTTATACCTACTATACATATATATACCTACTAGCTAAATTATTATGATTATGGTAATTTTAATATTTAATAACTTGTGAATATTTAAGGAAAATAAAGTTGATTTTTAAATTACTTTGCCAACTTTGCTTTACGGTAGCGAAACCTGGGTATGTCAGCAGATGCATGAAAGTAAATTGAATGCTGTGGAGATGCGATCACTTCGAAAATTGTGCGGCGTTACCTTGGCCGACCGAATACGTAACGAAGTGATACGCAATATGGAAGGTTTGAATGAAAGTGTCAGCGTTAAGCTGGAAAAGGGCGTGCTCCGTTGGTTTGAACACGTCCAACGAATGAGTGAGGAACGATTGACGAAGAATATATATTGTACGAAAGCAGAGGGTAGAAGAGGTCAGGGTAGGCCGAGACTGACATATGAAGACCACGTGAGCAGATTGCTCAAAAACGGAACGGTCAAAAGTACTCGGATACCCAGACGTGCGTGTATGAAGCGATTGATGAATCTCGAAGAAGCGAAAGAAGTATGCATGGATCGCGAATCTGTCCTCTCTGACTACCCCGTCAGGGATACAGCGTGAAGATAGTATTTTTAAATTAATTATTTCTTTATTACTATGCATAAAAAAATACTTGCAGCAGTAATACTTGTCTATAATACAGCTTACATAGCGAATATAGCATAGTCAGTTTGGTAAGTCTTGTTTGGCAGTGTATCTATGTTCTAATGCGGGTGTTAAATTTTTATTAGTTTAAACTATAGGAATATTGAATATTAAAGGGACATCCGAAAATTGGGCTTAAAAATTACTGTGCGGCGCCCAAACGTATTAAATGACACTTAAAACTTCATTGGATTATTATATCTTAGTAACTGGACATCAGATTATCCATGATATAGTAATTTCACTAATACCAACTTTTTTAACTTAAATTAACATATATTGTCTCCTTCATCTTAAGCGTTTTCCCAATAGGTCCCAAACCCAAGAGCAGCTATCGTTTGACTTTAAATGTTTAGAATTGTTGGGAGCGAATGCAGTCCAACCTACCAGCCCTGTAAGGGCACATGTGGTGTTGTCCACTCTGATAGTCAGCAAGTATACCATTAAATAAATATTGTTGGGACAACTCACACAACGCCATTTGATTCCAAACTAAGCAGAGCTTGTACTATGGTAACCAGATAAGTGATAAACATACTTATATATTTCTAAATACATTCATATTATAGATAAATAACACCCAGACACAAATGCCCATCACACAAAGTTTTATTCTGGGTGGGAATCGAACCCACAAACTCTTGCATAGCAGTCGGATTCACTCCCACCGCGCTACCGAGTCAGTCAAACACAATTAGCAGGTGGGGTCGCCTGAGCTCTGGAGATCTTGATGGGGCCACATACATTGTCCTTACAGAATAAATACAATTCACAATATGAAGTGAGTCCGAGACTACCAGGACTTAAATTGGTCGTGCTAATTAGTGTCTAGCACATAAGACCTTTTAGCCTTTTTGCTACCACCTCACTAAAAAGGGCAATGGGTTCAAAATTTCTTCCAAATTTAACATCTAAAGGAGACACATTTTATTAAATTTATTCAGCCCTTTAGACCCACCCCAGGTCCATGCTTCGGAAGGCACGTTAAGCCGTTGGTCCCGGTTGCCAATAAAAAGGCAGTTGTTAAGCCAAGTTGAAGGCCTTATGGGCGGCAAAAAAAATTTCAACAGCAGGTCGCTGCAGCCTGCGCCTGTCCATTTCAACACGGCAATGGGCTCACCACCAGTTAAGTGGGAAATGCAAACAGTGAAATGTGGGCGTTTATAATGCCTCTGCCTACCCCTTCGGGGATAAAGGCGTGACAATATGTATGTATGTATGTGTGCTCTCATAAATTGTGGAACTCCGCACGGGACAGAAATATTACCCAAACTCAGTTGGCTGATGTTTCTAACCAATGGATTTAATAATAATTTGTGTGTGTGTAAACCAAATTATAATTTGCAATAGATATAATCCTGATTTGTAAACCTAGTTATAATTTGCATAGCGGTAATAGTCACAAATTGTAAATAGTTGTAAGCAAGTACCTACGGGGCGACATTGTCAGAATAGACAAAGCTCCAAAAAAAAGGGAATAAAAGAAAAAATAAAAAAAATTGTGGAAGATTTTGAAATAAAAAATTTTCAGTTCAAATTAATGAAATGTTTACTTGCCTTCAGTTTCTGAAACTTGGCTTCAGCATCTTTATCTCCATCATTTTTATCAGGATGGTGTTGCAGAGCGAGGATTTTATATTCAGTAGTTATTTGCTCCACCTGAAAATAATATTGATAGATAATTGAACTCACTTTATCAAAATCCTTGATTGTTTTCTAGCTAACAAAAACAATTGCTAACAAAAGAAAACCAACATTGCTATTATTATTATTATCATCATAGATCCATTTCCAGCAAAGACAATACAATCACCACGCTTTTAGCTTACTGGGGAATTGGAAAAACCAATTTTTCCTCTGATTCGTCATCAACATCGAATAACTGTTCAATATAAAACTATAGTAACTATTAATTGCGCTGTCAAATTGTCAAATAAAAATGTTTAGACAGCCATTTAGGTCCATTACAGCAATTATTATGTATGTACACGGACTTTTTCCAGATGTAGGTCAAATCAGGGCTCGAGCCGAGGTAAAAATAAGGTCAGGTCATTGAGTAGAACATAACAATCAATACACCAGAAACCTGAATTCAGAATATAGGTATTTAACAGAGAATAATTATGAAAAGTTATCGATTTTAAGTACATACGGTAGAATTCTCATCGCAGCCCAGCAAAGCGTAGTATTCGTCTTCAGGATTCCTTTGAAAATTTATTATTTCATCGACGCTAGTCATTTTCGCGTCCCACCCTGACAACTCTAAAAATGATACTAAAATGATGGCGTTCGTTGGTTGGTTGGCGGACTTGCGCAATACAGACGTTAAAAGAATCGGATGGGAAACTTTAGTCGAGTATATATCGATATTCATGATATGAACTAAAACTAGTGTACATTAATATCGAGATTAGATATTATCGATTTTGCGGCCTGAGATACGCTTTTATTGGCTTTTAAGGTTTGCTATTTTCGATATTGCTGAGAGCGACTGCCGTCTACCAATCCAGCTCCGTAAGGGTGCTATTGCAGTATTTCTTTCGTAAATTATCAAGTTTACTTACCACTTGCAGGTGCGATCGCTTGGGACCATAATATAGGTTCTAATTCAATGTATATAAATTGTAAAAAATGCGCATTCGAGTCAGCCTTTTTGTAGGATTCAGAACTTCTTTTTCGACGGTTCAATGTCCGATTTTGTGACTGACTCAATCAGCAGGCACCACCGGACTAAAATAAAATGCCTAAAAGTTTTCAGAAAAATATTATGTCTTTTACGATTGCTACATTATCAAGGTTGTTAACATATGTAAAACATATGAAAAGTATACCATAATTGATTGCTCTCCCCCATCATTCCCGTACATTAACGTTTAATATTATTTTCTTCTTTTCTATCTCTGCTATACGTTATGCCAACCCGGCTTACTTAAGGTATAGCAAATAGAAAAAGATATCTGAAAATTTAAGTCTGGAGATATATATTACTTAATATATCATGTACAATGACAGTAAATATCGACTTCGAAAAAATATACTGATGCATCATCCTTTCTTATCAAATGCATGCGTCCGATTATCGGTGAGTAGGTACCTACTTAGTTCGCGTTAGTTCGTTTCGCATTTCCGAACGTTCATTTTTCACCAATAATCGGAGCGGATGGGATGTTTCGATTTTGACGACTATGACCCACGTATACGTTGAACTACTGCAATAAGTACGTTATTTTTTGTACTTTATACAAGAAAAATCGAAGTCGAAGTGCATCCCAAAATAATTTTTGTATGGTACCTACCTACTGCGTTCAAGTTTTGTCACGATATACCACCCTGTTCACACATGGACCATATTTTTTAAATAAGGATTGCTTGTAATTTATTGATAAAGTGTGTAGTTTATTTTATTGACTTTTATGATGTTTTTTGCGTGCCACAACCTATAAGGGGCTGGTAGATGTAAACATGCAGCGTCACTTGCCGGTTCTAATAAAATTGTAAATAGAAACTATTCGGGGCAACCACTTGAACACTGACAATTCCATTAAAATCTTAGTAAGAGTTCAGGACATACACACAGACAGAGGAATTATACATGTAAAGATGTGATATTAAGCCAGAGCTCTCTTTTAACAAAAAATACCATTGCAGCAAATTCTGCTTTTCCGTCAAAAATATATACCCTTTCAACGCTCAACCATTTTAACCAGTGCAACATTTATAGGTAGGTACCACACCACTACTTTGTGTAAATGCGAAGATATCATTTATGCTAGCTGTAGCCAAAAAAAATAAGAAATATATAACAGTGTAGAGAAACCAACCAACACTCCTCAGAGATTTTTGTAGTTATTTAGTAAATGTTGTATATATATAATAAATACAACATTTACTAAAGCTATGACATATACATGTCTATGTACCAACTGCGGATTCCCAAATTTCTTGTCTTAAAGCTTTGATCCTGGCATTTCTTACTTAAGGCCATATAATAAAATTAGAATACTAGGAAGGAATAGTTATCGATATCGATAAGTAATGTCATTTTCACACACCCTTCACTAAAATTTCGCAAAACAAGGCTTAATTCCAGAGAGACAATTACATGTTTTATTTTGTTTGTTTTGTTTATTTTGTTCTAAGGCAATACATTATTTATTCCTATAAAATATGTTTTTTTTTGGCCCTGACTACTCTACGCTTGATCGCAATTTGCTATTGACCATTGTTGTAATGTTCGTAACGCAGCGCAATTACGACGCAACATAGATACACACACCGGCTTAATTAGCGGAACAAAAAAAAAGAGTGAAACCTTTTTCAATTAATGTTGCTGGCTGGTTTATGACTATTTTATTTTAAAATAAAATATTTTAAATTGAGAACACTGTTGATCGTCACTTTTTTCTGTGATTGTTTTAATTTTAATCGACGTTTTAATAATTTCGAGTTCCCATATTACGGGTGCACAAGTTTGTATGTAAAGATCTTATTTTTTTATTTAATTTAAGACTTTTTGGACTTTTTATGTTCCTTAAATCTTACTGAAGGATAAGGGAATCATTATGCCTGATTTAACCCCGGCTGAAATTGTCAGGGCACTTGAGATGAGAAGCAGTAATCAAACTTACAGAGATATCGCCAGGATGCTTCGTCGATCTGTTTCAACAATTCATCGCAGTGTCCAGCGATACAGGGAGACTAATTCTCTCGTTAGACGTCGCGGGCAAGGCAGAAATATGCGTACATCGAGGAGAGATGACCATTTTATTCAGCTGCGTGTTCGAAGAAATCAGCGTTTGACGGCTGTGCAAGCCAGAAGTCTTCTTCAAGAAGTTCGAGGAGTAGCAGTAAGTGAACGCACGGTACGAAGACGGTTCGAAGAAGTGCATTTGCGTTCACGCGTGCCAAGGCTCCAAAACTCGAGGATTGTCTTTGGACCACGGACCAATGGAGTAAAGTTTTGTTCAGTAATGAGTGTAGAATTCTTTTAAATCAAATTGTTGGACGTCAAAGATTCTGGAGACGTGAAGGGGAACAATACACTCAGTTAAATTTTGAAACTACGGTAGCATACGGCGGAGGGTCAACAATGGTTTGGGGGGGACATGTTTGGGAGCTCGCACGGACTTAGTGGTGTTCGATAGAAAGAAAACGTGGTACCTTTTGCCCCCTTTATCGGTGACGGCTTTGTGTTGATGTAAAATAATGCTCAGCCTCATACCAGCCAGCAAGGTCACCAGACATGAATCCGATTGAACATGTCTGGGACTTACTAAAACGTGGGGTGAAATCCAGAATACCCGCTCCTGTGGCTTTGGATGAACTGCGAAATGCCGTATTGGAGGAATGGCAGACACTTTCCCAAGAAACGATAGACAACATCATTCTTAGCATGCCAAGATAGGTAGAAACTTTGATAAGGGCACGTGGAGGAAATACTCGATACCTATTTATCCTTTATTCCAATGACAAATAAAATGATTAATTGCTTTTTTATTTTTTTTAGTCACCATGAAAATTCAAGAATATTTATTTTTCCGTAATGTTTATTTTTCTCCATTAAATTGCACCAAACAAAGTACCTTTTAATTTTAAAATATGTCATTTTATTTATGACAGCGAATAGTGTTTATTGTTTTTTAAAATAAAATTGTTTTGAAAAATATTTAGCATTTTTTTTATGTTCCGCTAATTGTGCCGGTGTGTGTATTCATCTCTTCACCATAAACTTAAAACCCTGCTTGTATGTGCAAGCACTGATCAAGTTTTGTAAACCTGACCGGTTTCGCCTCACGGCGTTCTCAAAGGTAAACAATGTCAAATCAGCGTATGGCAGTCCTCTGCTTGACGTGGGCAGAGGCCTGCCATACTTGTGTCATACTTGTGTACATACTTGTGGCGTGAATTGGGAGAGCCCAATTCACGCCACAACGTAGAAAAGCGGAATTAAGAGCAACCATAAAAGTCGTAAAAACTGTTTTTACGATTTCTATGGTTGCAACTTGCAACACAACCCGTACTCGCGATCGGATTATGATGATGATGACCCTTCCCAAAGTCTGAGGCCATAAAGAAGGTAAGTTAAGTGTTCCTTACAACAACTAGGTATTAGGTTTACCATTAAATGAAATCATACAACTTCTGTAGCTCTTACAATACAGTAGGTAATCAACGTGGTTGTGTAATAAGATCTTAATGAAAATAAATCCTCCTTGATCCTCCTAGCACTGTAAGCCTCGCAAACAGACACTCGCATAATGGAATATTAGTGAAAAGGAGATTAAGGTATACCTACCTACGGTCGGTTTCATTAACCTCCTTGTATAAAACATTATACTCGTATAAGATTCTATTTATTTAGCTGAGATGAGTTATTATGTGAGGTAACGAGCTGTTTTGATAGTTAGCTATTTATAGAGGGCTCTTTTTAATATTCAACTCAGTAGCTCTAGTTTCCTCTCATTGGGTCATAGATATCGTTTTCTTAAATTATTATTCTTGGGAAAATTGGTCTTGTAATCGTTTCCACGCATCGCTATCATTTAAAATTTTCACGGTGTAGGTATGCCGTGTTTAACTATATACTTATGAAATTAGCCTCGGGTTTCACCCTACCGGAATTAGTAGGTCAGGAAACCTCTTCTTGTCGGATAGATGAAGGCTCTTTTTCGCACGAATAAAGACCTAGAATGAGGACCATTTTTTCCATCTTCATGTCTTTGGAAACAGATCTAGACACTCTCGAAGCATATACTAAAGAACATTCGCAGTTGTATATTTGGGTAACATTTGGTGTACCTATTAGGTAATTTCCTGTACAAAGATAGAGTGTAGATATAATCGCGTACCTATTAACATACCTTTTAAATATATTTATTACATCGTAAGCACAAACTATAAAATATTTATTCAATTGTATCGCTAGTGTAATTGTGAAGGCTATTCACATTGCATATTCCATGCATGCTCTAGACATTGGCGTCTTAACGCGGTTTTGCATCAAAAATAGCTACTGAAGACGCTCCATCGTAAGTTTACGCGGCTCACCGGCCGCCGCGGCCGTGCCTACCGTTCCTCACAATTAAATAAATCTATACAAATTCTACGAAGATCTCGCGCAGTGCTATCCACATGTTTTTAATTATAAATCACGTATAATATTATGTTTCGGTGGTATAGACATTGGTAGGCGCTGTCAACGAACTGTCGTACGAAGATCTTCCATCTTTGACAGCGGAAGTATCAGCGGATGTCCCGGCAATGGGTGAGCGGTAGCATATGAATGTTTAACAACAATGCTCGCAGCTTCGGTCCCATATTTTCTATGCGATCCGTGTCTGCCGAAAGTTTGTCAACCTTTATTTTTTGTTTATATTTTGCTTCTATTATACGTAAGTAGATTTATGAAATCCGTTTGCCCTCGGTTACCTTTGGGTAATGGTTGTCTGTGGAACTAAAGATTAGATTTATAAAAAGGACTTGACAAGGGTTCGTTATTGTGTCTATTTTGTGTGTAGTTGAAATTGGTCTAATAAAATCAGAAATACAATTTCTAGTAAAAGAAAATTTGTAAAATCTTGTTATCTGTGATAATTTTCTTGGTTATTTCATTACCGGGGTACATGCCCCACCACATTGTTTTTTACATATGCTCAGAAACAAACATTTAGGTACCTTTAAGGTTAGATTGGATTGATTGAAGTGACACTAACATAAATAAATTTTCACTTTATAGCTTAATATTTCACAAATAAATGTCCTAATCTAAAAATTGTTTTAGCAAACCTACAATATTTTTAAAATAACTATCCATCGATACCTCACATCATAGAATAGACGAGAAAAGCAATATAGTATCCCCACTTTAACTGAAGGGGAAATTTCATTTTAAACCATTTTACTGTGACTAACATCTTGCTAGTACTAAAGTTTTCTGGATTACAATACGAACAGACAAACAGTTATAAAGGCGTATTGAAACTATAAGCACAAGAAACAAAATAATAATTCTTACACCATGAGGGTTCCTAGTTTACAACGGAAGCCTATAAATAAAAATGTATCCTTCTTAATCAGAGCGCATCTTATTATTACCCTTGAATCATTATTAACTTTGAAACGTAAATTTCTGATCACAAACTAACGAACTATTATGTATATAACATTTCTATTAGAGCAGTTTACTTGTTTAATCTAATGACTGCAGGTGTTTATATATACCTACTGGTACTGGTAAATACTAAACATCGTATCAACAAAGTTACCGGAAAAATACTGTTTCAGAAACAGCGTTTTTATGTATTTTTTTTTAATTACATCAGTATTTAAAATGCAAAGATACGTATACACACGGTAACGACTTAGATAAATTAGAATACTAAGTAGGTAGGTGTCTAATAATAGTTTACCTCTAATTAGGTACTTACTACACAAACTTGCTCTCTGCGTCACACTTATATAAAACGCAAAAATGTTTTACCGGTACCTACCTAGTATTATTCTATAACTTTACTACCATTTTACATTATTTAAGAAGTTGAAAATAAAATAAAAAAAATAATATCACAATTTGTATTGTAATTAAACTTTTCTGTCTATTTCAACACGGCAATAGGCTCACCACCTATTACGTGGGACAGGAATACACATGGTGAAAAGTAGGCCTACAATATGTATGCCTCTCCTACCCCTTCGGGGATATGGCGTGATAGATAAATAATAATTAAACTTTTTATTTGCAGTATATGTAAACTGTAGTTTAATTACAGTTGTACTGTAATTTAACTCTTTATTTTATTAGTAAATAAGTTACATTTACGAACACGGGTCGGTAGAATTGCTATACGCGTCTCGTTTTTTTAGCTGGCCAAATAGCTCATAGATCTGTTTCTCTGCTTGTCACACTTTGAATCTAGGTGTGTTGGTTACTCTTTTTAAGGAGTATCTAATACCTATGGCCATCATCAGAATATTAGTGCTAAAGTTCTCTGAGTTACCTATATCATCTAATGGCTCTTTATAAAGCCTTATACAGCGGGAAATCCTTTACCATTCTGTAATTCGAACCAAAATTTAACAGTCAAATAGATGTTGTTACAGATTCATCCATAAATAAGTACAGATTTTGCTGTACTCCGATGACTAAATGACGTAATACATTTTTAAACAAGTGGGAGTCGATTTCGCACACCGAAGGTTCCGTACAAATTTTTAAGTTTAAAATTATGAAAAAAAATATAAAAAAGAATCGCTCGTGGCCCCACGGACTCAGTGTTCTGTAAACGATCACCGAGTTACGCATCTTTCACAATGGCTGGTCCTCGGATGGGTGACCACTTTGTGGCATTTACATTTGCGAACCTTTTGTTGCTTCGGAAGGCACGATAAGCCGTTGATCCCGGTTGCCAGTAACATGACAGTCGTTAAGTCAAGTTGAAAAATTTCAACAGCAGGTAGCCACAACCTGCGTCTGTCTATTTCAACATTGCAATGGGCTCACCACCTATTACGTGGGACAGGAATACACATGGTGAAAAGTGGGTATATAATATGTATGCCTCTGCCACCTCTTAGGGGATAAGGTGTGATAGATAGATAAAAAAAATGATTTCATTATAAATGTATAGTTTACAGATTTTCCCTTTAGGCGTTATAAGGCGGTATTGCCCAATTTCATAGTTCAAGGTTACCTAATAGGAAATAGGCTCTGAATATTGATTCCCTTGAGAGTGTGAAATATACATTTAGATATCGGATTGAAATTTAAACCATAAGCTCAGGGCATACGGCTTAAATTTCAACTAGATATCTTTCCGCGTTAACGAGATAAAGAGACAACAATGTTATCCTATAAAGATTATTTTTTTCCTTTTGAGGTACGGAACCCTAAAAGGAATGAAAGTCGTTGTAGTTTTTAATTTGAAGTTAAATCAGAAAACCTTCTCTACAGCGGTCCTGGTTGTGGTTTCTGACCATTTATAGTTATACTATTAAATACTTATGTTATCTGAGGACAATAATGTAGATTTTAGGAGGTCGTAGATTTTTACAATATTATATCGTTTATCCTGTTGTCTCTAATAAAGTTTCAACTGAAAATCAGCTCTTAGAATTAAATTGTTAAGTACCTGAAGTAGAGATTTATCGCTAGTATCATCATCAAAGTTTATTCACAGTATAAAGAGAGAAACCTACAGCTAAGCTAGGTCGACACGGCAACGTGCTTCAGCGGTCGGTAAGTCACAGTAAATAAATTAGCCTACTAATTCTAAACTATTGAGTGACATTGACAATTTAGTTAGATGTACAGTTATTCGCGCCAAATAGATTGTCTTCACGGCCACGAGTATGACACGGAGTAGAGACACCGTTCCATATTCAAAGAGGGTTTCAATTAAAACTTTGTTATTCATTGTACGTAGTTGCCAGTACTTAACGAGCTGATAACGATCCCCTTTATAAAATAAGCTATTTACATGCAAAATTGTGTGCCTTATCTGTTGGTTTTAGGTAGCCATATTTAGCATAAATTAATATGAGTTACCTACTCAAATATGATATTGATTGTAAAAAAAATCTACGAAACGAAAATGTTACAAGGTAAGTATTTATGTCAGTCTTTGCTTTTCAAACTTTCAATTCTATTAGTACACTGTTTTATATATATACCTACTTACCAGCCAAAACTACGTAATCCAATCCAATTAGCTTCTAGTAGTTCTCTACGGAACGAAGGCCTCTCCCAATTTTCGTTCGTTATAATACGCGGTTCTAACAAAAAATGTTTATTGTCGTGCTACGAAAATTGTGTATCATTTTGGGAGGATGATTGGATTTACTTCTATCACGCTTTGTAGACGGATTGGTACAGGGTTTTGTTTCTAATTTTACTACTCATCACCAAGACCTCGTCCGTTGGATACTATGGCAGCTTGCTACAATGAACTATTTTAAATAGGTATTGAGACTCGATTATCTCATAAAAGCCTCATCGCACTCCTAAACTAACACAAACAGTCATAATTCCACGCACATAAATTAACGATAAAATACTTATATATTTATTTATAATACTAAGTTAAGAATCGCGTTTAAAACCCAATGACATTTTAACGCGTTTAAGTTAACGCGTGCTCGACCCTTCTTATTATATTTTTAGTACCTGTGTGTGCGGCAGTGTCTTACGATTTACGAAATTCAGCTTTTTAAATGTTCTTTATTATAAAACAATATCAAAAACAACTGAGATTTTTTGTTAATGTTTATAGCATAGTTAGTTAGTTAGTTTATAGCATGGCTACTTCTCTATTTGTGCCAAATCTTATTTATTAATATTTATTCTCAGTCTTCTTTTTATCTAATATCTTCGCCTCTATTTCTTAATCGAGTCAATACTCGATTAAGAAATAGAGACGAAGATATCAAAGTCCCTTATGTTAAAGTCAGTCTTGCTTGCCCCAGGGCCCAGTAAAATAACGCTTCCACGCTTTACTGGACCTTTCAGTGGAATTCGCACGGTATGATCTAAAATTGCATTTTACTGCGATATATCACTAAAGCACGTTGATACAACTTGTATATTTAAGAATGCACCATTTTTACAGATAAAGAAGAATAATGCACTAGTTTTAAAAAATAATTTACTGTCATAGCGAATGTCCGCGCCATTAGTCACCATTCCCGCGCAGTCCTATAGCGGGATTAAAAACCTATTTCGTATTGTAACTTATGTTTAGTTTCAACCTCTTTTAACAGTATATTATAACAGTCTACTAAAAAGTTATGTGTGGATGTATCAGGGAGTTCGTGTTCTAAATTACAGGAGTGTCGGTGGTGTGTTAAGTACAACAGTTGTTTAAGATTGGTCGATGAACTTTCAGTTTGTAGAACGCCGCCTTCATCATACGAAGTCTGGTTTTTATCATAATTAATTTAGACAATTTCCGGAAATCTGGGCAGGTGTGGTGTAGTAGGTCAAACCTAAAAATTAAGTAACTGGTGTTCTGTTTAGCATAATTTTCAGAAGCATTGTTGAAAATAATAAACATTAAAGTACGTACATAGTTTTTGGTCTCATTCTTTTATATTTATTTATACGTTACGCCTTTATCCCCGACCATGTAGCTAAGGCCTAGTATAAGCCAATATTTCTTAGTCTATGTACCTATAAAATATTAATGCTTTGTTCTTCAGTAGGTGTAAAGGAGAAGACCCTTTCCTAGCGACTGAGAGGTTGACCCCACGTTGGGCGCCATTGTGAAGTTGAAGAAGGTAGGCTGGGGGTGCATTTAGGGTGATTTACGCACACTTCCTTCATCTGAAGGAAAGATGCATTTGCATGAAGATACTAGAAAAGGGGTGGGTTCGATAGGCGAGATCGTTGAGATGTGTGCCAAAATAAAGTGGTCACCTGGTGAGCAGCTGCAGCAGAGAAGGGCTGTGGACCGCCAGTGCGGAAGTTGGGAGTTTGGGGTTTAAACGATAATTGTTCCTAAAAATCTCAAAAGTCAAACGATAGCTGCTCCTAGCAGCCAGTCAAATAAAAGTGGACCGCAGGTAATCCAGGTAGAGTTTGAAAAAAAAATACACCTAGAAGAAGAAAACTAGTAATGTCTTAAAATGGACACGTGTTTTCATTAATATATTGTGTGTGAAAGATGAGACAGTGTTTATAACCATGATTGACGCCACGCGTCCATTATGGTTTTCAAACATACTTAGAAAAGCACTAAAATGGACGTTTATGGTCTTTCATTGCATAAGACAAAAGATATGATCAATGATTATCATAAAGGTACTTATGTTTATGTGATTGACGTTGTTTCTTGGTGATAATTACAACATTATCGCTAATCCTACTAATATTATTAACGAGAAAGAATGGATGTTTGTTACTTTTTCACACAAAATCTACTGAATGGATATTGATGAACCTTACAATAATATAGCTTTTATTAGAAAACTTTTATTTATAGGATAAATTTTATTTACATTTATATTATAATTATAACGCATAGGATACTTTTTATTTCGGGAACATGTTCATGTGGGAAACAGGAACGGGAAAACTTCACCACGCGTGCTTAGCCGCGGGCGTCAACTAGTCCGAAATAAAAGTTTACATTCGAAATGTTATGTTATTATATACTGTCAGCCAACCAGTATTGCCAGTTCCCGTGGGTTGCGGGGATAAAAGTTACCTAAAACTCACTAGTAGATGGCTGATGTTACTCTTTAGAACATCATCCATCTACTAGTGAAAGTTTCGTTAAAATTAGAAGAATGAATGCCACTAATTATTTTTATTGTGTACGGTATTTAGTAGCGATGGGCCAATTTTAAAATGTCTCATCGCTCAGTTCGATCTATTTTTACCTAGATCTCTGGTGGGCGAATGTTTAGTGTTTGATGACTCATTATGACATTTTAATACATCTCAAAATCCATTGATTATTTTCAACGCTGGATTTCTTTTTATAAAAAGGACATTATTTTTGAAATTCAAAAAGTTCCTCAAAAATTTTTAAACTTTCTATTTAATATTTTGAAAATATAGAGCATTACAATATATTTGTAATACATATTCATCATATTTAACTCGATAAACCTCATATACCGTGTATAAGTAATTGTCGTATGTTTACCGATAGATGGCGTGTTAGTGACGTCACACTAAATGTCCCTATCAAGATTCTCCATAATGTAGGCATGGTTATTATGTTTTATTAGTAAAAGTGATCTAATCAGCAAAAATTGGTTTTATTTTATTAATACGTGTGGCAAACAAGCTCTCGCAGTTAAACGAGATTCAGGCTTGTACATTTGGTCCTTCGAAGCCGATCTGTCAAAGTTGACGGAATCAGCGATTTTTGAATCTTCGGAACTTGTGGGGCAGTGGATCGCTGTCGCAACCACAAGTGTTTGAGGTCGTCTGACCTCTCTGGTGCCAAGGCTGCACAAGTGAGCAAGTGACGCATCTCAGACTGGCTCTGGTTGAAGCTGGTCAGGAAACGAAGGCAAGGACGGCGCAGGAGTGTCGCTGTCAAGTTCCAGGTTAGATCGTGGTTGAATGCAGACGGTGCCGGGTGTTATTCTTAGTCTTGGCATAAAGAAATCAACAAGCGGAAATACCTCAAATTGGACGTCGAAGTAAAACGCAACCCTACAGCGCAACTGGTGATTGTGTGTGTGTGCGAAAAACTGTGAGTACTTTTGTTTACATTAAACATTGAAGGTTCAAGAACTTGAAAATTAATGATTAATTTTAGTTACAGTTTATTTAATTTGATATCAACTTTGTTAGTATTTTATGACTATAGTTCACTTTGTAAGTTTTAATACTATTTTAAAGTAAGTTCATTAAACTTGTAAAATTTTAGTCTTTCTAACACTTAGAATAATTTTATAAAAAACGAGGGAACGGGGAATCCATGCCGGATTTCACCCAGGATTGTTTGTTTCATCAAAAACTTAGAAAATTTTAATTCATTTCAAAATAAGCTATTTTGTATGTTTATAATAAATACCACAATGGATAAATTGATTAATTACCAAAATGATTTATATAGCAGAATAATAAAGGGAAGAGTGAATTTTAAAAAATCACCTAAAGATCGAGTAACTAAAGAATATGTGGAAGGTAGGTTAGAGTCTCTTGATCAGTTGCGGGTTGAATTCTTGGCTGGGCATAAAGAATTATTGCGTAACTATGAACTTGCTGAATTGAATAAATTGGCTTATGTAAAAGAGGATATGTATGAAAAATGCGAGGAAGTATATGTTGAGTACAAAGGCGAGTTAAAATTAAAATTATCAAGCTTTCGTAATGTGCAGGGTGATGTACAGCAAACAAGTAAAGTTTGTGCACAGGTTAGGTTGCCCAAACTTAGTATTCAACCATTTTCTGGTAAATATTCCGAGTGGAATACTTTCCGAGATTTGTTTAGGTCATTAGTCCACAACAATGATAACTTAGCCAATGTTCAAAAATTGATGTACCTTAAGGGCTATTTAACGGGAGAAGCTGAGCAACTGATAAGCCAGATTTCAATAACTGATGAAAATTACGTTCGGTCATGGCAATTGCTTGAAGACAGATATAATAATAGGAAATACATTTGTCACCAATCTTTGCATAAGTTGTTAAATTTACGTAAGTTAAATGTGGAATCCGCCAGTGGTTTAAAGGAACTGGTTGATTCAACCGATGATTGTTTGGCTACTTTAGCTAACTTAAATATAAATGTGACTAGCTGGGATATACTTGTAATATATCTGTTAAGTACAAAGTTGGATTCAGAGACTCGGCGTCAATGGGAGTTCTATGTCAATTCAACACTCGCCGCGGAGGAGCTACCTACTTACAGTCAATTTAAAGAGTTCTTGACTCAAAGATTCCGGGCGATCGAGTTTCTGGACCCAAAGTCTGTGTGTACTAATAATAAAACTCAGAGTACAAGTGTAAAAAATAATTTTAATAATAAGTCAAAGGTACTGCATATTAATAGCATTCAGTGTCCGTATTGTAAGGAGGAACACAACATTTATTCCTGTAGTGAGTTTCGTGGGAAATCAATTGAAGATCGACGTGAATTCGTACAAACGAATAACATTTGTTTTTGTTGTTTGAAGAGCAACCATTTAGCCAAAAATTGCAAATCTAATTTCAGGTGCAATATCTGTAAAGGTAAACATCATATTCTTTTGCACCCATCGAGTGAGGACATGTCTAGGAGCATGGTCACTCGCACTGAGACTACTGAACCTGGCACAAGCGTAGATACGGAGAATAGCTCGGGTAGATCCAGTCCTGTGCTTACTTGTTTTGCTAAAAAATATAATCCTATTCTGTTAGCAACTGCACTAGTCAACACGAATGCTAAAGATGGGAGCGTTCATACATTGCGTGCATTTTTGGACCAGGGGTCACAAATGTCGTTTGTCACAGAAGCAACGGTTCAACAACTGGGCACTAGAAAATGTCGATCAAATATTGTAGTCACTGGAGTCGGTGGAGGTAAAACATTGACTTCCAAAGCCATTGTTTTCATCGAAATTAAATCACACACAGATCCAGCTGTAATGATCAAAGTTAAGGCATGTGTAATTAAATCAATTACTTCTCTTTTACCTTGTCCGCAATTAAAGGATATAGACTGGAACGAGCTGCAAGAAATAACATTAGCCGACCCAAATTATCACACACCTAACCGTGTTGACATGCTGTTGGGTGCTGAAGTTTATGCTCAGATACTAAAAAATGGAGTCAAAAAGAGTTCAAGTAACTTATTGGTTGCACAAAACACATCATTAGGGTGGGTAGTCTCGGGATCATTTGACGCGGCCGATGTTGGAACTTACAAAGTGATGCATGTATTAGATGATAACAACTTATTAAAAAAAATTCTGGGAACTTGAGGATGATATACCGTTATCTAAAGAAAAACTACTAACGGAAGATGAAAAACGTTGTGAAACATTTTTTAATACAACTACTGAACGAGATGAAGCAGGCAGGTATATAGTGAGATTACCTCTAAAGAATTCCCAGCCCGAAGTAGACAATTCTATGCGAATAGCTGAAAGAAGGTTGTATTCGTTAGAAAAAAGGTTGAAAAATGGTGCTTTAAAAAATAAGTACTCAGAAGTTATGAATGAGTATGTTTTGCTGAATCATATGGAACTCGTTCCAGACAAGGAAATAGACAATCCGAAGGCTATTTACTTACCACATCACGCGGTGGTTCGTAATGATAAGCAGACCACAAAGGTAAGAGCAGTGTTTGACGCTTCATGCAAAGGGACTAACCAATTATCCTTAAACGATAACTTACTCGTTGGTCCTACTCTGCAACCCGAGTTAAGGCATTTAGTTATGCGCTGGAGAGTCTCTCATATTTGTGTTACAGCTGACATTGTCAAAATGTATCGGCAGGTTAAAATCGCTAAAAAAGACATTGACCTGCAAAGAGTATTATGGAGAGATACAGCTGATGAAGGAATTAAGCACTATCGGATGCTACGCGTTACGTTTGGGGTAGCATCTGCTCCCTATTTGGCAGTCAGAGCTTTACAGCAGCTTTGCAACGATGAAGGAGACAAATTTCCTTTAGCCAGTAAAGCCGTATTAAGTCAATTTTACATGGATGATTTGTTGGCGGGTTGTGAAGATGTAAATGAAGGAATAAAACTTTACGAAGAATTAAATGATTTGCTGGCTAAGGGAGGGTTTAGTCTTCAAAAGTGGACAAGCAATTCCGATCAGCTAGTACAGAAAATGATGGATTGTGAAAGGACGGGAAAGGAGGACGTTATAATAGAAGAACAAATAGAGGAAGGATTGAAAATTAAAACTGATGAAATGATAAAAATAGTGGGACTTACCTGGAACCGGAGCGACGACTCTTTTCACTACCAAGTAGATGTGCCTGATACTGAAAACCCTGCAACGAAAAGAAACATGATTTCGGAAATTTGTCGTTTTTATGATCCTTTGGGATGGGTAGCACCTAGCATTGTTATATCAAAGATATTGATTCAAAAATTATGGCTAGCAGGAATAGGCTGGGATGAAATTGTACCGGTTAGTATTTTGAATGAATGGAGGCTCTACAAGAAGGAGTTAAAAATGTTAGGTAGTGTTTCTATACCGCGTTGGTTAGGAACTCGAGCTGGGGATATGGTGGAATTGCATGGTTTTTGTGATGCATCTAAGGATGCTTACGGTGCTGTAGTGTATGCTCGCTTCGTTAACTCGCAGGGTTATGTTCACGTGTCACTGATATCAGCAAAGACAAAAGTGGCACCAATAAAACAAATTTCTATCCCTCGTCTCGAATTATGTGGTGCAGTTTTACTTACGCGATTGTTGATCGAAATATCGTGTGTGATGACTATAGATAAAATGTGTTTGCATGCATGGACAGATTCCAATGTAGTTTTGGCTTGGTTAAATAGCCACCCACGCCGCTGGAAGGTATTTGTTGCGAATCGGGTATCAGAAGTCATCCAAAATTTGGACTCTCATCATTGGTCATACGTACCTTCGAAGTGTAATCCAGCAGATGTGGCATCACGTGGACAAGCACCAGGTGAATTAGTAAAGAATACGCTGTGGTTCAGAGGACCGGAGTTTTTACACAATGAAGAAATTAACTACAAGAAGCAGAAAGTCATAGATACCGAGGAAGAGAGTAATATTAAAATTAAGACTCACTTGGCTGCAGCTGACTGTCCTATATTGGAAAGATTCTCATCTCTTACCAGAATGGTGAGAGTTCTAGCTTATTGTCGGCGCTTTATTTATAACCTGAAAGCAAAAATGCATGAGAGTCGTTTAAGTTTCTTAACTACTGAAGAGTTGGATATTACTTTGAAAATTTGTATAAGACAGTGCCAAACCGAGTATTATAGTGAAGAAATAGAAATGATAAAGAAAGAAATAAACTTACCAAAGCGAAGTAACTTGCGATCCCTTAACCCGTTTATTGACAAGGAAGGGATAATACGCGTCGGCGGTAGACTGGAGCATTCTCCATTGACTGAGGGAAGAAAACACCCCATTGTGATAGCCAAGGCATCTTATTTAGCAACCTTTTTAGTCCGGGATGCACATTCACAAACCTTCCACGGTGGTCCTCAAATGATGCTTGGTTATTTACAGGCAAAGTATTGGATTTTGGGTGCAGGGCGTCTTGTAAAGGCTTGTTTTCGACGATGTGTCACTTGTGTCAAAACTATTGGTAGGACACAGAGCCCATTAATGGGACAGTTACCTGCAGTAAGAACAACGCCCTCCAGACCCTTTAGATCAAGTGGTGTTGATTACGCAGGTCCAATCCAAATAAGGACTGCCAAAGGTCGTGGACATAGGGCATACAAAGGTTATATTTGTTTATTTGTTTGCCTAGTGACACGGGCAATACACTTGGAAGTGGTATCTGACCTCACCACCGAAGGCTTTCTACAAGCTTTTAAAAGGTTCGTGTCTCGGCGCGGACGTTGTTCAGAAATTTGGAGTGATAATGCTACAAACTTCACGGGTACATCGAGTGAGCTCTACAAACTGTTTAAAAATGAACAAGGATCCATGGTTCGGGAAGTAGCGGAGTCATTAGCAACAAATGGATGTATGTGGCATTTTATCCCCCCTCAATCTCCAAAATTTGGAGGTATATGGGAATCCGGAGTAAAATCGGTAAAAGATCATTTAAAACGTACAATTGGTACCTCTACATTGACGTTCGAAGAAATGAGTACAGTGCTCGTTCAGATAGAAGCATGTTTAAATTCCAGACCTCTATCGACCGTAACGGGGAGTGATGAGGAAGATTTTGTGGTATTGACGCCGGGGCAATTCTTAATCGGTGAAGCTCTGGTAACTCCACCCGATCAAAATTTCGAAAACTCTGCAACTAGTTCTTTAAGACGGTGGCAATACACACAAAAAATCACTCAAACTATATGGCGTTTATGGTCGCGTCAATATTTAAGTAGGTATTATAAAAGATATCGCGATGCGGTACAGGTTCCTCAGATTCAAGTCGGTGACGTAGTTACAGTGCGAGAGGACAATCTACCCGTTAGTAGATGGTTATATGGTAGAGTAATTGCTACTCATCCAGGCCAAGATGGTATCGTGAGAGTTGTTACCTTAAAGGTAAAAAATGGCACTATTAAACGACCTACTAATAAATTGTGTGTTCTACCAGTCTCTGAGTGACTCTTGAGTGCTGTATTATGCATCATTTTATTGCTTAGCGGTGAGATTTACTGCTTTTGTTGCAATTTGAGAGTTTTGAGTTAGGTTTACATAGATGTTATTAATTTGTATTAAATTTCGCTGTGATGGAAATTGATATAAAATGTATATGTATGTGTAATATAAAATTTGTAATGGACAAGCCTACACTTGTCCATGGGTGGCGGTATGTATAAGTAATTGTCGTATGTTTACCGATAGATGGCGTGTTAGTGACGTCACACTAAATGTCCCTATCAAGATTCTCCATAATGTAGGCATGGTTATTATGTTTTATTAGTAAAAGTGATCTAATCAGCAAAAATTGGTTTTATTTTATTAATACGTGTGGCAAACAAGCTCTCGCAGTTAAACGAGATTCAGGCTTGTACATTTTACACCACAGGGTATTTAATTGTTTCTACCTGCATGTTTGACTATTTAAATAAATAGTTAAATAGATATTTGTAACCTAAGGATTGCGCAACATATTAGTAAAAAAAAATTATGTACCATGTTTTTATAACTATAAATTTCAACAGTAAGTCGCCACAGTCTGCGCCTGTCCTTTTCAACACCGTAATGGGCCATAACCTAATGGGATAAATAGTTAAATAGAAATTTGTAACCTAAGGATTGCGCAACATATTAGTAAAAAAAAATTATGTACCATGTTTTTATAACTATAAATTTCAACAAGTAGTCACAAGTAAGTCGCCACAGTCTGCGCCTGTCCTTTTCAACACCGTAATGGGCTCACCACCTGTTACGTGGGACAAAAATGCATACGGTGAAGTACATATTGTTGTTTTTTTTTTTTACATATTGTTGGACACTTTTCACACAGCGCCATCTAGCCCAAAGTAAGCTAATATTAGCTTGTGTTATGGGATCTAGATAACTGATAAACATACTTATATATTTCTAAATACATACATATTATACATAGGAAACACCCAAACTCCGAAACACACATTTGTGGATCACATAAATATTTGTTCCGACCCGGGAATCGAACCCGGGACCTCTTGCGTAGTTGTCGGATACACTCCCACCGCGCCTTAGAGGCAGTCAAGAATGTGGGCGTTTAATATGCCTCTGCCTACCCCTTCGGGGATAAAGGCGTGACAATACGTATGTATGAATGTATGTTTTTATAACGGACTAAAAAGGTATAAGCTTTCCTTCCTCTTTTTCACATTTCATGCATTGTCATTCACTTCTGAGTTATGATAAATTTTTTAAGTAGGTACCCTTAGATTATATAAACATCTAAGTAGGTACCTATCAAGCTCTTCAGATTGTTAGTTTAAATCAATTACAAAATTCCACCCGAACAGAAATACAAGAAAGTGTATAACCAACTATGAAATTTATTTTTAAAAAATTACACACAAGACTTAACATCTTAAAAGTCATAAAGAGATAATATTAATTATAAAGAGGAAATATTAACAGAAAAGAAGTGGGGTAGGGAGATGGAGAGGGAACAGTGTACAAGACTATCGAAACCTTGTCTAGGCGTCGAAGAATTCCTCCCCATTGACATCGACACAATGTGAGAAATAAAAAACGTTAAAAAATAAAATAAAAGTGATATATTTATAATGGACTACACTAGCACCACAGCCAAAGTTCTCTCTTTAAACTATACTAGCACTTAAAAAGAAAATACTGAAGAAGTGAAGACTCGTTTACAGTAAACCTTTGCGACTGTAAGCCGCAAAGGCTTACAAAGTTCAAATCCTCTAAAAATAGCTTAATAAGAAATCTTTAAAAGAGTCTTAATGGGCTTACGACAAGAATACAGTATCTACATTTTATCTTTGTATTTTTGCACAACATAAAAATTCGAAATCCCATTTGTATTCTAAAGATTTATACTTAAGGATTCACGACGTTTTAAGAGCTGTTTGTCTTAGTTTGTGTTCTGCGTACTTACGCTAGAGGTGACCTTTTGTGAATAATATAGTACTCAAGTATGATACAAATTAAAAATCCTTTTTATTTTAAAAATAATTAAGTATGAGTGACTTCTCACTTAACGGGTCAATTCTCACCCACCAAGTGAAAAGTCGCGGGTTGAGTCCCGTTTGAGTCTGAAAAATCTTTCCACTTCAAATTTATAGGTAAGTAGTTTTCATAATTATTTTTAAGTAATATAAAATTTTCTTGTTTCGTTATATCATAATCTAGGATAACAAAGTAATCGGTTTTACGTTTTTATACATTACGAGTAGCTACTATTTATTATAATGCACTTTTGTTGAATGTTTTAGATAGACATAAATTTACCATTACTAACTTTTTAAAAAAAAATTGTTTTGCCATATAAAGGGGCTACGATTTAGTCTAAGGCCGACCAAATATATTTTGTAAAAATCATAAAATTCGGTCGAGCCGTTTCGTATGAGTTACAAACACTATGAGATTGGACATGGATTTTTATAGGTATATTAAGCAGTAAAACAACGCACTGACTGATGCAATAGTTCGAACTATGTTACGGGCGAAGCCTGTCGGCTTCGTATAAGGTAGTCATAAAATAAATCAATAATTAATATATTTTTTAAAACATTTTATTTAAATGCGCTAAAATAATAAATCTCAGCAAATACTTCCATTTTATAGAAAAGCTTAATATTATTTATTCCACCATGTTGGAAGTACCTATAATCGTGTTGAATTTAAAATGACGATGACGTCACACAGCTAACCATGCAATGCAATCAATGAAATTAGAATGAAAATTCTAATTGCATTGTCATTCTAACTAAAATTGTAAACAAAACTACACAAGCGGTTGACATCTACTTCAAAATTGAGTTGAAAGATTTCACCTTATGACCTTATTTGGTGTTGCAAACGTCCACGGTGACCACTTTCCATCAGGTGGGCTGTATGCTTGTCTGCTCTGTGTTTTAAAAAACATGCATACTCATAGATTGCAAGTTAATAGAAAGTTTGTAAAAAATAAAGTACTGTCGCCTGCATGAGTAGCAAGTACCATCGAAGTCTGGGCGAGCTATGGCTTTGGGTACAATTGGATGCTTCCGTTTCTCTTGAATCAATGTACTGTGTGTAGAATGTACATCACTGTCTTAAATAAACATCATGTGTAGCGAATGGCCTGTGTATTGATATCGAATAACCGAATTTAGGGATTTGAGTCTCAAGTACGAGGGTACGGCCCGACAATCTGTATTTTATTCACGTTCTATATTTGGGAACAACCTGTGCCCTTTCCTGTTCAATAGAAAAATTGAATAAAAAGGTAATGAAAATTGACTATGTCCGCTACCGCGGTCTTGTCTGAAATAATAACCAACAACATAATAACTTCCGTTTTTTTTTTGTATTTACTTATTTATACGAAAAGCACAGACTAAGGAATGTTGCTCACTCCTGCTCGCTCGCGCCACATGTAATAAAAATACCACGTGCCAAATTTACGTCAAACTGTATGCGAAAATCGCATACACGGCTTGTCCGTTGCCTACATAAGTCTGTAGTAATATATTTTACATGTCATCCGACTGCTAATTCGAACACTCACTTTTGGCGTCCAGGGTCAGCTTTCCTGCTCCACTTTGCATGATTTTTAGCATTTTTGGATTTGACAGTCTTTTTTTTACATGTTGAAATCCTCATGGATGCTATGCCGGACACGGTGCCGGACACAAAACTACACGGTGCCCTTACATTTGTATATGACCAGGAGTCCCGGGTCGAGAGAATAGCCCCAGGGCTCCCAGCAGAGATTTGACAGTCTAGAAACTTTTATAAACTTTCCTTATCACGAAGACGAGAAGTGTGTATTATGTTATTTTGGATCTGCCTTTACCGAATTTTGCAATCTGGCGGAAGAGCGGTACGAATGGTGTATTGCAATCAATCAAATGGGCCGAATGCTTGTTTCCAGCCTTAATGGTATAAAACAATCACAATGTAGTGATAGTGTTGATATAATGTAGCCATATTTTGTTAGACCAGGCAACGATCTGTAACGATTTTCCTCGGTTCACAGCGCAGCGTGGGATGACAAACGTCTGTTAAAACTTACCCACTACTTACATAGGTATCCAAAACCACTTTACCTACCTATATCCATACATTAAATACTATTAATGTGCTTTTTTTAATAAAACATGAAAATGTCTGAGTTTATTTCTTACAGAAAAGATAGGTAACTAGGTACGTTAAATGCGCGTAATTTAAGATTCATCTCAGGTCGTCGCCGTCGCTCTCCGTCGCGTAGTAGTTTAGCAGGGGAATGAAATTTTACCGGATTCAGTTACTGCGAAAATACCATCAAACCAGTGTTATATAAATTTAGAAGAAAATCTATTCTGTGTTGTGTCTACGTTATAATGCCTATTTTATAAAGTGTACGACTTTACTATGTAGTTGTTTTAACATCATGTGTTCTTGAGATTTGTGCGATCAACCAAACAAACTGTTCAGATTTCTAAATATACATATCAGTATAGAGTATAAATTATGAACACACTTTGAATGTATGTAGAAAACGACGCTTGCCTATGTATCAGGATCGTGGCAAATGAAAAGACATAATAAAACAGGAGCCAAAGGGAGTTGACAATTGTTACAAGCTCAGAAAAATATTGAATATGACGATTGTAATTGTTGCTAAAAGATCTGGTGGATCTTTTTAAAACATATCCCACCATCTTAATCTATATGTATAAAAGGCAAAATCACTGACTGACTCATTGATCACGAAATCTCTGAAACTACCAAAGCTACAAACTTCGCATGGTGATTCTTTTTGATACGTAGGTTTCCGCTAAGAAGGGATTTTACGAAATTCTACCCCTAGGGAAGTAAATAAGCGATAATCGGTTGTATGAAAGTTCGTCATTTTCAAATTCAGAAACATGAATTTATGTACACCTGTTTTTAGTTACAAATAAATTGGCACGTGTATCGCGGTTTTGCAAAATTTTACCTATAAGGGGGTAAACAAGGATTGAAAGTTTATATGGAAAATTCTTCATTTTCAAACATAACAACACCGAATTTCTTATACCGGCTTCTGTATAAAAAAAATACGTGTTAAGAAATTTTGATAAATTCTACCCTTTAAAACAGGAGTAGTAATAACTGACGCATTGATCACGAAACCTACGAGTATAAAACTAACTAAGCTACGAAGCCCAAACTTCGCATGGAGGTTCATTTTAATACGTAGGTTTCCCCTAAGAATAGATTTTTCGTAATTCTACCTCTAAGGAAGTAAATAGGCGATAAACAGTTGTAGGGAAGTTAGTCATTTTCAAAGTTAGAAACATGAATTTACGTACTCCTGTATCGCATTTTTGAAAAATTTTACCTATAATATATCCTTCATCTTAAATATCACGAAATCCATGGAGCTAACGGCGCTATGAAGTCCAAACTTCGCATTGGGGTTTTAACTTTTAACACGTAGGTGCCCTTATGAAGAAGTTTTGCGAATTTTTACCCCTAAGGACGTAAATAAGGGATAAACGGTTGTATGGAAGATGGTCATTTTTAAAGTTAGTAACATGTACTTACGTATCTTCACCTGTTTTAGAAGAATCTCCATAGGCCTGTATTACCAGCGAGGTCTGTGTTCCCACGGGAACCAAAACTATGTCAGTAAACCACGCATAGCTTAAACATTAAACATGAAAACCTGAAATTTGGTGAATACATACTTTAAAATTTTAGATAAGCAATAAAATCGGAATTCCCGTTATTTCCATGGAAACGGGAACTACGTGGATGAAGCCACACACAGTCTAAACTATCAAACATAGGTACATAACTGAAATTTGATGAAAGTATTTATTAGGTATCTACCTTGAATCAGCACTAAGAAAGGAATACCCGGTATTCCCACGGGAACGCGAACTAACTGGGTAAAACCATACACAACCTAAAATTTAGTGAACGTATTTTTTCGTACCCACTACGTTTGATGAGCACCAAGTAAGAATTCCCGGTATTCCCACGGGAATGTAATCTTACTAATATTATAATTATGAAAGTTTGTAAAGATTTCTATATTATTTGGACGTTTGTTATTTAATCACATTTTGATGAAAATCAGCATATATGTAGGTAGAACATTTCCGAAAGTTGAAGCCCGCGTCTCCGCTCATGTTAAGTCGTTAGTACACAAAAAGGTTTTCTCGCGGGAAAAAGATGGTTGAGGTTTCCCGGGATATAAAGTAGGTACCCTAGGTATTAATTCAGAAATGTCTCGCACAGGATTGAAGCAGTTTCGCCCGCGTGTCTATATTCAGTTGTAAGTAACTCATCAACAAGTATTGCGATTTCATTAAAATTTTTGTTGTTAAAAAGCGAATACTTCAGAAGTTGTTTCATAAGAATAGCCTACGCGCCACCCTCTTTAACTAATGTCTCTTTCTTTGTAATTTTCTCTTAAGTGGCGCAAACGAAGTTGCGCGGGTCAGCTAGTATATTATAAACGTGAAAGTTTGTATGGATGTTTGTTACTCTTTCACGTAAAAACTACTGAATAGATTTTAATGAATCTTTACAATAATACAGCGTATACATCAGAATAACACATAGGCTACTTTTTATCCTGGGAACAAGTTCCTGTGGGAAACGGGAACGGGAAAACTTTTCTATCGCGGCGAAGCCACGGGCGTCACCTAATATCAATAAAATGATTTGTTGTCAATTTTCAAATAGGTTTAAAGGTTCCGAGACTTAAAGAGTTTCTTAGTATTAAAATATCCTTACCTTAATACCCTACTTAAAACACATTCACAGTACCCAAGAAGATAAACTTATTATAAATTATATATGTAGCACTCAATAAAAGATACACATGTAGATCGCCCACGAGAAGAAAATACATGAAATACTAATCATCGCGGTGCGGTGACTAATGAGGGATTTTAATAATATGGTACGATTTCAGTATGATGAGTGTGCGCCACACAAATATAAACTGGTTTACATTCCCTGAATATGTTCGTACCTCGCAGTAGGTTGGCGGTACGAGATCATTATTTTCAGTAGGTAATTATTATTCAAAGCCCTTGTATTAGAGGCGTAAGCTGCTTCACTTCTAGTCCGAACTCCACATTTCTGCAATTCGCGTGGCACGCGAGTTTTCATTTTATATACGAGTATCAATCTATACTAATATTATAAAGCTGAAGAGCTTTGTTTGGTTGAACGCGCTAATCTCAGGTCGGATTTGAACAATTATTTTTGTGTTAGCCCATTTATCTAGGATGGCTATAGGCTATACATCATCAAGCTACTTTCCTGGAGAGCGGAGCAGTAGTCATAAATGTTGATAAATCGGGCAAATTTTAATGCATTATTGTAAAATTTATAAAGATTAAATAGGTGCGACGGGAGTTCGAAGTATGTCACGGGCGAAGCCGAGGTGGTCACATAGTTTGTTATAAAATTATGTTTTTATAAATATGTAAGCACCTCGCTACGGCTTTCTATAACACATATCTATCTATACTTGCCACGTAAAACATTTTTTATCACCCATAAGTAATGTTTACCATATATTATAATTAATGTTTATCACAACAACAATGGTTTGGCCATTAATAATCAATCTCTATAACTTCAAACTTATTTGTATTTATTGAATGAAAAGAAAAATCATATAAGTAGGTCGTAAAGTAACACTTTATGAACGTCGTCAAGATTGATTACTTTTACATTTACTGCCAGATTCGCAACAATAAAATTCATGGCCACTCTTTTTCTAACCTAACTATTACCTATATCAGTTCCAACAACAATAAAAGTGACTGTTCAATCTATTCTATTGTTACGCACTATTACATATATACAAGTAGGCACATATTGAAGAAATCACTTACAGGGAGTTTCCTTTGAAAATCAGTGCTGGCACGGAAGCGTCTTGTTTACTTTTGGGCAACCTTAATGTAGTCAGGTGGATTTTTTCTGCGTGGCAGGCAGGCGTGATGTAGATATATCGGCATTTGGGCATGAACTAACACAGGTTTTATTGAAGTTATTCTTCTTTTGGCGCGTTTGGAACTGTTTCTGTGAAAAATAATGAGTTCAAAGTAGATTTTAATCTTTTGATGTTTTTTTGATTAATTTATCATTTCTTTTACAATCAAGGAGTTGTGACATACAGGATCAAATTTTTAGCTATTTACGGGTAAAGCAAATGACATAGTATAACTTATTACATGCGTACATGCTTTTACTGACTATCAATTGAGGTGATAAAAGTTTGGTAGGAGGTGTAAGGGCCTGTACCATGACCTCCGAGGCCATGCTAGCGGTGTACCTTCCGACGCAGGCGTTACGGTGTTGAAAGGTCAGACGGCACTCGCTCCTAACAATACCGAAATCAAAGTCCCCAGGCTCCAAATTCACATAAGATTCGGAAATCCCCAGGAACACACTAGGATGAAGAGATGAAGATTTATATAATACGAGTACTGAGACCTTTCTGTACTCGTATTATATGTAACTAACTGTATGTAAGTCTATTATCCTTATCGCTAAGAGCAATTTCTTACAGGCAATTTTGGCTTTGCAGGCTTTGAATGGACAAAATGGTTGCAAAATTGTGAAAACTTGGTAGTTTTCGGTATGAGACAGAAAAAAAAACTATTGTCAGAAAAGATAAGAATAAAGGAACAATGTTAAGAATAAAGTACATGTCTTAATTTCTAAGTCTAATTTAAACCAAATAATATATGTTCAGTTCCTTAATCTATACTTTGCTAGATCGAGTCTGTCACAATTGATTTTTATTATATTCCCTATCCTATTCAACAAAGAGACTTTCTTAATAGTCTTAATACATCACTAAAACAAATTCGCCTTAGAATATGTGAGAAAAATACTTTTTTCTTTTTATTTTACTTATTCTGCTAATACTGTAATTAGAAAAGATTAGCTAAGACTTTTTTGCCAGTTTCATTCATAGGCTTTACCTATAGCCTTGCGAATCTGGCAGTAGATAAGTGTAATAATTACACTACAATTATTGTAGTAGCAATAATCTTGACGTTAATAAGTGTTACTTTGTGACCTATATGAATAAAGATATTTACATTTCATTTCATTGTGGGTAAAGTCTAAACAAATCTAACAAATCAACGATCATAAAAATCGGCCCATCCGTTCTCGAGTTATAAATTGTGTAAATAACACTTTGTTTTACATAGGTAAGTAAATGCTCCACATTTTTTTACATAATAACATAATCTGATATAAGTTACTATTAAATTTGTTTTAGAACAAGTTTCCTCAAGTGCCAAGAATCAAGAATAAAATATACATTTCTTAAATTTGGTCTGGGTTCACCACGATAGTTAATTTAGGGTCGTATTACAGAAACTAACTCAAGTCACACATAAACGGAATTTAGCAGATTGACACTTGAGTGCTAAATCTAGACATAAGCATGTGGTTTATTATAGAACTATCCCCATGCTCAGATCGGTGAAAAGTAACCTTGAGTAAATATCCAAATCTCCAATCGCCAGAATACGCATTGGAATGTTGCAAGCCTAAAAACAGTCTGTTTTCTATTACATTTTATTCCTTACATATTTTGTTTTCATTCCACGCAGCTTACTATTTGATATTTATGTTTCAAAAGCTTATTTTTTATTTACTTTTTTCATTGAAATGATTTAATCACCTCTGTGATTGCCTTAAAGTATCCTTACTTCAAAATACTAAACAAAAAACTGCTGTAGAGGAAGTTCCGGACTCATAAAATGAAGCTTTTGTCTGCGTTAAATGGATCGCGAGTTTAATAAATTTTGCTTGACTGACATTTGATATTATCGTGCCAGTGTTATGTTTACATTGTAAATTAATTGAAATTCTTCTAATTCTGTACATATCTGAAAAAAGAAGAATTTTACGATCGTCCAAAGGAATCTATTACTAGAAATATTAAAATCTTTCAAGAATATTAGGTATACAAAATAAAAAACGATGCCATACAACGTCTTGGGCCAATATTTCAGAAAAGTATATTTACTACAAAAACTATCGAAACGGTAAGTGTTGGAGGTTTTTGGTCTTATATATTTGTGCAGATATACACCATCTAGTAATTCATGATAACTGATTAATAAGATTCAATCTATTTTTGTTGATGTGTTTACGTGTGATGCACTTACGTGTGAAAGGCAGTACCATATAGCCACTGACTGTGGATGTCTTTGTCCTGATGCCGATATGGATCCAGATATCTAATTTAACATATGCACTGAATTTAAATACCAGAGACTATTGACACATACTGGGTAATTACCTATTATTTGTTGAAAATATTATAGAGTTTTGTACACTTTGTAACATTGGTTGCATAGAGTTCGGGGCTCTGTCATAAACAACCTTGAGAGGATAGAAAGATAGAGCTTAAAGTCACATGTAGAACAGAAGCTTTAACACCATGAATCAAAGTTGTATGTAGGTAATGAGTTTATAAATAAACATTGTAGGACACTTTTCACACAGCGCCATCTAACCCTTTAAGCTTGGGTTATGGGAACTACTCACCTGATAAACATACTTATGTATATCTAATTGTTATAGAGCAAACACCCAAACTTCTAAACAAACATTTGGGGATCTCACAAAAATTTATTCCAATCTGGGACCTTCACATGAGTAGCAGTCACATGCACTATCACCTACACCACCGAGCCAGTAATATATGCATACCTGAAAATTTTTTTTTGTTACAGTGATATTGTAAGCTGAAACAGATACTGTGGAAATAATAGTATCTCAGAGAACAGAAGTTGAAACTCTTGTCCTTTTGTTATTAATGAGATAGTCGACTGTGACACAAGCGTCCAAAAACTTGCCGAGCCTGTCGTGCACAATATTCACCACAAGAAAGTACCAAAGAATCTGTCATCAAATCATTATCTTAAGAAATAATAATAATAATAATGATTAATTATTTTTAGGTTCTTTATTTAAAAAAAATAAAATATAATTGTATTGTTTAATATGAATATTTAATTAATATGGTATAAAAAAATCATTAAAATAAATATTTTATCTATTGATGATGGTTGTTATAAGTTGTAGTGTACACACCTCTCATTCAAATAAATGTTATTACAGTGATAAAGATAACTCGGTTCAAGATGGGGCTTGAACGAGTGACAATGAAAATATAGTAAATAATTTCATCTTATTTTGGTATGGTTATGGTACCTCAGTGGCATAGAGCATTGCCCTGGTTAGACATAGGTTACGGGTCAAACCCCATCCTAAACCAAGTCATGTATTTACACTTTAATAAAAATTATATGAAAGTCAGCATCTACAAATCGCTTTGAAAATTTATCCAAACCTCTCCTTTATCTATTCCTATTCCTCCTACATATTGAATGATCATGTTCTTATTATATGGAGTACTCTCTTAGGGGGTAAAGTGTATTGGAAGTCAATAGGGATATTAATATAATAGGCACAATAGTGCAGTACAGCACAAGCTACAGTACTATCCTGAAAGGATGCTGTGGCATAATAAGGATGTCCACGCTGGTATTGCTTTAACAAATGTTCCATCATTTAAGGTATTATCTTGTGTTTAATGTTATGTATTTGATGGTACATAGCTACACTACTCGTAAGCGACATTGACTCTTAACACAACCATATAATGACATTCTTTTTTAATTTCCACATATCTCATTATTATCATAGGTATTATTTTATTATCACATTTCTATTAAAAGTGTGGTAGTTGAAATAAAAGAATGAAGCAATACGATCCACACTGCCACACAATACAAGATCACACTGTCTTCGGTATTAATATAATACTGAATTAATATCTTTGTAAAGTAATTGTTATTGATTGGTACGGGTCTGCTGTTTGGTAAATATGACTCTGCCACCCTTTCGGGGATAAACACGTGAATGATAAGTAAGTAATAGTCTATACATCTTCAAAAATATCAATTTTAGAAAGAAAGGAGGCCATCTCTTATTTTTGTTAACTAAAATCTCTGCTTGAGCGTGGTGTCGACTAAACTTACGAAAACTGCTCGCAAATCTCGAATCAAGTAGCGAATCTGAGCTGAATATGGTTTAAAAATAAAGGATTACTGAAATGACACTTGAGCACTGTTCTATAATATGAATCAAACGTCATTTCACTGTGACAGCTCTCAGGTGATTCTAGATTGACGTTTCACGAATCGAGTAAGGTTCTATAATAAAAGCTCAGCTTAAAACTAGTTTTATGTAATACTTGAGGCTTGAGTAAGGTTCTATAATACGACCCTTAGATTCAGCATCATTCGTATTCGTATCGATGGCTGACACGATCCTTACTCTCAGGCTATTTGAACGTTACTATCAGTTGGTTATGAAATACTGAACGACAATGACAAACTGTAGGAATCTTTAGAATAAAAAAATGTCTAATATTGTATTATCATCGGTACTTGATAAATATGCAAAGTTTCAATTCGATACATTGTTTTGATAAGTGTGATTTACGTTCAAAGATTGATAAAAGCGTAATAAAATACATTATATAAACATTGAAACGATCTTAAGATAAGTTGTGACTTACAGAAATAATATTTTATTTGTATATGTAGTTTCTTCTATACGTCTTTTGTAAATCCTTGTGCCTACAGAGCGAGCTTTGTTTTACGACAGATGCAAGTAAACACAGCGACTCGACATCTGGCATATTTTTTTTATTTGCATTACACAAGGGTCCAATTTCGGCATTCGGTCGGTATAGTGAGTTTTAATTATTTTTGACTGCTGTGCAGACACAGATGAATAAAACATTTAATTAGTTATTGCACTTTAAAATGTCTGTTAAAGGCATACTTTGAACATATTATTTCTTTTCATCGGCGTTGATCTTTTTTCTTTAAGTAATCTACATAAGTATTGTCAAAATGTGACTTAGCTGATATAAATTCAAAAAATTCAATCAATAATGTAGTAAAGCAATATCTATTATTCCCTTGACACTAAATTATTTTTCCCTGACACAATATATGACCTAATGTCATTATCCAGACCTAAAACTATAGTGACATCGAAACAAGGGTCGGCCTTTAACTTTCCACTAGTGACAAGTTACAATTGTCTCTTAAGGAATAGTAAAATATACAGTGGGTAAATGAAAATGTCTTTGTTGAAAATAATACAATTTATTGAACAAAATCAAGGGCCTGATAGTTGCTTGTATTAATTTAAATATGGAAGACAAGTGATGCTGAGAATCAAGTGTCTATAGCCCAGATGTGCTGTCTTCTTAGACCGCTGGAAAATAGTCCACTTGACAACTTACACAGTTACCTAGTTTCTGAAATAACTTATGTAAACTTTATTAAATATAAATATAAACGTGTGTGAGACATTTACCCAACTAAGTTACTGACAACGAGGTATCTACAATTGTTTTAATTCAGTCACGAAAATTATATTCTTTAACTTTGCGGCACTTATAGTGCAGTAATAATTATTTTAAACGATACGAGATTCAATATAGTATCGATTGCTATACAGTTGTCTTGACGAGTATTTAGATAATAGCCCCCCCATGTCACAGTTCTCATTTTTGGAATGGCTGAACAGACGAGTCGAGATTGAAATTGTAATACCTATGCGTATAGTATACGCATACGTATACTACGCCCGTATTCGGTGTCATGCACAACTGCTTTTGACGTTCATTTCAGTTTTAGAGACACCCTTTTTGTTGACATTTTATACCTAACTATACCTACCTTGTAGGTACTAGGTGATATTAATATCATTTTTCGAGTTTTATGTAAGTCACAACCTATAGATTTGTTTACTTGACAAAATAAAGTACAAACTTCCTCACCCTGCTTCCCTTTTATAGGGCCTGTACCTATTATTAGAACGAGTTATAATTATCGTTGATACAGTGTTAGTACCCGGTACGAGGGGTCTGCATCTCCGGTCATGAATGGGATGGGTGTTTACAAACACTGACGCCCCAGGCCGCCTCGTACCGTCTTGGTGGCGAACGCAGCACACGCATAAACACTTAAAATTAAAACTGACTCCATAAACTCCCCTTTCATGAGACCGTTTTATGTTGCCATGCCTCAGTTGTGTTTCGGGACAATCTCGATAGTAGAATAATTTCATCCTATTTGTATTTGAAACAGACCTAAGAGCATCGTAGCCCTAGATAACTTCTACACAGTTGGTGGTCGATCTCAAAATAAAGGTCTCACTGGATTAGGAATTCCAGAGAAGATGCTCGGTATGTTAACAAACTGAACGCTGTATGTATAGCGAAGAGGTTCATTGCATGTTTCTAAGAAATGAGGTGTCAAAGGTGATGGTGATAAGATAACTCGTAATTATCGTACAAAATGTCATTTCCATTTTTGTATTAGTCAATTGTGGATTCGGGCCGAGCAAGATCGAACGTTTTGTCGACATTTGGGGGAGTCCTATGCCCAGCATTTTCGTCTATTAACTGCAATGATGATGACCTTTAATACTAACTACTTACGTTCGTCAGTTTCTACTGGTGAACGAACTTTTGTTTGCAACGAAACTTTGATTCACCTCGGGCGCGGTTTGCGTGTCCTACTTTTGTGTAATTTTCAGTTCTTTTAAATGCTCTTTCCGTGCTTTGGAAGGCACGTTAAGCCGTTGGTCTCGGTTGCCAGTAAAATGGCAGTCGTTACGCCTAGTTGACTGGCCTTATATGAGCGGCTTGAAAAATTTCACCAGCAGGTCGCCACAGCCTACCCCTGTCCATTTTCAACACGTCAATAGGCCTGTTACAGGCACGACCTGTTGTGACGTAAGACAAAAAAGCAAATGGTGAAATGTGAGCGTATAGTATGCCTCTGCCTACCCCTTCTGGGATAAAGGCGTGACAATATGTATTAGATGCTCAGCATAGTTTAGAATACGTACTTCGTAATCTTCAGTGTTCTTCTGTATTCGAATATTACATTTAGGAACACCTAAATGTAATATTCGATGATATCTGGCAGGCGGTCAAATATACCTAGATCCCGAACAGGGTGTCCTGGGGGTTCTAGTAGCCGTTTGCGAGATGGTGTTGTGTTACCGAGTTTGGTCGCGTCGCTCACTCGCGCGAAACACCTTCCAAATCACAATCTTTGATCACACGACATGAGTTCACATCCCACGATAGTCAATTAGGACTTTCGTAACCAGCCAGTACAATGTATTTCCTGTTATTATTTTAAATTATAAAAAAGGTACCGGCAGTTATTTCTATATTCATGAATTCATGGTTACAGAGCTTGTATACACGGTGCGTTTCCTGTGCGCGCGTGCTAAGAAAGCTCCGCTTCCTCATGAAAGGGCGCACGTGTGCGTTGTGCGCCTAAAACCCGCGTTCGGTTCCACCTGCGCCCGCGCCGGATAAACGAGATACGCACTACAGGCAGAACCCGTCGCGCGTTCGTACAGATGTGTCGTGCATAGTGTGTACATTCTGTGATTCCTAACCATGGGACCCCAGTTTGACTATTGTCTACGAGCCACCAGTAAGTGATTTAAAAATTTTTTTTTATTGCATCAATGTTTTCAAAATAGTTGGTTCTTGAAACAGGCAGTGCCTTCTTTGCTTCTTATTAAAACTTTTATAATATTCCTTCAGCATAAGTTCAATAAGTTCTTTGACTTTCTGATATGAAAACTTGGGCAGGATCTTAGCTTATTTAAGATTTATATCTTAAAATTTGTACTATCTAGTACTATACCTACTCGTACGTATTTACAAACAGCCGAATTCGTCAGTAGTTTTGTATAAGGACATAAGTTACATTGTCTCCTAATCAGGAATCGATGTTTATTATTAGGTACACGGAAAAAAAGGAATTGTCAAATTAAAGCAAATTGCTTTAATTCAACGCAAATCGTGTTTTCCATACGAGGAAGACTATATTTACTTAAACATACAATATGATATTGATAAGAAAATTGTATTCACTCAATAAAACCATATTGCTAGATTAAAAAAAAATGTTTTGTTGTTGTAACAATAATAGTTTGCTTGTGCCATGCATTCTTATTGATTTGAAGTGATACTTTAGTTTATTTAGATAAACAAATCTAAAATTTTATTTCAACACACTATATTCTGTTGTTTTAAAAATATGTATATTGTCTTTAAAATAATATACATTAGATTGTTTGGACAATATAGATTTTTGTACACCAACAAAATATTGTTTCAACTTGATACCAGTGGTTTACTTATTGGAACAATATCGATATTGTTTTTCTAACAACACGAATTACATTAGCTTGAAAATTATGCTTTAGTTAGTTTGAGTGTAATCATATTATTCGTATAACAGTAGATGTTTACTTGCTTCAACAATATACATATTTTGTTGCGGCAGCTAGTTTGAGAATACCTGATTATTGTTTCAAGACTTAAGATTTACTTGGTTCTACAAAACAGATTTTTGTTATCATACGCATGGTTTACTAGTTTCAAGAATATTTATTCTCTTTAGGAGAATACACTTAGCTTGTTTTAAAATTATGATTTATTTGAACCAAAAACAGATATTTCCGTTCAAACCTTTTGTTTTACTTGTTTCAGTAATTTTTATTGTCTGTATAAGAATACACGACATGTTGTTTGAACAATATAGTTCTATTAGACCTACAATAATAATATATTTCGTTTTGAAACTAAAGTTGTGTTAATCTAACAATATATTTACTTCAATTAAAACTCCGGTTGTTGCATTTAAAAATATATATTTATTCCTTTAAAAATTACATTATTACTTCAAAACAGTATTATTGTCCTGTTAATGAAACATAGCTTGAAATAACAAAATTGAATTGCCAGTAATTTAAGAATAATTTATTTGAACCGACAATATATTAGACTTAGCAAAAAAATGCTAATTGCGCCATAAATGCCAACATTGAGCTTGCTGTGGGCATATTTTCGTTTCGTCCCTAAAGGAAAAGCGCACACAAGAGGCAATGATTATAATTCAAAAAAGAAAAAAAGAAAAATATTTAATATTAATTATTAAACTTTAAATATTTTTCTGTTTTCTTTTTCATAATATTAATATTAAATACTAAATCAATTGTCAAACAATTATTATTCATTAAAATAAAATGTCTACTTCATAATGTGAAGAATTAAATAATGATCATACACCCCCACCATTATTGAGATCTTTTGATCATCATTATTGAGAGTTATAGCGTAGCTATAACGACAAAGAACTGTTTGAACTGAAATTTGAATTTCCAGCCATTCGTAAGCGCTTCCCGTAAGATAACTAAGATTGATAAAGCTGTAGGTTTAAATAAATTCTTAATTTCTTACAATTCAATACTTATTTATATGTCTAGCTATATTTCATTTACTGGATTATATATATATCTCTTAAAAATAACCATTCTTAAGACGAGTGGACCGACCCTTGGCATTATTGGGAAATAGATTCACCTGATAATGGAATAATGAGACTCAAATAGTCAAAAACAATGCTTGCAAGAATTTGGCGCCATGAGTCAGACCATCGGCTTTAACAAAAACATTACTACAAAACTTACTACTTTAACAACAACATGGGCAACTGCAGCTTTGTTTGAATTTGTATCAGAAAATTCAGTACTAATACCTACTAGGTAATACAAGTAAATGTACTTTTAGGTTTTTGTTCCCCTAAAGGATGCTGTAAGATAATATTTTAAGAAATGAGCAGTATGACAAATTGAACACATGAATAGAGATATTATGAAGAACTTCAATATGGAATACATATTATTTGAATTCAGAAAAAAAATACCACATTCAGTACAATTAAGTTCCATCGTTTCAATTTTATATTTAACTATAGTTATAGATTTAGGTAAGATTCGTCACATCAACAATGTATGGAATCACTTTATCGTGCTGTGTTGTAATTCCATAAACTGAATGTTGAATTAACTAATACAAGTATTCATAAGACACTGGGTACCTACGTGTGATACAATTTGAACAAAGCGTCAAAAGTTTTGCCTGTAGATGTGAAAGAATATCTAAGTTTATCCACAACTATGAAAGTGCTTAATTTATTTATATATTGTCTAATGTTGAACCCTGTTCGAGAACATAATGTTAAACTGTTTGTATTTTCTTGAGTGCCTTTTTTTGCTGAGAGGTAATAGCTTCGTAGTAGTCTTCTATTTCGCTCGGCTTCTGTGAACAAATAATAATGGAAATTTGAAAGAAACTTAGAGTTTTATTAAGAGTATGTGTCTTTAATAACTTTATAATGTGTTACCTTAACAGGTATCAGCAAGCCATCAATGGCTTCAGCTGTTGAAAGCTTTCATTTATTTCCAATACATCCTGTCCTTTTGGCGGGATTAAGTGCCCCAAGTGTGTCCTTAGTATGGACCACTTGCAGTCTGAAAAAAAATTAAAGGATAAAAAATATGTTGACTGATACCAAAATCTTACAATATAAATAAGGTTCTGTCTCGGTTACCACTACAATTTTCACCACCATCAACCAGTAACAATAGGAGACTAATCTTTTCAGCACTAGCCACATATAAGTGGATAAAGTGAAGGACAACAATCATAATTTTTTATGATTCTATGGTAGACAGAAATAATCAAGAGAAACTTACCAATGCACTCCTTAAGTCATTTAGTACTGGCCATTTAGCTAGAAACTCTCAGGTTGTCTTGCGCGCAAAATATTCTTTCATCATTAGTGTTCATCCATTTCTGCATTACAACATCCCATGGTTCATGATTATTTTTCAGCCAAACAATATCTTCATTAATACCTGGAATTTACATAATTATTAATATATTTATTTATATATGAATAAATAATAAGCTACATTTAAAAATTCTTACTTAGTTGATTGATTTTTACTTTATAAAGTTATTGTCTGGGCGCGTGAGTCATCAAACGGCATTTGCCATTTAGAATGCAATTCCAGAATGGCTTTCTGATCAACATATTCTTCTGCATCAAGATGTCGATCGCCGGCGCCGGCGTCCACATTTATATTTTAGATTAGCCCAGCCTACATGAGAATAAAAGAAGAACTTATTGAAAATAAAGTTACCTAGCTAACATATATCTAGATCTAGTTTAATAAAACCTATAACTCACCAATATAATGCTTGCAAACACACAACATAAACTCGTTTTATCCCATCCGCACCGCGCACCGCACCACACGTGCACTGCTAATAGGCTAGTCGTCGTGTGTCAGTGTTGCCGGCTGTCAAACAGTTAAAGTCCAAAATCGAATCACAAGAAATTACCCGTTTAATAAAAGTACTTTTTCTTTATATTTATTAATATGAAGAGGTTAGAATAGTGCTTGAATTGAAGTCATTATCTTTCGTAAGTGCCTGTTTGGGGTTCATGTAAAAATTTTTTTTTATTTAATATACCTATAGGTAAATTAAATATTTCTTTTTAATTTGACTATTTCCGTTTATGGGTGATATTCACCATGACTGTGATTCAAGCCCAAAAAAAAAGCCTTCTAGCTGTATGTTTCCCCAACAGGGGTTTAATTCAAAACTAAACTAAAAAAACTAACTATCTTCACGCTGTATCACTGACGGGTAGTCAGTGAGGACAGATCGCCAGGCTTCTCGAGCCATGCATACTTCTTTCGCTTCTTGCAGATTCATCAATCGCTTCATACATGCACGTCTGAGTACCCGAGTACTTTTGACTTTTCAATCTGCTCACGTGGTCTTCATATGTAAGTCTCGGCCTACCTTGACCCCTTCTACCCTCTACTTTTTTTCGCAAAAAATATATTCTTCGTCAATCGTTCCTCACACATTCGTTGGACGTGTCCAAATCAACGGAGCAAGCCCTTTTCTAGCTTCACGCTGACTTATCTTTAATTATAACAAAGATAAATATATAAAAAATATTGTAGGAAAATAAACACATTATACATAGAAAACACCCAATCTCCGTAAACCCAAATACTTTTCAAGTTACAATACCAACTATTTACCTACTTTTTGTCGATTAATACTTTTGTTTTATACAAATAACTATTAGTTTGATTTCATTTTCTACATTAGCCGACTCACCTTTCCATTTCACGAGCTTAATTATTTTACGCTTAGGAAATGATATATTTTCGTATCTAATCGTGTATAAAAATGAAGGTAAAGGGATCACGAAGTTATTTCCACACACATACGCACTTGAGCGTTTGGAAAAAGGGATCTAAATGTCATTCAAGGTTATGAGCTAATATCCACCTGTTTTACATTAAAATCTATTTTTTATTGCTTGCTTTGACCTCCCCAACTCATCTTGAGCGCGGAGACATGCAACGACATTTTTGTATCGTTGTTGCTGTTCTTGAACCGATGTTGTTGAAACAAAGCCTATATTAATAATAGTGTAGTGTTAAATCCGCTAAAGTTTATCGGACTACTTGCAGAAACACCAAAGAAGCATGATAAGTAGTGATGTATTGCCTCAAAATAACGCTAATGCGCTTATATTCGATGTACAGACGCGGCCTCGTTACTGTTTAATTATAGGTATAGGTATAAAAATTTAATTGATACTTAAAAAAGTTCCCAGAATTATGGGAAAATACCCGAAAATGCAAACACTGAAGGGTCTTGGGATATTTCTGTGAATCTATGGACGCGTCGGTGAAATCAACAATATTATTTATTGAATCAACAAAAATCATGTTTTCTTGTGAATCAACTATCTTTTCGTTGAAAATAAAATATTGTTGATTGAATATTCAAAATTTTAACGGAAGAACTTACAGTATTGTCGGGAATAATATTAATAGATACTTAGGTACCTGCGCTAACCGTACTTTACATGTCTCAACTTGTCGAGTTCAGGCACAAAATCCTACCAATATTATAAACGCGAAAGTTTGTAAGAATGGATGTTTGTTACTCTTTCACGCAAAAACTACTGAATGGATTTTAATGAAACTTTACAATAATATATATCAGCTTATACATCAGAATAACACATAAGCTACTTTTAATCCCGGGAACAAGTTCCAGTGGGAAACGGGAACGGGAAAAGATTTTCCTTTTTTTTTTCGCGCAGGACTTTTTAATATAAAACGGATAGTTTAGATCCTGAATTAGCTACATATATGATACCTACTCCTGGATCCTTTCCTCCTTTACTGTTTACTTTATACATTTTATCCCAGATAATCCTGGAATATTGGATCCACGCGGGTGAAACCGCGGGGCACAGCTATTTATATAACAATAATATATATAATAGGAATGTGTGAAAAATCTATTACAAAGTATAAACATTTTACAAACTTCTATCAAAACCACTTGTTGTTCCTAATAACCATTTGACACATTCTCGCATTGAAAATATTTAATCTTCATCTAATAATGTGTCGCGCTGTTTATATAATATTCTTGTTTTGAAACAAGTATATGTAAAAACCTACTACAAAATATTTAACATTTTGGCTGAACAATTGATATTGTTGTTCTAAGAAATAATCGATCTTCTATCAAAACCACTTGTTGTTCCTAATATCCATTTGACACATTTTCGCATTAAAAATATTTAATCTTCATCTAATAATTTGTCGCGCTGTTTATATAATATTCTTTTTTTGAAACAAGTATATGTAAAAAACCTACTACAAAATATTTAACATTTAGGCTGAACAATTGATATTGTTGTTCTAAGAAATAATCGATCTTCTATCAAAACCACTTGTTGTTCCTAATAACCATTTGACACATTCTCGCATTAAAAATATTTAATCTTCATCTAATAATTTGTCGCGCTGTTTATATAATATTCTTGTTTTAAAACAAGTATATGTAAAAACCTACTACAAAATATTTAACATTTTGGCTGAACAATTGATATTGTTGTTCTAAGAAATAATCGATCTTCTATCAAACCAACTTGTTGTTCCTAATAACCATTTGACACATTCTCGCATTAAAAATATTTAATCTTCATCTAATAATTTGTCGCGCTGTTTATATAATATTCTTGTTTTGAAACAAGTATATGTAAAAACCTACTACAAAATATTTAACATTTAGGCTGAACAATTGATATTATTGTTCTAAGAAATAATCGATCTTCTATCAAAACCACTTGTTGTTCCTAATAACCATTTGACACATTCTCGCATTAAAAATATTTAATCTTCATCTAATAATTTGTCGCGCTGTTTATATAATATTCTTGTTTCGAAACAAGTATATGTAATAATCTATTACAAAATAAAAAACATTGTAGCTGAACAATTGATATTGTTGTTCTAAGAAATAATCGATCTTCTATTAAAATCACTTGTTGTTCCTAATAACCATTTAACACATTCTCATATTGAAAATTTTTAATCTTCATCTAATAATTTGTCGCGCTGTTATTTAATATACTTGTTTTAAAACAAGTATATGTAAAAATCTATTACAAAATATAAAACATTTTGACTGAACAATTGATATTGTTGTTCTAAGAAATAATCGATCTTCTATCAAAAGCACTTGTTATTCCTAATAACCATTTTACAGATTCTCGCATTGAAAATGTTGTATTTTCATCAAATAATTTGTCGCAATATTTTATAATATTCTTGTTTTAAAACAAGTATATGTAAAAACTTATTTGAAAATTAGATAAATTTTGACTGAACAATTGATATTGTTGTTCTAAGAAATAATCGATCTTCAATCAAAACCACTTGTTATTCCTAATAACAATTGAACATATTCTCGCATTGAAAATGTTTAATCTTCGTCTGAGAAGTTGTCAGATATCCTATGAAAAAGTCCATGTTTTAATATGAGCAATTGTGAAATATTGATCGAATCATTTGTAGTGTTTCGGAAGAACAACGAAATTATTACTTTGACAATTAATTTATCTTAATGTTACAAAGTTCACTATATTCTCGATAGGACAATGTAAATCGTCAATTTAACAATATAATAGCGTCCGGATAACAAATCTAGCATTATTAATACTAGATTAATCGTTATCTTATACTAAAATTTTCAAAATGTTTACCTGACAATATTTACTTGATTTGAGACAGCAAATCAACAATATTTTTTTGTATTTTGAAGGAAATGGAAATTGTCAAAGTAACTATATATTGGTAAATTAAGTAAATATTATCTTGGTATTGCTAACAATATTTTTTTTGTTGATGGGACAATTCCTTTTTTACCGTGTATCGATAATAACTGTTAGCGACACAATTGGTATTGTTGTTTCAGAAAATCAATATTCTAGTGCGTACCCAAACACTTTTAATTAACGGTGACTTGGACGCATATTTAAAGTTTCGTAGCGCTTCTTGAAAGACGTGAAACGATATTTTTCTCGTAATTTGAACATTTTATAAGAGCTTTCAGAGATTAAAATGAATCATTGATATCTGTACCTATAAAACAAATATAACTCTTTTTATTACTACTTTTGATACCTACTTAAGTAGTTATGACTACTCGTATAATATCTTGAGACTATACCTGCATTACCTACTACAACTAATTCTCCTATAGGAACCTATGGGAGAATAACTTTAGAAAAGAACAAATTTTCCGGTTGCATCCGAAGCCCCGATTAAAGAGTTCGAAGTTTAAAGTTACGAACGAACAAAAAGAGTTCATTCAACCAAGTATTTTAATAAGTTCAAAGAGAAATATCGAGCTAAGATTAAAAATGTCGAATATTCCCACGTATGGTAACAAATGTACGTATGTAGGTATATACACTAGTTTATTTTCTCAAATTATAGTAATTTACTGTCCAATACGTCATTCAGGGTCAATAATAAACTAATAATAGAGCATTATGGTATTTTATATGAGAATGGGTGCGCTTTTGTTAGTCACTTGTTTTTACTTTGCCACACATGTGTATAGGGACATTTCTTTGCTACCCTACAGTCCTTAATCGACCCAAAACTCCGCACATGCGGGCCACAAAAAAATACAGTTTCAGTTTTTTTTTTGAGGGCTTGTAGCAAGCAGTGAGAATCCCGGATTTATGGATTACCATTATTTTGTTCTCCCTTGTTATTATATATCTGATTTATAATTTATATTGAAGGGAGTATTGAAGTGTTAATAAATTAAGTTTAATGTTTAACAAAACTCAAATCAATAAGTAGAAGTACAGCACTTATCTACCACGCTATTCCTTAGTGTCTATGCTACATCAGCAACGGCAAAAATAACAACAAAGCATATGCTTAAAGGTGTTCGGACATACCCTAGACAGGATAAAATAAATTAATCTAATAATAAAACAAATAATATCATTTATTCTTTCTAAGCTTTCAATATATCACGCTGTTGAGATAGAGACGATATATAACAATGATTAGGTAATAGAGAAAAAGTAAAAAATGTTTTTTTAATGGAAAGCATTCAAATTATCTGTACTTACTTTTTTATTTCACAATGAAAAATATCAAGGAACCTTTACTCTGTACAATCAAAACAAAACTTATATAAACATAATAAGTAGGTAGTAAATAAAGTGTACATGTTTCTAAGCTTGTTCACATTTCCATATTTTATAATTTGGTACACTGAAGGAAATATTTTATGAGCTTTTGTGGTCTAAACATTATAACTCTAGCTGTACTGTATATTATATGTATCATATATATGTATCATATATATATGTATCATATATATGTATCATATATATGTATAATATATGTATGTATGTATAAAACATGTATCTATTGCCGTGCGTGTCTCATAAAAAATTACCATACCTAAGTAGGTAATACTTTTTTCATGATGTATTGTTCTAATTACTTTTTTTAGATATCTATGGTACGGATCTATTCTATGTTAGAAAGTATTAGGATTCCACTACAGATATTTACCAATAGAGGGCCAGTTTATAAGTACTTTTATCTCATCCTGCCAAATGGCATATCGTTTTAGCGAAACAAATAGATGGGAAGACAATAGGCAAAAATTGTCTTCAATTCACATTATCCGGCTTTCAAAAGTAGGTTGCTACGTACTCGGCCCGCACTGGACGTAATGGAGAGCCGTTAGTTCATTGGGGTTATTGAATAATTCCCTTGTGCCGCAGTTGTAGAGCACTGGCCATCGCACAACGTCGTATCAAGCTTTCTCATGATACTCGGTATCGGTACTTGTCACACTTATCTTTATTGTTCATTATATGTTTCGGTAAACCCCCAATTGTTAAGCTCTTCATTTGCCCCAACAGATAACCCGTCGTACTTCGCATTGCCGAACAAGGATGTGACTGACTTCGGAGACTCCCAAAATACGCCTGAGCCATGTTCTCGATCAGCACCAAGTCGTGTATGGCCAGATGCTGGACGGCCTCTGAGTTCGCCGCGACGAAGAGAACCAGAGAGTCCCAGAAGAAAAGAATTCCGGGCTTTACTTAGATCTTTGTCTGCAAGAGAGCCCGAGCAAGCAGAAGCATTTCTTAAAGGGCAACCAAGACCTGGGGATTGTGCCCCTGGTGATATGAGACATACATTTACTGCTCCACGTATCAAGTGAGTTATCCATGAATTAAAAATAAAAACATCATAAATAATTGAAATTTTCAGCAAACATTAATTTTATGCTTTATTTGTGTAGGAAAGGCAAAATAAGCGCAACAGTGGTAACGTCAGATGGTCCCCAAGAGCGTGAGGAAGTGTTTTACACAATTCCTCTGCAAGGTAGAAGAAGGCACTCAGTTGGAGGCTATCTGGCTACAGGAGCCGCGGGTGCAGGTGAAGTTACAACAGTTCCCAGCGAAGTACCTCGAATGCCACCACCAAAGTTCAATCAAAAGGAAGAAGATACCATCAAAAGACGAAGACCAAAAAACTTCACTTTCAAAGGTAAGCTAATGTAAATATTTGTATTGTAAACATAACACAATAACATCATAAATATAATGAAAGCGGTTCTATCTGTTCATTCACTATTTATCTTCTCTCAGTGTGATTTATTCAACAAACGTATTATATTTACTTAGGTTATTTGCAATACATCAAGCATCTTATAGATTTTAGTTGGCAATTATATGAATATTTGTTATCGGAAGTTATAATGCGATTATTTATTTGAGCAGTTATAAGATTGACAAAAGTTATTAGAATTTTGTAATGAAGTAGGTAAGGTTAACTACTAGGTATAACAAGAGAACTCGAGATATATAATTAATTTTGATTTCCAATTTGTGTTGTTTGATGTCATAGGTACTCGAGCAGCATAAGTTTAGTAGTTTTTTTTTATTTTTATTTATTCTTGCTCTCATTTCTCGGCTTGAGGATTTGCCAATGTTAAGTAATTTGAATCTGCCTTGCATGATTAATGCGCCTTTGCAATATGCACCTTCTTAAATTAAAAAAGGTACATTTTTGTGATAGTAGAGTATTCATGTCCAAATTTGGTCCAAGTATCACTCTAGTAAAGCGGTAAAAACTTTACTGTGTGGAGTTTGGAGAAAAAAAGGCCAGGGTTCACTGCGTTATACAATATAGCTTTGCTACATTTGTGCACGTCGTTAAATTTAAAATTTCATGTTATGCACCATTTTCAGACATAAATACTCGAAAATACTTTCAATAATTACACAAACAAGTGGCCCGGGTCTCTTTCTGTTCCCGCCAAAACTCTCATTTCATTTTTGCTACAAACCTATCGTGAATTGTCTACAGACTAAAAAAAATCATCACATGCATTCTCATGCACTGCTACCACTTTTCGCTGACTTGAAGCCGATCGATGAAACCGTTGGAACATAGGTGTAGTTTATATTCATTATAATCGAGCATTAGTCCCGGTGTAAAGGTGATGTCGACAATTGCTTTATGCTAAATGATAGCTGTTTAATTTGAAACTATGGTCATCAAATTGATTCCATTGAAATATATAGACATAATAATTATATTTTTTTTTATTTTTTTTTATCGACCAGGATTATAATACTTGTTATAAATGGAATGAATAGTTAAATGCTGTTTATTGTATGGGATTCTTGTCCTTATAACGCTCTACTTAAATTTTCTTTAACGCTACACGACCTGTAGCTTAGGTCTAAAATGTACAAACACTACTTTCTGAAAATATTCCAGTAAGTAATAGTACGGTCAGCAACAAAATTCGTTAGCATAGCATAACCTTATCTACAAATCTAAAATCAAAATATAGAATTCACTATTGGCCGGTTTCATATTCTATCTTCAGTTAACCATAGATTTCTACCTTGAATTTTTAACTTTTGTGACAGATAGTTCAATGTCGTAGGTAAATATTTCTATTTATCTTTGGTTATTGAAACCGAAATTTTCGTCGATAGGATGGTAACTAATTTGACATTATTTTAGACAATAGTAAAATATATATAGGTTATTGAGTCCGGCCGTAAATCATAAAACACTGTTCTTAAACCATTTGACATAAATTAACAAAATATAAACGTGCAAATTTTCATTCCCACGTTTATCTATTCTATAGTTTTGAATTGTGTTAATCTACTTCCAAGGCTGATTGTACAAGTTTTCTGTAAGGTAATGACGTCAGATCTCCATAGCCTTGACATCAACAGAGTTATTCATAAGTAATAATAACATAAGATCCTATACGCAATACGCACAAATTCGTAATAAGAAAAGTAGAAAGCTGAATAAAAAAATTAAAGTTATTCACTAAAAAGTTTACTGTACTATACAAAAGTATTTTATAGGAAGCGTGAGCAGTAAACTCTATTATTAGATAATAATAAAATAGATATCAGAAGTGAACAATATTGATTAATGATCGTAAACATGTCAATCGCAACCTAGAGCCGACATCAGAGAACATTGCACCCAAGGCGCCCTTTGACCTTTACGATACATCGCTTTACATGTAAGTACAATACGAGAACTAGTACGGTCAGCAACGAAAGTCGTTAACAATAGCAGAACGTTATATAAAAATCTAAATATAGGGTTCAGTACATATATTTACCTACTATTTTAAACAAGTATACAATGTTCTTAAACAATTTGACAGGAATAAAAACAAACATGAAGATTTTCATTCCCAAATCTGTTCCTGTAAACGTGGAGTGTGTTGATCTACTTCTGAGACTGACTACTATAATTTCCGAAATGTCTAATGTCTTACCAATTATTTATCTATGAGTATTTTTTGAGAAAACTGGCAATTCAAATACAACGCTACAAACTAAACTACAATAGTTAGAAAAAAAACAGATTATTATCGATTTACAGGATTGATTCGAGGAAAAGTACCCAACAGGCTGACTACATTGTCCCGATGTAAATACGAACGACGACTACTCGCCAATAACTAACTAACTATCTTCACGCTGTATCCCTGACGGGGTAGTCAGAGAGGACTGATCGGCAGGCTTCGCGATCCATGCATACTTCTTTCGCTTCGTCGAGATTCATCAATCGCTTCATACACGCACGTCTGGGTATCCGAGTACTTTTGACCTTTCCGTTTTTGAGCAATCTGCTCACGTGGTCTTCATATGTAAGTCTCGGCCTTCCCTGACTCCTTCTACCCTCTAATTTTGAACAATATATATTCTTCGCTAATCGTTCCTCACTCATTCGTTGGACGTGTCCAAACCAACGGAGCACGCCCTTTTCCAGCTTAACGCTGACACTTTCATTCAAACCTGCCATATTGCGTATCACTTCGTTACGTATTCGGTCGGCCAAGGTAACGCCGCACAATTTTCGAAGTGATCGCATCTCCACAGCATTCAATTTACTTTCATGCATCTGCTGACATACCCAGGTTTCACTACCGTAAAGCAAAGTTGGCACTAGCACTGCGTTATGAATCGCCATTCGTGCTTCTTTTACGATGCTTTGTCGCTTTACTAACTGGGACAAAGCACCGTTAACTTTGTTTCCGGCAGCTACTCGCCGTTCTACATCCGAATCACATCTTCCATCTGCGCTAAACATACTTCCTAAATACACAATTTCATTCACTTGCTCTACACGTTCCTGGTTTACCCTAATCTCGCATTTAGTTCTTACGTCACCTCTTTCAAATACTAGAACCTTAGTTTTACTTGCATTCATGCGGAGACCCTTACTTTCACACCCCTCTTTCATATTAGTGACTAATGCCTGGTCGGCTTCTGATGAGGCCATGAGCACCGCATCATCAGCGTACAGCAGACAGTTTACTGTAAAGTCACCCAAATTCACACCCATATTAAAATCTTTCAACTTCTGCAGGCAACTGTCCAGATACACTATGAACAGCCAGGCGGACATGACACATCCCTGTTTGACGCCTGTACAGACATCAAAAAGAGGTGACACATCCCCCCCTACTCGCACGCAAGCCTTACAGTCCCTATAAAGCGACTGTATTGCCCGCAGTAGCGAGCCGTCCACACCATATCCTGGCAGCAAGTCCCACAGCGTTTCTCTCACAACGTTATCAAATGCTTTCTCTAGATCCACAAAAGCGCAGAAAACCTTCTGGCTGAGAGCCAGAAACTTTTCCGCGATCATGCGGAGAGAAAACACTTGATCCATGCAACCTCCTCCACGTCGGAACCCGCATTGAGCCTCCCATAAATACCTTTCAGACTTTTCTTGCATTCGTGCCGTTATAACCTTTGCATACACCTTACTAGCTAAGCTGGCCAAGCTGATCGCCCTGTAGCTGGAGCAATTTAGGCGCGAGCCTTTCCCTTTGTAAATAGGTACTACAACTGCTACTCGCCAGTCAACTGGGACCTCACCCGTCCGCCAGCACAAGTTGCATAACAGACATAGTGTGTCCCAGACACGCGACCCACCGTACTTGATCATCTCAGCAGTAACTCTGTCTTTTCCCGCAGCCTTACCACATTTCATACTTCTTATCGCTTGTTCTATTTCTTTCATACTAATGACTTCAATGACATCGGGATCCGGAGCATCGATGTGAGCTCCACTTCCCGATGTGGCATCTCTGTCTTTTCTTGCATACATCTTTCCATAATATTCACTCCATCTCTGCAGGACGTCACTTTGGTCTGTTAGGACGTCATTGTTAACACTAAGCACTTTATTCATACTGCAGATTGCCGAACAACTCCGGGTCTTGCCTACCTCTTTCCAGAAGAGCTTGGCATTATCCCGGAAATTGGACGACAACCTTTCATCCGCTTTCATTCTGCACCTTTCACGAGCTTCTTCTATCAGTGCCTTCGTGTTAACTTCCTGCAGCTTGTATCTCTCTTTCATATTAAAATCATTCCGCGAGGCTAAGTAGTCTAGCCATGCTTTATTCTTCATTCGAACTGCTTCTTTCACTTCCTCATTCCACCATGCATCACGCTTATTACTACTGCCTCTTTTCATTTCTCCACACACTTCCACAGCGGCATTTATCATACTGTCCCTAAGGTTCTGCCATACACTTTCCACATTCTCACTGCTTACATTGACGTCGTCAAGCTTTTCGGCTACCCTTTCATTATATTTATCCCTAATGGATGCATCCTGCAGCTTCCAGCTTTTGATGCTAATAGTCGGCCCAGGTTCAGGACACTCGGTACGATGACGCCAACCCGCGAACAGACCCCTAATCCTAGTTATGACTAGGTAGTGGTCTGATCCCAGCTCATCGCCTCGATAAACCCTCGTGTCCATCACCTGTTTACGGAGCCGACTATCCATTAGGAATAGATCTATCATGCTTCTCTTTGACTTACATCTCCTCGTATACATATGAATTTGTTTGTGGTTGAACATTGTGTTCGCCACAAACAAATCCTTTTCCTTACAAAATGCCAGTATTAGCTTGCCAGCGTCGTTCACCCTTTTATCCCCATACTTCCCGAGTACCGACTCAAAACCATCGCGAGCGGTACCCACCCATCCATTCAAGTCTCCACATACTATAAGTCTTTCATTTCCTTCTATCACATTTAGAGCTTCTCTCATACTCTCCCAGAAGTCCTCTAGTTCACTCGCGTTCGACGAAGATACTGGCGCGTAAGCAGCTACCAGGAAAATCTTCGTCAAACCAAGTTTTACACGGATCCAGAGGATTCTAGGACCTACCAGTTTGTACTCATACATACCGGAGGCCAATCGCGAGGACAGCAAAATTCCAACCCCCCGACTGCCATGCTCGCTCTCTGGTACTCCAGACCAAAGCGCGAGCATCCCACCCGTGAGCTCCAAGACTTCGCTGCCCTTGCGCTTGGTCTCTGTCAAGCACACTGCATCTAACTTTCTCTCATTCATAACATCCATCAACTCATTCATCTTATCTGTCATTCCTCCCCTAACATTCCACGCAGCTACCCTGCACTCCATCCTCCACTTCCCGCCGTGTCGGGCCGCGCGTGTAGGGTGGCGGTCCCCTACGCCGCTCTGGCACACACTTTTCGCACCAGCGGGGACGAACTGGTGCGCGTCGCCTCGGGGGCACGCCCTAGCAGTAATCGCCCTGGTGGCACTCGTGTTGGAGTAGAATTGCAGCCGTAGCTGGCAGGGATGGCGACGTGCACGCTTCTACTCTTCATCCCCTCTCCTACTCGCCAATATTACATGAAAATACAATAAGTTCTAACCCCTATGACTACCCCGTCAGGGATATAGAGTGAAGATAGTTAAGTGTTGACCTATGATAAACTAAACGACCATTTCTTCTCGACGATATTGCCATAGCACGTAATTACAATCAGTAGCACCCCGGAAGTATGAGTAGAGCAATCGTAAAGTACATTACCGGGCCTTAGGAATATTTTGAGAAATCTATACTTCTATACTAATATATAAAGCTGATAAGTTTGTTTGTATGTTTGTTTGGTTGAACGCGCTAATCTAAGGAACTACTGGTTGGAAATTGAAAAACATTTTTGAGTTGGATAGTCCATTTATAGAGGAAGGCTATAGGCTATATATCATCCGCTGCTACCCAGGAGTGCGGAGCAGTAATCATAAATTTCAACAGATCGGGCTTATTTTCATACATTTCTGTAAAAGTAAAAGCGACGGGATCAAATGGATGCGACGGGGGTTCAAAATATGTAAAGCGCGGAGCCGCGGGGGTCAGCTAGTTAATCATATGTGTACAACTTATCTCATATACTTTTCGGTGCTTACTTGCGATATAACATACTTGTTTCAAACTAAACAAACTAGCTTAAGCAACGAGCATAAACATAGAAGATTGCTGGAACAAGCCCGAATCATTGGTACAAGTAAGTCCACTTGTACCTACGATTCGGGCTTGTTATCAAATAGTAAAAAGTAAATGAAAGAAGTACATATACACAGCGAGGGTGTTGTACTTCATTATTGCGTTGTTACTACTTTGTTATAATTAGTTAAATATTTACGAAAGTAGCAGTAATTACTTACTTACTCAAAGTGTTGTACAAGGTAGGAGGTACCTACTTATTCAGGTATAACTAATGCATTGTTTTTCATATTTTTCACTTTTACACCATAAGTTCTTCCTCTTCCTACCAATCTACATTATTGGATATTTTATAATTTAAGTAAGAAAACACTAACTTAAAAACAACGTGAAATTCGCATTTATATTCTTTAATAAGGTACCAAATTAGTAAATTAACGATTAGATTACAGCAAACAAATTTTGTAGTATTCTAAAATAATGCTAACTTTAAGTTAATCATCATTATTACTAATGTCAAATTTGTTAAGTAAATAAACATAACTTTCTTTAATAGACTGTCGTCGTCTCTACATAAATTTATCACACCATAAAAACGTTCTACGAGATAAAAACGATATAAAGTTTTGGTGTCATTGTGTTGTTCATCTTCACTATCAAAGCTTATCTCCTTTCAAGAATATTAATTGTTTCTCGATTAGACTTCCCTATCTGACAAAAACGAAAGAAATGTAATAAAAACGTGTTTAGTGTTTGCTGTCCCATATTTGGTTGTTGATAACGCTTCGGGAATATTTACACATAGGCCCAAAATTGTTTGCCAAGATTAGGCATGAGGGATGGCGAATGGCGATGCGACTTGCGATTTTCGTTGAGGTTTTAGTATGCGAAGTGCGTGCGTAGACGCCGCTGGCTGCCTGACGCCAACGCAGTCGCCGCTCGTACGGCACATGTCCGCGAACAGACACTTCTATCTGTCACAGTTCTGAGGGCTCTTGTATTCATTTAGCTCGCTTTCTAGTGCTTGCCTGGAGTTCAGTGTAATGACAAGCGCTTAGCTTGAAATCATCCAAACTAAGGACTTTTTACTCTCATGCAGAAATGGAGGATAAATGCATAGAAACAATGGCTGAAATAAGTGAGTTTGTTTTTTTTAATAGTGTTATAATTATTCAAAGTGACGAAGTGTTAAATTGAGGTCATTTTGTTTTGGGTGAAAATTAAGTTGAGATTAATGGTGAATTACTTAATGATAGATAAAATTAATTTAATGAAGTTAGTGATCACAGATAGTACTTAAGTAAATCTATAGAAGCTGTATTGGAATCATACAATTATTTTGAGTTACAGTCATTTTAATGGAAAGTAATAAAAATACTATTGCAAGTACGGATAACGGTTAGCGCGCCAATATTTTAGAGAAGAGAAAAAGTATTGCCATAAGCAATTAAGTGTTGCTATTTACGTTAGGTACAATATTATACGGAGGCAATATACTAAAAACGTTACTACAAATTAAAGATTTATGTTTATTGGAACGAAGTTCCTTACGGCAGGCTTGGAGGAGATAGGGATTTTGCTGCGCGACCGAACTGAAAAAAATGTGATAGTAAAACCGTAAGAAAAAACAGTAAGAAAAAGTCCGTGTAATTTTACCGTTAAATGAGATGTGCGCAGGCGCGACAGTCGTTTGTTTTGCAAATTGTGTCGATTTTCAAACTGTCTATTTACCTCAGTGAAGTGAACACTAATTTGGAAATTGCAGTAACGTAGCTGTGTGGTTTGGGTGGTATGCTGCTCGGCTGTGACGCAAGAGGACAGAGTTCGAATCCTCGTACGGTGACTTTTTGTATGATTAATTGAATCGTGAACTTGTTAACTTCGTTCCTACCTGGTGTCCCACGACACCACATCTTTTTTTATTTGTTCATGTACTGACAAGCACAATAAATGGATTCTGTCCAATTAATACCTTATAAGCGGATTTGTTAGTGAACCATACGTAAGCTCCTTATATATGTGTGTACCTTTGTAGATACTTTGCAGATATATAATATTTAGATGCTTTTAAATGGTTGTTAACAATAATTACCATTAAATCAAAGACAAAACAAAGCTACTTACCTCAGATTTATATTGATACTGTTTGCTAAACTTATTAAGAAAATCCCTTTGTGAGCTTAAAACAAAGTTGAAAGAAATTTTACGAATAATTTTCACGAACATGAATTTTGTTATTTTACTTGGGACAAATAGGAATCTTAAACAGCCTTTGTGGAGGAGAAAGTTATTACTTTGTTATCTCTTTTGTATATTACGCAGTATTACAATTTATTTCGAGATTCCCTGTGCAAGTAGGTACTGTTTGTTTGGTTGAACGCGATAATCTCTGGAACTTCTGTTCAAAATTAGAAAATTCTCTTTGTGTTAGATAGCCCATCTATCGAGGAAGTCTAAAGGCTATATATCATCACGCTACTACTTAGGATAGCAGAGCAATGATCATAAATGTCAACAAATCGGGAAAATATTCATCCATTTTTGTAAAAGTAATACGCGACGGAATTGAATGGGTGTGAGGGGTTCAAAGTATGTCACGGGCGAAGTCGCGTGTATCAGCTAGTTAATTATACAATAACGTTCGCAGGATGTTGACATTCATGGGTCCCTTAATACATCTAGATAATAAGCCATTGTCTTAGCTATAGACGACGTCAGCAACCTTCAATTATTAAATAAGTACTAAACCCAAGAACGTCACAGTACGATTTGAAAATGTCCTGGCTATCCAAAATCAATGTCAAAGAAACACCGTACAATATAACCAAATTAGATACACGGTTGTTACATCAAGGATCAATCGATTGTAAACTTTATAATTGAGGATTTAGAGAACAAACTCTTTTAGACATCTGTAACTGATGTAGCTGGTGCAACATTATATATGCAGGGTGGCATGTATGGCTGAATAAACATAGTGTAATTTACATGCATCAGAGCAACTCCCGTAATGTACTCGCGCTGGGAATCTAAATGTGTAAACGTCTTGTATAAGTTGTCGATATCGTCGGTGTAGGATCGCTCCCACAGATTGTGTTTGACTGATGAGCAGGCGACAAACAATTGTCTTTTACAAACAAAAGCGACTAACTTGACGCCGTTGCATAGATGCATATTCTTAGAAAAGGAAAAAACTTATAATAATGTCACGAGCTTCTATAAACGAAAGTAGATTATTAGAGAACATAATATATAACATCTGTTATTAGATAGGTAGACTTGCTCATCGTTTGAGAAAAACAGGAGTTCCATAACAGCAGGGATGTGGTGGCCTTATGGGTATAAGGTTATAAGCTCAGCATGGGAATACTACCTTCAAAATGGATCCCTACCAATAGGGATTTATTTAAATTTTGATTAGTATTTAGTATTTATTTGTATGTGTTGTGTACAATAAAAAGTTCCAATTGTGAAAAATAAACTTGTTAAGTTGATAAATGTGTATGTAGGTATGTGTGTTACCTATATAGTAATATTTCTTTTGTCTTACAAGCTGTCACGTTATCGGTGAATGTGTTGAATTATAACATTGTTTGTGACGTCCACAAGCAGATGCACTACGGAGACGAGACTGATTCTTATCATTATCACACAAACAGCAGAAAACAATATTTTCCTTAGTTCATAGTTTGGTAGATATGTCTATCATTTTAAAAGGGCCAACAAACAATACTTACACATAATATCAAACAGCTACGGTGGCGTAAGTAGTATTGTATACAATTGCCGCGCTGAGGTCATGATTCCAGGTCGGAACAAATATTCGTGTGATCCGCATATGTTTGTTTCGGAGTTTGGATATTTCCTATGTATAATATGTACGTATTTAGATATATATAAGTATACTTTTGATAAGTATACTTATATATATCTAAATAATAATGAATGGGGAACCGATGATCCCCATACCACAAGCTTATATTAGCTTACTTTGGGCTAGTTTTACTATATTGAAGCGCTCGTGGCCCCGCGGTCTCAGTGTTCTGTAAACGATCACTGAGTTACGCAACTTTCACTATGGCTGGTCCTCGGATGGGTGACCACTTTGTGGCATTTACATTTGCGAGCGTTTCCGTGCTTCGGAAGGCACGTTAAGCCGTTGGTCCCGGTTGCCAGTAAAATGGCAGTCGTTAAGCCTGGTTGAATGCCTTACGGGCGGCTTGAAAAATTTCAACAGCAGGTAGCCACAGCCTGTCTATTTCAACACGGCGATGGGCTCACCACCTATTACGTGGGACAGGAATCCACACGGTGAAAAGTGGGCATATAATATGCCTCTGCCACCCCTTCGGGGATAAGGCGTGATGGATATTTATTTATTTTATTTAGTTTCACTATAGCATAGTTTGACTTTTAATGTTCAGCATTATTAGAATGACCTCCTAACCCGTGAAGACGCCTGCATTGTTGCCTCGATTTCAATGTCTTAGATCCAAATTGTAGTACCAAATTGTGTGTAGTATCAGTATAACCAAATTGATCACTTTTCAGTACGATTTTTGAATTTATACTTCATTTAACGTGTTCGGGAAAAATGATGAGAGTAAATTTTTACGACGCGCACGCAGACCTTCACGAAAAACCGACACCATAAGGTTAGCTTTTTTCATAACAACTAATAAATACCCTGAAGTTATAATAAGTGTTTATGATAAGTGTTTAAAAAACATCAAACGTTTTCATTCTTTGATGTTTTTTTTCTTATTAATTTATCATTTTTGTTAGTAGGTATAACTGTTAACGCGTGTACACACACACACATTTTTAAACAACATAGATTTTTTAAAAATCTACAAAAAAATGAATTGAATAGATACAGATGTTCTCAAATGATACATTCAGCAATTATTAGTCGTGTAAGTGCAGCTTCATTCAAAAGTTCCAGTCTATGTTCAAGCTCGTTGTTATACAAAAGGGCACAAAGGAAGTGCTATTTAACCAATTTTTTTAATGACTCAATAACATCAGCAAGCGGATTTTGTTATTTAAAGCCAACATGTGTCTGGGTTTATGAACGGAAAGACAACAAGTATAGTGATTATAAGTAGAGATGATGATTCACAGTGATGATGTTTTCAATTTAAAATTTTGTTTAGAAATTCAAAATTCCCTATTGTATTATTGAAAACTGTTTATTATGATTCAAGCGTCTGCTAACCAGGAATTTGGTGAACACGTTTAGGATTAACCCCTTTTTAATAAACAATAATATCCTGGGATAAGTGGGTCAACCAATACCTCGATGATCGATCTCATCATCTCATATAAATAATTACTTGTTAGATAATGCAAAATTATATCGAAACAAAATGTGGATAAAACTGTTCGATTTTATTAGTCACAGCTTCAGAGAACAACGCCTACAAACATGATCATTAAGTAAAACATGTTGCGTTTTGTAATTCCTTAAAATGTGATCTCATACAATGTAGTTGGAAATCTGTAACGATTCCTCAAAATTCTTAGAAACGTCTTACATTGAAATGAACAGACACATACCGCCGCTTCTGATGTAAAGAATTATTCACAAGCAATGCCCAATATTAATAATTACAGTAGATACAAAGGTATCCTACAAAGATTAACAATCAAAATTGTAGACCAAAATTGCTAAGAACGTTTACAAGACTGTATTCGGATGCCAAGATGGCAAATATGATATAGTATATGACTACCAAAATGTTATTTTTTTACCATCAAAACCCTAGAAGAATATTTCAGTACATCAAAAAGTTACCTGACGCTCCGAATGCCTTATGGGAGTTACAATATTTCACCCGGCACATCAAAGACGTTCGCGGCGGCCATTGAACTGAAAACTGAAAGCGTCGGAACTTTGAGCACAACTGACTGTGCCCCAAATGCTTGATATGTACCTGTTTTGTTCCACTTCAAGCTTGCGTAAAGTCCATCCTGAAGAGGTAAAAATAGATTTATAAGTGCAACTTATTAGAAGAATCTCTGAAAGGATTAAATTCAGTTAAAGAGTTCATGCCTAATTAAATAAGTACATTTTAAAAGCAGGTACTTGGGCTCTTCTACAAAAGAGAATCTTTATACATTTGTATATTTATCTACCAACTTCCTTATCAATTTAAAGGGAACATATTGCTCTAATTTGATATTTGAAGAGTTTCCGTTCTACTTGAACACAAAAGCAACACAGCAACTCATAATGCATTTCTCTGGAATCATATTCAACCCTCGTGTTCTGTTACCAACTGCATTTAATCGGCTATAGTTATTCCGGGCGTCGCTGATAGACGTTTGTCTATTTAGGAAACGGATATTACATTTAGTCGAGTCTTCATTTGGCGGCAGAGGTGGGTAAGTATAAACCCGTACGAGTTTCCGGCGCGCGCGCGCGCGCGCAGTGCATAGCATATTTTGTAAGCAGCCGATGCGTTTGCGCGCCACTGGATGCAATAAAATTTTTAACAGCGAACGTATGTTTTCATTCATGCAAGCTGAGAAAGGCTCGAATAAATAAATGTGCCCATCTTGAGGACAGCTTGACAGCTTCTTATCTTTTATACCACACTATAGTCTATCATATAGACTATAATGTGCTAACTAATTTATTGCCTATACTCTATATAGACTCTATATAGTGTATAGGCAATAAATTTCGCATTGCTGCTACGTGCTACAGAGCCCTTAACAACATTTGATAGATTAATATTCAATAAAGATGTCTGCGGTAGTAATTTCTTGTTTGAGCTTCCCAATTTTAAGTTTATCGTAGCCCCAATGCATTACACTCATTAATCAATATGAATAGATTGATTTCAAGTGCTCACATATAACAGCGCGCACTCGACATTAATTAAAATTACACGCATGATTTGCATGTTATACTTTGTTTATATTAATCTTTTTTCACGGAGCATCTTTCAGAGTTGTATGATGACTAACCCGTTAGCAAAGACATCATTAAAGTAAAGCTTAATCTGTGAGTAACGTTCTTTATTTGGAATTAAGCTTCAGCAACATGTGTATAAAGGTTTATGTTGCGTTCGGGCGTGATCCGTGAACTTCGATCCAGCCAATGACCCCGTCCCATCATATTAAGTGAAGGAAATCGTTCATGTCTTGATTATTCTTTGAGACGCAACACTTCCTTTCAATCTTAGATATTATATTTGATTTGTCTACTACGAGATCATTGATGTCAGTAGGTACCTACCTACCGAGATCTGGAGAAAATCATCTTTAGTTTTATTATGATTTAAAAATGTTTAACACAACAAAATATTACATACATTTTATATTCATTGAGCTAGTAACATAAGATGAAATCTATTGGATTTAGGTACAGATACTTATAGTTAAACCTTTCTTAAAAATGTAACTTATTTCGTAATGACAAGGCAAAGAATTATGCAAACCAAAACTGATCTGGGGAACAAAAATTACTAAGACAGTCTATATATATTCAATTATATTTTTTAATTTCAACTCAACAAAGTACTTTAAGCCTGATCTTATCTACTAGAAAATAACTGCTTTTAACTTTCTAAACAACATTTATTCGGTAATATTTTTTCTAATGTATCAACGATACTTTATCAGTTTCCCACCAAATGTAGGCATTGTCTCTAAGTAAATTTACACGTTTCGACTTATATAGAGATCAAATAGGGTTTCTATTTAAATTCCATTTGACATTATTTGTACGTCGATACTAATATCAAGTCTTTGTTACAGAAATGGAAGATATTGCAATATTGTGGAGCTCAGAGTCCCCGGAGAGTGCACTGTGGTCTGACTATTTGATCGCCAGCTTTGATAAGATTATGTCGCAGAGAGCCAGACATCACTATAGGTACATATCTACAGTATTTTGCCCCAAGAATCAATTAAGTCATCAGATAGTTCTGAATTAATTGAATACAGAACTAAATTCTTATTAATTTTGAATGTTAGATGCATTTGTGAGCACTTATACAAAGTAGGTTTAGTACCTAAGTCTTTCTTGTACAAGTAGTATATTTCACTTTAAACAATCACATTATCACAAATTTAAACTTTTAATGAGCCTCACTGTGTCCTTTAGATAATAGTTTACCATTAACTCAATTAAAATTCTCTTATTACGAGTACAAGCAACTTTTGAGACTCCTCTACGGTTGTTCTCGATCTTTCGATAGAATCGAAGAATGGCATAACATTACTATTAAGCAGTAAAACTATACTTACATTTTCTTTTTTAAATAAATACTTTTATTAGTCCAGGATTTTTTCTGCGACATCGTTTTCTATAACCTTAATCAATCTTTTATTTCAGAGTAACGCCAATAATTGCTGAAGAACTTTTGTCATCGGACTCTCAAGATAAACTAGACAAGTTAGCAAAAGCCCAGTTACAAATAGTCATCCTATGCCCAATGCTGGCCGCCAAAATGTCGGAACTGAAAAAAGACGTGAACTGTGATAATATGTTCAAAGTGGATAAAATTTTGGTTATGTTGCTTGGCGTCGAAAAGAATCAAATTATTTCAAGTAACTGTGAAGGTAGGTAGTATTAATAATTTAGAAAAAACTGCAAAAGCACAAATAACCTAGCTGCAATATATACCTACTAAAAAAATCTTCAAACAAATGTCGGTCGTCAAAATATTTCAATGTCTAAAAAAGGAGATCGAGGTCGACCCCGTCTTTATAAGACGACCACCGTTGAATCTTTATTATTAGATTGGTACCTATCCATCTAATTAAAGGTAATGATGATGATAATGATAAAAAGGCTTCAAAAGCAACAAGTAAAAGTGCAATAAAATTAAAAAGAAAATCTGAGTGTAAGATTTGAGAATTAGATCTTCGTACATTGAAATTATATAACAACAAATTAAAATTCAATGTATTTTCCATTTCTTCCATTTCATTCAATTTCCATTCCTGTTGAAAACGGCTTTTTTTCAGTTTAATATGCTTATATTTATGTCTTTTCACAGAATACCCAACAATAGACCAGTGGCAGATGATGTGCGTGAGGGAGAAAGACACATCTTTCGTGGATACATTCCTCACAGCAGCCGTTGGCATACTTCGAACTAAAGACTGCAAAGATACAGCTACCGACAGGACTAGCTTTTCCATTGTTCCTAAGAAAGTTAAAATTGTAAGTTATGATAAATTTAATGTTTATTGACCGGCTTTGTTGATAACTTCTTGTTTTTTATAAAAAAAATGGGGTTACTTTTTCATCATTGAGTAGTACTTCCCAAGGAGGGTTGATGTCAGACTGGCGGCCGACCATAAAACCAAGCCAAAACATTTAGCAGTAAGGAATTTAGACATACTGCACCGACCCCAAGTAAATTGGGACAAGAGGATGATGATGAGTAGTACTTACCGCTTTCTGGTAGACCGTAGGTACACAAACTAAGTTTCTTTTTTAAACCATTCATTCAGAAAATCATTCTTTGGATCAATCAAGTAATCAACACAAAAAGTTAGGACGTAAAATAATTTTTAAACTCTATTAGTTATACATTTAACTGATACGAAAATCACTATTTGTTTTCCAAATTAACTGGTGAGCTCATTAATGTCTTTCCACGCAGGGCCAAAGTCGAGTGATAGCGCTCCTCAATGACCCCATTAGAGACGAAGATAGCATCAAGATTATGGTGGACAAGAAAGGCGAAGTCATTAATATAAACAGCTTTAAAAAAAGAAATCCTTACACTCTACAGTTTGACATACCCGGTAAGAACATAAAGCTGTTTTTTTTATGTCTGTTTACTGAGCATTGCAAAAAATTCAAAAGAAGTCGTTTGTCAATTGGTTTTGCATCCTTATAGTATTATACGTATATTTACAGAATCGTGTCTTGAAGTATCCATGCTAGTTTGGGTACGCGTCAGCAAAAACGGCCAGTCCTTGGGAAGAAGACAGATCAAATGCGAAAGCCGACTGCGAGAACTAGACCAGTTGCTTAGAGCTTCTGATCATCCTTTAGAATTCATGTGCCAAGTATGTATAACCTTAAGGCCTGGATTTTAGATATAACTCGTTTATGCAAAAAAAAAAACTTATCGTGGTTAATTGTTTCAGACTCTAGGTTTTAAAACAACGAGTAAGGAACAACTAGACAGCTGGATGCTGAACGCATTCCAGAAAAATATACCACCTCATTTCAACTTACTAGCTTCTACAGAACAATTCAATCCTAAAGCTGATAGTATGACCAGTAAGTTTGTCTGTAGTAAGTCTTGTACTTTAGTGTTATTAATTAGAAAATTAGGTAATTAACAATATTATTTACAGGCGGAGATGAATATCCAACTTTATTACACTGGGCTGCACGTTTTGGATTGGAGAGATTATGTTGGCAACTCTTGGAGTGCCCTGGAGGTGGTGCTGCTGTTGCTCTACGAAACGTTCGACAGAGAACTCCCGCAGACCTTGCACGAGACCACAAACATTTTGCTCTTGCAGATGTATTAGCCGATCATCTTGTAAGTAATACATTACAAAACATGTATAATAATCGTATACATTACCTGTCTAATTTAAACTAACTGTTTGTGTTTTATTATTTTTTCGCAGAAAATAAACGAGTTTTCTAATATGTATTATTATCTCAAAAATATGTCTGACAATGACAAAGAAGAAAGCCAGAATGAAGAAAAACATAACGAGCTACGGATTGTTGAAACGATTGACACAGTAGATTCGCCTTCGCATAGTCATGGGAATGTAACAGAATCCACTGATCCATTTAGTGAGGCTTGTATGCAGAACTTAGAGAAAAATATCGAAACTGTGGAAAAAAGACAACGTCCAAATCTAAAATTGCCTAAAATCAAAGAACAGTTCTACCAAAATGAATTTCCACTGCATGACAACACGGCTGATCGAATTCAACAAGCGCTCGAACACGATTACTTAGTCCAACCTTCCAATATAAAAGTAGAAAGCCCCAAATTCAGGCCAAGCAACTTATATGCAAATAGCTCACGACTGATGCCTCAACCGACAGATATTTTCTTGTACTCACCCACCGAAGAATCAAAGACTTTTACCATTGACACTCCTACTAGTGATATATGCCAAATAAACTTAAATGCCAAAGACATTCGTAGTAGCGGTAGTATTAAATCTGGGAAAGAGGTTTGTCCTTTAACAGGTCAAGAAGAATTAGCTGAAATTATAACGGACTTCAAAAATAACGTTTTCACCATATCTGAAGTGGAAAAACTAGTCATGGAATGGAAAAACAGGAACGAAACCCAGCAGTCACTAAAGGAGAAGCAGGAACAGCTTAATAAAATGAGAGATGAGTATGATAGAATACAACAAAAAATTAAGGATAACATGAAAAGACCGACGCCATTTGAGAGAGTTAAGAAAATGTTCTCAAAGAACAAAAATAAACGTAAGTTAACTTTTGGCTCAATAAATATGTTATTTGTAATTTCTAATAGATTCTGAAATTCATTAAAAATCATTTGTTTTAGATCATAACCAAGACAATAACAACGGCACCATTGAGAAACGTAATGGAAACACTAGACCGAACAGCAGTCTAAGTGAAAGTAAGTCTAAATATAATGTTTGAGTCTATAGCTGAGCTATAATGTAAAGCTCATCACGTTACAATTTCTGACATCTGTACTGTATCCACAGGTTCATCTTCATCGGGCCGGCTGAGTACAGTGAGCGGAGGCAGTGTAGGTGAAACCAACAGCGTTCAATCAGAGATGGACGAAAAAGCGCGATCCATTGTAAGTAAATATGAACATGCATTATAATTTAATATCTCGCAAATACAACTTCAACTTATCGAGCTCTAATGCAATTTCTAGATGTCATCCAGTACACTGACAATGCACTCTGCATGCGATGGTGAAAATCGAATGGACGATTACTTAATTCCGCCGCCACCTCGACCACTCAACGGCGGATGTCCACAATTCACTACTTTTGGACACCCCAAAAACGATCATAGGTAAACTACTTATTGCCAAAGATAATACAATAACATTATGAATACTGTAACGCAGCATACCATACTCGTACCTACGTTGAAATTGGCAAATTTCAAGCTAATTAATTAGACCAATTCTTAGCTTAACATACATATCTACAATTTCTGTTACAAACGTCTAAAGAAAGCTTGTTTTATATGCTGTCAAAACACGTACTCAAATCCAATTGGAGAATTCCCTTTACCTTAAATATCCTCTTCCGTATCAAATGTAGATCAGCATCTATATTTTAAACTATCGGGTTCCAACCTATGAACAATCAGACCTACCTATTTATTTTCATAAGGGATCAACGTCGTTATTTTTAGATTTCCTAAATTTTTACTGTCTGACTGTTCAATCTTGTTGCAGCTATCAAAGGCTTAATTTCTCCCCGTATAAGATCAAAATATAATTATGAAATCATATTTTTAACAAAAATATATTTTTTATCTCAGGAATGATTACTAATGTATTTCCGGCATTTTAGAAACCAACACATGGCTACGATTGTGGAACGTGAAACATCAGCTTCCCGTGAAACTCTCGACAGCGAGACTGATCTGTACAATGGCACACACTTGCGACTAAACTTCGGCCCTCGCGACAGATTCAGTGCGACAAGTCGCTGCGACGACAGAGATGGTGCCCACATGTATATGAATATATCTGCCACACATACGTGAATGTCTCATTGAATTGTTGTTTTATTTACATAAAATCATCTGCTGAGTTCACAGAAAAAAACAAATTGTGTTAAGATTACAAAATGAAATGTTGACATTTCAAAATAATAGTGATCGTTTTCTTGTGGGAGGTTTCGTACAATAATTTTCTTTGAGTATGTCTTGATCGTGTCAAAAATACACTAAGATAACTATTTCAAACAATAGAAATATCTTTATATAAGTAAATGTATACGTGTAGATATCGTCCATTAGCACAGTCCATCATCTATTTTACCAGTAAAACTAAGTCATCATCAGCCAAGCGTCTATCCCAGATGCGTCTCGTGGCGCCCGAGGTTCGCTTTCATACTTCTTTGCCTCCACTTCACATGGTCATCGGCAACCCTTGTTAACCAGACTATTAAAGATTAGATCATTAAATTACACGCATGTCATCCCTTACGACGTCAAACCCAATTCTTGGGTCCATCCCTCTTTCCGGGACTCGGCAAGTCCAAAATTGTCAGACATTTATTCCACACGTATTCCAGCCATACCAACAGACCATACCAGCAAAGTGTAAATCTATGTACGTGGTATGAACTTTCCAATTAAATAATGTAGACTGAAAAAAATCATGTAAATATTGTATATAAGTTTGTTTATCATTTATTCTATTTATTGACTTTGAACTTAAGATACGTAATATTATAAATAGTACAAATATATTCTGTTTAGTATAATTTGTTAAAATATCATTTAGCTTACTAAGTAGGATAAATTCATTTGGGATTCTTGAATTGTATCCAAGTTTTTATCGATAATTTTATACAAAATCATCTCTAAGATGCTTTTATACATAGAACATACGTATACTGTTAATGTGTATTGTGAAAATAAATTGAAAATTATATTTACCATTCTCATTTCTCACCACTACTTATAAACATTGACTTACTTTTTTAATTTATCGTTCTAGGTATGTCCCCTGGATGGGCAAAGTGCGTCCAATGTGCGTCGCCATCCCGAACGGTTTTGAGCTACGCGTTTTCTCGCTCCAGGTCATTCCTATTCCCTTCGCTTCTGCTGAAATCCTCCGCCGCCAGTATTTTTTGCCGCTTTGGGCGGCATCGTTTTCGCTTTCCTTGGGGATTCCAGTCTACGGCTTGCCTCGGTATGTGATCGGAGTCCCTTCGGAGCGTGTGACCGATTAATTTCTACTTGCAGCGTTTGGTCTGCTGGTCAATCGGAGTCTCACCGCAGCATTCTCACAGATACAAGTTGGAGGTTTTCTCGAAGTGTAGGTATTCCGAGAATACGGCGAAGACAGTGGTGATAAAAACTTGAAGCTGACGTCTAACATCCATTCAGCAACACGGATTTTACATTGAATATCTTGAGTTTCACTCTCTTTAGTCAGTTTCCGCGATTGCCACACAGGACGGAGCTGTCCGATGGTTGCTTTTCCCTTGGCAACTCTCGAAGTGATGTCCTCTTCGGTCCCGCCTGTGTTAGATGTGTCGAGTGTCGAAACGAGCCGGGTTACGTGATGGTCTCATGATATGTGACTGACAATATATCAATACATGGTATATAAAATGTCACTTCCACTGTCTGTTTTTAGTCTTAACCTACTTAACGAATTTTGTTTGTTTATCAATCAGTCTTATCCCCGAAGGAGTGGCAGGGGCATATTATACGCCCACATTTCACCTTTTACTTTCGTGCCCCACGTAATAGGTGGTGAGTCCATTGCCGTGTTGAAGTAGACAGACGCATGTTGTGGCTACCTGCTGTTGAATTTTTCAAGCCGCCAATAAGGCCTTCCACTTGGCTTAACGACTACCATGTTACTGACTAAACGTGCCTTCCGTAGCACGGAACCGTTTGTTAATGGAAATACCACAAAGGCATATAGCGGTCACCCATCGGTAACCAGCCATAGCGAACCTGAACGCAGTGATTGTTTACAGAACACTGAGTCAGCGGGGCCACAAGCGCTTCACTATACGAATAATTTAATGCAGTTCTAAGCAATAGATAAATTAACTTAAGAGGAAAGCAAAGCCCGGCCGCTACGCTAGTTTGTATACCTACAGATAACTAGTTCATGCCTGCATCTTCGCCCGCGTATTCAAGTTTTTCGGTTCACGTTCCCCACAAGAACTTGATCCCAGGTTATCCTGATTTTTATAAAGTAGATACCCTATGAGTTATTCTGATGTGTAAGCTAAATTATTAAAAAGTTACATCAAAATCCATTCAGTAGTATTAACGTGAAAGAGTAACAAACTTACATCCATGCATTATTACAAACTTTCACGTTTTTAATATTAGGAAATTAGTTTAACAATTCGCTAGGTACGTAAGTATTACAGTTAGTCTGATACGCACTTTTATACACACACACACTCCAAAGCTCCAGTATTACAGTTAGTCTGATACGCACTTTTATACACACACACACACACACACACACTCCAAAGCTCCGCGCGGCCCGCCCACGCTGTGCTGGCTGCCCGCCTTCGTGGCGCCCACCGGCTTCCTCACCGCCGTCATGCAGGTACCCGCCGCACACACACACACAGAGAGAGACACACACACACACACAAATACACACACACACAAGTTTGAGAAGATATTTGTCAACTAAACAAAAGTCGTAGCTGAGACACTAAAGAGCGCAATATTACTCCGAGTCCCTACTACGAGTTTTTTGTTGCAACCACCTCACTAACTCATAAATCATTAAATGCTCATTATTTCTTAACATTGTATTTCTAACTGAGAAATTTCAGTGTGAATCGGACAGGCAGCCTCGGAAATCGTACACAAACACGTTACGAGGACGCGACATGCCGTGGCACGTTACGTCGTCGTGACGTGATGTGGAAATCGTACATTACGACGTCGCCGGCGTGACGTGAGTTTCCAAGTCTTGTAATGTAAAAATGCACTTTTACGACGTCGTAACGTGCCACTTTGTACGTCACGGCCACGACGTTCGTCATGATGTAATCGCCATCGGTGCTTAACAATGAATTACCGCAGTTCATTACTGCATTTAATTTCATAAAATGGAAACTATCACTTCAATGTCATCCGTCCTCTTTGTGAACGTCAACGTCACGCGCGTTGTAATGTATATTTTCACATCACGTTACCACGTAATGTGTCACGGCACGTCACGTGGTAACGTGTTTATATGTAATCAGGAGAATATAATGACGTACGACATAACGGTCCAAATCACACTATTAAAGTTAAAACTCTTGTACGTCTCTGGTTAAAAGTAATACTGAAAGTCGTAATTCAAAATATTTAGAATAGGCATTTCAAGGAAAACAAAAGGTAGTTTTGTTAGTGTTTATTTTGGCACCTACTTTAAAAACAGGTAAGCTGCCAACCAAATTACAATTAATGATAACATACAATACCATAAACATAAATAAATGACAAAATAGTAAAATGCTAAATTATTTTTTTTACATAGCATTAAAATAATATTTTAATAAAATAATTCTCGTTCATAATTTCGTTAACTTCACTTCAATGCTAAAAGCCATCTGCCACGCATTCGTTAACATTAATAAAAAAGTTTTGAAAAGTTTAGAAATAGAACTAACCTTTTTTACGTGCTGGCTACATTTACAAAACGTCACTAATGTCAATATATAAAAGTACAACAATACCTAATTAAAATTTTATATTTTTACGACATGAGGCGCTGACACATAGAAAAGACGCAAGACAAGGACGGGACACAGACAGGGCACTAACGTGACGCGACTTTTTAAAACATATAGAAAAGACAGGGCATGGACGTGACGCTGGCCGTCACGAGCTGTTTGTGTGTGAGAGCGACGCGAGAGACCCGGTCGCACCCCGCCCACACCTCTTCTTGCCCTTCCCATGCCTATTCACGTCCGATCGCGTCCTCGCCCTGTCTTTTCTATATATTTTGCCATAGGACGCAGACTCAAAACCTTAGTTACCGCACCCTGTCTGTTCTATGACGTCTTTTCTGTGTGTCAATTGGCTAAAGAGATGCCATATAAAGCTACATAGTTGAACTATAGCTGTTGGACGATAGTATGTTGGACCACCAACAACTGAATTAATTTTAATTTATGAGGTTTTGATTTTAAATACTGCCAAAAGTCAATATTAATAATATTGGCATTTAACAACTCATATCATTATAAATTTTAATAACCAAACCTTTAATAATTACAGTGTAGTTAAATTATCGCTTATCTCATAATCATTTCGGCTACAGATATTTTATTGTCAAAATACAATGTAAAAACTAAGAAAATCTCTCTATAATATTATATTTTATGTGTTTCCAAACAGACATCATTTTTGAAGAACATTTTATATTCAAAGCCTTACCTACTCATTCATGTTTCCTGTCTCTTATACACGCAGTGGCGTCACAGTTGTAAGAATCTGTCAATGTCAACTCATAGCGTTCATTTTGCATGCTTTGCCAGCAAAGCCTGCTAAATATTATCTTTGCTAAATAAAACAAAATTTTAACACAATGAATAGTGATAATACTGAGAAAAAAGTCAGTGCTCGGTCGATAGCTGTTACTTTAGATGAAGAACGGTATCGATCTCCCAGACACCAGCCGCTATTCACCGTAGACAATAGCAGCTCTTCTTCGTCTTCGGAAGATAAAGAGAACTTCGCCTCGCCGCCACCAAACATGCGTAGTAAGAACAATACTTCTGGCTCACGTATTGACAGCTTAATAAGCCAAATTGGTCATTTGTCACACTTTCCGAAGGACTGGACAGGAATTGGACTGCTAGAAACTCCAATTACTTAAACTCTTAACTCCCTGTTTGAGAAAGTTAATACATTACTAGGCTCTGCACTGCATTAGTGCTCAGAAAAGATAAATTAGGAGAGAAAGGAAAAATAAAAATCCTATTTTAAAAGCTATGATACATTAATAGGTAGAGTATTTATTTAGCCAAGAATCAAGGGGTACACAAATATAGTAAAATAAACCAGAATATATTAATGAGGTCAGAATAAAGAAAATCTTTTTCTTCAACCCCTAAACAGGAAAAAGGTCACATTTATTTGATTGAATAATAAACCGCATGGTAAACCTAAGCAGGATAATTTCCAGGTCCCTCAAAAACTTCATAACTTTCGTAGAAACTTCACCAAGGGAAGCTTAGATCCACAAATGACTAATCAAGGGACCAACACATCTTCCAAAGAGGTCTTTAGTATATCATGCAAAGATGAAGAAGAAGCTTGCTGCCATCCAGTAAATTATAAAAAAGTCCGACCTCCCTTTCACCGATTAATATCAAAATTATTGAGAAAGTACAACACAAGAACTTCAACGGAATTGAAAGAAGAAAGGTATTTTAGAAATGCGCCCTGTCTTAAAATACCGTACCCTTTTTGGAAGCCAATTTTCGACCTCAAGGGACTCAACAGGTACATTTTGATGAAACATTTTCAGCTGATATCACAGACAAATGTCGTAGAATTCTTGAAAAAAGACGATTAGATGCCAAAAATAGACATCTTACAACTCCAACATGTTTATTTTCATCTTCCCAGAGCAAAACACCACCGTCGCTTTTTAAAGATGTACTACAACAACCAGGTCGTTCAATTAACAGCCCTACCTTTTGACCTGTCTTTCGCCCCCCTTGCCTCAAACTTTCGCCACTTTATTAATACTGGATAGCAGAGAGCCTCCGAACTCGGGGAATTTGGCTGCTAGTTTACCTTGACGAATATTCTTGTAAATTAGGATAAAGTCAAATTACAGGAACAGGTCCCAAAGATCTTAGCATTGCTGGAAAAAATGGGATGGCATTTCGAATACTAAAAATCTGTGTTAGTACCATACCAGGCGTTGGAGCATTTTATCACGCATTGCTAGCAACAAAAGGAGGTAAGAAAAAAAAATTATATCAAACCACCTAAAAAGAAATCGTCGCACTCTTCGGGAGAGTCAATTAAATTCAGCGTATTAAACTGCAAATCTAACAACCCCAAAGGGACGCTCACATTGTCTAGAAACCCAGAAATTTCTAGGAGGGTACAATCGATCCCAAAAAAGAAACATACGTCATTGTGTGCCGCGGGTGTGACCCGAGTGGCAAAATGCTATAGACCACAGCTCAGTGGCCCTACACAAGACAGAGGTAATTCATTTTATAACCATAGATGCGGCAAATGAAGGCTGGGGTGCTCATCTCAACGGAAAAATATTTGACATAGGACGATTCCCCAACTGATGATTTCTTTTGAATGAGTACTCGTGCAGTCAGACTACCGAACTCTGGTGGAATAGATAAATACATCAGAAACGAGGGGGGTACGCATACCCTCACTCCAACCATCCGCCTTCAGTCGGCATTGTAACTTCGAACTCGCTTAGGTTTTCCCACCACCGAATCTTATTCCACAAGTCTACGCCATTTCAACATCGCAAAAGGAACATATATAATAATAGCCACCATATTGGACAATGTGCAGAAGGCCCGAGCGCTATTGCAACCAGTACCTATACAGTATCAACATAAAAACCTGATCGACCTGACAACAGGCAGGAATCCAGGTGCAGAAGTTGGAACTTCTTGCATGGGAAATTGGGGGCAGGTCAATCAAATAGCGCATTGGTCTACAGAAGAAGAGTCTCTTAAAAAAGAATGAAAAAACTCAACTTTATCAAGATTACAAAGCGCCAATCAGACGATGGATTACTTGGTGTGCACAGAACAAGATCAATGCTAACCGTCCTCAAACAAATAAGGCAAAGTGGATGATTGCAAAATAAAGCAAAAGGCTTTTTGTTGCGTATTCAACGTACAACGTTCAATATACAACGTTGTGTATTTACAACAATCTATCCTATAAATCTATTCCTCTACATAAATCTGCCTTATCAACATATACAGCGACAGGCAGGCCATGTCCCGGAATTCCAGTTTTAAATTTTGATAGCTACATTTTTACAAAAACACCCATGAAAAGAAAATACCTTTTATGATATAACGATTTTTTATCTCAAATTAAATCTTATTGTGTAAAGTGTTATAGAGCATTTCATTTTAGTTTTGTTTCCCTTGTTATTATACTTCTGTGAATGGTATAATTAACCAGTGACAGATGGTTTTATTACGTAAATAATTTTGTTTAACATGTAATATTTTGTGTATGTCATAGCGTTCTTATTTCTTGCAACCATTGCAGGTTGTTTCACTAGCAGATAACATATCTTCAACAATGCTGTGTATTTGAAAACACATAGAATAAAACTGTTTTGCCTTAAAACAAAACAGTTATTATGTGTATGGAAAACATATAGCATTCTAGAAATATGCTGGCTGGTGATTAAATGAAAACTATGAGTTGACATTAAAAGATGCGCTCCAGTTCTTACAGCTGCCGCGCTCCAACGCGTAGGAAAGAGACAGGTAATACAGGAATGAGAAGGTAATATAAATGGATAAATCAAAGACTTAATATAATAGCGATTGCTTCTTCAACAATTCTGCAATAACTGTTTTGTTCAAACGAAACAAACACATAATAACTGTTTTGTTTTAGTACAAAACGAGTTTTATTATTATTGCTTTACAATAAATTTAAATAATAAATATTTTTTTTACAAATTAACATTTCGCGAATCGGCCATTTATCGACTAAACAAAACCAATTGATTTACATTGTATTTTCTAAAGAAATGAAAATATTATAAATATTGTATCAACATCAAATAGGTTTATCACAGGTCACTACTAGTCGTAGGCCTCTCAATTTGTATGAAGTATACTTAATTCATACAACAAATTCGACGACGTTTGCAATGGCTACCATTAAACCACGTGATCAATGTAATAAATCATAAAGCTTTTGGTATATCAAACGCTAAGTAACGAAACTTCACATGGACTTTAGCCAAAAAATAATCATGAGACACTTAAAGCTCTTTGCTTATCTTAAAGTATTCCTAGTTGCTTCTGAACTCTACCTGTATTTGAAGTATGGGCTCCACTTTTAGCTAAGAGCAGCTATAAAATTGCTTTTGATTTTCGGCATTGTTGGTAGCGACCACAGACATATAGGACATAAGCACACCCAAATAGCGTAGCCTATTACACATACATAGACAGGTAGCTTAGCTTAGTTATTTCTGGTGATTTCTTGATAATAAAACTTCATCACTCTTTTTGTACAACACCTTTTTGTCTACTTTTGTAAGTTTTTACATTAATTTTTCTTGTTTAACATTGTTCATTAGTATGTAATATTTTTGTTAGTTAATAAATAAAATATTTTATGTAATATTTTCACTTCGACACAAAAATCTTTGATTTAAAGATGACAGCGGCGGTTATCATTACAAGTTTGTAGCTTAGTTGTAGTAGAAAAATTGGCTACGCGCTGTTCGCTGTCAAAGTGTGAGTTAGTAGCTACACAGGAATAAAAAAATAGCTTTTTATAACAAATGGCAAAAGTAAATAAATATGTTTGGTCTGCTTACTTTTGTACGTCTGTGGTAGCGACTGCCGTCCGAACTCCTAACCACGTAACAGCGCCTGCATCATTGCCTCATTGATTATTCAGCAGGTGCACTGCTGAGTAACTAGTAAGGTCACTTGTGACCCAGAGATCTTGGTTTATTTATTTTGGTCATTTACTTAATGCAGGAACACGTGTATATATCACACAATTACCTTTCACCCGTGGGTAACGAGGAGTATTATTATTTTAAGTAACTAGTTATCAGTTATATGATAATCCACTTCGCCAATAGCTGCATTGCAATCCTATATCGCTTTCACCCACTTCTGATAACACATAGAACACTTGTTTATGGGCAATCAAAACGATTCCTTTGAAACGAGTGTTGATCCTATGTCAAGGTCTCGCTTTTAAAGATGACAAAACTCTCGAAAGTTGACCAAGCGGGTACCTTTTGAGAAATGGAATCGATAATATGTTTTTTTTTATTAGACGGCATACAATTTTGGCTTTCTTCTCTTGTCGCTCTGATTATCACAGGGTACAGTAGAGATGTGTAAAGTCTTGATACCCCGGTCTGAATTTGTAAAAGTCCTTTAAAAATTCATTTGAAACGAACATTCGTAAAAGAAATTTTAAACAATTTGCCACCTTGAGCTGAAATGAAACTCAGGGTAGGTACATCTGTAGATTTTAACTAGACCCGGTTTATAATTCCTTTCCCTCCTTTACTATCGATCTATCCTCTCTGACTACACCGTCAGGGATACAGCGTGAAAGAAGTTAGTTAATCTCGTTAGATTTATCATTAGATAATACGTTTTTCTTTTTTTAAACCATAGTGGTGGCAGACCAGCATACGGCCTACCTGATGCAGAAACTCTATAGGCGGATTATTCTTAGATAAGGAAACGCATCTGTCCAAGGCATTTAGACAAGTATTAGATACGCTGAGTGGTCTTAAGCGGACTCCACGCTCCATAGCAAAGCCTTCAGATGCGATCGTAAATAGCGTTGATAATGATACTTTAGCGAATTTTATGGAGTGTAGAATCGAATGCCGAATTACCCTTCCCCGATAAACTGTTTACTGAAAACACCCTTAGTACGTCGTCGGTTCTACATTTTATCGTTCGCCGATGAACGGTTCGTCGAAAACACCCTTCACCCACCCACAGTTCACCGATGATTCGTTGGCCGAAAACACCCCTCGTCCGTAGACGGTTATAACTGAACGATAATTTGTCGATGTTTAATGATACTTTTTTTAGACGAACCGTTCATCGACGAACGATAAAATGTAGAACCGACGACGGACTAAGGGTATTTTCAGTAAACAGTTTAACTGAGAAGGGTAATTCAGCATTCGATTCTACACTCAATTTTATGACGAATTATATATTTAGTTGTGTCCTTCTTTGAACTCATTTATGTTTGAATATTACTTACACAAAAGTTTCAGTATATTTTAAGTGAATATTAGTCAGTATTAGATAACGTGGTTTAATAGATTACCAGATCTGAAAACTCATACAAATATCACTAATTAAATTTCTAGTGTGTGTAGCAGCTTATCGAGTAGGTTAAAAAATTATGCAATTTCATATTCAGTTTAATTTTGTATCTAAAAATAAAATATCTTTCACAATCTTCAAATCAAAGTAAAATATCTGAAATAAACTTCTACTCTCTTGAAAATTGTACCTAGTCTTAGCGCAAAGAGTAAATAAATTATGGACCAAAGGTAATTTCTATGTTTTATAAAACAACTGACCTTATTAAAAAATCTAAGGCATGCATTTTTTTTCTGAATTATGTTTCTGAATTCCGAAAACAAAGAGAATAAAAAATACAAATTGGATTCGAAAATATCTATAAAATATAAAATTAATAATAAATACAAGCAAGTGGAAAACCTTCTCTTCTAAGTTTTCAATTCTGTTACAAAATAAATTTATTGAAAACTCACTGTTCTACAGTGTCAGAATTACATCTATTATTATAAACCAAACCAATGGGGGAGAAACGCAAAACTTTTATGTAAAGAGCGCTGTGTGTTTGTTACACAGAAAACGCATTAACTATAATATGCTTAATCTTGCGTTTTGTTTTTGCTCTGAGTTTGTTTTTTGTGGTGGAAGAAACTTTATTGAATTTTTTTATACCACTTTTTTATACACTGAGGTGGCAGACAAATTAAATTATAAAATATATTTTACATCTACATTATTCTATAATGGAGAGTCGATGAAGGAAGGAAAGGAATTGAAAAGAAGAGTCACATGTAAAAGCCACACAGAGCCCAATTCTTTAATAAATAATTAAAAACGCGTATTTTGAACGAAATTGTACGAAAATTGACAGTTGCTTTGTAACAAACATTTGGCGCTCTCTACAATGAACTATTTGACAGTTTTCTACCCAATTGAGTGTAAGTTGTTTTTTTGGCAGTACGGTGTGAATACCTCAATACGCCTGCATGTACCCTACACTGCACAATAATAATCTTTATAACGTGATTGATTATAAGGTTTCTTTTTCTTTGGCATGATGATGGTAAAACACCTTTCGCTTACACTACAGAACGAATTAAAATTGGTGCATTTAAAAACAGGTCCATCGGTATAACAATTATAAACCTTAATTCGTCATTATAAGGTTGTTTTTTCTTTATTGTGACATGGGTGACCGTTAGCGATAGGTCCCGAAGGCGGTGGTCGTGCGACTATCGCCTGGTACATCGCCCATACAGCTAAAGCACGCATATACGCTATAGAGCGATGGTTTCCATTCTCATATAGTGCTTCGGGTGTTTCAAACGACAAGCCCATTTCAGTTAGGGTCTTGTACATTCCTCCAGCGGTTATGAACGCTTCCTCGTGCATTCCTGGAACAAGAAATGTCAAGTAAAGTCACTACCCATTAAGTTTGACCGCTTTGGTGGAGTATTGGTGGTGTATGCGACTTCCGTGCCGAGGTCTCGGTTGAAACAGAGACCTCAGCACGGAAGTTATCCCTGGTTCGAAAATATATTTGTGTTATCCGCAAATGTAAAATTTCGGAATTTGGATAATTTATGTCTATAAATTAACAAATATATATGGTAGGACACTTTCTTACAAAGCGCCATCTAGCCCAAACTAAGCTAATATGAGTTTATGCTATGACATCTAGACAACTGATAAAAACACATATTTTAAATACATACATGTCATACATATATATGAAATTACCCAAACACAGAAACAAACATTTGCGGATGACACAAATGTTTCGGGTCCCGTCGGTGTCCCGGGATCCGAACCAGAGACCTGAAATCGCATACACTAACAATGCGCCACCGAGGTAGTCAAATCATTTGTATAAATAGCGATCGCCTACCTTATTATTATAATCTACAAAGTTGCCTCCGCGATAGTCAAAACTTATATCCATAATATTAAACTTAATAAAGACCGGAGCTGGCGCGAGATGATCTTTGTGACCTTCCACGTTTAACACCCATATAGCAGTACTGATTTAACAATAGACCCGAATATCTTAAGCTTCACTCGACGCGTCAATTTCTACGACCGCCACACAGGCCGGAGTTGAGCGAAGGTCGCACGAGTTTTGGGTATGCGTGAAGTGATGTCCTCTTCAGTACCTCCAGGTTTTGGCACGACATCTCCGAGATATGTGACCCTTGTATTTAATTCAGTTAGGCCTGCATGAATGCTGGGGTTTAATAAATAATTATAGAGTTAGGTAACTCGGAATTAAGTAAATAACTTTTTATCCCTAATCATGTCTTACACCATAGAAAAATATCATCGGGTTAACTAACCATTTTATCTCTATGTCATCCAACCAAACATTAATGATTGAACAAAGAATGAAACAGGTATGTCTATCTCTTTTACACTACAGTTTGCCACATAAGACTTTTTCTTACACGAATGAATGTAAAATGACAGCCGAGTGCATTTTATTTTTATCGTATTATGTTTGCGCGGCGTGTCATTTTAAGTGTACGGCACCGTCATTTTGAGGAGTCCGTGTCACGCATGTGTCACATGCCACTGCATTGTCTGTCAGCTGCTAACCCAACGTTTGAATTAACCCTCAGAAATCGGTGAGTTCACATTTTAGTAATTTAACCCTAAGTATACCCTTAACTCGGGGTGATGCGAGACAAATAATGATTTAACTCGGGGTTAGTCCATACCTTCGAGTTATACAGATTAACCCAAGATCGTGCAAGTTGGCCTTATTAATATTGAAAACGTACCTTCATATATCATAAGCGCCGCAAGTCCGTACGTAACACCAGTCCACACCTCCATACTCTGCAAGGCCGTGGTATCGACATGACCTCTTGCACCTACTACGTAACCGTTTACTGCGCCCATTTTCCCGCCTTTGAATTGTTGTACGTTGTGTGCGAACACTGTTGATAAAGCTTTGCGGACGTGGTTCTCGGGGAACACTTGTTCAGTCCACCCTGATGCACGAAGGAACCTGTCAAAAAATGTTTTTTAATTACTAACTAAACGTTTAAACTCACGTGTAAATGGCTTCCGAGGTACATTGACGCTCCTCTTGAAAAAGGTCCTTTTTCAAGAGGAGCGTTTTTCAACGGAGGCTCCGATAGGTCCGAAACTTTTTTTTTTTTGCAATCTGTTTTTTTTTGTCAAAACATTCAGCAAACGGTTTGAAGTTTTGTTACTAGATATTTAGTACAGGACATGAAAGGCACGCAGTCCAGTGACACGTGCCTCATTTTATGTTTCCTTTCATTTTATAGGTCTTTGGGTGTATTTCTTTTCAATCTATTGAATTTAAAATTGCTGTTCATTAAACACCTCGCCAATGGATTTGGATGTGCGTCTAGTCTCTTCCTGTACCTCTGTATTGAGTGTTTTATCTCGTCTTTTATAGTTCTGATTCCGAGATCATGATGTAGTTGGTGGTTAGTGATGTACCAAGGGGCGTCAGTAATCAGCCTTAGTACTTTCGACTGGAACCTTTGAAGAATTTCGATTTTGGATTGGGAGGCAGTCCCCCAAAGCTGAATTCCATAGGTCCAGATCGGCCTCAGAATACTTTTATATATTAGAATTTTATTGTTCAGTGACAGCTCAGACTTTCTGCTGAAAGCCAGTACATTTTCCTTAATTGGATTCCCAGAGCTTTGCGTTTCGTGAAAATGTGCTTTTTCTATGTGAGCTAACTATCCAAGTGGAGTCCCAAATATTTAGCCTCCCTTGCTTGAGGAATCTACACACCATTGAGTGTTACTGGCGGACATGTGGCACGTCTTGTGGTCAATGTCACTTGGACTGATTTATTCTCATTTGCTTTGATTCGCCAAATTGTTAGTCATTCTGTATTGTCAGCCAGACTGCGTTGGAGAATCAGACTTGCCTGTGTGGGGTCTTTGTCGACTGCTAAGGCTCCTGCATGAATTTTGCTCAGATTGGTAGAGGCCTCTCCATGACTGACATAGAAAACTCTGTCTGTGAGGTAGTAGTAGTAGTTTTATGGTAAATGATGTTTTTACTCAGCAGGCCTTCATGCCAGACTCTGTCGAATGCTTGCGATATATCCAAAAATGCCGCAGAACAGTACTCCTTTCTTTTATACGCCTTGTGAATTTGTTCAACCAAACGGTGGACCTGCTCTACAGTTCCATGCTTCTCTCTAAAATCGAATTGGTGGTCAGGTATTATGTTAGCTTCAGACACTATAGAATTTAGGCGTTTTAGGAAGAGAATCTCCATAACCTTGGACAATATAGGCAACAGGCTGATAGGTCTATAAGACGACACATTTTCTGGAGGCTTGCCCGGTTTTGGAATCATTTTGATTTTGGCTTCCTTCCACTGTTGCGGGAAGATTCCTCTTCTCAAAAACACAATTAAATATTTGCGTAAGGAATCTTATGGCAGACATTGGGAGTTCCTTGAGATCTTGGCAGTAATCAGGTCATATCCCGGAGCCTTCTTTTGGTTTAAGTTCTTGATGATAGTCAGAATTTCATTTTCCTTAATCCTTTTGATGGGCAGATCAAGTTGCAAAGGTTCTTCAAGGCTTCTTAGAATATATACATCACTTAAAGGACGGTTCGAAGGATTTGGTTTGAATACATCCTCTAGGTAAGATGCAAAAGACTCTCCCTTTTCAAGGTCACTCTTGGCCCAGGAGCCATCACTTCTGCGAATCGGAGGTTTGTATACAACAGGTCTTTTAAGTTGTTTTGTAACCTTCCATAACGAATATCCACTGGCAACTGTAGAATCAAGGTTTCGCAAGTGATTCTGTAGTCTCTCATTTTTTTCAGTGCTCAATAATTGCTTTAGCTTGTTATATAAATAATATAAGCGTGACTTATCGCTTTGAAATCTAGTTATTTGCCACCTTTAGCGTGCTTGGCGCTTTTCAGCTACTAGTTCACGAAGTGCTCTCGAACACTTGTACCTGTTATAATTCGTAAAAGTAGGAGTACTATCCCAAGCTGCATTTTGAACACATTGGTTAAAGTGTTCAACTCCCATCATAAAGTCTTCCTGATTTTTGAAGGGCAACTCGTTATTTATACTGGAACCCACCAAGCAGCGGAATTGGTCCCAATTGGTTCTGGGTCCATGTAATCTTGCAATGTCTTCCACTTGAATGAGTTTTATTGTGACTTCTAACAATATAACACTGTGGTCGGTGGAAGTGCACCTAAAACAGGTCAATTGCAACCCCTTTACAACAAAGAAGTCCACCAAGTCCGGGATTCTATTTGGATCAGTGGGCCAGTATGTTGGTTAGCCTGATGATATTGTCTTCAACAGTAAAGTATTGACTGTTTCCTGCAGCTGTCTTCCTTTAAGATTAATGATACGAGACAAGTATTTTTGGCATAATAATCTCCTCCAGCAATAAATCTTGGTTCCAGCGTCCTAAAGAAGTTTATGTAAGCTTCTTTTTTGATGTTATGTCTAGGAGGAGAGTATAGGGCAGTGATGTTAAGATGCCTATTCCAATCCTCAACAACTACCTAGTCAGGTCATAAGTATTATCACACAGTAAATTTTTTTTTTTATAATTCTGGCCACAAGAAAGTTTATTGAATTCGAATTTCGAATTGTTCATGAAAATAAAAATGTATACTTTTTAGAATTTTAAAATAAAATAAATATCCATCACGCCTTATCCCCGAAGGGGTGGCAGAGGCATATTATATGCCCACTCTTCACCGTGTGGATTCCTGGTGGTGAGCCCATTGCCGTGTTGAAATAGACAGACGCAGGTTATGGCTACCTGCTGTTGAAATTTTTTAAGCCGCCTATAAGGCCTTCAACCAGGCTTAACGACTGCCATTTTACTGGCAACCGGGACCAACGGCTTAACGTGCCTTCCGAAGCACGGAAACGCTCGCAAATGTAAATGCCACAAAGTGGTCACCCATCCGACGACCAGCCATAGTGAAAGTTGCGTACCTCAGTGATCGTTTACCGAACACTGAGACCACGGGGCCACGAGCGCTTCCTGAATTTTACTTCCTGAAATTTTACTTCCTGAGAATTTTACTCATTTTTAAATATGGAGTGGACGCTTAAAGAAGACCGTGTTGCAGTTATTGCGTTGCAACGTTGCGGTTACGCGCCAATTCAAATTTTTGACATACTGAAAAATTTGAATATACCCAAAAGATTCGTTTATCGTACCATCAAACGATACAATGAAGACTCTAGTGTAGATGACAGGTCAAGAAGTGGTCGCCCTCGGTCTGTTAGGACTCCAGCAGTGATAAAAGCTGTGAAGGCGCGAATTCAAAGAAATCCCAAACGTAAGCAGAAACTGTTGGCCCTTCAGATGGGGTTAAGCAGAACCACGGTGAAAAGGGTGTTAAATGAAGACTTAGGGCTTCGGTCATATCGAAGAAAAACAGGACATCGTTTAAATGCTCGTCTAATGGACCTGAGACGGACCGCGCTTTGTTAAAGCGGTACGCGGGAAAAAAATATCGGGAAATTCTTTTTTCGGATAAAATTTTTTTTACCGTAGAAGAGAGCTACAACAAACAAAATGATAAGGTGTACACACAGTAGTGAAGAAGCGAGCAACCGTATTCCGCGTGTCCAACGAGGTCATTTTCCACCCTCGCTCATGGTATGGTTGGGAGTTTCTTATTGGGGCTTAACAGAGGTACATTTTTGTAAGAAAGGTGTAAAAACGAATGCAGTTGTGTATCAAAATACAGTCCTGACGAACCTTGTGGAACCTGTTTCTCATACCATTTTCAATAACAGGCACTGGGTATTCCAACAAGATTCGGCGCCAGCTCATAGAGCGAAGAGCACACAAGACTGGCTGGCGGCGCGTGAAATCGACTTCATCCGGCACGAAGACTGGCCCTCCTTCAGTCCAGATTTGAGTCCGTTAGATTACAAGATATGGCAACACTTGGAGGAAAAGGCGTGCTCAAAGCCTCATCCCAATTTGGAGTCACTCAAGACATCCTTGATTAAGGCAACCGCCGATATTGACATGGACCTCGTTCGTGCTGCGATAGACTGGCCGCGCAGATTGAAGTCATTTTGAATAAACTTTATTGTCATAAGAATCTATGTTTTGTTAAGTTCATTTTGTTATATAAATGGTTACATAATGAATAAACTTGATTCAATTATTTTATATTAAACGTGTGACAGAATTTATGACCTGACTAGGTATACTTGTTGCTTGGATTTCAGGTGTTTTAAAGGGCTCTGCTTCATAGTGTCTGATGTTATTCTTTAAAATAATTCCAGATCCACCATGTGCTGTACCATTTGGGTGCATTGTATGGTTAAAGGTGTAATTTTGAATTTTAAAATAGCTTTTCGTGGTGAAATGTGTTTCCGATATTAATAATATATCTATCTCATTTAATTTTAAAAATGTCTCTATTTCCAAGACATGGTTTGAGAGCCGGTTGGCATTCCATAGGGCTATTTTTAATGAATCGAACGCGTCAGTTTGGTCATGAGTTCCATAAGGAGGTTTGTCATCGTGGTGAGTTGTTGCATAACCTGAGACATAGTATTCATCATCTCTTTTAGATCTCTGCTAATTATTTGGTCCGGTACAATTGAGATGTCTCTTTGGGAGATTTGTAAAGATTGTGCAGGTTTTTCAGACTTTAATGCTTCTCTATAGGTAGGTCTGTTGGCTATATTGGACTGGCTTTTTGTGTAGGTATTCTTTTTTAGGTGAGGTTTGACATGCGATTCTGGTGCATGTTTGGCCTTAACTTGAGGTGGATGCGTCATTTTCTGAAGCTCCTTGTATACTGAATATCCTTTGTAATTGGCTGGATGATTGCCTTCACAAAGTATACATTTTACAGATTCTGATTTCCCCTTACGTTCACAGCAACTTGATGCATGGTCTCCAGCACATTTGATACACTTTGGTTTTAATAAGAAGCAATATTTTTTGGTATGTCCATATTGTTGGCAATTGGCACATTGAGGGAGTTCGCGTTTAGGCTTTGGTGGTTCGAATTTTATTTTGCAATGGAGTAAGCTTTTGATGTCAGATATTGATTTATTGTCATGGTTAGACTCAATTTGTACAAAGTACATTGGTAATGACTTTTTGGTGTTTCTTTGTTTAACATTCCAAATATTTGTCATATAGTATGACCATGTGATTGTAGTTCTTCTTTGATTTCTAATAGATCAGAAGATGGGTGAAGGTTTTTAAGTACTACTCTAAAGCAACGTTCATGCTTAGGTTTGTAGGTGTAAAACTCAGTATTTTTTTCCTGTAGCTTTTTAACAATTTTAGTGTACAGTTCTGTGGTCTTCGGTTGAATTCTGACTTGTTCATTCCTGAGAATTTTTAATTCATATTGACCGCCAGTTACATCATCAAGCAATTTGAGCAGTGGTTGTATATTACAAACTCGTTTGTATATTACAAATGGTGGTGGTTTGGTGGGCTTTTCGTAGCTATTTTCTGTTTGAGTATCTTGAGGATCATTATCAAGCTCAGAAAAACTGTTTGAAGTTTGAGTAGGTTGACTTAGCCAATAATCATCAAGTTTTGTAAGTTTATGTTTTCCTGTTTGTTTAGTTTCTGGACTTTCACGTTGTCTTTTTCTTATAGGAACTTCAGTCCACTCATTTATCATTGTCTATAATATCCTTATTTTGCGAACTGTCAGACCCACACGCAGTTTGAGGTCCAGGTCTGCTTTGCTGCGTTAGTCTTTTATGGGCCAAGTTTTCACTTCTATTTGTTTGTGATATTGTTGGGTTCGGAGATTTTAAAGAATCATTAGTCTCCATGTCGATTTCTTTGATAATGGTTAATCGACAATCACTCACGGAGTGGAACCCATCTTTGAGGGATAAAAAAAAAAATCTTTATTTTGCATAGACTATTTTAACGGCGCTTACAAAATGTCATACACTATTTAAAATATTTAAAGCGACCACCGGTTCGGAACGCGGCCCACCTGAGAAGAACCGGCAAGAAACTTAGGAAGGCTTTTTTTTTATGTCCTATTTACAATTTAATATTATTTCACTTTGCCAGCAGATCATTTCCAGGCGTCCCTGTCCTGCAAATAGTCTGTAACGGAGTAAAATCCTTTTTCACAAAGCTTGTTTTTAATAAACTTTTTAAATTTATTTAAAGGTAAATTTCTCAGGTCACAGGGAAGCTTGTTGTAAAAGCGTATACAGTTACCCTGGAAAGAATCGCCAATCTTATGTAGTCGACTGTGGTGGACTGAAAGATTATTTTTATTTCTAGTGTTTATATTATGTTTATCACAGAGTTTAGAAAACTGTGATAGATTTTTCTGGACATACATAAGATTGGCAAAAATGTATTGTGATGGTACGGTTAGAATATTTACTTCTTTGAATTTTTCTCGGAGAGAAACTCTGGGGCCCAAATTATAAATAGCACGTACAGCCCGCTTTTGTAGAAAAAAAATAATATTTAAATCTGCAGCACTCCCCCAAAGGAGAATACCGTAAGACATAATACTATGAAAATAGCTGAAGTAAACCATTCTAGCCGTATCCACATCTGTTAGAGTCCTGATCTTTTTTACAGCGTATGCAGTCGAACTTAATCTAGAGGCTGTCTTTTCTATGTGTGGGCCCCACTGCAAATTGGCATCAATAGTTATACCTAGGAACACAGTTGATTCTACAAACTCTCAACACTTGTCCATTCAGTTGAACATTGGCCGCAACTTGTTTTACATTTGGTAGAGTAAATTTTATACATTTAGTTTTATTTTCATTAAGGCAAAGATTATTTGAGCTGAACCAATGAACTACTCTTGCAATTGCATTGTTTACATCGTCATAGTTATCTAATTGTCATTTAATTTTAAAAATTAATGAGGTGTCATCTGCAAACAAAACAATCCTATTCCTGTCCCCTACATAAAATGGTAAATCATTCATATAAATGAGGAACAAGAATGGCCCAAGTATGGATATATGGATGGCTACTATGTTTGATGAAAGTACATATACACTTCCGGTATCAATTTAGAAAATCAATTTTGTTAGCAACCCTAGATGTCATGATTACAGTTGACAGATAAAGAAAAATAAAAGTGTCAAATAAAAGAGGGTAGTAAATTATTTTCTTTAAGTGATTCACATGTTAATAACAATGTCACAAGTTCATCAGTTCATAATTAGCACTTTAGTAATGTTTTTAATCCACTTTCACCACTAGATCAAAACAAAATGATTTCAATTTCGAGAGCAGTTTAGCCTCTGTAGACAGTTTTGAAACTAGTCGGGCTATCTCGAAATTTACACGTGAACAAGTCTCACGAAAGTCTTTATTCAAATATTTTTTTAAATCCTAAACAATCAACTTTACTATCACGAGGCTCTATTGGTCAAATCATATACCATGCATATGGATATACATTTTGCTAGTGCAACAATGTTCGTTAAATACTGCTGCAGTCCTAGACTATCAATCACAATTAATCCTCACCATTGTCCCGCTAGTTGATCAGCCATGACCACACGGCTATTGGACGGTTTGGTATCGAACAGGTAATAGGACCCGTTCCACAGTTTCTCTTCGTATGAGTGACGTGCTTTCTCCAACAGTTTAGAAAACTCTCTGTCGTCTTCATCGTGGCCGAGGATACGGGCCATGGCACATATAGCACTTATTGATGCCACCCATAAACCGCCACAGTATGCGCTGAAAGTAAAAATCATCAACTGACTCTTTATCAAATTAGGATGATTAATTTATACTGTTGATTGATGAGATGGCATTTGGTGGAACTTGCTACACATTTTGAATAAAAATACTTTAATTTTTCCACAAACTTTACTTTTTAACCTGACGGGTTTCACCATATGGAATTTTTTAAGGGTGACAAAATGCCAAAACCTTTGAAAATTACGTAAGGCGGAACCGGTCCCGTTAAAAAGTTAATTTTGTGGAAATAGTACAAGTGTTTTATTCAAATTAGGATGGGTGTAAGGGGCCCCACCAAAAATCTCCGGGGCCCTAAGAATATTTCCTGCTAGCGATGCACCTGCCGACTAATCAACGAGTCAACGAAGCAGACGCTCTTACGGAGTTGCGAGAGCAGTCACTCCGAACAATGTCAAAAATTAAAAGAAATATATTAACTGCTTTTAGAATCCAAATAAAAGTGGATCCCAGACTCTAACTCCTATTAGAGCTTGGAAGTAACTGATATTACATTATCATAAATTGAAAATCAAACATAGGACGATAATATTGATAGCACACATAAAGTTACGTATCCCTGATAGGGTAGTCTGAGAGGACAGATCGCTATGCTTCGCGATCCATGCATACTTCTATGGACCATAGAACTGTTAAGTGTAAGTGGAGATACAGGTATAAGCTCACCACAGATTACGTAGAACCAAATACAAGTAATGTAATGTCTCGGTAAACTCCTTCTGTGAAAAAAGCCGGCAATCCCTAGTAAAATTAGTAAAAGGCTCACCTTGGACCCGACATGACCCAAGCATCGAACGTTTGGTCAGGAAAGCCGCCGTTTTCGATGAGCCCGTCGCCATCAATGTCCCATCGCAGCGCCTGTTTGAGTAGTAACAGACAAGCTGGGTACATGTCCGCAATATATCGTTTCGCTTCCCACACCGCGGTCGCACGTTCCGGTGGCGGATGACTCTCCGTCTGTTCGACCTCTACTTCCGCATTCCTGTGTATGAAATCGCCAAAATTACAGAATGAAAATTGACAATATTCAGCACGTTAAAGTACAAAACGTATGCGTCTGTCAGTGCGATCAAAATCTGTTTTATAAAATAACTATGCCAAATGGCCGTCCGTATAGTATTTGTCCGTAATTATAATAGGGATTTACCTATGAAACTGCCGTTCTGCAGTACAGCCCATTTCAAATCAAAATATTTTTTGTTTGGCTAAGAATTCTAATTTCAAATTAATTTTATTTTAAATACATGGAATAATTTTTCCAAAAGTAGTCATTTGTTTATTGATTAGTGTTACATTTTCATCCCATTTCCATCTTTTTCGTCATCATGGATACGTTAAAAATTGGATAATTATGGAATATGAGTAACGTTGTGGCAGCAACGCGGCACAAGCGGCACGCAACATCAACGACGTTTACGGAGCTAACGCTAGAAACCAACGCACCACCTGTTATTGGTTTGCTCGCTTCCTTTCTGGAAATTTTGACCTAAAAAATGAACCTCGCGGTAGTCCGAGGACTTTGGTCGATAATGACGAATTAAAGGCGATTGTGGAAGCTGATGATACACAATCTACGGCTGAATTAGCAGCAGCTTTCGACATTAGCGTCAAAACAATATTGGTCCATATGCGTCAATTTAGCAAGGTAAAAAAGCTTAACAAATGGGTGCCCCACAAACTCAATGATCGCCAGCGCGAAGTACGCATCGAGACGTGCCTTGCACTGCTCAACAGACACACTAATGAAGGAATTTTGAACCGTATTGTTACCTGCGACGAAAAATGGATTCTGTTTGATAAACGCAAGCGCTCAGCAAGTTGGTTAGATCCTGGTTCAGCACCTAAACAATGCCCTAAACGAAAACTTATCCCTAGAAAAATGATGGTCACTGTTTGGTGGTCTAGCGCCGGTGTGATTGATGACAGCTTCTTACCTAAAGGGGTGAGCATTACTGCAGATGTGTACTGTGAAGAACTAAACACAATGATGGAGAAGCTGGCACATCTCCAACCAGCATTGGCCAATCGCTCGTCTCCGCTGCTCCTGCACGACAACGCGCGACCTCATACTGCACAGCAGACGGTCGCCAAGTTGCAAGAACTGGGGTTGGAAGCTCTCTGTTATCCGCCCTACTCACCAGACCTTGCGTCTACAGACTTTTCCCAGAATTTGGATAACTTCTTGGCGAGAAAGAAATTCAATACCCTAGACAGTACAAAATGCCTTTGAAGAATTTGATGCCTCCCGTCCAGCTGATTTCTTTAAGAAGGGCATCAATAAACTGCCGCTGCTTTGGCAAAGATGCATTGATTGCATGGGTGATTACTTCGATTAATACATATAAAATAAAAATGAAAAAAAAAATAAAAAAAAAAACCATCAAGCCTTATCCCCGAAGGGGTGGCATGATGGATATTTATATAAAAAAAATCGTTTAAATTTTTTCATACAAAACGGCAATTTCATAAGTAAAGACCTAATGTACGGAAATCTGACATTTATCATTACTCCCATCGGTAGTAACATAATGATATTTAGTTTCGTTACTTCTGAATAACTTGGTTTACTTAACGGTACAGTAAGTAAAATCGGTACAGTAGTTACAGAGTTCATCGACTACAAACAAACTCTATAATGTTAGTATAGATAGCTCCACCTAAACTTTAAATTATACAAAAATCTTTTTTGTCAGGCTGTCACTGCTTTGTGCTGTGCACTTTAGTCACCGACCAACCGGAACTACCCCGAGCAAGGCTTAGATGAATAGAAAGCTTAAGGGAATATATTGCTCTCGTTCTGAGAATGGAGGAGGTTGTTTTTGACATATTGTATTTGTGTATGTATCATCAAGAGACCTCGTGTATATGGCCCATTAAGATACAGCCCCAATGTCGCTTGCGTGCCTCAAAGCTAAGCTATGCCGCATAGCTAAGCGATTTTGCTATATATATATATATATATATATATATAGCAAAATCTAAAGGGACAATCAAGTCTGGTGCCAATCAGGTGGATCAAATTAACGAATGTTTGTAGGGTTTACAGAAAGGTTAAGGTTATCACTATTCAGCATATGCAATCCTTGACGACATTAGTTGAGAAAATTAAGAACATCATTAGATAAGGGTACCTGATGAAAGGTATAAAAGATATAGATAGTGACGGAGAAAGCAAGTGATGAATGTATGACTTCTGGCTATTAATATGTATCCTACCATAAAATCCTTACTTCCTAACTAACGTTATACTTAAATACGTGTTAGTTTTTCATTTTTTCTCAATTTGCAAGGAAGCAATTGACATGACTTTGTATATACCAAAGAGTGCCAAAAAAACATCTTATCGGGAAACATATTTGTGCGACAGCGGAAAACAAATTTCGCGAGAGTGGTTGTAGGCATCTTCTGATAAGTCCGAAGTTGTTGAAATTTCTCCCTATATGGTGATATATTTTTAAAACCACATAGATGTTCATTATTACGTTTGTTAGTGCTATAACCTTCAATCATTTCTCCTAAACTGCTTTACCTGTACAACAGATCTAATATATCGCCGACACCACACGGTTTCGGCGAAACAGCCACGGGCGTAGACTCTACGGTCGAATTAGGAGATTCTTCGATAGTAGTATCCCCGTCATCAGCCTGGCCTGTACTCCGAGAGTACAAATCATCCTCGGTCCCGTCCCTGACGTCATCAATGTACGCCATAGAACGGTACCTTTCGTTTCCAAAGGGCGCTGTATGTCCTCTCAACAGTTGGTAGTCTCGGATCACTTGTAATATAAACTTGAGGTTCAAATCTTTCCAGTCGCTGACATCGTGTATATTGTAAGCGTTTATGTTCGCGAAAGGTATGTCCACTGAAATATAATATACCTTGTTTTTAATAATGATCTCGTAACGATAAACAAAAAAGCACTCAATTTCTCTCTCTCTCTCTCTCTGACTATCTCTTACTCTCCATCATAGTGTTTTCCCAGCTACTACCTAGATTTAGAGCCTGGAGTCGGCTTTTATCTTGCTAGAAGCAGTTATCGTTCAGCTTTTGATTTTCGGCATTGCTAGGAGCGAATTCCATCTGACTTTCCTATCCAATAGTGCACCTGTGTTGTTGCCTCGTACGTTAGTCGCCAGTGGACCGCTAGCAGGTGAGATCGCTTGGGCCTCAGAGATCTCGGTGGGGCCATTTTACACCGGACGGCCAATTATTTCTTGCAGCGTTGTTGGTGAATGAAAAAAAAAGTTAAAGAGACAGCTTGGTTCGAGACGGGGATTGAACCCGTGACCTTTGCCTAACCAGGGCAATGTTATAGCCACTGAACAATCGTCAAGTTGTCTTTTTTTAAATAAAAAAAAATGAATGTTAGCATAGTAGACAGAGAAGAAGCCATCGCATTAATTTTTAAAAAAATGTTCATTAGTATCAGGGTTGTTAAGTAGCTCGATAGATGGCTCTGGTCATACTCTTAAATGACGATTAAAATATAGCGAAGTATTTCAACTTGTTTCGGTAGGGTTCGGGTATTTCAGTGGCTAGAATATTGCCCTGGTTTAGGCATAGGTCACGGGTTCAATCCCCGACCCCGTCTCGAACGAAGTTGTCTTTTTTTACTTTAATAAAAATTGATGTGAACGTTAGCATACTAATTGCTTTAAAAATATATCCATTGTTGGTAAATGCTAAATAAAGTAAAATTACAACTGCCTCTAACTGCAAATCATCTGGAAACAATAAGAAAGAGGGTGACAAAGAGAACTCACTTGGGTCACCGAGATCGTGAGGGATGGAATCTTTGATCTTAAATTTCACGCTTTTTCCGTCATAAAGTGATTTCCTACTTTTTTCCGATTCAATTTCTATAGTATCACGGAACATGTACTGCAGAACCACCTTTGAAAAGAAAATAATAAGCTTTATATTGTGTTCCGTTGGTTTTGACACGTCCAACGAATGACTAAGGAACGATTGATGAAGAATATTTATTTCCCCGTCAGAGATATAGCATGAAGATAGTTTTCATAATGAAAGGGGCATATAGAGGATCGCTCAGTAGAGCCAATGGGTATTTTCTTGTTTTTTAGGTTCCGTCAAATGAGAAAAAAATGGCACTCAATAGAATCACCTTGTTTTCCGTCTGTCCGTCTGTCTGTCTGTTAAGACCCTTGATCTCGGGAACACGTGGAGGTATCGAATGATAATTAAAACTATATACTGTAGTCTCAAGGTCTCTTGAAGCTGTAAAATAACTTAAAGATAACATAAAAAAAACCGGTCAAACACGAGTCTAACTGTACGCCGAGGGTTACGTTAAAACAAATTACCTATTTAAGGTTAGTGCCAATTAGGCTAGACCTCCAAATTGTATGAACGCTTTTACAACTCAGAGGGTTATGTTAATTGGTTATTGCTATTTATGTGGACAACTCTTAATTTTCAAGTTTAACTTTTTGAAATTTTCTCTTAATTTGTGTAGAGACCTTTCTTTTTATAAAATTTCGTGATTCTAGGTCGGTGCGACCCAAACACAACAAGATGGACAAGAAAGTGATCTTATAAGGGTTCCGAATTTTTTTCCTTTTGAGGTGCGGAACCTTAAAAGAGTCATGACAAGTTTACAAAGTAACAAATTTTTACAGAACGCGCGATAGGCGAATCCGATTTGCACGTGTCCGGTTTTATTTTGTTACAGAACTCGAGAATAAATAAAAATAAATATTGTGGTACATTTTTTTATATAAGAATCTACTTCACTTCAACTTACCTGTAAATTAGGCCACAATTGTGCTAAGGCAAAAGATCCATAAAAATGGACATCATACGTATTATACATTCTATATTCGTGACCTTCTAAATATCCAAATAGTCCAAAGTCATGCCTAGAAACAAATTAACGTGTCAGTAAAAGCTGTGCCAAGGTCGGCACTGAATCACAATAGGAATAACAGTGTGGTCGATAATTTAATTAGTTGATGTAGTATAATTACCTAGGGTCGGTTTCCGGATACTCGTCATGAACGTCTATCCATAAAGTACCGCCGTCGGCAATAAAGTAAAGCTCATTCATTAAGGCACTTTTTAACCAGTCTGGTATATTGCTGAAAGTAACACGAAAGGAGTTAATTGGCAGAAATTTAATGTAGGATAATTGAAAGGTTTGAGTGGATTACGGCATTAAGACCACCGCTATAAGTCTATATACATAGCTAGTATAAACAGTTTTAATACTTAAAAAAAATACTAGAAGAACAATAGGAGTTTGCGAGGGAACTTCTCGAATAGCACACGCTTGCTGTATATTGTTTCCAAAACGAGTGCATTAACCTTGTTTTATGTGTAAAAATTGTAGTTTCACCTCAGTGGAAATCAGCGCTCGGTATCGTGTGCACGTACGTACGCCTGAGTAATTCCCCACCTATCGCATTAATAAAAGTTATAGTGATGCCCCAACTGTATATCGACAAATTGTTGTCGATGCTAGGATGGCGCAGACCTTAGATAGTCTCATCATAAGAAAGTCCGATTCGTGTAGTAGCTTAACAGGAAAAAGGACTGCCGAAGAGAAACTAGAAAAACAGGAATTCCGCGCTGTAAAGCGTTCTGCTGCTAGTGTGAAAAACGCGATAAAGTACGACCAATCCCGAGAGTTGGCTACGCACAACAGTTTTGAAGTACTACCTTTGGACGATGAGCCAACCACTCCGGGTAAGTCATTTCAATACGCAACTACAAATTTTAAAAAGAAAGGACATATCCCACCCATAATTATCGATTTGAAACCAGATTGTACGCATTCAATGTTAATCGATTTATTAACAAAGTACTCCAAACGATTCCATTTGCAATATCGTAATGGTAAAAAGGTAGCAGTTATTTGTTACACGCCCGAAGATCATCAAGCTGTGAAAGATGGGTTGGTGAAGGAAGATGTCCCTTTCCTGACATATACTCGCAAAGACGAAAAAGCCCCGAAAGTAGTAATCAAAGAATTACCGGATTATGCCAAAGAATACTTGTCAGATGAGCTTGAAAAGCTAGGAATTCCAGGGACAATTGTAACATTGTTAAAAACTTCAAGAACAGTGGCCGAAACATCGGCCTTATTTCTGATCCAGCTGCCAATCGGAGCAGATATATTGAAGTTTAAAAAAATCAAGTACCTGATAAATTGTGTGGTTACAATACGCAAGTACAAACCCAAAATAAACAACTGTACGCAGTGCTATCGATGCCAAGGATTCGGACATTCGTCACGAAATTGTAACCTTCCTGCAAGACGTGTTAAATGTACTGGAGCACATCACACATCTGAGTGTTCAAAGAAAGATAGATCTCAACCTGCTCAGTGTTGTAACTGTAATAAACAACATTCAGCTAATCACAGACAATGCGGCGTACGTCTTCAGTACATAGAACGTATTCAACAGAAGAAAATGAAAGAACTGAACAAATTGGGTAGAAAGGAGTTCCCTCACCCTGTTCAAAAAGTATTATCCAATACGAGAACAAATCAAGCCACCAATTTTACTACACAGACATGGACCAATACTGTCGCTGAAATACTTAAAAACAAGAAAGCCGATGCCCATGAAGAACCCAAAGGTACCCCTAAAGTACCGTGTGACAGCGACAAAGTCACTTCAGAGATATTGGACATTTTAGCTGCCATCCAGAAAGTTAAACGTCAATATATACTATGTTCATCCCCTATTGATAAGGTTATGCTTGTCCTAACGCAGTTAGGTCGTTATCTCTCCTAACTTAAATGCTCTTCGACTCCTGTCATGGAACTCAGACCGAATTCGAAATAAAATTGATGAACTTTTAGATCTTGCAGCGGGATTAGCAGTCGATATTATTGCTATATCTGAGACTAGGCTGTCTGTAAATACTAGACTTTTAACACCAGGTTATACAATATACCGCCATGACAAACATCAAAACGGCTAAGGCCAGGGTGTTGCTATAATAATTCGTAATAATATACCTAATATTGCTGCTAAGCGGTTGGTATCAAAATCTGTATTTCTGGACTGGAACACACAATTATATCTGCATACCAGTCTCCTAATTTGTCCCTATTATATGACGACTTGGATACATTGCTAAGCCTAGGCCCTCGCGTATTTATAATGGGCTATTTTAACGCCAACCATGATTACTGGCGTTGTAGTTACACAAACACCCGTGGTAGAATTCTATTTAGACATATGTTATTAAATGACTACACAATATATGCTCCAGATAGGCCTAGCCAAGTAAACTATCGTATAGATAGGAAACCCACTAAACCGGACTTAGTGCTAGCGGATAACATTAAAGAAATATCTGATGTCAGAACTACTTGTGCTTTATCGTCTAATCACTTACCTTTGTTTTTTGAAATAGGTGGCACGGTTATTCGCAGGATACCGAAACAATTCCAGTATCACCTTACTAAATGGAAAGATTATCGTTCATCTCTGAATAAAAATATTAGTATTTCTTCAAAAAATTTCAAAACTAAGATTGAAATTGATAACGCAATTGAAAATCTGTCCGACAGTATCATTAAGGCCCGCGATGACCACATTCCAACTGATAAGAACAATGATCGTACGAATAAACTTCCTTATCAAATAAGGGAACTTATAAGATACAAAAATTATTTACGTCGCGTACAACAATCTCTTAGTAAAATAAAATAAATAAATATCCATCACGCCTTATCCCCGAAGGGGTGGCAGAGGCATATTATATGCCCACTTTTCACCGTGTGGATTTCTGTCCCACGTAATAGGTGGTGAGCCCATTGCCGTGTTGAAATAGACATAAAAAAAAATATAAAATATAAATCTCTTAGTAACCATGATAATAAAAAATCCTTACGTTCTGAAATTAATTACTTACAGCATTGTATTAGGGCAAAAATTAAAAAGCACCGCGACCAAATATGGAATAACCGGCTTGCAAGAGTTGACAATCCTAGGTCTGATATTTGGCGGGTAATAAAATCTATAAAACCCAAAACCACTGACATACCTCCTTTGAAACTCAGTACTACGGTGACGACTACGTCAGTTGAGCAACAATGCAATGCGCAAGCGAGAACATTTCGCGATAATATGAAACTAACCGCTAATTGGTATAGTCCCGAAGTTGACAATAAAATAGGCAAATCTATGAATATTCTAAACGATTACACCACACACCATCCCTGCGATTTTGCTACCCACCAGACCCAATGAAATAGTGAAATACATACGCAATCTTAAACAGCGTAAATCACCTGGTGAAGATAACATAAATAATATTTTACTGAAAAATCTTTCACAGAAAGCAATTGTTTTAATTTGTAAAGTATTTAACGGTAGGTTATCCTTAGGCTACTATCCGTTTGCTTGGAAAATAGCCAAAGTAATACCTTTAAAAAAGCGGGGCAAAAGATGACACTTTACTGGGTAGTTATCGACCAATTAGCCTCCTACCTTCTCTTGGTAAACTTCTTGAAAGGATCATTATTGTTAGATTATTACCATCTTTCAAACGTCTTAATAAATGAACAGTTTGGTTTTCGAGAATCACATTCTACCGTTCATCAATTAGCTCGAGTGTCAGAACATATCTCTCATCACCTTAATCTAAAGAAATCTACTGGAATGTTCTTACTTGATATTGAAAAAGCTTTTGATACTGTGTGGCATGTGGGACTTTTACATAAGCTTATAATGTCCAATATACCATTACATTTGGTTAAGCTCATTCAATCATATCTTTCTGATCGCCAGTTTTTAGTTCATATTGGTAATAATAAATCCATACGTCAATCAGTACCCGCCGGTGTTCCCCAGGGATCAGGACTCGGGCCGTATTTATTCCTGATTTATATAAACGACGTCCCAGTTCAAACGCGTACCAGCATGGCCTGCTTTTCTGATGACACTGCCTCCTACACATCATCTAATGATATAAATCTCATTATAAGTCGATTGCAGTTGTCATTAGACTTACTTAATTCCTTTTTTACAAAGTGGAAATCAAATTTGAATGCAGCGAAGACTGAAGCAATCCTATTTACTAGTCAGCTCAAAACCCCAGATAGAAAGCTAAAAATATCAGGTCATATGATCCCTTGGAGTTCTGCAGTACGCTATTTGGATATTTACAACACTCCTTTTAGGACTAATCTAAAAATCTGCATTTAGATAAAAATATACCATCTCTAAAACAAATCATAATTTATTTAACATTTAAATTTTATAATACCACTAAAACACATAAAAATAGTCTGGTGTCACATATCTGCAGTAAGACAATACCCGATCTACCATATATCGATAGATACGGTACGTACCGCTTGCCCCAACATTACTATTTGTTCCCACCTTCAAATGACGTACTGCGGCGCCGTATGTGCGGTGCGTCGGAGTGCCCATCTAAATGACCCGCAATGTGAGTCATTGATTCCACGCCATGGCCCCTACGGTTTATATCAGCGGGTGGTGAGGCAGCTTGTGTATACAACTACCTAGTTGTATAATATTTACCTACCTAGTAGTAGAAAGTAATTTTTCTAAATATAGTATCTAATAAGTGACAAATATTATGCAAAAAAAGTGAAGCCAGCACTAATGGCTCACTAAAAGTGTACGAAATGTTTTATTCAAACAATGAGTTTAACTAGATTTAGTTCAAACAATTAAAGAAAATAAAAACTAATAAGCTTTCAAAGGCGACACTTAGCCTGTATAAAGTATGTAAGTATGTTTAAGTTTAGTACTATACGTAATAACTGTATTTGTGCTTCTTTGTATATTTTATGTTAATAAAGACCCTTACAAAACAAAACAAGCAAATACTTAAAAAAAATACTAGAAAAACAATAGGAGTTTGCGCGGGAACTTTTCGAATAGCACACGCTTGCTGTATATTGTTTCCAAAACGAGTGCACCCTCACACAGATCGGTAGTCGTAGATCGCTAGTCTTTGCGATCTATTCGTACTTCTTTTGCTTACTGCAGATTCATCAACCGTTTCATACATGGTCAGTCTGGGTATCCGCGTACTTTTGACCTGTCCGTTTTTGAGCAATCTGCTCACGTAAGTCTCAGTCTACCCTTACTCCTTCTACCCTCTACTTTCACACAGTAGATTATTCTTCGTCAGTTGTTTCTCACTCATTCGTTGTAATAAAATAATCAAACGTTTTTAAACATCACTGACTAACTGCAAATGCGGTCTTTTTTCTGTGCTCATCTGCTTATAAAAGAAGCTTCTTGAAGCAGGAGTTTCAGTAATACAGGGACGTGATACTCTGCATCTCTTAGACCCATTGCCCACGTAAACAGCACGTCATGCTCACGCCTCCATCAATTGACGATTGCAAGGCGAATAATAATAACAATAAATATCTTTGGGACAACTCACACAGCGCCATCTGATTCCAAACTAAGCAGTGCAGTGCATCTTGCGTAGAAACAATCAAAACTGTGTCCACGGAGCTGCGCGTATCGTCATTTGTAGGTAGCATGCATCCTACAAATGACGCATACGTAGGCAATTGGCCTAAAGTTCAAAATTCCGATAAAATAGAAATCTTGCCTATTATTTAAGATGGGATCCTGCCACTCTGCGAGTTGTTTCTCCCAATTCCTGTAATTCCTAAGCGCGTACGCAGCTATGCTAGCACCGGCTATACCGTCACTACCGAAGAACTTTGTGTAATATCTGTAACAAAAATGTTTAATTACAACCGTTATTCAATTTGTAACATACGAAAGTATCTGTACTACAGTATGACTGCCTTTGTGGCGTGGTGGAAGTGTATCCGACTGCTATGCAAGAGGTCGTGGATTCGATTCCCACCCAGGATAAAATTTTGTGTGATGAGCACGATGGTTTATTCTGTGTCTGGGTGTTATTTATTTATAATATGTATGTATTTAAAAATATATAAGTATGTTTATCAGTTATCTGGTTACCATAGTACAAGCTCAGCTTAGTTTGGAATCAGATGGCGTCGTGTGGTCCCAATGATATATATTTATTTATTTATTTATCTGCGTAAATAGAACACATCATGTATCATTTACTAATATATAAATCCCACCCATTTATCGATGAAGGCTATAGGCTATATATGATCACGCTGCTACCATGGAGAGCGGAGCAGTAATCATAAATGTCGACAAAACAGGCTAATTTTTATACATTATGTAGAATTTATAAACGACTGGATTAAATAGGTACGACGAGAGGTCGAAGTATGTTACGGGCGAAGCCTGGGGGGTAACCTAGTAACAATATATACACGACAGTAATAGTTATAGTAGTTAGTAGTAGTAGTTAGTAATAGTTGCTGCTGCTCAAAAGTAAGACCATTTGAGTTGGAAACTGACATTTGCAGATCACACAAATATTTGTGCTGACGCGGTAATCGAACCCGAGACATCAGAGGTACCACCGGGGTAGTCTATAATAATGAAGTCAATTTTTATCACTTCATTATTATAATTTTAAGCAGTCGCATCATTATCGATTACTATAAAATGCTCACCTTTTATGAATTTTAGTCTCTTTCTTATACTTAATAATAGGCATATCCCATGCGAGGCAGAACTCTGTGCTCTCGGTTCCTCCGGGATCTAAAGATATAACACTCGACAGGGCTACGGAATCACCTGCAAAATATATATTATTACTAACTAGACTATACGATTCCTAAGAAATTTTCTTGTAAACCTGTTCCCGGGACAAAATTAGTCTGTGTTTATCGCAAGGGTATTAGCTACCTTCACATCAAATTTTACCCTAATTGGTGCAGTCGTTTGGGCGTGGAGAAGTATCAAACAACACACAAAGTTTTAGTTTTATAAGTACTGATTATAATCGAACGAATTTAATAACAATTATATTGGCATTTAATTTACTTTGTGAGTGAAATGCTTAATATCTGAATGGTATAGAGACAGATATTGTATGGACGACGAGACGATGGAGACAAAAAATATTGCGTACACATTTCAAGTCATGTCAATTTGAACTGCGTACTCGTTCATTCATGCCGGTCTCATTATGGTGCGTGACAATGAAGAACAACCCTATCAAATCATTATGTTCTACTCGAGTATACTAAAATTTAATAAAAAACTTGTTGAACCACTACAACGAAGTTTTAAATCCATATAGATTTAAGTTGTTTGACAAAACGTACTCATCTTGATAGAGAGAATGCTATTGTCGCACAACTTTAAATTAAAATACATTCAGAAACCTTATTATGGAGTAGGAGAAAGTACCAAATAAGATATCGAGTTTATTGCCGTGTTGAGACAAGGAGAAGTACAGGAAAAAGGGGGTACAATGGCAAGGGCTATCCTGTGTAGATGATGCCCACCTTACCCCGATTAATCGTCAGTCAAGTTTTACATGTCAAGGAAGGAACTGAAGCGTTCGATGCTGGAAATAAAAGAACACATGAAGGGTTATACTTACACTTATAAAGCTTCTTTTGCGCATCTTTTTTTTCTTTTTCCTCCTTTTTTTTGTCCTTGTCAGGAACCTTAGGTGGAGGGGGCGTAAGGCTTGGGTCAGGGGACATAGTCCCATGTTTTTTAAGGCACTCCCATACGTAATTTGACGTTTTCGCCGCATTCCATAAACAATATCCCTCGTGTATAGTTTCGTTTTCTATTTTATTTTTGGCTATGGTGAATGTGCATGGAGCATCTATAATCTTTTGTTCAATAGTAACACCACAAGTGTGTTCTTCAGAATATCTCTCCAAATCTAATTTTGCTACAACACAATACTAAATGTTAATATACAATATAGTGATATAAGTTTAAAAGAAACATAATATGCCCTACATTTAAGACGAGAGTCGTCAGCACTTTATTTTACGTTTTCTCTTTCTTTATCACTCTTTCTTTCTTAATCTGTTTTTTTTTCTCACATATAGCTGTTTACGTATCTTTCAATGACGAAAAATATGTATATACTACTAAGTAATAAAATGTTTGTTTATACTACTAAGGTGGCAGACAAGCACACATCACACCTGAGCGACAGTGATCACCAAAGCCTATTGAAATTTAAAACACAAGAGGTTCTGCAGTTGCGCTGCCGACCTCGCAAAAACGTTTAAAACCCCTTTTGAGTATTATTGTACACTTTCGAGGAAACCCAGGCACATACAAAGAGTTCATTCCGTAATCAAAGCGTACGCAGACGAATGCCCCTATCGGTTCTTACCTAATACGAGCGCTTCGGATGCAAAGTATGAGGTTAAACACCTAACTATAAAATGTCAAATAAATAAATATTGTGGGACACTTTTTAGTGCCATCTAGCCCAAACTAAGCTATAAGCTTGTACTATAGGATCTAGACATCTGATTTATTAATATAAATTAAATATTTGTAAATTCATACATATTATACATAAAAGAAACACCCAAACTCCGAAACCAACATTTGTGGATCACACAAATACTTTTTTCGACCTGGGAATCAAACCCAGGACCTCATTCGAGGCAGTCGCACACACTACCATGCTACTATGTCTATTGCAAGCAGTTGGTGAAGATAGGGTGTTCCTAATGTCACTGGCACGCTATGGAAGCAGTTTGACATTAATGATGATAATTTGTGACAGTGGCTGCAACTTCCAACAGATTTTTTTTAGCTGATGGCAATCGCGTTACCATACGAAGTCAAAAGGAAAAAAAATCTTTAAGGTTTGTGGACCGAACTATAATCTAAAATAAAGTATAGTACCAACCAATATTCCTTTTCTTGTTAGACCCTCCAAGGACTTCGGTCCACGTAAAAGTTATGCTTACATGCCTTTGCTCTTTGGTGAGGTTTATCGCAGTAAAAACAAAAACAGCACATGGTAAACTGCTATCCTGTAAGCAAATTATGCTGTTAGAATTTCACCAGAATGTACAATACACAAAATATTAAGATCTACAAACGTCATTCTGACTATACCGACGCTGTATCATGTATCTATACAAATACTATAAAGCTAAAGATTTTGTTTCTGTTTGGTTTAACAAGCTAATCTATTTGGTTTAACAAGAAATAATATTTTTTTTATTAGATAGCCCATTTATCGAGGAATGCTATAGGCTATATATCAACACGCTACTACTTTTATGCATTATTGTAGAATTTACAAGCAACGGGATTAAAAAGGTGAGACGGGAGTTCGGAGTAAGTCACTAGTGAAGCCGTGGGGGGTCACCTAGTGTCAAATATAATAATATTATAAAACACGGCGCTATTTACACCTAATTGAGGTTATACATGTAAACTTGTGCTATGTGTGCAACCATACTTGTAATATTCCCTAAATAACTTTACATAGAAAACATCCAAACTCCGACGCAAACATTTGCAGGTCACACAAATGTTTGTTCCAAATCTCGAGATCGAATCACGGGTTCAGTCATACACCACTTTGCTACTGAGTCAATCATAATATGCTGTGGAAAACATAAATAATATGGCGAAAATAAATTGTAACTATATATACTATAGCGATAACTATATATCGAGCGTATTTATATACTATAAATACGCTGGATGTCATACGAAATTCCACTTTGCAGTCTAGAGTCCCTACTTTGATTGACTACTAAGAGTAGCAATATAGTATAAATTTGTCCGTTTTTTCAATCGAACTGTAAGTTCACATCTTAACCCCACTGTGTTAACAACGCCAGAACCTGTCTATCAGTGAGGATCACCTGCAAAATGGTGGCTTAGCTTAGGAGGCCTCAGAGCTCTTAGTGACCCCTTTAGGTGATTGAACGACGTTTTACACTCGTAAAACGTCAAGAGAACAAAATGATAGTGCGAATTAAATATCTCAATAGTTACGCTAGATTACTTCTAAATATAAAAAGTAATACCTATGACAGAATTCAATGAAACATATACCTTATAGTTATGGGGTATTACAGGTGAGATTTGCCTGCACACTAGCTTTACTCCATACCGGGACAGGTCATAGGTAGTCCATGCACGAGGATACAGTGCGGTATATTCACACTCACCCCCATTTAAGTTCCACTCCCATGAAGGCGGTGCTTTCTTTGGTTTGCTAAAATAAACCCATTAATGAAATATAATTTTACGAAATGATGATTAATATATATTGTATATATGTATTGTATTGTTGAGACAACTCACACAACGCCATCTGATTCCACACTAAGCAGGGCTTGTACTATGGTAACCAGATAACTGATAAACATACTTATACATATATTTCTAAATACATACATATTATAGATAAATAATACCCCTTTTATAAATTAAATTTTATTTTATTAAATTCTATTGTTGAGACAACTCACACAACGCCATCTGATTCCACACTAAGCAGGGCTTGTACTATGGTAACCAGATAACTGATAAACATATTTATACATATATTTCTAAATACATACATATTATAGATAAATAATACCCCTTTTATAAATTAAATTTTTGATAAATTTCTTTTTATTCAAAGTAAATTATAATGTGAATAGGTATGTGTTAAAATTTGCTTTTTTAGTATAAGGTACAAGACAATTTGGCATCTTGATGATATTGTCAGCGGGCAAAGCACGTTGCTCGTAGAACTGACGGCCGAAAGGTATATACTAAATATATACATATAATATTATACCTTTGTACAAGAAAACACAGAATGAGTAGACATGTAAAAAGGTACAGGTATCTCGCCTTCGGTCTCGTAAAGGTAGCAGACTACAGCTGGATGCGAAAGTCGCAATACCGTTTGTTGTGGAAATATTTAGGAGGTGAATTTTTTTAAATACATATGTAAAGGGTGTCTCAGCAAGAACTTGAATTTCGAATTGCGCGCCATTTTCGACTGTCAATTGTTGAGTCAGCCATATTTCGTGTTTGTTTAATTAAAACTTAGACATTTACGAAAATGGTGCGTTATAGCTTGGAAGAACGTTTGTTAATAGTGAAAACCCATTATAAAAATGGGGAAAATTTTACTGTGACGATTCGCAAGTTACGTGATCGTTTCGGCGTGCATAATCGACCGTCGCGGCCTACTATTGAGAATTTGATCAAAAAATTTGAGCGGACGTTTTCATTGAAAGATGAAAGAGACCTTACCCGTCATCGGCCGAAAAGATCGGCGGAAAATATCGCAGCTGTGAGGGACAGTGTGGCAGCACGACCAAGCACCTCCATTCGACATCGTTGCCAGGAACTAAACATTCATCGCAGCACTCTTCAACGGATTTTGAAAAAAGATTTACACCTTCATGCTTACAAAATCCAGCTAACTCAACAGTTGCAGCCTAACGATCATAGACAGCGCAGAAACTTTACCAACTGGATCTTGGAACAACTGCAAACTGACGATTAATTTCACAACAAAATCATCTTCAGTGACGAGGCTCATTTCCACCTCAACGGCTTCGTTAACAAACAGAATTCTCGGATCTGGGGCGATGAAAATCCACATGTCATTCAAGAACTTCCGTTACATCCTCAAAAAGTGACAGTTTGGTGTGCCATGTGGGCAGGAGGGATAATTGGACCGTACTTTTTTGAAAATGGTGAACGAGCCGCCGTGACTGTCGACGGCAATCGTTACCGGGCCATGTTGACAGACTTTTTTTGGCAAGAATTAGACGGAATTGACTTAAATGAGATGTGGTTTCAACAGGATGGCGCTACCTGTCACACCGCAAGGGCAACAATGACTTTGTTACAAACCAAGTTTTCAGGTCGTGTAATTTCTTGTTTTGGAGACCAAAACTGGCCGCCAAGAAGTTGCGATTTAACTTGTTTGGACTATTTTTCTGGGGTTTTTTGAAAAGTAAGGTCTATACGAAGCACCCTGAGACAACTGAGGAACTCAAAGAAGAAATTGCACGTCAAATTCGTCAAATCCAGCAGCCCTTACTGCAAAATGTACTGCAAAATTTCGTCAAAAGAGTGCATACCTGCCAACAGACTTTGGTGGTCACGGTGGCCATTTAACCGATATTTTGTTTCATGTGTAAATGTCATCACTACCTCCATACATATGTAAAAAAAAATGTTAATAAGATATTATATAAATAAATATTTTTAAATTTTTATAATTCAAGTTCTTAATGAGACACCCTTTATTTGCGTAACACTTCTTGCCGCGTCAAAGTCACAGCCTGAATCCTAGATATTTTATTTCGTATTTATACTATAAATACTATTCCAACCTACAGAGCAAGTAGCACGATTAAGTTCTGTAATAAGGACCTACCACCTCATGGACGTATAAAAGTTTTTTAGATGGTCGTCCAAGGATTGGGGGTACACACTACACAGGAAGAGAGATTGTCTACCAATAGACAATTCAATGCAAGTAAGTTTCGTCGTAATGTATGACATTAAACGATAATGGGATGGTTGTTATTTAATTCTGTGTAGAATTAGTGTTTCATGGCCTTATTTGAAATCCTCAAATGTCATATTTTGCAATAGGTAAGTACAAACACATTTTCAGTTCTGTTTTCGACTTGCCTATAAACCGATAAGACTTTATAATCGTAAAAAATTGCTTTAATAAAAACTGTAGAGAAATAACATCAATGCACCCATTTTATGTATTTTTCGCATGAAATCTAGAAAAGTACGAAAGTAAACAACTAAAAAATAAATACCAAATCGCACCAGTATGTTCTTAGGAAACAAACCACAGTTCTGCTTATTATAAATATACGTCTTATTAGTAGCTATCACTTGTTGTCAAGAGACCTGGCACACACTGACACAGAGGTAAAAGTAAAAGGCCATACGATAGCTGCTCTTAGCAAGCAAATAAAAGAGAACCCCAAGCTCCAAATCCAGGCGGAGTTTGAAAAAAACTGGGAAAACACCTAAGATAAACAAGAAGACTATTGTTAAAAAGGCCAGGCTACATGAGCTACGCTTCAATTTTAGCTATATTTGATGTGATGACACTAATATTTTGACCCTTTTGTGTTCTCCTGCTGTATTAAACAGCTGTCACACATTAAACAGCTGTATCACAGCTGTATTAAATTTTCAACTACGCCTCCATTTTGTAAAAAATATAATTTAAAAGATATTTTTAGCCATGTCAATTATTCATATAAACTATACCTGTGCTGCTATTTCGGAGAAATGGGCGTGATAAATATCGCATGTATTATATTTAATAACTAATATCATATTTATCATAAATAAGTAAACGTAAAAACGACCAGTTTTTACGTTTACGAGTTTGAAAAAAACTGGGAAAACACCTAAGATAACCAAGAAGACCTTTGTTAAAAAGGCCAGGCTACATGAGCTACGCTTCAATTTTAGCTATATTTGATGTGATGACACTAATATTTTGACCCTTTTGTGTTCTCCTGCTGTATTAAAATCACAGCTGTATTAAATTTTTAACTACGCCTCCATTTTGTAAAAAATATAATTTAAAAGATATTTTTAGCCATGTCAATTATTCATATAAACTATATATGTGCTGCTATTTCGGAGAAATGGGCGTGATAAATACGCATGTATTATATTTAATAACTAATATCATATTTATCATAAATAAGTAAACGTAAAAACTGGTCTTAAAACGTGAGTAATCCCGTTTACTTATTTATATTTTGTGATAATAACGTTAGTTTTCTAGTTCAAACTTACTTATATGTTGATAAAACTGACTGGAAAATGGTTTCATTGCTTGCATTTCTAATGTTCACAATGAACTGGCACTCTGGTACCGTCACATATTCATATAGACCTGGAGTTAGTTGAAACCGGCAAAATTCACCTTTGAAACCTCGGCCAATAGTCCCGCCACCGATACCACCAATGGGACATCCTGGGGAATTACAGTGTCCTAGTAAATAAATATATATTAAGGACTCTTCTAAACAGCACCATCTAGCCCAAACTAAGCTAATGTAATATGGGATCTATATATCTGATACATAATAAATATTTAATATTTCTAAATTCATACATACGAGTATCCAACCACCCATACAGAACAAATCTACGTGCTCATACCACAAAGCTATTTGTCCTAGGTGGGAATTGACCCTAGGACCAATAATCTAATAGACTATAATCGCTCTAATTTTGATATAATTTTAAACACAACATTGATGTTGTTTTATAGTTCGTATAAATTCATTACTATATAATTGGTCAAATATCATGTTAATCAAACTAATGTAATTACTGGCGTTTAGAAAAGAGTGGCCATGAGTTTTATTGCCAGGTTCTTCCTCAGGCTCTACCTATTGCTTTGCGAATCTGGCAGTAAATGTAAATGTAGAAGCAATATTCTTGACGTTCATAAGCGTGACCTAAATGAATAAAGATTTGTTATTATTATTATTAATATGCCATTCATGCCGCATGTATTTATTTATTAACTTATTACACATGTTCACCATACAAAAGCGTGCTTCATTCAACTATGAATGTCTACACTAAACTTAAAGTGCATTGCATGGATTATTTTTCTTGTGTACTCTGATACATGAAAATTAAATGAATAGCAATACTATGAGATACCTATTGAATCCAGAAATGGCAACGTAATAAAAGCATATTAAAATTTTGCTTTCAGTATAGGTAAAATCGGTTTTCTGCAAATACATTACGTTTGGCGATTCTCCAAGTAGGTACCTATGGTAGCTGCGATACCGAAATCAAATGTTCATCTATTGTTTGCCAGACATTATCAGACATAAAGCCTAAATAATATTATTAACCCTCATAATTAAGTACATACTAGGTTTGATTGCAAATGTTCAATAATTGTTTGCCAGACATTATCAGACATAAAGCCTAAATAATAATATTGAGCCTCCTAATTAAGTACATACTAGGTTTGATTGCATGTCCTGTATAAAATCAAAATAAGGTAATTTGTGATAACTTACCATACATTCTCTGAGCTGAAATCATGTTAACGTAATCCATAATGGGACGTCTTTTATTCCACCTCTTGCCAATGTAATATTTCAGATACCTGTGAATGAATGAATGAATGAATTTTGCATACTTCATTTTCATGTTAATATTTACGTACGGAATTTTTCTAACATTATAATACCAAGAGTAATTATATATATAGTAATTATATATAATTATAATATCAAAGAATAATGCTAGTGTGAGTAATATCCAAGAAAATTAGAATATTCCACGACTACGATAGATCCCGGATAATATTATATATTGGGAAACCTTTCACAGAACTTGGGGGAAGTAGGTATAAACAGGTGCAATATGTAAGTCTATTTTTTTTTTTAATACATTTTGCAGGACACTTTTTTTACACACCGCCGTCTATCCCAAAGTAAGCTAATATAAGCTTGTGTTATGGGATCTAGATGACTGATAAACATACTTATACATTTCTAAATACATACATATTATACATAGGAAACACCCAAACTTCGACAAAAACATCACACTAGTATTTTATCCGACCCGGGAATCGAACCTGGGACCTCAGTCGCGGCAGTCGTATACACTACCACTGCGCCACCGAGGCAGTCTTGGTGATGGAGGTGTTTCAACTTGGTGACATCCTGTACCGTTTTGTTCCAGGGACACGCCAACTTATAGATCAACTTTCGAAGTGGCGACAGCCTAGTGGTTAAAGTGTTGGACTTGCATTTTCACTAGGTTTGTATCCCGACCACTCTACTATCGTTTACACTCAATACATAAGCGAATTATTTTTTGGCTAGAGTGGGAACTAGACTGTTAGGTATTAAGGTTGCTGGTATACTTTGAAATATCGACTTCCGCCCTCCTTTTTTTACCACTAAAGTGGTACACAAGCATACGGCCCAGCTGATCACTATAGCCTATTAACGTTTGCAACACCAGGGGTGCTACATTTCGGTGCCGAACCAGCAAAGACCTTTGGTTTTATAGACATGTCCCTTCAACCAGATCGGCTATTTAGGTCACAAATGACACCAGTCAACTCCCGCCACTTTGCCCACGCGGCAGCAACGCGTGACTTGACATCGCAATGGATGTCACAGGACGTGTGTAATACAGATCCCAGGTATTTAATCTGGTCCGTGTTTAGCACCGGTTTAGCACCCCTCCATTTCACGATTAATGCATTCCAAAAACATAATTATGTGTTTCTGGCAGAAAACTTGGCAAAAGTTCATTTATATGCAACACAATGTCCAGCTCAATAGCCATCACTAACCAATTACCTACTTTACAAAACTAAAATTAGAAAATGACAAAGCATTACAAAGAGCAGCTAATTTTAGTATTTCAAATTTTGCGTTTACGTTTAGCACATTTAAAACTAAGATTGTACGGTTTTCAAGGAGTAATCCAGGAACTAATATTACAGTGCCAACTACTTTACTAAAAATAAAATAAAAAATAAAATAAAAATATCTTTATTTTGCATAGACCATTTTAACGGCGCTTACAAAATGTCATACACTATTTAAAATATTTAAAGCGACCACCGGTTCGGAACGCGGCCCACCTGAGAAGAACCGGCAAGAAACGTAGGAAGGCTTTTTTTTTGATGGCCTTGGTGACTAATGATGTCACCTACCTGATGGTGGATTACGAAGGTGGGAATAGGATCTCAGTGACGGCACTACGTAGAACCATCGTAATTGTACTCATTTGAAAGGTCTCATGAAGACCTTGGTGACTGATGATGTCACCTACCTGATGGTGGACTTCGAAAGTGGGTATAGGATCTCAGTGACGGCGCTACGTAGAACCAGCGTGTTTAACCTCATTCGAAAGGTCTCATGGAGACCTTGGTGACTAATTATGTCACCTACCTGATGGTGGACTACAAAGGTGGGTATATGAACCCAGTAACGGCGCTACGTAGAACCAGCGTGTTTGGACTCATTCGAAAGGTCTCATGGAGACCTTGGTGACTAATGATGTCACCTACCTGATGGTGGACTACAAAGGTGGGTATACGATCTCAGTGACGGTGCTACGTAGTACCAGCGTGTTTGGATCCATTTGAAAGAGGTCATGGAAACTAAGGTCACCGGAAAAATAATCTTGTTTAAAAAAAACCTAGTTAAAATACCTTTTAGATTTTTTGCGATGTAAATATGTCTATTATCACCAAACTGTAATAGCAAAAAATATTACTTTAGCTGATTTCAGTTAGTATTATTCAGGCAATTAAAAAACCATCAAAACTCCGAATCACAAAATCAGGAACTTCAGCCATTAACAGATACACATCGATCACATCGATCGATGGCAGTTGTTAAGGGGGCAGAGCAAATTATGCCGGTAACTTATTGTGTTTGCTGACACTGTGGTATATGTTCGATAGTTTCCCTAGCTAATTTAATTTGACACTGTATTGTTAAAATATTTGTTTTAGGTTGAAGAAGATTTACCAGATTTGATTATTGAAGAACAAGAATCACAAGCAGAAACAAAAAATATATCTGGAAGACGAATTATAGATAGCTTCTAAATTTACAGTAGAATGTTTGATGTGTAAAGAGAAGTTTTATCTTTGTAATGTCACTGGCGACTTAGATATTAATACAGCAGCGGTCGCGGGCGCCGTTTCAGTTGGTATAGGGTATTCGCAATTAGAGAAACTGTTATCAGCATTTGACTTGCCCGTGATGTCTGAACCTGTATACCAAAAACGCAACGACATTGCTTCCAATGCCTGGGACAAACCACTTAGCAAATCCATGAATGATGCTGCTGAAGAAGAAAAAAGAATTGCTTTAGAAAAAGGTAACGTCAGCAAAGATGGTATACCTATTATAGATGTGGTGGTAGACGGATGCTGGAGTAAGAGGTCTTACAAAAAGAACTACTCAGCAATGTCAGGAGCTGCTGCCATAATTGGATGACACACAAAAAAGATTTTGTTTCTTGGCATTAAAAATAAATACTGTAGCATAAAAAATAATACGTACGCAAGACCTTAATAAAAATAAAACCCAAGAACTCACTAGTGCTTTAAAAATTTTACGGGATCATCGACTGCCATGGAGTCAACAATAATGTTTGCTGAGTGCTATGCTTGGGGTGTTTTTGAGGGGTAAACTCCGAAATTAGGTTATCCGTCAGAAAAACAGGGTGGTTGACATAGCTCGTAGAGTAAGCATGCTAAAGTGGCAATGGGCTGGCCACATCTGTAAAACAACCGATGGGCAAACATCGGGAATAAGGCGTGATTAATAAGGAGATAAAAGTTTTTTTTTTTACAGTTTCAAAGGACTATAGACATTTGATTTAATTTCGAGTCATTTGTCCATGCATTCACTAGATACGTGGTCTTGACTGATAAATGGATGGATGGGACAACAGAGTGATCCTATAAGGCTTCCCTTTTGAGGTATGTACTTGAACATACTTTTTTTAGTACCTACTTCATCAGACCCATGGCCCATTGGCTCTACAGAACAACCTACTTGTGTGTTTATAATCCCATAAGAGGGATACTGAGACAGGCACATTATGCGCAAGACCGAGGAAAAAGTTCTTCTTTAAAGCAGATTTATGTATAGGCTGCAGTCTATAAGCAGCCATATAATGGGTAGACGACAGTTCTCTCCGAAAGATAGACAAGTCACAGCCAACACCACATTGCCTTATGTAAAAAAACTAGATTAATTTTTCGCTAAGGCTGACCCTATCTCTGTAAGCAAGCTTGATAAGTTGTTATTATATAATCCTAAGAGCTCATCATACAGCACTGTGGTGGGTGGTGAGTTGGGGGGTGATTAACACAAGAAAAGCCCTAAGTGCCAGGCCTCGCTACTCCGCCACTACATACACAATAGCATATGCCAAACCATGTTCAGACCATTTTTAAATATTCTGTAAACCACAATCAAATCTTTGAACTTTGAAAGAACTTGGCAAGTTTAAGAAATTATATGTACCATAATATGGGAGAACTAGGGTCAAAAATAGTCATAATTTCTAAGTAAATTTGAATATCAAATACAACATTAACAATGTGAAATCATTATCAGTAAAACACCTTAGCACTTTTATTGTATAAATTTACATTCAATTAAAAATTTCATTATCTAATATAAAACATTAAAGGTGTGAAAATAATACAATAGTCACATAAACTTTGAAAATTCTCATAAGCTATACAGTTATAGCTCTGTTTTGCCATGTTAGCCATAAGGATATGGCCATATACATCAGTACATCGGCTAAACATTACTTATTCCATAATTTGGCTTTTTTTACATCCACTCTTTATTTCTTATATTCTAAATAATATTTATTAACAGTGCTTCATATGACAAGTGATATAATTTCCACTATCATTCCATTTTTTTAAATCTCAAAGACATGATTGTATTCACATAACTGATCATTAAATTGACCACTCATATTTTAAGGTTAGTTCTCAATATGAGTCGAGCATAGGTATACAAGACTCTTGCGACTCACCTGGCAGTTAAAGGCATCATTTCAATCGCCTGTTTAGGTCTCGGAACGATTTTCTGCTTACTTTGTATCGGAAATTCATGGTTCAAAGGTAATTTTAAGCCGTATTTAGGAGGTTCGTGAAGTAAGAGCGTAATGTCTCCAACCGTATCCATATCCATGTTTATTCAAAGCTGACGAAGTAATATTATAATCAATGTACGTATCAAAGTATTTAAATTAGAATCTTATCACAAATCACTCAGTAATCCATTTCACAAGTAAACAACAATTAATTCAAGTTGAAAATATATTGGTCCTACCGCTATGTTGCTATTTTATCCGATGAGTTAAGAGTGTTTCTCTTGTTTTTACAAAAAATCACGATGCAAAACTACTATAACCCACAACATAGGATGATAGTGATTTTCAGAATTTCGGATTCAAAGATAAAGCAATTTTGTGAATTTGTGTTACTGTTACACTGACTGGTCGGAATGTCTTAGACTGTCACGACGTACGTGACATATATCAAATCCGTCAATCTAACAAATATAACTGATCTACGACCTCTTCTAAATCTGTGTAACTCTGGTTTCCCTTCATAACGCAGACATTTGGCGGGAAGAGTGACAAGTGCGGACGCTTGCTTTATATTATTTTCTAAAACTAGTGCATTTATCTTGTTTTATGTGCGGGAGTGGTGATTTCTTGGACATAAAAGTTGTATTAACGTGCTATAGTGAAAGACAATGATATATATGCAGTGAAATGCTATTTTCTCTCTTGCCGCGAAACGTCCACTGACAACCTTAGTATAAGAATCACCATTATACTGAGGGCAAGGACCAGGACGTAGCCAGAGGACACGACATCGACTGGACAGGACTAATTAGAAGATAAGATTGAAGAAATATGACATAAAAAATAAGATTTGGCTAAAAGTTCTTAGAAACCAGGCCATTAAATAATTATTAAAAACCTTCATAACGCATAAATCTGTGTATATGACAGTAGTAATTGTTTGCCCATCTTGGGTATGAAAAGACAACTCGGTCCATACAGGCTTGTCATTAGTTTTAAAAATCGGTTTTTGGCGCCAACGCGAGCGGTGACGCACGTTTGTTGTATATTATTTTCAAAAACTAGTGTAAAATTCGTGTTTTTGTGTTTAATAATGGTGGAATATTATACATAAAGAGTTCGGTAAAGTGCATTAGTGAACGAAAGTGATATATTGCAAAGAATAGCGGTGTTGTTTGTGTTAGTGCCAAATTTCCAAAGAGAGCTGCAATAAGGGATCCACTGCCTTATTGGGGCATGGACTAGGACCTAGGACTGAGGACTTGACATCGACAAACGACTAGACTAGACTATTAACAAGAAAAATAAATACTGAAGACTAGGCTGTATGGACTAAGTTTCCTTTGCCTGCCCAAGATGGGCGAAGACAACTAAAAAAAAAGTATTAAAAATCTGAAATCATGATAAACCGTTACATGTTCTAAACCAATGTACGCCTTGTCATAAGTTACAAAAGGCCCAAATCATACAAAATGTACAGAAATGTCATGACACACAAGGACATAGAAAAGAGATGTTGTTGTTGTTGGTTGTCTTCGCACATCTTGGGCAGGCAAAGGAAACTTGGTCCATACAGCCTGGACTTCAGTACTTATATTTTCTTAGTATTTAGTTATGTTTAGTCCTTGACCGATGTCAAGTCCTCAGTCCTAAGTCCTGGTCCTTGTTCCAATAATGCCTTATTATATTAGATCCCTTGTTGCAGCTCCCTATGGAAATTTGGCACTAACACAAACAACACCACCGCAATATATCACTTTCCTTCACTAATGCACTTTTCCGAATTCTTTATGTATAATATTCCACCATTATTAAACACAAAAACACGAGTTTTACACTAGTTTTGGAAAATAATATACGACAAACGTGCGTCATTGCTAATGTTCGCGCCAAAAGTCTCAGAAAAGAGATGGCGTTGACACGACGGTTTCGCGTCTGTGTCAAATCGCGAGAAGGAGACGGCGAGAGAGACAAATAAATCGCCGTGCAACTTAGTTGCTCGTGCGCGCAGGCTCTAAGAGCTTAAGTATCACACAGGATTCACAGGAAGAATAGTGCCGGCCGGCCGAGTCTTTCGCATTGTTCTCACACACAAACTATCATTGCGTAATCACATCATCACACGACTGCCAGCATTACATCCGTGCCATGTTTGATGTGTTTTAAAATGGCCTGACGCCACTGCATCTGTGCTCAGTCTGCAGGAAGTTCTCGCCTTTGTCTCGTCCGACGTGGAAAACCGATGTGGAAGAAATTAGATGATGAGAAGAAAATTATATTAAATAACACATGACTGTTTGGGCAAAGTTTCATTAGAGCAAGGTAAGAGCGAAAACAACTAAAAGAATTATCTATGATGGAGACTGGCCCAAACGTAGACAGAGAATACTATAGACACATAGTCAGCGTGCCACAGAAAGGGACAGGTAGTGTTATATCTGGGTTACCATATTAAGAAATTTTCCCCATATTTAGTATTATTAAAATTCTAAGTATCCACTCACAACACAAGAGAAGCGCTCATTGCCCCATGAACTCAGTGTTCTGTAAACGATCACTAAGTTACGCAACTTTCACTATGGCTGGTCCTCGGATGGGTGACTACTTTGTGGCATTTACATTTGCGAGCGTTTCCGTGCTTCGGAAGGCACGTTAAGCCGTTGGTCCCGGTTGCCAGTAACATGGCAGTCATTAAGTCAAGTTGAAGGCCTTATGGGCGGCTTGAAAATTTTCAACAGAAGGTAGCCATAACCTGCGTCTGTTACCACAACCACCTATTACGTGGGACAGGAATACACATGGTGAAAAGTGGGCATTTAATATGCCTCTGCCACCCCTTTGGGGAGAAGGCGTGATAGAAAAATATATAAAAATAAATAAAATAAGTATCCACCGACGATCCGTACTGTGATCATTTGGCTTTTAGTTTTCGGAATTGTTGTGAGTGACTGCCGTCTGACTTCCCAATCCCGTAAGAACACATGCGTAGTTGTGAGAGGAAACACCCTTACTCTTACATAGAAAATACCTAAACTCCTTACTACCAACTGCACCACAGAGGCATGATAGGTTCTAGATTTCATGAGTAAATTATACAGTATGTAATTTTTTTAGGCGAGCGTAGCGAGCCGTCGAAAGTCTCCGTTTAACTCCACTGGTACGGGAAAAATGCTATTGATGTCCGTCCGTCCATTCAGTCTAAAGGTCGCATTTTTCATCGGATTTGCATACAACTTGGCATAGACAATCCTTGATGTAGACAACAACTTTAAGCGAGGGGGTTTTTCGATCGGGGAGGAAATGGAGGCAGGGGAGGGGAAATGGTCCCGTAGTGGTTGGCAAGAGCACTCAAAACGAAAAAAAGCTATGTTTCATTATTTTTTTAAATATATAATAAAAAAAGATAAAAATAATGAAAAAAATAAAAACAATCTCCGAAGTCTACGGTTCACAGAACCATTAATAATACGTTTATTTAGTTTTGCAGCTAATTAACATAATAAACATTTGTAAGCAAGCAGAGCCTGTTATAAAAAACATATCTCCCAAAAATATATATTATTATGAATTTGATCACTATGTAATACAGTCGTTTTCTTCTTTTTCTATTAAAACTTTTGTTCAAAATTAATGCTGCAAATTCTTGAAGTTGGTTTTGGTGACCAATTGGTTCGTCCTGTAGCTGTTATTCAAATCTGACGCGAATCGCCACTTTTAGGAAAGCTGCAAGAAACCAATAATTATTTAATTAAACACAACACAATAAAAAAACATAACAAGTGCTTAAGTATATTTACATACAATGCAAGCTGATACACCTGCTGACAAATGAACAAGGTCGGGCACAGAAGCGGATAGCTACTAAAAGAGATTAGGAGATTAGGCTGCAGTCGTTTCTAACAGCACCGACCAAAAAGATATTACAGCTGCTACTATTAGTCTAGCATAGCAGACACCGACAGTAGTTCCGAAAACATCTTAGATATGTAATATAATAGCGTGTCTATAATCTACGTCTACTTGAATCACAATCCAGATCTCCGCCTCGCCTGCATGTTGGTGCTAACTGAATAATGAAGCCAGAGCGCTGATACACGTAGTAGGTTATGGTTGGGAGGTCCGAGAGTAGTTATTTCCAAAATACCCCAGGCCTAAACTTTGTAACGTTACTATTTTCCAGGAGGGGAAAAAGTAAAGTTTAGGAGGAAACTGTCACCAGGACTGGAGGAGTCCTGGCTTAAAAGGAAAAGTAAAAGAAAAAGGAGAAAAGGTAAAGTGGATGTAATATAATATAATAAATAAATATCCATCACGCCTTATCCCCGAAGGGGTGGCAGAGGCATATTATATGCACACTTTTCACCGTGTGGATTCCTGTCCCACGTAATAGGTGGTGCGCCCATTGCCGTGTTGAAATAGACAGACGCAGGCTGTGGCTACCTGCTGTTGAAAATTTTTTAAGCCGCCTATAAGGCCTTCAACCAGGCTTAACGACTGCCATTTTACTGGCAACCGGGACCAACGGCTTAACGTGCCTTCCGATGCACGGAAACGCTCGCAAATGTAAATGCCACAAAGTGGTCACCCATCCGACGACCAGCCATAGTGAAAGTTGCGTACCTCAGTGATCGTTTACCGAACACTGAGACCGCGGGGCCACGAGCGCTTCATTCAAATATAATATAAAAATGTTAAGAAAATAAAGCCGGGAGTAAATTAAGGTCTTGATTCTTCAAGAACAGCTGCTAAGATGGGGCCTCGAGTAGGCCTCCACGTTGCTAGGAAGGGGGGCCTCGAGTAGGCCTCCACGTCGCTGAGAAGGGGGCCTCAAATCCCCTCAAGGCCTCCACGTCACCGACCTCGGAGAAGCTGGTCGCGAATTCAGACAGGTAGAGGGCTGAAACTAACGAGCGGTCGGCGTCTTTCACAGAGCCGGTTAATAGCACACAACACTGCAGACTATCACTTCACTATTTCTGGAGGGCACAACCCTCACACTCAGCACTTATTCCAGCACTTCCTCTCAAGGTGAGCACCAAAAGTAGAACGATTTGACGGCCCCGGCTTCCTTCTTTTACAGAGCATTTCAAAATTTAAACAATAATTTCTAAATATATTTTAGAATATTAATTTATAAGAAAGTCTAATATCTATACAACCTAACCTACTGGCAGCTCTAGCAATAAATTAAAAATAAAACCTAGGCTTGTCATTAACTGACATTACAAATTACAAAAGGTAAACAAACATTAAGAGAGCATAAAAACTCTTGAATTATCAAGGCCTATGAATGCTACAGATAATGGTCATGCAGATAATTTGGAGAGAACGTATAATAAAACATTTAATTAAAAAAGTAAGTAAAAAATGTTACATTACAACTTATGTAGCACAAAATATAAATAACGTTAATTACGTGGTAAGTAGGCTTATATATATCTCAAAGTTAATTTTTTGTACGTCTCCCATTTTTGTGCGTCTATTATGTTTAAATAAATGTAGCATGTACGACACGACCAGCATTTAGTTTAAAAATAAAATCAGATCTGGGGTAATTTAGCATACATGATATGGCGACCCTGACTTTTATTTATGTTAGGTGTATGACTTATTAAATAATTATATTTGATCTTATTTATTAATAAAATTCCAGCTTCAATGCAAGATGCACAATATACTTCTATGAAAACCTAGTAACTCATAAAACTTGGTAGTACTTACGAATGTAAAGATGTTTTTTTTTCACCATCACTCTTACATCCTAAAACACTACATCGCACCATCTTTTATTGATTTGAATTAATATTTAATTCTTCATATTACTCTACAATGAAATATAACACAGTTTTGTACCTTTAAACCATCTTTAAACCGTTTTATAGCTATTATTTTACAATAATGACAATGAACTAAAAGAAAAAAAAAAGAAAAAAAAAATTAGAAGCGCTCGTGGCCTCGCGGTCTCAGTGTTCTGTAAACGATCATTGAGTTACGCAACTTTCACTATGGCTGGTCCTCGGATGGGTGACCACTTTGTGGCATTTACATTTGCGAGCGTTTCCGTGCTTCGGAAGGCACGTTAAGCCGTTGGTCCCGGTAGCCAGTAAAATGGCAGTCGTTAAGCCTGGTTGAAGGATTTATGGGCGGCTTGAAAATTTCAACAGCAGGTAGCCACAACCTGCGTCTGTCTATTTCAACACGACAATGGGCTCACCACCGACAGTAGTTACGTGGGACAGGAATCCACACGGTGAAAAGTGGGCATATAATATGCCTCTGCCACCCCTTCGGGAATAAAGCGTGATGGATATTTATTTATTTTTATTTTAACTGCAAAACAGCTGTCAAACTTTGTTTCACTCAATCTCAAGATTGAGTTGGAAAAACCGGCACGGCTGGATGAAACAAAATATCTAATCATTATGTTTCTTTTCTTCACACTAGACAGGAATAAGTTGCTTTCTTTCTTGCGTGAGTGAAACAAAAGCTATCAATTCGTCTATAGTATTCTCTGTCTACGGGTCCAAAGGTCCATAATGGTCCGTAGATTTCTTTTGTTTTTTTGGATTATATGGTAAACCAGGCCATATAATCCAAAAAACAAAAGATATCTATGGTGGAGAGAAAGAGTGTGTATAATTGCCATCCATGGAAAACCCGGCCCGTGATTTGCCGTCCCGCGATTACGCAGCCCGATACTTCATGTACATGTACATGAATTCCAGGGGTGGTTTTTCCATGGATGCGAAATACGTGGCTGCGTAATCCACTGCGTTACAAAATGTATCGCTCCGTATTTGTCGACCCAGGAATAACCAGCCCGAGAAAAACCACCCATGGAATTCATGTACACCACCGACGTACATGAATTCCAGGGGTAGCAATTCGCGGGCGTCGTTTTCCCGGCCGGTTATTTTGTTATCGGGCAGTAAAACGCGGCCCGAGATTTGTCAGCCACGGATTCACCGGCCAAGGAAAACGCGTCCATCGTCCTATTGGCTGAATTCCTTTCTTCTTATTGGTCATATAGCAGACTACGATCTTTACTATTGGTGGATTTAAATTGACATTTGTACTGAAATGTAAAGCTGTGTTCACTATGAAATGGTAAACAGAGGCCATAGACTATTTTCGTAGCCATAGAACATGGTAAATAAATAAAAATATATAAACAAACAGCAATTTGATGCAAAAGAACATCGCCTTCGTTATACATATTCCTGTTTGTTCTCTGATCTAGAAATAGCTGTTGGTGAACCTCGTAATGCTGGTAAGTGTTATTCGCGATCTGCTTATTAAAATCTGTTTCATCAAAAACCATCGTAAGCGGAAATCCATCGTAGAGTAGCTTCATCGTAAAGAGCTTTCACATGTATAATATTATCCGGATTTGAGATTTCTAAAGAAAATGTGACTCTAATGCTAATGTAATGATGTTAAGATAGACAAGTGTTTGATACTAGAATGCTAGGTATGGGTAGCACTTTATTTAGTAAAAACACTTCTAGCATAAAGTAGTCATATCATTCTGTCTTTTTTACTAAATGGTTTATTTTTATCAACTTATGTGACATGGAAATCAAATATCTCGATGATTAAATTATAATTACATTTAAATACTATTTTCAGATTGGAATATTCTAAGTGAGCATAATTATTTCAAAAGTCAAGGTGATATTCTGATTACAGAAGAAGGCAACATTGAAAGTAACCATATTGCAGGTAAGTCAAGTCGCCATACTAGTACTATGCCGAATATTTTATTTCTCCACCTGCATACAATTGGATTAATTCTCTAAAAGTGTTTCCTGTGGAAATGACAACATCTTTACTATTATTTTTTTGTACAAAATAGTTCTTCATTCTTTGAAATTTAACTTGCTAAAATTAAGCTTTCCTGCAAGCTACTTTTAATGCTGTTGTAAACAATATGTTTTCTCTTTTTCAGTTGACATTGTCCTTGAGCAACCCTCTTGTTCGTTAACCATAAATGTAAAAGAAGCTCAAACTTGCAATGATAATCATGAAGCAGCAATAAATGTTCAAACATCAGGTACCTATATAATTGTTTTTTACCATTTGAGTCTTTACTTATATAAAACAAGACAACACCCATGACCGCTGATAAGTCCACATCACTGCACTGAAGTAGAGTCTATTATGTGTCACTTATGTGTAGTGGGTCGTTTTCTTGAACCACTTGTCTATTTTTTTTTACTTGTCTATTTTGCACTTCAAACTAGTTAACTGATTTAGTAGTCAATATGCTTTCTAAAAGTTTGTTCCATATAGAAATAACCCAATTGTTTAGAGTGTGATAGGCAGTTAACAAGTTAGAGGGTGTGCGAAAGAGTGTGAGGTAAGCTTATATAAATTCAGTACACACACAATTAATAACTTTGACATAATAATAAACATTGACATAAGTTAGTGAAGATCACTAACTATACTGTCCAAGTTGAAAACATAATCTTCTGAACATACAAATCTAATATACAAAGTAATAATATTTAATTACTCTGTTTTATTTCAGCTCCATCTAAAAGGAAGCCACTTTCCAAGCAGAAGTAGTTGGTGAAGCAAATTTTAACCATTTCACGTAATAGTGTGACAAATTCGACCAGAGAAAACATGCAACAAGCTCAGCAAATTTTACTAAGTCCAGCAAGTTACCGAAACATGCCTGAGCTTTTATAGAAATGCAGTTAAAGCATGTTAATCGAAAAAATGGGTTGACATTTAACATTAGATGAAAAATTTATTGCCTTATCTATAATGAAACAAAGTCCTGTGGTCTTCTTACAATAAAAGTTCTAGACTTCTCAGACTCGATTGTATATTTATAAATAAAAACTTCTTTTAATAAAACAATGTAGAATTAGGTAAATAGTAATTTGGTATTATCTAGTGGGTCGTTGTATGTCGAATGCAGAAGTAACGAATGCAGCGGTCATCGAGGTGTCGACCCGGGAACCGGTTTCCACTTCATACATTAGTGGCCGCTTAAGGTCCGTCGCAAGCCTCTGTAAGGTTCGGCGCAAACATACATATATATTATAGATAAATAACATCCAGACACAGAATAAACCATCGTGCTCATCACATAAAGTTTTATCCTGGGTGGGAATTTAACCCACAACCTCTTGCGTAGCAGTCGGATGCACTCCCGCCGCGCCACAGAGGCAGTCAAAAGATTTTATTATTAGTAGTAAGAGCTACTCGCCGTTCTACATCCGAATCACATCTTCCATCAGCGCTAAACATACTCCCTAAATACACAATTTCATTCACTTGCTCTAGACGTTCCTGGTTTACCCTAATCACGCATTTAGCTCTTACGTCATCTCTTTCAAATACTAGAACCTTAGTCTTACTTGCATTCAAGCGAAGACCCTTACTTTCACACTCCTCTTTCATATTAGTGACTAATGCCCGAAGGTCGGCTTCTGATGAGGCCATGAGCACCGCATCATCAGCGTACAGCAGACAGTTTACTGAAAAGTCACAGTTTAGTGTAAACACAGTAAATATAAATGCATCAGCTCATCTTGTTTTCATCAAAATGTATTCCCAGTTGTTTTCAAGCCCTACATTATAATGCATTATCATCCGTTAATCCCGGTTGCATCCAAAGTTTCAGTTCCCGTTTTTAATGGTGTGGTAACTGATGAAATGAAACAAAATTCAATGTGAATATTTTAATAAAAATTAAAAATAGTACTAATCCTACTTATATTATAAACTAAAAACTAAAAAAAAATTTATCTTACAGTAATAATGCAGTAAAAATTGTTACTCTTTCACGTAAAACTCCAGAATGGATTTTAATGAAACTACAATAATATAGCTTATACATCAGAATAACACAGGCTACTTTTATCCAGGGAAAAAGTTTCTTTGGGCAAACGGGAAAACTTCTTTATGCAGGCAAAGCCGCGGGCTTCAACTAGTACAAAATAAAATCAGATCAACACGTTTACATCACAACATCAAACAATACATGAATGCATACAGTGAAACGTGGGCGTCTAATGTGCCTCTGCCACCCCTTCGGAGATAAGGGGTGATTGATAAGCCTAAACAATGTTTTCACACACATTTTGAATCTTCTGTGAGCTTAGTTATACTTTTTGGGATTTTATTGTAAAAACGTACACAATTGCCCATGAAGGACTTATTTGTTTTAGCCAATCAAACCCCAGGTACATTAACTCTATCCTTATTTCTGGTATCTAGATATTGGTGATCACTGTTTAATTTGAAATTGTTTTGCAAATTTTTATGGAAATGCATGATATTTTATATATATACAACGAAGACAAATTAAATATATTAATTTCCTTAAGTATTCCTCTTAACGATTCGCAACTCGTAAATAGCGCGAACTGCCTGTTTTTGCAAAATAAAAATGTCCTCAACATCCGCGGCTGAGCCATACAGCAAAATGCCATACGACATTAAGCTGTGGAAGTATGCAAAGTAAACTAGCCGAGTCGATGTGCCCATACTGCCGAGCCGTCGCTATATCTGTTAATTTCCTAATTTTAGCGTTATAATTGACTCTACGTATCTAACGTTAGGCAATGAAAATATTATGCATTTAATAAGAGATTGTTTTTGCAGCAAACAATAAGAAACAACATCTAACACATTTACTTTAAAGATCATTGAGGTATCATCTGCGAACAGTACTGTATCTGCTAGGGCCTTCACCATGAAAGGGAGCTCATTTATGTACGCCAAAAACAAAAACGGCCCCAGGATCGATCCCTGTGGAACTTCCATTTTGACTAGAGATATGAATACTTATGAACCTAGGTATAACCGACTTTATGAAGTTTTTAAAATCTTACAGAACCGTTAACCTTATAAAGACGTACTTAAAATATTAGCCAGGACCTGTCGCTAATTAATTTAAATAAAGGGGATTCGTTCTAGCCACAAAGGCCCGGCAAAAAGGGCATTGAAATTGCTGCTCATGTTCGAGGGCGAACACACATTGTGTACTTACACATAACGTGTCCACACGGTATCAATGCCACGGTAGGCTCGCTATCGTGGCAGATTCTAGTGTTCTTCGTGTGTGATTCTACTTGTTAGCTGGCTTCAGTGTTACCAACTCTCTAAAATATTTATCCCTACAGCTTATTATAATTTTTTTTTAAACGTCATTTTAAGATGCTTAAATGATTATTATAAAATTTATTTACATCGTAATAAAAATATATTTAAATACTTGATTATGTCATAAGTTCGTAAATTAATTAATTCTAAACTAAAAATGCGTGATAAAATTTCTCCGCATGGGCAAAACCGATTTGGAGAGACTGAAATTCCTCAGCGAAATTCTCTTTATAAAAATTACAACACATTTTTGCTGCCATACGCCAATAAGTACAACAAACATCCATCCATCCAAACTTTCACATTTATGTTTATCAATCACGCCTTATCCCCGAAGGCAGGCAGAGGCATATTATACGCTCAATTTACACCGTATATACTCCTGTGTCACGTAATAGGTGGTGAGCCCATTGCCATGATGAAAGGTTAAGGCTACCTGCTGTTGATATTATAAAGTCGCCCACAAGGCCTTCATACTAGGCTTAACGACTACCATGTTACTGGCCCCGGTTGCCAGTATTTGTTAGTTGCCATGCATACTCTATCTGAAATCCTTGTGGCGTGCACAAGATCAGGAGTCAGGAGCCTCAGGGAGAAGTAGGTCATCTACAGGCTCCGAGTACTTGCTTTGCAAGACTGCAAGTGTTTCTGGAGTACACGGCGCCACCACGTCACTACTGAAAAGTAGTCTCGACGCCCCACTTATGTCACCATCACGTAATTTTAATTCAACTAAATTGAAAATATTATACTGGCGCACTTTTGAAAATACATCTAAATGATTTGTCAAATTATTGCAATTCTTTTTTATTTGCGTAGTTAAAGATTTCGAGGTCGTAGTTTTGTCCTTATTAATGTGAAGAATTTTGAATGGGAAAGTGAGAAGCTGCTCCTAAGCCGATTTAGAGTTTTCTCGGACTGCAAGACACAAATAACTAGCTAAACATTTGGCTCCTGTAGGTCTTGCACCCCGGGGAATTCTTTTTAAAACGGGATCTGCTTTTTTTTTAATTTTGAGAGCTTTTTCCAAAAAGAGATCTCAGCACTGTTATAATCTAAAGTAATGGGAGAAACAGGTTGTGAAGGTTTCACAAACACATGTTGGAGTTGTGCACTTTCCCAACATATATTTTCAAACCCCGCTCACCCCTGAAGAAACGGGCTTGGGAACAATGAGGGCAGCGAATCAAATCAAATAGTTATGAAGTAGGTTGATTTACCTCTGCATTGCTGCAATTTAACATATTTACGAGGATCTATACTTAAGAATTTATGAAAGTAAGGGGATGTACGGATCAGGTCTTTTCCTTACGATGCGTAGTAGAAAAGCTTTTGGCGAAAAGTCAAAAAGTCTATTGCGTATTTGTAGACTTGGAAAAGGCCTATGATAGAGTGGTGAGGAAAGAACTGTGGTCAACACTGGGCAGGTATGGAGTAAACAGCCACTTGATACGAGCACTGAAATCTCTCTCTGAGGGCTCCAGTGCTTGTGTCAGGATCAACGGAGCTTGCACAGACTTTTTTCACATTGAAAAAGGTGTGAGACAGGGTTGTGTAGCGTCGCCGTTGCTGTTTAACCTATACATGGACAGCTGCTTGAAAGAACTGCAAGAGAGTACGTATGGTATAAAAATGGATGACTTACCGTCAAGTGCCTCCTATACGCCGATGATCAGGTAATACTAGCAACATCGGCGGAGGAGTTGCAGTTGATGGTAAACATTATGCATGATTCGTTAATAAACAAAGGAATGAAAGTGAATGTAAACAAGTCGAAAGTAATGGTTTTTGAAAGAGAGGTAAGTACGACGGATTGCTCAATTCTCGTGGCAGGAGAAAGAGTAGAACAAGTGAAAGAGTTTGTATATCTGGGTACAAAATTTACGAGAGATGGAAAGTGTGACTATGACATTGAGCGAAGAGTTTTGGCAGGAAATAAAGTGAATGGAGCCATGTACGCCTTTATGAGCAGTCAGAACGTGTCTAAGAAGGCAAGACTGGCTGTACATAGAGGAGTGCTGTTCCCGACACTTATGTATGGCAGTGAAAGTTGGGTATGGCAGTAGACGCATAAAAGTAAAATTAATGCCGTGGAAATGAAAAGTCTGCGAAGTATAGCTGGAGTGAAGTTGATGGATAAAGAAAGGAACAGCGTGATAAGGGAACATTGCGGTATGACAGAAGAGGTAGTGACTAAGATAGAAAAAGGGATGCTTAGATGGTTCGGACACGTGGAGACGATGGATGAAAATAGACTGACAAAGCAGATATATGTGGCGAGAGTGAATGGGCAAACTGGTAGGGGTCGACCTCGGCGCACGTATGTCAATCAAATCGACGATCTATTAGAAAAAGGCCAGGTCAAGAGTACCCTTAACCGGCGAGCGTGTATGAAAACACTCATGAAAGTAGAAGAAGCGAAAGCTGTATGTCAGGATCGTATAGCATGTGGAAAGCCATAGTCTCTGCCTACCCCGATGGGAAACAGGCGTGATAATATGTATGTATGTATACTTAAACACAAAAAAAATATTATTCTATGTTGGTCAGTACAGAGTTTCCATTGCAAATTAGAGTATCGTTTGCCATGTAACATTGATTAATATAAGCAAAAGAGTGGTATCTGCAAATATTGGATAGTTGCAAATTTATAAATAAATATAAATATTGTTGGGACAACTCACACAACGCCATCTGATTCCACACTAAGCAGAGCTTGTACTATGGTAACCAGATAACTGATAAACATACGTATATATTTCTAAATACATACATATTATAGATAAATAACACCCAGACACAGTATAAACCATCGTGCTCATCACACAAAAAATTTTATCCTGGGTGGGAATCGAACCCACGACCTCTTGCGTAGCAATCGGATGCACTCCCACCGCGCCACAGAGGCAGTCAACATGGCAGTCGTTAAGCCAACCAACGGTTTAAGATGCCTTCCAAAGCACGGAAACACTCGCAAATATAAATGACACAAAGTGCACACCCATCCGTGACCAGCCATAGCGAAAGTTGCTTAAAATCAACAGTTTGTACATTGTACAAAATCCAGAAGTAAGTAATTCATACCGCGACGCAGTCGGATAAAATAGAATGTTTCCATAGACCCAATACTTTTACACTACTTATTATTGGTTAGTATATTTGGTGGTAGTATATTTGGTTTTTATAAAAAATAATGAGAAATATAGATATAGGGAATAAATATTATTAAAGAAGAAAAATACCCCAAAAAAAATCCTATCTCGCCTATTTACCCCCTAAATTTGGGGGAAAAACCCCTAAGTTGGGAACACTAAAACGTACTGCCAACCGCTAAAAACGTGTAAATAAATGGTAGTACTTATCTACATTATGTATTATACAAAATATTTTAGGGATAAAGCAATGTAAATCATTGACTTCTATTTGCATTATTATTATGAGTTTTTTTGGTTTTCGCGGGGAATTCATTTACGCACCGTGATCCCTGCTGCGGGGGCAGCAGGGACGGTGTGTGGGGCTCCCGGCCCGTGAGAGAGGGCCGTCCTCCGCAACTCCTCTCGTTTCGCCGCCATCACCTCGCTAGCAAACGAGGCGACGGCGGCCCAACACTGTTGGCTGCCGACCATGGCTTGCACCACAGCCGGCAGCGACAAATCAACACCGACAAGGCCCGTGAGGGCATTATTATTATTATTATGAGTAAGTTTAGGACTACATAGGTTTACAGAAGTGGTGAAAATACTTATTACAATTAATAAGACTCAATTAAACTACTTTTTTTTTTATTATATAAGCTACGGTGTTATTTGGATTTTATAGAGTGTCCCTGTATGTAACGTAACACTAGTTTCGTGTGAAACTAAATACAAGAGGATAGGTTTAGAGACACTGGCTAAAAAAGAGGTATGAAAATAAGGAGTATAATGGGTGGGTATTAAGGTAATTGTATTAGAGGGATCAATGTGTTTTCTTTCGGTTTCCGGGTAAGTTAGAGCTAGAAGTAAATCAGATACTTACTACTTTTTGCAACAATATGAAGGAAGAGGGTAGATGGTGAGTTTTGGCATGTTGGCACCATGGCACCATAATGGTGGGTGCAAATTTCCATTTCCATGCACCCACTACATCATCATCAGCCTACCGCAATCCACTGCTGGACGTAGGGCTCTCCAACCGCACGCCACTGAGCACGATCCTCGGCTAGTCTACTCTCATCCAGTTACTACCTTACGAAGATAGTCGCTCCATTAGCCTGAGGTCTACACTCCAGAACACGTCTACCCCAGCGGTTATTGGTTCTGCGACTAATATTGTCAGCCCACTGCCACTTCCGCTGACTAATCTTATGAGGTATATCGTTGACTCTAGTTAACTAAATAGTCCACATACTATGCTAGAGCTTAAATGAAAATTAAAAAAATGACGATTTTTACATATTTTAGCTTATTACGTTACCTACTTTGGTACCCAGTATTTCAACCCAACAGGTCCACGAATAAATTCATTGGAACTAAACGTTTTTGTTTTGTAATACACAGACATCGTTTAATATATTATGGTAACAATTAGCGTAATTGTCATCTGGTTCAAGCCCTAAATTAGGGGGTGGACTGGTCGCAACCTCTACTATAGCTTGCATCTTTTCCAGGGACAAATAATAAGGTGTCAGCATTGTAAGATTATCTCGCTATATATATACCACACGGTCACGGGGTCCATTCTTTCTTTACTCCTTCTATGCCTATTTATTTTAAAGGCCTGCGCAGACGAGCACCAATACGAGATTTTTTATCTGACCGCGCTATATACTTTCTAAATAAGAAGAATTTATATGCTTTTCAAAATATTAGAAATTGAATATCTTAACAATAAAATAAATCATTAGATAGAGTCTGTTACCGCCATCTATGTGCGGTAATATAGACTATACGCAATCACGAAGTTGGGCGCGAGGCAGCCAATGGGAGCTGGGGGGTGCCGACGTGCGGCGTGAAGGTAGCAGAAAACCAACAGCTGAGAATCGTTGCCAGTTTTTTAATTGTCATAAAACCATCACACATAACAGCTGTATACGAGTATTTCTATAATTTAATTTTTCTTCATATACCTTGTAAAGCTGTAATATTTTAATTAAATCTAATATTGAAAATCAAAGTTAAGCAAAGTATTATTTGAATAGCACCTTCTCCTACTGCATATTGAGCGCACGGGATTACCGACGAATACCAGCCACCTGAGGGACGAGTAAGTTGCGCCAACAGAGTCTATGGTGGTGCGTACACTGCACACCACCAATTTTTTGAAGGAGTAGGGGTATAGGTATATAGGGTATAAATGATGCGTAAAAATAGAAGCGCTCGTGGCCCCGCGGTCACAGTGTTCTGTAAAACGATCACTGAGTTACGCAACTTTCACTACGGCTGGTCCTCGGATGGGTGACCACTTTGTGGCATATACATTTGCGAGCGTGTCCGTGCTTCGGAAGGCACGTTAAGCTGTTGGTCCCGGTTGCCAGTAAAATGGCATTCGTTAAGCCTGGTTGAAGGCCTTACGGGCGGCTTGAAAAATATTTAACAGTAGGTAGCTACAACCTGCGTCTATCTATTTCACAACACGGCAATGGGCTCACCACCTATCACGTGGAACAGGAATACACACGGTGAAAAGTGGGCATATAATATGCCTATAAGGCTTGGGCAATTTTTGATTGATTTTATGTGAGGTTGAAACTTAGCATAATTTTGGGCAGTTATGTAGGTTTATCGAGGCATGTGATGTGAATATTTCGCGATTTGGACCCATGTACCTAGTACTGGTAAAACTTGCGGTGTTGGTGACAATACTAATTTAATCTACGGTTTATCGTACGCAAGCAACTCCTATACTTACCTAACCAACTTTTAGACATTTATTGCCATATCTCTAAAACGGTTAATGATGAGATTTTCGGTCCCCTTTGTAACAGCCAAACACCTCCTTCACTACTAATTAAAAGATATATATGATAGAAATTTCATGTTTTTATTTTTTTTCTTGAGTTTTTCAATATATATTTTTAATATGACAAAACCAAGTCGCCTTTCTTATGCCTGTCTTTTGCGATTACTATATTACCATTGTCATATGGCATAATGCAAAAAATATGAACATTGAAACGACAAGTTCCTTAATACCTGACTTCTTATAATTCGGACCCTTCCTCTTCTGCATCGATTTTATCTCTACAAAAATCTTGATACCATTAAACTAAAATTGCTTATAAAATAATTTACTCACATTATAATATTCAATGAATAGTAGAAAACAAAAAATACAATAGCTTTCGGATGCCAAACATTTAACAAGGTTTTCAAATTTGCCGCAAATAACCTACATTTCATAAATTCTCGGTGTATATCCCCGAAGGAGTAGGCAGAGGCGTACAATACGCCCACGTTTCACCGTATGCTTTGCTTTTTGTCCCACGTAACAGGTAGTGAGCCCATTGCCGTGTTGAAATGGACAGGTGGAGGTTGTGGCGAACTGCTGTTAAAAATTTTCAAGCCACCCATAAGGCATTCAACTGACTTAACGACTACCATGTTACTGGCAACCGGGACCAACGGCTTAACGTGCCTTCCGAAGCACGGAAACGCTCGCAAATATAAATGCCACAAAGTGGTCACCCATCCGAGGACCAGCCATAGTGAAAGTTGCTTAACGCAGTGATCGTTTACAGAACACTACGTCCGCGGGGCCACGGGCGCTACTTGAATTGTAATACGTAATACCAATTTCACGCAATATGCTAGTTGCTTTCAAAGCGTGGTGGCTATCGAACAAACCAAACAAGTAACATAATAGCATTGTAGGACTCTAAGATAAAGAATATACTCTTTATCTTAGGTAGGACTAAATATTAGAATATAAAATTGAAGAAATGTAATATAAAAACAAGATTTGGCTAAAAGGTATTCGTAATCAGGCCATTAAATAATTATAAAATTGGCAAAAGTATTTCTCGGTCTAAGATTCAATACAACCAAAAGACCACAATTTATAATGTAAAAATGATCTTGTACGAAATAATTTGAACGCATCTATTACTTATTCATAATGTTGATGATCAACCATAGATAAACTAAAATGTTAAAATTTAAATATCACATGGTGAACTAGACCTTATAAAAAAAGAACGAAATGGATTCCAATTCCTGGCCGGTTATTCCTGGGCCGGTTAATCTCGGTACGGTACGAGAATGCGCATCCAGTGATTAAACGTCCGTGTACTTACCACCCCTGGAATTCATGTACATGTACTTATGCAAATGGCTTCCAAATCTCGGGCCGGTGAATCACGGGATGGGTAATCGCGGATGGGTATTCACTGGCTGTGTTTTCCTGCCCGGTAAAAAATGTAACAGGCAGGAATTGCCGTCCCGAGATTAGCCGTACCGATACTTCGTGTACACTGTACATGAAATCCCGGGGCGGGTTTTCCGCGGCTGGCTTTTATCGGGCCGGGTAATACAGTTTCCCGGAGAGAAATTTGACAAATTTGTTTCAATGTTGTTTATTGGTTGTTTAGATAGGTATAAATGTATTTTAATTACTATTATTTACCATTTTAAGCTCGGAAAAATTACTTCAAGACATGCAGTATTTTAGTTTTGATATATCGCAATTAAGAGTGACTGAAATGCAATTGTCTTGAACGACAGATAGACGAAAAAAAAATACAGCAAAATGGATATTCCTGTACAAATAGCAGTGAGGTTGAAGCCTCCAAGTCCCGCAGATTCATCCCAATGTATTTTTAGCAATCCTGTTACACAAATAGTTATAACTGAAAGTGGTCAAACATTTCACGTAAACAGAGCACTACCAGTGGACTGCACACAGGTGCACCTCTTCAACTCATTCATGATACCTCAGATTAACTGCTTCCTAGATGGATGTGATACTTCAGTTGTGGTGTTTGGACAGGCGAATACAGGAAAAACTTATACTTTATTTGGTGCAGGTAACCTTTTCATTTCCTTACATCTCTTGTTGTTTTTTGTAAAGTGAATAATTTAATCATGTATGAAAATGACCTTAAACTTGTAATAAACTTATTACAGGTTTTGAATGCATCCACAGTGAATGTGACCAAGGTATTGTTCCTAGATTCCTGTCTGAAATATTTCATAAACTTAACCAAATGCCTGAAAGAGAATTCATTCTTCATATAACATGGATGCAAGTTGTTAATGGTAGTATATTTGATGTGTTAGGTGCTGGTCTTGTGAGGTGCTGTAATGTTGAAGAGGCATTCCAATACTTACAGCTAGGGTGGAGGCACAGGTGTCAAGGCAATAATCATACTGTATTCACAGTCAGTGTAGAACAGAAGTGGGTCAGTACTAATGGTGTTTTAAATCATAGGATGTCCACGGCCAGTTTCTGTGACCTTGCTGCATACCCTGAGCCTGGATTATTTGCTTTAGAAAATATTATCAAAGAACTCTTAGCAGGCAACCCACCCAAGCAAATAAATTATGACCAATGCATTCTTACTGCAATGCTCCGAGATTCTTTTGGTGGTAGAGCTTTTACTTGGGTTATAGGATGTATCAGTACAGAACCAGAAGACTATCAAGATACATTGAAAACCCTGAACTTGTGTTTATGCTGTAGAGGTATCAAAAATTTTGTGACTGTTAACTTATTTGCTGATAATAACACTTCTGTATATTCAGAAAAATCTGTGATGCCTCATTCAGACAATTTTAATTTACAATTTGCTACAACACAATGGATAAAACTAGTTTCTAATGCAGAGGGCCTTTTTAACAAAATCCTGCAATCTAAATCTTTATCTGAAGCAGATGTCAATCAAGTTAGTGAGTGGTTGTTTTTAAAAGCAGAATGTGATGAGTGTTTAAATGGAGATGCCAGTGTGGATAATAAAGATGTAAATACAAAGCAAGGTTTACCTAGAATAGCTGAGGACACAGAACCAAGTGAACCCAGTGAGTCAGATGTTGATTCGGATTCAGAGGAAGATACTCATTCTGACACTGTGTTTCAAGATAAGCTAGAGAAATTTATGGAATATTTTAGGGAAAAGAATGACCAACTGTTTGCTGATAGATGTGAAGAATACTTAAATCATATTGATTCTGATGATATCACAATATCAGAGCTAAGTGGATCACAATCATTACCTGTTATGACTTCCCAATCAAATTCAGGCCGAAGAAGAACTATACAACCTGGAGAAAGTCTATCAGGAGCAGAGGTTGAGCTTTTACGGAAGGTTGCAGCTAAAGCTATTTCACCTGAATCTCAAAAAATACTTATAGAATCTCATAAAAAAGATGTAGACCCTGAACCAAAGCTGATTGAAAGAGAACTACTTAAAATGATAGACTCACCAAAGACTGAAGAAATATGTAAGAAGTACAAAATAACAAAAGAAAAATATACTCAAAAACAGATTTTGGCAAGAAAGCTGTCTAAAGAGATTAATAGTAGTCAAACACAACTGAAAGAATTAATAAATCTCTGTATTGCTAAAGAGAGACTTATAACTGATTTATCTAAGTCTATGTGCCATACACAAAATAAGACATACTCTGAGAAAATTGAATCTTCATTAATTGGTCAAGACACTATGAGAGAAATAAAGAGACATGAAACTAATTTGAAAACATACAAGAAGCAAATTGAACAAATAAAAAGACAAATTAAGAAAGATGAGAAGCGCAAGAACACTTTAGATGTAGAACTAGTCAAAGACAAACTAAAACTTGATGAACTGTCTGATACTTCAATAGATGTTAAGGATAGAAAAGTTAATAGTTTAAAACATTTTACACATAGAATAACTCAATTAGATAGTATTTTGAAGGAAAAGACAAATGATTTAGAAACTTTAGAGATGTCTAAAGATAAAGAATTAATGTTACGGAAAGAAATTAAAAATTTACGTAAAACTAGAGAATGTTTGCATGAACAAAGGTGCAGTTTAGGACACAAGAGAAAGATTTACAAATCTTTATCAGATTCTGAGGTATCTATTTTAATTTCAAAATTATATGTAATATAATGATTATATGGTATTTGTAGGGTGTAATGGGGCCTCTATAAAATAGCTTCAGTAATCAAGGCAATCCACATTTTCCTTCAAACCCTTCTGTGAGTTGATGCACCTCTTGATTTACAGGGAGTATCTACTGAAATTGAGCTTCTATTAACTGCTTATTTTATGTATATTTAAGCATATAAATAAGTTTCTTAGTAGTGTATACATAAATTTCTATTACGGGACTGTATTGAGAAATCAAAAAGTACAATTGAGACAAGAAAACTAAGACTATTTTTCAGATGGGCGACTGCTTTGTGGCATTTCCATTTACGTGCGTTTCTGTGCTTCGGTAGGCATGTCAAGCGGTTGGTCCCGGTTGTCAGTGACATGGCAGTTAAGCCAAGGTGAGGCCTTATAAGACGGCTAGAAAAATTTGACCTGCCAGGCAGCAACAACCTGAGAATATAGCAATGGGCTCACCACCTGTTAGTAAGACAAAATGCAAATGGTGATGTGGGTGTATGTATGTATAGATAAGCAAACTGCTGTGAAATTTCCTGCAAGGGAGTTAGATAAAATCTAGCAGCTGAGCATTTCCACTATTATTTTGCTTGCAGTATTATAATTCCAATATTAAAATTTTCAGGAACGGAAATTGCTTGAATGTGAAGAAGCGATAGAAGCTATAGATACTGCAATAGAATACAAAAACAATTTGATTTGTGGTAAATCACCCTCCGCATCATTGTCCGATTCACAAGACAATAAGGACTCTAGGAGTAGAGGCGAACAGATGTTAATGGCGCGACTCGATAAATTATCACATGATGAAATGAAGACATTGCTGTATAGATACTTTCAGAAGGTAAGATTGAGCCGAGCTGAGATCCAGTCAACAATAGATACTTAACGCAGTGATCGTTTACAGAACTCTAAAGTAGCGATCTCATTTAGTATGAATTAAAAAAACGTTTTTTGGTGGATATAGCCCATCTATCGAGGAATATATATCATCACGATACTACCTAGGAGAGCAGAGCAGTAATCATAATGTCAGGCAAATATTTATACATTTCTATAAAATTAATAAACGACGGCAATAAATGGGTGCCACGGGGTTCAAAATATATAACGGGTGAAGACGTTACGGTCATCTATACTAGCGACACACTATGATGGCTTTGTCATATTACAATAGTGATGATATTTTACTTGTTTTACATATACATCTTAAAGAAACGAAAGAAGTATGCATGGATCGGGAAGCCTGGCGATCTGTCCTCTCTGACTACTCCTTCAGGGATACAGCGTGAAGATAGTTAGTTAGTTAGTAAGTACTCTGTTTTCTACCGTAGTATAAATACCCTCTTATGTGGTCGACTATTTACATATTTCACATAACATGTAATTAAAATTAATACGAAACTTCATTAAAGGACAAACGTCAAAACGGGCATCATAGCGGGCCGCTAGTATAATCATGTATAAGTAAGGGTAAACATAATCTATCATAGGGAGTTTTTTTTGGGGCTTAAGTGTGGTTGTATGTATTCGCGTTTCCAGGTAGTGGACTTACGCGGGGCCTGTGCTGCCTTGGAGGCTGGAGTCGCTGCGGCCAGTGAGGAGACGGCTGCCTGGCGAGCGAGAGCAGCCGCAGCCTGGAGACATGCGCAACGAGTCAAGCCGCATGCTCATTCTAGGTACTTATTTACATAATAGCCACTATAATAATAATAATATAATAATAAAGCCTGTTTTATTCCATATCAGTGTAGAGTACAATTCAAATCTTGTTAGTATATTAATGTTTTACATTTCTTACTTGCTATGTTAGTTAGATTGTTAGTAGTTCTAATTTTAATGGATCCCTCTTTGGGTGAAGGCCTCCTCCAATTTTGCCCAAGCTTCTCTCATCATCATCCGAGCGTCTGTCCCAGTTGCGTCTCGCGACGCCCGGGGTCCGCTTTCCTACATTTTCTCCTCCACTTCGCACGGACGTCGGCATCCCCTGTGGTGAGACCATTGGCACGCATGTCATCCCTTACGACGTCAAGCCAGCACTTCTTGGGTCTTCCCCTCTTACCGGGACCCGGCGGGGCTGACATGGCCAGACATTTGTTACCTACGTAGCCCGGCGGTTGCCGCAAGACGTGACCATACCAACGAAGGCGACACTCTTGCAACTTGTCTGCAATGTCACGGACGTGAAGGCCGCCGCGGATGCGAGAGTTCCTCACGCGGTCCATCCGCGTGACTCCACACATCCACCGCAGCATCTTCATTTCCGTGACACGCAGCTCCTGCTTGTGTCGCTCCAATATCGGCCACGTTTCACTGCCATGTAAATCTCTATCAGTTCTTTCCGGATGTGTTGGCTCGCCTCAATGCGACGTGGGTGGAGCCTGACTACAAAGTCTCACAAATCTTGACTGGACACGGAGCCTTTAGAAAGAGGCTGCACAATATGAAATTGGTCAGCACGCCACTGTGCTATTGCGATCTGGGGGTAGAAGAAACTCGTGACCACGTTCTTTGGAGCTGTCCTCTCTACAGTAGCGATAGAGAACAGATGCTGGCGGGAATCGTTCGGGAGGGGGAGGGACCGATTTATCACCGCGACCTTGTCTCCTCGGAGGCCAACTTCCGGCTGCTGCGCGCATTCTCGTGCAGATGGCACGAACAGAGGAACGAGCTCGAAACACAGGAACGGCGGGAAGATCAGTAGCGGAACCTGTCGAGCGACGAAGCCGTTCCTGTGACGTCTGCCGCAAATGCGGCCTGCCGCTACTTAGCCGCCCCTGAATGGGGAGAGGGCCAGGGACAATTTGTAGGGAGTCAAGAAATTGCGCGCCGGAAAGAGCACACGCAAGTACGGCGCGCATCTCCCATACGTTTCGGTCTTAATAGCCGCGAGGCTGGAAAGACCATGGGTTGGTTGGAGGGTGCCATGTAAAAGGACAGGTCTAATAATGGTTTTGTAGACCTGTCCCTTCAACCGGATCGGCATTTTAGGGTCACAAATGACACCGGTCATCTCCCGCCATTTGGCCCACGCGGCAGCAATTCGTGACTTGACATCGCAATCGATGTCACTGGACGTGTGAAAAACAGATCCCAAGTGTTTAACCTGGTCCGTGCGCTCGACCAAATCACCGCCTATGCGGACGGATGTGGAATCTGTCGAGTTTAGTGCCAAGTACTCGGTCTTCGCCACATTTAGTTTTAGACCGCCGTTCTCAAGCGTCTCCTTCCACGCCTTTACACGTCGCACCAATCTGCCCCTGTCCGCGTCTGCCAGCGCAATATCGTCAGCATACATGAGCAACCATGGAGGCTGCTCATGCGGGTTTCTGATGCTGTCCGACAATTCGTCTAATATTACACTGAACAGAAGCGGACTAAGGACAGAACCCTGGTGTACCCCGACGGTGATGGGGAAGGGTTTCGTGTCGCCAACAGCAGTCCGAACCATTGAGTCGGAGTCACAGTACATGTCCCGGATAGTGTCAATATAGACCTCTGGAACCTCTTTGGACCGCAGTGCCCACCAGATCATCGCACGAGGAACACAGTCGAAGGCCTTCTGCATATCTAGAAACAAACAGTGCAGAGGCGTGTTCTTCGACCTGTATTTCTCTGCGACAACCCTCAGGGCAAAAACAGGGTCCGTGGTCCCATGACCAGGGCGAAACCCATATTGACACTCCGAGAGAGTACACTCCTGCCGGATCCGAGAGTCTATAATCCTCTCGAAGATCTTCATGGTGTGGGACATCACCTTAATACCGCGGTAGCTCCCGCACTCCTGCACTGACCCCTTACCTTTGAAGACTGGAGTAATAATACTCAGTCTCCATTGGTTTGGGATCTGCCCGCTGAGGAGTATGCGGTTAAAAAGGTTTACTAAGATGCCCACACCGCGAGGACCCATCGCCTTCCAGGCTTCGATGGGGACTCCATCGGGTCCGACAGCTTTCCGATTCTTCATGCGGCGAAGCGCAGTCAGGACTTCTCCAGGCGTTACCGGTGGCACTAGTCCCTGATTCGGAGGGAGGTCCGGAGGCTGCACCTCTTTATGCTGCTTATTAAGCAGCTCGTGGAAGTACGAGCGCCATCTCTCCTTTACCGCGAGGTCTTCGCTTAACAGGTTGCCCTCAGGGTCTTTTACACAGCGACACTTGGATATATCCTGTGCCGCTTTGACCCTGGAGCGCGCCAGCTTATAGATGAGCTTCTGCCCCTCAGACGATTCCAGCTTATCATACAAAGGTTGTAAGTGGTCGCGTCTGGCTCTGGCTACAGCTCTCTTTGTGGCGCGCTTGGCAGCCCTGTACGCGTCGCGGTCTTCGGGAGATCCGGTCGCTTGCCACTTTTTAAAGAGGGCTTTCTTCTCCCTGGTCTCCCTCAGGACTGCGTCGTTCCACCACCAAGTTTCCTTGTCACATTTGCGTCCACCCTTAGACTCACCGAGCACCACCTTCGCCGCTCCAAGGATGGCCGCCTGAACTTTGTCCCAGTAATCTTGAACTGGTTCGCCTTCAGTGTCGGTGCACTTGTCACCGACAGCTGAGACGAACTCCTGGGACCTAGTATCATCAAGCAGCCACCATCTGATGCGGCGCTGGCACCGCTCGATGCGTTTGCCTTTAGGCTTCACGCAGAGGTCCATGACAAGGAGACGGTGTTGTGCAGTAAGACTCTCACCGGGTATGACCTTGCAGTTGGCCACCTTGCCGATGCTGTGTCGCCTAGTGAGTAGGAAATCGATCTGAGTTGTACGCCTCCCGCTCTTGTAGGTGATGAGATGTTCGGATTTCTTTTTGAAATACGTGTTCACAATGGCCAGATCGGCAGCCGCACACGTTCTGAGGATAGTTTCTCCTTCAGTGTTGCGGGTGCCGTATCCAAAACCACCATGAACACGTTCAAACTCCTCACACCTCTCACCCACATGACCGTTTAGGTCGCCGCCCAAAACGATTCCCTGTGACAACGGAATGCTCCGAAGCACTCCCTCGAGTTGGCCCCAAAACGACATCTTATCGGCGTCGCTACAACCGGCCTGTGGCGCGTAGGCACTTATCAGGTGGGTAATAATCCCATCGATAAGCACCCTCACGATCATAAGCCGGTCGCTACAGCGTTTCACCTCCAAGATGCCGCTCTGCAGCCCCTCGGAGAGCACCACGGCCACCCCGTTCTCCCCACCTGGCGCACCCGTGTAGTACAGCTTGTAGCCTTTCTGCAAAGGCCGGGCTCTGTTGCCCTTCCACCGAGTCTCCTGCAGGAACGCCACGTCCACCCTCCGCCTGGAGAGTACTTCGGCCAACTCTACCGCACGCCCAGTCAGCGTGCCAATGTTCCAAGATGCGAAGCGGATTCGGGTTGGGGCTAACTTCTTTAGCCGTGCTGGCCCGACACACGGCAGCCCTAGCCCACTTGCCACAGGAGTCGGCACGGTTGGGTGACGGCCTCCTCCAATTTTGCCCAAGCTTCTCTATTTTGTGCCATTGTTAGCCATTGTTTTCCAGCTATCTGTATTATGTCATACACCCATAGTTTGTAGGGTCTGCCTACTATTCTTTTGCTAATGGGTCCTTTCCAAGTGGTACTCAATTTGGTCCATCTGTTGCCAGACAATCGAGCAGCATGGCCAGCCCATTTCCCATTTTTGCCGGAGAGTGTGAGTGAGAGCATCGGTTAACTTGGTTTTATCCCTTATTTTTGTATGTCTTATTCTGTCTCTTTTCTTTACACTTAACATACTTCTTTCCATGGCTCGTTGAGTGGTTCTAATTTTATCTTTTATTACATTTGTGAAGACCCAAGTTTGTGAGCCGTATGATAGGCAAGGTAAAAGACAGGTGTCATACACAATTTTTTTGTGAGACAGGTTGTAGTTTCCTTTGAGAACTTCTTTTAAAGACCAGTACTTTTTCCATGTCATGTTAGTTCTTCTTAATACTTCTTCTTCATTGTTATTTCTTGAGAAGGATATCTGCTTACCCAGGTATATGTAATTATCCACATATTCGATTATATTTCCTTTGATGTTAATAGTCCTCTTATTGCTGTTACTCATAATTTTGGTTTTATTGGCATTCATTTCCAGGCCTACTCGGGAGCTTTGATTGGTTAATGATGTTAACATATTTTCTAAATCCTTGGGAGTCTCAGCAAAAATAACGATATCGTCAGCGATCCTTAAGTGACTTAAGTAGCGGCGCTCGTGGCCCCGCGGTCTCAGTGTCGCTCGTGGCCCCGCGGTCTCAGTGTTCTGTAAACGATCACTGAGTTACGCAACTTTCACTATGGCTGGTCCTCGGATGGGTGACCACTTTGTGGCATTTACATTTGCGAGCGTTTCCGTGCTTCGGAAGGCACGTTAAGCCGTTGGTCCCGGTTGCCAGTAAAATGGCAGTCGTTAAGCCTGGTTGAAAGCCTTATGGGCGGCTTAAAAATTTCAACAGCAGGTAGCCACAATCTGCGTCTGTCTATTTCAACACGGCAATGGGCTCACCACCTATTACGTGGGACAGGAATCCATACGGTGAAAAGTGGGCATATAATATGCCTCTGCCACCCCTTCGGGGATAAGGCGTGATGGATATTTATTTATTTATTTTATTTAAGTAGCGGCCATTTATTTGTATACCCTTTTGCTTCCAGTCTATAGTCAGCAATATGAGTCCTAGTACTGCTAAGAACAGTTTTGGTGATAGTGGATCGCCTTGCCTGACACCGCGCTCAATTTTCACCTCTAGATTCTAGCTTTATTTTGCTGACGTTGTTCATGTAGATATTTTGGATGATCCTTTTGTATTTGCGATGTACTCCGAATGCATTTAGTGCTCTCCAAATCGAGTTATGACTAATGGTATCAAATGCCTTACTATAATCTACGAATGCTAAGTAGAGAGGTCTGTTATATTCTCATATTTTTCTAAAACTTGTTCAAGAGTGTGTATGTGGTCTATTGTACTGTAATTTGAGCGGAAACCTGCTTGTTCCACTGGTTGGGCAGCTTCTATTTCAGGTGTTATTCGTTTGAGTATAATTGAGGTGAATAGTTTGTACACACTGGCTAGCAGACTAATTGGTCTGTAATTGTTTATATCCAATGCATTTCCTTTTTTATAGATTAGAATAATATCTGAGTTGCACCACTGTTTTGGTATGTGTTCTGTTTCCAGGATCTTGTTGAAAAGCAGTTTGAGATGGGGCAGAAGAATTGGTAAACCTAATTTGAGGGCCTCATTATTAATCCCGTCTGGACCTGGGCATTTATCTTGTTTTAAAAGTTTTACATGTTCATACACTTCTTTTTCTTCTATTATCTCTATATTTGGAGTACCTATATGGTCGTCATTTGTTAGTTCTTCTTGGTGGTCAGTGGTTTGCTTTTTATATAAATCTCTATAAAAGGATGTGGCTATATTTATTATCTCTTGTCTTGAAGTAGTTATAGTTCCCTTCGATTAGTTATCTAGTGTGTGTATCCAAGTCTTATGTGCCTTTAGGGCTTTTAATCCTCGTTTAATGCTTCTATGGCTTTTTAAGCTATCTTTAATTATTTCTTCCCTATGTTTCGTGTAGTCTCTTTTTATAGATTTCTTAACTTCCTTCATTAATGCATTTAACTCGTTTTTTTCGTGTTGGCTTTTATTTTTTTGTTTAATTAAATCTGATCGTTTTTGGATTAGTTTACAGGATTCTTCACTTATAATATTGTTCTTCACTGTACATTTATCCATTTTTAAGCCTTCTTTTATGGCATTTTCTATCATATTGTAGTATGTTTGGACGTCCCCCGCTTCACTTTCTTTTGCATCAAGATAAGAGTTCAATTGGTTTAAGTATAGTTTGATCTCGTTTTCAGTACTAGGGGTTTTTGGGAGAGATTGAAAATGTCTCCTGCTTTTTTTGGGGATTGTTAAACGCACTGTTGCTCAAACCAGTCTATGGTTAGAGTAATGCTTTATGTTGTTTAAAACTTCTACATTGCTTATCATGTCCGGCTTATTCGAAAGGATGAAATCAATTTCATTCTTGGTTCTAGAGTCGGGTGACAACCAAGTCCACTTGCGGTTTTCCTTTTTTTGAAAAAATGTATTCATTATTGACATCTTATATTCAAGAGCATGTTCAAGAAGCCGGGTACCTCTTTCGTTTCGTATACCGTTGCCATATTTGCCCATAATTAAATATTCTTCTCTTGTTGGTTGTCCAATTTTTGCATTGAAGTCCCCAATAACGAAAAGAAGTTCGTCGGCTAAAGAGTGTGCTTTTCTGAGATTACTATAAAAAGTTTCTAAATCCTCTACTGTTGAATTTTCTGTTGGTGCATATGTTTGGATTATCGAAATGCTGGGGTCATCAAATCGGAGTCGTAACAAGGCTACTCTTTCAGATACCGCTGTTAAGTTTGTTATGTTTTCCTTTAGGTATTTTTTTATTAGGAAGCCTACTCCGTACAGACCTTTTGTTTGACCTATGTAGCACAGGATATATTCTGGGTACTCCTCGATCTGGCAACCCAATCTTCTGGTTTCTGATAAACCTATTATGTCGAATTTTATGTGTTTAAGGGCATTAGTTAGCTCTAGAAGCCTTTCTTTTGAAGCCAAGGATCTAATATTGTATGTGCATATATTAAGGATTTTATTTTCTGTTTGTTTGTTTCTGTTGCTTGTTTGTTGCGTATTTATTGGAGGGTATTGGTCGTACTTCCCCACGGAGACCAGCCGGCTTGGAGAAGGTTTAGCGTTCAAAGGTGTTGGTGGTTTTTACTATTAGTTTGTCATAGCAAATGTAGGCTATATTTCCTTTATTAATTGCCTCTTGTTTTTTTATGCTAAGTTCCTTCCTCTTTTTCAGTATTTCTTTGGGGAAGTCTTCATTCACATATACACTATCCGGTAACAGATTTTTGTTGCTAATTGAAATTTACGCCATTCGAGTGTAAATTTTATTAGGATAGGTCTCTTTTTCTGTGCTTCTTTTTTCCCTAGTCTGCGAGCACTGCTAATCTCCCATATGTCCCAGTTCTCTAAGTTTCCTCTCTCACTCATTTTGTTGAATATCTTTATTATCAAATCTAAAGTGTCCGCAGGGCTGTTTTCAGTCTCCTCGATACCAAATAATATAATATTGTTCCTTCTGACTTCCCTTTCAACCTTTATAATTTTCTGTTTCGGAAAATTTACTTCAGATTTCAGCTTTTGGTTTTCTTCCATCAGGGGCTTAAGTTTTTTATCAATAAGGCTCGACATATTAGTGGTGACATTTTCAGTGATAATACTTGTTTGTTTTTGAAATTGTTCTTCCATTTTTTTCAGAATTAATTGTAGGTCCATAATAAATAGATTTACCCTAGCTTCCTTGTAATTAATTTTAATTGCAATACTTCTATCAGTATGGTAACTCCAAGCTTGCCTTTGACCTAAATTGTGCTGTGGTCACACTAGTATAATGCTGTCAAAACTATTTGTGTCAAATGTCAACAAGTGACAAATATGTGGGTAGTTAAATAATAAGTTTATTTGCTTTCAACATTAAAACACTAGTTTTGTATAGTAAATCACTGTGTTTCCCACTAATCACAAAAGTTTGCTGCTCACTATGTTGTTATTGTAGTTGTTTGCACTTTTAATGTATATTCTCGAGATTTTTACTGCTTTAGGGAATTTTTATCAGAGTGTATGAAAAACGTTCTTCACTTGATAGACGCCAGACCGGAAGTCCACATAATAGCCACTACAAAATTTATAAAAATACTTTAAATTTTTCGGGTATATACTAGATTAATTAATAAAAAAATCATACGCCAAAATTTACCTAAAATATTGATATCTTCATACATAACATAACATACTGTCACCCCGAAGGGGTAGGCAGAGCCGAACTATACGCCCACGTTTCACTGTATGCTTTGCTTTTTCTCCCACGTAACAGGCGGTGAGCCCATTGCCGTGTTAAAGAGGACAGGTGCAGGTTGTGGCGACCTGCTGTTGAATTTTTTCAAGCCGCCCATAAGGCCTTCAACGGGCTTAACGACAAAAAAAAAGACAAATTTAGCAAAATAATAATAATAAATAATAATAAATATCCATCACGCTTTAAAAATGTATCAATTAACGCCTGCCATGTTACTGGCAACCGGGACCAACGGCTTAACGTGCCTTCCGAAGCACGGAAATGCTCGCAAATATAAATGCCACAAAGTGGTCACCCATCCGAGGACCAGCCATAGTGAAAGTTGCTTAACGCAGTGATCGTTTACAGAACACTACGTCCGCGGGGCCACGAGCGCTTCAAGCTATTGTAAACCTTTAGGTTTTACAGGACCCTACGGGAGATAAATAAAAATAGTAGTAGATAGAATTAATAAAGTATATTTCGCGATAGGGCCAAAAGTAGTCAAGTCAGGGTCGCGGGTGTCGAATATCGCAGGCAACCGTAAGGTGGACTCTGCCGCGAAAGGCCGCGGAAACTGGAGTTATCTGAGGGAGGGCCAGGTGATCTTCCACGGGTCGGATGTTGTTCCTCTCGCTATCGTAGTAGGGTTCTCCGGCTGGACGACGGCTTCCACTCCCGGTCTAGGCGCGACCAGGAGCCTCGGAGCAGCGCTCAGCTATCAGGTAGTAGTTGTAGTGGTGGAACCGTAAAGGTTCAACCGTAACAAAGGACCCGGGATATTCCGGGTCCAATATTTTTACAAATATTTTATAAATGAATATAGTTTTAGGAAAGTACTTTAAAAAAGAGCAAATTGTATTTAATTTGCAATTACTTTATATTATAATTCTATTTTTTTGAGACTGACTATTGTGTGGTAGTACACAATAGCGTAATTGACAAATCTAGGTTGTTCCCGAAACTTCCTGTCAACTGTTTATATAGGGCCCAGGGGTGGGTCAATGTGCGGGGAACGGGACCTCGAACTCCCACTCCACGCTTATACTGGAGTAACTTTAATGCCGCATCCGTCCGATGAATGGCGTTAGTCGTATGATGGCGCGGCTTGGCCACGCATCATTACACTATCTTCAAGTTAAACAAAATATACTTGATTTGTGATTCGGTAGACTCATTCCTTATTCCTATTATATGCGTTTGTGATCATTGCTTTTATTTGGTCAGAGCAAAAAATTTCATTTTATTAAAATGAACTCTTTTGCTCTGATTGCAGAAAGTAGCCCGAATGTATCAGCTAGGGAGGTTGACTTGGGCCCTTAAGATCCAAGTATTTCAAATAGATTATTAAGTAGATGTCAAGTCTAATCAAATCTATATGCGATAAACTTTGCTGGACCAACCTCGATATAAAAAAAACTTTAAATACTAGTTTCTCATTGACAAAAGGATTTAAGGATGTTTTATTAACATTTTTATAATGTTATAGACATTTTCAATCTATACATCGATATTTGGACGGCGGCCACCCCGAGAGAGCATTGTCTCTCGGCTTAACGACGGACTCCGAAACGTCGGACGACGCCATGAGGCTTGTCGATCGTATGAAGCAACTCGCTAGGTGTCCTCCGGTAAGTTTTTTTTTTAATTTTTACTTATTTGCAGGTATTAGAGGAAAATATAAACGATTCCAAATGTGTAATTTCAGTAGGTTCGCGTTTGGCATCACATTCATAGGGCATCATCAAATACACGCCAAGATGGCGATCCCCTGAGACCTTTTGGTGTGGTGTCATTGTGGTTGCCAATGAATTTATTGAAAACTTCTATTGTATGACAATTCATAATTCAACCCGTTTAAGTGAAAGTCAGAGATATTGAAATTTTTCTTACATGTCCAAAGGAAGCAATGGATTGACTTTATCTTTTTCCCACGAGTAACAAGTTTTTGTGATGGCTAAATGCCACGCGTGCGAAACCAGTGGCATCTTCTATTTATATTATAAAGGTGTGTCCAGATGTTGGACTAGTGAGACTTCACCAAAGTGTGGACACCATAATTGACTTGCCGATCTCTCGCCTAGGAAGACACGCGACAATTGTGGATGGTTCTTATGGCGTGCCTTGTGCGCACTTGTAGTGGCTGGCGCATTCATCTATGACTATTTGCAACGGGTTATGCGCCTTTCGTCCCATTCGCACTTCGTCCTGCGTTCGCATTTGGTCCAAGTGCGAATGGGACGAACCGCGAACGTTGGACGAAGTGCGAATGAGATGAAATGAGCATAACCCGCACCAACCTGCCTCAGTAGCTGTACGAAGTATAAATGCAACCTACATTTCCAATTTTATTATATTTGTTGTATTCGTTTTGTTTCAGCCACCCGTAATCCCTAGTCAAAATCTACGTCAACTGATGCCGGCTACAAATCTGCCCGTTGCCAAGGTGACCAAGGAAAAGAACAAACTTGTTATTGTCCAGCAAAATAAAAAACACTGATATTTGTTCATCAATTTTTTGTCAATTCTAAACTATATCCTTATATTATTTTTTATTCATTATTTGATCCTAGTTTATGAACTTTTAATGTAGTGCCTGACCTAGTATTTATAATCTCCAGTCCATATTATCACATTTTGTTCTTACTAAAATTATGTACATAATTTTTGGAAGATATTGTTCACAATGTGTTGTAAATACTTTTTAAAATAAGATTTCATTTACTGTAAATAAGAATTGATCAATAAATATTATTCAAACAATAGACTGACCTCTATCGTAAGGACTTCATACAAAAGTAAAAAATGATAAAAGTAAATCCACATGCTTTTCGCCATTTTGGCGCTGACGGCAGTGTGTACGAGCATGGAACTAATATCTGTTTTTTATTCACTTTTTAGGAAGTTCCAAGCTTATTTTCAATATTGTATGAAGAGTAGTAATCATTTTAAATATAATTAAATATAGATAAGCAGGCTAGTACTAACTAGCCTGCTTATCTACTCCGACGCTTTAAAAGTGCTATGATTCGCGCAAAGGACAACTGTCATTGCTTATGGTATATACAATCCAGCCATATAATAGAGATCAGTGAATCAATATTAAAATTTTTTTGATTATCAACATTTGTATAATCTGTTACATATTGTAATCATTACAAGCCTTTTAATTTTACAATATTGTGGCACAAGTTAACAGGAATGATCATGAGATATACAAGAACTAATGATAAACTACGTGAAATGAATAGTATTGAGATTAGATATGGCAACATTATTAAATTCGATTCTGGCAGCTTATGAATTTAAAACGGTTAAGAATTGTGTATAAACTGCTATTTAGCATGCAAACATGAAAAATGGCCATATTGCATGATGATACTCAATATTCGAGAAATGCTGGTCAGTTTCAACCTTATAATACTATGCTCAAGCATTTACTAAGTTTTGAGAAATGTCCTGTAGTACAAACGACAGATCAGGATCTGTGGTTTGTACTACAGGACATTCCTCAAAACTCCCTTGAATTAGTCTTCCTGAAGTCATTATTCGAAACATATTCGAGTGCAGCCATTTAGTTCTACATCATGATTTAAAATTCCATGGTATACATAATATACCTTCTGATAAAACTGAATAATAATGAGTTATGTACAGCTGGTTTCCCTGAAGTTTCTGAAATAAGAACGTTATATGAGTATGTGCGAGTTTCAAAACACAGATAGCTCAGAGAGCGAAAAATAGACGGGATTAGTTTCGGGAAGTTTTCCTGTTCCTGTTTCCCCACACGTGTTGAATGAAATGAAATAAAAAAAAAACATTTAATACGAACTTGATCCAGGAATTAAAAGTAACCATGTCCTATTATAATGTATACGCTATATTACTGTAAAGTTCCATTAAAATACATTCCATAGTTTTTGCATGAAAATCTATCAAACATCCATCCAAACATTCAAACAAATGTTACATTAAGAAACGCGAAAGCGTAAGAATGTATGTAAGTTTGTTTCTTTTTCACGCAAAAAGTACTAAATGGATTTTGATTAAACTCTACAATAATAAAGATTGCACATCAGAACAGTGCGTAGACTACTTTTTGTCATGCGAACAAGTTCCTATGGAAAATGCGGGCGTCGACGTGTTTATAATATTAGTAAGATTTGTCCATTTCTCGAATTGCGATATCAAGTAGTTTCTTAAAAATTGTGGATCACAGAGAATGCAATGACTTGGCAATGCCTTGTCTCTTAAAGAGTATATTGCCATTTCACACACGTCGTTATAGGAAAGTGAAATGGTATTTATTGTGCGGCCGTGTAAGAGATAACACGATTTAATGAACGCGAGCGAAGATATTATGTATATAGGTAAGAGAATCCAATTTGGCAAACTTTTGTGGTGCTTTTCAGGGGCCGATAGTTATACCTGTTCTTTTGTAAATATTACCTGTGTAAGTCATAATCATTCAATAAATCATTATTGAACTATATATAAGTAAGTATTTAATTTTACATACCTCACTTAATGCCGGACTTCTGGTAAGTAGCCTTTGACAACAAGATATCATTAGACCAGGTGTTATGCTGTCATCCTTTTGAAGGTCCAGTAGTCCGAATCTTTCTTTAACTTCTTTATAAAGCGCTCTTTCAACGTGTTTGTTACTATAATTTGAGATGTACAAAAAATATTATTCTAATTGTAATAGAGGCATTGGTCTGCTGGCCCACTAGGATGTTTAGTACATACATGGGTGAAAAATGAATGATTTGTAAATAGAAAGAAAGAAAAAAAATGTTTTATTGCCAACGTAATTTTATTATCTTTCTACTTTATCTAAACCTACATTAACCTCTCTTTACAATTAAATAATATTAAATCTATCACCAGGTCAGTTATTTTAGTGGGGGTCATAATTGTTTTTACATATTTGGCTCGTCTAAATGGCCTTGCCCGCCTAATTCAAAGCAGTGAAAACAGCTTGTGATTACCGCTGATGGCCGCTACTATCATAGCGAGCAGAGCTCCGATAGCGGCCCTCAAATTGAGGGCCTAGAAAAAGGTTTTCACAAAAGTCACTGAACACCGAACATAACCTAAGGTTTACTTGGGAAGTTATCTAAAACGTCTGATTGCGATAGAAGCTATAGTGAATGGTGGTGAAGATGAGCCCATTGCCGTGTTGAAATGGATAGGCGCAAGTTGTGGCTGCCAGCTGCTAAAATTTTTCAAGGCAGCCATATAGCTTTCATCTTGACTTAGCGACATGTTAGTGGCCACCGGTACCGAGGGCTTGACGTGTGTATTCAGAAGCGCGGAAACTCGTAAATGGAAATGTCACATAGGACCGGATACCCATCTGAGGACCAGCCATAGCGAAAGATTGATTGTTTACATAACACTGAAGTTTGCGAGCTTCTACTGAGTTTGTAAGAGCGCTTAAACTTTTATTAATACCCATACTTACATGCTATATTCCGTCATTAGTCGCGTGGCCAAATCCAGATGCTTAGCTATATAAGCTACTAGTTCTTCGGCAGGACAAGATGAAGGAGTAATAAATTGTCCTGTCGGTGATACCATTAAAGGCCCAGCCTCCCTGGAAAAGAGGGTATTGTTTACCATTTCGAAACTTCTCTGTAGAGAATATTTAAATGGAATAGTACTACACAATTTATTTTATAACGGCATGTTACGGCAACGGCAAGTTATAACGGCACGAATGCAAGAAAAGTCTGAAAGGTATTTATGGGAGGCTCAATGCGGATTCCGACGTGGAAGAGGTTGCATGGATCAAGTGTTTTCTCTCCGCATGATCGCGGAAAAGTCTCTGGCTCTTAGCCAGAAGGTTTTCTGCGCTTTTGTGGATCTAGAGAAAGCATTTGATAACGTTGTGAGAGAAACGCTGTGGGACTTGCTGCCAGGATATGGTGTGGACGGCTCGCTACTGCGGGCAATACAGTCGCTTTATAGGGACTGTAAGGCTTGCGTGCGAGTAGGGGGGGATGTGTCACCTCTTTTTGATGTCTGTACAGGCGTCAAACAGGGATGTGTCATGTCCGCCTGGCTGTTCATAGTGTATCTGGACAGTTGCCTGCAGAAGTTGAAAGATTTTAATATGGGTGTGAATTTGGGTGACTTTACAGTAAACTGTCTGCTGTACGCTGATGATGCGGTGCTCATGGCCTCATCAGAAGCCGACCTTCAGGCATTAGTCACTAATATGAAAGAGGGGTGTGAAAGTAAGGGTCTCCGCTTGAATGCAAGTAAAACTAAGGTTCTAGTATTTGAAAGAGGTGACGTAAGAACTAAATGCGAGATTAGGGTAAACCAGGAACGTCTAGAGCAAGTGAATGAAATTGTGTATTTAGGAAGTATGTTTAGCGCGGATGGAAGATGTGATTCGGATGTGGAACGGCGAGTAGCTGCCGGAAACAAAGTTAACGGTGCTTTGTCCCAGTTAGTAAAGCGACAAAGCATCGTAAAAGAAGCACGTCTGGCGATTCATAACGCAGTGCTAGTGCCAACTTTGCTTTACGGTAGTGAAACCTGGGTATGTCAGCAGATGCATGAAAGTAAATTGAATGCTGTGGAGATGCGATCACTTCGAAAGTTGTGCGGCGTTACCTTGGCTGGCCGAATACGTAACGAAGTGATACGCAATTTGGCAGGTTTGAATGAAAGTGTCAGCGTTAAGCTGGAAAAGGGCGTGCTCCGTTGGTTTGGACACGTCCAACGAATGAGTGAGGAACGATTGACGAAGAATATATATTGTTCAAAAGTAGAGGGTAGAAGGAGTCAGGGTAGGCCGAGACTTACATATGAAGACCACGTGGGCAGATTGCTCAAAAACGGAAAGGTCAAAAGTACTCGGATACCCAGACGTGCGTGTATGAAGCGATTGATGAATCTCGAAGAAGCGAAAGAAGTATGCATGGATCGCGAAGCCTGGCGATCTGTCCTCTCTGACTACCCCGTCAGGGATACAGCGTGAAGATAGATAGATAGATAGACTACACAATTTTCATTTAATTAACAAGAAGAGCTAAAAATTCTAAACAATATTTTTAGTAACTACTCAATATTAGCGTGATTATTGCGTCTGAACATCGTCCACTAAATTACTTAGCGCATTTCTATTGAAGTGTAACTTCTTTATCGACGTTAAAATAAATTTTATAGCTGTAAAAAAATTTCGTAAAGAAGTTTCACTTCTTACCTGTGTACTCTGGTACATATACATATATTTTATTTTTACTTGTCACGATCGACTGGACTAAATGAATAAATTGAACGAATAGTAATCATTTTACATGCACACACAATATAAATGCAAGTAGTGTTTAATAGGGATAACATTTAACGATTCTATCAATCCGGAGTAGTTCATGCCACTTTACCACTACATATTCTGCAAGTAGTTAAGTGGCACGGTATCATAGAATCGACAGTGCCAGTCGACCACTAGCCATCCCAAAAGTGGTAAACTCGCCCTTGGGCCACTTTTTGCAGTCTCCACCCAAGCCAGACTAATAGCACAGAATAAGTAATAGTACAGAACTGTCACTTCCCTAAAGTGGTAATCTCGCCCTTGGGTCACTTTTTGCAGTCTCCACCCAAGCCAGACTAATAATACAGAACTGTCACTTCCTAACAAAAGTCACTTTAAGGTATGAAAACATACCTAGACTCGCCGCCTGCAAGCAAAATTGAAACTTATAACTACGAGCGATTGTTCAGTTTTCTTTGTGCGCTAGAATTTTATGACCGAGCTGCTAAGTCCGCGCGGGGTTTCCACTTGAGAAGTTTCTGTACGTAGTTGATTTATTTAGACGCGACTATCGTGCGAACCGAGCGGCAGCCCACTCATTAGCCGTTCCGTGCGGTGCGCTGCCCAAATATACCTAAACGCAGTGACACCCCCCTGCTAATAGCCCCAATCCATCGGTTAGCCACCCCTGCTTTAGAAACAATATACCTAGTGCTGTCCGGAAGATGCTGTATAAATACTAAAACACTTACGGTTCAACTACTATTTCATATTTGCTGAGCGATTCCGGAATGCTTGGTGGAAATTTACATCCTTTTCCATAAAAATCGCCGATAGATGTAATCAATTGTCTTAAATGATTACAGTATTGTGCTGCGGATACTTTGGGCATAAATTTTCTGGAAATAAAAAAATTAACGGCGCATAAAACATAAACAATGTACAGTTCCAATTGATAATAGGAATCAATTATATAAAGTTAAATAATAATAAATACATTAATTAATAAATTAAGCTTTAATATGAATAAAACTAGTAATTGAATGTTACCTTCTACAAATATGTATGTCCCTCAATATACTCGACAACGTTTTTTCGTAGTTTGGTATCTTTAATAACGCGCTATCTTCTTGGCTCACCTTTTTAATAAGCTGTAAATAAATAAATTTTAAACATGTGTGAAGCCTACATATTAAACCACATGCCATGATCCAAGTCAATTTGTAGGACATTTTTTATTTTCACAGCCCCGTTTAGCCCAACGTAAGCAAATATAAGCTTGTGTTATGGGTACTAAACGACTGATAAACATACTTATATATTTCTAAATGTATGTATTATACATAGGAAACAGCCAAACACCGAAACAAACATTTGTGGATCCTCAACCCGGGAATCGAACCATGGACCTCAGTCGCGGCAGTCGCATACACTACCACTGCGCCACCGAGGCAGTCATACATTTCACCTAAGCGGTGCAAGTGCTGACGATACAGCTTATGTGCCCGCAAAGAGGTAGACGGTCAGGCGGCATTCGCTAACAACTGTGCCAAAAATAAATTCAATCACAACATTGTTCCTAGCAGATTTTCAATGCGCATTCTGGCTCCAAAATTGAGATGTGGAAAGCTATCAGTACTTTACGCTCAGATTAAGAAAAAGTTGCAATTTACACAAGGCAGAAGTGTAACTTCATAGCAGTAGCCTGTGAGTGAATGGGAAATATAGACTCCCTGGAGTATTAGTATAATTATAAGATTTATTATTTTTATAATAATTAATCAATGAATTTTAATATGCAAATGTACAAAAATGATACAGGTGATTGATACACCGTGTTGAGAACACATTTTCCGAGAGCTTCGTAGTAGGTACGCAGGTGCGAAGACAATAGGAAGAAAACACTGTATAATTTTATTCTATAGTAACTGTCTTCACGTTGTATCGCTGACGGGGTAGTCAGAGAGGACAGATCGCCAGGCTTTGCGATCCATGCATACTTCTTTCGCTTGCTGCAGTATCACTAATCGCTTCATAAATGCACGTCTAGGTATTCTATCTCATTCTCTAATACCTGTTTATGAGTATGTTTGTCTCTTTTTAGTATATACTTAACTTATATTGTATTTTATTCTCTGACAGGCTAAATTCTGTTCATGAATATGTTTCTTTTTTGTCACTTTTACGTTATATGGAAGCATATGAATGCAAAACAAAGAAAAACGCGAGAAATTTCTATGTCGAATGATACCCCGAATACCACCAGCCTTTGGTTTGAGTAGAATTTAAATACAAAAGTTCCTACTAACATCAAATAAATTCGTAACAATAAGTGGGCTAGACCGTCTACAGTAGGAAATATAGGAAATTACGATTATATTGATGTCATAAATACTGACAAGTGTATCATCTGTTATATACGAGTACTTACTGATAACCATTCATTTCTAACGTCGATGATGTTAAGGAAAACATCTCCGTCCAAGCTGACGCCTGTAAACTGTCCCAATGCAATGGTTCTGTCTGTAACAATCGCAATGGATATAAATTGTAGAAAAGAAAATAAAATTGATATACTTAGGTACTTAGACGCGCTCGTGGCCACGCTGACCCCGTGTTCTGTAAACTACTACTGTTTTATGCAACTTTCACTATGGCTGGTCACGGATGGGTGACCACTTTGTGGAATTTACATTTGCGAGCGTTTCCCTGCTTCGGAAGGCACGTTAAGCCGTAGTCCCGGTTGCCAGAAACATGGCACGGAAACGCTCGTAAATAGAAATGTCAGCGGTCACCCTTTTTTTTTTAATATTGTGGGACACTTTTTTCACAGCGCCATGTAACCCTAACTAAGCTACAAGCTACGTACTATGGGATCTAGATAACTGATATACATACTTATATATTTTTTAACATAACATAACATACTTTCACGCCTTTATCTCCGAAGGGGTAGTCAGAGGCGTACAATACGCCCACGTTTCCCCGTATGCTTTGCTTTTTGTCCCACGTAACAGGTGGTGAGCCCATTGCCGTGTTGAAATGGACAGGTTTAGGTAGTGGCAACGAGCTGTTGAAAATTTTCAAGCCGCCCTTAAGGCATTCAACTTGGCTAAACGACTGCCATGTTTCTGACAACCGGGACCAACGGGTTAACGTGCCTTCCGAAGCACGGAAACGCTCGCAAATATAAATGCCACAAAGTGGTCATCCGAGGACCAGACATAGTGAAAGTTGCTTAACGCTGTGATCGTTTACAGAACACTACGTCCGCGGGGCCACGAGCTATTTTTTTAATATATAACACAGAGAAAAACATTATCGACGTTAGAGATATTTTTTAAATACATACATATTATACATAGGAAACACCCAAACTCCGAAACCAACATTTGTGGATCACACTAATCTTTGTTCCGACCCGGGAATCGAACCCGAAATCTCATGCGCGGCAGTCGCATACAGTACCACCGCACTACCGAGGCAGTAGAGATAACGTGGTCCAAAAAAAATCTCTGAGAGCCAGCCATAGTGTACCTACCTTTTAAATTATCCATAATCACAGTATGCTGTATTGCCAGAGATACGAGGCTTTGGAGTGCTCCTCTTATATGACTGATGTTCCAACCTCTGTCGTATTTCACCTGTAAGTAATACATACCCATACTGTAATTTAAAAGTGTATGGTCAAGGAGCATTTTCTTACGACTTGACTGCTGGGTTCCTTTCAGTATATGAGGACATATTTATATTGTTAATATTTCATTATACTTTTATGTACATATATTATATGTATGTATGTATGTGTATTTTATTTTTATTTTATTTATATATTTATATATATACCTATTCAGGTCATAAGTATTGTCACACAGTAAAAACATTTCTTTTAGAATGCTGGCCACAAAAAAGTTTATTGAATTCGAATTTCTAATTGTTCAAGAAAATAAAAATGTATACTTTTTAGAATTTTAGTTATTTTTAAATATGGAGTGGACGCTTAAAGAAGACCGTGTTGCAGTTATTGCGTTGCATCGTTGCGGTTACGCGCCAATTCAAATTTTTGACATACTGAAAAATTTGAATATAACCAAAAGGTACCATCAAACGATACAATGAAGACTCTAATGTAGATGACAGGTCAAGAAGTGGTCGCCCTCGGTCTGTTAGGACTCCAGCAGTGATAAAAGCTGTGAAGGCGCGAATTCAAAGAAATCCCAAACGTAAGCAGAAACTGTTGGCCCTTCAGATGGGGTTAAGCAGAACCACGGTGAAAAGGGTGTTAAATGAAGACTTAGGGCTTCGGTCATATCGAAGAAAAACAGGACATCGTTTAAATGCTCGTCTAATGGACCTGAGACTGAAGGGATGCCGCACATTGTTGAAGCGGTACGCGGGAAAAAAATATTGGGAAATTCTATTTTCGGATAAAATTTTTACCGTAGAAGAGAGCTACAACAAACAAAATGATAAGGTGTACGCACACAGTAGTGAAGAAGCGAGCAACCGTATTCCGCGTGTCCAACGAGGTCATTTTCCACCCTCGCTCATGGTTTGGTTGGGAGTTTCTTAATGGGGCTTAACAGAGGTGCATTTTTGTGAGAAAGGTGTAAAAACGAATGCAGTTGTGTATCAAAATACAGTCCTGACGAACCTTGTGGAACCTGTGTCTCATACCATGTTCAATAACAGGCACTGGGTATTCCAACAAGATTCGTCGCCAGCTCATAGAGCGAAGAGCACACAAGACTGGCTGGCGGCGCGTGAAATCGACTTCATCCGGCACGAAGACTGGCCCTCCTCCAGTCCAGATTTGAGTCCGTTTGATTACAAGATATGGCAACACTTGGAGGAAAAGGCGTGCTCAAAGCCTCATCCCAATTTGGAGTCACTCAAGACATCCTTGATTAAGGCAGCCGCCGATATTGACATGGACCTCGTTCGTGCGACGATAGACGACTGGCCGCGCAGATAGAAGGCCTGTATTCAAAATCACGGAGGTCATTTTGAATAAACTTTATTGTCATAAGAATCTATGTTTTGTTAAGTTCATTTTGGTATAATAATATATATAAATGGTTACATAATGAATAAACTTGTTTCAATTATTTTATATTAAACATGTGACAGAATTTATGACCTGACTAGGTATATATTTGTATGTGTATATATCTTTTTATATTATTTACCATGTATTTATATATTTATTAATTAGTATGCAGTATTAATGTTTCAATACTTAAATTACTACTATTTTAATTTTTTATTTATTTTAGTTTATTTTATAATTTTTAATTAGGTTAGGTCTATGTATCTATTCCTATATTTGGTTTAGATATACTAGTCATCACTTACACCAACAACTACCCACTATAGTGCTGGTTCTTTGAATTTATGTCCATCCTAAGGTTGCCTGTAAGAAATTGCTTTTAGCGATAAGGCCGCCATTTGTACATTTTACTATTATGTAATCCTTAATTTTAATGTAATGATTGGTGTACAATATAGAATATTCTATTCTATTCTACAATTTAAAAAATTGATAGTGTTGTATGACTGTTAGTCCTTCTTTCACGTCGAAAGGTAACAACGTGTTTTGTGCAAATGTTATAGATCTAACTAGTCACAGAGCTAATTTTAATCCCTATAAACTACTAATTTACAAGAGAAATGTTTTTTGAAAGCCATAACCATTCAGGAGAGCATAATACCTAGATAAAAAAAAAAGTCGTTGCCTAAAAACCAATTGGCTCCCTCCTTAGGCAGATTGAACCAAACCTATTTATATTTAAGTGATGTTTGATGACAGTGAAAAACAATTTTATCAATATTCATAGGTTACCAACTTCTTTAATACCATAGCTTTTGCAGAGCTGGTCTATTAAACTTTGCACTTGCTCTCTGGTTGCCCTTGCTGATTCATATTTTTCCTTAGCTTGCTTATTGTTTGCAATTATCCACTCTCTGAAAAAATTGGTGATTATTAATATTAATGATACGAAAAATTTAATCTTAATGATTCAGAAAAGTGAGAGGCGTTAACTTGAACAGCAGGTAATGAAGGGCGCATTCAATTGACGCAGAGACAGTATGCAAATTTAATTTGATATGTCTTTCACCAATCCCGTTACCGAGCTGCTGCAAGAGCGAGTCTATCGCGATAATAGTTCTGGGGGCCGAGTCTACTATTTTCCAATAGAAAGCCGTTCTAGTTTTATTCTATAGCGGTTCTATTGTGATTGGTCCAAAACTAGGTAGTCTACTAAAACTATTATACATTTCATTACCACACTTCTCAAGCTGCAGAATATAGACACAATAGCTTTTTTTGCTGTCAAAATATTCCTACAGACTACCAAAAATACAACTTACGAACGGCCACTGCCGCAGCACTCGTTAATTAAATTCTACCGGCCGGCCGATAGAATTCTATTATAGCGCAATTGTAATATTGGTCTACTAAAACTGTAATTTTTTCGGTCGGCTCTCTATTAATGACGATTTCTATTCTATCCTGACGCGATTGCATTAGTAGACTTGGTCCCCCATTGTACCTTCAAATTTCTAATCTCTACATAGCCATTTCCTTATGACGATGCCATTAGTAACACGCAAGTACGAGTTCTGTCTGCCATGAACCAGGGGGCCGAGTCTACTATTGACAAACCGTAGCATAGAACCGGAATCGCTCTTTTATGCTATCAAAATGTTGTTGGACAATCAAAAACGCTGCCACTGGCGCGGTACGTGTTAGTAGAATTCTATTGGCCGACCGATAGAAGTCTATTGGAGTACGATTGTAATAGTAGACTACGAAAAAAAAGCTTTCAAAATGGTACCGTCGGCTTTCTATTGAGCGATTTCTATTCTTTTCTGGCCCTATTGAATTAGTAGACTTGGCCCCCAGGAGTGTTTATTCTATGTTGGGTGGCTGCTCATTGGGTCCGGAATCGCACCAAATCGCATGGAACGATGATGAACATCGTCTCATAGAGACAGCTCGATGATAGCTGCTCCGACTCGTTGCAATAGACTTGCTCATGGATCTTGTACCATAAAGCTACAATTCTTATGTTTAATGGCTCAACATGACTTTGAATTAAAATTTCTACAACTAAATTCTCGCTAGATGCAAAATGAAAACTCTTATGCAACTAAATGATTAATAGCTAGGTAATACCAGTAATTTTCAACAAACTTACTCCAAATTTGTTATTGCTTTTTTCTCTTGGACTTTCCTCTTCATATTGGCAACCTTTCGAAATTGATCATGGTAATCGTCATATGTTTTGGTAAAGTCATACTGACTGAAATATAAATGAAAAAAAGTAAAATTAGTGCCCCATGATTATAAAATTTCAGTCTAAGTCTAGTCTTTAAGAGGTTTACTGGGTGGAACTATGTTTATGTTATGGGCAGGTACAACAAGATGCGATGCTGATTTGATTAAGAGAATGATGTGACCAGTGGCTAACAGCATTTCCCTATACACAGCTGTTTATAAGTTATTTCCTACAAGGAACTGTGTTTTGTTGAGCACTTTGCAAAAACTATGCCATGTTGTTAAGTGCTTAAGCTCACTTTTACAAGTACATAGATAGATGTTTATACCATATCTGATTACATGCATAGATTAATAAAGAATAAATGTAATGAAAATAGTTGAAGGGAGCTCTCACCTTTTATCAGGTTGTTTAGTAATTTTTGGTATCTTATCAACATAAGTTGTTGACATCTCACAAGCTGACAAAACTTTGACTACTGTTTCTCTAATGTTATTGCCATTCAATTGGATGTTTACCAGCTTAAACGCACCTGAAAGTATTGAGAAAATTTTACAATAAAATAATATATTTTATAAAGATGTGATTAAAGGACATTCACTTAAAGAGCAGGGAAACACATTGTAGTGGTAAATACTAATGTTGTAAAAAAGTTACGACTAGCTATTCATAACGCAAGCTAGTGCCAATGATGCTTTTCGGTAGCAAAACCTGATTATATCAAAAGATGCATGAAAGTAAGTTGAATGCTGTGGAGATGCGATGACTTCGAAAATTGTGCGACATAACCTTGGCAGGCCGAAAACGTAACAAAGTGATAGGCAATATGGCAGGTTTGAATGAAAGTGTCAGCGTTAATCTGAAAAAGAGCATGCTCAGTTGTTTGAATGAATGAAGAACAATTGAAGAAGAATCTATTGAGCGAAAGAAGAGGGTAGAAGGAGTTAGGGTAGTAGCAGGGTAGGCCGAGACTTACATATGAAGACCATGTGAGCGAATTGCTCAAAAACAGAAAAGTTTAAACTACTCAGGCGTGCTCATACATGCACGCCCGAGTACTTTTGACTGTTCGAGATAAATGAACCTACAGGAGGCGAAAGTAGTATGCATGAATCCCGAAACCTGGTAATCTTTCCTCTCTGACTACCCCGTCAGGGATACAGCGTTAGTTAATGTTATTATGACATGGAGCCATTCCAACTAACCTTCAGGCATGTCTTTTTGCCTTAAATAAAATGGCAATGATTGTAAGGATGATCTTCTACTTGATTGTTGAGCTTCGAGCACAGCACTTAATTGTTGTAATGAATTCTCATTTATTTTCTGAAAAAAAAAAAAAAAATTGTCACATACACTAGGCTTGTACTGCAGCTAATATATTTGTGATGTTCAATATTTGCCCTGGTTGTTGGAATGTTGGTTTGGATAAAGCAAATGGCTTGCTGCCTATTTTGTACTACTGACAAAATATGAGTGTGTAATTCACCTCTGCCTACCCCCTTGGAACATAGGCGTAATATACGTATGTCCAAACTAGAGAGTATATAGTATAGAAGTGGGACCAGATGATAATAAAAGTTACACAATTACATAAGATTTGCAAACTTTGCTTTCAGATTCTAAAAATGAATATAGTACTTCAAATACTCTTAATAAATTTAAATTGACTCACTCTTTGTTCAGGGTATTTTCCAAATAAGTCTGGGTGTACACTGAAATAAAAAGGGCGCAAAGCAGTAGATACTTCTGCTGCACTTAAAAATCTGCATATTAATGCCTTTGGCCCAATATATCTGTAATTGATACAAAATATTGACACCTGTTATTAGTTAAGATACAAGTAATAAAAGTTAAGTGAGTATTGCCTCACTTAACTTTTACGGACTAACACGGAAATAAAAGCAAAAATGTTTTAAAATTAACACTAACCTCAATTTAGTTTTACAATACATTGTGAGTGCTATGGACATGACGATATTTTTTATGGTTGCATTGGAAATATGGTTAAGATTTGGTTGTGTTAAAATATTCCAAAATTACGTGTTTCTTGGTTCATTTTAAATTTTTTCTGTGACGATGTTTTGAAAATATTCTTCAGACTGTCAGGCAGACATGATCGTTGACATTAATGGCACATTTGACATTTTGGACACTGACACATGATGGGTAGATTTTTTAATAAAGGCTTTGGCTTGGCAAAATAATTAAATTGTAATTTATAACTTAACTCCATCATCATCATCATCCGAGCGTCTGTCCCAGTTGCGTCTCGCGACGCCCGGGGTCCGCTTTCCTACATTTTCTCCTCCACTTCGCACGGTCGTCGGCATCCCCTGTGGTGAGACCATTGGCACGCATGTCATCCCTTACGACGTCAAGCCAGCACTTCTTGGGTCTTCCCCTCTTACCGGGACCCGGCGGGGCTGACATGGCCAGACATTTGTTACCTACGTAGCCCGGCGGTTGCCGCAAGACGTGACCATACCAACGAAGGCGACACTCTTGCAACTTGTCTGCAATGTCACGGACGTGAAGGCTGCCGCGGATGCGAGAGTTCCTCACGCGGTCCATCCGCGTGACTCCACACATCCACCGCAGCATCTTCATTTCCGTGACACGCAGCTCCTGCTTGTGTCGCTCCAATATCGGCCACGTCTCACTGCCATGTAAAAGGACAGGTCTAATAATGGTTTTGTAGACCTGTCCCTTCAACCGGATCGGCATTTTAGGGTCACAAATGACACCGGTCATCTCCCGCCATTTGGCCCACGCGGCAGCAATGCGTGACTTGACATCGCAATCGATGTCACTGGACGTGTGAAAAACAGATCCCAAGTATTTAACCTGGTCCGTGCGCTCGACCAAATCACCGCCTATGCGGACGGATGTGGGATCTGTCGAGTTTAGTGCCAAGTACTCGGTCTTCGCCACATTTAGTTTCAGACCGCCGTTCTCAAGCGTCTCCTTCCACGCCTTTACACGTCGCACCAATCTGCCCCTGTCCGCGTCTGCCAGCGCAATATCGTCAGCATACATGAGCAACCATGGAGGCTGCTCATGCGGGTTTCTGATGCTGTCCGACAATTCGTCTAATATTACACTGAACAGAAGCGGACTAAGGACAGAACCCTGGTGTACCCCGACGGTGATGGGGAAGGGTTTCGTGTCGCCAACGGCAGTCCGAACCATTGAGTCGGAGTCACAGTACATGTCCCGGATAGTGTCAATATAGACCTCTGGAACTCCTTTGGACCGCAGTGCCCACCAGATCATCGCACGAGGAACACAGTCGAAGGCCTTCTGCATATCTAGGAACAAACAGTGCAGAGGCGTGTTCTTCGACCTGTATTTCTCTGCGACAACCCTCAGGGCAAAAACAGGGTCCGTGGTCCCATGACCAGGGCGAAACCCATATTGACACTCCGAGAGAGTACACTCCTGCCGGATCCGAGAGTCTATAATCCTCTCGAAGATCTTCATGGTGTGGGACATCACCTTAATACCGCGGTAGCTCCCGCACTCCTGCACTGACCCCTTACCTTTGAAGACTGGAGTAATAATACTTAGTCTCCATTGGTTTGGGATCTGCCCGCTGAGGAGTATGCGGTTAAAAAGGTTTACTAAGATGCCCACACCGCGAGGACCCATCGCCTTCCAGGCTTCGATGGGGACTCCATCGGGTCCGACAGCTTTCCGATTCTTCATGCGGCGAAGCGCAGTCAGGACTTCTCCAGGCGTTACCGGTGGCACTAGTCCTTGATTCGGAGGGAGGTCCGGAGGCTGCACCTCTTTATGCTGCTTATTAAGCAGCTCGTGGAAGTACGAGCGCCATCTCTCCTTTACCGCGAGGTCTTCGCTTAACAGGTTGCCCTCAGGGTCTTTTACACAGCGACACTTGGATATATCCTGTGCCGCTTTGACCCTGGAGCGCGCCAGCTTATAGATGAGCTTCTGCCCCTCAGACGATTCCAGCTTATCATACAAAGGTTGTAAGTGGTCTCGTCTGGCTCTGGCTACAGCTCTCTTTGTGGCGCGCTTGGCAGCCCTGTACGCGTCGCGGTCTTCGGAAGATCCGGTCGCTTGCCACTTTTTAAAGAGGGCTTTCTTCTCCCTGGTCTCCCTCAGGACTGCGTCGTTCCACCACCAAGTTTCCTTGTCACATTTGCGTCCACCCTTAGACTCACCGAGCACCACCTTCGCCGCTCCAAGGATGGCCGCCTGAACTTTGTCCCAGTAATCTTGAACTGGTTCGCCTTCAGTGTCGGTGCACTTGTCACCGACAGCTGAGACGAACTCCTGGGACCTAGTTTCATCAAGCAGCCACCATCTGATGCGGCGCTGGCACCGCTCGATGCGTTTGCCTTTAGGCTTCACGCAGAGGTCCATGACAAGGAGACGGTGTTGTGCAGTAAGACTCTCACCGGGTATGACCTTGCAGTTGGCCACCTTGCCGATGCTGTGTCGCCTAGTGAGTAGGAAATCGATCTGAGTTGTACGCCTCCCGCTCATGTAGGTGATGAGATGTTCGGATTTCTTTTTGAAATACGTGTTCACAATGGCCAGATCGGCAGCCGCACACGTTCTGAGGATAGTTTCTCCTTCAGTGTTGCGGGTGCCGTATCCAAAACCACCATGAACACGTTCAAACTCCTCACACCTCTCACCCACATGACCGTTTAGGTCGCCGCCCAAAACGATTCCCTGTGACAACGGAATGCTCCGAAGCACTCCCTCGAGTTGGCCCCAAAACGACATCTTATCGGCGTCGCTACAACCGGCCTGTGGCGCGTAGGCACTTATCAGGTGGGTAATAATCCCATCGATAAGCACCCTCACGATCATAAGCCGGTCGCTACAGCGTTTCACCTCCAAGATGCCGCTCTGCAGCCCTTCGGAGAGCACCACGGCCACCCCGTTCTCCCCACCAGGCGCACCCGTGTAGTACAGCTTGTAGCCTTTCTGCAAAGGCCGGGCTCTGTTGCCCTTCCACCGAGTCTCCTGCAGGAACGCCACGTCCACCCTCCGCCTGGAGAGTACTTCGGCCAACTCTACCGCACGCCCAGTCAGCGTGCCAATGTTCCAAGATGCGAAGCGGATTCGGGTTGGGGCTAACTTCTTTAGCCGTGCTGGCCCGACACACGGCAGCCCTAGCCCACTTGCCACAGGAGTCGGGCGGGGCTCCTGCGCGCCGTTTTGCGGCGGCGCCCTATCCCTAGCAGCATTCCTTTTACTTCTTTTCATTATTTGTTTCGGCGGGTGGCTTTTATGGGAGCGACGCCCTCAGACCTCCCAACCCCAGAGGGGAAAGCCAGCGCCAGAGCCTCGTCCGTTAATCAGCAGGTGCACGCACTGGCACGGGAGGTTGACTTGGGCCCCGAAGATCTTGGTGGGGCCCCTTACACTATAACTTAACTATCCCTAACCAAAAATAAAATGATATACAAAAATATTACACTAACTTAAAGATGCTCACTGGTCCGCCCACGCGGTGAAGTTTTCTCGTACCACGTACCCGTTTCCCATAGGAACTTATTCCCGGGATAAATTGTTTCACATGTATAAACATAAAGGTCATATTTACCTACACCATATAAAACTTGAATACGGATGGATCGACGTTTATGAATATGATCATTGGTTTGTTGAATTTGATTCTACTCCGAATAGCAAAACAAGCAAATTAAGAATAAACATTAGGTTAAAAAAAATCGAAAACGTTATATTCATACATATATTTTTCATGGAAGCCGATTCTGAGGCGGTGCAAAGCGCGCCAGGGTCATCAGATTATGAAAAAATAGTAATTACAAATAAATAAATCTATTGAGGCAGTTAAAACACTTGAATTGTTTTTACGTGAAAAATTAAATGAACACACACCTTCCTTACTCGTCCAATAATTCTATGTTCTATAAGCTGGAGTCAAAAAGCAAAATGCGTCTCTTTAGTTCTGTTTATCTCATTTTCGAAGATTGATGTAATTTAGAATTTTGGCATTTATGTAATAATGACCTTCTGACATTGTTGGTAGCCTTCTGACATTAATTCACTTTATCAGTTTGTCCAGGAAGTAAGTAGGTCATGCTATCTGTTTTTCTCTCGTCTTTGGGTCACGGTCATGACAGTGCTAGTTGAAAAACAGTAGGTATTAGTTTATTTTTATGAGGTCACTCTGAAGAGCCACTTGAAACCCGTTCTTGACATGAGGAGCACCTGAATAATTAGACATGTTACGGAAGGACCTTTGTAATAAATTTAAAACATCCATGTAACAAATCTGTAACTTGCAATAAATAAATTGAAATTTATTCATAGTTTGTAATCAATTTCTTGGCGCTACGACTTAGGTACCATTCTTTCGAGGATTTCTGAGTAGCAACTAATTTTGTCATCCTAATCAGATAATTCGTCTCCGCTAAGCACAGTAACACGTTGGCTAGATATTGATAGTCCATTCTAGTGGTACCTATACTACGAAAATGCGAAGTTAACTCCGGTTCAAGCACGACTTCACTCCAACAGGAGCTGTGTCGAAAGTATGGAATGGGAGTAGTACCTAATTGTCCTACCCGTGGTTACGGGTAGGACAATTAGGTACTACTCCCATACTATATATGGTATCCCATACATAATACTGGTTGTAAGAAAACTTTATTGGAAGGAACTTAGAAGGTAAAAGGTCGGCAAAAAGAAGGAAGCGCTCGATGAACATTGTTCTCAAGAAGTTTATTAGAGAAAGGAGTCAGTAGAAATTGGTCGGTAATCAGTAATAATCACCATGTATGAATTAATAAGTTTCCTGTAGCTATGAGGAAGAAATTGTAAGAACTTTTTAAACAAAACGAATTGGACTTTGGTTATAACAAACACTAAGATGAGATATAGCAATTATAATAAATTATTCTATTACTACCTCAAAATATGTAAAACTGGTTTTACTGGTCATCCTTATCAAGTGTGACATCGTGGAATATTAAGTACCTACCCATGAAGTAGTAGATTACCTACATCCATCATGCTTGTCAGAGAGAGGTTTTTTTTTGTTATTAAGATTATTTTTTTTACTCAAATACATAATCATCACCATTCTAGAGCTAATTCTGGTTGTATTCAAGTCCCCCGATTTTGTGTACCGAGTTGCTGTATCTTAGCATTTAATGGTACCTACTTACTAACCTCATATAATATATCGACGTTACTGTGTACAATATAAACAAGAACAGAAGCTAGAAGTTGTTTTGTGGCGATGCAATAAATAGGTACATTGATTAAGATAAATATACCACGGAAACAGAAGTCAGGAAGATATAGTTAAATGATGTAAGTTGGAGGTTAATGTTTTAATGAATATAACAGGTGAGTAGCGGATTGGCTGTCGCAGATAAAATCTGAAGGCTGCACGTGCGGCGCACTGCCGCGGCCGCTGTGGTGGTGAGCCGTGACGCAACGCGTACAGCGCGCTCCGCAGACGCGGTAGCGCCGTTGCTCACCCTCCGCCAGGCCTGCCACTCGACGAGCTGCTTCATAATTGTTACACAGACGAGACCAATAATTAAGCGATAAATATACCAACAGTGGCGGCGAGAGGAGGGCGGCAGTCGAGCGGCGGCCGCGTTACGTATCACACACACGTACCGAGTGATGGACCCATAGCTTATTCGACATTTTTCTATCGGACGCCGTAGGAATCTCACCGAACTGGTTCCCGCGCAACGCTGCGTTAGTGCGCCGCTCTGGTGAACCCTTTCGCTTGTAAATGTGCCGATATTTACATATGCGCGCTCGATCTCGCGTCGAACTTTCGATCTGCGCCCGTATCTCGCGGCTGAATAGTGAACCCAGCGAACTGGCCGCCGCCGGCGCTGCGTGCCGGTGTCGCAGCCCCAGCGCACCCAACTGCTGCACGACGTGAAATGATCTACGTATGTTTACTCTAACTTAATTTCAATAGTACGAGTATAACTCGAAGCTTTTCTAACCGTATCTTTGATAAAATCGCTCCTTATGAAACTATATGAAGTTTTTCGCTTTTGAGTGCCTGTTACTTACAGGTACAAATGTTCCAATCATCGAACATATTTACTAATAGACAACATACCTTGTAATAAATGTGTCAATATAATTTACTAAGATTCCATCATCAGTTAAAACATATAATGACTAGCTTATGCCACGTTCACTCGCAACAAAGTTCGAAACCCAGGTTACAACCTTTTACAGTAGGAATTTTAACAAATCCTTTTTAATGCCACATTAAAACCAAATCCGTTATGCACTTGAGCTGTAGGTACATTGATAGATCAGTCAGTCACTTGGCCTTTATATTTATATAGATAAGGCTCATTGTTTAGGATTCGTCTTCTTCATCTGAGCGTAAATTCCCCAGTAGCACCCAACAATTCGACTTTGGAGTCCAAAGTACGCTTTGATTGTTTGCTAGGGGTAGTGGGCTGTGATGGGCGCCTGAGGATGGCGGAGGGACTGCTCGGCGTTCTCACTCCTCATCCCTTCTCCCAAGGATGTGGAATAAAACTCAGACAACCCAGCGGATACCCTAGTCTGTCAGGAACACCCAAGGAAGGAAGGGCACCGTGCTGTTTTAGGTAGTAGGTCCGTCCGGTGCATTCATGAGGATTCTTATCTTAAAAATAGCCTTGGGCTCCTGAAATCTTAATACTTATGATTCCAAGAGACTAAGTAAGTATATTATTTTCTGCTGAATGAAAAACTAATTTTAAAAGTATTTATCTGGTACATGACATACCTTAGTGATAGAAATGAACATTCCCAGTGTTGAGTGTGAGTGTAGCTAATCTACACTCACTACTTACATAGTCATAATTACACATGTAAGACACTCATGGTTTCTACTAAATAACAATTAAGAAACTATGAATACGCACACACACACACTCACATACACATTGAATTCCTATCAGGTATATACACAACAATTCATTGAATCTATATTCAAAACAGGAAAACAAATAGGTACCTATAAATAATTGCCCTATATTACATTACCATGTCCATTAATTTTAAGGAGAATACGGTTTACTGATTAAAGCTACCTTTTACCATAATCTGCGGATGTATATCGCTCTTAAATTGCGAAGTGATTACTTTTTTAATATGATATTGTTATGATGTCCCAGTCACGCCTATATCGCCGAAAAGGTATACAGCGACATATATACAAACGCCCACATTTCGCCGTATGCAATTTTGTCCCACGGAACAGGGGGCCATCTGTTGCGTGTTGAAATGGACAGGCACAGGTTGTGACGACCTGCTATTGAATTTTTTCAAGTCACCCATATTGCCATAACTTGGCTTAAGGATTACTATGTTACTTTTAGCCGAAACTAATAGTATAATGTGCCTTCTGAAGTATGGAAACGCTCGTAAATTTCAATGCCACAAACGGTCACCCATATCAGGACTATCCGTAGCGTAAGATCCTTAACGCAGTGATCCTTTACACACAGAACAGTGAGCTAGAGGTGCTAAGATACGCTTCTGTTAATATTAACTATCTATCTATCTTCACGCTGCATCCCTGATAGGGTAGTCAACAACCTATCAGTAATTAATATTAATTTTTTCATCACCCCTCCAAACAAAGCATTTAGCTGGTAGATATGCTGAAAGAGAATAAACTTATATACAGGTCAAGGTAAGTACAACACCTAATCATCATTTCTTTGTTTTTTTTTTATAATAGTAAAAACTTTATACACGTAACCCACTTTCAATGCCAAATGATATAGACAAGATAAAAGTAATCATCACGTACACTGTTTGTTTCTACGTTAACCCAGAAACGAATGAAAAAATAAACAATACCCAGTGGCATGTTTACATTACGAAGATATACTACACTTACGCCACCTCATCTTTTAAGAAGTATATTTATAGAAATATAAGAAAACAACACGTAGTATGTATTGAGTTCTCCAATAAGACAAAAACTGGTTTTATTAAATCAATACAGCGTAAGAGATGTTTTTAGTGCCTTATACTCTTTTAACACAAAAAGCTTGTTGTTAGTGTGCCTTTTTAATAGCGACGAGTTGATGCCTTTTGCTACTTTCTACCATCAAAACTCTCACCACAAATAGTTGGCAATGAGGAACGTGAGGATTGAGCCTCGGAGCTGGCTATGGGGAATTGCGTAAAGTAAGAATTGAGTCGAATAATGAATAATGATTTAAGTATTTCACGTCTGCCTTTATGCCTTTATGACTGATGAGGACGCCAGTCGGCTTCAGCTAACTACTTCCTGTTTTATTGGGATTTATTGACAGAAAATGTATAAAAAAAAAGGTTTAATATCCTCGACTACAACTCAGATTACAGCGATAAAATAAATATTCGTCGTCTAACATGCAAACCAAGATACATATATACGACGTCGTATGTTTGCTGCGGCATCGTCAATCTGCCATTACTGATCTCGCTGGTCCTTCGAGCCGGAGCCATTAAAGGTTTCAGTCTCGCACTATTAAGTATGTGGAGTTTTATTCTATGCTAAGAAAAATGCCTTATAACATTATGGCCATCATTCAAGCTGTACCAATCAAGACCGGTAATATTACTCGTATTTGGAAATCCCAAAGATGTCAAGCCAGATTCGAAGCGACTAAAACTACACTGTCCCTACCATACGTCAGTAATTTTAATTCGATCTATTTCTTTGCTGAAGTCGGTCTTTGCTGAAACTCACTCAGATTTCTGCAAATTCAATTACTAGGCGTGGCAAACGTTTGACTTGTATCATCCAAGCGTTAGTCTCGGTTGCAACCATAAGTAGCTATCACATAGGCGCCTGAGGTCTGTTTTCAGTTCTTTTCCATCCCCATTGCATGGCCCTCGGAAAACAGTGAGTCTAGTGACCGCCATTGTTGTGTCAAGCTCGCATTATTGTAGTGTCCATAAAATATCGGTACATACTTTGGCTGAGTCAGATAATCAGGAGCCACATATTTTACACCTCCATTAGGGCAGAATGGTAGCCGAGGAGTTTTAGTGGGTATTCCCAGTACCACCTCGATCAGGTGCAGGGCGACCCCCACACAAGCCCATTGCCAGTAGTGGGTAGTCTGTAAGCGGATCTCTCCTCGTATAAAAAGAAAAGGTATGAAGATACTGCAGTATATGGTACGAATCCCACCGAACCATGTGAGAGATTCCCGCATCATGTATAGCCTTCCTGTAAGTGTTGCTCATTTAACTAATACGATAATTCGTTATGTTTTTTTTTTTCGGTATTTTTTCCGTCAAAAGTTTTGTTTACATATATTGCAAAAGCTGTAGCCACAAATTGACCGGGAAAAGTTTCTCAAATTTAAATAAGATGCGAAGAATTCCACGGAATTCGTCATGAAGTCGTTCGTCCTAATGAATTCAATTCTGTACACTCTCATTTGTTAATATATGCGTACATATTTTACATCACCAATAGTTTACTACTAGTTACATCACATTAGTCGTTGACACAAAAACACAAAGGTTATCATTAGTTGTAACCGAGAAAAAGTGGCCATGAGTTTTTATAAGTAGACCTGTTCCTTTCTCAAAGAGTTATTGCATTAGAATTTTATTAGGTACTAAAAGGTATATATTGATTAGAGTACTGATGGGCCTAGTAGAGATGAGTGACGTGGGTCCCAGTAGGTTAAAAACCAAAAATGACCCAAGTTATTGAACCTATACTTATCCAAACCTCTTAGTTTCGGACCTCTCAACGCGTTGCTCAAACCGTTATTGCCACATAGCTATTGTAATTTAGGAAGTCACTAAAATAAAATCTGAAAAATACTACTTTAAAGGGGGATAATTTATTTGAAACAGTTGGAGCACTTACACCTTCCTTAACCCTTTTATAGCCATTTTTGAGCTATAACACTTCATAGTTTATGTTTTGGGTCAACTATCGAACTTTACGAAATTGTAAGCGCAATCACAGATCACTGCCACTTAAACAAACACCTCTTCAACATCAATATGGTCAACAGCCAGTGTTAGGTACGTGGCACATGAACAAAGTCGTATATAGTTGTCATACCCACAGTATTGAGAAAGTACATATATGAATTAGTAGAAAAATCAATAATAATAATACCATGTTTTTGACCTTAACCCATATTACGGACTATTCTAAAATTATTTGTTCAACGGTTCAATCTGAAATATAAGTCTTATTAGTAATAATAAAGATAGACTTCGATTGGTACTCAGTAGAGCATAGAGACAAAAGGCCTTCGTGTGTACGCTTCGCTGGTTCCATTGACGCTTCGCGCCTCCTCTTTTACGCGGCCAATTATTACGCTTACTTGACTCCCTGTGCTTGTTTCGTTATATAAGTGTTGCCTATTTATTTTGACGTTCGTATTTTTTATTTTAGTAATCAAATTATTTATGTTCATCATAGCAATACATGAATTGTTACCGTCTATCTTTCATCTCCTTGATTAATTTTCTTAATGAAGTACCACTATTTTTGATTTCTTGCATGAAATTTTGATTACGTTCGTTACAATGTTCGAACGCCTCAGTTAGGGTCTTATCATTCTGGTCAAACCAGTCCTCGTTGACACGTTTTTTGCGACCATTCATTTTAAGGATTAATATTTTAACTTTAAGAAATGACGAAACGATATTCTCAAAGAAAAGAAATCTAGGATAGATAATAGGTAACATAACCTCTAGTTTGTTAGCAATATGCAATACTCCGCTTTACAACGTGACATGAAGTCGACACGTGTTTCGCCTACACACGAGGCATCCTCAAGACTGCTTGGCATCAAAATTAAGCTAGTATAAAATAAATTATTAGAGAATATCATTAAAAGTTGTACGTTAGGATTGAAGATTCGAGAATGTGTGGTGGGGATTCCACTCCCTCTCCTACTTTTTGTCGTTCTACGATAGATATCCGCTATGTAAAGCCTGATTTCATCACATGCCATTATTAATTTAATTGACTGACCGTTGTTGATTTAAAAGACCGAGTGTATACTACTTATAGTGTCGTTCGAACCAACAATGATCTAAAACATACTAAATAATTTTAGTTTATGTCATTAACAGTTCTAGTTGATTACCGTAAAAAGACGACGGCAATTCATCTTTGTCACTAGCTAGGAAGTTGGGCGGATAAATGCAAAACATACGATTTTCACCTTATTAGGGTTCCGTTCCTTGTACGTCCGTCTGTCTGTCAAGACCCTTTTTCTCAGAAATGTAAAAAGCTGAAATTTATATCAAATACTAATGTCTATTGTCCCATAGAGCTGTGATAAATCAAACTTCTAAGCCAACGCAATCAAAAGATACAGCCGTTTATGCCGCAAATTTCAGCATATTTTCGATACTCGTAAGGGAATAAAAACCTACAGGGTACTTTCCTTAAACTCAGAAGCTTGAAATTTGGTACGAAGCAACGTCTTGCAGCACATATAAAGGAAAAATATTAAATTTGTTGAAAATTAAGGGGTGTGGCCATACATAATCACCAATTAACATAGACCTCTGAGTTGTACGGGCGCTCATACATTTTGGAGCTTCATTTGCCTTCAACTCAAATTAGGTACTCATTTTTTACGGAACCCTCGGCGCACGAGTTTGACTAGTTCTTATCGGTTTTTTCTTTTGCTCTTTCATGGGTGGATCGCATAGCCTCTGTGGCTATCGCAATGCATTTTAGAAGCCACTTTGAATCCCATAGTATTGGTATGTGGTAAAAAGTTATTTGCAATTGCGATTGGTAAAAAGCCCACTATGGATCCGCTACAACACATTTTTAACATCAATAAAGTAAGATAGTAAGACCTAATTAAACGAAGTTTACACCTATTATCAATTGCACGATGAAATGCTTTTATTGATGCAATTGTTTTTTCATTTTAAAATTCTTAGTTGCCTATAAAAATATAATAAACTTTGGCATCCATATATGGATTCGTATGCAGTCCTTACGGCAAAGTTTATTATATTTTAACCCCTTGGGTAAAGGCCACTTTGAATCTAAATGTATGATCATGACGTAGAAAAAATCGGTCAAGCGCAGGTCGAACCTGTACTCCCATTATACCGCCATAATAAAATTAGAACCTTTTTTTAAAGTGCTGCCAATTAAGCTAGATCTCCATATTGTATAAGCGTCCATACAACTCAGAGGTTACTTAGTTTCTACTATGTATGTATGGGGCAACACCTTAATTTTCAACTTATTTTATATTTAAGAATGTTTCCTTAATTTGTACTGTACCCTGCTTTTTGTTAAGTTTCGTGATAGAGGAAAGTCCATGTTAGAGGAAACTACCATTTAGGTTTTCGACCCAAAACCTATAGGGTACTTCCGGTTGACCTAGATTTGTCAATTTTTGATAAAGGAAGGTCTTATAGCACAAGTAAATGGAAAATTCAGAAAGAAAATAAATTAGGATAAAATTTGGTACTAACAAGTTTTCGCGAAAATTTAAATTTACCCATATCTTTTTATTGTGTTAACTCAGGACCTTGATTTCTATATACATTATAGACATTATAGACCTCTGTGTCTGGTATAAATTTCAATTTGCTTGGCCCACCCGTACCAGAGAAAATAGATGGCGACACACAGACAGACAGGCGAACAAGAAAGTGATTTTAAAAGGGTACCTTTTTTACTGTTTGAATTACGGTACCCTAAAAATTAGGTACTACTGTTGCATTTCGATGTTCCCACCATGAACCGGTCTTAAAGTCTATCAACATTCACATCTATTACAAGTAGCTAAGTAAGACCTAAGTAAACGCAGCATTATGAGGAAGAGAATTATTACTACATATATTTACGTGTACAGGATATAAAGCAAAGTAAATAAAGGAAAACTGAATATGCATTGAGATAAATTTCGGAAATAAGAAGCGCTCGTGGCCCCGCGGACTCAGTGATCTGTAAAAGATCACTGCGTTACGCAACTTTCACTACGGCTGGTACTCGGATGGGTGACCACTTCGTGGCATTTACATTTGCGAGCGTTTTCGTGCTTCGGAAGGTACGTTAAGCCGTTAGTCCCGGTTGCCAGTAACATGGCAGTTGTTAAGTCAAGCCTTATGAGCCACTTAAAAATTTCTGCAGCAAGTAACCACAACCTGCGTCTGTTTATTTTCAACACGGCAATGGGCTCACCACCTATTACGTGGGACAGGAATACACATGGTGAAAAGTGGGCATACAATATGTAGGCCTCTGCTACCCCTTCGGGGATAAGGCGTGATAGATAAATATATGTAATATACAAATTTCGGAAATAAACTCGTGGAGGTCTACTTTATAAAAATTAGAATACAGTACCAGTTAAAATGTTTAATTTTGTATTGGCTGGTTTTTGGGGTGCTATTGTATCACTTAATCTAAACAACTTAAAAAAACTACAAAATTATAACGTAAATTATAAAGTAGCTAAATTTAATTTTATCATTTTCTATTGTATCTGAGAGCAGTATTTTTTGCTGAACAATGAATTGTTGTGTGCTATTGAAGTTGGGAACAGACTATCTTCTGAACAGATGTCACTTTGTTATTTTACCGATGACATTACAAGTCTTCATATTTATGATATTTCGGGTCTTATTCGCGACGTATATTATTAGGTACAAAGCCTACCTTATACTTCCCGACGTTTCGACCCATCGACCGGATTACACCAGGCGTGGTCATGGGTTGACTGACCAACTGCAAACGTCGAGAAGTATAAGGTAGGCTTTGTACCTAATAATATACGTCGCAAATAAAACCCGTAATATCATAAATATGAGTGACAATCGCGAAAGTTTAAAAACGTTAATTACAAGTCTTTCCTCATTGTGATAGTTATTTAGACTGTGCGAAACGCTGAGTTGATTGATTCATTAATACAACTTACGGCTCGTATAACAATTTGGGCTGAAGGCTCGCAGGACGAACGAGTGCAGGGTAAAGAGCTTAGACCAGACAACTGGAAACAAGTAGGTAGTCGAATAGAAGGATTTGAGATTTATGGGGGGGCCATTATCTGAAATATCCCGGGCACTGAAATTTTGGAGACAACGCGAAAGCAGAGATGGGATGAAGCCATGTCTGACAGATCCATGCAGGATGTTAGGAGGCAGGTTTGGACCTCAGTTGTGTGGTAACAACACGTCTTTGCCACAGATGTGTGTGTGCTATACTCAATTGTACGCGAACCGGTCTTACGGAGCCACCGTTCGAGACAACTACGTAATTTAAATAAATGATAAAGTCTCATGCTGCGTTTCACAATTAAAACTATTAAGGCCGAATGCTATGATTTCGTTAACCCGTTACGTAATTAGAAAGCATCAAGTGACAGACTGGGTGCTTCAATAAGATTAAAACTTAACTTAACTATCTTCACGCTGTATCCCTAACGGGGTAGTCAGAGAGGACAGATCGCCAGGCATCGCGATCCATGCATACTTCTTTCGCTTCCTGTAGATTCAATTAATCGCTTCATACATGCACGTCTGGGTATCCGATTACTTTTTACTCTTCCGTTCTTGAGCAATCCGCTCACGTGGTCTTCATATGTAAGTCTCGGTCTACCCTGACTTCTTCTGCCCTCTACTTTCGCACAATATATATTCTTCATCAATCGTTCCTCACTCATTCGTTGAACGTGTCCAAACCAACGGAGCACGCCCTTTTCCAGCTTAACGCTGACACTTTCACTCAAACCTGCCATATTGCGTATCACTTCGTTGCGTTTTCGGTCGGCCAAGGTTACGCCGCACAATTTTCGAAGTGATCGCATCTCCACAGCATACAGCATACTTTTATGCATCTTCTGACATACCCAGGTTTCGCTGCCGTAAAGCAACGTTGGCACTAGCACTGCGTTATGAATCGCGAGTCGTGCTTCTTTTACGATGCTTTGTCGCTTTACTAATTCTGACTAAGCACCGTTCTACATCCGAATCACATCTTGCATTCGCGCTAAACATACTCCCTAAATACACAATTTCATTCACTTGCTCTAGACATTTCTGATTTACCCAAATCTCGCACTTAGTTCTTACGTCTTCTCTTTCAAATACCAGAACCTTAGTTTTACTTGCATTCAAGCGGAGACCCTTTCTTTCACACTCCTCTTTCATAATAGTGACTAATGCCTGAAGGTCGGCTGCTGATGAGGCCACGAGCACCGCATCATATGCGTACAACAGACAATTTACTATTAAGACACCCAAATTCACACCCATATCACAATCTTTCAATTTCTGCAGGCAACTGTCCAGATACACTAAGAACAGCCAGGCAGACATGACACAACCCTGTTTGACGCCTGTACAGAAGTCGAAAAGAGGTGTCACATCCCCCCCTACTCGCACGCAAGCCTTACAGTCCCTGTATAGCGACTGTATTGCCCGCAGTAGCGAGCCGTCCATACCATATCCGGGCAGCAAGTCCCACAGAGTTTATCTCACAACGTTATCAAATGCTTTCTCTAGATCCACAAAAGCGCAGAAAACCTTCTGGCTAACAGCCAGAAACTTTTCCGCGATCATCCGGTGAGAAAACACTTGATCCATGCAACCTCTTCCACGTCGGAATCCGCATTGAGCCTCCCACAAATACCTTTCAGACTTTTCTTGCATTCTTGCCGTTATAACCTTTGCATACCTTACTAGCTAAGCTGACCAAGCTGATCGCTCTGTAGCTGGAGCAGTTTAGGCGCGAGCCTTTCCCTTTGTAGATAGGTACTACAACTGCTATTTGCCAGTCATCTGGGACCTCACCCGTCCGCCAGCATAAGTTGCATAGCAGACAAAGAGTGTCCCAGACGCGCGACCCGCCGTACTTGATCATCTCAGCAGTAACTCTGTCTTTTCCCGCAGCCTTACCACATTTCATACTTCTTATCGCTTGTTCAATCTCATTCATACTAATGACTTCAATGACACCAGGATCCGGAGCGTCACAGTGAGCTCCACTTCCCGATGCGGCATCTCTGTCCTTACTTGCATACACCCTTCCATAATATTCACTCCATCTCTGCAGGACGACAGTTTGTTTTGTTAGGACATCGTTGTCAACGTTAAGCACTTTATTCATACTGCAGACTGTCGAACAACTCCGAGTCTTGCCTACCTCTTTCCAGAAGAGCTTGGCATTATCTCGGAAATTGGACGACAGCCTTTCATCCGCTTCCATTCTGCACCTATCACGAGCTTCCTCTATCAGTGCCTTAGTGTTAACCTTTTGCAGTTTGTATCTCTCTTTCATATTCAAATCATTCCGCGAGGCAAAGTAGTCCAGCCATGCTTTCTTCTTCATTCGTACGGCTTCTTTCACTTCATCATTCCACCATGCATCGCGTTTATTACTACTGCCTCATTTTGTCTCTCCACACACTTCCACAGCGGCATTTACCATACTATCCCTAAGGTTCTGCCATACACATTCCACATTCTCACTACTAACATTGACGTCGCCAAGCTTTTCGGCCACCCTTTCTTTATATTTATCCCTAATGGATGCATCCTGCAGCTTCCAGCTTTTGATGCTATAAGTCGGCTCAGGTTCAGGACACTTGTCACGATGACGCCAACCCGCGAACAGACCCCTAATCCTAGTTATGACTAGGTAGTGGTCTGATCCCAGCTCAGCGCCACGATAAGCCCTTGTGTCCATCACCTGTTTACGGAGCCGACTATCCATTAGGAATAGATCTATCATGCTTCTCTTTGACTTACATCTCCTCGAATACATATGAATTTGTTTGTGGTTGAACAGTGTGTTCGCCACAAACAAATCCTTTTCCTTACAAAATGCCAGTATAAGCTTACCGGCGTCTTTCACCCTTTTGTCCCCATACTTCCCGAGTACCGACTCAAATCCATCGCGAGCGGTACCCACCCATCCATTTAAGTCTCCACACACTATAAATCTTCATTTCCTTCTACCACATTAAGAGCTTCTCTCATACTCTCCCAGAAGTCCTCTAGCTTAATCGCGCTCGACGAAGACACTGGTGCGTAAGCAGCCACCAGGAAAACTTTCGTCAAGCCGAGCTTTAAACGGATCCAGAGGACTCTAGGACCAATCAATTGATACTGATACATACCGGAGACCAATCGCGAGGACAACAACATCCCAACCCTCCGACTGCCATGCTCGCTCTCTGGTACTCCAAACCATAGCGCGAGCATCCCACCCGGGAGCTCCAAGACTTCGCTGCCCTTGCGCTTGGTCTCTGTCAAGCACACAGCATCTAATTTTCTCTCTTTCATTACATCCATCAACTCATTCATCTTCTCTTCCATTCCTCCCCTAACATTCCACGCAGCTACCCTGCACTCCGTCCTCCACTTCCCGCCGTGTCGGGCCGCGCGTGTAGGGTGGCGGTCCCCTACGCCGCTCTGGCATACACTTTTCGCACCAGCGATAAGATCCCCCTCAATAAGATTATAACCTCTATTTAAAAATATGGCAAATAATGCGGCACTTAATCAGAAGATATATTGGAGAGGTGGAGAAAAATTCATTTTGCTTCATGCAAAGCGGGAGACAAGAAAAGCACGGTTAAAAATAAATGTATGCCGACATATTATATCAATAACAGAGAACAGTATAGCATTATTTCCTGAAAATTTTATTTTATTTATTTATCACGCCCTATCCCCGAAAGGGTGGCAGAGTATTCCTGTCCCACGTAATAGGCGGTGAGCCCATTGCCGTGTTGAAATAGACAGACGCAGGTTGTGGCTACCTGCTGTTGAAATTTTTCAAGCCGCCCATAAGGCCTTTAACCAGGCTTAACGACTGCCATGTTACTGACATACGGGACCAACGGCTTAACGTGCCTTCCGAAGCACGGAAACGCTCGCAATTATAAATGCCACAAAGTGGTCACCCATCCGAGGACCAGCCATAGTGAAAGTTGCGTAACTCAGTGATCGTTTACAGAACACTGAGTCCGCGGGGCCATGAGCGCTTCAAATTTTTGAGAAAATAATTATAACGAACCTTTTTCGTATTGATATTAATTTTAAATCAGCTCATCAATCTTATCAGCTTATGGCAGTCGACTTTTGAAAAATATATACACCTCTTCCAGTTTTTGCTGCTGTTTAGAGGAAATAGTATTTACTGTACCGCACTAGTCAGACAGTACATAGTTGTGATTTGAAGTTTTCCTTCTCTTCGCGCTAACCTCATCCGTTAGTTTACAGAACAAAAGGCGAAGTGTGCCGGGAATCCTGGGACATTCTTCCGAGAATTCACGAGGAGTCGGTAATCACAGTCTAATTTTCATTTCACCCAATACACTTTTAGTTTTAATTGCTAATGTTTTTGACTTAATTTTTATAATTAATATTATGCTACTGTAGTGATAGTGTAGGGTCCGCTTATCAGATAAGACAGAGAGTGAAATTGGGAGAGAGAAGAGAGAAAAAGAGAGTGGAAAACGGGAGGCCATTTGTTGTAAAAAAAGTACGAGGAAGTCTGTTACTACAAATGAAGACACTTGATGATGCCGTAGTATATCATATGTAATTAATATAACAAGATTTTTTCGAATTTCACAATATCGCTCTTTGAATGGATTTTATTTTTGGTCGTGATACTACGATTTAACATAACAAGTTCTTCAAGGTTGAAGGTGAGACGCATTATCGCCCGTACTATATGGGATATGGATGTCTCCCGTCATTCAGTATAAATAAAGATGAGCTTTTGCATATTTTTTCTTTTATATAGAATATTCTAGGACAAATGAAAATATTATTATTTTTAAAAAGAAACAAGTTAAAGGAAAAGGAATCATTCCTTAAAGTCTCGACCTATTTTGACAACGACGGACCTACCCCATCGAAATCGGTCTGCTGAATTACACTTACCGTTGTTTACATGATTTTAACCTCTTGCCTATTCTGTGACTTGGTACAGGTGGTTTAGCGGATGGTCCGTTCATTCTCCTGGGCTGGAAATCCAATATAAAACTGCCCCGCGGCTGTGAAGAAAATAATCGAAATTGGTCTCCATTTCGTAATTCCTACATCTATCTATCTTCACGCTGTATCTCTGACAGGATAGTCAAAGAGATCTTCGTGATTCTGGAAGACAGATCTTCCAGGCTTCGTGATCCATGCATACTTCTTTCGCTTCCTGCAGATTCATTAATCGTTTCATACATGCACATCCGAATACTTTTGACCTTTCAGTGTTTGGGCAATCCGGTTTTCGTATGCAAGTCTCGGTCTAAAATAAAAAGCTAGTTATAAAAAATATTTGAACTAGGTATAGTAAGTATTCTATGTTTAACTGTGCTTATCTAAGGAACCTTGGGGGACACTTAAGTAGAAGTAAATATTAATAGCACGAATATTCAAAGTCGGTACCAGGGGCTAGGTGTCAACTGAGGTCAACTTAATGGTGCCCGTACATATCAGGCTAGCTACGTCACACGTGTACAATGTTGCAGTATATTAACTCGGTATTATATTACCTTACTAGGTTTATGTGGCACTTCGATACCTTGCCGGGTATGTCTAGCAGCGTTAAAGATAGCCTATTAGGCTTGTTCATGTTTTATTTTACATATGATCTGTGGAAAGAATTTGTTGGAATAATTCTAAGACCTTGTTGCAGAGTCACTGTTTTCTAACAAGTTCAACAAGTCAACTTCCTTTTCTAACAAGATTACAAGCATTTTCAGTGCATTTCGTATATCTCTACCCTACACCCTACCTTCAAATTTTCTTTCAGTCTCTTAAAATTTAGTACCCGTGTCTCCAATGAAAAAAGGTCAAAAGTCACCAAATCTTGTTTTTTATCATAGTTTCCTCTGCTTTAATATTATTCGTACACATGTATTAAGAAGTCGCAGAAACGAAAATATGCAAAAAATTGTTCCAAAAAAATGTGTTTTTGGAACATTTGATTGGCATCATTACATTAGGCAGGTATTGCATGTGTAACTTATCAAATCTTTGCTGTACGTCCTCTGCGCAAGGTATACAATATATGTGTTAAACTATACTTGCTGCAAATTTTATTCTGTTTAACTTTACAAGTACTTCTAAAGTTAATTTAAGATAGGCATAGGTCACAGACCACAAGATTTTGTGACCTTTGACCTTAAATAATTTAAGACGCCAACATGTTTAAACAAGATTTTATGAGACTCGTGGGAACATAAAATATAAATTTACGTAAATTTTCAGCGAACTACCTCAAATTCCATGGTAAATACTCGATTTGACTGGGCTAAAAACCGCGGAGAAAAGTTAGCATGCATTGAGGTAAACAACAGCAATCAGCAACATCTAATACAGTTAACAAGAGTCTGTGACATACGCTTAATCTACAATGTATCATTTGCGCTAACGATGTCAATGGCAGCTTCTAAGAAATATTAATTGACGTAATTGGCTGGTGACGATGTAGGTAATCTTCAAATTGTATTAATTTATTTAAAACATGATGTAAAACTATTAGGTTAATTAAAATCTTAAGCTTTAGATAATACAATAATAGTGTGACACTTTTTACACAGCGCCATTTAGCCCAAACTAAGCTATATGCTTGTACTATGGGATCTAGACAACTGATATACATTTTTAAAGCAATTAGCATGCTAACTTTTTCATATAGGTTAATTTTTATTAAAGTGAAAAAAAGATAACTTAGTTCGGGATGGGTTTGAACCCATTTAATGCAAAAATAATCGATAGAGCATTACCCTGGGTTAGCAGAGGTCACGGGTACATACATTTCCCGTCCCGTAGCAAGTTATCTACTTTCACTTTTAGAAAAAATATACTACACTATACTTACACTTACAAAAATTGTGTCGATTTTTTTCATACATTAAAATTCCATGGTAAATATTATATGATGTATGAGCGGGGCCAAGAGCGCTGTCCATCGTATTATTTCATTTACACATTTTCTTTATTTTAGTGTATTCCCAGTTGCTTCCATACCCTACCTGGCTGTTGGCCACAGCTATCGTTTGGCTTTTGTTTTTGGCCTTGTTGGAAGCTACTGCCGTCTGACAGCCCAACCCGGGGAAGGCACCTGAGTCGTTGCCTGTTTCGTTAATCAGTAGATGCTCCACTAGTAGGTCGCTTGTGCCGCGGAGATCTTCATGGGACCCTTTAACCCATATAAGAAGTATGCATGGATCTTGAAGTCTGGCGATCTGTCCTCTCTGACTACCCCGTCAGGGATACAGCGTGAATATAGTTAATCTTAATATATAAAAGGCAAAGTCCCTGACTCACTGGTGACAATCAACGCACAGCAAATTTTATGATGTGAGGAAGGAATAAGGCCGGATTTTTTGAAATTCAAAAACTTTTTTGCAAACGTCCACGTCCAAAGGCCACGTTGACCACTTTCTATCAGGTGGATCGTATGCTTGTCTGTCACCTCAGTGGTATTAAAAAAACCAGTAAGTATTCAAAATTCTATGTTGATTAGTTCAGAAATGACTGATTTCTATACAAACTTTCAGTCCTTATTTTACCCCCTTAGGGGTTAAATTACAAAAAATCCTGAAACACGTCTGTCTTAAATTATAAACGAAATCCCACATACAAATTTTTATGCATGTTAGTTTAAAAATGGCGGATTTCTATACAAACTTTCAGCACCTATTTTACGCGTTTAGGGGCTGAATTTCAAAAAATCCGGCCTTATTCCTTCCTCACATCATAAAATTTGCTGTGCGTTGATTGTCACCAGTGAGTCAGGGACTTTGCCTTTTATATATTAAGATTAACTATATTCACGCTGTATCCCTGACGGGGTAGTCAGAGAGGACAGATCGCCAGACTTCAAGATCCATGCATACTTCTTATATGGGTTAAAGGGTCCCACGAAGATCTCCGCGGCACAAGCGACCTACTAGTGGAGCATCTACTGATTAACGAAACAGGCAACGACTCAGGTGCCTTCCCCGGGTTGGGCTGTCAGACGGCAGTAGCTTCCAACAAGGCCAAAAACAAAAGCCAAACGATAACTGTGGCCAACAGCCAGGTAGGGTATGGAAGCAACTGGGAATACACTAAAATAAAGAAAATGTGTAAATGAAATAATACGATGGACAGCGCTCGGGCCCCGCTCACTCAGTGAGCGTGATCATACATTACCTTTATCCCCGAAGGGGTAGCTTCGGGGATAAAGGTAATGTATGAAAAAAATCGACACAATTTTTGTAAGTGTAAGTATAGTGTAGTATATTTTTTCTAAAAGTGAAAGTAGATAACTTGCTACGGGACGGGAAATGTATGTACCCGTGACCTCTGCTAACCCAGGGTAATGCTCTATCGATTATTTTTGCATTAAATGGGTTCAAACCCATCCCGAACTAAGTTATCTTTTTTAAGTTATCTTGTGCCGGATGTGTGGAGGGAGGCTAACGTGCAACCGATCCCCAAGAAAGGGGATAGGTCAGACCCAGTCAACTATCGCCCCATAGCCGTCACCTCAGTCGTCTGTAATGTTTTTGAGCTCATCATAAACACGCAGCTCATGCGTTATCTGGAAGATCACTCCTTAATAAACGACCGGCAATACGGATTTAGGCCGAAACGGTCAACGGGTGATCTTCTAGCATACGTTACACACCTTTGGGGTGAGGCTATGGACAAGCATGGCGAATCCTTGGCTATCAGCCTGGACATCGCCAAGGCTTTCGATAAAGCCTGGCACGCATCACTTCTTCCACCTCAACTATGCACATGGCTCGCCAGCTTTCTGCATGGGCGCCGTATTCGGGTCCAATGCGACGGTCAGGCTTCCGACTACTTGCAGATAAATGTTGGCGTGCCGCAGAGGTCCGTTTTGTCGCCCACTCTCTTTCTTCTGCATATCAATGATATGTTGTCCCTGGGCAATATACATTGCTATGCAGACGATAGTACACTACATGGGGGATATATTAGTCACCCGGCGGTAAAGCGGACGGATGTTGAGGCTATGAGGGGACAAGTTGTGGCGGAACTCGATCGAAGTCTGGACCGCATCTCTCGGTGGGGTCTCGATAATCTGGTCGAGTTCAATGCCACGAAAACGCAGGCGTGTGCATTTACTGCTAAATTATCCCCTTTCCTTCCCCTTCCAACTCTTCAGAGCACAACCCTACCGCTGCAAAACTACCTCAGCATTCTGGGGTTGAACGTTCGTCGAGAGCTCAACAATAAAAATTATATCGAGGGGTGCATCAGCTTGGCCTCTCGCAAGCTCGGAATCCTGAACAGGGTAAGGTGGTTTTTCACGCCGGAACAGAGATGCTTATTATATAAGTGTCAGATTCGTCCGTGCGTGGAATACTGCTCACATCTCTGGGATGGCTCCGCCAAATACTTGCTTAATGCTCTCGACGCGCTCCAGCGACGTGCCATCCGCATCATAGATTGTCCAGATATTACTGGCAATCTTGAGCCGTTGGAGATGCGCAGAACGGTCGCCAGCTTAGCTGCATTTTACCGCATCTACCACGGTGAGTGTTCTGAAGGGCTCTTTCAACTAGTCCCACCCTCCCCCTTCCGTTCCCGAACAACACGGGCGGGGCAGAGATGTCATCCTTACACTGTGGACACCATCTTGCCTAGAACGGAACCATAAAAATATAGAACTCTTTGCCAGCGCACGTGTTTCCCTCCTCTTATAATCCTGGGTCCTTTAAGAGAAGCGTGAAAAGGCATATTTCTGGGCCGTCAAGTTAAGGGTCGCTATCCTAGAGCTGTGGGTTAAGATAGCGGCCCAAAATCACAGATCGTCGTCTTTGCTTACCATCAGGCGGGCGACGACATTTTGACGTGTAAATTATAAAAAAAAAATAGACTTAGGGCTCTTAACCTTCTACTGTACACTATACTAACATTTTTACGAGCATAGTGACTTTATTGTGTGAATAATATAGACCGTAAGTTAAATGTGTTCTTACATAGTAACACGTAGAGTTTCGGGTTGCAAATGTGGAAGTTAGTAAAACGATGCACAGTCGTATCGTATACAGAATTACTGTGAATAATCGAAGGTCGTGATCGCAAAATTTGCGGCACCTATTTATAACTGTTTAAATATTTTAGTAGACTTCTATTTAGATTTACTATCTTGAAAAATGTTACCTATAGTCTACGACAGATTATACAGATGAAATCATATTTTTCGTGTTTGTAGAAATTGGAGAGATGTGTATCCTTAATATAAATCTGAAGAGTTTGTTTGTTTGTTTGATTAAACGCGCTAATCTTAGCAACAACTAGTAGGATTAGATAAAATCTTTTTATGTTGATTAGCCCATTTCTCAAAAAAGGTGTATATATATATAAAATATCATCACGCTACTACCCTGTAAAGCCGAGCAATTACCATAAATGTAGAAAATCGGGCATTTTTTCTGGAATTTATAAACGACGGGATTAAATAGGTGCGACGGGAGTTCGAAGTATGTCACGGGCGAAGCCGTGGGTGTCACCTAGTATCTAATAATTGAAGAGCCCCAACTCAAGACAGTGAAACGGTCGTAGCCCCGCTAATTCAGTGTTCTGTAAACGATCACTGCTTTAAGCAACTTTCGCTATAGTTTGTCATCTGAGGAACCGCTTCTTGTGGCATTTACATTTATTGCTTCGGAAGGCACCTAATGCTGTTGGTTCGGGTTGCCAGTACCATGGCGGTCGTTAAGACAAGTTAAAGGCCTTATGGGCGGAAATAGCCTAGTAATAGGCTAGTCTTGAAAAATTTCAACAGAAGATTACCACAACCTTCGCCTGTCCATTTCAACACGACAATGGGCTCACCACATTTGGGCGTATTTTATGCCTCTGCGTACCCCTTCGGACATAATAGCGTGACAATATGTATGTATCTATGCATATCATTTTGAAATATGTAAGAAGGTTTGTAAGTAACTAGCTGATGCAATATAAAGCTGAAGAGTATGTTTGTTTGTTTGAACGCGCTAATCTCAGAAACTACTAGTCCGAATTAAAAAAAAATCTTTTTGGGTTGGATAGTCAATTTATCGAGGAAGGCTATAGGCTATATATCATTACGCTACTACCCACGAGAGCGGAGCAGTAAAAGAAAGTAAAAGCGACGAACCAAACCCGCCTGCGTCGTTGCCTCTACCATTAATTAGTCAGCACGTGCGCCGCTAGCAGGAAAGGTCGCTTAAGCCACGGAGATTTTGGGGGGCCCTTACATCCTCTCTACGTTTTATTATAAGTTAAATCTAAATGACGAATTTACATGCAACTTTTAATGTCCTTTTTACTCTATCTCTGACCCCGTCAGATATAGACAAAATAGTTTTTAACTGTAATCCTCTCTTTTAGAATTTCTAAAAATCCTGAAATACTTTCATCTTTATTTCACACGGCAATGGGCTTACCACCTGTTACGTGGGACAGGAATCCACACGGTGAAAAGTAGGCATATGAAAAGTAGGCGTGATGGATATTTATTTATTTTTTTATTTCACTTATATACATTTTTTATGTATACTAGATGACAGTCTCTTATAAATTCTACAATGATGCATAAATAATTCCCCGATTTGTCGACATTTAAGACTACTGCTCTGCTCCCCAGTGTAGTAGCGTAATGATATACAGCCTATATCCTTCCTCGATAAATGGGCTAGCTAACACAAATAGTACATTATTGCAAAGGCCGGGAAATAGGCATTTGCAGATCGAGTATGCCTTCACTAATACGAGACAGGCAATTGCCATTACGGCCGAGGCATATATAGTGCTCTTCTCATAAGAATGCAGGGAAATTAATCATGCTTTTTAAATTATACTTTTAATTAATATTAAAAGTTACATTAGCCATATTGGACAATTAACTACTAAAGGAAAATATTGTTTACTTCTCTTCAGTGAATTATACGCAGCAAGATGAAAAATCTAAAAATAAATATATGCAACTGCTGCGCTGAGCTCTAGAGTTCGATTCCCGGGTCAGAACAAATTTTTGTGTGACCCATAAATGTTTGTGTCGGAGTTTCGGTGTATCCTTTTATTCATATATTCATCATCATCATCATCATGGTGGCCTTTTATTTGTCCAATCTTGGATGTAGGCCTCTTCCCCTCTTCTTTCACTCCTGTCGATCCTGTGCCCGAATCATCCAGTCTCGACCTCCGTGTCGTCGGATGTCGTCCACCCAGCGCTGTGGTGGTCTTCCACGCCCTCGGGTGTCCGCTCTGGGTCTCCATTCTAGGACTCGTCTTGTCCAGCGGCTCTTGTCCATTCTCGCAATGTGCCCCGCCCATGTCCACTTTCTTTTTCGTGTTGAAATGGACAGGCGAAGGTTGTGGTAATCTTCTGTTGAAATTTTTCAAGACTAGCCTATTACTAGGCTATTTCCGCCCATAAGGCCTTTAACTTGTCTTAACGACCGCCATGGTACTGGCAACCCGAACCAACAGCATTAGGTGCCTTCCGAAGCAGTAAATGTAAATGCCACAAGAAGCGGTTCCTCAGATGACAAACTATAGCGAACGTTGCTTAAAGCAGTGATCGTTTACAGAACACTGAATTAGCGGGGCTACGACCGTTTCACTGTCTTGAGTTGGGGCTCTTCAATTATTAGATACTAGGTGACACCCACGGCTTCGCCCGTGACATACTTCGAACTCCCGTCGCACCTATTTAATCCCGTCGTTTATAAATTCCAGAAAAAATGCCCGATTTTCTACATTTATGGTAATTGCTCGGCTTTACAGGGTAGTAGCGTGATGATATTTTATATATATATACACCTTTTTTGAGAAATGGGCTAATCAACATAAAAAGATTTTATCTAATCCTACTAGTTGTTGCTAAGATTAGCGCGTTTAATCAAACAAACAAACAAACTCTTCAGATTTATATTAAGGATACACATCTCTCCAATTTCTACAAACACGAAAAATATGATTTCATCTGTATAATCTGTCGTAGACTATAGGTAACATTTTTCAAGATAGTAAATCTAAATAGAAGTCTACTAAAATATTTAAACAGTTATAAATAGGTGCCGCAAATTTTGCGATCACGACCTTCGATTATTCACAGTAATTCTGTATACGATACGACTGTGCATCGTTTTACTAACTTCCACATTTGCAACCCGAAACTCTACGTGTTACTATGTAAGAACACATTTAACTTACGGTCTATATTATTCACACAATAAAGTCACTATGCTCGTAAAAATGTTAGTATAGTGTACAGTAGAAGGTTAAGAGCCCTAAGTCTATTTTTTTTTTATAATTTACACGTCAAAATGTCGTCGCCCGCCTGATGGTAAGCAAAGACGACGATCCGTGATTTTGGGCCGCTATCTTAACCCACAGCTCTAGGATAGCGACCCTTAACTTGACGGCCCAGAAATATGCCTTTTCACGCTTCTCTTAAAGGACCCAGGATTATAAGAGGAAGGAAACACGTGCGCTGGCAAAGAGTTCCATATTTTTATGGTTCCGTTCTAGGCAAGATGGTGTCCACAGTGTAAGGATGACATCTCTGCCCCGCCCGTGTTGTTCGGGAACGGAAGGGGGAGGGTGGGACTAGTTGAAAGAGCCCTTCAGAACACTCACCGTGGTAGATGCGGTAAAATGCAGCTAAGCTGGCGACCGTTCTGCGCATCTCCAACGGCTCAAGATTGCCAGTAATATCTGGACAATCTATGATGCGGATGGCACGTCGCTGGAGCGCGTCGAGAGCATCAAGCAGGTATTTGGCGGAGCCATCCCAAAGATGTGAGCAGTATTCCACGCACGGACGAATCTGACACTTATATAATAAGCATCTCTGTTCCGGCATGAAAAACCACCTTACCCTGTTCAGGATTCCGAGCTTGCGAGAGGCCAAGCTGATGCACCCCTCGATATAATTTTTATTGTTGAGCTCTCGACGAACGTTCAACCCCAGAATGCTGAGGTAGTTTTGCAGCGGTAGGGTTGTGCTCTGAAGAGTTGGAAGGGGAAGGAAAGGGGATAATTTAGCAGTAAATGCACACGCCTGCGTTTTCCTGGCATTGAACTCGACCAGATTATCGAGACCCCACCGAGAGATGCGGTTCAGACTTCGATCGAGTTCCGCCACAACTTGTCCCCTCATAGCCTCAACATCCGTCCGCTTTACCGCCGGGTGACTAATATATCCCCCATGTAGTGTACTATCGTCTGCATAGCAATGTATATTGCCCAGGGACAACATATCATTGATATGCAGAAGAAAGAGAGTGGGCGACAAAACGGACCTCTGCGGCACGCCAACATTTATCTGCAAGTAGTCGGAAGCCTGACCGTCGCATTGGACCCGAATACGGCGCCCATGCAGAAAGCTGGCGAGCCATGTGCATAGTTGAGGTGGCAGAAGTGATGCGTGCCAGGCTTTATCGAAAGCCTTGGCGATGTCCAGGCTGATAGCCAAGGATTCGCCATGCTTGTCCATAGCCTCACCCCAAAGGTGTGTAACGTATGCTAGAAGATCACCCGTTGACCGTTTCGGCCTAAATCAGTATTGCCGGTCGTTTATTAAGGAGTGATCTTCCAGATAACGCATGAGCTGCGTGTTTATGATGAGCTCAAAAACATTACAGAAGACTGAGGTGACGGCTATGGGGCGATAGTTGACTAGGTCTGACCTATCCCCTTTCTTGGGGATCGGTTGCACGTTAGCCTCCCTCCACACATCCGGCACACTACCCGTAGAGTAGGACAGGCGATACAGGCGTGTTCGCACTGGAGTCAACTCCGCTGCACACCTCTTAAGAACCACCGCAGGAATACCATCGGGGCCACTGGACTTACGGACGTCGAGCGACCGCAGTACCTTCCGGACGTCGCACTGCCTGATAATTATGTCTGGCATTGCACTGCCACAACTAGCGTCTGTTGGAGGCTGCTTACCACGGTCGTCGATCCGGGAATTGACCGCAAAGAGGTTGACTAACAAGTCAGCCTTTTCTTGGGCCTTGTGAGCCAGGGTTCTGTTAGGGTACCGCAGCAGTGGTAGCGAAGGTCGGCAGAAGTTAGATTGCACGGCTTTGGCCAGTTGCCAATATCCTCGGCTACCGGTGGGATGTTGAGGCTACTGGCCAAGCCGCGCTATGCGCTGGGTATCCGCTCTTATGAAGGCCTTTTTGCTGGCCTTCGTCGCTCTGTTGTATGCGGCTCTGAGGTTGGCCACATTCGGGTCACCGGATGCCATAGCCCTGGTCCAAGCTCGATACGCCGACTGCTTATGTCGAACTGCATCAGCGCATTCACGCCCGAACCGGGGACGGGCTTTGCGGATGCTGGCGACATCAGTGTAGGGGATGTAGTATTCCATCCCCAGACTGATCTCCCCAGAAACAGCGGCGGCGCTCTCCGATGGGGCCTTTCCTCTAAAGCAACACTGACCCCATGGGAAGGACGCAAAAACCGTCCCAATCTGCTGACGAGTAGTGCCACAGCCTGCGCGCCGCAACCGCTGGACATGCAGGTCGTTAACACCTGCATTTCGGCGCGCATGACGCAGTGATCGGAAGTACCCAACGGAGCACCTACTGATACACTATACTGGGCTGGGCTGTTGGTCAGCAGAAGGTCCAACAGAGCGGGCGTATGACTTGCCACATCCGGTATCCTGGTGGTCTGGCGTACTAACTGTATCAAGTCATGCGAAAGAGCGAATGCATGGGCGGTTCGTCCCCCATGGTCGGTTTTGGGGGAGCCCGACCATTCTGTATGGTGTGCGTTAAAGTCCCCCAAAAACTCCAATTCCGCGTTCGGGAACCGCACCTGCGCATCATCTGCCGCCCTTCCGAGGTATTCAAAGAGCCAAGTTGTCTCCATATCCCCTTTATGGGAACGGTAAAGGCACACGTAGATCTGGCTAATAGAACCATGATCCACGTGAAGCCGGAGGACAGAGAAGGATGGGTCTTCCAGGCAGCGCAGACGGCGAACACAAACATCCGCCCTAACAACGTGCACACACTGGATTTTTATCCAAGCAGTCTTCAACGAAATAGCCGGGGTAGCACAAATACGAGGTATCGTCAGGGCGGCATATTTGCGTCTCCGTAAGGAACAGCAATCCGGGCCGCGCCATCTCAAGATGGTGGTGGACGGCGTTGAGGTTTATATGGAGTCCACGGATGTTTGTGAACTCCACCTCAAACAGCGTGTTTTTTTTTTCGTGTGGAAATCCTCATGGATGCTATCCCGGACTCCTACCGACTAAAACCACACGTTACCCTTCTATCTGTCTATGGCCAGGAGTCCCGGGTGAGCCCTCGGAAGGATAACCCCAGGGAAAAGCGTACGTGTGGGATTTATTTCGGCCGCTGCCCCTGTAGAGATTGGCCTTTTATTTTGCACTGCCATGTTGATGAGAAAAGAAGGAAGCGTGAAACGGAGCGGTATTTGATGCAGCAGTGAGTGACAAAGCGTAGGTGCTCGTTTTGTCCAGGGACGTGTGGCTAGGCAGAAGCCAATCCGCCGGACGGAAGGGCCCCCGTACCCACCCGAGTGTAGTCGCCGGGACCACACATCCGGTCACCAACCGGCAGGACGAACCACATCGGGATTATACACGACCTGGTGGGGCAGCCTTCCGAGATGGTTAGTCCCAGTTGGGCCCCTGTACTATGCCGCTGGCGGCCAGTGGCAGTTTCTTTATTATTGTGCCACCTGGCACACATTTTGAGTACCTGCACGCCGTAGCCTCGTCTGTCGATCAGCAGGAGTACCACGTGCAGGTGAGGTCGGCTTGGGCCCGAAGCTGACGATAGGCCCGTAAGGGGCCTATCGTCTATACTCATAAATCTCTCAAGCTATCCTCCCGAGGGCTTACACGGGGCTCCTGGCCATAGACAAATGGAAGGGCACCGTTTGATTTTAGTCGGCATAGCATCCATGAGGATTTCCAAACATAAAAAATGAGTAGAAGATTAAAGTTCCCACAAGATCTCCGAGGTTCCTATACCCCATAAGAGTGCCTAATACCACTTTTAACTGATGCAGCTATTGAATGCCAGACGAGTCTATGGAGTTCATATCAATGTTGAAGAAAAAGTAGTAGGTAATTCTAAAAATTCCACCGAAATAAACCATATCAAAACTGCCCCTAATAGTTCATCGCAGCGAGCCGTGGTCTCTCGAGCTTATATGAAACAAGGACTTAACTACAGAATCAATAAGAAAATCTTTGTAGATACCTCAATCCATGCGCTTTAAAAACACATGTTGAAAACCAATTTTTCAATGATATCCATAAAATAAAGAACAAAAATATAGGAAATGTTATACAAGGCCAGCAAAGCGACTGTTGGCGAAAGCAACCTCTTTACACTTTACCTTTACTTTCTTAGAATATTATTTTACACTTCCATCACGCCTTATCCCCAAAGGGGTGGCAGAGGCATATTATATGCCCACTTTTCACCGGGTGGATTCCTGTCCCACGTAATAGGTGGTGAGCCCATTGCCGTGTTGAAATAGACAGACGCAGGTTGTGGCTACCTGTTGTTGAAATTTTACAAGCCGCCCATAAGGTTTTCAACCAGGCTTAACAAATGCCATTTTACTGGCAACCGGGACCAACGGCTTAACGTGCTTTCCGAAGCACGGAAACGCTCGCACATGTAAATACCACAAAGTGGTCACCCATCCGAGGACCAGCCATAGTGAAAGTTGCGTCACTCAGTGATCGTTTACAGAACACTGAGACCGCGGGGCCACGAGCGCTTCTTATTCTACACTTCAATATTGTAAATAAAAAAAAAATATTTATCATCAAACCCTTGTGAAAATCGTCGTTATCTGTTGAGCATCAATCCGTCAAAGCAAGGTTGGTAACATTGAAAGAAGTTTCGAAGATCAATATTTCGGTAATAGGTCCGGGGGCCCAATCGTGTCGAAATCGTCACTCAACAGAAAGCCACAGGTACAATCTTGACAATTTTTCCTCGTCTTCCATGCAATCGTTCTCCAATAAACTTCTATCTGTCGGCCGATAGAATTCTACTAACATTTACCGCGCCAGTGGCCGCTTGTCAATTGTAATTTTGATAGTCTACTAACATTTTGACAGCTAAAAACAGCGCTTCTGATTTTATTCTATGGCTTGTCAATAGTAGACTCGGCCCCCAGGTGTCAGTTAGTCTTATAGTCCAGCAGGTGTATTATGTAACTAAAATGGATATCAGTTTGCTTGCGATTTGCGCCAAACAGCTGTCAAAATTTAATTTTGGTATTATATCGCATGTATGACGTCATTTCAGTTGCCCACTGAACTTAGAAATTACCAAACTTGAATTTTGACTGCTGATGGGCGCAAATCGCAATATATTTGATATCCATTTTAGTTACATAATACCACGGCAGGGCCGTTCAGTCGTATTTCAAACACAGAGATACTTGCACACCTAACATTTTAGTTTTATTTTTGTTTCTTTATCAGTCACGCATTTATACATTAAGGGTGGCAGAGACATATTTTACGCCCACATTTCACCGCGTCTATTTTGTCCCATGTAATATTTGTTTAAACTTAAGCTTATTATTATAACGAGGTAATGATTATGTGACCTATATAACATATCTTTCCAAGGGCTAAATTATCATATAAAAATGTAAAATTAACCTACTAATATAACTAACATACTTATAAGAAGAATTCTAACTAATAATACTAACAAAATATGGATTTAATTATCTGAAAATAAATATAATTCAATTCAAATTCAATTACGAATTTTTATTCTTGTATCTATCACATCCAACTAACAAGTTATAAGAAAGTATGGTACATCGTTCAAATTACATAACAAATTACATAGAAGTAGGTAACTCGAGCAAGACATTAATCAGTAATCAGTTTTAGTTTGAACGATCTGGATGAAATTTTAAACAGTATTCGTGATACGGATTTCCAATTATTAAGAGTTGAGTGATACAAAGCGGAATATGCGAGGATAATGAGAATTGGAGCTACTAGATTACATACATACATATTGTCACGCCATCAGAGGCATTTTAAACGCCCGCATTTTACCGTTTGCATTTTTGTCCCACGTAACAGGTGGTGAGCCCATTGCCGTGTTGGCATGACAGGCGACAAGGCGTGACAGGCGCAGGCTGCGACCTGCTATTGAAAATTTTCAAGCCGCCCCCATTTGGTCTTCAACTAAATTTGTATTAGTATTGGCTACTAGATTAGTACCTAAATAAAACATTTACCTGCGTCTGTCTATTACAACACAACAAAGGACTCACTACCTATTAAGTGGGACAGGAATACACAATCAAATGGCAATTTTTACGGCATTAAGTAAGCATCTGAGGGAAGAAACTGGCGATCCTTGTGCAGGTAACTTTCTCGCGCAAAGGCTTTCCAAAGCCATTCAGCGTGGGAATGCTGCCTGCATCATGGGTACCCGAGAGGACCCAGTCTATATTTTGATAAATAGGTTAGGTCGTTTTTATTTAGGTATATATAGTTTTAACTTAACTTAACTTAACTATCTTCACGCTGTATCCCTGACGGGGTAGTCAGAGAGGACAGATCGCCAGGCATCGCGCTGTAGAATAATTAATTGCTTCATACATGCACGTCTGGGTATTCAAGTACTTTTGACTCTTCCGTTCTTGAGCAATCCGCTCACGTGGTCTTCATATGTAAGTCTCGGTCTAACTTGACTCCTTCTGCCCTCTACTTTCGCACAATATATATTCTTCGTCAATCGTTCCTCACTCATTCGTTGAACGTGTCAAAACCAACGGAGCACGCCCTTTTCCAGCTTAATTCTACAGCATTCAGCTTACTTTTATGCATCTTCTGACATACCCAGGTTTCGCTGCCGTAAAGCAACGTTGGCACTCGCACTGCGTTATGAATCGCGAGTCGTGCTTCTTTTACTATGCTTTGTCGCTTTACTAATTGGGACAAAGCACCGTTAACTTTGCTTCCGGCAGTTACTCGCCGTTCTACATCCGAATCACATCTTCCATTCGCGCTAAACATACTCCCTAAATACACAATTTCATTCACTTGCTCTAGACATTCCTGATTTACCCAAGTCTCGCACTTAGTTCTTACGTCTTCTCTTTCAAATACCAGAACCTTAGTTTTACTTGCATTCAAGCGAAGACCCTTTCTTTCACTCTCCTCTTTCTTAGTGACTAATGCCTGAAAGTTGGCTTCTGATGAGGCCATTAGCACCGCATCATCAGCATACAACAGACAATTCACTGTAAAGTCACCCAAATTCACACCCATATCACAATCTTTCAACTTCTGCAGGCAACTGTCCAGATACAACAACCAGGCAGACATGACACAACCCTGTTTGACGCCTGTACAGACGTCGAAAAGAGGAGTCACATCCCCCCCTACTCGCACGCAAGCCTTACAGTCCCTGTATAGCGACTGTATTGCTCGCAGCAGCGAGCCGTCCACACCATATCCGGGCAGCAAGTCCCACAGAGTTTCTCTCACAACGTTATCAAATGCTTTCTCTAGATCCACAAAAGCGCAGAAAACCTTCTGGCTAACAGCCAGAAACTTCTCCGCGATCATGCGGAGAGAAAACACTAGATCCATGCAACCTCTTCCACGTCGGAATCCGTATTGAGCCTCCCACAAATACCTTTCAGACTTTTCTTGCATTTTTGCCGTTATAACCTTTGCATACCTTACTAGCTAAGCTGACCAAGCTGATCGCTCTGTAGCTGGAGCAGTTTAGACGAGAGCCTTTCCCTTTATAGATAGGTACTACAACTGCTATTCGCCAGTCATCTGGGACCTCACCCGTCCGCCAGCATAAGTTGCATAGCAGACAAAGAGTGTCCCAGACGCGCGACCCACCGTACTTGATCATCTCAGCAGTAACTCTGTCTTTTCTCACAGCCTTACCACATTTCATACTTCTTATCGCTTGTTCAATCTCTTTGATACTAATGACTTCAATGACACCAGGATCCAGAGCGTCACAGTGAGCTCCACTTCCCGATGCGGCATCTCTGTCTTTACTTGCATACATCCTTCCATAATATTCACTCCATCTCTGCAGGACGTCAGTTTGTTTTGTTAGAACATCGTTGTCAACACTAAGCACTTTATTCATACTGCAGATTGTCGAACAACTCCAAGTCTTGCCTACCTCTTTCCAGAAGAGCTTGGCATTATCTCGGAAATTGGACGACAACCTTTCATCCGCTTTCATTCCGCAACTTTCACGAGCTTCCTCTACCAGTGCCTTAGTGTTAACCTTTTGCAGTTTGAATCTCTCTTTCATATTCAAATCATTCCGCGAGGCTAAGTAGTCCAACCATGCTTTCTTCTTCATTCGTACGGCTTCTTTCACTTCATCATTCCACCATGCATCGCGCTTATTACTACTGCCTTTTTTGTCTCTCCACACACTTCCACAGCGGCATTTACCATAGTATCCCTAAGTTTCTGCCATACACATTCCGCACTTTCACTACTAACATTGACGTCGCCAAGCTTTTCGGCCACATTTTCTTTATATTTATCCCTAATGGATGCATCCTGCAGCTTCCAGCTTTTGATGCTATAAGTCGGCTCAGGTTCAGGACACTTGACACGATGACGCCAACCCGCGAACAGACCCCTAATCCTAGTTATGACTAGGTAGTGGTCTGATCCCAGCTCAGAGCCACGATAAGCCCTTGTGTCCATCACCTGTTTACGGAGCCGACTATCCATTAGGAATAGATCTATCATGCTTCTCTTTGACTTACATCTCCTCGTATACATACGTCGCCACAAACAAATCCTTTTCCTTACAAAATGCGAGCATAAGCTTGCCGGCGTCATTCACCCTTTTGTCCCCATACTTCCCGAGTACCGACTCAAATCCATCGCGAGCGGTACCCACCCATCTATTTAAGTCTCCACACACTAAGAGTCTTTCACTTCCTTCTATCACATTAAGAGCTTCTCTCATACTCTCCCAGAAGTCCTCTAGCTCAATCGCGCTCGACGAAGACACTGGTGCGTAAGCAGCCACCAGGAAAACGTTCGTCAAGCAGAGCTTTAAACGGATCCAGAGGACTCTAGGACCAACCAATTTATACTCATACATACCGGAGACCAATCGCGAGGACAACAAAATCCCAACCCCCTGACTGCCATGCTCGCTCTCTGGCACTCCAGACCATAGCGGGGCATCCCACCCGGGAGCTCTAAGACTTCGCTGCCCTTGCGCTTGGTCTCTGTCAAGCACACAGCATCTAATTTTCTCTCTTTCATTACATCCATCAACTCATTCATCTTATCTGCCATTCCTCCCCTAACATTCCACGCAGCTACCCTGCACTCCGTCCTCCACTTCCCGCCGTGTTGGGCCGCGCGTGTAGGGTGGCGGTCCCCTACGCCGCTCTGGCACACACTTTTCGCACCAGCGGGGACGAACTGGTGCGCGTCGCCTCGGGGGCCCGCCCTAACATGGTTCGCCTCTGTGGCACTCGTGTTGGAGTTGAATTGCAGCCTTGGCTGGCAGGGATGGCGACGGGCACGCTTCTACTCTTCATCCCCAAATATATATTTTTAATTGTTGTTTTACTAAGATTAATGTTAAATTGATTTTTGTTTTGTTTTTGACTGTAATAGATTTATTAGTCCTTGTATAAGGACGATTTCTTAAATAAAGGTTAAAAGTTAATAAAGGTTTTCGCTTCTCGTATTAATATAAACTATCTTCACGCTTTATCCCTAACAGGGTAGTCAGAGAAAACAGAGCGCTAGGCTTTGCGATTCATGGATACTTCTTTCGCTTCCTGCAGATTCATCAATCGCTATACATATACTCGTACAAGCACGTCTGGATATCCGTATATTTTTGACCTTTTCGTTTTTGAGCAATCACCTCTTTAGGTCTACCCCATCTCTTTTACCCCTTACAATATATATTCTTCATCAATCGTCTCTCACTCTTCATTGAACGTGTCCGATATATAGATAACTATAACAGTAGTAATACATCGCTAACAACAATAATCCCTTCTCACATAGAACTCGGAGAACTGTCAATTACAACGAGAATTTTATCCTGGGTATCATTGTAACACAGGAGGAACGTAATCTGAAGCTATTCCCGACGGTCGTTGATCTAATTGAGCATTTGAGCAGTGCGTGCGTGCTAATGGACTAATTACGTACATGGTACAATTGGTGAGTCAACAGCAGGACGGCCGTGGGTGGCAGACGGCTTGGCTCCGTGGACACTGGCCTCACATATCTCGGTATCGTAAACGTGATTTATGTTAACTCATAGTATCCGCGTTTTACTGTTGTAGACACTAGATTCAACCTATTCTACGTTTTGTAAACATTATTCTTTTGATACATTCTTGATTTTTGCTTACGTGATGAGTATACAAACGGATGTGTCACGTTAACTTTTACGTTCTTAAAATCCTATAGTTAATAGCTTTGAGTGAGTCGTAAATCTTCCGAACATTGTACAAAATCTATAGAATCTTAATGTATATAGGAAGAATAGCGGCCGTTTTATTGAATCGGAAATTACCTGCTGATTTGGTTAAGCAAAAAGAAGCAAAGTTTGTAATTAGAACCATCATGGGAACCTCAGGAAACAATTAATTTACTGCTGGAAATGGGTAGGTACTAGAAAACTTTCCCACGCGGGCAGTCGTCCTCTAGAATGAAATAAAAGTACCTAAGCTTATGATTGGTTCTCCCTTTCAGTACCTATCCCTCGATGACCCTTTCTACAAACTAAACACAAAGGAAAAAGCCTGATAATAATTTTATAGACCTGCCCCTTTAGTCTATTGTATATTTGGTGTCACAAATGTAGCATTTAACTTGTCAAACTACGTACCAATGCATTTACAAATACAAAGTTATGGACAGAACAATTTGATACTAGTTTAGTATTGCACTTAGACAGTTACAGGGAAACCTTATGTAAATACTGGTGTGGTCACGGTGGTGCCCACCGTACCATGACTACAACGAGGCGCATATTGAGACTCCGTATTCGCAACAGATTCAGGAGTCGAATTACCATTATGTCATAGAGTAAATTAACGCTTTTATTCATAATTATTTATTACTTCAAAGAGATATTTTTAAAAACGAAATACTAGGTTTCTTTAAAAGACTACGCAACCTACTTTAAAGTTTTGTCATGAAGATGCGATTATGTGCGAGCCTGCGAGCAAGGGAATTTATTTGGAATAATTTAAACAACCTTGCTGACTGTGACTCCCGTAAACTAGGATCTACAGCAATGGCCAAAACCAGAAAAGTTATTCCATCGTATTTCAACTAGATAAAGTCTAAAACTTTCAAAGTAAAGAATAAATTAAATAAACTTTCTGATATCATCCTTATAACCGTGATTCAGTCCTTATGATTTATTTAATTTCCTAACACAAATTCTGATGACAGTGATAATGTATGCGAATGCGTTGTTGAGATCTCGGATTTGTATTCTGGTCGAAAACAAATATTTTTTTGGTTCCCAAATGATTATTTCGGAGTATGGATACTTTTTATGTTTATTTGTACGTATGTACCTAATAAAAATATATAAGCACATATGTGTTATCTGTTATCTAGATCCTATAGCATAAGTTTCATCATCATCATCCGAGCGTGTGCCCCAGTTGCGTCTCGCGACGCCCGGGGTCCGCTTTCCTACATTTTTTCCTCCACTTCGCACGGTCGTCGGCATCCCTTGCAGTGAGACCATTGGCACGCATGTCATCCCTTACGACGTCAAGCCAGCACTTCTTGGGTCTTTCCCTCTTAGCAGGACCCGGCGGGGCTGACATGGCCAGACATATGTTTCATACGTAGCCCGGCGGTTGCCGCAAGACGTGACCATACCAACAAAGGCGACACTCTCGCAACTTGTCTGCAATGTCACGGATGTGAAGGCTGCCGCGGTTGCGAGAGTTCCTCACGCGGTCCCTCCGCGTGACTCCACACATTCACCGCAGCATCTTCATTTCCGTGACACTCAGCTCCTGCTTGTGTTACTCCAATATTGGCTACGTCTCACTGCCATGTAAAAGAACAGGTCTAATATTGGTTTTGTAGACCTGTCCCTTCAACCGTATCGGCATTTATGGGTCACAAATGACACCGGTCATCTCCCGCCATTTAGCCCACGCGGCAGCAATGCGTGACTTGACATCGCAATCAATGTCACTGGACGTGTGAAAGACAAATCCCAGGTATTTAACCTGGTCCGTGCGCTATACCAAATCACCGCCTGTGCTGACGGATGTAGGATCTATCGAGTTTAGTGCCAAGTACTCGGTCTTCGCCACATTTAGTTTCAGACCACCGTTCTCAAGCGTCTCTTTCCACGCCTTCACACGTCGCAACAATCTGCTCTTGTCCGCGTCTGCCAGCTCAATATCGTCAGCGTACATGAGCAACCGTGGAGGCTGCTCATGCGAGTTCCTGATGCTGTCCGACAATTCGTCTAATATCACACTGAACAGAAGCGGACTAAGGACCGAACCCTGGTGTACTCCGACGGTGATAGGGAAGGGTTTCGTGTCGCCAACAGCAGTCCGAACCATGGAATCGGAGGCGCGGTACATGTTCCGGATAGTGTCAATATAGACCTCTGGAATCCCTTTGGACCTCAGTGCCCACCAGATCATCGCACAAGGAACACAGTCGAAGGCCTTCTGCATGTCTATTTTATTACTTCAATGAGATAATTTAAAAAAACGAAGTGCCAGTTTTGTTCAAAAGACTACGCAACCTACTTTAAAGTTTTGTCATGACGATGCGATTATGTGCGTACGTGTGCGTTATGTTGTACTCGAAGCAAGGGACTTTATTGGGAATAATTTCAACAGCCTTGCTGACTGTGACTCCCGTAAACTAGGATCTACAGCAATGGCCAAAACTAGAAAAGTTACATCGTATTTCAACGCGATAAAGTCTAGAACTTCCAAAGTAAAGAATAAATTAAATAAACTTTCTGATATCATCCTTATAACCGTGATTCAGTCCTTGTGATTTATTTTATTTGACCATTGACGCATTTGACCTCCAAGCATACAAAGAGGGACTCTAGGAACTCCCTAGCATTGGTGAGAGTTTAACAGGTCCCAAAACACCTCCCTTAGTTTTAGTGGGTATTCCCAGCACCACCAATTCGATCAGGTGCTGGGCCCCCACACAAGCCCATTGCTAGTTAGCAGTGGGTAGTCTGCGAGCGAATCTCCCATCGAATAAAAAAAAAAGGAACTCCCTAGCATAGTGAGAGAGTTGAAGTAACTCCCAATCAAAGCGAGAGAGTCCCAAAACTATACTTTTCTTGTGCGAGGCTATGAAAAAAAAGGACTATATAAAAATGCTTAGTTTTCATTTAGTTTTAATAGTATATTTTGTGTTTCAATATTAAAATCGCTCGCTCGAATTGTATTACCGTAAAAGGGTATCAAATTTAGTATTACTACAGGTAAGTTAGCAGGTACTTACTTTCATGGCAAGAAAACTGTGATCTGGTGCTTCATTCAGAAACGTCTCTACGTACATTTGGGTCGTAAATACTTTTGACTTTTGTGCCCTATCAACTTCAGATTTTCTCTTTAAAAAAGGTTAAAAATCTGCTGTATGTATTGGTTTCTATATTACACTTGATGGTTATTGTAGATTTTCGTATTTTAAAAGTTTAAATATTGTAAGTTAACTAACAAAATGTTCTCAAAAGCGCCTTTTAAGCTACTGCATAGTTTTTATCGCGGGCTTTGAGCGGGCTTTAATCAAGAAATTCCGTAACGCCAAAAACCTAAGACCCGAGGTCACACGAAGTTCACCGAGCACGGCCAAGCGTTGGCTTAACGTGTATGTACATATATTAAATGGTACGATTGTACGAAGCTCGCACGGATCGAGACGTGATGATAGTGAGTATGAGTGTGAGGGTGACTGTGAGAGTGAGGGTGGGGTGAGGGTGAGAGTGAGGGTGAGAGTGAGGGTGAGGGTGGGGGTGAGGGTGTTTTTTTTTTTACAAAGGTATGCTACGCAATAGCTTTACCGCGGCAGTCTCCGAGTGCCACACGTCTTTTTTTTAATATTTTCTTTTTTGTTTTTTTCTGTGGTGGCCAGTTCGATGTTTAAAAAAAAGTTATGCTTTAATAATAATTCAATTCCTTAATATTTTTAAGCTATTGCATAGTTTTTATCGCGGGCTTTGAGCGCGGCGACCTAATCAAGAAATTCCGTAACGAAAAAAACCTAACACCCGCGCTCACACGAACTTTACCGAGCACGGCCGAGCGTTTGCTTAACGTATATGTATATAATACGACTGTACGAAGCTCGCACGGATCGAGACGAGCTGTAAAAATAATATATAATTTATATATTAATAATATATATTAATATAAAAAAATCTATATATATAAAATTCAATGTCACTTTTCGTTGTAATTTTATAACTCGAGAACGGGCTCACCTATCCAGGCTGTTTAGGCTTTGTTCGGACTATTTAGTAGATGGTTTATGTGAAGTTTGCACAAAATCGGTCGAGAGGTTTTTCATTTATCACATTTTTGTAACAAATCTCTTAAGTGGCGCTAACGAAGTTATTCGTGTCAGATAATAGTGTTATAAATAAATAATTAAAATTGCATAAGTTGATAAATAATGCTATGCTTTACCGCGGCAGTCCCCGAGTGCCACAAGTTTTTTTTTTTACAAATATATTATATATTTTTTACAAATATATTATATATAGGCAAGAGTTTTCATACAAGCTTATAGCTAACTTTGGGCTAGATTGCTTTGTGTGAAAAAGGGACCCAGAATATTAATTAATTATTTATATTTAAAAAAAAACTAACTAACTAACTATCTTCACGCTGTATCCCTGACGGGGTAGTCAGAGAGGACAGATCGCCAGGTTATATTTATATTTAAGGTCCTTTATCAGTTGTCTAGACCCCATGGCACAAGTTTATAGCTTAGTTTTGGCTACATTGTGCTGTGTGAAAAAGCGTGCCTGAATATTTATTTATTATTTATAGCACGTTGACACAACTTTTATATCCCAAAATCCAACACTCCCACACATAATACTAGATAAATGCACTTATTTTAGAAAATACTATCCTTACAGTAAGCATCCGCTGAAGAGAATGATAAAAGAGATTTAATCAAATATAACCCAGCGCGCCGTTTCATACAACATTGCTGGAACGTTGTAATGTTCGAAATTCAAAAAACACTCCAGCATAGAATTTAATTTTCTCTGTTCGTAAATGCGGTACTTCGCGTATTCTTTTTCGAAATAATGACAGTATTACCATGCATGTATGAGAAAAAAAAATTTTTTACTTCTTCACTGGATGACACTTTTGCTAACAGTCCATCGTTGAAGAGATGTTCGGACCGCAATAGAGTAGAGAAAGTGTTTGGAAAATTAGATTAAACCTTGACTCTTTGCATAAAAATTTGGGGAGGGGAGTTCTTTAAACTGATTTAATTCATGGATGGGTTTCACACACACACTGTATCCCCATTCAATTCTTTAAAATTATTTAAATTTATATACTCAACTTTATTCATACTACATATTAATACTTTCTGAGTACTCACAGCTGCGAGAGTTATCAACTTAAGGAAAAGAGAATCCTCTAAGATCATAATTATCTGTCCGACTACCAAGACTAAACATATTCGATTATTACCTAATTAACATAAGCTTATATTTATTTAACTTCAATGATCCTTTGATTCTGTAAGACGCATCTTAAATAAAATGTTAATAAATCAAGAACTCGTAACCAGTTTGAAACAAAATCTCATTAAAGTTGGTACCTATTATTATATCTCGACGCCAGCGCTGTTCGTCGCCGGTAGATTTAATATCAATATTCTATATGTTCGGAATAAAAAACTGGTATAAACCGATTCTAACTTTCGCTGCCGTCAAAATACCTCATATAACGGCTTCAAGAGACACGAGCCAAAAAAAGAACAGGGCATTAGTTATTTGCGCGTAACGGCTCCGGTAGCGAGGCGTGCGCGCATGCGGCAAGCCCCATGCCGCGGTGCACGGTAGCTCTCATGAGTTGCCAAATTTCATGCTTACAATCATTATTGCGGTTAGCTTGTATTTATGAACACTCATACTATATAATAATTGAGGTTTATTATCTTTAATAAAACTGCAATTGTACCGGTATCTTTTTAATGTTTGAGTCGACATAATGACACTCTGAAATGCACTTACATTTGACTTTAACAATTAATGGATCGTTTCGTACGGATGTGTTTAATTTTACTGTCCATTTTTTATACTTCTTTAACTCTTAACTATAAATTCATATAACACACCTTTTGCATATAATTCTGATTACAGTATTTTAAATAGCATGACGAATTTAGTTAAGAGATAAAAGTTTCAATGATAAGTTATCCATAAAAATAGTAAGCGTATTATATACAGATCGTTGTAGTTTGGCTATGTAAATAATTAGCTTGTTTGCGTGTGAATTATCATTGGATTCTTATAGTTATGGACATAGCGTGGTAATTGCCGTATTTGATTACATTAGTCAAACAATATTGTACAAACGTATGTCCAAATGTAGGAAATGCCATTCATGTTTGCATTTGGTCTATAAATATTGTTTGACTTGATTTTGTAGTACTCGATTTAAAGTGTTAATTCACCCTATTAACACTTGTAAACAAATTTCAGACTTTTTTTATACCTCTTTACAAGTGGATACAAATTCCTTAATGCCTATAAACTTCAGTAAATGATAGGGTTGCAATACACAGAAAATTAATCTTTTAACAAAGCAAACTAACTAACTAAGTCATCTTTACTTTGTATCCCTGACGGGGTGGTCAGAGAATCCTCTTGAATAGATTGCTAGGTTTCGCGATTCATGCATAGGTATTTCTTTCGCTTTCTGCTGATTCATCCATGGTTTCATACGTGTATGTCTGAGTACTAGAGTACTTTGACCTTTTACATTTTTGAACAATTTTGCTCACATGGTTTTCGTATGTGAGTCTCGCTCTACACTGACTCCTTTCTCTACTTTTGCACAATAATAAATATTCTTCGTCAATCGTTCCTTACTTATTCGTTAGACGTGTCCAAAATATTGGAGCACACAATATATATGGATTGATGAGCGGATCCCTGACTACGTACAGTTATAAAGTAGTAATAACTACTGTGGTTCTTGAGAGCAACTCAACGTTGGCTCCAATGGGGTAGACTAAACGTAATTGTAAATGTAAATTTGTAAATGTAGAAGCATTAGTCTTGACGTTCATAAATGTTACTTTGTGACCTACATGAATAAAGCTATTGCATTCATTCATTGATTTATAATAAAAATAATATAATAAGTCAAGTAAATACTAGTGCGCTCGAAGCGCTCGCTGCCCCGCGGTCTCAGTGTTCGGTAAACGATCACTGAGGTACGCAACTTTCACTATGGCTGGACGTCGGATGGGTGACCACTTTGTGGCATTTACATTTGCGAGCGTTTCCGTGCTTCGGAAGGCACGTTAAGCCGTTGGTCCCGGTTGCCAGTAAAATGGCAGTCGTTAAGCCTGGTTGAAAGCCTTATAGGCGGCTTAAAAAAATTCAACAGCAGGTAGCCACAACCTGCGTCTGTCTATTTCAACACGGCAATGGGCTCACCACCTATTACGTGGGACAGGAATCCACACGGTGAAAAGTGGGCATATAATATGCCTCTGCCACCCCTTCGGGGATAAGGCGTGATGGATATTTATTTAAATACTAGTAAACGGAAAGATATTAATACTTTGTATGGTTTATGTGTTCTCAAATTGAACTAATTGCACGAGGTTTTTCAGTTGGGGAAACCTATTTACCCCGGATATCATATCACATCTACTAGAATGAATTCAAAAATCGTTAGACTTTTATACTTTGGTCTGTGTGCTTCTTGGATACCAAGAAAGTAGAAATGGTATAGGTTATGTTGGAGAGGTAATGTTAGAAAGGTTATTTCAGATCTCTGACATAGACCTATCTAGATCATATTGACCTATTGGGACGTAGGAGCGCTCTCCGTCCAGTGCCTGATGTGACATAATTATGTTGGACGAGCAAGAAAATCACAGTGCACACACAACAACCCAATTCAAGCCAAATTAAGTTTAGCTATTCAGTGAGATTTTCAGTATAAATGAAAAACCTGTCGCTGTCACCAATTTTATAATGCTCTGACAGTGGCTGGTATCCATCCGGGCCTAAGGTATTCTCAGTAAAAGTGTACGGGTTCTTTAAAAAGACAAATCTTATAACCGGGATTCCTCCATACTGGAGACTCCTGGAACCATGTCCCACCTGGAAAGTATTGATATTGGAATCAACCTTGCCAGACCTGCTGAAACGTATTATTTTATCAGCCACGCCTTTATCCTTAATGCTAAAATTTAACCCCCACATTTCACCGAGTACATTTTTTTGTCCCACGTGTTGGGCCCATTGACGTTTTGAAATGAGCGCAGGTTCTTTTCCGATGCACAGAAACACTCGTAAATAGAACAACGGTCAAGAAACGGTCACCAATCTCAGGACTGGACGTGGCGTAAGATGGTTAAAGCAGTGATTGTTTCCAGAACACTAAGCTAAATGGGCTACGAGCGCTTCTATTATTAATTAGATGGATACATATTATTGTCTTCGTCTCCGGTCAGACGTAATGTCACCTGTTCGATTCAAATACGATATGATTTGATTTTCTTAGTTATGACATCTGTTAAAGCACGTGTGTGCATCGAATAAGTCCACCTGAAGCTTCAGTAATCATTGTTCGTGACACACTCATCACTGAGACACGCGGAATCTCATCTTCGCAATGTTTACTTTACACCTCATTGTAATAACTTTTGTAACAGCTGCAGATATGAAAACAATACGCACACGTTATCTGTAATGCGTGAAAAAAAACAACAAATGTATTAGAAGCATTGTAATAAACGAAAGCGGTGAAGTTTATCAGTTGGCACTTAAAATTAGGATGAGTCACTACTACCTGGGATAGACTTACGAATTCCATAAGCGTTTCGGAATGAAATTTCTAGTTAGATTCCTTTGATATGTCGTATGGGGTAGGTATTGGGCAGACTTTCTGGTAGGTTCTACAGCGTTCTGTTGTCAGTATTCTGGCGACTTTACCATATGTGGACTGCGATGAAGAGAAATTTCATGACTCATACTAGTTTGGTAATTCCCTTTTTATTTATTTGTATGTTGTATTTTTATTTATTACTTTATCACACCAGGTAAAAGAAGAAAACCAAAAGGGTGATAACATTGTATAGTACTTATTTCAAAAGAAATATCTTCCAGTAGGCGTGAGAAAGGAAATATTGTAGAATACAAAGCAATAAAGTTTATTAATAAAAATATAGTTACGAGTACAAACTACATAGATATATTTATAAACAGCTTACTATAAATAAAAAAACAAAAGGTAAATAGGACTACTTTTTTAGAATAGTTTATGTAACAAGAAAATAAAACACGATGTATATGTTTTTTTCCTGACGATCTATTTTATAGATCAAGGAAAACAATTATTGTTCTTTGTAAAGATTCTATTGTAAATTCTTTTCCCAAAATTGCTCCGCGTAGCTCTCGTAGCGTCGTAGCAAATTAAACGATAATATTTGTCTACGAATAGTTATTATTTGGGAATCAAAGTGTACTGTGATATTATTTGAAACATGTAAAAGGTATTAATTATTCCATTTATGATAACTGAGACTAAGAAATGAGAATGAATCTAATGAAAGATCCGAAAAGGCCTGTGCAACCTAGTCGAAACGTCAGCCAACAAAAGGTGCAAAACGTGTGTTTGTATCCCGTAAAAATTAATTTACGTATAGTATGGAAAGCGGTAGTTTAAAAGTAGTATTCTCAGATTTGTTTATCGATGGGAAAATCATGGCAAGAAATTTTCAGGGGATTCTCAGTATACTCTTCTTAAGATATGTATTATGTATTTTATAAAAAGAGCAAACTAATAAAGTGTCATATTGACTGGGCAAAAATAATAGTTCATTAGATGAATAAAGCCAACTTTTACAAATTTTCTATATAGCGAATCAAGTCTATATAGTTTGTTTAGGCCCATTAACAATCTAAATTCCTAATTTTCTCGCTCAAAATTGATATTGCACGGACTAATTACAACATAAGTATATTAGCTGGGATTCAATTCTATTATTTGGTTTTCAGTATGTACAATGAGTGAGTCACGTGGATGTGTGTGTGTGTGTGTGTGGCGAGGGTGGTGGGTGGGTGGTAGTGGTGCGCGCGAGGGATGCTGTTCTCGCGGCAGTGTGCGTGTAGGCGGGGCGGGGCGGGGCGCGACGCCGGCTCGTCTGGCCGCGTCGGCGCGCACACTCGCGCTCCGACCGAAGTTGAGGCAGCACGTAATGCGCACGCGCACCGCACACTACTCGCACGCACGACTCGCGCGCGACCACTCCCGCGCGCCTGCCAGTGATGTTACCACACTCTGTTGTTATGTGCCATCGGTTCATTCGTGAGCGAGTGCGACTCCACCTGTTCCCGAAGCGTTGAGTGGTGTCCCCTTCGCGAGTTTATCGCGGATTTTGCGTACCCGTCTACGTTGGATGCGTTAAAATTTCGGGTGAGTGAGAGAGGCGAGCGGTCGCGCGCCCGCGGCCGGTTTGACCGCATTATTTTCGAAATACGTACGCCGCAATCCGGTCGACCGTGCTAGAACGATCAAAACATTATAACAAAAACATATATAAATTCGGTGACGTTCAAATATATTCTCGAGATCGTACAGTAATTTGTTATGACACTTTCACAAAATTTCGTTTCTTTCAGTATAAAGTACAATGTTTGTGGGGATTTCTTGCGATCCAAGTATATAGTGTGTGTTCAATTGTAGATGAAAATCTTTATCACATTGTGTAAATATAAGTGAGATGTGCAAGATTAGTGACTTAGTCCTTAGAACGTGTACAAACGCTCCGGAACCTGTACAGTTAGATGTAACGAGACGAAACGCATCCCGTTGATGTCTTTTACAGAACGCTTTTGGAAAGTGCTTGAGCAATATTACCATGTTTATCTTGAATGTTTGTATAACATGACATGTGTTTTCGTTTCTCTTCATTTTAATATGGTGTATAAGATGAAAGGTGTATTTTTAATACGATATAGTGAGCTATCAACATTTTATATAATAGTTTAAACTCCGAGATTTTTGAAAACTCAATATTTTTATTGGAGGCAATGTCCTATCACCAACAGGACTAGTAGCAATAATAACTGTATACTATTGTATTTAAAATGTAGGTATAATATACATAACACAAAATTCTTGACATTCACTGTGATTGCAAATATTAAAAATAAAAAAATCTAAACTAACATTATATTAATTTTAAATAGGAAAGTTTCTAGTTACACTAAAAACAAACTGCAGACTTTAACAACGCCCTGTATCTGTATAATTTATTTTCAATGTAACCTCTGGTTTCTCTCAGTGCACGGAATTACCTCAGGCACATTTAAATTAATGAGACGTGAGAACATCTCGCCGGGAGCGCGAATATAGACAAAATCCAAATGTTCAAAGTAAATAAACAACACGATAAGAACATAAACTGAGAGGTGTGGTTACTCACTGTTGTGTTGTGGTTACGCTATGTGAAAACTGTTTCATACAAATGTTGAATAGTTTCAAACATTTATAAGCGGTATCTATAGTAGTATACTATACTAAAGATACTACTTATAAATGCTTATTATTGTATTCTATCAGTAATAGTCATTCAACTATTTACAATCTAGTGACATACGAATTTTCCTAATAAAATATATATTCAACTTGTTGATTAGATAGGAATCTCATCATCGATTCTGCACAACCCGTTTGTCGGAGTAGAAAAATAGTTCTTAATCACACGAGGTACATCTTTTTGACTCCTCCACTTAAGTCTTCAAAGCTCTAAAAAGGTTTTACTAAAAATAATTTCACAAAAAGTAGCCCTATCTAACTAGGATCAAACCAGTGCCTTGCAACTTTACTAGACTTACTTTCTATTATACCAAATTGAAGCTTGTAAATAGGTCCAAAGTCCTTATATTCGATTTTGAAGGTTATTTTTCTGCCTCTTCTATTTGAGTTCATCTTATACATTCAAAATTGACAATAATGATAAGGGAAGTATATAGGCAGGTATCATCTCTTGATTTAACGATAGCACTTTTTTTATATATAGCTCTTATGGAGGAAGTGGGCATTAGTTCAACTAAGGGCGATTGTTTCTTGTTATCATCATTTCAATAGGGAAGTATTGTAGAAGGGTCTAATAATTTTCAATAAAAAAAAAATTCACGCTCAAATTGTATTTTGGATGAAGCAGAGGATCACAATAATTTTTGCAACAAGTTTTACCGTACATTTTGAAATTATATTTCTTTTGGGAAAAATCTTGAGAGTAAATTTTACACCGTCTCTAAAAACAGACACTATAAAAATAAATATAAGTGTTTCCATGACAACTTATAACTAAATTCAAAGTTGTTTTTAAACACTCTAAAGTTAGCTGTATTTCACATTTTAGTTTTTTTTACAAACGTAAGATAAGGCGAAAGATAAAAAATTTAAAACGATTTTTATCTTGTTCCGCCAAATAATAATATTTTCTAACGCGTGTACATAAGTACACACGTACTTTTTTTAATTCAATAATTATTAATCATCTTGTATGATACGTAATAAGAAGTAGAACGACCCTAAATTAATTTCATTTCGTGTTTTGAGATAGAATCGTACGTACGTAGTAGATTTATTAGCAAAGTGATCCTTCTACCATATTCATAGTATGCAATTCTGACTAATACGTCACTAGACCTGGGTGATAAGGGATGACGTCTATTGAGGCAGTACCAGGCAGGGGGCGGGCCATCAGCCTCACATAAAAATACTCATCACCACAGGATCACTATCAGTCATCGTTTAGAGCCGGTCGGCAACGTTTGTGCTTTCAATAATCGATACCAAATTAGTAAATACGTTTCGTAGGCGTATGTTTGCTCGGTCCTCTCATTAACTAATAATTGCCTGCCGAATAAAAAAATCTATCTATTTTTAAAATGTATACTTCAAGCAGTTAGTGATCTAACAATCTAATGATTTCTTCAAATATCCAAGCACTTCGGGACTTAGTCACGTGATACCAATGATACATCATGGTAGGTAGATACTTGATCGTTCTGCTTGTACGGTTGAACTGGAAGGTGGCAATAACTTCGAAACATATTAACAAGTCGCGTGTTGGTAGGGCACATGTAACCCACTTCATCGAATTAAATATACATGAGTACATTACAATGTATGTTAGTGCATTCATTAGAAGTATACCTAGAGATAAACGACTGCCGGTCGTTCACAATGTCAGTCTTTGTTGGCCAACTAGTAAAATGCATCAGTGTTTAACGTTCCTTGGAAATTCTTACTCAATTAATTCAGTTGTGCTCGATTGTACTTCAAGATATTCACATAATAATTAGGTAGATAGGCTCAACTAATTAAAAATGAAAAACCAAACATTTTAAAAGCTATCATTTCGAGCGTCATAATTTAAAAACTTTCTCCACATTTCGATATGAAGTGCATATAGTGATGATATAAAGTTGTATTGTGTACAGTGTAGAGTGAACGTTAGCTAACTTGTGTTTGTATGGTTGTTGCAGGTGGGTCGAGGAGAATTATGCGTGTGGCGTGCGCATGCGCGATGGTGTGCGCGTTGGTGGCGCTGTGCTCGGGCGCGGAGCTGGAGGCGCGCGCGGTGGAGCGCCACCTGCTCGCCATGCTGGGGCTGCCCGACCGGCCGCCGCGCCGCGCCTCGCCCGCGCCCCGCCGCGTGCCCCGCGCCATGCGCCTGCTCTACGACACCGACGGCGCCATCCCCGCGCCCGCCGCCAACACGGCCCGCTCCTTCTACCACACACCCACAGTGCTCGACGACAGATTTCCCAACGAGCACAGATTTAGACTTTACTTCAACCTGAGCGGAGTGCCCTCGGACGAGATCGTCCGGGGAGCCGACTTAAACTTCCAACGAGCCGAAGGATCCACGGGAGCGCAGCGTCTGCTCCTATACGATGTGGTGCGGCCCGGCAGAAAAGGGAAGACCGCACCTATATTGCGACTCGTCGACTCCGTGCCGTTGGGACCGGCGCAGGGTAGCGTCACGGCGGACGCCCTCGGCGCCGCCCGCCGGTGGTTCGAGGAGCCCGAACATAATCATGGACTATTAGTGCATATTTTAGAAGAGGACCAGCAAAACAAAGTTGCTCGGCAACCTCATGTGAGAGTGCGAAGACGTGTGTCGGAGGAAGATGAGGAGTGGAGCACGAGACAACCGTTGTTGCTGCTCTATACAGAGGACGCGCGAGCGCGAGCCGCCCGGGAGAGCGGCCAGACTAGCTTGGTGCGAAACAAGCGCGCGGTGCAGCGACGAGGTCACCGTGCCCATTATCGCCGCAAAGAGGCTCGGGATATCTGTCAGCGGCGGCCTCTCTATGTGGACTTTGCCGAAGTCGGCTGGAGTGATTGGATTGTAGCTCCGCACGGCTACGACGCGTATTACTGCCAAGGAGACTGTCCGTTTCCGTTGGCGGATCACCTAAACGGGACGAACCACGCGATTGTACAGACACTTGTAAATTCAGTGAACCCGGCCGCGGTGCCGAAAGCGTGTTGCGTACCGACGCAGCTTTCCCATATTACCATGTTATATATGGACGAACAAAATAAGGTGGTGCTCAAAAACTATCAGGACATGATTGTGACCGGGTGCGGATGCCGATGACGAAGGCACCCCACAAACCTTGGTGAACTAGTGATATCTCGTGGACCCAGTGTACATATAGTGATGGCCTCGACATTGTACATACCTACTTGTGTAAATATACGTGTAATTATTATTTTATTAAAATGCAGATGTAATAAATGACGTAATTTTAAATAGTATCTGTTTATTATTCACATTATATGTAGTTCTACTAGTCCTATGATTATACGTCAGTTGCAATTGGAAACAATAATAACAGTTGGTTTAATTTTTAACTGGTTCATTTATATACCCTTTATTATATTTCATAAATTAACGATGGTGAGTATTAAAAGCTTAATCATCAACGCCTCATTCACACTCCACAACCACTCTTTGATAGAAACTGTCATCAAAAATAGTAGAATCATTTTCAAAATCGGAAAGCTTTCACACATTTGAAGCCTGTATATTAACAAAACAATACCATGTAGAAAATTAGTCCCCTAATATATTTTTATTTTATATGCAGTATAAAGGCAGTATAGTTACGTACTTTTTTGCTGCCTGACGTTTCAGTCAGCGTATAATCATGAGCAATGGTAAATCAAAAACTAAAAGCAAAAATCTAGGTCTCAATTCTGCTTCTTTACGTCAGCACAAGCCACTGCCACTTTAAAAATAATAGGTGTGTACTTATGTACGCACGTAAAAAGACTTACATCTTTAGCCTAATAGATTAAAAATAACTAAAGATTCCAACACAAAACACCTCTCTGTTAAAAAAACATCAGAAGATTAAAAACAACTTGTACTGTTCACAATTAGCAGTTAACTTATCTTGTAACAGTCGCCTTAGGAATGATGGTGTCCGTACGCAAACGCAACAACACACCCTAAAATGTTACTCTTAAATTTTTTTCATATACAATAAAGGCATCTTCAAAAATATCACTTCTTTTGGAATGGTAAAAATGAAAACATCTACAATGAGGTTAGAATTTCATAACGTATTTATTTTTTATTAAGGCATCTTAAAAAACTTTACCTGTTACGTAAAATAAAATAAATATCTGTTGATATTTGGATATTTAGTGTGCATTTGCCCCCTTAGGGATAAATTTATGGTATATGTGTAAGAAAACAAGTCTTACACCAAATTTTAAGATGCAACTGAAAAATAGGTAATAGATGACGATTGGGTGATTGGTATAAGAGGCCCTACCAGGATCAACGGGGCCTAAGTGACCTCACCTGCTGCCTAACAGACGAGACAAAGAAGCAGGCGCCTATATGGGTCGGCAGGTATGACGGCATACGCACTGAAATATGCTGAAAGTGCGAGTCACCGAATAAAAGTGAACCCCAGACCCAGAGTATGCAAGCAAGTGGAAATACACTAAGAAAAAGAAGACTGGGTTTAGCTTTATGGACAAAGTCACGTAATTCTGATACATTATGAAGGTGTATGATGTTGTTATCTCTCCCAATGGAGATAAAGGTGTGATAGGAAGACATACATATTTATGTACCTGTAACAGTTACATAAATAAAAAATACAAAAACAAACTAAAAAACACCGACAGTTCCGCCTTGGTGGTCAATTATTCCCGAAAATTTATCCCGTTTCCCACAGAAACCTTTTTCCGAGATGAAAAGTACTCTATGTGTAAATCCAGGGTGTCAGCTACCTCCTTGCCAAATTTTATGCAGATTGGTAAAGCCATTTGAGCGTAAAGAATTAACAAATATACACACTCACAAAGTCTTGCTGTTAAAGTACCGTAGTGAAGATTTACCATACCCGTTTCCAACATTAACCTGTACCCGGGATAAAAATAAAAAATATCGCAGATCTCATTATCAACTCTGGATTAACACTCCAGAGTTTCCGAAATATCAAATTTTATCCAAACTGGGCTAGCTCTTTGACCAAATAGAAATTACAAGTTCCCAAAATAAGTCTCTGCTCGCTTGCTGCTGCTTATTTTTCTCCGAGCCGTTTATCATTTATCGATAACTAGTCATAAACTCTTTCAATCTCATCTAAATACTTACACTACTAATATATAAATCTGAAGAGTTAGTTTGTTTGTTTGGTGGAACGCGCTAATCTCAGGAGCTACTTGGATAGTCCATTTATCGAGGACGGCTATACGCTATATAACATCACGTAACATACTACCATTAGAACGGAGCAGTACCTAATAATCATAAATGTCAACAAATCGGGGCAAATTTTATATATTTTTGTAAAAGTAATACCTACGCGATGGGATTAAATGGATACGATTGGGATTCAAAGTACGTCACGGGAAAAGCCGTGGGATCAGCTAGTGTTATATAAATTTAAACATAGCTTACTCCCTTATGTGTTAACCTTGCTACTAAGTTCAAACTCTCTTCGCCACAATACCTATGTATGAATGCATACTCAATAAGTTCTTAATTTTATATGTGTAGAAGCCAGTAGCCCTAACCAGCACCAACATTCGTTACGTAAACACAATTGTTATAGCAAGATGTCACAAGTCGTCAGCCCAGTTCCCCATAAGCGAACGGTCACAAAGCTACTGTTATGCCTACTAACACCGGATACAAAGGTCAATTTCAGCGTGCAGTCAAAATAACATTGAACCTGGGGTCGTCTGGAGGTCTGCCTCGGTTCTAAGTCATCGTCTCGATATGAATGAATACTATTGTTATATCGATTTAGTTCATTCACAAACTTGCCGTCACAAAGATCCATTGAAATCGTTTAATTCAAAGTCCATTTTTTCTAAGTTTCGGCAAACATCACGTAAGTAGAAAATAAACTACTATCAATGTGTTATATCGCGATTTATGAGTTATAATTAAAGGTTTGAGCTTTAAGATGAAAGTTTTCGGTATTAGAATTGATAGTAGGGCTTCATCAAGATGCATATATATACGTGGTGTGTGTATTCGTAAAAAGTGATGGCCAACAAGATAGTATTTTAGAAAAGATAACAAATAAATAGACGCACTAAACTTTAACACTTATTATACAAGTGTGTGTGTTATAAAAGCAAGTCAGACTTAAACAAAGTTCCGCTCGAAAACTCTGCAGCAAAAAAGTCAATGTCAGTGAACTAATTATTTCAATACAAGTCTAACATCTAATAAATGTAACTAAAACAACTCATTAATATTCTTGTATTTGACCACGTATATTATGATAAACTCGTAATTGAAATGGTTAAAACCGGAGATTCCAACCAAGGACGTTCGGTGTACCGTTTGAATACTCTACATACCAAATTTGTAACACAACTTTTTAAATTATAGACGTTTATAAAAAGGTTACCGAACATGCGATGGTTGAAAGCAACGTTAGACATAGACGCAACAATACTTTACAAAACTAAACATACTTAAAAAAAAATAACTTTCTCTTCATTTAAGTGTATTCCTAGTTACTTTAAAACCCTTCCTGGATAAAGGGGGATACTTTTATTTGACTGTTTAGGAACAGCCTTTAGTTGACTTTTAATTGTTGGCATTATTAGGAGCGATGGCACTCTGACCTCCCAACCCCGCACCACCTGCACACTTAAAGAAATATAACTATTTAAGCGTTTAAGGTCCACTTGCATGTATGCTAGAGTTAATAATTAATTAAAGAGTTAGTTAGCTCGGAATTAAGTAAATAACTTATTAACGCTAATCATGTCTTGCACCTTAGAAAAATACCATCTGGTTAACTAACCTAGAGGTTTATGTCACTCTATGTCATCCAAGCAAACATTAATTATTGACCAAAGAATGAAACATATATGTCTATCTCTTTTACACTACAGTTTGCCACAAAAAGACTTTTTCTTACACGAATGAATGTAACATGAAAGCTGAGTGCATTTTATATTGCGCGGTGTATCACTTTAAGGAGTCCTAGAACGAGAACGAACGAAAACCTAACCTAACCCAAGGTTAGACAAATTAACCCTCAGAAATCGGCGAGTTAAAATTTTAGCGATTTAACCCTAGCTTTACCCTTAACTCGGGATGATGCAAGACAAATTAATGATTTAACTCGGGGTTAGTCCATACCTCCGAGTTATACACGATGACCCAAGATCGTGCAAGTGGCACTAAGGAAAATACTTGAAGCCAAAAATAGAAGCTTTATCAACCTATCCACCAACCTATCCACCAACCTATCCATCAACCTATCCACTCTGAACACGAACCAGATTAGAGGATTGAAACAATAGGAATGGATCTAATAGACACTAGACAAGTTAGAAGTGTACCTTGGCAGTTAATTTTATATTCTTAGCCACAAATACTCGATTGCACGTTGAAACAGATACTACTTTTCTTCCTCTTATTCGGACACTCTTGTCAAAGTGGTCGTGGCTGTCGTTGATGAAAATGGTGGCGGATTGCCTTCATTAGTCGCTGTAAGGGTAGCTACACATTGTGCAATGTATCTCCATATAGTTAGGCCACATCGCTCTAGCTCCTTTTCTAGGGTAGGAAGTTTGTGTTTTTCCAGCAGACCCCTAACATTCCACGTTCCGAAGAGATGTTGTCTTCTTAACTTAAAATGTCTTCCAATAACACATTTTCCATGGGACGCCTGGTTGCCTGCATCTCCATTGCCGGTAACCAATTTTACACCCTCAACCCCGGAAAGCTCAGGGTGCCAGTCGCTACTCGGATCACAAGGTAAACTCGCTTTTCTTTTCGTGTTCATCATATAGCTCTCGTGGGATAGTTATTGTAGTAGTTTCCCATTGTTTTCTACATCGCGGTATTATAGCTTCAGAAGCTATAATTATCCTTTTGTAAACCGGGTTAAATTACGCTGGTTTGGCTATTCCGACATCTGCAGTCTCGCCACCGTCGAGGTCCTCACCTGTAACCCTGGGTAAGGGATCTCTGCTATACCCCATAGAACTGGGTCCTTATCCGAACTAGGTCATTGTCTCTCTTCGGCCTACTGAAGTAAGATATGTCCAGTCCCACGACTTGGACGCGCCGGACAAGAATTACCCCAGTGAAGAATAGAAAAGGTGACTCTACCCTTCCTGGAACCGGGTTAACGATCTCGTATGGTATACATACTACTTAGTAACGATTAATAAAAAAAAAAGATTACAATAAAGCAGACACGGGCATTCATGTCATTCAAATTATACTACCGTTAACCCCCGTTGCGCCTATTTTTTTATCCTGTCGATAATTATTTTTTCAACACACTTGCTAGTAAAGTTGATCTAATTTCAACGGTTTTCGAGGGCCATATTCCAGAACGTTTATCAATACTCAAGAAACACTTGAGGCTAGATTTTGCCTTATAAAATCTACTCTCAAGCGTCGATTAAGTATTGAGAAACGTTCTGGAATACGGACCCTTAAGCAGATCATTGAACACGCGTGTGTTACAGACGCAAATAGTGACGTTATATTCTATAACCGCACTATTTGCTTTTTTTTTTATTAGCCAAAGGGTTGTCATAGAAACAGTAGATATATATTTTTGTTAATAATTAACTGTATTACTTTAAATATAACAAATAAACTTTTATTTTCATACCATTATTTAGTTTGTTAACATATTAACATTGATTTATGTTATCAAAGACTAGGTTGTATGTAACTATAGGTATAGCGTATGCAACTATGGCAGAAAGTAATGTACTAATTAAAAAGTAATAAATAAAATGTAATTTTTCTCTAATTTTCTTATGTTAATTTTCGAAAATGGTCATTTTACAATAATGAAGAATATGTGAGATTTTTTATAGCATTACACGAGCATTTTCCTTCTCTCGTTAAAACAAAGATATGTTTGTATTTTAATATTATTGGAATAGAATAAATACTGTATTACATAAAATTCATTTTATGTAGTACAGTTAACATATGCGGTTGTGGAGATATGTACCAATAACAACCAAAAAACTAAGAAAAGTCGCGTCTAGCAGTAGACTGTGATAAGCTGATTTGATTGATACGTGGGTAACACTGAAAATGTTTAGAAAATAAAAAACGGCTCAATGTAGAAAGTTGCTAATACTTTTATTGTTTTTCGAAGTAATCTCCGTTCCTCTCTACACATCGTCGCATTCGATGGAACCACTGAGAAAAGCTGTGGGCCCATTCTTCCTTAGAGGTCTCTTCTATGGCATTTTCGTACGCTTTCACCGCATCTTCGGGGCTCGTAAAGCGAATATTTCGAAGTTTATCTTTAGTTCTTGGGAATAAATGAAAGTCGCAGGGCGCCAGGTCGGGACTGTATGGCGTATGACTCATTACCTCGACACCTGCCTTAGTCAAATATTCAACAGTCCGTTTTGCGGAGTGCGCTGAAGCATTGTCGTGGTGAAGCAGGATCCTGCTTCGAGGGCGCTGCTGTCGATTTTTTTCCAAGACAACAGGTAAACAGCGATTGACGTACCAGTCTGCAGTAACTGTCCTTCCATCTTCTAGCATAACAGTCGCGAAATGACCTTTTCGACCAAAGAACGATCTTTTTTCCTTGACTTCTTCCTTTCTTTACCTTAGTTGGCCGATCCTCCAAAGGAAACACCCACTGAGCTGATTGTCTTTTGGTTTCGGGTTCCTAGCAATATATCCAGCTATCATCACCTGTGACGATGTCAAATACAGCATTTGAGTCACCGCCGTTGAACTTATCTAACATTTTTCGACACCAGTCCATGCGAAGGCGTTTCCGGTCGTCGGTTAAAGTATGGGGAATCCATCTGGTACAAAGCTTCCTGACGCCTAAATGTTCGTGTAATATTTTTTGAACTTGACTCATACCAATGCCTAGGCTGGCCCGTATCTGCTAAAAGGTCACTCTCTTACCTTACTCTATCATACGCCGCACAGCACTGATGTTATCTTCAGTAGTCGCTGTTAAAGGACGTCCCTCACGCGGATCATCACTGAGATTGCTACGTCCACGCTTAAACTCGTTAAACCAATTGTAAATAGTGGCACGAGATGGGGCTTCATTATGAAATGCTAATCGCAACCTATCATAGCTTTGTTGTTGAGTAAGCCCACAACGAAAGTCATAATAAATCATTGACCGAAAATTTTCTCGCGTTAAGTTCATTTTCACGTTTGACAAGAGTTTTACATTTGCAGCCAATTCACAAAAACAAATGACAAATGAATGCAATATATTACATTAGGTTACCAAAGAGTTCTATAATTGACATTCAAAAAAAGTTTTCATTAGCAATATTTCTTTCTGGCCAGTTCTAAACATTTTCAGTGTTACCTAGGTATATATATTTTTTAGAGACGGTAAGAAGAGAAGGTAAATTGTGTTTTTTTTACAACTGCCGCGTTAAGGTCTCGGATTCACTTGTGATACAACTGTGTATTTCGGAGTATGAGTGTTTCCTGTGTGTATTTAGAAATAACAAGTTTATTAGTCTACCAGCTGATGCCCACAGCTTTGCCTGCGTGGTGAAGTATTCCTATGCGAGACTTCGTACGGAACCCTAAACTTTTTGAAAATCTAATATAGCCTAAGTTCCTGACGAATTTTTAAAATCGACTCTGTAGTTTCTCAGCCAAACACCAACATCACAAACAAACTTACAAATCTTTCCTCTTTATAATATTAGTATAAGTCTAGATCGCATAGCACAAGCTTATATTCGCTTAGTTTAGGCTAGATGGCACTGAGTAAAAAAAGTTCCCCGCGATATACTCGTATATTGAGTATATGATCAAAGTGAGCGTAGCCCCAGTCTTCCCCGATTCGGATTTTCGCTTTGTTCTCGACCTCCTCCCACTCATCACTTTTTGATCAAATTTGACCCATAATACGACATCTAGCCATAGATAATTTAGAAAAAATAATATAGAAAATCGGACATACCATGGAGGAATAATCACCAAAAGTTCATTTTCGGAAATGGTGACGGCAAAACGCTTCGCTCCATTTTGACTTACCGGGGACGGCAAGTGCACTTATGACCTAGTTACGAGTATTAGTAATATCTGCAACTATTAATAAAAATATGAGTTGCGGGTAGTTTCCAATTAGAGCTAACATATTAATATTCGTGTTTAAATCACCTCGTCTATAAATAAACAGGCGATTACTTACGTACCTACGTAATCTTTAAACATTAAACTCATTACAATGTAGTAGATTCTTTATTCTTGTATAAAAATCTGTATGCAGTGAGCATTCAACATCGCATTCCTTTAAGGAAATTTATCCATATGACGCAGTCAAATAGTAGAAGATTACCTGAATTTAAAGCTAGATTAATATCCCTAATATTTATTAAAAAATAAAGAGTTTAAAAACGTTAATCACAGTTATATCATTTTCATGATCTACATTCCTTAAATAAGTAATATATGTGGAAGAATATTAAGTTGTCTGAAAAGAATGTCTGATATAATATTTAAAGTGGATTCCATTTAGATTATGGCAAGCAGGTTCAGATCCAAATTTCAAATATTTCGTCACAAGGCGGCTATATATCATGTTTTTGCCTGGACGTAGGAATGCGCGGCCGTATAATTTGGCCGGCCACCCGGCAACTCTGCGTCTGCCGCGCCACCCGCCCTACGTCTATATTATCAGTAGATAAATTCAAGCTTTGTCTTTGCCTCGTATTTCGTCCTCTCGAGATTTTGCTTTTGTTTTTTTCCTTCGCTTTGGATGGCAACAAAAAACTGAGTAGAGGCGAACGAAGTGGGTATAATTTATTTTATAGTCGGCTCGCTCGTAACTCGGCGGTGGACGGCTGGACGCCGATTTATCCCCCATCTCAGCGTAATTAACGTAAATGGATTGGTCAGTGTCGGTGCTTGTGAGAGAACGCCCGCCTTACGTCCTCTCACGGTCCTCCATCACGCCGACCACTCCCTGCTCATCAACAGAAGCCGGACCAATCCACAATTGCCACTCATCGCTGTCAGTGCCTCAAAATACAACCTGTGTGTGATTTGGCTTAATCCAATTATAGTTTTTTCTTAAACCACAACTCAAATAAGATACGAAATTTATTTGTTGATTGCGTACGCTCGGTTCCCAAGGAACGCTACGACTTATCCCAGAATTATAATTGTTTTGCATTCTTGCACGGGTATAAAAACAAAAGGGCGAGGTACGGGCCCCCCGCGCTGCTGCCCTACAGACCAGACTAAAGTCTGACAACTTGCATTCCCTTGAGACAAAAAGCTACAAATGAATTGGAGCGAGCTTTCAACTCAGCTCACTTGGAAAGTGATTGCTTTTGTCTTAGGGGGCATTTCAACTACATACTGTTGTTGTTTGCGCCACCGAGACAGTCAATAAAGAATGTCGACAAATATCAATATTTTAAGGACCTGAATTCGGATATGGTTTTTGATTTTTAAGTTGATTTTTGAAATGTAAACTAATCCGTATTAATTAATACAAAATGCCCTGTATTCATTTTTCAATAAAAGAGTATAGATTAGGCTGGCTAATGCTGTGATTGTAAAGTGTGTAGGTATGTTTATTGTTTTTACCTTATGTCGCGTCTTAAGAAAGCAATGTATTCACATGATTTCCTTAATAAGGATGTTTTAAACAGTGTTATAAGTTTCTTTTTTATGTGAATAAGTCTATAAAATTGCTGCCATGTTATACTATGTTTATACAGCATTATAACTAAATCGAGTGTTGCAGTTACATTATTTATTATCATAATCCAAAATTCAATTACATTACTAAATAGCTAAAGGATCTAAGAATTTATTTTACTATATTATGATTGTGATACATGTGTGCGGCGGAGGAAAAGCGACGCCATTTTGAGGGCATTTTGTTGCGTATCAAGGTTTTCATTCAGTATGACAAAATTACGAATTCGACTGGCTCAGTGGTGCAGTGGTAAGTGTATGCGACTGCCGATCTGAGGTCTCGGGTTCGAATACCGGGTTGGAATGGAAGCAATATTTGTGTGATCCACGAAAATATTTGTTTCGGTGTTTTGGATGTTTTCTATGAATATAAGTATGTTTATCAATTATCTAGATTACATAGCACAAGCTACTGCTATTGGCTTAATTGGCTAGGTGTTGAGAATATTTATTTACCTATTATTATAAATAACTTTTGCCTGTAACGTTTTTTTGTTGTACAGGGTGACAATACTGCCGGGAACCCTGGGAAATATTTCCAAAGAGTTACCCGAGTCGCCCGGCGATAGACATATGGCAGGGAGGAACCAAGTCATTTGTCGTTTCGAGTCCGGCATAAAAACCGTGTGAATTTTCCACATGTAAAAAAATCAGGGTAATATTATGGTTTAGTCATTCCGTTATATAAATATAATGGAAATTGAACCTTTCCAGAAAGTTCAAGGTACTTATATTTCTATTTTTACTAGCCGAATTAAGAAATGAATATCTACTTTCACCTGGCGACATTGCCGCATGGTATTTAAACATAGTTTTAGGTTTTATTTTATTACCAACATTATAAAAATTCTACAATAAAGCATTAAAATTTGCCCGATTTGTCGACATTTTGGACTACTAATCCGCTCGTGCTCATCACACAAAGTTTGATCCTGGGTGGGAACCGAACCCACGACCTCTTTCGTAGCAGTCGGATACACTCCCACCGCGCCACAGAGGCCGTCAATTCATGAGAAGGAAATTCAGGATAGTGCCCTCCGACTCCACACTTGGAATACCCGTTTCCTACAGGAACTTGTTCCCGGGATAAAAAGCCTATGTGTGAATTTACAGTGTCAGTTATCTGCAAGTTTCAGACAAATTTATTCGGGGCTTAGAGCGTGATTGTGTGTAGTAAACATCCAAACATCATAAATTTTCACATTATGTTCAAAATTTATTAATTTACTTCTATATTTTTGTATAACACGGCAATGGGCTCACCACCTGTTACGTGCCCACCCATTCGGGGATAAAGGCGTGTTAATATGTATGTATGTATCTATATTGCCACACATACGTGAACCATATGCACGCACAGCTCCAAAAAAATCGGACCCCCTTAGAAAGTAAAAGTAAACTACAGGGGGTGAGATTTTCCGGAAAACTCTATGTACGTTCCCATGTTATACTAATACTTTTGTCTTTTATTTATGCCTTTTTTCTTTATTTAACAGTCTCCGAGCAAATTGATTGAGACCGAAAGTGCAGAACAGACACATTCGAGTGATCTTATAATTGTACACTCGTTTTCCCAATTGAGTTTAAGAACCCTAAATATAAGATTGTGGTTCAATGGTATTAAAAATGTATACCGAGATCTAAAATAAAATGAACCGGCATTATACTATTATTATTGCACCTATTTCTAAGAAAGTAATGATATAAAAAAGAAATTAATTTTGGTGAAATTTACGTGCCGTTAGTCACATCTGATAATTTTTGACATAATTTATTAATTAAGGATTCTAAATATCAGTTCAGTAATAGAGATTAGGGCCTGGAACTTTTTTTAGATTAGATGAAAAATCTAAACCGAACTTTTATCTTAGTAACGTTGCTAAAATACTGACACAGGAAGCAATGTCTTCTACAGCTCAGTTTTTGCCAGATGAAAATCTGATACTATGATTTTCTTCACAGAGATTTATCATTTAATATCGAACCTGGGGCCGATTGACAAGCTGTAAAATAGAACCAGAAACGCTGTTTCTAGCTGTCAAAATGTTAGTAGACTATCAAAAATGCAACTGACTAGCGGCCACTGGCGCGGTACGTGTTAGTTGAAGTCATCGGCTGACCGATAGAAGTCTATTGCAGTACGATTGTATTAGATGACTACAAAAAAAAGTCAAAATGGTATCGGTGGCTTTCTATTTAGCGAAGATTACGATTCTTTTCTGACGCGATTGAAATAGTGGTCCCCTGGTGTTTGAACCAGGGTTGACTTCCGTATAGCAGCTACAATCGCGTACGTTCTGTAATCAACCACTGTATTTTCAATGTATTAGTAACCAGGTGTGCATATTGTACGTTATCGCAAAATTGTTTGACTTACAATGTTTTTATGCAAAGGTAATAAAGTAATATGAAAATAAAAACCAGTTTAATTTGTGCATGCTTGGAATATTTTAGAGGAGGCGCGCGGTCGATGGCCGCCGCGCAGCGCCCGCCACTGCGTTACAATCCCAGCCGGATGGACCACGGCTCACTCACTATACTCACGCTTACATATATCTTATCTTATCAAAACTACACTAAACATACTCTCATACAATGTGGTACATATCCATAACATCACAATCAGTGTCTAATTATGTATATCTTTTTTTTTCAGTTCCATCTATCTTTCAACATTATTCTTTGTAAAAACCCTGAATAAGCATGTCATGTCAAGTGATACTGAAAAAATCTCTTTAATTTATTATAGTGGAGAATATTGTCAAGTTTAATGTCGCGTGTTTACCTGTGCTTGCGCAGGTTTAACTTTCAGTATTCTCGTTGAACTAAAGGAAAAAGAATAAAACGTTCGGTGTGAAATAAATATTTAACACGTATGCAAGCGAGTTATTTGAATTTCGAATTTGTGTGCTGCGCATCTCACTGCCATTAATTTGTCTGTCCATCATACTTTCAACCTTTCCCCCCGACGTTCAAGATTGAAAAAGGAACATAATAATTTTGTCGACATAAAAAAAATAACATAGTCGCGTGCCGCAGAACTTGCACACCTCACATTTGTTTGTCTCGTACGCACCTCAATCACAATCGACTTTCACCATAAGGGCAGCGGTACATGGATGCTAGTGAGGTTGACGATTACGTACTTGCCTCTACACTAACACGAGAACAGGGTTTAATTTTCTTCGTGTAGGTATATAACATGGCTAATTTATTTTAGTATAAACAAGCAGCTGTGAGTATTATCTTTGTATACAAGTTGCATTTGGTAAAGCGTGTCACTCGGGCATGTGGAATAGCATTTGCATCGCATTGAAATTACCATTGAATATGCCTAGGTATAAACTCAGTTCGATCGTTGTTGTACAAAAAGTCATCCCGTTACAACAAAGTAACAACAATTATATGAAACTGTGTCTAGTTTACAAACGCTATTAGTTTTATGATTTACGTACTGCAATAAGGTTGTAATAGCGCTTAAAACAAGGCAATCATCTAAAGTTCTTGGAAAACATCAAATTAGTATGTAAAATTGGTCAAGATGACTTCTCTTCTCAGACAACAGTTACATGTGAAGCGAAAATAATAAGCATTGATGGTAATCCCACTAGTGTTTTGTCACGTGGCAGTATAACGGTGATGACATATTTAACCGGCCACTTGTTGCCGGCCCGCGCGCCTGTTTCGATGCATGTTATAATGCGCATCTCATACTCGTCTCGACACCACTAAACAAGTATTTTGTCACTATAAATGCAACGAAACACGAAATACGTGTCAATTTACTGCTATAACTGCTACAAGATATCTGCACTTACAACGTTTTTTTGTACAAGTATGCACCTCATTATCATACTCGTAAGACGTTAAGTGAACTCTCCGAACGTTAATCACCTGTTTTTAAAGTGTCATATTCAAAAACATACTATAATTTACAAAATTTACACATACATTTCTACCATTAGATGTATAAGCAATTAGTGAGACCAAAACATTTGTGAAATTTAATTAGTTTAATTAAAGTTCCTTTATTTATTTACAGAACATCTGTAAATAAATAAAGGAACTTAATAAATTAGGTTTATTTCTTGGTAGAAATCTATTATCATCATCGCAGCTGATTGACACTGCCTGCTAAGCATAGACAGGGATCAAAGAAATCCTTTTTGTGGGTTATTTTGGACCTTACCTCGTTGACCAGAACGGTTAGAATTAAGTTCGAGTTTTTCTTCTACACTATTCACAAAAGTAGCGTGGTCACCTTTTATTACACCTATAAATAATATGGGTTGACGACATTACTATTTAATCCCGTAACCAAAATTAAAATAAATAATTTAAATTTTCAATTTTGTTTTTAAAATACAATCCATATTGCTGTGGCTCTGTATTTCCTTTACCCACTGTACATTAAAATAAGTAACAAAAATAAAACTAAAAAGTTAAAAGTACAATAAGAATGTCAAGTTGTCATTAAATTCAATCAAAATTAAATCAAATCTATGTAATTAAACAAAGAAAAGTATACTTTTATCCTGCGGACACTAAACTTCACTTCCAAATTATTGTACTGATTTGCATAACTATGCCAAAAGTCAGCTCAATAGTAGGTATACTAAGAATTTAAGTTCGTGTGTTTGTAAATTCTAGGATATACTTATAAGTGAAATAAATAAATATCCATCACGCCTTTTCCCCGAAGGGGTGGCAGAGGCATATTATATGCCCACTTTTCACCGTGTGGATTCCTGTCCCACGTAATAGGTGGTGAGCCCATTACCGTGTTGAAATAGACAGACGCAGGTTGTGGCTACCTGCTGTTGAAATTTTCAAGCCCATAAGGCCTTCAACCAGGCTTAACGACTGCTATTTTACTGGCAACCGGGACCAACGGCTTAACGTGCCTTCCGAAGCACGGAAACGCTCGCAAATGTAAATGCCGCAAAGTGGTCACCCATCCGAGGACCAGCCATAGTGAAAGTTGCGTATCTCAGTGATCGTTTACAGAACACTGAGACCGCGGGGCCACGAGCGCTTCTACAAGTGAAGCTTTTAATATAAATACAAAAGATGAAAATCTTCAATAAACCTAAACTAACTATCTTCACACTGTATCACTGGCAGGGTAGTCAGAGAGGACAGATGGATAGGCTTCGCGATACTTCGCGATACTTTTTTCGCTTCCTGCAGATTCATTTATCGCTTCATACATGCACGTCTGGGTATCCTAATACTTTGACTTTTCCGTTTATGAGCAGTCTCGGCCTACCCTGACACCTGCTACCCTCTACTTTTGCACAATATATATTCTTCGTCAATTTTTCCTCACTTATTCGTTGGACGTGTTCAAAACAACGAAGCACGCCCTTTTCCAGGTTACCTAAACAATGCTATCATTTTTTTACTAAGCTTGCTTTGTCGCACTTCTTGATTAAAGCAAGAAATACGTCTATTTCTTACTAGTATGATCCGATTGAGCTGAAATTTGGCAAACCTATGTAAATCGCGTAGACGTAAGATTGCAATTTTCTTGTAGTGAAATCTATGCGTTGTAGGCAACTCTTCAACTGAAAATGATATGACTATAACTGTAATAATTACAAGTATTGTCTTTGTACCGTTAGAGTTTCTCTATTGATAGGAAAAAAGTAAATTTTGTCTAGACACAGCAGTTTGTGACATTTGCGTCTTATTGGTCAGTGGAAAGCCGTCCACGTAAACCCAGAAATTATATTTAATCAGTCAATTTTGAAGTACTCAGGGAGTTCATTTGCCATTTACTAGAAATAAATTCGGAGAGATCTAAGTCAACATTGCCATCGAGGAAGGCATTCGATCGGCGGCGATAATGTACAGCGAACAGTGCGCAGTCCGCTCTGTACGCTAGACAGACATAAACATAAATTTATTTCTGGCAACGAACCCGCGTCCTTGACGGCGACCTTATTGCGCAACACCGGTTTTGAAATGCGCACGAATACTCTATGTGTACCTATATTCATTACCGATCACAACATTCTGATTGATCCTAGTCAAGTATGTAAACTATAACAGACAAAAATTCAAAACAGCGGTTGTAGTTCCGATTCCAAGTTCAAAATACCACAATTTCATTTGATATTTTCTTATGTACATTTTTTTATAACCTGTGGCAATCTTCTCGGATGCCGAACTCGAAGCGATAGATTATAATTATTGGGTAATGTAAAGCGTAAAGTTATTTACATACTTTAGTATCTTTAAAATACAACTTGATTGATTGTTGAGACTGTTGAGACCTTTGTTCCTAGTATATTTTATGTATACTAAGAACTTTTTTGTAAACTAGCTCCGGCTTACTTATCTTTTCTACTATTGTTTAAATCTGCCTATTTAAGACTGGAAAGCGTATTTGGTACAAAACAAAAAAAAAAAAACTAATGATAAATGTAATGAGGCAAATCATAACAAGGTGCCAGGTGCTACCAGGCACAGGTGAAAAATAAATAATATTGGCACTTGGCACTTATTGTAGTCTTGAAGTCAGATTTTTTCTGGTACAAACCTTTAGTCACGAAAAAAAATGGAGGTGACATCGTTTAACACCCCAACTAAAAAAATAATTGAGATATGCTCTAAACTCTAAATTATTTTATTAGTTAGGGCGTAAAACGATGCCTTATTGTTCTCCTCACTGTGAATAAAGAATAATTAAACATATTTATAATATAAAAATATGAAAAAACAATCGATATACCTACATCGACAACATGTGTTTCCTTGCAAAAAATCCGTCTTGTTTTATTATATTAATAACTAGCTAATGAAGCTTATTCCCAGCATAAAAAAGTAGCCTATGTCTTATTATAATGTAATTAAGCTATATTTCTCCATTAAGTACCAAGTTTTAGCCGGAAAGAGTAACAATCATCCACTCAATCTTTCACATACCTATTTAACATTAGTAGAATTACTATCGAAAACAAATAAGTCTATAAATGTGATTATTAGTGGTGATATTATTAGTAGTACCTACCTATAGTGTATGCCGTATCCATAGAAATAAAACCAGGTGTTAGTGGATGCGCGTTGCCCTAGCCAAGTGAAAGTGGCAGCTAACGTCTTGTCTCTTGGCGAGCGAAGGCCGACCACAACCAGACCACACGGCGTGAAGTAAATAAGATACCCATCAAAAATGGTTGCAATTCACAAATTCTAATAAACTGTACGAAAAACACAATAATAATATTTGAATCGATTGAGAAAATTTAATTGATAATTCAAATTCAATGATATTTCTGCAATGAGGTTGTTACCAAGTTCCTGATTTAAAAAATAAAGGCCACACTAACACTGGCTTAGTCCAATGCTAGTAAAATTTAAAACTATGGAATAGAAACTAACCTTCCATTCCATTGCATCTAAAAACTCAACGCAAACGTATTTAAAGTTTGTTTGGGTTAAGGTCATGATGACTGTAAACAATGTATTATGAAAATTGAAATCATGGCCAGCTACAGTTTCCATTCGCTGCATTAGATAAGGAATATACGAGCAAAATAGAGAGTTTACAAAATTAACACACATTCCTATAATTCTCAAAGAACGTACATAATGTGGCACACGCTGTTCTTCTGAAGAGAAGTAACTCTAAACCTACATAAATGAGTTGCTTAATGAATACGCTGATCAAATCAATGTCGTGAAGGTACATACCTACTAGCACGGTATGGTAAATTACCTAAAACCTTACACATTGCTATAACCTTGCGCAGTGGCCGACATTCTGTCCGCGTGTTAGGCCGACCAATAAACAATTTTTTCTGCCTACTACCGTTATCAAAGTGGTAATAAATTGCTTTGACGATGTTATTTACTGCTATATTTGCATTAATTAAATTGGCAAACACATCTGGAGAAACACTACATTCAATTTATTCGATTCCTTAATAATACCTACCTACTTACCATTCCTTTTTGAAATTTTTCACAAGCAACTACATAAAATTTTCTTTTAATAGGCCTATATATATTATATTGAAGTACGCTGATAAATTTATAAGGCAATAGAAATAAAATTTATGTTTGTATTATGTTTTACGTAAAGAATCCGGATGTAAATAAATCTTAGCGCAAAAGCTTCATTCGCAATGATGTGTGCGCGGCATCGCTTGTGGCCGGGGGCGCAAACAGCGCGCGCTCTGCAATTACTGGCGTGGCGTGGCGCGCACATTCCTCACAAACGTTCGGCCTAATTAGTTCAACGCGATGAGCCTTTGTCTAACAGTTTATTTCACCTTGCGAAGTTTTTGACTGTTATATATTTTTTAACCTCTAATATCTAAAATCAAGGATATAATATTGAGAATCAATAGAATGTAAATAAATAGCGCGAAGTGCCCAATACATTCCACCAAGAAGAAAAGAAATGAGGGTGGAAGCTTTGCAAATTTCCAGTGAAAGTTAAAACGTCATCTAATGGTCCAGCTTTTGTGCTGATTACTTTAGACATCCTAATTGGATAGCCCCACGCTGTGATTAGGATAACAGCAACAGATGTAATACCATCGAGTAGACCTGAGTCGAGTGGAGTAGAGTACGGTACAAATATCGTAAATTGTTAGAAAGAGATAGAGCAAATTCATTGTGGCTCAGCTCTAGGACTGGTATGCACGTCTGGTGGCGCTGACTTGTACATTGTATAGGCTCCCACGTCTGAGGATTCTGCACATATCCAGATATCCTGGCCCGGTAGCTCAACAAAGAATCACTACTCGTAAAAAATATCTAACAATACTTTAGGTTATATACTTTCTAAAAGTTATTTATTGCTGTCATTAGGGAAATGAATCTTGTTTGAATTTTCTTAATTAGTTGTGTCCGAACACTCTCAAACTTGGAACCCTTTATTGGCGACTAAGAGTAGCTATTATTTGCAAGAGGCTGATCCGTCATTGAACAGTTGCACAACTTACAGCTAAGATTCCTTGCGGCCGAATATCTTAGGGGTCCCCAGAAACATTCGACCTGATGATAAGCCTAAGAATATTTTATAATCGGTGTTTGGTGACTGTATTCTTACTTACTTACTCAGCAATCACGCCATATCCCCGAATGGGTGACTTAGACATATTACTAGTAGTTCTGTGAACCATAGACATCGGAGTAATCTTTTTTTATAAATGATTTTAACTGAACTTTTTTCGTTTTGAGCGCTCTTGCCAACTACTATGGGACCATTTTCCCTACCCTGCCTCCATTTCCCTCCCGATCGAAAAACCCCCTCGCTAAAAGTTGTTGGCTATATCAAGGATTCCCCATGCCAAGTTGCATGCAAATCCGATGAAAAATGCGACCTGTAGACTGAATGGATGAATGGACGGACGGTCTGACATCAATAGCATTTTCCCGTACCTGTGGAGTTAAAACGATATTGATATTAACATATTAAAATGGCCGTTTTAATCCACAGTTTAAATCACCAAATCCATTTAACACTCAACCCAATAGCCCATTTCGTAGTTAGCTTATTTTACAATAGTTTAACTCCCATACGAGGTGGTCCATTACCGTTTCTTCTACATACGGCGGACGTGGATTGTCTGATTTAGAAATATATAAGTATATACCTATATATCAGTAGTCTAGATTTCACATTTTGGCCCAGACAACGCTGTGTAAAAAGTGCCCCATAATATTTATTTCTTTTACTACTTTTCCTTTTTAACTTACAGAGATCACAGCACAGCAGGCCAATTTCATTTGATACGTTACTTGCCTATGTCGTAGATATACGGGATAATCTGGAATGTCAACTTCTTGGTAGCAACTCTGATGACTTATTGACTTACCTACCTAAAAGTCACGGCCTTGTCATTCTGCATTTGGTTTTTAATAAATGATGATGCGATGATTCAACTAAGTATCTATCCGTATGTAATAAATGTTCGGAAAAATTGTTAACATTATGTATGTATATTGTAAGTGATATAGAAATGTCGGCTCTGAAGGAACAAATGTATACCTACGTCATGAGGTCATCACTCTACATTTTAAACAATAAGGTCAACGCCCTTTCGTCTTCGAGTACAAAAAATGCCAGCTGTACGTATAATATTTAATATAAAGAATCAAAGACAAAAGGTTTTCTTAATGCACAGTTTTAAAACTATGCATAACATGGCATAATTTTGTATACAGTTGAGGACAATGACATCTAGTAGCTTACGTTGTTTAAAAAAACAATTCCTGTAATCAATATTATACTGTCTGCAAGTAAAAAAATCAATCGTAGTTTATCGAAGCCTGATGAAGGAAATGAATATTAGGTCACGATTTGTCTAATGACGTAGGAACGCGGCCGGCCGACCGCTTACACAGCAACAGGCCGGTGAGCAAACATCAGGCAGGTTTGTCGTGTGCTGAAGACTGTTCAGTGTATTTACCGACTACCGCTGCGGCGGTTAGCTGTTCCCGACATCAGAGCACTGTTACGTAAACATGTCGAACACATAGTGCACAAACACCGGCTGCACTGATCGTTAAAAATAATATTTATTCAAGTACTGGTAGCCTGCCTCGCACCACATCATTAACGGATTTCTCGAAAGCTCACACCTGTGTTCTGTTTACTATTGCGATGGAAATTGTAACTATTCTTGTTATGTAGATAAATAAAGACATTACGGAAAATTATTAACATAGGTGCTGCGCAAAAAGCTGGTAAACAATATATTATTGGTGTAATATAGAAACCTACAATAAGTAATGCCTTGAATGTACCTACGTATAATGCACTACCACAAATCAACATCTAGAAGCGACACTTCTATAAGAGTAAAAGTGTTTTCTACCTAACTGCTTGTGAAATTATTACACGAATACTACTATTAGTTTTTTTTTGCATAATTGCATATAGTTTTTGTGTTTCAGGCTTAGTGCAATTTAGGCATTAGTATTTTTGCACATGTAGCATAGATCTTGCACCAAAATCAAATGATTACAAAGATATTATAAATATTTGCTCCGATCAGAATAGGCTGAAACTGTATAATAAAACCATTTATCACAAACGTTCTAAGGCTCAATAAAAACAATTTGTCTAGGAATAACACTAACATGCGTAAACTCTAACTTAAAAACAACTTTGTCAGGCTGAAGTCCGTTGAGTCGTAACTTCTAAAACAGGATGTTAAACTTTTAGTTTCTCAGTGTGTACAGTTTAGAAACTAAGGAATTTCACAAATTTTTAATAAAGTGGAAAAAGACAATTCGATTCGAGACAGGGATTGAACCTGTGACCTTTGCCTAACCAGGCAATGTTCTATCCACCTGAACTACCCGAAAATTTGTGAGAAATTTAGCAAATAATTGCTTTAAAAATTTATCACTATACTGAGTGGAGTCCATTGCATCAATGTTTAAAAATAGTTGTAACACTGTTCATTGGTATCGAGTTGTTCATTTGCTCGTTAGATGGCTCTGGTCATACTCTTAAAATAACGATATAAATATGGTGGAGAATTTCAACTTGATTCGATACGGTTCGGGTAGTTCAGGTGGCTAGAACATTGCCCTGGTTAGGCAAATGTCACAGGTTCAATCCCTGTCTCGAATCGAATTGTCTTTTCCACTTTATTAAAAATTTGTAAGAAATTTAGCAAATAATTGCTTTAAAAATTTATCACTAAGGAATTCCAAGCATACTTATCCTTGTAGGCGTAATAAGTAAGTTGTTTGGTGTCGTGTGCTATTAAGTTAGTCTATGTACGTATGTACGGTCTGGTTTATAAATAGCCTGCGGGCCGGCAGGTGCAGCGGTGCGCTGGCAGACGTACAGTCGCCGCGCGCCCCGCTTCCGCGAATCTTCACAGAAAATGTAGGCACTCTACATGCCCCATCATGCCCTCACCTACATCTCAGATAAGCCTCGAAGGCCTCGTAACTCACGTTACAAGTAAAACACAACGGCACATTACAGCTGAACTAGTTTCCTTCGTGACAGCACTGTCTAGAAATCTCGACGTGGTCATCTAACTCCATATTTATTTTATTAAATATCAAATTTACATTTTATCCTTATTTACTAAATAAATATCATAGCCGTAAATGTCTATAATAAAATTATACTTGAATCTATCGCGATATCATATTTCAAACGCTAATCGTAAAATATAGAGGACCCGTTTCAAAGTTAAAATAAGTAACAATATGGATTTCAATTCTCCGTGTTTCTCGGCTTACGTCATGTTAACTTTATTATCAAGGTGATTTGGCAGCGGAACGGATTATTTAAATGGGGGATCACAAAACAAAACCATTTAAAAGCTATTCCATCTACCGTCATTATAGTGTTGGTTTTTTTTTGTAATAACTCCAAATGAACTTAAATCAAAATGTTAGCTTAGCGCGGATACAACTAACTCTTATACAGCACAGGTGTTATGATTTTTTTCATTGGAGTAAATTAATTTAGAGTCCAATAATCTACGCAGGTTTATTGGCCTATTGCTTGAGTATTACATCAAATTCTTTATGAACATAACAGCAGAGTAGTTAAAATCTTTGCTTTTAGATTACGTCTAAAAATACTTAGGTGCGTACATAAAAGGTAACTTTGTTACAAATAAAAGTAGGTACATATATAACGTAACATGTACTTTTATATCAGGTTGCACAAGTAATAAAAGTCGCGAGCGATGCTCCTCGTCGCAATGTGCGGGAGTTACTGGAACCAGAAAAACCAACAGGAATAAATGGAATCCCGATCTCGATTACTGGCCGAGCGATGCAGAAACTTGATAAATATTTTTTTCTAGCCCATCCGCGTTCCTCGCAGTGTAAAAAGAGTATCATTGACTATTGATAAATCATCACAAATTTAATAATGACAAATTAATCTCTTACGGTTTCATAAACAGTCATAATTGATCGTTTTTGCGTAACATATTGTAGGTACAATAACTTTACCAATGAGCTTTTATAGTTTAAAATATTGTATTAGAACTTAGGCCTTCTAATTTAAAGATATTCTTTCAAGGTTAGTCAAAGATCACACATCCCACGAAATATCTACCTGATAAGTGGTTCTGCAGATATTGTAGGTATGTTAAAAAGGCTTTAGGATAAAAAGGTCGTGTGGTAAATAATGTTTTGGATGGGATTAATGATAGGCGGTCGGTAGACGATAGGGCGCCGAGCGACGACGCCGAGCCGCCTGCCCGAGTCGCGGGTGCGCCTACACACAGTCCACAACATCACTCAACTTTTAACGAAGCTATACGCTGTTCATATGATTCAGTTCGCGTAAATTAGGATTGAAAAAACAGATCTATATTCCACTGGGTGTCTTTCCAAACATCCTAAAAATATATTTTCAAAATTAGATAGCAATTTGATACCAGGGGTAATGTTCAGCGTCAAAACCAAACTATACCTACCGATGCTGAAGCTGTTTATTATAGGAAATCAATTGAAACAAGCTGATATTGGGACGTCAACAAGTTGCATAACATTGCTGTTGGTGGTGTTGTACATTTTGTTTGGTTGTGTTACAGATTTTCATGTTACCGTACACGGTCCCACCTGCGCGAGCTCACCACAGCCACTTGCGTCATTTACAACTTTAAAATAATAAAACAGGTTTTGATTGTGATCTATACGATGGTGTATCACGATTAATGTCCCAAGCAGCACACCTGGCAAGCCCGACCCCGTGCTGTCACGATACTCGATACCGTGTAACTTGAGGCTTTTGATGTTTATACAACATTAAATCCATATTCATAATACAATGGTATTAACTAACTAGTTTAACGACCGTATCTGACATAATCGCTCTTAATTATCTGCCCTGAATTTGATCGCCATTGCGCTGTTCAAGTTTATCGTTAATTAACATGAAATGATGACGGCTTTCAGAAGTGACATGAACTGTAGTAGGTGTTGTTTTTCAAATTGATCTATCTTAAATAATCGGGTGAATTAATCATAGAAAAATAAACCGTCACATAATATAATTGTTACACATTTTGTAACCTACGGTTTTCCTCAAATAATAATGATAATTTTACACGTGATTAATTCGCAGTTGAGATTCCATACACGTCCGTTCCTACAAGCGAATGTTATTTTTTAAACAAAGAATACGCCAGAGTAATGACCTGCCCATATTTGGAAAAGACAGCGTATCACACAGACAGGCTATCCTTTATGAAGAATCCTCTCGCAGAAAAGAAGTCTGGACATGTTAAAGTGAATTAAGAAATCGCTGAAATATCGAGTTTTATCCATGATAACTTAGATGATAGAAAGTGGTGGTCGTTTCAAACGTAGGTATATGTATTATTACTTATCCAAAAACAATCTAAGCAGATTACTAATCATTATTTTTGGATTATTAAAATTTGTTTAAGTGTCTAATAATAGTTGATGCGAGGTTCGTCAGGTGCCCAGTACACCTGGACACCTGACGAGCGACCAGTTCTATCTCAGTATCATGTTACACTAGGTTTCACATTAGGAAATTTATACGGCGGCTCATATGACTACTGACTATTAATTAATTATTGTTTTATTGCCTTTATAAATTAGTATAATTATTGATCGGTTCCAAGAATGTACTGCAAAACAAAATGATTCATCCGAGTTAATTTCGCGACAGTCAGATGTCCACCCGCGCTGCGGGGAGTGTTTTATTAAATTAAGTGACATTTAATTTTAATTCAGTAACACAAATCTGTGACATTACGAGAGCCATTATCGTAGCTCGCAGGTGCCGCTCCCCGCTATGTCAAAGGTCTCGCGATAAACGCGAACTGACACAAAGTCTGCGGAGCGCTGTTGTCGTCGCCGATATCGCTAACCTTTGTTGTTCAATTCCAACGAAATGTAAACAACATTAAATGACGTTTATCAACGACTTATGTTATTTATAATTATCACTTATATTTAAAATATCGCTTGTTCCATTTTATGTAATTGCATGCGATTGCGGTAGGTACAAGTAAATATAGTAATATACGAGTATGTATGCATGTTTTTACTTAATCTGTCTATTTGAATTTTGCATATACCTACTAATTTTCTTATGGTTAACATATTCGATTTTCTTACACACTATTATTATATGAACTAGCTCGACAAAATGAAGCCGGTCAAATGATGGAAAACAATACGGCGTCAAGAGATTGAAGGTCACTTTCACAGTCGTAAAGACAGTGGTCCTCAAGCTAACGTCCCTAAGATATGGTTCTTCATGTGACTTCATCCACTTGTAGAGCCTGGGATTGTAGGAGGTTTCAAATACGTGTGCTGATGAAGAGTTTAAAATTTCTATGGTATATATGACTAGTATGTCATTATAGGCAGAGACTGGATGCAGGACCAAATATTGTGGCGTGAATTGGGAGGGGCCTACGTCATTTCTTCTTTTCCCTACCATAGTAAGATTATACCCAATCACCACTTGATATTTGGGTGAGACACATAGAGTTTATCGGCGCCCAAGCTGTCTTAGGTCTGCATTCCAGAACGTTTCTTAGTACTCTATCAACGCTTGAGACTAGATTTTGCCTTATAAATACTAGTCTCAAGTCTTGAGTATTGAATAACGTTCTAGAATACGGCTCTTAATTTCTAAACAGACAATGTATGTTAACTTCCATAAGCTTTTTTTTTTATTTTCATTCGATAAACGTTTCATTTTTATTTTACTTACACCTTCTATATTCAATAATTTAATACTAAAATAATATACTAACGTACTCATCTTCTCCGTCATAAAACTTTAATTAGGTATGTTTATTTTATTTAGAAAATAATGTGCCTTTCATTTTTTAAATGCCCATGAATAGTGTTGGTACATCGAAGCGATGGCAATAAGTATGTTTTATAGGTAAGATGAACTACGTACTACGACTCGGTGATTCGGCATTAAAATAAAATAAAATAAAAATATTTTTATTTTGCATAGACCATTTTATCGGCGCTTACAAAATGTCATACACTAAAACTAGAGAAAAATTTAATATATTTAAAGTGACCATTTGATTTACACTCGTTGTGAGTAGTCTACTCGTACTTAGTCTCTAAAAACTTTTCACCAGCAAATTTACGTGTGTCAAGTCCTGTGATCGAAAATTGGAGCTAGCTGTCCTTCCCAGGGCTGGGAGTCCCGTACAAAGTTACAAAGTCTCCCTATACAGAAAGGCGGTATCGTACCAAAATGCATTCCAACGCGTCAATAAAAAGTTCTATGAAGAATTGATGTGGCAATACTTTTAGGTTATAAATGGATAGTACTGATAGTACGCACCTAGATAATGTCATTTTTATAGAACAACTTCATAATATAATTCCATGTATAGTGTTAACAATATACTAAATACATTTGCATAAGTAAATCGCAGGAAATATTACGATGTAGATATCCTGTGCGAATGTAGTCAAGCTCCGCTAGTTCATTTTGCAATGGATACAATGAGGTCTGATAATATGTGTACCACCACACCTTATTATAATAAGTATTTACGATCACGGTAAACCAACACATTTATGTGTTTGTACTTAACGCATTGCAGATTAGGCATGGCGGTTAATCGTTCCACTATAACAACCATTAAACGATACATTACTTGATTTATGTTGTGTTTACTAAGTAGGATACAAAGCTTGTTCCTTATTGAGCTTCGTCGAGAAATCTAACTGCTTGTAATGTAGTAATTCATACAATTCAAGTCTAGTCGTAGAGCGAATACGTTTGTGATTGCGTTTTGATCCCACCATCGTAAAATACCCTTAAATCAAAACATGATGTTTGCGAATCATTATATATCTAAAACTTTATAATTATAACATAAATATAATATTTGTGTATTTGTCGCAGACTACATATATCATTGATAGAAGCGACTGCAAAGAAAAATGAAGAGACAGAAGTGATGCGGTGAAAGATTTTCAGTTACCATTAGAAGCTCAAATGTATTTCAATCGTTCTATGAAGAATTGATGTGGCAATACTTTTAGGTTATAAATGGATAGTACTGATAGTACGCACCTAGATAATGTCATTTTTATAGAACAACTTCATAATATAATTCCATGTATAGTGTTAACAATATACTAAATACATTTGCATAAGTAAATCGCAGGAAATATTACGATGTAGATATCCTGTGCGAATGTAGTCAAGCTCCGCTAGTTCATTTTGCAATGGATACAATGAGGTCTGATAATATGTGTACCACCACACCTTATTATAATAAGTATTTACGATCACGGTAAACCAACACATTTATGTGTTTGTACTTAACGCATTGCAGATTAGGCATGGCGGTTAATCGTTCCACTATAACAACCATTAAACGATACGTTACTTGATTTATGTTGTGTTTACTAAGTAGGATACAAAGCTTGTTCCTTATTGAGCTTCGTCGAGAAATCTAACTGCTTGTAATGTAGTAATTCATACAATTCAAGTCTAGTCGTAGAGCGAATACGTTTGTGATTGCGTTTTGATCCCACCATCGTAAAATACCCTTAAATCAAAACATGATGTTTGCGAATCATTATATATCTAAAACTTTATAATTATAACATAAATATAATATTTGTGTATTTGTCGCAGACTACATATATCATTGATAGAAGCGACTGCAAAGAAAAATGAAGAGACAGAAGTGATGCGCTGAAAGATTTTCAGTTACCATTAGAAGCTCAAATGTATTTCAATCATCCCTAAATTGTACTACTTCATGAACTTACTAAAGTAGTTAGTAAGTTTAAATGTACTAGGGTACACCAAGGGTTCTCTCACCCGCTATGTCCTCACCTGCAGTCAGAGTCCCTACTGACCAATGGACGAGGTTCTGGTAGTGGCGAGGGTGATCAAACCGTAGTAGTTCTCAACGATACCGAAAAAAAACAAGTTACGCGGCCTTCACCAGTGGAAATTTCAAAATAACTTAAGTAAGTACTCATGGTGTCCTGAATCGAATGCTGAAAACCGTTTGTCTCTTATGGTTCCTGAAAAAATTATGCGTACAAACAGATGGACGGACGGACAGACTGAGCCGTTTTATAAGACTTTTATAAACTTTAGGGTTTAGAAGTCTAAAAGTCAAATCATAAGTGATTCGAATTTCAAAGCCTTTATGAAATGAAAGTACTTTTATCTAAAGAGATAGTAGAAAAAAATGCTCTTATTAGGGAAGAGGAGAATTCTTGCCGTATAAGAGTGTAAATAAGCGTGTTTTAGTCAATTCGATATCTATGGTTCCTTCGTAACTTATTTCTAGCTCCAGTGAAGTCTACCATAATTAATAATACGGGCAATAATTGTCATCACAATATTATGAATTTCAAAGTGAACATTTAGAGAAAAGTTGATGGTGCTGTGCGTTCGAGGGGTGCGGCGATGGCTAGGTCACGCATGCGCAGTGCAGTAGCCGACCTTGCGGCTGCGCGGGCGCGGGTGCGCCGGATCATGTTGCGGCCACATTTCTGCCGCTCGCCGCGCGTGCGGTTCAATCCCGAGACGGAATGCCTCCATCATCCGATAGCTTGAACTAACATTTGATATACTCTCGACGACATTTCTAACATGCCGTACATCCAGTCTGTGTAACTGTACATGAATCGATTGATATTGTGTCACGGTAAAGAATGATTGAAATCCTAGGCACCATGCTCATACAACGCATCAAGAATTGTAAAAAAGTAACTCCAAGCCCGTTCTCTCTAAGTCTAACATTAAACATTCTTAAGTAAGTACTATCGCATAACCTTTTAAAATGTAGAGCCTGATTGCAAAGATCTCTTCCTTACAAGAACTGTCTACCTTATCGACCGCATCTGTTTCTCTGTCATAGTAAACTCATTAATTTCACGCATCAGCTAATAGAACGGGATTCCTGTCAGAGACCCCGTGACGGACTGTCGCTCGATTTTCCATTGTTTCACTCAGCGGCAGTAGGCCTCAAGTGATTTATGCAAAACGCAGCCAGCGTGCATAGCCAGGCAGCCATCTTTCCCAGTGAGCACTTTGGGCAAGTGCCAAGAGCCCCGCGATCGATAGGGCCACCCCTCAGATCTTATACAAAGTCCCTAGTTACTGTCAGATCATATTATCATCCCTTTATCCCCGAAAGGGTAGGCAGAGGCATACAATACGCTCACAATTCACGGTATGCATTTTTATCCCAATGGAGGCTGAGTATTATTACTCCAGTCTTCAAAGGTAAGGGGTCAGTGCAGAAGCGTGGGGGCTACCGCGGCATAAAGGTTATGTCCCACACCATGAAGATCTTCGAGAGTATTATTGACTCCTGGATTCGGCAGGAGGGTACTCTCTCAGAATGTCAATATGGGTTTCGCTCTGGTCATGGGACCACGGACGCTGTTTTTGCCCTGAGAGTTGTCATGGAGAAATACAGGACGAAAAACACGCCTCTGCACTGTCTGTTCCTAGACATGTAGAAGGCCTTCGACTGTGTTCCTCGAGCGATGATCTGGTGGGCACTGCTGTCCAAAGGAGGCGACTCGGATTCCATGGTTTGGACTGTTGTTGGTGACACGAAAACCTACCCTATCACCGTCGGGGTACACCAGGGTTCGGTCCTTAGTCCGCTTCTGTTTAGTGTGATATTAGACGTTTTGACAAATAGCATCAGGGACGGTCATAAGCTGCCTCCATGATTGCTGATTTATGTTGACGATATTGCGGACACAGGCAGATTGATGCGATGTGTGAAGGCGTGGAAGGAGATGCTTGAGAACGGCGGTCGGAAACAAAAAGTGGCGAAGACCGTACTTGGCACTAAACTCAAAAGCTCCCACATCCGTCCGCATAGTGTCCGGTAACTTGGTCGAGCGCACGAACCAGGTTAAATACTTGGGATCTGTATTTCACACGTCCAGTGACATCAATTGCGATGTCAAGTCACGCATTGCTGCCGCGTAGGCCCAGCGATGGGAGATGACCGGTGTCATTTTGTGACCCAAAAATGCGGATCCGGTTGAAAGGACAGGTCTTCAACCTTTTACATGGCAGTGAGACGTGGCCAATACTTTAATATTGGCGACACAAGCAGGAGCTGCGTGTCACGGAAGTGAAGATGCTGCGGTGGATGTGTGGAGTCACACGGATGAACCGTGTGAGGAACTCTCGCATCCGCGGCAGCCTTCTCGTCCGTGACATTGCAGATAAGTTGCAATAGTGTCGTCTTCGTTGGTATGGTCACGTCTTGCGGCAACCGCCGTACTACGTGAGGAACAAATGTCTGGCCATGTCAACCCCTCCGGGTCCTGGTAACCATCCGGGACAACCCAAGAAGTGCTGGTTTAACATCGTAAGGGATGACATGCGTTCCAATGGCCTCACTGCAGGGGATACCGACGACCGTGCAAAGAGGAGGAGACAATGTACGAAAGCGGACCCCAGGCGTCGCGAGACTCAACTAAGACAGACGCTTGGATGATGATGATTACTTTTATGTATTCGTTTTATGTGATTGTCAATAAAAATAAATATTTAACATTGTTTATCTAATTTCTTTGTCTATTCTATAAAACAGTTTCTGTCAAAGTCATAGGGGCCTCATTATCCTAACATGCCCAGGGCCTCCAATAGGTTAAAGACGGCCCAGCACATAGCGCTGCCTTCTAAATTTGTATGAAATAGCATACCGGTAACGGGCTACTGAGCTTGTCCTATGCTTTACACTACGGATGCAAGTTGGCAAGTATATTGGTAGTGGCTTTTAGGTGATGCCAGATCCCGGGGTTGCAAGAAAACGAAAACACTTGCGCCAATAAAGTTTCAAATTTTAATTGTTTGAAAGCAAAGGATTTTCGATAATTCTGTTCGGGGATGATTCCGTCGACTATATGAGTGTGGAGTGGTAGTTCTTCCCCGCACGTGTTTTTCGGGATTGAAAAACAGGGTTAACATCACGAACGTTTTTAACTTTCATTCGTCGATGAGTATCTAGTGTAGTAAGTGTTCTCTAGTTTTGTATTCAACACGCCCCAGAAAGAATGGATAATTTAGAATACCTCAATGAATAAATTGAGGAAACCCGCTTGAGATGGAATTTGCTGCGTTGTTGGTGTAATTTTGGATTTAGAGCATGAGGTTCTTCTTTTAAAAGGTACTAGCAGCAGCTATAATTTGGCATTTTGTTTTTGGTATAACTGAGAGCGATTGCTGTCTGACCTCCCTAACTGGCGCAAATAAGCCCAAACATAGTGTAATGCTGTAATTTTGTGAGGAGTTGGGTATACCACAGTCTATTTGATGCAGCAGGAATTCCAGATTACCTAGTCGTGGAAATATAATCAAAGTAACATTATACCAAATTTCAGATAGTTTCACTGTGAAGACGAATTTAGCAGACCAAGTTGTTAAATATTCAAAATCTGCTGCACGTAACAATCCTACTAATATTATAAACGCGAAAGTTTGTAAGAATGTTTGTTTGTTACTCTTTCACGTAAAAACTACTGAATGGATTTTAATGAAACTTTACAATATTATAGCTTACACATCAGAATACAACACATAGGCTACTTTTTATCCCGGGAAAAATCCTGTGGGAATCGGGAACGAAAAAACTTCTACACGCGGAGCGGGCGTCAACTAGTTTATAATAATTACAACATCGTTATTTTCTTAGAATTTGAAGGCTAAGCTGATAAACTTAAACGCTTTAATTATATTTAGCCGGATAGTAATGTTGGTTCAGTTGGCTGGACTATTTTTTGTTGCTACGTAACTTGCGGGCAGTGGATCGCTGCCGCAAACGCAAGTTTAGAGGACTGTCAGACCTTGCCATCTGCAAATGCATAGGTGGTTCTGACTGTTCCTGTTGGAGCTGTCGAGATACGTATGCATGATCGTGCAGGAGTGACGCGATCTAGTGTAGTTACGGAATAACGTAACTAATGGAATTTGGACCTTGCCACTTGCAGTGCATAGGTGGTCTGAATTACTTCTGACTGTTTCTGTTGGAACTGTCGAGATACGTATGCATGATCGTGCAGGAGTGATGCGATCGAGTGCAGTTACGAGATAACGTAACTACTGAGAATTGAATACAGACGGTGCAGGGAGTGATGCTGTCTGGTTATTATCTTAGGAGTCCCGCCAAGTAATTTTGAACATAAGGATGCAACACTAGGTGCTGTACGCGGCTTGTTTTGCAGTGCTAAGTGAATAAATATAAAAGGTGAAGCCTTTACATTTTTTTTTCCTGGTAGCTGCTTACGCGCCAGTATCTTCGTCGAACGCGAGTGAGCTAGAGGACTTCTGGGAGAGTATGAGAGAAGCTCTAAATGTGATAGAAGGAAATAAAAAACTTATAGTATGTGGAGACTTGAATGGTTGGGTGGGTACCGCTCGCAATGGTTTTGAGTCGGTACTCGGGAAGTATGGGGATAAAAGGGTGAATGACGCTGGCAAGCTTATACTGGCATTTTGTAAGGAAAAGGATTTGTTTGTGGCGAACACAATGTTCAACCACAAACAAATTCATATGTATACGAGGAGATGTAAGTCAAAGAGAAGCATGATAGATCTATTCCTAATGGATAATCGGCTCCATAAACAGGTGATGGACACAAGGGTTTATCGAGGCTCTGAACTACGATCAGACCACTACCTAGTAACAACTAGAATAAGGGGTCTGTTCGCGGGTTGGCGTCATCGCACCGATTGTCCTGAACCTAAGCCGACTCATAGCATCAAAAGCTGGAAGCTGCAGGATGCATCCATTAGGGATAAATATAAAGAAAGGGTAGCCGAAAAGCTTGGCAACGTCAATGTTAGTAGTGAGAATGTGGAAAGTGTATGGCAGAACCTTAGGGACAGTATGATAAATGCCGCTGTAGAAGTGTGTGGAGAAACGAGAAGAGGCAGTAGTTATAAGCGTGACGCATGGTGGAATGAGGAAGTGAAAGAATCAGTTCGAATGAAGAAGAAAGCATGGTTAGACTACTTAGCCTCGCGGAATTTTAATATGAAAGAGAGATACAAGCTGCAAAAAGTTAACACGAAGGCACTGATAGAAGAAGCTCGTGAAAGGTGCAGAATGAAAGCAGATGAAAGGTTGTCGTCCAATTTCCGGGATAATGCCAGGCTCTTCTGGAAAGAGGTAGGCAAGACCCGGAGTTGTTCGGCAATCTGCAGTATGAATAAAGTGCTTAGTGTTAACAATGACGTCCTAACAGACCAAACTGACGTCCTGCAGAGATGGAGTGAATATTATGGAAAGATGTATGCAAGAAAAGACAGAGATGCTACATCGGGAAGTGGAGCTCACTTCGATGCTCCGGATCCCGATGTCATTGAAGTCATTAGTATGAAAGAAATTGAACAAGCTATAAGAAGTATGAAATGTGGTAAGGCTGCGGGAAAAGACAGAGTTACTGCTGAGATGATCAAGTACAGTGGGTCGCGCGTCTGGGACACTCTATGTCTGTTATGCAACTTGTGCTGGCAGACGGGTGAGGTCCCAGATGACTGGCGAATAGCAGTTGTAGTACCTATCTACAAAGGGAAAGGCTCGCGCCTAAACTGCTCCAGCTACAGGCTTACTGCAGCAGCTTGGTCAGCTTAGCTAGTAAAGTGTATGCAAAGATTATAACGGCAAGAATGCAAGAAAAGTCTGAAAGGTATTTAGGGGAGGCTCAATGCGGATTCCGACGTGGAAGAGGTTGCATGGATCAAGTGTTTTCTCTCCGCATGATCGCGGAGAAGTTTCTGGCTATTAGCCAGAGGGTTTTCTGCGCTTTTGTGGATCTAGAGAAAGCACGTCTGTACAGGCGTCAAACAGGGTTGTGTCATGTCCGCCTGGCTGTTCATAGTGTATCTGGACAGTTGCCTGCAGAAGTTGAAAGATTGTGATATGGGTGTTAATTTGGGTGACTTTTCAGTAAACTGTCTGCTGTACGCTGATGATGCGGTTCTCATGGCCTCATCAGAAGCCGACCTTCAGGCATTAGTCACTAATATGAAAGAGGAGTGTGAAAGTAAGGGTCTTCGCTTGAATGCAAGTAAGACTAAGGTTCTAGTATTTGAAAGAGATGACGTAAGAACTAAATGCGAGATTAGGGTAAACCAGGAACGTCTAGAGCAAGTGAATGAAATTGTGTATTTAGGGAGTATGTTTAGCGCGGATGGAAGATGTGATTCGGATGTAGAACGGCGAGTAGCTGCCGGAAACAGAGTTAACGGTGCTTTGTCCCAATTAGTAAAGCGACAAAGCATCGTAAAAGAAGCACGTTCATAACGCAGTGCTAGTGCCAACTTTGCTTTACGGTAGCGAAACCTGGGTATGTCAGCAGATGCATGAAAGTAAATTGAATGCTGTAGAGATGCGATCACTTCGAAAATTGTGCGGCGTTACCTTGGCCGACCGAATACTTAACGAAGTGATACGCAATATGGCAGGTTTGAATGAAAGTGTCAGCGTTAAGCTGGAAAAGGACGTGCTCCGTTGGTTTGGACACGTCCAACGAATGAGTGAGGAACGATTAACGAAGAATAAATATTGTGCGAAAGCAGAGGGTAGAAGATGTCAGGGTAGGCCGAGACTTACATATGAAGACCACGTGAGCAGATTGCTCAAAAACGGAAAGGTCAAAAGTACTCGGATACCCAGACGTGCTTGTATGAAACGATTGATGAATCTCGAAGAAGCGAAAGAAGTATGCATGGATCGCGAAGCCTGGCGATCTGTCCTCTCTGACTACCCCGTCAGGGATACAGCGTGAAGATAGTTAAGTTTTTAAGTTCTTTAATTATGACGGTCAGTTTTGTATTGATATAATTACGATGTATAATAATGCTAATTTAAGTATACTTTTTGTTCACATTTCATTTAGCGTTTCTCTGACATCTGTGACAACAGTTTAAAAAGAAATCTATCAAAATATTGTTATCCGCGCTGAATTACAAGTAGACTTTTAAGAAAAAAAATTGTTTAACACTGCCAACTACTTTTTAAATTTTTGACATACATATTGTTACGCCTTTATCCCTAGGACGATTTAACCAATCAATCAAACAAATTGGTTAAATTGTCCTAGCTTTATCCCCGAAGGGTTAGCAGAGGAATAAATAAATTTGTCCCACGTAACAGGTGGTGCGTCCATTGCAGTGTTGAAATGGACAGGCGCAGGTGTTTATTACAATTTACATTAATTTGAATATATTGTTATAGTGATACGGTACGGCATAAATTCTCTCTTAAGACAAAAGACAAAATTATCAATAAAGAAATTAGATTCCCATTGGTCATTACTGAAACCTTATGTCTATACTTAATTTCAGTATAATAGAAGTGTAACGTATTGACAATCTGTGCATTACGCGAAAACTACTATATCATTTAAAAAATAAAATTGTAGTAATTTGAATTCATACTCCAAGCATTAGAGCTTTTACGTTAGGCTATATGATACCTGGAAATTCAATACTTAGCACGTTTTTCTTAAGAGTCCCCTCTTTTAATAAAAACGTGAATAGAATTTATTTTCACAGCTTTAAGGCAGTGTAGACATGGGTGGGTAATGGTTTTAATTTCAACACGATACCACTACACTTTCTCGATATAATGGGCTTTTATGAACCGAAGGACAGATGGGCGACATTATAGTGATCCTGGGTTATGTTTTTCCTTTTGATATACTGAACCCTAAGAACCTATAATTACATGTCATTAATCAGGGTTTGTTATTTTAGCGGACTGATTTAAATAGGCCATTGTCAAATTCTAATCACATTAATTGACTGAGAATGCGAGCGAAGCGAGCCGACGAAAGTCTCCGTTTTAAGTCCACTGGTACGGGAAAAATGCTGTCGATGTCCGACCGTTCGTCCGTCCATTCAGTCTACAGGTCGCATTTTTCATTGGATTTGCATGCAACTTGGCATGGACAATCCTTGATATAACCATAAACTTTTAGCGAGGGGGTTTTTCGATCGGGGGAAATGGAGGCAGGGGAGGGGAAATGGTCCCGTAGTGGTTCGCAAGAGCGCTCAAACGGTATGGGGTGATTTAGGCTAGAAGTGTGCTGCTAAACCAATCGTTTTTTATTTTCATAAAACAAAAAAATGTTCATGGTACGCAACAGGAAAGCCATGCATGCTCTCTACTATTAATAAATTACACATTAACCAAAAAAATGTTCAACTCTTTTCCTCAATTTACTCCGAAGTCTACGGTTCACAGAACCCCAAGTGTAATATTTTTACATTTGCCGTGGTTTATTTAATATATACATAGTAATACTCCGTATAAGTACATGTAAGAGTCAGAAGTCCAAAAGAACTTCAATAGCTTTAATAACTTAATTTATTGGTCAGTTGGCCAGCCATAAACAATGATAAATATTTAAGTACCTACTTACTCGTAAGTACACAAACAATCGAAACATGCAGTCCGTTAATATATTAAGCTTCTCACAATTTCGTCCTAATTTGTCTTGAGGTTCTGATTTGTCTCATGAAAAGGTTGACTTTCAATTATACGCAATGAACCAAATTACAGTAGTTCAACTATCTATTGGGCTTAGGTGGAAAACAAACAAAAAAAATAGACTTTAGGAGAAGCCTAGTTCAAACTATACAAGATAGTAAGTCCAGTTAAATATATAAACCGTTAATAAATTTTGAAAAATATGGTGTAGAAAAATTTGGTTATTTTAATTCCTAAATGACTTATAAGTCCTTTGAAGATATTTTGGTTTAACTCTTACAAAAACCTAATAATTACCTAATACTTAATTTTGCAATTCAATCAAATTAGTCGAATTGAAATCGGTTGAAAAATTCTCAGTCTTCTTAGTCGGCAGAATCGGTTTTATGTAGGTTGTTGGTTTTCTTACACACAATTAAAATACACATAACTTACTTATATTCGGCATTCGATTCTAAACTCAACTTTTTGAGATTTTGAAAGTATCAAGATGTTTCAGGAGTCTAGTCGATGTTGGATAGGTATATATTGTATACTGGGTACATATGTATACTGGGTACATACGTATACAAATAAATAAATAAAATAAATATCCATCACGCCTTATCCCCGAAGGGGTGGCAGAGGCATATTATATGCCCACTTTCACCGTGTGGATTCCTGTCCTACGTAATAGGTGGTGAGCCCATTGCCGTGTTGAAATAGACAGACGCAAGTTGTGGCTACCTGCTGTTGAAAATTTTCAAGCCTAAGGCCTTCAACCAGGCTTAACGACTGCCATTTTACTGGCAACCGGGACCAACGGCTTAACGTGCCTTCCGAAGCACGGAGACGCTCGCAAATGTAAATGCCACAAAGTGGTCACCCATCCGAGGACCAGCCATAGTGAAAGTTGCGTAACTCAGTGATCGTTTACAGAACACTGAGACCGTGGGGCCACGAGCGCTTCTATTCACATACGTATACGTGTGTTAAAGTGACTCGGTAGAGGCGGGGCTACGAGAGACGAATATCGTGGTGGACCCAGGGGCTGGGAGTCACACACATACTCGCCCTAGGGTTCAAAGTGTCGCTCAATAGATAGCCATCGGTACAATTTTGACGTTTTTCGTAGTCTACTATTACAATCGTACTCCAATAGACTTCTATCGGTCGGCCGATAGAAGTCTACTAACACGTACCCCACCAGTGGCCGCTAGTCACTTGACTTTTGAGAGCCTCTAACATTTTGACAGCTAAAAACGGCGAATCTGGTTTTATTCTACTGCTTGTCAATAGTAGACTCGGCCCCTGTTGTCCTAGCAACAGTACAGTGACGTGCCTAACGGCCATTCCATTCCACAATGCCCGCCAAAAACATACATACGAGTACATGTCAGCGTGACGATAATTTTTACAATAAGCACATTTTTAGGTCAAGCACCCTACAACCATGACCTTTGTGGCCTAGTCAAAACATCAAGCACTATAATGGTGAGTTCAGTATGCCTTCTTGTTACTATGGCTATATATACCATACCTACCACATTGAATATACTTGTATATATTATACCGTCGGACTGCTAAAGGAAATTACCTATTTAAGCTTTTTTTTACTTGTATACATGTTTCGAGTGGAATCTTGTAACTCAATTTTGAAGCTGATATCTTTAACCGATTGAACTGTTTTTTTGTACACAGGTTAAGATTGGATGATAATACATGGTGAAATATGTGACGTCATTCTATATCCAACACGGTAGAACTTAAGATGGCTCACTAATTATATTTAATGCACTGCTACATTAGGATATCAAATGGAAGGGCTTGCTGAGAAGAACTCGAAAAATAAAAGGACGTCTCTCTAAATACAACAGAGCGGACTCCAAACGATGTCAGGCTAAGTTCTTATGCTTTTGGACAATGTGGGTATCAGGACAAGGTCTTGCTGAAAATTATTCTTTACAACGCATTTAATAAAAGTTTTTTTAAAGTATTTTAACCATAAGTATTATGTTTAATATAGTAAATATTACATCTTAATTACTAGTTTTTATTTGTATATTATGTTTTTACATTTTTCGGATGGCAAAAGGCCAGACGGTCTGACTTTGGTGCCGTGGAGGAACGGGAAGTGTTTAGTGTGGGATGCGACTTGTGTTAGTACGTCCGCCGCAAGTCACCTAAGTCGTACTATTAATGAATAGTACGACTTAGGTGACTTGCGTTAACACTTCCCGAGGACGCAGCCAACAGGAAGCGCCAAAAGTATGCGGCAATGCAGTCCCGATACCTTGTGGTGCCAGTAGCCGTGGAAACGATGGGCTGCTGGGGGCAGGAGGCTAAGTCATTGATCTTGGAGATCAGGCGTAGGTTACGGGAGAAAACTCTTGACTCCTTCGCCGGGACGTACCTCACCCAAAGATTGGCCATCGCGATTCAGCGCGGTAATACTGCCAGTGTTATGGGCACCTTTGGGTCGAGTACGAACCGGAGCAGGTTATTTTATGTATAGTATCTTGTGAAGTATAATTTGATAGTGTATTAATGTAATTATTTTATACAATAATAACTGAATATATAATAAAAAATAATCATACAATAAAAATTACTAGTTAGATATCTTCACGCTGTATCCCTAACGGGGTAGTCAGAGAGGACAGACCGCCGGGCTTCGCGATCCATGCATACTTCTTTCGCTTCTTGTAGATTCATTAATCGCTTCATACGTGCACGTCTGGGTATCCGAGTATTTTTGACTTTTCTGTCTACTTAAATTAGTTTTAACTTAATTTGCTAAATACTCAAATGTTAGGAATTTGTTCATTGTCAATTTTCTTATTGTCTTTATTGAAGTGCATTGTCTTCACGTGCTCTTTGGGCACCTCACTTGTTCTTGTAGCACACACTGCACTATTATTGACAGTAGCTATATTCTAAATTTTAATTTATTAGTATTTTTGATATATATGGAAGAAGAACCTAGCTCGATGGATGTCATGGTATAAGGAGCGCAGGCTGCACAAGGAGCCCCTTTGGTACACGACAGGGATATGCCGTATTGCATAGCTACGGCTGACGTCAACGCATTTATAGACAAGGACTGTGAAAAAGCAACCTGCCCCTTGTTAAGGAGGAGTACTGAAAGGCTTGGAAAGGCACCCGTGTGGTGGCGGGCAAACCACCAAACGATAGCATTCCCAAGGAGGGTTGGTATCAGGCTGGCGGCCGACCATAAAAACCAAGCCATAACATTTTGCAGTATGGAATTTAATCATACTGAGCCGACCCCAAGTAAATTGGGACAAGGGCAAGAGGATGATAAGTATATTTGATAGAATAGGTACCCTTATTTACTGAAATGGTTTAGTACTTTTTAACTTTCTTACTATGCCCGTGGTGTCCAGCAGCTGGATAACCTCGACATTCACATGTTGATGAAGCCTTTTAAACTGATCCACCGATTTGATCTCTGAATCGTTAATAAGGAAAAAAACTACACAAAATTAACCCACTTTATTACCGTTTGCGTTACGCAGTCGGGTAATAAAAACCTCAAAATAATTGCCACAAGAGTGTCTTACCGCGAATAGTTTTCTTTTACTACAAACATGCAGCCCAATAAGTTACATATAAATAGTGCTTTAGTTCAGTATGACTAAGAGCCCACAGTGTCTATTTTTAGCCCAGATTGTTGATTGCGCTCGTAACCACAAGCGATAAATAATTGCAAATAGAACTTTTGCATCGGCGTAATATCTACCTGGAAGTAACTTTTAATAATTATGTATTATTTTTTCTTTTGACAGTTTCGTTTTAGGGTTCTGTACCTCAAAAGAAAAAAACGGAACCCTTATTGGATCACTTCGTTGTCCGTCCGTCTGTTTGTCAAGACCCTTTTTCTCAGGAACGCGAAAAGAAATCAAGCTGAAATTTATATCAACTACTCTAATCTTCAGTTTCTTAGAGCTATGAAAAACTCAAACTTCTAAGACAGTCAAAGATACAGCTATTTATGACGTAATTTTTCGACACTCGCAAGGGTAATAAAACCTATACAGGGTACTTCCTGTGTACTGAATTTTAAAATTGGGTACTAAGCAACGTCTTATGAGACAGATAAAGGAAAGTTCCAAAATATAAAAAAAGTAAATTACGGGGTGTCCACATACATACATACTAAGATCTGTTCTAAGGAACCATGTCATCGATTTGGGTGTAAATAAAAACTGCATTCATAAATTTTAAATAATACTTGTACTCACGTCGGGATTCGAACCCGGAATTATCGCAGAATAAAACTTGCATTATTATTATTTGAATATCGATTGTATAGATATAAAGTAGTAAATGTTACTATGAAACATGATATCTTAAATGAATGAAAACTATTCGTAGCAATGCATCGTTCTTCATATAAATTTAATAGTGTTCGAAACGACCATTTAGTACGATATTCAACTCGTTTAGGTAACAATTTAATTATTAGGCTTTCCCTCTTCAGGTGGTGTTTTAGACCTAAAATTGAATCTATGGTATTCATGGTGACGTAGTTTTTTTGTACCTCTCGTCGTATAAACTTCATAAGAAATAGTCTAGTGGGCTATTTGGTAAAACCATTTGTACTAATCCATTTCTAGGGACAGTTATGATACAAAACGTCTCTAGACTTTTGACTATTGCTCCATCCTGTAGAATATGTGATAGTATGGAAAAAAATTATGATACTGACCGCAGATAGTTTTACGCACCACAAGTTGAATGATGCCTCGAATAAAAAATGGTAGTAATATCGAACACCTACCAATTCAATAAGATGAGTGGGAAAAACAATGTGTGTTATTCATTTAAGATATTATGTTTATAAAATAAAATAAATATCCATCACGCCTTATCCCCGAAGGGGTGGCAGAGGCATATTATATGCCCACTTTTCACCGTGTGGATTCCTGTCCCACGTAATAGGTGGTGAGCCCATTGCCGTGTTGAAATAGACAGACGCAAGTTGTGGCTACCTGCTGTTGAAATTTTTAAGCCGCCCATAAGGCCTTCAACCAGGCCTAACGACTGCCATTTTACTGGCAACCGGGAGGAACGGCTTAACGTGCCTTCCGAAGCACGGAAACGCTCGCAAATGTAAATGCCACAAAGTGGTCACCCATCCGAGTACCAGCCATAGTGAAAGTTGCGTAACTCAGTGATCGTTTACAGAACACTGAGACCGCGGAGCCACGAGCGCTTCACCGCGGAGCCACGAGCGCTTCTTCTTTATAAATTTAATGTATAAAGATAAAGTAAGTCCAGAAGATCTTGCAGACAAATTTGCCCGAATACTGGAACAACAAGTTATTATAACTTAATAAAGAGGATAAAGATAGCAGCAATAGAAGAACTAGTAAAAGGTAAATTTTTTATCGTATATTTTCTTATTAAAGTGAAACATATGGTCATACTCTTAAATGACGATTAAAATATAAGAATTTCAACATGATTTGGTACGGTTTGGATAGTACAGTGGCTAGTACATTACCCTGGTTAGGCAAAGGTCACGAGTTTAATCCCCGTCCTGAACCATGTTGACTATTTCATTATAAAAAAAATAAGACGTGTGGCACTCGGAGACTGCCGCGGTAAAGCTATTGCATAGCATTTTTTATCAACTTATGTAATTATAATTATTTTTATTCGTTTTTTTTTCTTTGATATTAATTCAAGTTACACTTTTTGAGCGTGGTGACCGATAAGAAAACATTTTTTTTTTTTCATTTATTTAATAAATGAGAAGTTAATATTGTTCAAAATATTTTTATTATCTTACAATACATGTAGGTTATTCAGGAATAGATATTTATCATTGAAACTATAGGTTTATGGTAACTGAAATAAGAAATTTAAGTTTGAGACTTGATATCTTCTAAATATCTGGAAAATACCGCGTCAATGGTGGTCACAAATTTTGTTGCTGATTCTTGTGGATCATTATTCATTTTCAAATCTAATATTTTCGAAAGAAAAGTTGTCAACCGCTCTGATTTTTTATCAGCGAAGCTGATGTTGAAATCGCCAGGTTACATAGCTACATCAGATTTCTTAAAATACTTTTTCTTTGTAAATTTAACATCATTCCATGGTATAATTAAAGCATGCCTGTCTCTTCAATATTGAAACATTTCTTCGTTAATATTCGTAAGCTTTTCCTCATCTAAATGGAAATTAATGTTGTCCTACAAGATTGCCAGTGGCTCGCTTCGCCAGGTAAGGCGAGTGATATGAAAAACTCACTACACTCAGTGACACGTCAGCCCGATGGAATCTGTTGCATCGACTGACAAATTCAGCCACCTTTTAACAGGTACGTACTTCAACGGCTAAGTTGAGATAACTTGTGTTTTAAAGGCCCCAAAACATCTCTAACGATCGATCATTAGGACTTATTTGTTTTTTTGACGTTGACAGGACACCGACAGGGTTAGCAATGGAGTTTTTTTTTTTATTATCTATGGGTTGCATCGAGCCATTCGTCATGCTGTCAATGCGACAGGGGCCAACGAAACAATCAAAGTGATCCGCTCGATAACTGTTTTACTCAAGATCAACACTTTCCCACTGCCTCTTGCCTACACATCGATAATGATTATACTATGGGTATCAAGTGCGTGTGCTGTGGTAATTATATTAGGTATTAATGAGCACTCATTACCACAAATAAGTGCAGTTAACGTCAAAACACATTAGTAATTGGCAAGTCCTCGATCATGACGACGGATGTAATACTAGCACCTTTAATTTCTTAATTTCTTCTTTATCCTTTAATTAATTCTTTAATTTCATGTAAGACTTCTTATGGTGTACAAAAAAGTGTTATCTATTCCATTTTATTCTATTCTAGCACCCTCTCGAAATTCGGTACTAATTAACTTTTCAACCGACTTTTTAAAAGAAGGAGTTCTAATTCGACTGTAATGTATTTTGTATATTTGTTCCGTGATTGATTTTGATTTCTTAGGTGGTCCCATACCTATAATTTTTGTAGAAATTCATCGAACACTCACTAGGAAAACGAACAAAAACCAATATATATAGGTACACTAAGCTTATATAATGTTTTGGTTCGTGGTTCCCTTCAGTATAATATATAAAATGATTCTTACTTTCTACATTTTACCATGTTTTTATTAATTTGGTTAATGGTACCACTTTCCATCAGGTGGGCCGTATGCTTGTCTGCCACCTTATTGGTATAAAAAAGTACATCTTTCTGGGTGGGATTTTATAAATGATTTTAAACTGACTTCCCGATGAGCTAGATGCTTGAAATGTAGAGTATCTACAGCTCAGAAGTGGATAGCATGGCAATGTATGAAAATGAGAAAAAAGGAGGATATATCATTAATTAAAAATGAATATATATTATTAATATAAATATTAAAAGCAAAAATAAAAAATGTCGTGATGAAGAATTACGTTCATTAGCTATTATATACTTTTTAATCTGTTATAAAATCATCGTACATAAAAAAAGTTGTTGGTATTTTAAGTTTGTACATATTAGTACGGGCTTTACTAATTTAGAAAAAAACGTGTTAAATTATTATACTCATAATATTGTGCGTAATTTAATTTTGTTTGACCTTTCTTTCTTTTTAAATTTTCGTACTTTGATCTTAGCAGGTGACAACTCGAGAATAACAACATTAGTGCAAAAATAAAACGTTCACCGGATGTTTTGGTCGTGTTTAACAACGGCTTATTAAAAAAAAAGATATAAACATATAGAGCTACATAATTACTGAAGGTGACAATTGACCTGGAGTCAATATGCATTAAATTGACTATACTGCATAATGGCTTTAAAATAAAAAGTCTTAAAATCATCTTCCTAACTATAAAAAAAAAAATTATAAAGCTGAACTGAAAAAATAGTTATCTATACCTCTATATAGAAATCAGTTTAATATATAAAGCTAAAGAGTTTGTTTGGTTGAATGAACGCGCTAATCTCAGGAACTATTGGTCGGATTTGAAAAAATCTTTTTGTGTTGGATAGTCCATATTCCATTTATCGACGAAAGCTATAGGCTATACATCACGTTAATACTCAGGAGAGCTGAGCAGTAATCATAAATGTCTACAAATCGGGCAAATTTTCATACATTTCAATAAAAGTTATAAGCGATGGGATCAACTGGATGTCACAGGGTTTCAAAATGTGTAACAGGCGAAAGCATAAGAAAGCTTCGTTATTTACAAGTAACAATTACTCAATTTATTCAAAAGTAAAAATACTTCAGGCTGTAAGGCAAAGGATAACGCGGACAAAATTCTATATAGGTTGTTTCCAAAAATTGTATTGTGTGACAAACAAGGCGCTTCTAATTATTGGAACATTCTGTGTAGTGTCCATTCCATAATTACAAACCTGTCTCAAAGATAATTTTCTCCGTTGAACAAATTACTTACTTATGTTTATTTTATATGTTAATTGCAAATTCTACTAATGCCATTAACACGATTTACAGTTAAAAATAATTAATTTTACTTTCATGTTTCTACATAATTTATTTTTCGTTATAACTTAAACCGACTTTTCTTCGAATAGCCATAATTATGTTCAAGACCTATTGTACCCTCAAACATACTTCTGGGAGTGCCACAGGAACTTAGATTCCAACCCGTCGGACCCCAAGGTTAAAAAAGCAGCACTTTTTATTGTATCTATTGTATAGGTACCTACTATATTTATCCTACTGGGAATACGTATTTAATAAATAAAAATAAAATAAATATCCATCACGCTTTATCCCCGAAGGGGTGGCAGAGGCATATTATATGCCCACTTTTCACCGTGTGGATTCCTGTCCCACGTAATAGGTGGTGAGCCCATTGCCGTGTTGAAATAGACAGACGCAGGTTGTGGCTACCTGCTGTTGAAATTTTCAAGCCGCCCATAAGGCCTTCAACCAGGCTTAACGACTGCCACTTTACTGGCAACCGGGACCAACGGCTTAACGTGCCTTCCGAAGCACGGAAACGCTCGCAAATGTAAGTACCACAAAGTGGTCACCCATCCGAGGACCAGCCATAGTGAAAGTTACGTAACTCAGTGATCGTTTACAGAACACTGAGACCGCGGGGCCACGAGCGCTTCACACTGAGACCGCGGGGCCACGAGCGAGCGAACGAGAAATTTAATAAGAATTTACTATGTTTCGGAAATAGAAAATAATTGTTTATTTTCTAAAACAACCTAAAGTACTTAAATAATACCTTTCTTTAAGTTTTATAATTATCCTCTTTTTGAGATTTTAAGTATATTTTTATGATCATATTGCGTTTTTAAAGCAGGTCCTTAGTGTTAATTAAAAATATACATTATAATTACTATCAATACCTAATAATATTCATGATCAAATATTTATTCAACTTTATATACGAATTTCAAGTAACGTATTAAAACCTTAATCCTACCGCATTCATGTGACACTGGAATATTTGCAGAAATAATAAGTTATTGACGTGGACCCGTCCATGAGGACCAGTATCTACAACATAACCACATAAATACATACTGAGATAATCCAAAAAAAAAAACATCTAAATAATATTACTTACTCTTATGCAGACGTAATAAGGTCTATTTTAGACCAATATAGTATTGACGAACTGTAAGTATTATATTTGTATTAACGTTCGTAAGATTATCGAAGGCGAGTTTTGCATACCGCAGGCCACGACCATAAAATACAATACATTATGAGCAAACTAGCAGCTCCTGTGTTACGTGATACACGCTCTTCTAAAAGAATATCAATGACTATTGATATCTATTAGACACTTTCTTATTAATTGGGCAATCGTTCGCATTTTCTTTTTCTGCGTATATGTGTACCTACATATTTGTTTAATTATATGTAGTACTAGATGATCTCCACGGCTTCGCCCGTGACATACTTTGAACTCCCGTCGTTCCTATTTAATCCTGTCGCTTATAAATGCTACAAACTGCATAAAATTTTGCCCGATTTGTCGACATTTATAACTATTGCTCCGCTCCGCTTTATGTTTCGAAACATAAAGCCAATATATTCCCTCTGCAATAAGATGGAGAAAAGTTAATCCCTCTTAACATGGCGAAAATTGAGAGAGGCCTTCGTCCAACATTTGAACATTTGATCGATTAATTGGTTGTATGTTTTTTAACCTATTAGAGTATAACTAATTGAATTAGGCGTTACATGGCGGAAATCCATTTTAAAAAATCTCTAATTATTTTTGTTTTTAAATGTTATTTTTGCAATATTCCGCTTTTTTAGAATGTCGTACGATGTCGACACGTGTTTCGCCTACACACGAGGCATTATCAAGACTGTTTGGCAGCAATAGTTATAAATGTCGACTTTTGCTTGACTTTGACATCGTACGACATTCTATCACAAACGACAAATAAGCGGAATATTGCAAAAATAACATTTAAAAACAAAAATAATTATATATTTTTTTCTATTAGAGTATGTTAAGCCCTGGTGTTTACCTTTACACCTTTTATCCAAATTGTTCGAACCGTTTGAGCATGGTAACGAGCATAATATACCTATACACTCACAAAGTTTTGCCTTTATAATATTACCTATTACCGATATCCTAAAAACCTAAAAGTTCCTTACGCGCCCTATTATCCTAGATTATTATACTCCAGTTAACTAAGTAACAGGCGAGTTACAATTCAAAGTAAGTACCGAGATAATTTCTATCTACATCGTGATACATAAATAGCGTTCTAAGTATTCTGGCGAGAAGAAATATTACCCCGTTATAAAATCAATTCGGATAATGTTATATAAATTTTATTGAGATTAACCCGTTTATAAAGACCCGTAATAACAGCCAATGTGTTCGATATAATAACTAGGTACGAGTTCTAAAGATATGAGAGGATATTTGATTGCGCCCATTCATTGGGGACATCGTAAATGACACAAATCCACTCCTAAAACATTGTTATCAGTGTTCCCACTCTAATCTTCAAGCAATAAAATTTCGATGGCCCAAGAAAAACGGGTCAACTCGATAACCATAAATTTGAGCCGAAACGGATGGGACAAATTTTTATAATGGGCCTCCCCCATTTGGGTGCTGAGTCGCGTTAATGACAACCTAACAGTTTGTTTTAACATCATTATAGAAGCGTATCGGACATTCCATCAGAGGTACCTGAACACAGTGCGTCTCAGCCGCCCGCGATGTGCCGCTTATACACATGTCGCTCCCGCGTGTCTTCACTGATACATGAACTGATTATTGTTATACCCTTACTCATTCAAAAACACTATTAATCTATAACCCAATAAAATTGAATATATTTTAAAAATTTATCAGAACAGTCTGGATTAAATATGTCCATTTAGTTCTATTATAGTGAGCATTAGAACAAACTGGATTTTTTTGTCTATCTCTTGTTCTATCGTAGAACTAACAGTAGAACTAGATGGGCTAACCCAACCAGACGTAGTACCTTGAGTAGAAAAAACTGTAACCGCCGCTAATTAGACGCAGCTATTAAAATATTCTATTTTTATTATCTACGCCGTTCTCATATATGTCATTGACCTTATTGATATTTTCGTTGAATATTGTTTCAATGAATTCCTACAAGAATATTTAATAACTATAAATGAATATGGCGCATCAGATACGGCATCGTTCCGTAGCAAAGCAATATATTCCAGGGACAGCTACACGCATTTACAATTACCTTATCTCAGCTCCTGACATCACTCGACAAATATTCGTGAACATCGCAAAGGATCTACCGACACGTATACCTATAAGAGCATTTAGGCGCAATTTATTATGGCTGTATAGTATAGGTAGCTCTGTAATGGAGTTGAGGAGAAAATTTCAAGCTTTTCCATGTCAATCATACTTTTTAGAATAGCATTTTTATTATTCTACGTCTAATGCAGCAAAGATATTATACTCTTTAAGTAGTTAGTAATATACATAGGATAAGGTATAACGGGATTGAAGTCGTCACACCTGTGAACAAAAATCCCTAAATAAAAAAAGACAAAAAAATATTTTGATTATATTTTGCTATAAACTGGCATTGAGTAGACTCACAGAAACAAAAGCTACGTTTTTTACACTACTAAGGTGGCAAACAAGCACATCTACGACTCCATCTGATTGAAAGTAGTTACCGTAGTCTATGGACGTTTTGTGTTACTTACAGAACAAAAAATGCAGTTACATTCAAGAAAGCTGGTCCTTAATTTTGTGCTGTAACACGACGTTTATGAGTGTAGGTAGGATCCTCAGATCAGTGGCCTAAAGCTGTATGTGGCAAAGATCAAGTACTTTTCCTCCGAACTTGTTTGCAAGAGAGTCGCATATATCGCAAGGATCTCATTTTGCAACGACGACTAGACTACGCTAGGTCGCGGATAAATCTCGATACTGCATAGTAAATCCAAAAAGTTCTAATTATTTGTCTTGCAATTATTGAAGTTATGATAAGAATAAAGTTTATGACAGGAAACGAACGCCGTCAGGCTACAAAATGAAGGCATTGACTAAAACCAGGACTGTTACTGAAATGATGATGATTCAAGAAAGCAAAACCCGGCATAAAAATAGGTTAGGTATATCTTATTACGCTTACAATGAAATAAGAAGCATCTTTTAACAGATTTTAGGTCCCGCGGGACATGTTCAAAACTGACACTTGAATAGCGAAAAAGAAAAACTGTATATTATAAACAACGCCGAAGTGATTTAGCGTAGAGTCGCAGTCGCAGGCAGTGTTCCCATGGGAAAGCGGCCGCAAATATTGACACTAAGGCAACATGTTTATATGCACTTAATGCATCGCTCACCTTTTTATATTTTATTTGTTTTGAGCGCGCAAGGCAGACGAAACGTCGGCCTCGTATTTGAGTTGTTTTTCTCGTAATTTTGTTTAACAGGTAGTGTCTAATGCCGGTTATAAAAATGTTTTTTTTAAGTAACGAAATACATCTGCGATAGTTTTTTTTTCTATACCAAAAGCACTACTTACGGACAGGTTGATAAATGTAGTATGGGTCCGATCATTTTAGAACTCAAAAAGGACCGGATATTCGTGTGATCACAGACCGCAAGTCATAACGACAATCAATTATAAAGATAATAAATAGATATAGGTAAAATATGATGAAAAGTTCAAAGTTTTAACTTAAAATCGATTTTATCAATCGTCATTGGTTACACCAACATGTATCAAGTAGTAAGTAAGTAATATTTGTAAAGTGTTTTTTTTTCATACATTTAGAGTAAAATCATATGATTTAAGTTGTAAAGTTTAGTTTTTTATTTCATATGTTTTTACTCTCCCATCATAATATAAAGAAGTAGCATGTGATTCTTTAATATCTATTGAATATAAATGTGAGCAGCTTTTTCTATTGGGTGTCATTATATTTGCAAATGTTTGCATGCACCTTATATTGACACCTGCCAAAAAAAATTATATAATTTTTGAAGTCAATTATTAGTATGCCAACTACACTATAATTTAGTGTGGAAAAAAATTCACAAGGTCAAGTGGAATTATAACCGCGTCTTTACCCAATCCGAGGCCCTACATTAGCCCAACCTACGCTTTTAAAATAAAAAATATACATTTATTTGAAGTACATGGTATCTACAAATGATTTTTTGCACCTATAAATATTCGATTTATGTTGACACCTGCCCAAACATTCTAAATAATTTTGTGACCTCATGAAAATGATAATTCCTTGTTTAAATAAGTATAATTCCTCTTTATAGTAGCCGGTAACATTATAAAAGACGTATAGTACAGCTATTAGAGATTAGCTTATTAAAAATTTAGAGTTTATTTTAGAACTTATTTCAATCTGATAATGTACTAGCAAAATATTATCAATAGTCTACAGTATGGGGTTCTTCAAAAGGGCTCTTAGAAGGTTTTTAAAGGGTCGACAGCGTGAGTGCTGCACCTCTGGTGTTGCAAACGTCCATAGGCTACGGTGACCACTTTCCATCAGGTGGGTCGTATCGTACGAACGTCATCAGGACTAATCACGCTCGATGATGCGTCTCTTCCGCGTTGACTACGGTGTGACGAAAGTCATTTTGCGGTCGCAATAATGGGTCAAAATAACGTGTTTTGTCCTTGCCGTGTCCATGTGAGAATGCGCAACATGGTGCGTCACGTTCCCTCTAATTACGTGTCCATGTGGATGAACAAATTATAGGCTGTCGATGCGCTCTGGAACAAGCCGACCATTTCAAATGGAATGTCTTTGAAACATTTTGGCCTAATCATTTTGTGTATGGTGGGACACAAAATCACCAAAGATTTTTTACATGATTTATTGATTCACTTAGGTGTACGTTTTTTATAACGATATTACTTTAAGAGAATGGAACTTTTTTTGTTGGTGGCACACATCATGATGGGATATTAGGAGATGAAAAAAGCTTATCTTACCTTTATTTAATGATTAATTCAAAGATTAAAGTGTGTCATTTTGGTTGTGAATTAGTGATCATTTGGAGGGTATGAAGTCCGTAGAAATTGAGAAGATAGACAGTTATGGTACTCCTTAACCTTTGGCATGGCAATATAATGTAAGTTTGAATAAGATCAATACAGTTGCACGTACCATTCATATGAATTCGACTAAAAAATGAAGCATTCTTAATATAAACAAAAATATGTGTGTGTACCAGAGTACACAGCTAACAAGTGAGACTTCTTTACGACATCTTTTTACAGCTATTAAATTTCTCTCATACTTCGATAAAGAAGTTTCACTTATAATAAAGAAGTTTCACTTCAAAACAACATGGCGCGTAACCGAAAAACGTGACATTTTATTTAAGTTATAAAATTAACGCTCTTAAGTTTTACTTCTGCTTTAATTTCCTTATTTTAGCACTGTATCGTAAGTAAAGCTTCGTGTCGTATATAACAAAAGTATATAGATAAAAAACTCCTATGCATCTAGACTAAAGTCAGACATTAAATGCGAATTAGTTAATTACCAAACAAATAAAAACTTTCAACAATATTATAACCTTTTAAGAGATCTATTGTATGTACATAAAAAATATACAATGTCCATGTCGAAACGTAAATCCCAACAACTGCCCAGTCATCAGTACTTTAACCACTGGTTGTATGAAAACAAGATTTTGAAAATCGTGAGTAAATATTTGCTCGCCTGACCATTCCATAAAGTGAACTGAGAGGAATAAAAAACACGTTAACAAGAAAGGTCCTGTGGGAGCGGCCGCAATTGAAACAGATATATTAAAATACCATTGGTGTAAGAAGGATAGAGGGTGCCACGCCCACAACCACCCACGTAGTCGTAAACAGTCCAAATCCTTTGCACGCTTTCATGTATCCCAAATCGAAATCGCTCCAAGCATCGAACAGGTACTCGTTGACAGAAATCACATACTTCTTCCTCAGAACATAAGAAGTAAAATTGTGTGTATACTTTTTAAATAAGTTATTCTCAGTCGTTGTCCTTTTGTGATCGAGATCATAATGATAAATAACCTAAGGATAGGTCCAGTTTGAGAACAATAATTGATTTTGATGTCTTAAACATAAAATATTTGTGATTGTGTGTTTTGAAATGTATTCAGTTTGTTATTTTTATCCTTTTGTATGTTTGAAATGGATATAGAGTAGCGTGACTTTATTTTATAACTGTATTACTTATGTAACAAATAGTTATATGGATGTAACAAACTTTTTTCCTATTTACATTTTACTGAATCGTTTTGGCTTCTAAATATAAATTGTATTCTACCTTACTCACTACGATGCAGATGGCAGAGGTTGGGTTAAGGCGTGAATTGAAAGAGGCCTAAAGACTACCAAAACTGATTTTCATAGTTCATATCTTAATCTATTCGTCCCAAATGTGTGATAGTAACGGAGACATAATAGTAGGACTATCCATCTTCTTCATCATCTTACTGTATTTCTAGTACTGCTTTCGAACCTTACCTGCATTTGGAGCATGAGGCCCACTTTTATTTGGTTGCTTGGAGTTGCTATTATTTGACTTTTTATTTTCGGTAGAAGCGAGCGATTGTCGTCTGACCTCCCAACCCTGCATCGTTGCCTCGTCAGTTAAACTTTTGTCGTTCAAGTCCCTTAGATCTTGGTGGGGTCCCTGTATGTACAGCAAGATATATCTAGGTACTAAAGTAACTGTCTTACTTCAATAGGATTTTAACTTTATGATGAATTCTACATATCAGGAATTTAACTTTATCGGAATTAAACATTTTGCGAAATGAAATGAAAGTCAACATTTTGGGACATTAACTTTTACGTAATTAAACTTAATGCGAATTCAACTTGGTGGTCCGAAAGGGATTTTGGGAACTTTGTTATGACCTCAAAGTATTATGGATTTTAACATATTAAGAAAGTTATTTAGAGGTTTGAATTAAGCTATTATTTATGCTAATGAACTGACAGATAAGCATATCACTCACCTGATGGAAAGCTGTTACAGTTAGGGATAGGTTGTAGCTATCTGCAGTTGGATGGAAGTATTGAATCAGCTTAAGCCACAAAAGTAAATACTACACTTTTTACTGCACCTGTAAAGCCCTAAAAATTGCTACATAACATAATATAACAACACATAGATAAGTTCATACGGCATAGTCTGTTCGGCCTTCAAGTTGGTGCTTAAGTGTACATGTTTAAACTAAACAGACTATGACAGCTGTCAGAATCTGTAAAATGTTAAAGCCCCTCATAATTCAACATTATTCTGCTAAGTGATACCTATTGTATTAAAAACTATTATAGGTAAACCTTACGACTACACTCGTGACATACTTCGAACTCCCGTGGCAACTATTTAATCCCGTCGTTTATAAATTCTACAATAATGTATAATAATACCCGATTTGTCGACATTTGTAATTACTACTCCGCTCTTCAGGGTAGTAGCGTGATCATATATAACTTATAGCCTACCTCGATAATCTATCCAACACAAAAATATTTTTTAATCCGACCATTAGTTCCTGAAATGAATGCGTTCAACCAAACAAACAAACTCTTCAGCTTTATATTTTAAAAGTATAGTTTCGTAAAATATCTGTTTTAATAAAAACTGGAATCAATTTACTTACTATTGACGATATTTACATATTATCATAAGTAAAACGGTTCTACTTGTTAAGAAGACAATGAATTAGTTGAGTCCATGTGATTTTCAATCATAGGTACATAGACTTAAAAGCGTAGACAAAAGTTTACGTCTTTTGTCTCTTATTTCGATACGGTAAAACATGAGACAAAACAAATTTTAGTTAAGTTTTGTAAATCTAATAACATTATCGATACGAATATTTAACAAGGTAAAAAAAGTATTCTTTTGTTAGCTTTAATACACTTTAATTACAGTTATGTTCATAAATAGACTAGTCTATTTATGAACTCTAGTCTAGACTACTTGACGCTAGTCTAAACCTATTAAGTCTAAACATAAATATCTACAAGCCTTCTGCCTTTATTTAAAGGTTCCTATTAGAGAAATAATTGTTGTTTTAGCTCATTTTAAATTCATAAAGACGAAGCAAAAAATGAGCATTAACATACAAGCGTCAACTAGTAGGCGGCTCAAAGAACACCGTTCCTTAACAACTTATCTCTTTATACGATTCTTTAAACGTAGCTAATAAAGGTAACTTATGTTTTTGTGAGGGCTTTTAATAATTAAAATCAATTAGGTGCATTTGATCTATCTAGTTTCCGGCAAACTATTATTTGACGGGGTATAAGGCGTGATAGATAAATAAAATAAATACTAGTACAGACTTTTATTGTTAAAAGTCTAGACTAGTATTTATTTCATTTATCTATCACGCCTTATCCCCGAAGGGGAGGCAGAGGCATATTGTATGCCCACTTTTCACCATGTATATTCCTGTCCCACGTAACAGGTGGTGAGCCCATTGCCTTAGACAGACGCACGTTGTTGCTACCTACTGTTATAATTTTTTAAGCCGCCTATAATGCCTTCAACTTGACTTAACGACTGCCATTGTACTGGTAACCGGTACCAACGGTTTAACGTGCCCTCCGAAGCACGGAAACGCTCGCAAATGTAAATGCCACAAAGTGGTCACCCATCCGAGGACCAGTCATAGTGAAAGTTGCATAACTCAGTGATCGTTTAACACACTGAGTCCGCGGGGCCACCAGCGCTCGCTTCTACTACTAGTACACTATTTTGACTGTATGTTGAAAATGTCTTATAATGAACTAATGATGTTACAAGGTTTTAAGACTACTTTTGAACAAAAAAATTGAAAACCATTTTTTTTCCACTGATGTGGCAGACAAGCATGCGATCTTAATAATTTTCGACATAAATTTCGTGGAGAACCAAGATGATTTTTTTTGTTTAAATGTCCAATTTCAAAATCTTTATTTTTAAACTGGATATTTGAAACAATTTTGATTTAATATGTAAAAATAAATAAATTATTTTTGAATATAAAAACTAACTAACTATCTTCACGCTGTATCCCTGACGGGGTAGTCAGAGAATAGAATAGAATATTATATTAGGAATTAAACGAAAGAACGGTATTTCTTGAAACGTTGACTGCAAGAAATGTTTAATCGCAAAGTTATATGGAGACGAAATTTTTTAAGAAAATATGTTTGTTTTATTCATGCTCTCTCTGGATTTATATAGTTATATATAGAATAGGATAACTAAATAAATCTTGCTACTAATATTTCTCAACATATAATCAAAATTAAGACATGTAGGTTTAGACCAAAATATTAAATCACCCATAAGGACGCAGTAATGAAATATGATCCAAGCTCAAAGTTACAATAGTATTCCGCAAAACTCCACCTATTTACATTGTGAGACATTTTTTTTACACAACGTCTTTCACCCCAAAGTAAGTTAATATAAATTAAATAATAAATAATAAATAAATAAATATAAATAGGAAATACCCAAACTCCGAAACAACCATTTGCGACTAACACAGACCTGTTTAAAAAAAAAACGACCCGGGAATCGAACCCGGGACATTGTGCCAGTCGCATACACTACCATTTACGCCACCGAGGCAGTCAATAGAATAAAAGTAGTCAATAAAATAGAAGTACCTTATACCTACATTTTCCTCGCATTCACTGAATCTTCTATTGCAATCAAAACCTTCAGCTAACTTGTATAAGTTTCCCTATATAAATGTTATATCCCTTAATTTAAACACTCAGATGAAACTCGGTAGGTAGGTGTTGTACGACTGCCAATCCGCCCGCGTGGTACCTAATTGGTACCTACGTACGTTACGAAGAACCAACGTTTTAAGTACATTTTAAGGATAAATAAGTCTCAATACATTTAATGTAGTTGCGAAATTTTCTTCAAAATTAGTTTATCCATTTAGCAATGTTAAATGTAAAAGGCATTGATCCTTAGTATCCGTCATCTGCAAAAATCGACATAACATGTAAATTTCTATTACAGTAACGTTCTATTATTCAGATCTGTTAGATGTTCTTATTATCTGCCTATGGGTCACGTATTCTTTATATTAAGTCTCAGTTGACTTCATTTTACATTATTATATTGATCCAGAAATGATGAATAAGGAACTGGCAAAAATATGGGTGATAATAATGTAATTTAATAAGAGATTTTAAACGTCTTCTGGGAAGGAGTATATTCTATGCTAGACTGTACACACAATGACTGTATTATTTACGTTTGGTACCCACTACAGGCTGTATCGCATTAGAGATAATGGAAATGAGGTTGTAGAAACCCAACCGACTTGACTGTAACTACGCTATGCTTCCTCACGGAATCTGGTATATATCTTCAAAGGCACAGTGACGAGTCCTGTTTATTTTGGGAGTAATTTTCCGGATAGCTATCTCAAATCTCAACCTCATTTTTTTATTTGTAGAAATCAAAAACCACACTGTGCCCTCTTTCTGCCTATGACCAGAAGTCCCAGTGAGCCCTCAAAAGGATAACCCCAGGGCTCCTGACAGACTATCCGCCAACGCGGCCTTGTCTTCGGGGGCTTACTGTTACCTCTAATCTACAACTCACGAAGAACGAAGTTTGTTCTGAGATCTCCAGCGCCTTGTGTAGCACGGGAGACTGCGATTCTAATCCGTCTCTGTCGTCTCTTTTGTAGGCCCTCTGACCTCTTTTCGGGATATAGTTAGGCGACAATACATGTAAGATGCGCCTCGCCTGATGCAAAACTGTGAGTGATGTTCATAAACGCAACTCTCGATGATGGCAATTCAATTTGTCATCCTGAACATATAATTTATCATATCTCAATTAACTGTGAATGTTGTAATAAAAGACAAAAATCTTTTGTAAATATTAGTGAAGAATTCCAAATATTACTGATGCGGCAAAGACTACTCAAGTACCTTTAGTCAGTTATCTTATCTAGATTTTTTTGGTCCCACCTAACGGGTAAAACGGTACCCCTTTTCTGATCTACCGAATAAATTCCAGGAGATGTTTTTTTGAAGCTAAATTATCTCAAGACAAGAATAAGTCCCGCGTGCTTGGAAGCGGCGTGATATGTCATAATCAAAATGATGTACCTAAGCACAATTTTTTTTAAATCTGATATGTCCATATATGTCCTTTATGGAACATGATTACTTCATTATAATTCAAAACATCCACTCATTCACCACATCAGGTTTTGACTGTCTTGTCTAACAACTGTAATATTATGTACAAGTAGATTCATATCATCAGTTCAGGTTTCAGATCTGAGGGTGCTCAGGCAGGTAAGGATATCAGACAGGCGATGACCAGTCTCTAAGATTTTGGATGCAAAAATGCGGCTATTTTTGGTAAGGCGAAGCAAAACGTCTGAGGCTAGACACAAAATAGGTCACATAATTATGAAAATAGGTGAAGTTATAAACATAAATATTAGAATAACATTTTCAGTTGATAACAAGTAACATCAATATGTGATAAAAATATCGTAAACTTTTTAATATTTTTTTCATTTTACAGTTTAATTTACTTTTACCCCTTCTTGGGTCTTCCACTCTTACCCGGCGGGGCCGACATGTCCAGACATTTGTTTCCCTCGTAGCAGCAGGACGTGACCATACCAGCAAAATTTTTGAGGTATAGTACTTATAGTTACTTTTAAAATTTTATTCGCAGGTGATATCAAATCAAACACTACTAATGGTTTCAAAAAGGTATCCAACACAAATTGGTGTATCCTTAAAATCGATCTGAGATCGTACGTCACAGCAGGTGGTCCCTTTATCATATCCAAAGATCTCAAAGCTCAGAATTAGAAGAGTGCTAATTGTTTATACATACAATCCCAGCTAAAAAACAATAAAAAAGAAAACCTAACCACTCCGGGAGTGCCGACAGAAGTGAAAACTCAATTTATTAATAATTTATTTATCTAGTCGCGTTGGTACATGCATATATGCACACACTATAGCTGCGTATCGTAACGGGGAGTAGCGAGTCCAAATTTATCTCATCTAAAAAATTGCGTACCGCGCTAAAAGAAGTTTTTCCTTCAAAAATTGACCGGGATCGACGTAAAGATGATGATGATGAAAAATAAATCTACACTGAAAGAGTCCTAATTGATTACACAGCATTATTTAATAAAACCTGTAGATGACCGGAATCAACGTTAGATGATGATGATGATTATGGTAGCGAGTCCAGAGATTTTATCTCATCTAAAAATATGCGTACCGCGCTAAAAGAAGTTTTTCCTTCAAAAATTGACCGGGATCGACGTAAAGATGATGATGATAAAAAATAATTCTACACTGAAAGAGTCCTAATTGATTACACAGCATTATTTAATAAGACCTGTAGATGACCGGAATCAACGTTAGATGATGATGATGATTATGGTCGCGAGTCCAGAGATTTTATCTCATCTAAAAATATGCGTACCGCGCTAAAAGAAGTTTTTCCTTCAAAAATTGACCGGGATCGACGTAAAGATGATGATGATAAAAAATCTTACGCGCACGTGACCCTGACGGACACGTGACCCTGACGCGAGTTTATGAGTTTATACCCATTACAGAAAGTGCTCAACGCCGCTAAAGAAGTTTTCACTTCAAAAAATACTTCTACACTGCAATTTTGGCATTACACTAGTTTTCATTCGCATCGGTGTAGCATCAGTGATAAGAATTGATAAAAGCACAAAACAAAACGAAAACATGAATCATATGTGATATAAAATGTCCCGTTACATTTATCTTTTTCATTAATAATAGAATAACGTTAGTAGAAAGTAAAGCGATAAACAAATGTTTTATAAAGACACCTCTCACAAAACGAAAGATAAGTATTTAGTCAACTAAATCTGACATGTAACAAAAGTAAATAGGTACTTCCAAGTACAGAAGGCTGTATTAAAAGCCGCTGGCGCTTAGAAGACAATAGTGTTTATCTAAGCAGACGAAACAAACACGAAACATTTTTTTTTAAATCTAATAGTACGTAAAATAGAAACTTTGTTCCACTTCAGGTAATCGTACGGTACCCCATTGTGTTATTCTCGCCGTGCTTTCTTACTTAATCTTATTCTTGAAGATGACGATGACATAACGATGACGTGGCATAAGAATTTCCTGTTTTAAAAAAATTGCGCTGGACATGAGTCAGGGGAGTAAGTTACAATGACGAAGGCTTCATATAAACCGACTCCTACAAGCTTCACTTGAAAAAGGGTGTATTAATTTTTTAATGATCAATTATTATAATCTCAACATAACATAACAACATTGTACTTAATTAATATTTTACATGAGGCCGTACATGTATTTATTTATTATACATATATTTTCAGAGAGAGACTGAGAGGGGGATTCGTTTTATTTATTTATTATAAATTTAATCTAAACCGATATGTATACTTTATGCATATGACACTTCACTTCAAAATTAAAAACTAACTAACTAACTAACTATCTTCACGCTGTATCCCTGACGGGGTAGTCAGAGAGGACAGATCGCCAGGCTTCGCGATCTATGCATACTTCTTTCGCTTCTTTGAGATTCATCAATCGCTTCATACACGCACGTCTGGGTATCCGAGTACTATTGACCTTACCTTTTTTTTTCACTTCAAAATTGAACTAATAAATTATCTCCACTTCGTCCTTCCGAAACTTAATCCGAACTGAAACAGTACGAAACATGGCGGACTAGTGGCCTTTCCACAAATGCCAAAAACTAATAGTTGAAGTTGAAATATATGAAACTTCACATAGTTATAAATTACACAAAAAAATATAATCACGGATACAAAAAACTAAAAAAAAGAACGTTTATTAGTTGCTTATGTTGTTTTATGGGATTATATCTACCTATGGGATCTGTAGTATTTTAGGCATAAATAGCAATAATTTTCTGTTGTTAAATATTATTGCATATAAAAAAAATAGTGACAATAAATGTAATAAGTTTACGCATAATTAACCGCAGGATAAGCCAGACGTGTGTACCTTTCAGGTACCTACGAAAATTTGTTAGTAAATAATTTGTCTTAAAATATGTTTAAAAGCAATTGGCTTTTTCAAATAGTATCTATAAAATATTTAAATTTCAAATATTATCAATTAAAGTGAAAAATAAAAATTGGTTTAGGGAGGGACGAAAGGTCACCGGTTCGAGTCCAGTCCTAAACCGGGTAGTCTTTTTCATTTATATGAAAAAAATCTGTCACTGAAACCATTCATTTATTTATCTATCACCCCTTATCTCCGAAGGGGTGGCAGAGGCATATTTTATGCTCAGTTTTCACCATGTGTATTCATGTCCAACGTAATAGGTGGTGAGCCCATTGCCGTGTTAAAATAGACAGACGCAGGTTGTGGCTACCTGATGTTGAATTTTTTCAAGCTTATAAGCTTATAAGGCCTTCAACTTGACTTAACGACTGCTATGTTACTGGCAACCGGGACCAACGGCTTAACGTGCCTTCCGAAGCACGAAAACGCTCGCAAATGTAAATGCCACAAAGTGGTGCCGCCAGCCATCCGTGACCAGTAATAACGAAAGTTGCTTAACGCAGTGATCGTTTACAGAACACTGAGTCCGCGGGTCCACGAGCACTTCATTTTAGATAAAATATCCATCACGCCTTATCCTCGAAGAAGCATATTATATGCCCACTTTCCACCGTGTGGATTGCTGTCCCACGTAATAGGTGGTGAGCCCATTGCCGTGTTGAAATAGACAGACGCAGGTTGTGGCTACCTGCTGTTGAAATTTTCAAGTCGCCCATAAGGCCTTCAACCAGGCCATTTCAATCATTTTAGATGAAAACATTAATTTATATTGAAATGGAAAAAAGTTGAAAACCAGTTTACTTTACGCAGGGACGAACTGCATCCTTTTTGCGTCCATTCAACAATCGCCCTAGCTCCAACAACAATGGGAAAATGCTTTTTATAAGATAATCGAATTGACTTAAATTAACTTTATGTAGAAACGTAATTAGGCCTATTACTTAGAAACATTTTTATTTTTAGGAGGTTGACATTCGAAGATTTGAAAAATAATTCTGACATAATGATTTACTATAGGTACCATACAAATATTAACTTCAAATTAATTTAAATTGATAAATGGTTATGGACTACGCTTTTTTAACGTGTGGATATCTCCACAGATTTGATGCCGGACTTGAATCGACCACACAGTCCCTACCTATTGTAATGTATGTGTCCTTACGTTAAATCTTTTATTATTCATTCTCTCAAATTATTTGCATGGCCATTATCTGTAGCATTCCTAGGCCTTTATATTTCGAAAGTTTTTAATGTTTGTTTACCTTTTGTAATTTTTAATGTCAGTTAATGACAAGCCTAGGTTTTATTTTTAATTTATTGATAGAGCTGCCAGTAGGTTAGGTTGTATAGGTATTAGACCTTGTTATAAATTTTTGTTCTTATTTTGTTTAGTAGTTAGGTTAGGTTGTATAGGTATTAGACCTTGTTATAACTTTTTATTCTTATGTTCTAGAATCACATTTTTAAAATTTTGAAATGTCAACCAATCTATAAAAGGAAGGGAGCCGGGGTCATGAGGAGAGTCTACTTTTGGTGTTCGCATTGGCAAGAAGTCCTGAATAATAGCGCCGAGTGAGAGTGCTGCGCCCTCTGAAAAATTAACGTCGTGGTCTGCAGTGGCTTGTGATGCCGACGGCTGGTGTCTTTCAGCCCTCTGCCGGCCCTCACTACCACGACCTACTCCTCTGAGGTCGGCGACGTGGAGGCCTTACTTAAGGCCCCTTCCTGGCAACGGGAGGCCTACTCGAGGCCCCCTTCTTAGCGACGTGTGCTGATAACCTGCTCTTTTAAAGAAACCGTCAAGACCTTCAACTTTACCCCCGGTTTCCCTGGCCTTATACCTACTTATATTTTAACATCTATTAAATAAATTTTACCTATTCCTTTTTCTTTTAAGCCGGAACTTCTCCAGTCCTGGTGATAGTTTTCTCCTTGACCTTACATCATTTTCCCCTTCCGGATAATTGTAACGTTACACTATCTGTCTAGCGCCGGGCACCCCGGGTAGCTCCTCGGATTTCCCAAGGTTCCCGACAGACATTTAGCTACCACCAGGGTCTTGCCTCAGATTTCGGATATTTGTCTAAAGTCTATAACAATAATTGAATGTATTTATGTGATTTCTGTAGCAAGAAAAAAAATTGAAGATTGAAGCGCTCGTGGCCTAGCGGTCTCAGTGTTCTGTAAACGATCACTGAGTTACGCAACTTTCACTATGGCTGGTCCTCGGATGGGTGACCACTTTGTGGCATTTACATTTGCGAGCGTTTCCGTGCTTCGGAAGGCACGTTAAGCCGTTGGTCCCGGTTGCCAGTAAAATGGCAGTCGTTAAGCCTGGTTGAAGGCCTTATGGGCGGCTTGAAAACTTCAGCAGCAGGTAGCCACAACTTGCGTCTGTCTATTTCAACACGGCAATGGGCTCACCACCTATTACGTGGGACAGAAATCCACACGGTGAAAAGTGGGCATATAATATGCCTCTGCCACCCCTTCGGGAATAAGGCGTGATGGATATTTATTTTTAAAAAAAAAATCTAAAACATTCCAAACACGTTAAATTACAGCCCTAGAAAACAAGCGTGAAATTCATATAACAATTAAAATTTGCATTAAGAAGAATCAATAGCCCTGCATTAGTAGCATTCTTATAAAGTGACGCATTCTGTGGTGATGCAGTCCTGAGTGTGATGCAGGGTGGCGCTTAAAGGTGCTGTTTTCCATTTTAAATTAAATCTTTTGTGTCGAAAACTTAGCGCCACCATAAATACTCGACTCAACAGACGGAAGTAAGCCCACAAAGCGAATGCCAAAGAGCAAAAAATGCATGAAAAAAGCTGCATAATGTAGTCTGAAGGGTCGGCGTGGTCAGGTGTGGTCACTCAACTGCTCTGGTAAAATTTATAACAGCTCTATTTTGTGTACCTGCGTTATTCCGTTTTATATTGTTCTGTAATTGGAGATATTTGACGGTGACTTATTAATTTATTGACCAGTTTCGCTTCAGTTTTTATGGAGGTGCTAAAACCTTCGCTCGGCTTTGTTAATGTGAGTAGGTAGGTTAAGTATTCGGTGCAACGATCATATTCACTTTTTTGTTTACACGATGACGTAATTTGTTGTGTTGTACAAAAATAATTGTTCTTTACAAAAAAAATCAAAGCGCTATGTAAGTTAAATTGTCTGATATTGAAAAACAAAATAATGCCAACCTTTTTAGTTTAAGGATTTATAAACATAAAAATGTATGCTAAGAAATATAATTAGGTAAGTATAGTGGGTCATTTTCTAATACCTATATTACTTAGATTATATAAGCACGTGTTTATATAATCTAAGCTATAATATTACTTGTGCTTTGTGATTTACACAACAACAATATATTTCTTAACTAGTTGACGCCCGCGGCTTCACCCGCGTAGAGAAGGAAGAAAGGAAGTTCCCACAGGAACTTGTTCCCAGTATAAAAAGTAGCCTATGTGTTATTCTGATGTATAAGCTATATTATTGTAAAGTTTCATTAAAATAGTTTTTAGTAGTTTTTACGTGAAAGAGTAACAAACATCCATGTAAACTTTCGCATTTATATTATCTATTATTAAAATTAAGATTCACAGGTATACTATTAACAGGTATAGTTAATTATTTTTATCTTTTAAAAAAGCGTTTAAAAAGCATTTGCTAAACAATTTTCAGCAAGTCTTCTAATTGATGAAATCTGTTCGATTGAAATTTCTGCTTCAAATTTGAGTAGCAAGATTCTACCCGAACAAACATATACCCCTACATTCAACCCAATAAAAGATTAAAGCAGATTAAATCCAAAGGTAATATTTTAGGTCCAACGGGTCCGTAGCCTAGAAAACACTCAAACGCTGAAACAAACAATTGTGAATCACAGAAATATTTAGTAAAATGTGTGAATAAATATTTATTCCGATCCCCAGATCCCAGCAACGGTAATAGCTTACACTACCACTAAAATGCTGTCAATGAAGCTGTGAGAAGAGATTCAGGCAAAAATCAAGCTCTTAATTTATTTCAATCAATCAATCTTATCAGCCTCTCACAGTCCACTGTTTGAAATAGGCCATTAGAGTGTAAATGTCAAGGCCAAAGGGCCATGCCATGCATGGGACCATGCCGGTCAGACGGATTGGTACAGGGTTCGAGTTATCCTTAGCCTTCTCCTCACCATGAACTCGGTCGTTTTGTTTGAAAATTCAGAAGGTTTGCCACTTGCAAGTGAGGTTGACATGGGCTCCGCAGATCTTGGTAGGGCTCCATCAGCGATTAAAGTCCCATTGCACCATTGCACTAACTTATTTGTACACACACATTGCATTAATTTACTTGTGTAACAATATTTGAACGAGATTTTGAGCCGTATCACAAAACCGAACTAAATTAAAAGCTTGTGCCGATATTTACGGACCAGCTGCTTTAGAATGACTTTTATGTCTGAAATAAAAGGATTTGCTGATTTGTGAGAGAGCGAAAAGTTTATAGATATCAGACAAAATTTTAATATTTACGATGCTGGAACAATTTTTTTACATACATACATATTGTCACGCCTTTATCCCCAAAGGGGTAGGCAGAGGTATACCTCGCATACGGTGAAATGTGGGCGTATAGTATACTATACGCCCACATTTCACCGTATGCAAGTCTGTCCCACGTAACGATAGCGACCCTCATTTTGATGGCCCAGAAATATGCCCTTTCACGCTTTTTTTAAAGGACCCAGGATTGTAAGAGGAGGGAAATAAGTACAACGGCTGTAGAGCGCAGTAGGTTTAAGGTGCGACAAAAGAAATACCTACGGAATCTTTCGGTTCTGGGCACGATCATGTCCCCGCCCGTGTTTTTGGGAACGGAAGGGGGAGGGTGGGACCAATTGGAAGAGTTCTTCAGAACACTCACCGTGGGAGATGCGGTAAAAATCTTAAAATATACGCTATGGAGAAGTATATTCTGAAATCTCAATAAAGACATTTCCATAAATATTATAGATACTAATTGCTATATATAAAGTTCAATATAATTACGAGAAAAGTTAAAATGAAGTAATTAGAGAAGCATCTATATACAGTCGTAATGATATAAACAGTTTTGTAGCCGCAGCGTGGGTAAGAACGCGATTCCAGCTGAGACAGGCTCACACGCAACTTTTCTCATTACATACACTAGATTAGATACTCTTATAAAGAACGCAGATCAAATTTGAAAGGAATCTATTTAGAATAGGTATATATAGAGTGAAGAATTTCAAACTGTTTCGGAACGGTTCGGGTAATTCCGTGGCTAGAACATTGCCCTGGTTAGGCAAAGGTCCCGGGTTCAATCTCCGTATCGAACCAAGTTGTCATTTTTCCCTTTAATAAAAATTGATGTGAAAGTTAGCATACTAATTGCTTTAAAAATTATCCATAGATTGAGTGAAGTCCATCGCATCAATGTTTAAAAAAGGTTTTAACACTGTTCATTGGTATCAGAGTTGTTAATTTGTATCGATAGATGGCTCTGGTCATACTCTTAAATGACGAATAAAATATAGAGAAGAATTTCAACTTGTTTCGGTACGGTTCGGGTAGTTCCGTGGCTAGAACATTGCCCTGGTTAAACAAAGGTCACTAAGGTTAAATTCCCGTCTTGAAACAAGTTGTCTATTTTCACTTTAATAAAATGTATCTATTTAGAAATTACAATGCGTACTAATGTGACAATAAATGGCTGAGTTTCCGCTCGCTACGACAATCGATGATACATTATATTTAAAGAATGGTGGTGGAGAATAGGTACAAATGACTATTCTCTCTTTATATAGGCTGTCACAGTGTTACTAGTAAAAGATTTCATTTTTTATCAAACAATACTTTAATGTAATATGAAGAAGCTGAAATTAGGTATTTTTTAATGTTTCGTTTTCGCACTTTGTCTTGAGCCTGCTGCTTCATTGTACAGTGGGCAATAACGGGAAATAAGTATACCTACAGGGTCGCCCTATTACAGTTGAAATATTTTTCAGAAAATCCTTTGTAGGTAATGTTTTTTTATTAGATTTTGTATGGTTACACAATTATACTCATTTAATTACCATCTAAATAAAATAATAATAAATATTTTGGGACATTTTCACACAATGCCATCTAGCTATCTATTATGTTAATGTAAGCTTATACTACGTGAACTGATTAATATATTATATGTTTTAAAATACATACATTTTATAAATATTAAACACCCAAACTCCAAATCAAACATTTATGGATCACACGAATATTTGTCAAATACGACCCAAGATTCTAATCCGAGACCTTAGCGCGACAGTCGCACAGACTACCACTTACATCACCACGGCAGTTATAATAATAATATTTATTGATTTTAAGAAAAAAAACTATTCTTATACTATACAAGCGTTGATGATGCTATTTTCTAAATATTGAATCAATTAAGTACCAATCCCTTCTTTACAAAAAAAAAACGATTAAATCCTAAATACCGTGAAACAAAAAATGAGTGAACGAATGAGATAGGATAGGCGTTTTCAAAGAGAATACGAATATGTATTAAATAAATCTTAACGAACCGTATCGAACGCGCTATCGTCAGTCAGAATAAACTTCACAGCAACCTATCAGCGGGCTTTAATTCTGTTGGAATTTGTGCCTTCACTAAATGATTATTGTCTTTGTTTTATTTTACAACCGCGCCTCCCATCCAAATGGTCAAGCCTTATTATGATATTTATGTTTCTGAGTCGGAGCCCCGATACAAACGACGTACATTCCCATATGAATTATATTGTGACGGAGAACACACACGATACTATAAAATGTTTTACACACATTTTAACTTATTTTTCTCTTATCTCAAGGAATTTAAATCTTTATGGTTGTATTAAGCTTTTCTTGTTAATTTATTAGGGTAGTGAGCTATTTGAATGGCTATTGGAGGAGAAATAATGTGGTTTGATATCAGCTGTAGACGAACTAGATAACTATTACTTATCTGTACTACCTACTTTGTAGAGAGAGTATGATATATCTATAAAATTGACATGTTAATACTGTGTGTGTAAACTGTGACTCAAGTAGAGAGAGCAGTAGATACACCTCGCGGGTATTAACAATAATTGACATAGGCACCTAAGAAAAAATTAAAAAGAAAGTTTGAATTAACTTTAGATGTTAAATAATATCACTGGTGTAACCAAACCATGCATGGTACCTACTTATATCGATAAGCGCCATCTTTAGGGTATATCAGTATTTACATGATAATTTGTGTAGAATTGTTTACCGTTCCTTTATAAAAATAAATAATTTGTATAGAATTAATTATTGAACGTTTTATAAATAACGCTACTGAATTCTCCCTCTCTTTTGCCTTGTTTTACTACTCAATGGTAAACTTCAAAAATTTTTCGTACAGCCTATAAAATATTATTTCTAGTTTCATAAAAATCGGTTAATCACAGATTTGCAACTTACTCTCAAATTAATAAATTTTCCGAGATGCGAAAAGTAGAATTGGGGCAAATAGGAACACAGTTTGTCGTCGGCATAGCTTATGTATAATCCCATATCCGCCTCGCTGTCATGTGCTATGTCTGAACACTTTCCGCTTCAAAGGACAGACAGTAATAACTAAGTAGTAATCAGACTCGCAGGATTGTAACCTACATTTAGTTTGGTAACAGCATCACAGTATATAGTCACATATAAATAACAATAAACACATACCAATCCACCTAAAAGGAATTAAACTCATTAATTTCTTACAAAATTTGATATTATAGTCAACCAGTTATTATCATAGTTTTGATATGAAATCACTCATTCAAGAATTTGATAATATCAGGTAGCCCTCATCAATATTTCAAATTCCAAATATCTTATAGCTGTAGGCTATGACTACTCGGAAACTCTTCTTAAATATTACTTACAATATGTTTTTGTGATCGCCACCGCCCCTAAATACCCTTCAGAAAGGTCTCCACAAATGGATTGCCATGCAAGGACTGTTTTAGTATTTAACCTATCTCAATCACAGTAAATTTTCATGTAGCTATTATACTTACCCAAAACATTTATAGCATATTAGTTAGAAAGAATAAAACGGGTAAAATTTTGAAGTGAATATTTCTTTTAGCGCGGTACGCGTATATTTAGATGAAATAAAATCTCTGGACTCGCGACTCTATAGTGTGTGCAAATATGCATGTACCTACATATAGCAGACCGCGAACGCGTCTAGATAAATAAATTATTAATAAATTTAGTTTTCACTTCTGTCCGTATTATTTTTTTCATAAGGTTTCTTTATTACTCCACAAATAATATAATTACACATTATTAAACTGAAGAAAGTTATACTTATGAAGAAGGTATTAGCGGTCGAACGTTAAGTACTTCGGTATTATACCTATTTGTATATCCAGTAATACATTTTACGGAGCGCTCGTAGCCCTGCTGACTTGTGTTCTGTAAACGATTACTGTATTAAGCATCTTTCGCTATAGCTGGTTCTTAGATAGATGACTACTTTGTTATTTCTATTTACAAGTTTTTCCATGCTTCGTAAGGCGTGTTAAGCCATTGGTCCTGGTTGCCAGTCACATGACAGTCGTTAAGCCAAGTTACAGGCCTTATTGAAAAAAATTAACAGCAGGTACTAGGCATGCCTTTTAAGTTCTATCGTTTCCATATTGCCCGGTATTTTTGAATTTTGAATCTCAAAACAGTTGAAAGTATTAGGAATAATGCTATTGTTTAGTCACAACGTCGATTATAATCTGTCTAGTTACGTACGAAAATGAATCTTTCTAAGGAAAATGTTAGTGCAATAATTTTCTACAACTTTAGAAGAGGCCTGACACGGCTTCAGTGTTTTGAAGAGCTAACATCTGTGTTCAGTAATGAAGCCCCAGGTGTGCGGACTGTCGAACGCTAGTATTTAGAATTCCAGCGTGGACATACTAGTGTTAGTGACAAATCTCGCGGATCACGCCCAAAATCCGCCTTTACTGAAGATAACATCATTGCTGTGAGACAGCTAATTCTCGAAGATCGTCATGTGACATATCTAGAGACAGAGGCCCTATTAGGCATCTCAGGGACAACCATTAAAAAGATCTTGCATGAAGCACTTGGTGTAAGAAAGCTAGTTTGCCGTTGGATACCGCATCTGCTTTCCGACGATCACAAGGCTGCCCGTGTCAGATAGTGTAAGAAAATTCTGCAAAGGTTCAACCGAGGAGAGTCAAATCACGTCTACGACATCATCAGTGGTGATTTATGCCTACAATCCTGATACCAAACAACAATCTACAATCTGACCTAAGCCGACGACAATTTCTTTACATTTCCTTAAATTAAGAAAAGTCTTCGTGGTCAAAGTTTCCAGTCCGTTGAAGAAGCAGTCGACGCTTTCAAGTCAACCATTTTGAACACCCCAACTTTAGAGTGGAATAAATGTTATTATAACTGGTTTGAGCGAATGGAAAAGTGTATTAAGTTACGTGATAAATACTTTGAAAAACAATAAAAAGCATATATATGTGTGTAATAAGTGTGTAATAAGTATACATATGTGTGTAATAAGGTTCTAGTTGTGTTTTTTCTTCAAACGTTAAAACTTAAAAGGCATGCCTTGTAGCCACAATCATGACCAGTCCTATTTTAAATAAATATATAGGTGTATAGTATACCTAACTCTGCCTACCCGTGGCGAGACTGTATGTATGTAATACGTTGTCCGAGACCACGGGAACATATGAATAGAGTAAGTATCAAGTAGCCTAAGAATAAATTCAGTTTTATAATTTGTGTACTCACCTAATTTTGTATTAATAAAAGAGTAACAATCATCATTCCTTCAAACAGAATTATCTCAGTTACTATCTACGAAAGACATAAAACCAATCCTACGATAGTCATAAAAGTAATTTTAAGTTTAACTTAACTATGAACTAATGGCTAATGGGGATATTAGGTAGTAATAACAGTTACTTGAGTTTTGCAGTCGAAAATTAAGTAAAATACGTAATCTCGCAATTACATTAGATAAACAACATGGTTATTAAGGTACCTATTATAAACGCACATCCACACAGCTAAAGTTCTATCTAAACTACTTAAGAAACCTAAAATTTACATCTTATATTGAATCTTAGTGCATAAACATAATACCAGTTGCATTTCAACATCGTCTGAGCAGCACGGAGCTGTCGCCTGCGTGTCTCGTACTACTTACATCTGCGTCCTTCACTAAAACATGTCAAAATCACTCACCTCGCCGCAACACTATTTAAATGGTAATTACATAATGCTGTGCAAGTGTGAACGACTAGGTTACACCACCGAGTGTGAGGTGGCAATGTATCGGTGACATTCGAAATGTGTTATTCAAATGTTCAACGCGATACAGCACACAATTCAGGTTTTCTACGGCACCTGTAGACGAATGTGCTATTTACATTGTAATGCACGTGCACTGCTTACAACCAGTTCGATTAAGGTCCGTATTTCAGAACTTTACTCAATACTCTATCGACGCTTGAGAGTAGATTTTAATAAGGCAAAATCTAGCCTCAAGCGTTGATTGGGTATTGAGAAACGTTCTGGAATACGGACCTAAGAGGAGAATGCTGTCCACATCACGTTGGTTTACACTTAAACTGCGTGGCTATTGTTTTTGGGAAGCTAAATTGTCGAAAGTCAAGAAAAAATATTTTACACATAAAGCGGAATTCAGATTTAGCAAAACAAACATCGGGCCATATACAGATACATTACAAGCGCATTACCACTTAACCAGTAATAGAATATTGTAGAATATTTTAATATCTCGATGCTGAATTGTGATATTTGTTGACACAAATTTACAGCTCTCTGCGGTAATTAACTGTCCTCCAAACTCCATCATGTATCCGATTGCCTATATTATTAAGATCGTATAAAAGGTACGATCTCCTGATATTAATTAATTAAAATGGGATCTGAAAAGTCTGCTTTCATTTTATTTAGTTTCTTGTGCTACAAGTATTATTTCATGCAGTATATGGCAGGACCTTTATTACTTAAATTGAAGTCAGCAATATTTACATACATTTTTCGAAGTAGGTACTTATCGAAATCTTTATGGCATATAAAAACGCAATCAACTGCATCTCAATCTTGTCAATGGTGCACTACACAATCAATGAAACATTCGTTTTTATATCTGGACAGTAACTAACTAAGCATATGTAGGTACCCGGGGTACTTACGTGATTGATCCCGGCGAGTGGTATGGAGGAGTGAGGGGGGTGTGGTGGGGAATGCGCAGGCGCAGCGGCAGTGACCGCCACAGCCAGGTGCGTGCGGCCATCGACACCATAAAATTAATAACCCGTCGAGCCTCCTAACCAATGCACTCTTAAGAATCATGCGCACTTACAGCCATAGCCATAATGAAAAAAATGCATTTTTCAATACACCGTGAGGGTCGACCGTTTACCAGCCATTGTTCTAGTGCAAGTAATTGTAGTCTTCAATATTTTGAGATGGATAAAGTGGGCATATAATATATATGCCTCTGCCACCCCTTCGGGGATAAGGCGTGATAGATAATCATTATACGATTTTCATTAATATCGCATAAAGGTTTTATGTGTTTCAATTTCATATTCTCTATATTCCTATTTTGAGAGAATGCCTAATTGCACGGCAGCGCATCTTAAAAAGTGTCTGGTGTTCTAGCTATGGAGTACTACGGCACTACCTATACCTACTTAGTACTGGGAACATATAGTACGTATGAATGGTAATAGAGAAATCTCCATACATGAATACAAAAAAGTAGTGACCGATGGATTGTCTTATGGATAAAACTCACAAAATAAAAACTGAAAAAAAAGTAAACATTATGATGTCGGTTTGTTAAAACTTCAAAGTTCAAAAGTCAAATATTATTTATTTTTTTCATAAAAACTATATTACCCAAATACCATCGTAAAAGTTTTCTACACCTTTCCCTTTAAAAGGTTTACATATTTTATAGTACACATAAAATATATCATTCCTTCTCACACAAATTGAATTATCATAAATGGATCCTTTCATCGCATTAGGCTTCATTCAGGGTTGATGTAGATTTGTATTTAATAGCGGCTCAGGGCGGTTGGCTATGCCCGCAGACAGATCGCCGCGAGCGTGCGCCCGCGCCTCTCGACGTCTGCCGGCATGGGGGGCGGGAGGAAGCGCGTACTCCGCCGAGACGGTGAGTCTGCCTGATAAAGGAGGATTTTATCCGCTCGATTTAGCATGAAATTGGAACACAAAGTGAATAAAGCCACAAGATTGTAAACATTACGAGGTTCCCTTTTTTTATTGCAGGCTTTCGGCTTATTTAGTGCTCTTTTTACTGGTCACCGGTGTCTACCTCGAACCCTCTATTTATTACCTTGTTAAACTCTAGTTAACGAACTGATCGCTCAGTACCAATTCGGCTCTTGCGATGCAGTTAATTGGAAGTTTATCGCTTTACCCCAACAGAGCTTAATTGATTCGCGGTGTACGCGATTGTAAACTGACCTGTAGGCCATTTCAGTAACAAAATTCAATTAAAAAAATCGTATGGAAATTAAATGGACAGATTTCAAGCGAGCTTAAAAGGTCGTTAATGTGAGCGTATATCGCGTACGTTATGCGTTCCCACGCGAGAGGGTAACGTGAAGTCCACCGGAATGAATGACTCACTAAACTTAAAGCTCCATTTCCACAAGTCATAGTGCAATTAATAATATGCGGCATCCTGTCGAATTATCTCTCGTCGTGGCAGGGGTCCGGGCGGCTTTAATTTACCACAATGGAAGTTGGTTCTGAGAAGCGTTCGTCGGCGAGGCGGGCCGATTCTTCGACGAAAACAAACAGAAAATAATTATCATAAAGATGAAGAGCGGCCGCTCGAGGTTCGGCGCTGCTAATGGGAGCCCACCTGGCAGCCAGCGAGTGCTCCCTGCGCCCTTATACCTACATCTGTAGACGTGCACACCGACGCGCTAACCACACACATTCCTCTGACACACGGACAGTCGGCCAACTCATGTTCGACGAGTTAGTAATAAAGACATAATTGGTTTTTGATTACGCCAGGCAGGTAATATCTGGTGATCTTTAGGCAATTCTAATGTTCTTACTGACGTGTATTCCGAACTTGACTTTATTAAAATGTCTATACGAGCCCACGTAATTCCAACACTTATTACTGTTTACTGTAGAGAAAGTTTGATGCGGAAACTTTCAATTTTAATCAACGGGTAAACTACGTTATTTTTAGCGCTTATGTCATGATAATAACATGCCGAAATACATCTTCGTGTTGTTGCTTGTGCTTATCTACATGAGTTTGATACAAGTAGGCGCTACGGGTTTCGGATTTGAAATTCTGACTTGCAGGATTGGGTATGAGGAACTCCTGCAGCCGCTGTAGTTATCGTAGTAAGTAAGACCTGTATCGCTCAAGCATCAACTATATAAGTGAGTCTAGTAGTCTACACTAATATTACTGGCAACACATAATATTCAGACGGGAGAGGTCAGAGACAGAGGACAATAAATTCGGTCGCGAATTGACTTATCTGGAATTTTACCATAATCGGTGTCGCTTGATTACTTGTTGCTAAATTATATTTCCATTACGCGTGAAAGACCGTCTTTCGTAGCTTCCATTTCTTTTTCATTTCCATTAGGCGTGAAAATGTCTTTTTTTTTTTCATTTAAAATCTGAATATAAGTGCCGTCGAGAATTGACTTATCAGGTTAATGACTTGACTAATTTTGCCATCATCAACGTCGACGGATTCTTTGTTGCTGAATTCTAATTTCCATTACACGTGAAAAGGTTTTTCTTTTCTTCTTTCGTTTTCATTACACGTGACAACACCTTTCTTTCAAGATCTCAGATGAATGAGAGGTCAGAGGCAGGGACAATAAGTAAGTCCGGTCAAAAATTCTCTCTCTCTGACAAAATTCCAGATAAGTCAATTGACTACATAGATAGATAAGTTATCAACGTCACCAGATTAATTGTAGCTGAATTCTAATTTCCTTAAAAAGACATTTACTTCCATTCCTTCTTTCATTTTCATTACGCGTGAAATGGTATTTCTTGAGCCTTCGCGTCAAAGTGAGACACACAACAATATTTTCGTTTTTATTTAGTAGCCTTTACTAACAGTTTAAATCAACGCAGACTGAAATCGCCCTATTGACAAACTACCTATAAATAAATGGAAAATATAATGTATATCTTTTCTCTCTAAATTTTTTAATTTTTTACTAGTAAGCCCCGTGGTGCACGGAATGATCGCGAAGGTATGTTCGTTCGATTGTTAATTACCGAGTGCGTAAGGTAGGTACGACATCGACGGATAAAGTAAAAACTATAACTACAATTGACGTGCGTTGTAAAGTATCAAATGAAAGAGAATTTAAAAAAATTGCCCTCTCCTTGAGTCCAAATCGCAGTAATGACCATAAATGGTCACATCTACTCTGATAATTGTCTCCGTATCCATCAATTATGTGATGACTTTCATAATACCGAGAACGTAAAAAAATTAAATCTAGAAGTAAATCCGAGAGTCCGAGCCCGGAGACTCTTCAATTAAACTTGCTGAAAACTGCAGCATTTTCGGGAATATGTGGTCCAATTACTAATAAGAAAATAAAAAGGCTTACACATAGCGCAGCGCACAATGGCAACAAGTACTTGTAAAATATACTAACGGTAAAGTTAGTGGTAAGCGCAGCGTAAACCTTGCGGTAAAGTTGCGGGGAGCAATCTGCAACAATCATTCCAGAAAAATCCGTCTGCCTTTATACCCACAACAGGCGTGAAAGCCCACCCTGGAATTCAGGCACAGTCCTTATGAATTACAACACAAAGGCTCGATCAAATCCTCGAGGTGTTCGTAGCACATTAAAGTTAACACAGCATTATAAAAATTATATACAATACACTTAATAAATGTTATAATAAATCAATGACTACGTACCAAACTCCCCGCAGATATATAATTCCAAGAGATATATATTTTTATTCCAATTATTTTAAATGTTGTCATTTTATCAATACCTATCAAATTTTACAAAAATGATCGTTAGTTTAAAAAAAAAAATATCCATCACGCCTTATCCCCGAAGGGGTGGCAGAGGCATATTATATGCCCACTTTTCACCGTGTGGATTCCTGTCCCACGTAATAGGTGGTGAGCCCATTGCCGTGTTGAAATAGACAGACGCAGGTTGTGGCTACCTGCTGTTGAAATTTTTAAGCCGCCCATAAGGCCTTCAGCCAGGCTTGACGACTGCCATTTTACTGGCAACCGGGACCAACGGCTTAACGTGCCTTCCGAAGCACGGAAACGCTCGCAAATGTAAATGCCACAAAGTGGTCACCCATCCGAGTACCAGCCATAGTGAAAGTTGCGTAACTCAATGATCGTTTACAGAACACTGAGACCGCGGGGCCACGAGCGCTTATAACGAATGATATTATTACATAGGTACCCTTTTTGAATGTATATATTTTTTTCTTTTAAAAGAATAAGGGAGTTTTATGTAGCTGACATACAATAAAGTAATAATTATTTGCTGCAGATCTTTGCGATCCCATAACTTTTACAAATAGATTGTGCATACATATAACCATAAAAATCGGCAAAAAAAACTCTCATCCAATATCTTTGCATATAACCACCAGCAGTAACTCAACCACAGATGCAGTTGATAATTTCTTTCCATATCGGTATATTTGCTACAAGGAACATAATCATTACTGGAATATTTCCATGAAAAGTGTATAATAGGCGAGGCCGGCGTTAACAGAAGGCTTCAAATATGTCTAAAGGGTCTCACATTACGTCGATAACTTTGTCTCGGCAATAATTTAACACTGACCGCCATCGAACTGTGAAAGCCCGAGATAAAATACTTTGACGAATTCCTCGGCTGCCTACCTCAATGGCGAAATATATTGTTTTTCGTTTCCTTTTTCCGATGCCGATATATTTAAGTTGTTTTTGCGTGGATACCGCCACGTATCGGTCGGTGGTCCATTAAATTTGGAACAATGGGCCACTCAAGTTCTATTTGCCGTTTTATCCAACTTTAACGCACATTATGTGAATTTTGTCGGGACTTTTTTTACTTAATCCAAGATCCCCCTTTTACTGATGACTAATCAAATAGTTAGAAATGCGTCATTTCTATTTGGGACGATTGATTTGAGATGTGTTTTTGTAGATAATAAACAGTAAATTGATGGCCGTATTCCAGAACATTTCTAAATACTCAATCAACGCTTGAGGCTAGATTTTGCCTTATAAAATCTACTTTCAAGCGTCGATTGAGTATTGAGAAACGTGTGGAATACGGCCCCGAAATTGCGACAAAAGCACATTATGTGAATTTTGACTGAACTTTTGTTATTTACTCCAAGATTTAATTTGTAATGCATATTGATAAAATTTGTATAAAGAACACACTTAAATAATAACAAACATCTCTATTAGTCGAACATCAACACCTTCACTACCTACTCATTAAATAAAACATCCCATAATTAGCTACATATTTTCAAAAATAGCCTTGACGTACGTTAAGTAAAATAAATCCCTTTTATACATTTATGAGCAAATAATAACTAGATAAATAACATGATAAAGTGTAAACATAAGTACGTATGTATCATCAATGAAATAATTAATAACATAAATCTTGTGCGAGGAAAATATTACCCACTCCTTAAAAATAGTCAAATGCATAGAAGAAATTGAGTGGTGTGTTGAGAATTTTATCAATTAATAGATAGACCGAAGCCCCCAAGCTGCGCCCCCCGCTGGGACTCAACTTTAGCCTTTAAGCGACGTTAATATGGAAATGGATTCTTTTATTTCATGTAATTAATTCTAATTAATAAAATATAATATAGGTGTCGGTGGTAACATGATATTATTGTAAAATACTAGCTTTTAGTAGTAAGATAGATAATTTAATACCCAGGTGTTCAAATTATAAGTTTATGACAACATAAATTTATTTTGCAATGATATTAATACCCCTTACACCTGCGGATTGGTAGACCAACCGGCTACCATACCGCGGCTAAAATGAGCTGTAAAATGAAAAGTGTTTTTTTATAATTTAAACTAAAATATAGTCACAAAGGAATTTGTTTGACAATCATTACAATGTACAGCTATAGGACAGTAGGAGGCATATACTTAAAATTGTAGACACTATTTAATTAAAGCAATTTTAACATACCTAAGCCAAAATCTTTTCTCAATTTAAGTATGTCGGTATTCTTATCTGAATCTGCTAAATTAACCAATGGATTTTTAAACGATTTTCACTATTGTTCAGATAATTGAAAAAATTTAAGGTTTGAGAAAGCTCAAATTTGACAAAAGATGACAAAACAGAAATTATGTAGCTGGTATCCACTTAAAAGCAAGGACAACTTATGACAATCCCCACTTTGCACATAGTTTGCAAGCATGACCAGCCAAATGGTGGTTCGAAGTTAACCACCATTTGGCACCATTTGTCGTGCTTATCTTAGGATCTATTGGTTAATATTGAAAAACTATTTTTGTGTTGAATAGCCCATTTATCGAGGATGGCACAGACCCATATGTACGCTATATAGTCTACCCAGGAGTAATCATAAATGTTCGATAGTCTTTATTCCGCGTACGCTTAGATTGTGCAATGAGCTCCCTGCCTAGGTTTTCTGGAACGGCTACAGTATGGGGTTCTTCAAAGGGGGTCTTAGAAGGTTTCCACAGGGTCGGCAGCGGGAATGCCGCACCTCTGGTGTTGCAAACGTCCAAAGGCTAAGGTGACTACTTTCCATTAGGTGGGCCGTACGCTTCTCTGACACCTTAGTGGTAAAGAAAATATGGCAAATTTTTATACCTTAATATATAAGTAATAAACGACGCGGGGGCCAAATATGAATTTAATATTAGTGAAAGGGTAATACAAGAATGTGTGATTTCTGTGAATATGTAGATTTAATAGTTCCCGTGGTAGAGACGACCAATATGTGCCTTTTATATGAGTGGAACCCCGTTGATTTCACTGCTCCGGAACAAACGGTAAGTTGAGCATGCGATCCTTGAACCTGACCAGCCTTGGTGACGAAAACAGACAAATTCTTCTGTAATTACATTTATTTAACAGTTTATTTACATAAAGATATGGATGTAAGGGGTGATCTCCACGATCCTCACCTCCCCTGCTAGCGGAGCACCTACTGATTAACCTCACCCCACACTTCTAACACTTGCCCTTATATAGTTTTCAAATATTTTCATTCATACTTATCTCCTATTATACACCCTTAAGAGTAGAATTTTGGAAAATCCTTAAACACGTGTTTATTTTTAATCAGTAGTACAGGGTTTTCTATTAAGTGGTGTTATTTGAATAGCCCGCTAGGTCTAGGAAGTTTGGTATTGTTATCATTTAAATTGAAGAATCTCCCATATAAACTTAGAAGCCCTATTTAACCCTCTTGCAGGTAAAATTATGCAAAACCGCGTATTATAATCACGTATTTATAACCTACATTAAAAGGGTAGTCTAAACTGAAAATTGTAAGTTCCTAGGTGTAAGGGTTTCGGCTGGGCGTGGATAGATGAGTGAGTCACATGTAATTTTATTATAATTTTATTTATTATAATCTAATATAGCGATAAATGGAGCGACATAAGTTCACCCCGTTATAAAAAGAAACTAAAAAAATACGTACACAATAATACATAACCACCTACTTTACCGACATTTCCTAGAATCAGATATTCATTTAAAAAGGCAGAATATCAGATGATATTTCGAAGATACGTGATAGACTAAGGAGATAGGACTTTAGGAGAAAATAACACCTACCTTTTATACTTATATATTATGACTGTCTCGGTGACGCAGTAGTAGAGTATGACAGCCGCGCTGAGGTCCCAGGTTCAATTCCCGGGTTGGAATTAATATTTGGTAGGTACTAGAAGTACAACCGTTGAAATCACAAAGCAAGGAATTAATGTCACTCGCGTTCTACTATAAACGCCTTAAGACAGGTTGGATTTAAAAAAAAAAATATTGTGTTTGATAGCCATATTGAGAAAGGCTATAGGCTATATATCATCACGCTACTACCATGAAGAGCAGAGCAGTAATCATAAATGTCAACAAAACGGGCAAATTTTAAATCATTAGTCTAGCATTTATTAACAACAGGATTAAATAGGTGTGGAATCGTCGCTCGTGGCCCCGCTGATTCAGTGTTCTGTAAACAATCACTGCGTTAAGCAACTTTCGCTATAGCTGGTCCTCTGATGTGTGACCACTTTGTAGAATTTACATTTACGAGCGTTTCTGTGCTTCGGTAGGCACGCTAAGCCGTTGGTCCCGGTTGCCAGTAAAATGGCAGTCGTTAAGCCTGGTTGAAGGCCATATGGGCGTATTGAAAAATTTCAACAGCAGATTGCCACAGCCTGCGCCTGTCCATTTCAACACGGCAATGGGCTTACCACCTGTTACGTTGGACAAAAAATTCATACGGTGAAATGTGGGCGTATAGTATGCCTCTGCCTACCCCTTCAGGGAAAAAGGCGTGACGATATGTATGTGTGGGATTAAATAGGTGCGACGAGAGTTCGAAGTATGTCACGGGCTAAGCCGTGGGGGTCACCTAGTATTTCATACAATCAAACGTGTCACGTCACGGGGCGTCACTTTTTGTACTGCCTCGTCAGGGGTACAACGAGAAGATAGTTAATTAGTTTGTTATTAAATACTTTACTGACAATTATTAATATCAATTATAAATTCGTGCTGCACCTCTGGTGTTGCAAACGTCCATGGGCTACGGTGACCACTTTCCATCAAGTGGACCGTACGGTTGTCTGCCACCTCAGTGGTATTAAAAAAAATACCCTTTATCATCACAACTATATCTCCAAGATTCAGTTTCTATTTTTTAAAAAGCGTTCGCCTTGTTTATCGCTAGGCATACGTAACGTACGTCTGAGAGTAAGTGCTTCGCGTGTGTTCGAGGCTTTTACGATTTCTTCTACATTCCACGATGCCTGCGGATGAAATATCTGTAGTTATTTAAGATAAAAACGTGCACATGAAATCAGACATAACATAAGTACCTATGTTCCTACGCATAGTTGGAACGTACAAGAACCTATGTAATACCTTCGCGTGAAGGTCTTGAAGATGTACCTAATACGTTTTTCCCTCAATTATCCAGCCGAAGGCCAGAAATTAATGACTGCCGTAAAAAGTGAAGATTATAATAATATATACTGTTAGTAAAAACATTTAATATACTCAATTCATTTCAGTTCAATAAATAGTTTCGTGTCATTACCGCTTGGGTTTGCTCAAACGAGTAGGCCGATTTTTATGATTTAAAGCAAAATCATAAAAAATACTTGAAATAGTCTATATCCCGAATAGCAGAATAAGAAGAAAATATTTATAATATTATCCTTTTTTACAACGTCTACACCTACCATACCCTGTGGTAAAATGATACGGGAAAATTTATCCACGCGGGCGAAGCTGCGGTCATTAGCTAGACTAAAACGTAAAAAGTGGCATGTAACAATGTCTACTTGCTACCCTGATTTTTATGTGTGAAGAAAGAAAGTAAAGATGGGATGGTAACAAAATCGATGCGAATATCTACACGGTGCTCCTTTACGTCTGTATGTGTGCAGGGAACCTCGTATACCTACGAAATGAAATCGTCGTCTCAAAACCTCGTGACCCCTGCCTTACATAAAAAACTACTACATACCTTTTTTACTAGAGACTGGCGCGAGAATACGTAGCGCCATTAGCTTAAGTCTGCTTTTGTTAGGGTAACCTAAACCAATTGACGCCCCCAGACTCGCACCATAAAAGACAGCGATGTATTGCTAGGCCCTCCCATTTATTCGACAAAGACGGCGAAATTCAACACACTTGCTCTACGCACCATGACCAACAACCCTTCATAGATACTTTAATTAGAATACTTTTCTTCTTTATACATTACTTAATTTAACAGACCTTTTTACCTTTTTCGAAATTAAATTCACACTTCACACAGCGGGAGGTCCGGCGAGAGCTTCAGTCCCTCGACGTTCATAAGTCGAGTAGGCCAGACGGCATACCCGCGATGGTACTCAAGCAGTGTCCCAACAAGTCCAAGTCCAGCTTAATGGAAGACCGCGAATGTGTATCCTGTGCCTAGGAAGGGTGATAGGACCGATCCGTCCAATTATAGACCGATAGCCGTAACCTCTCTTTTATCTAAGGTGATGGAGCGTGTAATCAATACACAGCTCCTGAGGTACCTGGAAGAACACGACCTGCTCAGTGACCGGCAGTACGGTTCACGGTCACTCGACTGGCGATCTTCTTGTGCACTGGTTTTCTTCTTTCACACACCTCAGTACGATAAAAAATAATTACGGGGTGCACTCTGGGACTGCCGGCAGAAATAAAACTAAATTTATTAATAACTTATTTATGAATCCAGATATTTTATCACATCTAAAAAGTACCGCGCTAAAAGAAATTTTCACTTCCAAAATTGACCGGCATCGACGTTAATGAAGATAATGAAATAAAATTTCATTCATTTCAATTTCATCTCACGCTAAAGTTTTCACTTAAAAAAGTGCCCTTTAACTACTGCTTGTGATATCTGCGTCTTTTCTTAAATGAAGAAGGGTTGGCAATATAAAATTATTAAATATTTACGTTTGTACATCCGAGCGTCAGTCCCAGTTGCGTCTCGCGACGCCCGGGGTCCGCTTTCCAACATTTCCAACATTCCTCCACATCGCACGGTCGTCAGCATTCCCTGTAGTGAGACCATTCATCCCTTATGACGTCAAGCCAGTACTTCTTGGGTCTTCCCCTCTTACCGGGAACCGGCGGGTCCGACATAGCCAGACATTTGTTTCCCACGTAGCCCGGCGGTTGCCACAAGACGGGACCATACCAGCGAAGGCGACACTCTTGCAGCTTATCTGCAATGTCACGGACATGAAGGCTGCCGCGGATGCGAGAGTTGCTCACGCGGTCCATCCGCGTGACTCCACACATACACCGCGCATCTTCATTTCCGTGACTCCTGCTTGTGTCGCTCCAGTAGTGGCCACGCCTCTCTGCCATGTAAAAGGACAGGTCTAATGATGGTTTTATAGACCTGTTCCTTAAACCTGACCGGCATTTTTGGGTTACAAATGACACCAGTCATCTCCCGCCACTTGGACCACGCGGCAGCAATGCGTGTCTTGACGTCGCAATCGATGTCACTGGACGCGTGAAATACAGATCCCAGGTATTTAACCTGGTCCGTGCACTCGACTAAATCATAGCCTATGCGGAGGGATGTGGGATCTATAGAGTTTAATGCCAGGTAGGTACTCGGTCTTCGCCACAATAAGTTTCAGACCGCCATTCTCAAGCGTCTCCTTCCATGCCTTTACACATCGTACCAAACTGCCCCTGTCCCCGTCTGCCAGCGCGATATCATCAGCATACATGAGCAACCACGGAGGCTGCTTACGTGAGTCCTTGATGCTGTCTGACATCACGTCTAATATCACGCTAAACAAGAACGGACTAAGGACAGAACCCTGGTGTACCCCGACGGTTATGGTGTATCACGAGGTTTTGGGTTACGTGTCGCCAACAGCGGTCCGAACCACGGAATCGGAATCGCGGTACATGTCCCGGATTAGAAGTCTTTGGAACCCCTTTGCATCGCAGTGCCCGCCAGATCATCGCTGGAGGAACACAGTCGAAGGCCTTCTGCATGTCCAAGATTCGTCGTCCTGTATTTCTCCGCGACAACCCTTAGGGCAAAACGGGGTCTGTGATCCCTTGATATATGATTTTGTATGTTATTGTAACAACACGTAGATACGTTTTACATGAGTGTAGAATCATATGCCACTAATGCCAGCCCTACTAGAAGATATCTCGTATGAAGTATATGTTATGTACAATTATATGATCAAGCAATAATTGTAAACAATCGTAGCTCAATAATAAGTAAATTATGAAGCAGATGGGTTTGGAATGTTTACTGGTTGTAGAACGGCAGGTATTTCGCATCGCTAACGTCTAATTATGACGAGGAAACTCTCGATGGATCCTGAGCTTAGAACGATGACCTCCGACCTCGGTCCGATACTTCCGTGAACGAAAATTGTATGCGAGTAGTTTGTGTAGTTTATCTAGACTGATTATATGGAAGGCATTAAAAAACAAAAATTAAGGAACAAATAGAGGAGACTGGAAATATCGCTATGCGTATAACGGGACGTGTACCATTATTATTATTTAAATAGAGGCTATGTCGGGCTGTTTCTAGAGGGTCTAGGAACGTCCGGTAACACTTCGACCTGAAGAGGTCTATTGTGCTCGCCCAAATGGTTAGTGTTCGCTGCTTATTCCTATAAGTGTAAGGAATTTTAGGATGGTTTTGGCAGCGAGGAACTGTACTTCCTGTGGTAGAAGTAGGTGTTTGCCAAAGGAAGCGCACCGTTTGTGTATGAGGGGGCCGCAGTTGCAGAGAAAATGCTGAGGTGCTTCCTCGTCTTCGTGGCAAAATCTGCCAAGCCTGGTTGGGCTGAGGCCAAGGTTGGCCATGTGCTTGTTCAGTCTGCAGTGGCCAGTAAGTGCCGTCGTCATGACACAAAGGCTATCTTTGCTCAGTTTCATAAGCTTTCTGGAGTAACTATGCGAGTAACCCTTGATGAGGGCTTTTGAGTGTCGCATGCCTGGCTGATGCTGCCAGCTCTCTCTCGCATCGCTGGCGGTCTGGCTCTTGAGATGTTCAATTTTAAGAGAGCGGGACACGCCACAAAATTGTTCTGGCCCCAATTGGATTGAGGCAGTCCCAGAGACACTTTAGGAATGTTTCTTTCCAGTAGTCTCTGTTAGAAATTTCCGTTTTGTAGAATTTAACAAAGTTAAGTTCTGGGATACGTCTTCCGGCATGCCCAGAATATGATCGTTCATCATAGAGTTAAGTGATAATATAAATTTGTTAGAGGCGAATTTTGTTTCTACCTGAGAATTTATCCGGAGCAAGCTAACCCTCGCTTTTTGCTGTATGTATAGGGGTAGTGGGGGGAGGTTCAAGAGTGCGTCAAGCGCTGCCCCCGGTGTCGTAGACATAGCTCCAGAGACGATTAGACAGACGGTTCTCTGTAAGCCATTAAGTTGCGCAGCAGTGGCCGACTGGAGTGATTTTGAACCCCAAGCCACGCAGGCGTAAGTGATCATCGGCCTCACTATAGCGGTGTACAGCCACATGGTCACTTTGGGGTTTATCATCCCCATCCCCATCTGTAGCTTACAAGGCGGCGGCTGATCCCCATCGACATTTTTGCTTTTTGAGTAACGTTGTCTATATGAGAGTTCCACGTCAATTTTTGTTCGATGATTACACCCAGGTATTTGACTTCTCTGGATAAGGTTATTATCTTCCCATTGATCTTAGGCAGTTTAAGCTTATCTAGCTTTGTCTTCCTGGTAAATGGGACGACTATGGTTTTTTCCGCATTAATTGACAATTGGTTTTCTTGACACCATCGCGTAGTGATGTTGAGAGCTCCTTGGATTCGGTTCGATATTGTCATTTGACAGAACCCTCTCACCGTGATTACAAGGTCATCGGCGTAGCCTTGCACCTCATAGAGATTTTTTGAGAGTCTTTCCAGGAGTTGGTCTACCGTAATTGACCACAGCAGTGGCGATAGAACGCCCCCCTGTGGTAGCCCTTGGTAGCGAGACTTACATGCGTTTCTCCATGAAGGGAAGTTTTGATGGTGCGAGTTGCAAGCATGGCTTTAATCCATCGTACAGTTGTTTAATCAACACCCTGGCGTGAAAGGCCGCTTACAATGGATTCAATTGGGGTGTTGACAAAAGCGGGTCCGTATTGGGTTGCATAAATTTTCGAGGCATAACTTAAAACTGCATAACGTTTTTTGGTATACTCTTCGTTTCGCATAACGTTCAAACAGAATAAATCATTAGGCATACTTTATTTTCCCATAACTTGTTTATAATAATGATATACCCGCATAAAATGTTTACGCATAATTTTTTTTACAATAACGATTACTAATCATAACATTTATTGGCCTATCACTCACTCTCGCATAAAGATTACAAGCCATACATATAGAATAGCATAATGTTAACGAGTAAATATTTTTATTAAGCTATTGCATAGTTTTTATCGCGGGCTTTGAGTGGGCCTTAATCAAAAAATTACGTAAGGAAAAAAACCTAAGACGAAGGTCGAGACGAGGTCACACGAAGTTCACCGAGCACGGCCGAGCGTTGGCTTAACGTATATGTACATACATGGTACGATTGTACGAAGCTCGCACGGATCGAGACGTGATGATAGTAAGTGTGAGTGTGAGGCTGAGGATGAGGGCGACTGTGAGAGTGAGGGTGGGTTGAGGGTTTTTTTTTGGTTTTTTTAGTGTAACTTGAATTAATATCAAAGAAAAACAAAGGTATGCTATGCAATAGCTTTACCGCGGCAGTCTCCGAGTGCCACACGTCTTTTTTTATATCTAAGCTTGAACTGTCTAAGATTGAAATGCCCACTGATTAAAAATGTCGATAGTCACTTTACTGAAGTTCAAAATTATAACATTTAAATATAGAATATATAAATAAAATACAAAAAGAAAGTAGGTAGATTAAAACGAGCGATTCTATTCTGGCGATTCTATTGTGGTCATAAGTGACCTAACACTCCTCCTCGCTTCGCTCGTCGTCGTACCTATTTACGACTTGCTCAAGACTAGTCTAAAAAAAATAACACTTAAAATATCGTTTTATAAGTTACAGCTTAAAAACTTGGCTATGAGTGAGATGATTATTTACAATGGTGTCTTATCATTTCTTAAATATTCTTAGTCACATTATTATTCATTTATGATTTAAACGGTTATCCATACCTCCATTATGCGTTTTGTATTTTATGATTAATTATCTTTAGGCGTATAACATTTATACCCTTACTAACTTTTAAACTTTCGCGTTGCATGATTAAAATAAGTGTAAAATACAGGTATTAACGCGATCATGCTTATTTACCTTAAACAGCTTGACGTTTCGACTGGATTGCACCAGACGTGGTCACAAGTAGTCTGCTTATCTAGTTGTAGTGATTATTTACCTCCTCGCAGAAGCGGCGCCATGAGGTTCTTTTAGCTCTTCTGATTTCGCGGTTGTATTCAGTGAGAGCTGTGCGGTACCGGTTCCATCCTGCCGGTTCCTTAGCCTTGTTGAATAGTTTGCGCGTGTTGTTCCTCAGTTTGGATAAGTGGCTGTTCCACCAAGAAGTTTGGCGTTTAGCCTTGACTGTTCTTAGCGGGCAGCAGTTCTCGTAGGCCTCGGTTATGCCTGCTACGAGAAGTTCTACGGCTAGGTCTATTGACTGAGGAGAGTTTATGCTCTTCGGAAGAGTATCAGCTAGTGCCTCGAGTTGGGCCCTATACTCGGGCCAGTTTGTGCGTCGTGGGTTCCTGATGAGCGTTGGGCTTATGTCTGATGAAGTCTCTATATCAAATCTGATATGTTTGTGATCAGACATAGAGTTCTCGCTACTGACATGCCAGTTGGTTATGGTGCTGGCAAGGTTGTCTGTGGCGATGGTGACACTAAGACTTCCTGTCTTATTACTGTAACAAAAGTGGGTAAACATCCTCGAATAACAATTTGTAGGCAGTTGGTTAAGATAAAATCATCAAGAAGCTTACCTCTGTTATTGACGTTGGAGCTTCCCCAGTTTGTGTGATGAGCGTTGGCATCGCACCCGATAAGCGGCTCGGCCTTGTTCTTGCGGGCGTAGTCCACCACAGTGAGAAGGCCGGTGTCTGGATCACTTATGGGTCGGTTCTTTCCATCATGTCCTGGTAAGTAGGCTGGACAAAGGAGTACTCTTGTCTTATTACACGCCTTTAGGTTGACAAAGGCGGTTACCAGGTCGTCCGTGCAAAGTTCTGGTACTGGAAGAAAGTCTAATTTTTTGTTAAAAAGAATACAAGCCCTGGGTTTAGTACCACAGGTATTGTATAAGAGGTTACCTGCAGCATTAAGGCCTTGAATTTTGTTGCCTGATAGCCAGGGTTCTTGGAGTAAGGCTATGTCCAGGTCACTTTCGCGAAAGATTTTTTCCATTATGGCTGACGCCGCTAGGGCGTAGAGGAGATTGGCCTGGATAGCCTTGGCCTTATAGCGCGTTGTGGTGCTGGTGAGCAGATCATGACTGTTGGGGCCCTTCGGCCCGCCCGTCAAGCGAGGACGCCCTTCGGGCTTCCTGTTGGGGCAAGTGGCACTCTTGCTGCGAGATGGTCGTGACTGTTTAGAGCGGGGGACGCCAGCACGTTTGGCCCCCCTTGAGAGGGGAAAGCCACCCCTGGAGGAATTGGCGTGTGCACCTCTGCCTCCCATCGGTTGAGTGGACGACTGCGCCGAGACGGCGACTGCATCTGTTTCACCCGATGATGATGACTGTGGTGCCGCGTTCCTCCTAATTGTAAACAGCACCTTGCGAAAGCCCAAATTCATTTTGAAGTCATGGGCTTTAATCACGTTGGCTGATTTGTCGTCCATGGCCATTGTAAGGACCCTGCCGCTTTCCTCGGCTTTCCGGTTGAGGATCTTCCAGAGGTCGGTGTTCAGCTCGTCGTTTTGGGCCTTAAGCATTCTTAGTGCCTCTTTAATTGAGCTGGTTTCCGACCCCGGGACAAACACTGTGCCAACCGCCGGTTTGGGCAATGACTTCTCGTCTATCAACGAGAGGTTTGCACCTTCCCAGGGCTTTAAGTTTGGCATTTGGCGCTCCAACCATTTAAGGCTGGCTTTGTCCTCACACGTAATGAGTAGCCATCCAGGCTTGAATGTGCAACCCACAAATCTGGGACCCCTCGCAGCCTCCGTAATTTTTCCAATTTCACGGAGGATTGCGGAGCGCACCAGGCCCAGCATCTCATCCGTCATAGGGTCCGTATGTCGGATCCCTACCCGGAGAGACTTCAGGGCCTCTCCGTAGGTCGCAGTCCTCACGTTGCCCTCCACAACCGTCTCAGCCCCCACATCCACCTGCATTGCAGAGGATGTGGACGGCTGCGGTGACGCGGACGTGCTGGGCGGGATTAGATCCGTCCCAGCAACCACGGACAACGCCGCCGTTGACGTCGAGGGCTGAGAAAAGCCACCCGGCCTTGCCCCTTCAGCATGGCCGACTACCGTCCCGGAAGGGACCCCTCCGCATCTCGCCGTGCCCCTCTTACGGTTAGCACTGGCCATTGCCCCGCAGTGGCTAGCTGCTAGGGTAACCGTTTTGCTGGAAATAAGGACCAAAGGGGGCGTGTTGTCGCACAAGCGTACCTCGACTCTTGATTAACTCAACCCCCCAGGACTCCGTCTTCCCAGCGTGCGGCGTTCAGACTGCGGAGGTCCTAGCGCAGGTAGGAGCTGTGTGTGGGTGTTGTGTACATAGGTTTAATTAAACTACTTACATTTAGTGGGCCTGTATACGTGTATTCGGTGCTTAGCCCTAGGCACATAGATACAATACTATAGATAAATACTGGCTTTTTATTATGTTAATATAATAAACCGCCTCCGCTCCTACAGAGAGGCGATATGTGTAATATATAAGATAGAAGAGAAGGAAGAGGTTATATAGGATTAGTTACTATGATAAAGATACTATAGTAGACTAATTATATATGATACAAAGACCCTCCCTATTTATCCGGGCTTGGGACCGGCAGAGCATTACAGAGCCAGCTAGACTGTTGCTTGCATCGAAATGCTCTGGCACGTGTACCATGATTACTGTTCTAATATATTAGACTCTAGGATATAGAAAAGAAACTGCCATAAAACTATGCTATTTACTGGCATTTTTCCTTCAAGATTAAATGTTTCATACCTACCGGCTAAACTAGTATCTACCGCTATTTATTTGTTGTATCAAATCAATTTTTAGCTAAACATTGTCCATGCTCTTATAGAGTGGATGATATAGGTATTTAGATAGGTATTACAAGGGTTTGTGTTCTCAATTCACGATGCTACGATTTTAAAAATATTATGAACTCCTATTTAAAGTGCGAGTCCGAGGCAGCAGTTATCGATTGGGTGTGCTGCACAATAGACATGAGATTTTGTACAGGCGCTTGCACTGTCAAATCTGAAATTTAAATATAGGCTGTCTTAGACTGTACCAATTTGATAATAATATCTGTAGGTACTTCAACCTTACTATAACCTACAAGCGCTTATTGCAGTTACTTGCAAGACAAATTCGAGCACGAATGGGTTTCATTGGGTATATACGACCTTATTTCTATATTTTTTGTAGGCAGTTTTCTAATATCGACAACTTGCATGACCCTTTACACTAGGGGCTTAGTACGACAGTGTAGTGTACCTACTCTGAATACAGTTGATGAAAGGCCTTGCGTGTAACGGTTGGTTCTAGTAGTAAGTTTAAATAAATTAACAGTAAAAACCATTTTTGAAAACAAGTTTTTATTTATATGCCCTAAAAATAATAATTTTCACTAATTCCTTACATTAGCCCTGCCCTACCCGTAATATAGGAAAGCAAAAAAAAAATATTTTCATTCACGCCATAACCTCGAAGGGGTGGCAGAGGCATATTATACGCCCACTTTTCACCGTGTGTATTCCTGTCCCACGTAATAGGTGGTAAGCCCATTGCCGTGTTGAAATTGAAGCAGGTTGAGGCCTTCACCTTGGCTTAACGACTGCCATGCTACTGGTAACCGGGACCAACGGCTCAACGTGCCTTCCGAAGCACGGAAGCGCTCGGAAGCGGTCATCCATCCATGATCAGCCATGGCGAAAGTTGCTTAACACAATGATCGTTTAAAGAACACTGAGTCAGCCGGGCCACGAGCGCTTCCATGAATGATAGAATGACATCACTTTATTTTTCCAGTTTTTTCACCAAGCCCTTTCCTTTGATACCCATATTGTAGCAGTGTATTAAAAATAATTAGTCCACCATCTTGAGGTTTCCTCCATGTTGGATTTACAATGACGTCACACAGCAAAACCTATGCATTGACATCCGAACACAGGAAAGCGTGATTCCGTTTAACTATCATAGATGGAAGTGGATGTCGCGTCGTGATTATGAAATTTATCAAAGTGTGAAAAGTATTGCGAATTGAATTGCACGTAAATACAATAGATATACCTATTTCATGTTTTACATGGAAATAAATGATGTTTTCCCTAAGTTAAAGCCTTCGGCGTTCTTTATAGTAAGTTCAAAAGACACCAATAATTCTATTATCGATTCACCCCTCATACTTCATTACCAGCCTATCTACTAAACTTGGCCTTGGTGGTAACTATACGTGCCTTGACTACGAAATCGAATGCATCATGTATAATTGAGATCATTGCGCCCCATCTAGCAACTGTGTTTAATGACTGTGTTTCTAGTGGTATTATATATTCCCTTGTTCAAGGCTGGCAGCGCTACAGACCCGTCTAATTTCCGACCAGTGTCGGTGCTGCCAACTATGAGCAAAGTACTTGAAAAAATAATCTTGAATCAAATGCTATCCCATTTTAATAGTCATAAACTACTTTATGCGAATCAATTTGGGTTTACGAAAGGGCGCTCAACTTCCGATGCTGGTGTTGAGTTATTAAAATGTATTCATGAAGCCTGGGAAGACAAGCACGATGCTTTAGGTATATTTTGCGATCTATCAAAGGCTTTTGATTGCGTTCGACATGAAACGCTGTGCAAAAAATTACACCACTATGGAATAAGAGGCAAAACTCTCGACCTTCTGTCTTCATATTTGAACAATAGAATACAGAGGGTCGATATTAATGGTACACGTTCTGTAGGATCCATGGTTACAATGGGTGTGCCGCAAGGCTCGATACTTGGGCCATTATTGTTCCTTATTTATATTAATGATTTACCATTTTATGTAGGGGACAGAAATAGGATTGTTTTGTTTGCAGATGACACCTCATTAATTTTCAAAATTAAAAGACAATTTGATAACTATGACGATGTAAACAATGCAATTGCAAGAGTAATTAATTGGTTCAGCTTAAATAATCTTTGCCTTAATGAAAATAAAACTAAATGTATAAAATTTACTCTACCAAATGTAAAACAAGTTGCGGCCAATGTTCAACTGAATGGACAAGTGTTAGAGTTTGTAGAATCAACTGTGTAGCTCGGTATAACTATTGATGCCAATTTGCAGTGGGGCCCACACATTGAAAAGACAGCCTCTAGGTTAAGTTCGGCTGCATACGCAGTAAAAAAGATCAGGACTGTAACAGATGTGGATACGGCTAGAATGGTTTACTTCAGCTATTTTTATAGTATTATGTCTTACGGTATTCTCCTTTGGGGGAGTGCTGCAAATTTAAATATTATTTTTGTTCTACAAAAGCGGGATGTACGCGCTATATATAATTTGGGCCCCAGAGTTTCCCTCCGAGAAAAATTCAAAGAAGTTAATATTCTAACCGTACACCATCACAATACATTTTTGCCAATCTTATGTATGTCCAGAAAAATCTATCACAGTTTTCTAAACTCTGTGATAAACATAATATAAACACTAGAAATAAAAATAATATTTCAGTCCACCACAGTCGACTACATAAGATTGGCGATTCTTTCCAGGGTAACTGTATACGCTTTTACAACAAGCTTCCCTGTGACCTGAGAAATCTACCATAAAATAAATTTAAAAAGTTAATTAAATACCAGCTTTGTAACAAAGGTTTTTACTCCGTTAAAGACTATTTGCAGGACAGGGACGCCTGGAAATGATCTGCTGGCAAAGTGAAATAATATTAAATTGTAAATAGGCCATCAAAAAAAAGCCTTCCTAAGTTTCATGCCGGTTCTTCTCAGGTGGGCCGATTTCCGAACCGGTGGTCGCTTTAAATATTTTAAATAGTGTATGACATTTTGTAAGCGCCGTTAAAATGGTCTATGCAAAATAAAGATTTTTTATTTTATTTATTTTTATTTTAATGTCCCCCAACTCCGCGATTCAGGAAGTACAGATCCCTGGTACACTTTGCCCGTGGGCTCGACCAATTATAAATGATGCGGACGGGTGTGAGACTCTTAACCGATGGACACACAGAACAGATGTAGGACGCAGACAGGGTGCGAAGTGCGAACGGTGTTTCGCGTCTTCGTTTTGCGTGTTTACACTACCTATCTACTGCACTCAGTTTTTCACTTATCCCAAACAATTAAAGGTAAGGTACTCTTGTGATTAAGTATATAGAGCAATTCAACAGAAACTGCAAACACAACAAGTTTATATTTTAATACTTTCATAGGAAATTATTTAATCTTATACAACCCAAACGAAAAACAGTACATTACTGTTTGTAAACAAAAAGTGTGAGCCTTGAGAAGTGCAGTTAACATGTTCCATCTTTAGTAGGTAATTTACGAATATTGCTCGACATTCAACTCTAATCCTAGGCAATAAAGATGAATATTCACAAACTGCTTGCAGAGTAATCACATTTTAAATATTATGTGTTAGTTACACTGAAATTTTACTCTAAATCCAGTACATTAGGAATCAATTTAGCACTTATCGCCTCCAATCTTTAGGAGTACAACACCAAAAAGTGTTTACTCGTAAAACACGCTCATTGTTTAAGCAAACTTCTATTTAGATGTTTTACCGTGAAACGATCGCCGGCATGATATTCGCGCTAAACAATATTTCTTAGTACCCAATAAGAAGCTGAAACTAACTACGCGCCTTAATAAATATTTCTAAGTAAATGTGCTACTGAAATAACTACACTTTTATACGCAAACATTTTAGGTAATTGTACTGGGGCCAAATAAAATCTTCGGGTTCCCAACAATGCCATAAATAAAAAGTCATGGGTTTACTTTTTTTTGACTACTTCACCGACCAGGTTCTAAATCAAGATAGAGCTTGGGAGCCTTTAGGTCAGACAGCAGTCGTTCCCAACAATTTAAAGTCAAGCAATAGCTACTCCTAGCAACCAAATAAATGTGGAAATAAACGAGGATAATTCAAATAGGGTATAAATAAATATTGTGGGAAAGGTGTCACACACCGCCATCTAGCCCAAAGTTAGCTAATATTAGCTTGTGTTATAGGATCTAGATAACTGATAAATATACTTATATATTTCTAAATACATACATATTATAGATAAATAACACCCAGACACAGAATAAATCATCGTGCTCATCACACAAAGTTATATCCTGGGTGGGAATCGAACCCACGACCTCTTGCGTAGCAGTCGGATGCACTCCCACCGCGCCACAGAGGCAGTCAATGTATAAGGCATGGAAGTTATGTTCAATGGAATATTAGGTAATTAAGTTGTTACGAATTGTTATAATGTTACACACTAAGATGAAAAGAGAGAAGATATCTGTCAAATGTAAATGCCACAAAGCGATCACTCATCCGTGACCAGCCATAGTGAAAGTTGCTTAACACAGTTATCGTTTACAGAACACTAAATCAGCGGGGCCACGAGCGCTTCAATAAATGATAGAATGACTGAAGAAATGGTTCACTTTATTTTTTGGTTTTTTTTCAGCAAGACCTTTCTTTTGATACCCATATTGTAACAGTGCATTAAAAATAACTAGTCCACCAACTTGAGTGTTCCACCATGTACACACTAAGATAATAAGAGAGAAGATATCTGTCAAAGATCTCCAGTTACTGGTAATAGGGCTAACACACGACCGGATTTGTTCCGACCCGACCGCGGGGTTGTTTGGTTTTTTTTTGTTTGATTTGCCTCCTGACCAAATCTTACCGTGTATACAGTCTAAGTCAAACATCTTGGTCCCTCTGAAGTTGGAGCCGCGCTCGGTTCGCGCACGTACAGTTAAGTAGACAATGCTTACGAATTTATCCTCACTACATTCAATAAAACAAAGTCGTTTTTCGCTGTCTGTCCCTATGTATATTTAGATCTTTAAAACTACGCAACGAATTTCGATGCAGTTTTTTTTAATAGTTAGAGTGATTTATAGGGAAGGTTTAAATGTTTAATTTGTTAAGTTTTTGTATACATTAACTTAATTATAACAATATATGTTGGCAGCGTCGGAAAAAATGAGCCGTCTGGTAGCTTTTAACAAAAACGCTGCCTAAAATAATGTAATAATATAATAATAATTATAGTAATATTGTCATTATTGACACTCCGGTAGCTGATGCAGTTCGTCTTTGAATAGCTTTAACGTCAATTTTTATTCCCTCCTCAGCTTCCTTTTTCATTAATTGAAAGACGTTATACACTATTTTTCTCGATTGCCGACGTAAAACGTTATTGCGTCTTGGCATATTGAATAATCTTATCAAAGAAAACAAAATCTAAAATAAAGCTAAAAATTAGAAGTAAATAAAGCAATTGAAAATAAAAACAATAACAGTCAACAAACACGGAAAGTAACTAATAATATATTAAATTTTAAAAACATTAATTATTCAATCTATTCCCGACTGTATTCCAGGAACGAATGAGCAGGATAACAAGCTACGTTTAATTCAACTTTCTTCGCGCTCGCTCGTATGGCGCGATGACACCCCCGAATTCTCGGCGTTCGGAAACGTTCGTGTGATTACGTAGCACTAGCTTCCTCCCGCTCCCCGCGCCCATTCCCTACGACACCTAATATTGCGTTCGGCGCAAGTGACTCGCTACAACTCAGAGGGACCAAGATGTTTGAATTCACCTATACAGCAGTCCGGCGGACATCATTATTACTAGATTGAGTCCGCCTCGATCCGCACCGGATATGATCAATGTTGCCGTTCTAGCTACTTTGTCGTAAATTTCCCCAGATTTAATTTTACTTTTCTCCAAAAAGACACTTTTTCATATTTTTTTTCCCAATGTTATCGTCTAATTAGTTTGTCGAAAAAGTGCCCCCGAACCGATTTTACCTTTCCCCAAAAATTTACATTTTTATAAATTTTCGCCAGAAAGCAAAAAGAGCTACGTTAACGTAGTGTTTATTCACTCTATGGAGAGGAATACTATTCATACTAGTTATCTACAGACAGATAAATACAATTGAAATGTGTGTGTGTGTGTGTAATTTTAAATTAGCAGTTTTTCACTAAATGCCTATAAAATAATATACTTTATTAGTAAATTTTCATTTCCCCAAAAGTTCCTTAAAAAAATTATTTTACCGCTGAATAGGAAAAAAGCCCCCAATCTGAACACCCTGTCTGGTCGTCTCAGTGCGGTCTGATCTGGTCGTCTGTTGCGACAACAGATTTGGTCGGCGGACTCAGCGGATTTGATCTGTCGAGGTCCGGCAGACCAAATCCGAACGTGTGTTAGCGCTATAAATTTGACAAGCAATATCTTACCTGCCAAGATGTTGTTCGATTAGGTAGCTAACTCCGAAACAGACAACGGCCATTTCATACTTTGACCCCAAATTAGAGAAATAACTAGATAAATAATCATTATAATCTTTTATTACTACGTTCACTATGAGTACAAACATCAATACGTCTCTTCTATTAGGAATTCTTTGACTGACTTGTTGTATCTGTCGGGCAGTATGTCTGTTAGTTCGTTTCTGGTGAGCCAATTTGCCTTAGTCTTGTTCGTGGGAGCACCACTTTTGTAGTTGGCATAGTAGAAGAATACCTGTAACATAAATATCGTTACTAATAATAATTATACACGGGTATTAGGTATTAGCATGTAATTTTATACATTCTTTTTTTATTATATGGGCGGTTTAAGAAATATCAACAGCCGGTAGAACACAGTCAGTTTTAAAATGGCAATATTCTCAACACTTATTAGGCTACTTTTATACGACGCGGAAGTTTTCGTGAGTAAATCGCGTGAATTTGGCGAAGACAATGTCAAATTGAATTCTATTTCCTAACTGACAATGTTTAAATCGCCTTGTGTTTAATCCGCGCGAACGAGACGGAACGGCGGTCTTCACGGTGTGTATTTTTCGTGATATCGCTCGTCTTAAGACTGGGTGAATTATCCGTCGATAGAAAGGTCTGTAGTTAAAAGAGGAAGAGGATTAAAGTTGAGTCGGTGAAACATTCTGGATGGGCCCTGTCGTCGATATTGATGAAGATACAAGTTTCCGTCGGTGAAATGTCCTTAGATGAAAGACTGTGCTGGAGAAACTAAAATAAATGAATCATCCTGTCGACGAACAGTCCAATGGCGAATCGGATTTACGAGAACGGTTACTGAATCAAGCGGTAAAGAGGTGCGGAAATGAAAGAAATAAGAAGTTTAAACTTTACACACGCATGTAAAAAAGATAAAGCCATTCAATCGCCTTGAGTTTAATCCGCGCGAACGAGACGGAACGGCGGTCTTCACAGCGTGTATTTTTCGTGATATCGCTCGTCTTAAGACTGGGTGAATTATCCGTCGATAGAAAGGTCTGTAGTTAAAAGAGGAAGAGGATTAAAGTTGTGTCGGTGAAACATTCTGGATGGGCCCTGTCGTCGATATTGATGAAGATACAAGTTTCCGTCGGTGAAATGTCCTTAGATGAAAGACTGTGCTGGAGAAACTAAAATAAATGAATCATCCTGTCGACGAACAGTCCAATGGCGAATCGGATTTACGAGAACGGTTACTGAATCAAGCGGTAAAGAGGTGCGGAAATGAAAGAAATAAGAAGTTTAAACTTTACACACGCATGTAAAAAAGATAAAGCCATTCAATCATCAACTCGTTGCTCAAATGCATTGCTAGAAAAGTACCTAACGCCCGTCGTAAGGTGTCCATTTGTTTCTATGGTTAATGTATCATCCCACGTAATAAAATCTGATTTGACCTTCAGATTTATATAGGACTGTCGACAAGGCAACGACATAAATTACTTAAAAATAGTTTCAGGTAGGGACTGTTCACCTGTTTAGTACTGTTTGTGGTCAACCGCAAGTGTATTGGGTATCATCGGAGTCATAAAACTCAGCACTTTAAAAGGTTTATCAAACCACGATGGACATTTAATGATAGAATATTAAGTGCTAACGACTTTAATAGGTAGTATTTCATTATGAATTATATTTTGTACCTAATAAGAATTTTTTGAAACTGAAAATAACAGATAATATGATCTGTCCATGACAATATTTTGTAAATATACCTATGTTAAAAATTAATAGGGCGAAGGTATATATAATTTTCTTCTGGACAAGAAAAACATTTTTGTCAATCAGTGAAATCTAATAAGAGCAGTAGTGAAGCGAAGTCCCTTTATGTGCGAGGCCGTGGGCGAAATGGGCCATCGCCCACGGTCTCGAACATAAAGGGGCCTCGCGAGTCCTCCTTAAATGAAATGCCACCAAAATTAAAAACCCAATTTAATTTAAAAATGAAATATTAAATTTAAAAACTTAGCCAGTCTCGTCACTTTTCTGAACATGAAATAACAAAAAGAAGTCTCAGTTTATGCTTAAAAAAGACATTGGGATTTTCCCTTTACTTGTGCTGCCTTACTTTTTGTTAAATTTCGTGATTCTAGGTCAACGGGAACTATCATATAAGTAGGTTTTCCCCTATAGGGTACTTCTGGTTGACCTATAATAGTCATTTTTGGTTAAAAGTTAAGTAAAATATAGTCATAAAGCACAAGTAACTGGAAAATTCCCGAAAAATAAAAAAAAAGTTACAATATAAGACTATTTTTTAAAATAAAATCTAAAATTGCCCGTATCTTTTTATCAATTTGACTTTGATTTGATTTTGACCTTGATTTGTAAACACCTAGGTAATAGGGACTACGGACCTCAGTATCTGGTATAAATTTCAACTTGCTAGGTCCATCCGTTCCTGAGAAAATCGAAAGTGACACACGGACAGACAGACTTAATACCTAGTCGAAAGGCTGAAGCTACCCGCTTCAGGTGCACCAGGCCAAAGGTGACAGCAGTACTCCTTGTGTGGTCGCACTGACGATTTAAAGTTGTACCGCAGTAATGTACTGCCGCGCCCTGTTGAGCACTCAGATGTTTTTGTACGCCAGCTTGACCTTATCCTCTAAATGACTACGGTACTGGGCATCAGTAGAGATCTCAACATCAAGGGATCCTAATTTGATAATATTGGAGATGGAGAGAGGTGTGCCCTGGAATTGCGGCGCTACAGTAAATGGGTTTTTTTTATTAGCGGTGAGTACACATACTTGAGATTTGGTAGGGTTAAATTGGACAAAATTTTGTCTAACCCAATCCCACACTCTTGTAAGAGTAGCCTCGATGCCAGTTACAAGTTGTTCACGACTTACTTCCACTGCAGACCGGGGGATAATGGAGCGACCCGTATTAAACTGTCACCCCCATCCGCATAACAATGAATGCCTTTAATGTCATTATTATGCAGCAAAAACTAGGTGGGGAACAACACCAAGCCCTGCGGGACGGGGGTCAATGACGACTTTCACAGTTCTACTGGTTAGAAAGTTGGATACCGATATCCCGGGCAGTCAATGCGAATCGGCAGGCAATTTCGATAGAAGACCACAGTACCAGACCTGGTCAAAGGCCTTAGAGATATCAAGACTCATATCACTGCTAGAGCCTCTCTCTAACTCTCGATAGCCGTTGCCCAGCGGTGTATATAAGTTAAAAATTATTAATAATTACTTAAGACATGAAGCAGAACAGCATGAACCGCCGAGAATAAAAGAAAATATTACTTCTAAAAAAAATTTATAACTCAAGTTAGAAAATAAAACCTATTTTAAATCTATTACCACAGCGCATTTATATTTTTTACTATCTTAGTATGTCATGTCGAATGTTTGGTAAGATAGGTTTATTGGGTAGAGGTTGGGATCGAAAGCAAAGGGGCTTCGCTGATGCGACTTGTCCACGTGTATATTAGTCCAAGCTACGCCACTGAATAAGAGCTTTACTAAACTTCACTTGCCCAATCTTCGGGGATCACCTTGTCTTCAAGTGCAGTCTGCTTGGCAGCTGGCAATTATATTATGGACCGGTTACTAAGACCCTTAAGACAATGCATATTTATTTTTAAACTTTCGCGGTTTATACTCATATTTTATATACTACTCGGGACTTCACGCGAAACAATTTCCAGCCGCGACCACGGGCGCTGCAACGCGCTCGAAACGTCGGTGAATGTAAGTACAAAATTGTTTTCCGTGAAGTCCCGAGTAGTATATAAAAAAATACATATTTATTTTGTATTTCTTCAATCTTCTTATTATCAAAAACGTCTTCGTCTTCTAGGTCTTACTCAAGTATAGTCTTAAGTCAAGGTCAGTTAAGAACTGACCTTGACTTTAGCCTCGGCATAGCAAACACTACTATAGTGGGGTAAGCCCCAGTATAGTAGTGGTTGCCATGCCGAGGCTTTCAGTGGATTTTACGCGGCAAGAAGGAAAATCGCATTTCACTGCATATATATCACTTTCCCTATAGCACGTTAACACAACCTTCAAGTCCAAGAAGCCACCACAAGCAAGATAAATGCACTAGTTTATCTATAAACTAGTGCATTTATCCTGCTAACGTCTGCTATCCGCCATTTTCTCGCGTAGTATCTGTCTAGTCCATTGCTTTGCTGTGAACCATAGATAATTATCTTACCTTAGCACCTACTCTTCCGTTCACCTCTGAAGGATATTTATATTTGTAAAACCCACATGGAGCGTTGGATAGGAATTGCACTTGTAGGTCTGGGCCACATTGCTCTTTCACTATTCTTTCTGCAGTCTAAAAGTTAAACAATTTACAAAAAAAAAAATATATAGTTATCTGTTTAAGAACATGGTTACTTAAAATTAATCCACAGAAAGTACATTTAAACTGGCTTATGAAACACATTCCTCTATAAAAAGGCGTGAAGTGGCCCTAAGGGTAAATTTATGTTAAGAAGGCTAATATAGTATCAGAAAATTTTGAGAAGTATACAGGTAGGTATGTAATTTGGGACCCGCTTAAAAAGGAACATCGTTAGCGTAGCAAACTGATGATTTCATTTAGAGCTAATATTGTTTATACATTTCTTGGGGCAAACGCTTAGTGACGTGAAGTTTCGACCTTATTGTTTTCCCAGTTGCTTCCAGATCTTACCAGGATTTGGAGCCTGGTGTCTTCTTTTATTTCAGTGCTTAGAGCAGCTTTATTTAGCTTTTCATTTTCGGCATTGTTGGGAAGACTGCCGTCTGACGTTGTTTGGTCTTGCGTCGTTGCTTCGGCTATTAGCAGGTGATGTAAGGACATATAGCGGAGGTCCCTTACACCCAATTTATATCATGAACTTATACAATTGTGATCATTATCATCTGAGAGTTATTCTCAGTTGCATACAAAGCTTTTGCTTTTTTTTTTGCAAACCATAACCTATTTAACTGGTGAATGAACCAACTGCAAATGGTATTAGTTGCCATTTTTGATAGATAGTTTGATTTATATGCCAGTTTCAAATATTATTACTGTTAGCATATGAAAGTCGTAAACAGTCTTACAACAAGAACTAATTACCTGCCTTAAAGTCTCTCCCTCTTTCCACAATCCTTGAGGTAATAGTGATTTTACATCCGAGCCCAGCTTAATTGGAGTGACTAGTATCAAATGCCTTTGGAGACATCTCTCTGTAGATGTTTTATCACCTTTTTTATCAGCATCTAGGAAAGGTATATTGTACTTCATTCCTGTTTATCAATCACGCCTTGTCCCGGAAGGGGTGGCAGAGGCATATTATACGCCCACTTTTCACCGTGTGCATTCTTGTCCCTAGTAATAGATGGTGAGGTGAGCACATTGCCATATTGAAATAGACGCAAATTTTTCAAGCGGCCAAAAAAGCCCCTTAATTTCGTTTTACGCCTTCACATGCCTTCCGAAGCACGGAAACACTCGTAAATAGAAATATCACAAAGCGGTCACCCATCCATAACTAGCCACAGCGAAAGTTGCTTAACGCAGTGATCATTTACAGAACTATTCAATTCATAACAAATAGGCCCATTTTCAAAAGAAATCTTGTTACACTATTCACATTTTGCAGAACCTAATGAGAACAAGCATGTGCAGGTATCGCTGTCCTATTCTGAGTAGTCATATGTGCAATGTTGATGTACTAAGTTACATTCACACAACAATTTCCTTTAAAAAATCTGGTTGAATTGACAATTATTTAACCATAACTTAAAAGTTTTATGAGTAAATAGGATTTCCTCAGGCCAACCACTCCCACTCACTGCTACTTCACTTATTTTACTAACATTTGCCAAATCACCAAATCAAATTAATTTGACATAAGTCTGTAAATAACTTATCGCATTTTTATTATTTTTCATTCTATATAGCTACTTAGTCATATGATCATAACCAAAAGTGCATGTTTTAATTCTATTAAAATTATAAATGCGAAAGTTTGTAAAAATGTATGTTTGTTACTCTTTCACGCAAAATCTACTTAATAACACATAGGCTCAAAAACGAAAGGTCAAAAGTATTCAGAAACCCAGACGTGCGTGTATGAAGCGATTGATGAATCTTGAAGAGAAAGAAGTATACATGGATCGCGAAGCCTGGCGATCTCTACTCCCTGACTACCCCCTCAGGGATACAGCGTGAAGATAGTTAGTTACTTTAGTTAACACATAGGCTACTTTTTCAAAAAACTTCACCACGCGTGCGGAGCCGCGAGCGTCAACTAGTTGATCATATTTACAATACCCGTTTCAATACTAGCAAAGCGGAACTGTCCAAATTCTTCATTGGAAGCATCCTCAAAGTCCTGAGCTGTTATTTTACTGACCGCATCTAAATCAACCTCCACTGACTCATTTTTTAGCTGTTCAGCTTGTATCCTGGAAAGTATTAGTGTTTGTGTGATTATGTAGTTTAAAATTCACAACTAAATGAAAAAATTAAATCACTTTAAATATATTTTTAAAGTAATTAGTACATTTTCATATAAATTTTTATTAAAGTAAAGACTCACTCTACTAAGAAAGAAAAAAAGACTACTCATTTCAGGACACAGCAAAGCACGACAAACCGTTCTGAAATGCTCAGAACAGTTCTGGTAGCTTAGTGGTTAGAGTATTGCCCTGATGAGGCAAAGGTCACAGGTTCAACTCCTGTCCAGAACCGAGTTGTATTTATTTTACTTTATTAAAACCTTATATAAGCCCAGCTGTACTCAATAAATTAATAAATATTATGGAAATTTTTATTACACATCATCTAGCCCAAAGTAAGCTAATATAAGCTGGGCTTATGGGATCTAAATAACAGATAAACATTCTTATAAATTTCTAAATACATACATATTATATGTAACACCTAAACTCTAAATCAAACATTGGTGGATCACACAAATATTTGTTACAACCCGGGAATCTAACCCAGGACAGTTGTGTAGACTACCTCAGAGCGGCAGTCGCATACATAGACTACCACTGCGCCACCAAGGCAGATATTATAGAATATAACTAGTTTAAAATACCTCAAATCGAGAAATAACATAATAGAATGAAGCAAAAAAAGGAGTTCTTAAGGGACACCACAGACTAAGTATAAATTCCTTGAATTTTTTTAGCTTGATGCATCTAAAGCGTTCAATCGCTACATTTAGCTCCTAAAAGTAGATTCTTAGCAGTGCCTGTGCCGCATGCAGTGCTCCTCTAATTCTAATAACTGCAACACTGCTAAAAGTGCTTAAAATGCATTACCTATATATACTCCTAAATCTATTACTTAATATACACAACGACTTACTTATCAGTTTCGTGTCTAATTTCATGATTAGATTTCATACTTTTTTCGACTTCTAAGGTAAAAAGTAAATCTTTGTATTTCTTTTGAATTTCGCTTAGTGGTGGACTGACTACTGGCAGTCTTTCTATACAGACTCCTGTTACGATATCCCATGAGGACTTTGTACTTAGACCTGTACACAGAAACAGTTAACCAGTTTATTTTTTATAATTTTGCATAGGTTCCAACATAACCTCAACGACTTGTCTTACCTCTGGTTAAAATACGAGTACAGAGGTGAAACTCTGCTTGTAAAATCGTCTTTAGCAGCATAATATGTTTAAATAGGTTTAAATCAATTAACTCAAAATCATCCAAAATATATTAACATTTATTTTCTAAGTTTATTTTCCTCAATTTTTTTTTTTAGTTGAACTCGCCTATCTTGGGCAGGCAAAGGAAACTTAGTCCATACAGCCTAGTCTTCAGTATTTATTTTATCTTGTTATTTTGTTTTAGTCCTGTCTAGTCGTTTGTCGATGTCAAGTCCTCAGTCCTAGGTCCTAGCCCGTGCCCCAATAAGGCAGTACATCCCTTATTGCAGCTCTCTATGGAAATTTGGCACTAACACAAACAACACCGCTATTCATTGCAATATATCACTTTCTTTAACTAATGCACTTCCGAACTCTTTATGTATAATATTCCACCATTATTAAACACAAAAACACGAATTTTACACTAGTTTTTGAAAATAATATACGACAAACTTGCGTCACTAAAGTCCCGTATTTTCCTCAAAATCAGAACAATTTTTTTTGTTTTCTTCGCCCATCTCGGGCAGACAAAGGAAACTTAGTCCATACAGCCTAGTCTTCAGTATTTATTATTTTCTTGTAATTTTGTTTTAGTCCTGTCTAGTCGTTTGTAGATGTCAAGTCCTCAGTCCTAGGTCCTAGTCCGTGCCCCAATAAGGCAGTGGATCCCTTATTGCGGCTATCTATGGAAATTTGGCACTAACACAAACAACACCGCTATTCTTTGCAATATATCACTTTCGTTCACTAATGCACTTTTCCGAACTCTTTATGTATAATATTCCACCATTATTAAACACAAAAACACGAATTTTACACTAGTTTTTGAAAATAATATACGACAAACGTGCGTCACCGCTCGTGTTGGCGCCAAAAGTCCAAAATCAGTACAAACTACAAACCAGAATTTGTATGTCAGTAATAAATCTGTCAAACAGCTGATATTGATATAATTATTTTATGCCAGGCCATAACGACGACCTTTTAGCTAAATCTTATTTTTTATATCATATTTCTTCAATCTCATCTTCTAATTAGTCCTGTCCAGTCTTTGTCGATGTCGTGTCCTCAGTCCTAGGTCCTGGTCCTTGCCCTCAGTATAATGGTGATTCTTATACTGAGGTTTTCAGTGGACTTTTGGCAGCAAAAGAGAAAATACCATTGCACTGCATATAAGTGTGACAAGTGCGGACGCTTGCTGCATATTATTTTCTAAGACTAGTGCATTTATCTTGTTTTATGTGCGGGAGTGGTGTTTTTTGGACATAAAAGTTGTGTTAACGTGTTATAGTGAAATCATCATCCTCTTGCCCTTGTCCCAATTTACTTGGGGTCGGCGCAGTATGTTTTCTTCTTCCATTTATCCCTGTTATTCATTATCTGATCATTCACTCCTTTCATATTCATATCACTCCTTACACAGTCCATTCATTTTTTCTTTGGCCTTCCTCTAGCTCTCCATCCATCACCTTTCATATTCATGGTTCTTTTAGTGACATGACTTTCATCCCTTCCTTCAAACGGTTTCCTCTCATTTTTTCAGTCACAGGCGCCACTCTCAAACTCCCTCTAATATACTCAGTTCGTATTTTATCTATTCTAGTCACACCACACATCCACCTTAACATTCTCATTTCAGTTACATGCACTCTTCTTTCATCCAACTTCTTAACGGCCCAACATTCTGATCCATATAATACCACAGGTCTTATAATGGTTTTATATATTTTGCCCTACAACTTGAGGGGCAATCGTGGATCGCGTGCTATAGTGAAAGACAATGATATAATATATATATATTATATGTATAATATATATATATATATATATTTAATATGTATAATATACATATATATTATACAGTTACGGCCAACTTATAACGGTTGACGGGCTTGGTAGGGGTGGTGCGCACTAGGTAGCAACAACACACCTACATACACCCATCAGGTACGGTCGGTAATCCCTGGAGATGTGTAAGTAACACTATCTCAAAGAATCACCGGTGCACCAGCTAGCAGAGCATGTGTATAGGGAGTGAGTATGGACCAACCTGGAGCAGAGAAATACCAGAATTTATAAAAAGAGAGCGCCAGGTATCTCTCCATCAAACGATTGAAGCGCTCGTGGCCTCGCGGTCTCAGTGTTCTGTAAACGATCACTGAGTTACGCAACTTTCACTATGGCTGGTCCTCGGATGGGTGACCACTTTGTGGCATTTACATTTGCGAGCGTTTCCGTGCTTCGGAAGGCACGTTAAGCCGTTGGTCCCGGTTGCCAGTAAAATGGCAGTCGTTAAGCCTGGTTGAAGGCCTTATGGGCGGCTTGAAAAATTCAACAGCAGGTAGCCACAACCTGCGTCTGTCTATTTCAACACGGCAATGGGCTCACCACCTATTACGTGGGACAGGAATCCACACGGTGAAAAGTGGGCATATAATATGCCTCTGCCACCCCTTCGGGGATAAGGGATATATATATTATATGATGTGTGTAGATTTGGTGGTCCTTGTCCCAATTCTCCATTTTTGTAACCATATTTATTATTATTTACTCTGTAGTGTAGCAGATACTAGTTCAGGGCCTTTGTTGCTTGCTAGTACAGCAGTATCGTCAGCAAATGTAGCAGTGGTAACATTATGTGATTCAGGGAAGTCTGATGTTTATACGGGCCCAACACAGACCCCTGCGGAACTTCTGCTTTTATTTCTTAGAACTCTGACAGATCATCATCCACTCTGTCCTCAAAAAAGCGCCAAAAAGGTAGGATTCTATTAGGATGAAGTAGCTATGTGGAAGATCTTTTCTGAGCTTACAGAGTAGACTCTTGTGTCAAACCGTATCAAATGCCTGCTACACGTCCAAGCATGCTACTGAGCAATACTCTCTATTCTTTTATAACTTTTTTATGACTTCACATACTCGATGCACCTGCTCGATGGTTAAATGGAATTATAATTTGAATTTTTACATTTTTTATGAATATTTGTATTCTAGCTAGCAGAATCATCTAAAATATCTTGGACATGGCAGGCAAAAGACTGATCGGTCTATAGGAGCTTGCAGCATATGGTGGTTTGCCTGCTTTATGGACAATCATTTTAGTGGATATTTTCCATTGTTGGGGGAAGTACTGGACCCTCAATATCCCATTAAAGAGGGTAGTCAGATAGACTATGGCCTTTCTTGGAAGCTTTTCCAATACCACCTTGTAGATTAAGTCAAATTGGGATTTGTTATTTTAAGGTTCCTTATAGATTTTCTAATTTCAACAACTGTAATTAGCTTTGGTGGTAGAGATAGATAACTTCCATTTTTAGAATATTATCTACTTTCCTCTCTGCTTCTTGATTGCAACCTTCGTTCGGTTTGAATACCTCTGCTAGGTATTCCTAGGTATTCCTACTCCATTCTAGATTTGTCATCCGTCCAGCATCAGTCTTTATTGGGTCTTTCACATCATGGGGATCTTCTACCGCCTTTGTTGTCTTCCAGAGTGACTAGTTAGAGGATGCTGTTGGGGTTAGATTCTCTAACTTATCCTGGATTGTTCTGCACATCTTTTATTACCTCATTTAGATCATTAGTGGCTCAATTTAGCGCTGTTACATGCCTTCCTATATTTAATTTTAGACGTTTGTCTATTTGGTCTCTTAAGCTCTCCCAGTCCGTGTGTCTGCTATACAAGCATTCAGGCTTTGCAAGCCATATTAAAGCTGTGCTAATAGTAAAGTATTAAGAGAGAAACCTATCAGTAGAGTTACGCCTTTGAAGTCGACAAAAATGCCAACAACGTCTAGACAGTAATGCTTGTAGGGTTGTCACAAGTATACAAGGCTGCTATTATTTATAACTTATTTATTGACTTGCACTTGCAATCAACTATCAATATATAACAAAATATGTGTATATATAAAGCAATAATACAAACACTGGTTTAGAAAAATAAGGATCTGCGATTTCATCAATTGAAAACACGGAAGAAGGCAAGGTTCATTTCATGTGGTATGAATAGTGTTTTTTTTTAATGAGAAAGCGTTTACAAAATGGCTGCCGCTTCGTAGATATAAAATTATCAAGTCGGATACATATATAATTCATGAAATTACTAGTATCCAATATGGCCCCCGAGCCGTTGTTATAAAATTGTTAATGGTGACCTTGCTTTTCTCAGTACAGTGTGCTTCTGATATTAGAACTGCATCAAGTTTGTGAGTGGCAATCAGGAGTTAAATATCTGTCTTATTTGGAGTTAGTTCGTTTATGTTCCAGGGGGCTATTCTTAAGGTCAACATTTAAATTTACTGAAGAGTGCACTAAAGAGACTCATAAGGACATCATTTGTTGTAGGAGAAGGTCAAATTGCTGGGATTGTTTCTGTAGGATGTTCTATAGTGTTGATTGGCGTAGGAGATTCTTCATTGCTTCATTTAGGGGTTTTCTTTAGTTATCTTAAGGTGATATTCTGTATTATCAGTATATGTAATTGGTGGCGGCATCATGTGGGTGTTGTGTTTTAGAGAATGGCTCTGTTCTTACTGACTTAGGTTTGCGCCTTGCCAGGATTTCCCTGTAGAAATTGCATCCCTTATAGTTAGCTGGGTGTTCGCCTTCAGAGTACAGAGTGCACAAAGTGCAGGTATATTGCGATCCTGTTTTACACAGCAGTACGGGCTCATGCATTAGTTCTTAGAATGGCCATATTGCTGGCGTCTCTGGCATTGCGGCATAGTATGTCTCTTTTTGGGATCCTCTATTGTGACTATTTGTTGATGATTTTTCTTAATTTGTTTTACTTCACTGTTATTAGGACCTGGAGAGATATTCATAAAAAATGTCGTGGCAGGCATCTTTATGCACTGAATTTCACGTTAATGATCTACCCCTGGAATTCGTTGCCAGTTTTTTTCTATTTCTGTCTCTATTGCTTCATGAGGAGTTGTGAGATGTAAGTTTTTGTTCACCACTCTGTAGCAGCCTTGGTCTTTGCGGTTGAATGTGTTTAACCCATGTTCTCCTTCCATGTGTACTGTAGAGATGATCTTTTTATAAGTTGCAATATCTTTGCTGCTCACTCTGAGTTGGTTTCTAATGATTATTTTCAGATTGAAACTATCTTCATTAGCTATCGGTTGCAGAAACTCTGATAGTTTGTTTACATCTTCTATACCATATAGCATTATTGGTGGGGGTTTGCTGGGCTGTTTCACATTTTCTGTTTCTCTATCTATTAGGTCTATTGTTATTCCATTGAAGCTGTTACTAGTGCATGTTTGCTGTGGAGGTGGTGAAGCAGAAAGTCTTTTCCTCTTGTGGTTGGACATAGGGACTCTTTGCCACTCTGGAGGCTTTTTGGGCAGAGCTATGAAGGAAGCATGAAAGAATACCAACGAATTTGTGTTCCTTCTTGGAGGATCGGCAATGGCAGTGTTTATCCCTTAACATATATAATGTTTGCATGTAATACCAAAATCAAATCATAACATAATTTTTTTGCCATTTTAAGTTAGGGAGAGTTAGTTGGATGAATTAAAAGCCCTTAAATTATCGGCAGTTAAAACACTCACATCCTGTACAAATAACTTCATGTATTATTTTTGCGATAAAAAATAGGGCAGCACTACGGAAAGGCGCCATTTTTGTTTCTCGCCATGTTTCTCCACGGGTTTCAGTAGTCAGAGCTAAAATCGCGCTGAACGGATTTTACTCAAATTTATGTCTATGTTATTCTGAAGTATAAGATATATTGTTGTAAAACTTCATTAAGTAGATTTTACTTGAAAGAGTAGCAAACATCCATACTTACAAACTGTCGCTTTCATAATATGACTAGAATAGGATTTACCTTGTCACCGGAAGCCTTGAAGTTCTTGAGGCATGAACGATATAATGATTCCTCAAAGATACAGCGTAGTGTCATAGTAACAGTGGTCGTAACGATAAACTAAGGTAGAGCTGACTAATGGCCGGTTTCAATATTCTATCTTCAGTTAAACATAGATCGCTACCACAGATAAACAGTTGATTTTGAACTATCTGTAACTGCCGTTTCAATAATAAAAACTTCTCATGACTATCCCTTGTCAAACATACGAGTAGATAACTATTCAATCTCTAGTAAGTGCATCCATCTGAAACGATTTATTTTTGCAATTGTTTAGTTGGTATAATATTTCAAGGTGATCAGTTATAATGCTTTTGAATTTATTTATTAAAATGCTCGTTGTTTTTTATAAATATCGGTGGTAATAGGCTAGACGTAGTTACGAATTTTGGCTTTCAAATTATAGTTTCGGTAAAAATTTCTATCTATCTATCTTTGGTTATTGAAACTGAAATTTTTATTAACAGATACCGATGGTACCTATTTTGACATTATTTTAGACAATAGTAATAGATAGATATATTATTGAGACCGGCCATAAGTGAATAATTGAATGAAAGTGAAATAAAGTAGGTAATCAATCAAACGAACGTGTTTTTTGTTACTTCGCAAACTTCAGTGGAAGCTACAACAATGCTTTCTCCGGCAAAAACTGTTTTTCCGTATGACTAAACTTGAATACAAGGACAACAGGGACTTCAACTTAGAATATATTAGATAAAAAAAGTCTAGACAGAGCAATCGTGTGGGGGACAAGGAACGAGACGGGGGAGGGCTGGTCCCAACCTGCAAACAAAATTTTGTTAGTAGCTTGGGACAGTCTTTCAGGGCTGACGCATTCACGACCGCTTGCTATGATTATTTTAATTTTGTATCGATTTCTTTAATTCATCGGGTTTTTAATATTCTAAATACAAATTTCGTGTTCATTTTGCTATCCAATATGGCCGCCGCGCCTTGGTCATAAAATTTCATGTTGGGTATCGTATAAGGGGTTTTTTGGTATGCTGAGTACGAATTTCGTGTTCATTTTGCTATCAAATACGGCCGCCGCGCCATGGTTTTAAAATTTCATGTTGGGTATCGTATAAGGGGATTTATTGGTATGCTGAGTACGAATCTCGTGTTAATTTTGCAATCCAATATGGCCACCGCGCCGTGGTTTTACAATCTCATGCTGGGTATCGTATAAGGGACTTTTGGTATGCTGAGTATGAATTTCGTGTTAATTTTGGAATCCAATATGGCCGCCGCGCCGTGGTATTAAAATTTCATGGGCATCGTATAAGGGGATTTTTTGGGATGCAGAGTACGAATCTCGTGTTAATTTTGCAATCCAATATGGCCACCGCGCCGCAGTTTTAAAATCTCATGCTGGGTATCGTATAAGGGGCTTTTTGTTATGCTGAGTATGAATTTCGTGTTAATTTTGCAATCCAATATGGCCACCGCGCCGTGGTCATAAAATTTCATGTTGGGTATCGTAAAAGGGGTTTTTTGATATGCTGAGTACGAATTTCGTGTTCATTTTGCAATCCATAATAGCCGCCGCGTCGTAAGTCGTCGTTTTGCGGCCATATTAATTACTAGAAACCCCATAATTTTATTTCTGCTACGCGGCAGCCATTTCGTAAACACTTTCTCATAAAAAAAAAGCTATCGATTCGACATGAAATGAACCTTGCCTGCTTCCGTGTGCGGCAATTGATGAAATATCAGATTCTTTTTTATTTTAACCGGTGTTTATATTATTGATTTATTATACATATATACATACTAGTTGATGCACGCGGCTCGCCTGCGTAGAGAAGTTTTCCCGTTCCCGTTTCCCACAGGAACTTGTTCCCGGGATAAAAACTAGCCTATGTGTTATTCTGATGTATAAGCTGTATTATTGTAAAGTTTCATTAAAATATATTCAGTAGTTTTTACGTGAAAGAGTAACAAACATCCATACAAGCTTTCACATTTATAATATTATTAAGATTAAGATATTATATTACGTATTGATAGTTGATTGCGAGTACGAGTTAATAAATAAGTTATAAATAATATCAGCCTTGTATATTTGTGACAAAATGCCGACAACGTCTAGACAGTGATGCTTGTAGGGTACAAGCATCACTGTCTAGACGTTGTCGGCATTTTTGTCAACTTCAAAGGCGTAACGCTACTGATAGGTTTACTCTTTATACTGTGGTATTAGGTAGGTAGATACGCAGCATCTGTTTAAATTGGAGATGTGCCTGTCACCCTCAGAGTGTACAAAAGGGGCAAAATCTAACTAAATCGTTCCAAAAACTAGATTTTTGGAACGAACTTATTTAAAGCGGCTTACGGATGGTGATATTTAGTAGAAATCGTCGTAGTAATGAAATGACATAAGCCATGTGTGTACCTACGCGTGTGTGTATCATACCTACAAATGAGCTCACGAACAAGTAAGTGCGCAGCTCGGTGTGCAACTCTCTCTCTCTCTCTTTGTCTCAATACACTTTTGATGTGAAACATCTATAGCCGCACGTAAAACAGATTTCCGGCGTGGCAACGCAGGCCGTGGCGGCGCGTCGCCACGCTATATGATGGTATATATATACAGTCGATATGCAGTAGTGTGTACGGTGTGGAGACGCGTCGCCATACGAATATATATCTTTTTTTTATTTTATGAAAATAAATGTTTATTCAATAAATAGTCATCGTTATCTGGAAAAAAAATCGTAATATTTTATTTTATTATTATGACATATTTAGTTCCTATCACAATCTGTTCTTTTCTGCATATTACTTTTACAAAATAATGTCGATGTTTCACATCTGCCAGGCGTCCCGTGACGGCTCACATTTTTTTATTTTGTATTTATAATTTGTTATTCATTTATTATTTTTAACGTATACCTCGTTTCTGACGGGGGTACCCGACTCTAAAATAATTTTATCTTTATATATATACCTATTTCTTGTGTGTGTGTGTGTGTATGTCACTGAACTCCTCCTAGACGGTTGGACCGATTTGAATGATTATTTTTGTATGCGTTTGGGTGGCGCCAATGATGGTTTAGATTCAAAAATAATAGAAAAAAAAGGTTCGAAGTATGTCACGGGCGAAGCCGGGCGGGACAGCTAGTATTATATAAATTCTTTTTAATATTTGTTACCTACAATAAATTCAGTAGGTTTCAACAATCGTTCAAGGAATTTGTCCTGTGTTCTAATTGGTCATGGTCCCTTTAGAAAGAGACACCGCCACTGCCGAGAGCCATCTCACGCGGATCGATTATTTCACAGCAGTGCACAGTCTAGTTATAGGTATAAGGTCTTTGGTAAAATAAGCATATTAAAAAAATAATAGATTTATCAAAATGTACATTTAAAGGAAGCGCTCGTGGCTATGCGGACTCAGTGTTTTGTAAATGATTTGAACTAGAAGCATGTTCTCTTATACATATAACTTTGAGTCAGATTTATTTAATTGATTCTTGATAGTTAGTTAATAGCTAAATTTAAATCCCTTTAGAACCATTAAAGGAGTAAAGTCTATAAATCTACATGAGTAAAATACTTACTAAAATGTTCGTGAAGGTACGATATCGTTTTGTAATGTTATAATATTTAGAGTACAATTAAAACATAATTCTACCAAATGAAGTGAGCAAATATAAAAATAGATTTTACATGAGTTTTTAACTTCCACATTCCTATTGTATCCATTAATATTCTTCTTTAACTGTAATTTATAAGCAACCTAAAATGAAAAAAAAAAACACACATAAACTACAATTCACACTTGAAAAATCGATATGACAAATTTTAATGATTTGATTGACAGCTCTAGACTCTCTTTGACAGTTTAAAGTGCGGAACTAAAATGGCGACCTGGCACGATCATCCATTGCTATGACGTCACGTTTTTATGTTGCCAAAACTAAGTTGAATCAATATATTGTTGTATCTTTTTACATTCCAAGTAAGTTAAAGCAAGATGGCTCTAAATTTATGAGTAAAACGTCGATTTATATCATATTTGTATAACCGATAGTTCATATAGAACGTTACGCTCGCTCCATTTATTCCTACCTCAATGCACAGACGTATTAAAGATGCTACCTTAGACCAGTTAGATGGTCTAAGGATGCATGCTACGCATAATTATGCTAAAGGTCTTGGTGCCACGTCGTAAACAAACAAAAAAAAATAATAATTTGAAGTAAAATTTTTCTGTATAGCAACATTTTTGCAGAATCTGCCTTTTTCGTGGTCTAGTGTCAAAGAAAGTAGGTGATTGTGTTTTTATTCAGAAAAATCTGCTATAATCTTATAATATTCCCAACTAATTAACGTGATAGTGATTAACTGTGACAATAAACACTATATAGTACAAATTGTACCCAGTATTTCAGTTACCAAACTTAAAACATACATGTTGTTTAGTCCTGTCGCTTACTTGTTAGGTTAATTCGATTTCTTAACATTTTAGGCTCGACTATGAAGCAAATAGTTGCGAATCAAAAAGTGAAGATCCCTGATGGACTCACTGTACACGTTAAGTCGCGGTTGGTGACAGTGAAAGGACCGCGCGGAATCTTAAAGAGGAATTTCAAGCACTTAGCGGTTGATATTCGCATGGTGAACCCTCGCCTGCTCAAGGTAGAGAAATGGTTTGGATCAAAAAAAGAACTGGCTGCAGTCAGAACTGTATGCTCACACGTTGAAAACATGATCAAAGGTAATTTGTTTACTTGATTTTGTGCAGGTTGTGCCTTCTATTTACCGGTACTCAAATCTAGCAGTTTCCTATTTTAAACTGCTTCTTTACTAAATTAATTTCTTGATTTCAATCACTATAGGTAGTAGGTATAATGCCCATAACATATAGCTTCATAAGTTATGTATATCAGACAGCACAAGTTTATTTCGATCTAGATACTAGTGTTTATGTGTAATTTTTTTATTAATGTTTACTATTGATCTAACTAGACATTTAGCTTATACTTTTATTAATTCTTAATATTATTAATAAGTAAACTAACAGTTTTTCCAGCTGTTTTAATTCCCAAACCTTGTAATGTGCACTAGCATCAGTCAGCAGGTGCTCTAGGATTGGATATGTTCTTGTGAAAGGTGTACAGACTAACAATTTCCATCAGTGATGCATGTATGGCCCAGTGGATGATTTGATTGTATATTTTTCTACCTATTTCATCAGGTTCCTGTGTAGGTGTAACATGTTTCTTTTGGTTAGTTTAGCCAACTGGCTAATTCTTGCATCCATATTTCTTTGAATAAGTTCTTTAACTCTCTCATTCCTAATAAGGACTTTCATCTCAGGTTGACCTTTACCATTGTGCTTTTGCTGATTTTGTGAGCAATTGAGAGTCCAGGCTAGGCTCTCACAAGGTCTTCTACTGCTACCTTGGCTAGATTAGTTTCCCTGTAAGCCTGTAAGGTATTTCATGCTAACCTAATGGCACTCTCGCCATGATTTCATGATAACTGAGCATTTCAAGAGATTATTTCTCTGTCGAAACCTGAAACACTACCAGTGCATGTTTGCAGTCTTCTTACAACCCCACCGAATTGAGCACATGCCTATTGCCAGACTTATAATAACATTCAATATTTAATTTGATAATTTTTACTTTCAGGTGTGACTAAAGGATTCCAGTACAAGATGCGTGCTGTATATGCCCATTTCCCCATTAACTGTGTAACCACAGAAGGAAACTCCATTATTGAAATCCGTAACTTCCTTGGTGAGAAGTATATTAGGAGGGTAAAAATGGCACCTGGTGTGACTGTTGTCAACTCCCCAAAACAAAAGGATGAGCTTATCATTGAAGGCAACTCTTTGGAAGATGTATCTAGCTCTGCTGCCCTCATCCAACAGTCTACTACAGTAAAAAATAAGGATATCAGGAAGTTCTTAGATGGGCTTTATGTGTCTGAAAAGACCACTGTTGTACTGGACGAAATATAAGAATATTAAATATAAATAAACCGATCAAATCTTTTAATTAATAATAATAATAGCCTTTATTGCTGTAAATAGTACATAATATGGTGTTCTATAAAAAAAACTAATTGACAACATTTATATCTAATTAAAACTATGGTTATGTAGTAATCGGCAACCAGTTTAATGCCATGGTTTTACAGCTTGTCCTTTGACATAGGCCTCCTCTAATAACCTCCACTCTATTCTATTTCTGGCATGGCTTAGCGTAATCTTTTAATTAACACTTGTTAATAAAGAGTGGTGTGAGTGTTAAGTTCACAGAGCAAGGAATCTATGTCACATGCGGTCCTCTACTAATAGGCGAAAGTAAGACAATACCGCATGCCAATTTACGTCAGGCAGTAGGTGAAAATCACATACGCGGCCTGTGAGTTATATGCGGGTAGTGGAGTAAAATTGCTAAAAAACGAAAAATGGCACTGCCATACCACAGCACATTGCTATGTTACATTAGAATTTCGTTTATTGAACTTTTTACTATAATGAAATAGTAAAAAGGACAATGAACGGAATTCTGATGTATCACGGGTATGTTAAAATAGCTTATATTTAGCAATTTTAAAAATTACCTTGGAACTCAAAATTGGATTTAGATTCCTTTCTCTGTGGTGCTCACAGAGCTGTTGCTGTTGTTTTGCAATCTCCTGGATCACTAATTACTCCCTGGAGGTATTGTGTATGTATGGGTGGTATTTTGAATGGATACAACAGAATTTAAAAAAAAACTGACTAAACGAAATAGCATGCTTAGAAATAATGTATAATTTAAATATAAATAAATAAAATAAATATCCATCACGCCTTATCCCCGAAGGGGTGGCAGAGGCATATTATATATGCCCACTTTTCACTGTGTGGATTCCTGTCCCACGTAAAAGGTGGTGAGCCCATTGCCGTGTTGAAATAGACAGACGCAGGTTGTGGCTACCTGCTGTTGAAATTTATTAAGCCGCCTATAAGGCCTTCAGCCAGGCTTAACGACTGCCATTTTACTGGCAACCGGGACCAACGGCTTAATGTGCCTTCCGAAGCACGGAAACGCTCGCAAATGTAAATGCCACAAAGTGGTCACCCATCCGACGACATAGCCATAGTGAAAGTTGCGTACCTCAGTGATCGTTTACCGAACACAGACCGCGGGGCCACGAGCGCTTTATGTATAGTTTCTTTTTAAAAATGTGCCTTGGGTGGGTGCTGATTGACTAATTCTATTTTGAACTTTTTTTTATAATTATAAACTATCTTCACCCTGTATCTTTGACAAGGTAGTCAGAGAGGACTGATCTCTAGGCATCGCTATCATTGCATACTTATTTGCTTCCTGTAGATTTATTAATCGTTTCATACATGCACGTCTGGTTATTCGAGTACTTTTGACTTCCGTTTTTATATATAATTCGTCAAATTATGGCGAAAATTTAAAGCCAACCCCAACCTCACACGGGGTCGTAAGAGGACTAAGAGGTGTGCGTTTCGATTGCTCCGCTACGGTGTCCAATCAAAAAAAGCACTCAGTCAAAAATTTGTCGAAATTTGTCAAAACCGAATGCAACAAACCAAAAATTTGTCAAAGTAGAAATAAAGAGATACTAGGGTTTAAAGTCGGCCGCGCTTACGAAACGTGGAGGATTGCGCGGCCACGGGAGATCTCAGCAACTACATGGCTGATCTAATTCTTTATGTCCATTAAAGATTGAATTTGTCAAAAATTGTCGATAAAAGAAATAAAAGCTCTAGAGCAATATTTTACGAAATATTCGCCTTTGAAGTTATGGCCGCGCAATCCTCCACTCGTTGTTTCTATAATGTTGATTATTTTTTAAACCTTACGATTTCTTGTAGCAAAATTTACATAAGAAGAAGGATCTTAATTTGTCGAAACTAATGAAAGCAATAAATACTACTAAAGTTTAGTTAAACAGGAGATATCGGTCCAAAACAGAAAGTCCGTGGCCGCGCGAACGAAACGCTACTTTGTAGGCTCATATCTCACTACCTATAATTGCTAGGATTTTGGTGTGAACTTCCTTTTATTCGGCATAGAAGCCTCGTTATAATGGCGTATTGTTTTACCCTCAAAACAGTTTACAACTCGTGTTAAATCAAAAAAAATGATGTCTCATATGATGTTCTACCAGTGTGACAATAATTTCGATATAATTTGGACATACACCTTTTCTACTACAATGCAATGCATCTATTAGGAATTAATTTATGTCATAACTTAAAGTTAAATCTTCAGCTTGTAAACTTTTTGTATTGTTATAAAAATAATAAAATAAAATAAAATAAAAATATCTGTATTTTGCATAGACCATTTTAACGGCGCTTACAAAATGTCATACACTATTTAAAATATTTAAAGCGACCACCGGTTCGGAACGCGGCCCACCTGAGAAGAACCGGCAAGAAACTTAGGAAGGCTTTTTTTTTTGATGGCCTATTTACAATTTAATATTATTTCATTTTGCCAGCAGATCATTTCCAGGCGTCCCTGTCCTGCAAATAGTCTGTAACGGAGTAAAAACCTTTTTCACAAAGCTTGTTTTTAATAAACTTTTTAAATTTATTTAAAGGTAAATCTCTCAGGTCACAGGGAAGCTTGTTGTAAAAGCGTATACAGTTACCCTGGAAAGAATCGCCAATCTTATGTAGTCGACTGTGGTGGACTGAAAGATTATTTTTATTTCTAGTGTTTATATTATGTTTATCACAGAGTTTAGAAAACTGTGATAGATTTTTCTGGACATACATAAGATTGGCAAAAATGTATTGTGATGGTACGGTTAGAATATTCACTTCTTTGAATTTTTCTCGGAGAGAAACTCTGGGGCCCAAATTATAAATAGCGCGTACAGCCCGCTTTTGTAGAACAAAAATAATATTTAAATCTGCAGCACTCCCCCAAAGGAGAACACCGTAAGACATAATACTATGAAAATAGCTGAAGTAAACCATTCTAGCCGTATCCACATCTGTTAGAGTCCTGATCTTTTTTACAGCGTATGCAGCCGAACTTAATCTAGAGGCTGTCTTTTCTATGTGTGGGCCCCACTGCAAATTGGCATCAATAGTTATACCTAGGAACACAGTTGATTCTACAAACTCTAACACTTGTCCATTCAGTTGAACATTGGCCGCAACTTGTTTTACATTTGGTAGAGTAAATTTTATACATTTAGTTTTATTTTCATTAAGGCAAAGATTATTTGAGCTGAACCAATGAACTACTCTTGCAATTGCATTGTTTACATCGTCATAGTTATCTAATTGTCTTTTAATTTTAAAAATTATAATATAATTTGATGGCCATGGAATTTCATAGAATGAGTTAAAACAATTATCACAAAAATCAGTAACCTGAGGCTATCTATGTGGAGACTGCAGACCCAGGTCAATTTGCGGCAGTTTTCGTTTATCATCAATTTTTTTTTATTAAAGCGTAAGCAAATGACGATACTAAGATATGTATCATATTACCAAAGCTGGAACTAACTGAACTAGGAGCGTTGCATGCCACACCATCATGATGTCGAGCTTCTGTGTGTCGCACAAGCGTGCATTCAAACTATGGTGAGTCGCAGTAGTTTAGTCACACCAGCAATAATCGCACTCCCATTTGTGAAGCACACATTACACTCTAAATATAAAAATGTCTGCATAGACCATTTTAATGGCGCTTACAAAATGTTAACAGTAGAACAAAGGATAAATTTGATATTTATCCCACTTGACTAAATAGGCTTTTTTACCCTTGGTACCAACTACTCCTTTACCTTTTTTTTACACTTGGTAGTATGGAGGTAGGAGGAAAAATGGAAAAATCTACTACAGTTGAAAGTTGTTACGGCAATACAATACTAACATGTTGTAGGTATATTATGTGTTTTTATTACATAATGCGGTATGAACCCGGGGTATTTTAACAACTTTCATTGCACTTGATTTTTATTTTATTACGGATCTATATTTATTTTTATCTCCACACACTACTAATATAGTATATAATATATTAGTTATATAATATAGTATAATAGTAATATAATATAGTAGTAATATAATATAGTAGTAATAGTACACTACTAATAGTGTGTGGAGATATACTACGGGTAAATAAGAACTGTCTGTGATAGTACTGGATAGCTTGGTAAGTTTTACGGTATTTTTAAAACCGTCATCCAAGACATCAAGATCTCTGGCCCCTGTGACCTTAGCTGATGTGGTGCACCGGCTGGCTAACGGATGAGGTAACGACGCAGGCGGGGTTGGAGGGTCAGATTGCAGTCGCTCTTAACTATCGCGATAACAAAAAAATTCTAATGACTTTTAAAATAAAATTGCAATTGCTTTGTAAAATTATTTTACCTCTGTTGCGTAAGCGATAGTGTATGCGACTGCCGCGCTGACGTCCCGGGTTCGATTACCTGATCGGACCAAATATGTGATCCTCAAATGTTTGTGTCGGAGTTTAGGTGTTTCCTATGTATAATAAGTATGATTATTAGTTGTCTAGATCCATACCACAAGCTTATATTATCTTATTTTGGGCTAGATAAATATTGTGGGACACTTTTTACACAGCGCCCTCTAGCCCAACCTAAGCTAAAAGCTTGTACTAAGAGATCTAGACAACTGATATACATAGTTATATATTTCTATATACTTGCATACATATTACACATAGGAAACACCCAAACTCCGAAACCAACATTTGTGGATCACAAATATTTGTTCCGACCTGGGAATTCATCCGCGGCAGTCGCAAACACTACCACCGCGCTACCGAGGCAGTCAAAGATGGCACTTATAAAAAAATGACTAACAATATTTATTAATTTAAATGGATTTTCTATATGTTCTTTCTCCCAACCCTACAGATACATCTTTTCGAGGGATGGTCTGGCTCAATAATATAAGTAGCTGGAGTATTACACTGGACTAGCCTAAGAGAACAAGCAATGAAACAACAATAGATTTTCAACGTAAATAATTTTATTCAAACTATTCTATTGAACATCACTAACTCATAAACATTGTACATCTGCAAATATGGTCATTAATTAAAAGTTTAAAACTACTAGTTAAAAAAACATAATACACTTAATTTGCACAAACTCAATTTATTATAAACACCTACTTAAAAACAAAATAAATAGCTTTCAAATATACCATTTTCATGACTATGGTGTTAATACATTGATACAGAATCTTAAAAATAAATTAAAATATCTATTATTATTTACATTACACAAAATAATATTTAAAAAGGAATCACGACAAACATCAAGGAGTTGTAACGATATGAAGTATCCCCCGCTTCGTCAATATTGCTAAAATATAATAATATACAAGTGAATTATCAGTTCTGGTTAAACAACCAGTTTGTCGTAATTACTTTCCACGAAGAAAAGTTTAAAATATTCTAGAAAAATCGTCAATAGCATTTGTCATGTGGGAATTTATATAATACTTTAACATTCAGATTACATTTTGTAACATTATTAATAAAATATTTAAGTACCATGTTTTTGTCTATATTTAAAAAAAGTACATTCATAAGTGCACTCTAAGGTACATAATACTCAGAGGTAATAATTAAGAATACAATTAGCAGAATATTCGCCATGACGGACGCAGCAAACATAATATATTGCAAGTTAAGATTTACATGCATCTATTTGCCATATTTGCAGATGATTATCAATTACTCCGTAAGAAAATAAAATTCTCAATAAATAAATCTCGAACACTATTATAATCGGTGAGACATTTCACACCATATAACGCAATTGCTTACTATAAAAATGATCAACAAACAACTTTGCACCTCGTCTAAAGTGTAAAGGAAGATTAACTGTGCAGAAATGTCATGAGATTCAATGATTACAATATAAGATTGCCGCTTGAGCAAATAATCCTGATTATGTACGTCTTAATCTAGCCTTGCGTGAGGTGGGTCCGACTACACAGCGATATATAATATATACTATATGTACCATAACTAATAAGAACATTTTATGTAGTGGTTTAACATCACATGTGCAACGTGATTCGTGTCGTACGATATCATCAATATCTCACAAATTGTTGTCGTTTTCTACAATCGTAAACTCTTAACTGACGAATAATTCAAAACTAGCAACCTGAGTAAATCAACAGGACGTAAAATACCACCTTTTAAAATGTTATTAAATATACAATTTACATATTATATTATGTAGTCTATAGAAGCGCAATCAGTGGGCTCTTGTCAAATAATTTTAAATAATAAATCGATATAAAGGTCGCTTACGATAACACGTTCGCATCGATAGTGCGATATATGCAAGATAACTAAGCGTAAAGTGAACAACGGTGAGTGCTATCAATAGCGAAACTCTTGGTCAACAATTTATGACAATGTACATTAAATTTAGAGATAATATATAACGGTTTAGGTTCGTTTGGGTCCAATTCGCAGTTGGTCCAATGGCTCAAAATCATTTTTTTTTGCTTGGTCCAATTCGCATTTTGTTTAATTTATAATTGGGAAAATTCCAAAATGAGTTATTGGGCTAAAATAAAAAGAGGATAATAAAAAGAAAGGTTACACCTGAGGGATAAACCTCTTATTTTGTTAATTAACTTATTGGCAAAATACTAGTGCGTATTCTTGCGTCATATTAGCGGCCGTTGTACGAGAACAAACTCGCTCGTCTCAGTCATAAGAGTATTACAGACCCTAGTGAAACGACATTTTGTCTTATGACGACGGGTTAAGTTTTAGAGATTTCTTTCATCTGACAAATTAATCGCGAATAGGACCAATCTTGGATAAGATGACTTGTACTAGCCGCGAATTGGACCAAACGCGTCCACACCAATTTATCGACGCTAAATGAACTCCGATATGGTCTATCTATGAAGCGAAGAATCGTAAATCTCAAGCCGCAATATCAAGCGGCTCTAAGGTCCGCCTAGCTAGTAGAGGGGGCGTGGAATCGAGGCACTATGTAGGTACTAGTGAAGTAGTACGGGGGTTTGGGGCAGTATGGCACTTCACAGCGGGTCTCGACGTGGGACCCATACACTGGGTCCACTTTCCGCCGTGATCACCGCTTTCACTTTCGCGTAAATCTCCTCCGGCGTGTCGCCCGTCACTACCGCTGTGAAACGAAATCTCATTATTATTACATTTTTTTTGTGCTGCCAAGCAGTATTGAAAATGCCGTGACAAACCCTTTCATCCACTTTCGTAGCTGAACTTTCGTAACCAGCTACAAAAAACACGTGTCGACATCATACGAGATTTAAAAAAGTGGAATGAAAAAAAAAATGAAATTATAATTAAAAAACAATAGTAATTATAGTTTTACAAAGGGATTCCTGATTCCATAAGTTACTCAACATTTTCTTTTATATTTATTACAGGAGATATTACACCTTCGCTGTTAACCCTATTGCAGTGTTGAAATGGCCAGCCAAGGAACAGCCTGTGGTTATTTGCTGGTTATTAGCTTCCCATAAGGCCTTCAATTTGGCTCCATAACTGCTATATTATTGGCAATGGTTTGCCAATAATATATAACCCATTTCAGAACAGTCACTTGCATATTAGGCCCCGCCACAGCACATTTTACAGTCCCCTAGTAACGTAAGATGCTAAACACCGTGATCAGTTACGGAACACTGAGCTTGTGGGTCTACTAGTGCTTTGAAGATTATAGAAGCATTTTACACACAAATAAGATAAAAGCAGATATCATTACGTTAATAAATACAAACCAGTGAAATATTCGGCAAATTCCTGTTCCATTTTGAGCGCACGCTCGTATGTTTTCTTTGCTTGCTCTTCAGTCATTCGCTTATTCATTTCCCTGAAACGAACACATTATATTATTAATAAATATAAGATTTTGTTTTTAAACAATATTTGTCTATAACATGATATTTATTATGTTTATCTACTCTGATACTATAATACAAAGATTATAAAACTGATAACAAAATTCTTATGAAAAACATTACGTACAGGTCAAAAATAATAAAAAAAAAGTTTAATTACGATACAGGTCTTGTATGGACACCTGTATCATAATATAACTTTTTAATCATAACGATACACCTATACAACCTCCAGCTGGACCAAGGAGGTAGAACCTCTACTTAAACAAAAAGGTTTCAATAATTGGTTTCAATGAACGAGTCCGCGACGCAAGCGCGCATGCGCAATCAATGTTTGCGCCTTGGCGCCAACATTTGACATTTAAAAAATAAATTTGTCGTTATATTCATGATTTTACTTGCAATATTGTTTTACGTATGTATATATGATAATATATACATACGTATAGTATGAGAGTAGATAAAGTAGTGTATGACGATGTACATAACTTGGTCTTATAATACTCGTGTGATACTATAAAAAACTCGCCTACGGCTCGTTTTTTAAAACACACTCATGTTATAAGAACCCTTATTATGCAACAGTATCATAAACTACTATTACACATTATATTTATTTGGTAAGTCTATTGACATCAAAAATTTGTGTTAATTTTATTGCTATTGCATGAAAGGCATGCAATAAAACTTTAGTGGAAAGGCTTCACCAAAATACCTGAGCCTCAGAGATTTTGGTGGAGCCTTGGTAGAGAGGTCAAACACAGTCGCTCTTAACAATACTGAAAATCAAAAGTCTAACGATAGCTGGGAGCCGAGTCTACTATTTTCCAATAGAAAGCGGTCCTAGTTCTATTCTATAGCGATTAGTTCAAAACTAGGTAGTCTACTAAAACTACTATCTATTTCACAATCACTCTTCTCAAGCTGCAGAATAGAGATAATATAGCTGTTTTAAGCTATCAAAATATTAATATAGACTACCAAAAATGCAAATTAAGAGCTACTTACAGGGTTAATAACATTCTATTGGAGCGCAATTGTAATAGTAAACTACGAAAACTGAAATTATTTTCTGGCGGCTCTCTATTGAGCGACGTTTTATATTCTCTTCTGACGCGATTGAATTAGTAGACTTGGCCCCCTGGTCCAAGCAGCCTAATAAAGTGAACCCCAGGATGGAAAGGTAGAATTTGGAAAAAACTAAGAATACATTTAAAATGAAGAATGACATGACACGGCGCATAAAATGACAAAAAAAAATGATTTGAGCATACTCACATTATAGATTCTACACTCTTTGGTTTTATAAATATGGCAACAGGGTACAGTTGCGCCACTTGTAGCCTTTTGATTGCATTGCCGCTCACGTCTAAAATGCAATGTTTGCCCTGAAATAGAAGAAATAAGTGGTTGGTGGTGTATCTCACAGAAATTATCCGTACCCATGGACTATTCATACGAACTTAGGTAAAGATACAATAATTTCTGAAACCATTTCAATTTGTGAATGAGGTGAGAATACTTGCAAAAAGTAGAGAGAAATTTTAAGAAAACAAAACGAATTAGATGAACACTAAAAAAAGTAAACTTAGGTTGCCTAAAAGAGATTGCTGTTTGCGATAAGGCCGCCCATTGTACTAAAGATAGAACTGTAAAAATCTGTAATTTGTTTAATTCCTGGTGTATATTAAAGTGTATTATTATTACTAACAAAACAGAAGAATTACAGGCTTCGCCCGTGACGTACTTCGAACTCCGTCACACCTTTTTAATCACGTAGCTTATAAATTCTACAATAATGCATTAAAATTTGCCCGCTTATGACTACCTCTGCCATTCATGACTACTGCTCCGCTCTCCGTGAAGTAGCGTGATATATAGTCTCGATAAATGGGCAATCTAACACAAAAATATTTTTGAAATCCGTACAGTAGTTTTTGAGATTTGCGCGATTCATCATCATCCGAGCGTGTGTCCCAGTTGCGTCTCGCGACGCCCGGGGTCCTCTTTCCTACATTTTCTCCTCCACTTCGCACGGTCGTCGGCATCCCCTTTAGTGAGACCATTGGCACGCATGTCATCCCTTACGACGTCAAGCCAGCACTTCTTGGTTATTATTATATTATAGTATTATAAAGCTGAAACTTTATAATACTATTTAGCATGTTATAAAAACATAGTAGATTTAAAAAATTATTTTATAATTCTCCATACAACATTGAATTTCCTAGGCTAATAAAAATTGGCTGCGCTTCGATGCGCCTTCAGCTTGAATCAGGACTAAGAGGAGAAAGAGAATTAATAGTGTACCTTTTCCGCAACTTCTCTAACAGAGGCGACAGATGTTCCATACAAGTTGTCATTGTACTGGCCCGCCTCTATGAACAAGTGATTCTGTATATCACGCTCCATCTGCTCTCGACTCGCAACGAAGTGATAGTCACGACCATCTACTTCGTAGTCCCGGCGAGGGCGCGTCGTATCTGAGAAGACAAGAGACGAATATAAAAATATTTTTGGAAATTACACACACAACACCATCTACTCTCAAACTGAGCAGCTTTTACTGTGACCACTAGGCAACTGCTAAACATTTATTTGTAAATATATTCCTTATTCAAGGTTCAAGAAACCAATAATTGCGGATCGTATCGTACACCCACTACTGATTTATTGAAAGAGTTAATATAAAATTAAAAGAGTCTAAGGCTGTATACATCACTTTCTGAGGTCCTAAACATTTGCCCGCACCCATTTAATCCTGCCGTTTATTATTTTTAAAATACTGTATGAAAAATTACCAGATTTATTGACAATTATGATTACAATTCCGGTCTCCTGGGTAGAACATTGATGAGATATGGAGATTAGCGAATTTACCCAATCAAAAACACTTCAGTTTTTTTGTAATTATTTTATAGCCTGGTTACTAAGACCTTTTAGCCATATCTTAATTCACATTTATTCAATCTTCTTTCTTATTATTTAAATTGTCCCCGTCTACTACATCTTAGTCAAGTCTAGTCTTAAGTCAAGGTCAGCCTCATTCCAGTATAATGGTAGTTGTTAAACTGAGGTTTTAAGTGGATTTTAGCGGCTTTCACTATAGCACGTTAACACAACTTTTATGTCCAAGAAACCACCACTACCGCACATAAAACAAGATAAATGCACTAGTTTTAGAAAATAATATACAGAAAGCATCCGCACTTGTCAATTTTGCCGCGTAGAATCCTATTACATTATGGACAGCTCCTTGTCAACCATAAGGATTGTTTGCAGTGTACTGGATATGGTTAAGAATAACCTCACCCATGTCACCTTTGTGTCAAAGTAAAAACGAATATAAACACGTATTTAATATTAAAATGAGTGTAAAATTACTCACGAGGTACACAGCTACCGAACTTGTCAGGGAACTCTGATATTAGATCGTCGTTTATTCTATCCTTGAGCGGGCCCAAAATTATGACAGGCCGAGTGTACGTAATCGTCAACTGTTGTACGGTCTCATACGATAGCACCGTCTCATCTTGACCTGTAACATAATAACATTGAAAAATACATTCATTTAAATATATAAATAGATATTCAATGATCTAGCGTCAGATAAGGATTGACTATTGACCAAGGTGTTTCGATTTCATGATTCTGCTAACTAACAATGGGCTGAAAATCTTCAATGTACAATGCAGTCGTAGAATGCAATGCTTGTGAACTGACAGGTCATTTAGCTTCGAATTACCGATTCCCACTTACGTGTGTACAACATCGTTCATGCGAATGGTGCTTAAATCTATACTAACGTGCGATACAAGTGCTGCTAAATAGACTTCATTTTCGAACTCAAGATCTGAGTTATTATATATCTTATAATATTTTTTGGTGACAATATAAATATCTAAATTCAATATACCTAACACACTTTTATATCCTCAACCGAGATAAAAATATTTAATCGTATTATAATATTAAACTAGCATCCAACTATGTAATATGAAATTACGATACATTCTCGACTTACGCAATTATAAATGCCTTAATTCACCTGCCAGCTACTATAATATACTTCTGAAAATAAATAACAATTCTACACAAGAAACATAAAGATAAAATCGAAACTTAAGCAAAGATTTTAGCATTGTAGCGAAACTGTACTAAGATTGTTCTTGTGTCGAATTGCAAACGCTTTCTTCTAATAATTCTAAAACAACGTAAATCGGATTCATTACCAGCCAAAATTAAATAATACCTTACGATTTATAGCATGTTACTAGGTGCATATACTTAAGTTTGGCTTAAATAACCATCAATTTCATCCTAAACAGAAACAGACAATAAGCAAAATATACAAAATTTCATACAACAGCTAATTTATGGCGGCGCCCGGCTAGGCTAATATAATAATTACAGCATCCCTAGACGCCTGAAGCGATAAAACTAAGTCTAAAATAAACCAGCACAGCGTAAATTTGAAAATAGTAAACAAGCTTGAATGAGAATGTCGTGAGATCGTCGGTACTCTGTACATGCCCGTGGCGTGTGGCGTGTGACGTGTGACTGTGTGGAACTAAGGCAAAGCGCGTATCGGTGCTGGCATGCGTGGCGGCGCCTGAAGCGTCAGCTAGTGACAGAGGCGGCTCTTGTGTCCTCGTGTGCTTCCAGTGCCTCCCTTCCTGCGCAACCGACACTACCGTGTGGCGCCGTGACGTGAGCGGGACGCGGCCACGTGGCCCCCGGCGTGATCAAACTATTTTGAAACGATGATTCAAACACTTTCGTGAGCTCGATGGTCATATTTTCGAGTGCGGAGAGGCTATTAGAGTAATCGCGTTGTATGAATTGAAAACTGAATTTAAAGAAAATATGACAAATAATAAATAAAAACTGGAGTGTTATTGAAATGAAAACTACGTTTCTAATTGATGATCATAACCAGAATGCGGGAGGTAAGGTATCGGCTACGGCACTCGCAAGCTACGCCTCACTCCCAAAACTTACACTCGTCCTCGAGATAAATGAGCGTTATCTCCTCCATCATGGGAAGTTCCACTCGATACAAGATTTCTCCTACACGTAGAAAAATTAATGTTACATATATTTAAAATATACGCAGATATTGCGTCCGTACAGGAGCACGGTGCCAGGGATGGGGACCTCCGTTCGGACGGAATTACCGACATATGATAAGACGCATTCAACCAAGTCGTGTTTAGCAGAACTCTACTAGTTCATGAATAGCGTTCGAAAATTAAATTGCAACAAAAAAGTATGTTATACCAGTCAGATGATAATATTAAAATGTATTCATTTAAGGCTACGCTTAGGCAACTAGAAGCACGGGACATTGGCCGGACGTGTCTCAAACCAACCCATGTGCTCGCTGCGACCACTTCTTGGTAATCAACATTAACTACTCGTGGAACACCAAATCGTAACTTTGCAACCACACAACCGTGTTGTCTACATTTGTCACAGATTTCAGTTTCTAAATAAAGTTTTATTCAAAAGAATTTGTAGCAAGTTGCCTATTAAAAAACTGTATTCCAAAAAAACGGTTGTGTGATTACAGTGGCATATTAAAAAATAAATCTATCTAACACACATATGTAATAAGTATATAGCTTGTCACCGGGTCGACCACATATAATTCGACAAGCGATACGCCGATATCCGAGCGATGGCAAAGTATTACTAGACCTATATTGTAATTATAGGCATCACCATGCGTCTCCATACACACTACAAGCGACAATTTACTCACATAGATCCGGTGCATTTTGTATTAAAAATATTTCGTAACAAAGATCACTACGCTGTGTCTGCTGTTTTAAATGATCCCTGAATTGTATTTGTGATAAAATTCTTTTAATAATTACATTTGAAAATTCGTTATAAATACTTAGTGTAAAAACTATCTGGCATATTTTTATTATACCTACTTAGTGAAAGTTATGTAATAGAATAATAATAAAATGTATGCTAAATTTTATACTAAGGACAATCAAACATAATGGCATTACAATCTATTTTTATTGCAAAATCCTAATGCTTAATCAGCCGCTATACTACATCTTAGTAAGAAGCTGATTTTTAATATGAACACGTACCTATGTGTGTACACTACAAGTACACCTATGGGTGTATTGTTGTATGTGTAATAGTAACTTACTCTGAAACGTGCGCAATAGTTACACTGGCATGAGTGTAACGTTTGCATTTAGTACATACAATACATACAAATAAATAAATAAATAAATAAATATCCATCATGCCTTATCCCCGAAGGGGTGGCAGAGGCATATTATATGCCCACTTTTCACCGTGTGGATTCCTGTCCCACGTAATAGGTGGTGAGCCCATTGCCGTGTTGAAATAGACAGACGCAGGATGTGACTGCTGTTGATAAGGCCGCCCATAAGGCATTCAACCAGGCTTAACGACTGCCATTTTACTGGCAACCGGGACCAACGGATTAACGTGCCTTCCGAAGCACGGAAACGCTCGCAAATGTAAATGACACAAAGTGGTCACCCATCCGAGGACCAGCCATAGTGAAAGTTGCGTAACTCAGTGATCGTTAACTGAACACTGAGACCGCAGGGCCACGAGCGCTTCAATACATACACACATATATTTACGCCTTTATCCCTGAAGAAGTAGGCAGAGGCCTACTATACGCCCACATATCCACTGATGACTCAAAATACACCTGTGTCTACACCTAGTTTGAGAGTCAGAGGTAATTCAAACTGTATTGCATAACATAATACTTGTAAACTTGTAACCTGGCTGAATAAAAAATATATTATATTAAATTTCACCATTTGCATTTTGTAATGTGGTGATCCCATTGTCGTATTGAAATGGTAAGGCGGAGGTTGTGACTACCTGTTGTAGAAAATTTTCTAACTTTCGACTTGATTTAACATCTGGCGTCATATTACTGGCAACAAAACGGCTTAAATACATGCCGTGGTACAGAATTGCTCGTAAATGGAAATGCAACAAGTAGTAGGTCCACGAGCATTTAGTGAGTACTATCAAGGAACTTTTGGGTACTTGATTAGTTTAGCGATCCCCAGAATGTGCATATTAGTGTAACAAATATACCTTATCTCCAGTTCATCCCCTACAACTTAACTCCGGGGTCTAGGTCCCGTCATTGCATCAATTACAATAGGTAGATTATTAAAATGAAGTCTATCTATTATAAAATTTCATTCCTGAATATAGTACGAAATGGGTATATCTCATATTATTCCAATTTATCTGATCAACCACTCCAGCTGGTCCTTCTACTCAGGCTAAATCTGTTATTTAAGCCGGAGCAGAAGGACCAGCGCTGATATACCATATAAATTGTTTTATTGTCCTTAGTATAAAAAAAGTCATTTAATTACAAAAATAAAATTAACATCATGAAGTTAGCCATATAAACTTTAATAAATGTTGTAACGTGAAGTTGTTCTGTGGTTAGAATAAGCGATATAGCTCCAACGTCAAAACATCCTAACTTTATAGTGGTTATTAGCAGCCGCATGAAAAAAAAACTGCGTAATGACCTACATACGATTAACAGCACAGTAGCGAGAATAATAATATATAGAAGGGGAAGAGTGTGTGCACTTACCGTCCGCATTAGCGTCCTCCTGAGTGTAACAAAGCATGAAAGCTGTAACAAAAGTGTTATATTAGTACGTTGGTGCGACCAAGCTCATTGTAGACCAGACCCCGTAGATGCTTTAAGCAAATGATCCTCCATGAGTAGTTCTATATTTCTGTACAAATCTCATTTAATTATACGTCGTTGTAGTTTTTTTGAATATAATACATATTATTTTATAATAACCAATCAACAAAAATCATACATCTGCAAAAATCTGTGGGTCTAATGTTTCATAAGTAAGTTTGATGAAAAGTAAGCAAAGTAGAGGTAGTTAGTGACATTCAGGTAATGAATCTGTGAATTGTGATATCGATTAAAGAAAGAAAAGAAGAAAGGTATAATAGGCACTGGCACACAATGCCTGCAATAAGACAAAAATCTTTCAGTACACTACTTTATTGTAAGGTGCTTATTATAATCTGAATTTCTGATTAAAAGGACATGTGACCAGAATGCAAATGATATAGCGCATATTTGCCTCGTCGCTTGTTTAGTAGGTGAATTAGACTTAGGCTCTTGTTGGGGCCCATATAGCTTAAAAGTAATAATACCATAGACTAAGATAATCTAGTGCATTTTCTGTGTTGGTTTACATATGAAGACCACGTGAGCAGATTGCTCAAAAACGGAAAAGTCAAAAGTACTCGGATACCCAGACGTGCGTGTATGAAGCGATTGATGAATCTTAAAGAAGAGAAAGAAATATGCATGGATCGCGAAGCCTGTCGATCTGTCCTCTATGACTACTCCGTCATGAATACAGCGTTAAGATAGTTTACTTTTTTTTAGAATATTTTTATTTTTGTACTATACGCAACATATTGTTCGAATTCAATTCACCTACCTATAATGGTCCTTTGAGCCGGATTTACGTGCTATAAAACCAATATTTTAAGTTAAAGACATACTTCAAAGCGCACCGGGTGCAGTTGTAACTTTCCCGATTAGATACTTCCCGCGTACTAAGCCGTGTAAAAACTAAGCTAGATAGTCTGTACATTTAAAGATTTCTATGAATCTCTTATTATACGGTAATAATTATAATACAAGTACTGATGCACTATACAATACTCTTTTAATAATGTTTTCAATACTTAATACATAGATGGCATAATTAGGTGCTATGAATGTGATGTATGTACATATATTGTGAGAACGATAGACTGCAGTGATGTACTTACGTTCCTGGTCAGAACCATCTTCAGATTTGCCGTCCTCTCGACTCTTCATGAACGGAAACTTTCTGCTAAATGATAACGTTTTCTTTTTTCTTTCCAATGTTGACTGGCTCTGCAATTATGTTGAGATAAATTAATTTTCATGTATATACAATGCCAGACGATACTAGAGAAAGTTTTGCACTCCTGGCTGTTATAAATGTTTGAATTTGGAACATTATATTTTTTTAAAAAGGTATAATATTATTCTATGAATAAAAAAACTAATTGGCGGGAAATTGTGTTTTATTCCTTAAGACATTTCTACGTTTTTTCGTGTTAGCTAACCTATTATGGGCGTGGCCTACCAGTTTTGTTAGGAAAAACACACTAAGGCCGGATCCGCAGCGCTAATTTTCTAACATAACGTGTTTAACCTAGCACGAAAACAGTTGCAGCGGCTTAAGTTATGCAAAACTTTCAACGTGTTCCACGTATATGGACCTTGAAGAACTATGGAGACACACATACTTATTCTGAAGAGAATCAGTAACTGTGCGAAAATTTAATTTGCCTTACAAGAACTGCGTCTAGATAACAAAATTGTGTCAAATTGCCACATTTAAATATCTCATAAAAGTGTTACCTATTGTTTTTTTTAATTGTACAAACACATAATTTGTTAGTTACTATTATGCTTCACCAATGGCAAGTAGCGGTTTTTAGTCTAGTCAACAAGTGCCTTTTTTGGCAACTTTTTTCAGCAGTCTCCGAAAATTATGAGCAAAGTGACATTCGATTCGGAATGGCATCTAGATGATTTTTGAAAAAAATGAAGATTCGCAAACAAAAATTGCAAAAGTTATTAACAATTTATTAAAGGTTTAGTTTTTTGAAAATATCTCAAAAACTATAAGATTTTTCAAATAAAAAATAAGTTTCGGGTGTCAAGGTTTTTTTAGAAAATTTCCTCCTCTTTTTGAATCTTTTTTTAATTTGTAAAATCTTTATCACTTTTTGAGATATTTGCAAAAAAATAAAACCGTCTTATTAAATTTATTTCTTTATTTTTTTTAAAAAATAAAGAAATAAATTTCCATCACGCCTTATCCCCGAAGGCGAATTATATGCTCACTTTTCACCGTGTGGATTCCTGTCCCACGTAATAGGTGGTGAGCCCATTGCCGTGTTGAAATAGACAGACTCAGGTGTGTATTTATTGAAATTTATTAAAATTGATGTGTAGATTATTCAAATTTATTTTGTGAGATTTTGTATGGTTACACAATTACACTCATTTAATAACCATAAAAAAAATCATAAAAATAGATAGTTTTCCGTTAAGTAGTTCTCGTAGTAAATGTTGTATTTTTCGAAGTTAAATGGCGTTGTATATGTTCCTAAAATTATTATTTATTCAAGTATCTATGCTCTTTAAAATTTGTAAAGATATTACGTCATTCGACACTGATTAGTTACAATGGATTTGCTTGGCAAACAGTAGCGACTCTACAGATAATCGGTACAATAGAGTAACAATAGGCCAACCAGGGCAACCTTGGCAAAGCGCGACGAATAGATTAAGATAAAAAAGTGTGTATGTACTTGCGTTAGAAGTTATACTTCTTTAGTCTAATAAGATTTCATCACATATACCACAACTCTTTGTTTGTAACAGGAATGATAAATTAGTAATAAGAAAAAAAACATCAAAAGAATGAAAACTACTTTGAATGTAGTTATAAGTTGTCATGGAAACACTTATCAGCTAACTTCACGGTGTCGGTTTTTCGTGACGGTCAGCGTGCGCATCTTAAAAATTTACTCTCATCATTTCTCCCTAACGCGCCAAAAGAAGTATAACTTCATAAATATAAACACGATCGAAAAATTTACGTTATAAGGTTGAAAGTACATTTTATATTTAAATTCTTTATGATAGTATTTTCAACCTTACACGAATAGCTTTAAGGTTGCGTTTAAAAGTTTAATTTGTTATCGTTAGTTTCTTTGTCACAAATTGCCAGAAGTACTGACTTTAGACTTTTTAGATATTTTAAGTAGATACTTACAGTGCTGACGGATGTGCCTTGTCCTTGAAACTTGACCTGTCGGTCGCGAGCTCTCTGTTTACGCTCCCATCGCCGCTTCGAAGGGATAATGCCGATTGCGTCCGATTCCGTTTTGTCCAGCCGTCTGAAGAGAATATATCGTTTTATGAATGTACAGTCCCGAGACTACCAGGACTTTAATTGGTCGTGCTAATTAGTGTGACCTTTTAGCCTTTCTGTTACCACCTCACTAAAAAGGCAAAGGGTTCAAAATTTCTTTCAAATTTACCATCTACACATTTTATTAAATTTTCGGCCCTTTAGACCCACCCTCTAACTACCTTATAAGCGAAGAAGCGCTCGAGTGGACTCAGTGTTCTGTAAACGATCACTGCGTTAAGCAACTTTCACTATGGCTGTACCTCGGATGGGTGACCACTTTGTGGCATTTACATTTGCGAGCGTTTCCGTGCTTCGGAAGGCACGTTAAGCAGTCGGTCCCGGTTGCCAGTAACATGGCAGTCGTGAAGCCCAGTTGAAGGCCTAAAGGGCGGCTTGAAAATTTTCGACAGCAGGTCGCCACAACCTGCACCTGTCCATTTCAACACGGCAATGGGCTCACCACCTGTTACGTGGGACAAAAATGGATACGGTGAAATGTGGGCGTATAGTATGCCTCTGCCAGCCCCTTCGGGGATAAAGGCGTAACAATATGTATGTATGTATGTATGTTAATGTACTGTTACTGGGGCACCATCACAAACTTTGGGATTCAGGTCAACCTCTTGAACAACGGACGGATTCTGGAGCAAGCAATGCTGTAAATATGGCCCATATCATAGCTGCACCTAGCAAAAGCTTAGTTTGGGCTAAATGGTGCTGTGTGAAGTGTCACACAATTTTTATTATTTATTTTTTTATCCAATAAAGCAGATCCCTGGAATTAATTTAAATCGAGGTTTGAAAGTAACTGGTAAGACGCTAAGATGAAAAAGGTAAACAATAAACCCATATTAGGGCCGTATTCCAGAACGTTTATCAATACTCAAGAAACACATGAGAGTAGATTTTATAAGGCAAAATCTAGTCTCAAGCGTTGATGGAGTATTAAGAAACGTCTGGAATACGGACCTAAGTCTCTGATAACAGCGATTTTTATTGGTGATCGATTTTTTTATGTGGTTGGTTGTTATCGAGTTTATCGCGAAGAAATGATGAACTCTATTGGATTTTGGGTGGCATATCTATATAGTACCTAAGTAGTGAAGTGTAATAAGTATACGTATCTGTATAAGAAACTAAAGCAAAGCTCAAACAGCTGAAGCAATTCAGCTTAAATTTGGTATTTGATATATTGATGATAGAATAAGTATAATCAATATATTAATGTACAGTAGGTAGTTCATACATCATAAATCCACTAAAAAAAATTTAGCTGATTTCCCTTTAAAACAGAATAACGGTGACGATAGTATGGAGAAATCTTAAAATATTATAAAGGCGGAATTCTGTGAGACAGCTTACACAGTTACACAACCATGTTTAAAGAAACTATGTAAAAACGTACCTAGCTTGCCACCATTCGTCGTCAGATGCATTAGTAACGTGCAAGATATCACCGTATCGGAATGGTAGTCCTCTTGACGGTAAGCCGTCGTCCCTTACAGGGTCGTAGTCGAACAATGCTCTGAAACAAAGCAAATAATAAATATTAGTGACAAAATAATACATAGACATAATTGATTCGAACTCCGAACCAAACAGAGCTTGTATCATGACTGAGATACTAGATAACTGTAAAAGACTCATTTTTTAAAATAAATATATGATTTATTGCTCAAAAACGGAAAGGTTAAAAGTACTTTCATACCCAAACATGCATGTATGAGACGGTTAATAAATCTGCAAGAACAAAAGTATGCAAGCAACATTACATTTAGAAAATCACACTAACCCACATTCAAATACTTGCAGATCATATATATTTTAGTCTGACCCCAGGGGTCGAATCTGAGACTTTACAGTCATGGACACTACTATTTGTGCAATTGTGTTGATGCAATAATAGTAACAGTTTATTGACGGACGCTACGGCCGATATACGTTAGATAATGAGACAGAATTGCCACTCAAGGATATTTTTTTCCTATTTATGAAAAGTCAATTACTAATTTAGCAGCGTAATAGAGGTCCATGTTTCGTCTGTCGATTGAATTACTAAATGTTACTATATTGTTGTCCCAACCCTAATTTAGTAAGAGCTTGTATTCGTATATAATATCCTAATAATATTATGAATGTCAATTTTTTAAAGTATGGATGGATGTTTGTTATTCTTTCACGCAAAATCTACTGAATAGATTTTGATAAAACTTTACAATAATAGCTTACACATCAGAATAACACACGGCTACTTTTATCCCGGGAACAAGTTCCTAGGGAACGGGAAAACTTCAACACGCGTGCGGAGCCGTGGGCGTCAACTAGTCTGTTTTATATGTGTATGTTATACATTGAAAATAACCTACATACTTTTAATAGCATTTATAAATAAATAAAAATAAATATCCATCACGCCTTATCCCCGAAGAGCAATAGCATTTATCATGACATTTATTTGTTATATTTAACTTTGATTGCTTTATTTCATTTTTCATGCTACTAAGGTGGCAGACAAGGATACTGTCCACCAGATACTATAGCTTATGTGTTGAAATGGACGGGTTAATTTCAGTGGCCAACTGCGAAAATTTTGAAGCTATGTTAATGGCAACCGGAACCAACAGATTAACATGCGTCCTTAAGCACGGAAAGGTTCGTAAATTGTAAATGCCATAAGCGGTCACCCATCACAGGACTGAACGTAGCGTATATTTCTTTAAAACCGATTTGTCATTTGCTCTTGAGAGGTAGTGAAATGTATGAGTAATTAATTATTCATTATTGGCACACCTAAGAGCTAATACATTTCAAATGCCATAGTTGAAATAATTTGATGTCAGATTAGGCCAAGCCAATGATGTGGGGAGTACGGACCAATATGGGGACAGATAAACTTTGGCGTTTAACTTTGTGAATAAGGGGAAGTACCATTGATGCCATTTATGAATATGCAGTATAATTAGGTTCTGATATTTTATAGCTATAATAATATACAATCTATACTAATATTATAAAAATGTAAACTTTGTTTGTTTGTTTGGTTGAACGCACTAATCTCAGGAACTACTGATCGAATTTGAAAAAATATTTTTACGTTATGTAGCTCATTTATCGAGGAAGGCTATATATCATCACGCTACTTCCCTGGAGAGCGGAGCAGTAGTCATAAATGTCGACAAATCGGGCAAATTTTAATGCATTATTGCAGAATTTATAAGATACGGGATAACATAGGTGCGACGGGGAGTTCGAAGTATGTCAGGGGCGAAGCCGAGGAGGTCACCTAGTTTTATATAAAAACCACTAAGAAGTTTTTTCAACAGGATTTTGATGTATAATGATGACAGTAGGCAGTAGTAAACTAAATAATATAGCAGAAAATGCTATATTACTTTGTTTACAGTACCCTTTAAAATAACTAATATTAAAAAAAATACCTACCTTACATATAAAGACCGCTTTTGAGATGTTCTCAGAAGGGTGTGTTGCTTCAACTCATTGATGCGCGCTTCGAACTTATTGTATTCCTGAGGCCTGTATACCACTGTAAGCTTTACTTGTTGGCCAGTACTCTGAAAAAGTTTACAAAGAAATTTCAGCGTTCGACACCTTTTTACTAGCTTCAATTGTATGTACGGCGCGGAATCTTTGAATGTAATTTTAGCTCAATTCAAAACATCCGATTATATTGATAGTTGGCACACTTATCAATGACCGACTACAAAACAATCTATACTAATATATGAAGCTGAAGAGTTTGTTTGTTTAATTGAACGCGCTAATCTCAAAAACTACTGGTTCGATTTGAAAAATTATTTTTATGTTGCATAGCACATTTATTGAGTAACATAATAGGCTATATATAATCACGCTACCACCCTGGAGAGCGGAGCAGTAATCATAAATGTCGACAAATCGGGCAATTTTTTATATATTATTTTAGAATTTATAAGGGACGAGATTAAATAGGTGCGACGGGAGTGCAAAGTATGACACGGGCGAAGCTTTGGGGGTCACCTAGTAATTTAATAAGGTTCTCCCAATACCCTGACCAAGATAGTCAGGATTAAATATTAAAATTAATATGTTTTAAATCATAAAATATTTAATAATATTGATTGAAATTAAATAAGATCTGTTAGGTCCAGTGTTGGAATCACCGAGTACCAGCGGGTCTGACGGAAAGAGTCCGGAGACTTATTTGACGTGGAAAAGTGCAATCGCTTGGTGTGGGACACTAATATGCGTCAATTTTTTTATGGCCTCACACCTATATCGCACTGTGCACAAACCGATAACATAGATTTTTTTTAATGGTATAATTATCTTGTGTGTGTTTGTATTGTTACGCCTGAAGCCCCCACTTCGGAGCTCGGAGTCCGCTTTCCTACCATGCATTTCCTGCATGCAAAAGTAATCTTAAATAAAAAAAAATACAAATTTTCATACATTATTGTAAAATTTATAACGAAGGGATTAAATAGGAATCACGGATTTCGAATTATTTCAAGCATGATATGGGCTCCGCTAGTTAAACCAAAAAAGTGACCAAAGATTTATATCAATAAAATAAACAAATTTATCGGTCATAACTAGGTCACATTATTTGTCCATGTTTTCACGCTCAAGATTATAAAAATACTCACTTCCTAATACTTAAAATGTTGGTTAATTTTAGATTAAATTTAGCTTTCCAATTTTATCAGTTTCAAAGCATCTTATCGTGTTACCGTATAGTATATCTGAAGTGTTATCTCACAATTACATTCGTTATGAAATGACACTATGACAAAATATTGGCTGGCTCTCAATGCTACTTGTATTTGATACTTTAAACTGTTGTTTAACGTTCAACATCTATTACATAAAAAGATATATGGCTTTTCATTTTCTTTTACGTTTTAAAAGGTCTGGGTTTACTACTGGATCCACATACAAACATATTGTCAACGTCTTTATCCCCGAGGGGGTAGTCAGAAGCATACGGTATGCCCACAGTTCACCATATGCATTTTAGTCCAAATAACAGGTGATGGACCGATTGCCGTATTGAAATTGATATATTTATTTTTTAATTTTCATGGATTTACAGCTGCCATGCCGGAAACACTCGTTAATGGCAATGCTACAAATGGTCATCTTTTTCAAGACCAACTGTCATGTTAGATTAACAAAATATATCCGACACCGCAACAGGCGTCGGAATTATAATTTTTTTAGCGGAATAAACCGTACCTATCCTTTATTTAGCCATTCTTTTGTTGTTGAACAGTTGTAACCAATAAATAAATGACTCTTCAAATACTTTTTATACAAAGCTACATACCTTCAAAGCCTTAGCAGCCTGCTCATGCGTTGCGTGAGTGATATCAACATCATTGACAGCAAGCAATCGGTCTCCTCGTCTCAGTTGTCCAGAACGTTCTGCGGGGCCCCCAGCCAATAGGAAGGACACATAAATGCCATGTCCATCTTCACCCCCAACGATATTGAAGCCCAATCCTTGCGTACCCTTCTCGATGTCAACTACACGGGTCTCTTCGGTACTGTCTGTGACGTCTTCGCGGCGAAGCGAATTCGCTGTGCTTGAAGCTGAAATAACAATAATAGTTCAGCATATACTTTATGTCTTTTACTAAGCTACTCGCAAATCATAACGCCAAGTCCTGAAGCATGAAAAACAATTCAAATATCGTGCATGAATTTAGTATAATATACTAGCTGACCCGCGCAACTTCGTTAGCGCCACCAATTATTTATTATCTCTCGTAAATGAACCGCTCGACCGATTTTGTGCAAACTTCACATAAACCATCTACTAAATAGTCCGAACAAAGCCTAAACGTTTGGTTTGGATAGGTGAGCCCGTTTTTGAGTTATAAAATTACAACGAAAAGTGGCATTGATTTTAATATATTTTTAATATAGCTGAAAAGTTTGTTTGTTTACATGGCTGAACGCGCTAATCTCATGACTTACTGGTCCGAATTTAAAAACTCTTTTAGTATTGGATAGCCCATTTATCAAGGAAGGCTATATATCATCACACTACTACCTTGGAGAGTGGGACAGTAACCTCCCTGTCTTTCTTATAGTATCTCTCTGTAGTACATACTTAGTCCATTTTAAAAAAGGTGAGACATAATTTCTCCTAGAAGTCAATGAAAATATAACCAGTATTACATTGTAGGATACATAAATCCTAAGGAACAATGTAAGTGTAATTTTACTATTGTAAGCTGTACCTATTAAAAGAGCATCCATGGACATTCTTGCCAGAATTTTTTTCATAAAGGGTAGGCTGCCCTTAGAACTGGCAATTAGAATCGCTCTCATTTTGATTTGATTTTGAACACAAACATTGATTTTGTTTCTTTTGTATAAACTCATTACTATATAATTGGCCACATATCATGTATATCAAACTATTGTAATTACTGGGGTGGCTATGAGTGAGAGAGAGAAGAGTGGCCATGAGTTTTATTGCCAGGTTCTTTTTCACCTATTGCTTTGCGAATCTGGCAGTAAATGTAGAAGCAATAATCTTGACGTTCATAAGTGTTACTTTGTGAGCTACATAAATAAATATTTTTCATTTTAATTTCATCAGCCGTTCTAATATGTGCATGTTCGTTAAAGATTTTCTCCGACGTAAGTGCGCGCGGTAAAAGCGACTTGTCTCTTATTACATAGACCAATAAAACTACTGTCAAAATGTGGGGTGTGTAATTAACCTCTGCCAACCCCGTGGTGGTTAAAGGCGTGATTTTATGTAAAAAGTGAAACCAACCACCCAACCAATAGTTTGTGCCAATCAAAACTTGACATAGTAACCTGCTTATTAACACAACTATTACGCACACCTATTTGTTTGATCTACTAATAATGGCTGACATTGGTAAGAGCAGAGGCCCACTACTCGATATTTAGGCCGAGGTATGAAGGTCATTAGGGTGGCGTAATGTGTAACCTACTAAGTAATATTATGTAACCACAGTAAAGTGAAGTAGTAATATAGTATTGTGTCTTTGAGATAGGCCGCGCTGCTGCAAAAATACAATCGTAGGCAACAGACGTCAGATGATTCTTTACTTACGGATCCAAAAATACTGATTTATTAGGGAGTATTTGACAATGTTATAAAAATAATTCTTATACTCGTATGTCTATTACGCAAAACGCGACATTTCTGCGATTAACGTTGCCTTTTGGAGACATTGTATGGAGATAAACTACTGTAATTCTACTATACTGTGCTTCAACTTACGTGTGTTCGCTCGCGATGTTCGCGGTGAAGGTTGACCGTGTTTGGGACCTGGGACCAAGACCAGTTGGACTCGTTCTCCAGTAGCTTTTAACGCGGCAACTGCATCCTCGTGTGTTACGTTGTCTAGATTAATATCTCCTTGCTGTAAACAATACTCTCATTCAATAAATTACTCATTGAAGTTACTGATTGTATGCCATTGACAATTTCACAATATAGGGGAAAGGTATGTGACATAGGTGAGACAGCATGTCTTCCTCGTGACAAATAAACTTGTATTTATTTATCTATCACGCCTTACCCCCGTAGGGGTGGCAGAGACATATTACATGCCCACTTGTCACCATGTGTATTCCTGTCCTACGTAATAGGTGGTGAGCCCATTGCCGTGTTGAAATAGACAGACGCAGGTTGTAGCTACCAGCGGTTGAAATTTTTCAAGTCGCCTATATAGTTATATATAATTAACTTGTAATTGTAATTTTTATTCCAGACAACCTGATTAGTAGTACCAGGGGGTACCAATGCGAACAAAATATTTTTAATAACATTAAATTATCCCTAGATGGCAGTAATGGTATCAAATTCAAGATTACAAAAATAAAAATCTTATTTAGCTGTTTAAAGTCCGGTATATGATTTTTAAAATAAAAACCATATTATAATCTGTGATATTAACATACTAAACTCGTTAATAATACAATTAATGTAGATTGCGTGAATAATTGGTTCTCGATACTGTTCATTTATAATAATAGATGGCGACGTAATAAGTTGAACAGTTCTGCACCAACATTCGTCTCTCTATGCCAATAGTACCTGTAAAAAAAAAGAGCATTCTATCTCTTTCGGTCGCGCACGTCACAGCGATGCACGCTAGAATAATAAACTTATTTGTAAAAATATTGTGATATGACGACGAGGATTAATAAATATCCGCAATAATCAAGCAGTAGATAAATTCATTACATTACGTTACAGAGTGTGTGGCCTGGTGGTTAACGGCGAGAAGTAGTAATATCGTTAATTTTGTATTTTTCTCAAGTATAGAGTCCCAAGATCGAATCCTCATTGTATTGATTTTTGTTTTTGCATTTTAAAATAAATATTAACAATTGTGAATACAAAACACCGAAAAAGTAATACTTTTTTTTTTGGTTTTATAGAAATTTACTAAATAAGTGTTTATTACATTTTTTTTTAATTCCAGAAATAAATCGTTTTATTTTATATCAAACGCGATGTGGCATCTGAATTGTAATCAAAACAAATTCAGTGATCCGATCCGCCAAAGTAAACGATATCGAACTTAAAATAAAGTTCAAAATAGAAGCGCGTAATAACTGTCGGTCTCTGTCAACCGGCTGATAAGGTTCAAAGTGGTATGACCGCCGCGCCGGCACTACTCTTACGTCAAAATATTATTAGCGCTGCATCGTATATTACGATAGTACATTGCGCTTTGACAAGTTAAAAATATAAAAAAAGCTAGTTGACGGCCGCGGCTCCGCTCGCGTGATGGGAACTTGTTCCCAGTATAAAAAGTAGCCTATATGTTGTAAATCCATTCAGTACTTTTTACGTGAAAGAGTAACAAACATACATCAAATCTTTTAAACTTATAATATTTATATCTTATATTTATATTAAACTAGTTGACGTCCGCGGCTTCGCCCGCGTAGAGAAGTTTTCCCGTTCCCGTTTCCCACAGGAACTTGTTCCTGGGATAAAAAGTAGCCTATGTGTTATTCTGATGTATTCAGTAATTTTTACGTTTCCGTTCAGTAATTTTTACGTGAAAGATTAACAAACATCCATACAAACTTTCACATTTATAATATTATTAACATTAAGATAATCATAATCTATCAAGGTACAGTCTTTTATTTTGCTTTCATTAATTATAAATTTCACGTTCGGAGGCCTGATACAATAGATTATCTACCTATATTATAGAACTTAAGGATTTATTTGACCCCTGGTTTCGGTCTCTGTAGCCTGCACTGTAGACAATAGGTATATCTTACAACCTAAACCCCGAGATCTCGACCATAGACTTAGCTACCTCGGAGCCAGGGGCTATAGACATCCATTGACTCTAGATAGTTGACCTTGACCTCAGGATCTAAGGTCTCGGGGCCCTACCGGCTCTAAGCCCACAAACTCAGATTCTAGCCCAGAAGCCTGGACTTCGGATCTAAGACCCTGGAATCTTGACTCAGGACCATGGACCCCGGATCTCGGGAACAGGATCATGAACCCTAGGCTCTTAACCTTGGATCCTAGCCCCTGTACTGTGAGGTCTCTAGAACCTCTACTGCATACCCTCGATGGAGAACCCAACCCTTGACTCTAAACAGAGGATCTGGAGTAGCTGACCTTGGACTCTCGATCTAAGACACAGAACCCGGAATTCGGGATCCCAGACCCCGGGTCGGGAATATGGACTCTACGTCTTCGAACTTGGATCCTGGCCCCTGAACATTCATGAAGCCTGGAATGGGTTTATAATGTTTATTTTAGAAGTTCCTATGGCCACCTTCCAGTGTCCTCTACAAACAATCTCCATGCATGGAAATTACAAATGGTCACGAGTACCTACGCTACGTAACTAAAAAACACTGAATGAACTAACTCTAGTTTTATAATATTAGTACCAATAGATAAAATATCCAAATAAGTAAAACCCTTATTTGTTGCTTTATATCATGACCTTTATCATGCCCGTACAGAATATTGATAACGTCAATTAGCTAGAAAAGGCATACGGCAGAGTATTTCTGTTTATAGTGACATCTAGTGTAGTGTAGTAAATAATAAGAATAGTTTGCCAAAACATTATCGCCATCTATATACAAACTCCCGTACTGCCTGCCTGCTTGGAAAGTTAAGGCCGTGACCATTTTTAGTTCCTGTTCGTGCATCTGTATAAGAATTATATTATATTATCTGTGGTAGTACTGTTGCTGACTTATAATTACAAAAATTGGGAAATAAGAATATGAAATTGTTCAAAGCAATGAAGAAGTTTCAAAACACGACTTACCGAAGTATTTTTCACCATAAGTAGTTTGTCCCCTACTCTTAAACGGCCGTCTCTATGAGCAGCACCACCGGCCATAATTTTAGTCACGTATATACCATTATCACCAGGAATATGTTGATTACCAAGGCCTCCCGCTATACTAAACCCTAGCCCAGCACCACCTTTAGCCAATTCAATCTCAACAGATTCCTCAGCCTTTGACACTTGTGAAACATTCAACGTATTATTATCATCTGTACCGCGACGACGTATTTTCTGTAATGAGTCAAAAATCTTAAATTATTTAAAGACAAGTCATGTTGACAATATGACTCATGTTTCGTAGGACACAATGTTGAATGACAAAATAGTCCTTGTACAAAGGCCATCGACTGCATTGTGACATATAGAGCGCGTTGAATAGTCCGATACTTCGATTATGATTCGAAATTGGCAGATACTAGTAGACTACTATGTCCTTAATATAAATAATTTGGCAGTGGAATGTGTTACGAGCGTCTTCACCTTATAGTAACTTCCTTATCTTAATAACGGCTGAATCATTACGTTTACTTAGCAGTTATGTTTGTAAATAAAAATATAGATAAGTAGATTCTTACCAGTCTCACAGTACTGCCAGCTTTCTTTAAGGCATCCACTGCATCTGCATGCGTTACGTTTTCAACATTTGTGTCATTTACCTGTAATCGATAAAACATAATGCTATTGATTCCTGTAATTTTTTTCACTGTTTTATTACACACTGGCTGACCCCTGCGGCTTCGCATGTGCCATATTTTGCATCCCCGTCGCACGTATTTAATCCCGTCGTTTATTACTTTTAGAATAAAGTATGAAAATTTGCCCATTTTGCAGACATTTATGGTTACTGCTCCGCTCTTCAGGGTAGTAGCGTGCTCATATATAGCCTTCCTCGATAAATGGGCTATCCAAAACAATAAAAAAATTCAATTCGGACTGATAGTTTCTGAGATTAGCGCGTTCAACCAAACAAACAAACTCTTCAGCATTATAATATTAGTATAGACTAGATGACCCCCACAGCTTCGCCCGTGGAATATTTCGACCTTCCGTCGCACCTATTTAATCCCGTCGCTTATAAATTCTACAACGATGCATAAAAATTTGCCCGATTTGACGACATTTATGACTACTGCTCTGCTCTCCAGTGTAATAGCGTAAGCCTTCGTAGCGTAAGCGTTAAGCCTTCCTCGATAAATGGGCTATCTAACACAAAAAGAATTTTTCAAATCCGACCAGAAGTTCCTCAGTAAGGGACCAGTAACTCAAAAGTGACTAATTAGTTTTAAAGAAAGAAAGAAACATATTTATTGCAGACACACTACAAACACGTGAGATTTGAAAAAATAACTCAAATACCACTATTATATATGCCTGAAAAATTCATTAGGCTTCTTCTATCAACCACAATGTAAGTAAATATACTGGTGGTGGCATACCCTGATGGGTGTATGCAGTGACAAAATTTGGCACACCTGTAGATCGGGAGAGGCGAGAAGGAAAACCACAGAGATTTACTGGGTAATTTAATTCCCTTCAGGGCTAGGAGTTCCATACAAAGCCACCCTACTGCCCCATCATAGATTTCGAAGATTTATGATTCACCTGTAATATTGCATCATTGATCTGCAGCTGACTAGCTGCCGCCGCACCTCCAGGTATCAACTTGGTCACGTAGATGTGGGGGTCCTCAGGTACATGAGGATTGTCTGAGCCACCGGCGATACTAAACCCAAGTCCGGCACCACCAGCTCGCGATAGCACCACAGACATATACATAAATCCATCATCACCTTGCATGCGTTCTAAACCGCCTTCTATACCATTTACCTGTAAAGGCTGAAAATTTATGTATGACATATTATATTAGTCATCAACAGTGTTTGAGGAAAATTTTGTTAGTGCAATAATGTAAGGAGATGCACATTTGTTACAGGAAGCATCAGTTGGATGATGATTGAATGATTAGTGTAAAAGTGTAGCATGGGGTTTATCGTCCTTGGCCTTCTATGCAAGGCATGCCATACTCATAGCCATTGCCCTTCTAATTGAAATAATTTACTATAAGCCAGTATGATACTATACTAAATAGAAGGTCCAACCACATGTTTTGATTCTGGATCTTTTTATGATATGAGGATTTAGATAACGGTTGTGTTGTAGTATCACTAGCAATGTTTGAAAAACATTTTCTCTATAATTTGATGATTCTTTTGAATATCAAGGTTGGGAGTATCATTTAATTAATAAATAAATAAATATTGAGGGACACTTTTTCACACAGCTCCACCTAGCCCAAAGTAAGCTAATATTAGCTTGTGTTATGGGATCTAGATAACTGATAAACATACTTATATATTTCTAAATACATACATATTACAGATAAATAACACCCAGACACAGAATAAACCATCGTGCTCATCACACAAAGTTTTATCCTGGGTAGAAATCAAACCCACAACCTCTTGCATAGCAGTTGGATGCACTCCCACCGCGCCACAGAGGCAGTCAGCATATAGGATTTTAGTTTAAAACAATAATGGATCTATTAATAATGCCACTTGTTGTGTCTGGAGCCTGAAGAGTATGTATAACACAAATATACAAGTAAATTACTAGACAATTCTAAAACGAAATGAATGAATAAATAAAACAGAGTACTATAGCTATGAATTAGATTAATGGCCTTGATGTGTTCATACATCTCATACTCATTGTAAATGAATAATTCAGTAAACAATAATCTTTCATAATATTACATACTTTTACTTTTGTAACATTGTAAACATCTTGTAAGTTTATTTAAAGTATATAAATGTAATTTGTATAATTATTCACACAAAACATTAACAAAATATCATGATACAATGAATGACAGTGAGTGCCATGTAATAATAAATATGTATGAGCATGAATGTTTGATACATCCATTTAATATTTCACATTTATGATACTATTTGATACAGCTCATGGAGCCTTATGACAACCAGTATTTAGTTTTTCAATGTTTTATAGTTTAGGACACTTACAAGATTATGAAAGGTCTAAAGTACCAGGATAACCAGACCTGCATGTATGAAGCAATTACTGAATCAGCAGGAAGCGAAAGGAGTGTGCACAAATTGCGAAGCCTGGCAATCTGTCCTCTTTGATTACCCCATCAGGGATACAGAGTGAAGACAGTTAAGTTAGTCATAGTTAAGATTTTTTGTTGCACATCTATCAATATATCTTAAAATTTTTGTTATAGTTAGTCTGGGTCGAGACAAAACCAAAAAGTGAAATATCATAACAATCACCCACATAATATCTGAGTTAAAATTGGTGTAAGTAATATGATGATGTTGTATATACCTAATATAGATTGATGATAGTCAATCACTTACTGACCTACTCTCAGTTGTAAACTAATGATTATAATTACCTGCTTCATTTCTGGTGATGGAACGTGAGCCTGAAAGTGACAATAACTTAGTAAATAATACTGCAATCATATCTTTATAACACTGAGAGACTCTTAACAATAAATTAAGTTCATTAGCATATTTATAGATTATATTTCAGTCTCTTAAATGTTAAAGTGTATCTTTGTTACAGTATAATTTGTTAAAAATCTTGTAATTATGATAGGAAGGAATGATTTGAATGAATAATATTACAAATACTTGAATTTCGAATTACAATGTTAGTATGTGATTAGATAATTATACACACCAGGTAAACTTCATTGACAGTTTATTAATTTGTGTCTATAACAATTTTATAGCACCAAATCAACATTCATTGAGTTTATAAAAAACTTTTGTTATTACAAAGTTTGTTAAAATGCTATTTTACATATTATTAAACATATTTATAGGGACTCAATTAAATCCCATTATGTTAACTTAAACTATAATTTTAGTTATAAAATACAATTGAAATAAAATATTATAGGTCATTAACCCTAACAAAGCTTATAGAAAACTATAGTAATGGTGAAAATTCTACAAAGATTCATTATTTGTCTCATACTGATTTTATTTTTGTCACCTACTTACCATATCAAGATTAAACAAGGAGGACACTTTTCGAAGGAATCCATTATGTGTTTTTTTCTTCCGTCTTTCAGTCATTTTGGAAACCAAGTGTGCATAACCCTCAGGGATAATATTTTGCTGTCCGTACTATACTATGTACACTGCATGCATTGTTAGTTACACACTTGTGTCCACTTTCAGCTTACTTGACGATGTCCAGCATGCACCATTCTCTACCTAGAACCCACAACTAACTTGCACCAAAACATCAGAAATACCTATGTGGCCTTTTAATAAGGTATGCAGGTTTTATGTTTGCATGTAGTCCCATAACACTCAAAGCTCTTATCTTGTTAGCCAGGTTTAGATTTGCAGCAGTCCTTATCTAATGAATGGACGAAATTGCCGAGCCCTTTTTGATAGCGATTTTAGTGGGTATGTGTATAATGGCTAAGTAATTAATAGGCGTGTTACAAGTTGTGTTCGATGATAGGATGGTATGAATGTCAAAAGCGATGAACCTTAATTAAAATGTCCGTGTTACGTTATTAGTGTGCAATTTATGGCCACTTCATAATACTATAGTAGTATGATAGTACTTTATTTGTGCCTAGAACAATTATGGGCGAGTAACATCGAATTGTTACAAGCAAAACTAACTCTGAAGTTACATTAGTCTCACCAAGAATTGCAAACGTTTCCAGAGTGTAAAGAAATTACTAAATGTTTAAAAATAGATTAGTGTTTATTAAATGGCCTTACTTGAAACGTATACGAAATCTCAGCAGTGTGAATGTCAAAATTGTGTGTACAATATCATTTCACTGATTATCATTTACAAAGAATATTAACTTTCAGTCGATGTAGTGTTCGTACGTCATTGGCACAATTGTGAAAATTAACGGCACCAATCCACACAACGATGAAACGTTAGCACACATATCGCCGAAAACTTGTACTATATTTAAGGTTATAAATAGTTCTACGGGACGCGAAACACCAACCATCCGCCATTACCGTCCACTTGTTTTACCTAGCGCTCCGTTTCGTTCAGCTACTTTCGTATACGTCACGTCATCAAAATAAAAAATAACCAACGTATCGATCTACGATCCACGATCATCCTCGACCACACAAACACAACACTATTACGGAACGGACTGCTACAATACATTAACAGATGGCGTTACTTGTACTAAGAGTGACATTACTCAAATAAGACTCAACTCAAACTGAACATCATATCAGCTTTTATCAGAAACGAATGACTTGAGTTGACTGCCTCTGTGGCGCGATGGGAGAGCATCCGACGGCTACGCAAGTGGGTTCGATTCCCACCCAGGATAAAACTTTGTGTGATGAGCATGATGGTTTATTCTGTGTCTGGGTGTTATTTATCTATAATATGTATGTATTTAGAAATATATAAGTATGTTTATCAGTTATCTAGATCCCATAACACAAGCTAATATTAGCTTACTTTGGGCTAGATGGCGCTGTGTGAAAAGTGTCCCACAATATTTATTAATTTATATTTATAAGTAGAATTTTCACCATTAAATTCTTAAACGCTGGGAACAATACATATAGGTAAATAGGTACATACAAACCTTTTTTTCTTCGGTTATCGCGGTGGGCCGGGTGGGCGACATTACCGAATGTATCTATAAAAAAAGGAATTGAAGGAATTTTAAACCAATAACATTCATTAACATGAAGGTCTGTATTTTTCATTACCTTCTCTATGCAGATAACTTTGAAGCAATGAGCTAGACGAGGAGACGAGACTTCTATTCTAGTATTATCAGTAATCTCAATAAAATGTAGATTTCGTACCTACCTACGTACAAAAAATAAATAAATAAATTGAATTGAAAAAAAAAAAGTTTAATTGAAACCAGATTTTAATATTGGGTCCACGTAATTTCATAATCCACCTTAGGATAATAACTGCAGTCGGGAACCCTACATTGCACGTGGCAATGTAGGGTTCTGGGTTGGTGAAAATGGTGGAACTTGCTACACATTTTAAATAACACCAATTGTACTATTCCACAACATTTACTTGATAAACCTAACCGGTTTCGCCTCACGGCATTCTCAAAGGCACCTATGTGTCAATGTGGGTTAAAAATATAAAACCGGTTAGGTTTATCAAGTAAATGTTGTGGAATAGTACAAGTGGCGTTATTTAAAAATCTAAAAAGCCTTCATTCAAACCTAAAAAACGTAGTACTTTATTGTGTTGAACAAAAAAGTAGTAGGTACGTGTGTAAATTTATTTGTGCCAATGGCAAGCGCATGTCAAGTCTGTTGAAGATTATATGTCCCATGGAGCAAATGGAATGGAACTCGTCTCAGATATAGTAAGGTACGGAGCCCACCTTATAGATGATCCGACAACTTACAACTTGAAGAATGTCGCGATTTCGCGAATAGAGATTGGTTGTGGGAGTGGGAAAGCATGGAACAGAAAACTGCGTCCCTCCTAATAGGTATGATAACTATCTATGCAATACCAAAAAATTGTTGTTGGTGTAATATTAAAGTGTGTAAATATATAGTCCTACATAAAATAAATTCTATTTAAAAGCAAACTTTTCAATATAGGTTATACTACAAACCTTCATCGAGTCTGGTGTAGCATTTCTTGAATCAGACTTCTTGTTGTTGTCTTGAAGAAAGGCATTGGATACGCTTCTGTAGTCACTTTCCTCGTTAGGTATCTATAATGTAAGAATTACAACAATAATTAAAGTAGACTTTTTTTTGTAGATATCTTCTGATGTTGCCTTAAGGAAATTAAGCTAATACGTATAGGTTTTCATAATTGTAGGGGTTATGAAGTACCAAATATAAGGCTTTCAATCAGGCATAACGACTGCCATTTCACTGGCTACCGGGACCAACGGCTTAACGTGCCTTCCGAAGCACGGAAACGCTAGCAAATGTAAATGCCACAAAGTGGTCACCCATCCAGAAAAATCAGAAAGTAAAGATTAAGGGTAGAGGTCCCTACATTGAAGGTATAAAAAACATAGCATTCGCGTGACAGTACGTATCTACATTTTCATTTTCTCCCGCTGGTAACAGAAGGTATATAAATAAATAAAATAAATAAATAAATATCCATCACGCCTTATCCCCGAAGGGGTGGCAGAGGCATATTATATGCCCACTTTTCGTGAAAGTTGCGTAACTCAGTGATCGTTTACAGAACACTGAGACCGCGGGGCCACGAGCGCTTCATATAAATAAATGGATTAAATATATTACAACTACCGTTCAAACTTGATTAAATCCATTACTGTGACAGAAGAAATACAGTTTGTTTTCTTTTAGGTACACTCGCAACGCAATACTCATCTTAATTAAGAGTTTTTACGAGTTACATATTACTACTACCACAGCTACTACCTAACTATAATGCTTGTGTGTCTAAGTAAGTATATTAGTTATTACCAGGGACAAAACCCCAAAACCCGGGGTTGCACGGGCGTAGCCAGGTATTAGTTTTTTATTGGGGTTTCCAATACTTGATCAAACAATAATTTAAGCATTCTAAAGCGGATTTTGGATGCGATAGGCTACCTACATCTTCGGGGTCCAAGCCAGCTTCACCATCGAGTAGTGCACCTGCTGACTAACAGACGAGGGAATGGCGAAGGTAGCGATCGGGTGACGGTGGAAGGGGGATGTCAAGAATCTGTGGGCTACAAGAGGCTTTTTACACGATTAACTCTAGCAATCTATGGAAATACCCACGTAACGAACTACGGGCTAAGGAGCCTTTCTCCGAGAGCGGTATCGGTTTTATGATGAATAACCTTGTTGGCAGCTTTGTGGAAACAGCAGTGTGTCGGCTCGGGAAGTAAGTATACCTAATACTAAAGTGTATGCCCCGACCTCGAGAAGCACTGATGAGGCAGTTGAGGCCCTGCACGAGGACATAGCGACAGCATTATGCGGTACTACCAAGGCTCACTAAAACTTTGTTATGGGTTATTACTTAACCGCCAGAGAAGGACTACAAAATGCGGTGAAATCGGTCTATATAGCGTGGTGCACACAGATTATTAACTTTTCTATTATATTAAAAGGCTATTCTTAATTAATTCTTAAATATCGAACTCCACAGAAAATGGACTTGGCGAAGCCCCGACAGCATTTCTAAATTTTAATTTCCGCGCCGAAAGGGCCTGTTGATAAAGCATACTTTCTGACCTACTGCGCTCCAAATAGATTAGGGGTCCGAAAAGTTTAAATTGGAACTTCAAAATCGTTTCGATCTGCTGGTGTACCCCAATCGGTCCTTAGTCCGTTTTTGTTTAGTTAGAGCATTAGAGTATTAGGGACTCACACCCACATGAGCAACCTCCATGGTTGTTCATATGAGTGTGTCGATTGAGACATCAAGACACACATTGCTGCGGCGTAAGCCAAGTTGCTGGAGGAACTCTTGTATCCGAGGTCTCGCTCGCTCTTACGGATGTCTTTAACCGTGCAAAGTGGAGGAGAAGTAGGAAAGCAGACCCCAGGCGCCGTAAACACAACTCAGACAGACGCTCGGAGACGATGATAATTGTTAAAATCGTTAAAATTTGGGGGGGTTGGGGGTTTCGTCGTCTTTGCTTTCCATCAGGCGAGCGACGCTATTTTGACGTGCCAAATAAAAAAAAGTTTTTATCGGAACAAATTGCTGTACTAATTGTGTCAATAATGTTGGATCGAGTAGCGCTGCGCTGTGCAGTTTAAAACACACGGTCACAGTCAATAAAGCGAAAATTGCTGAAATTTGTAAAATGTAAAGTAGCTACAGGTATCTAGGTTACTGTTAGGTTAGGTTAGTGTCTTGTTGTATCTAGGTTAGGTTAGGTTGTGCGTTGCATGGACTCATTTCGATACGATTTTTTCCTTTGCTAGTCGGGTTTCTTGCGGTGTTTCTTGGCTATGTTTGGTTAATATCGGTCCAAATTTGTAACAATATCAACTCTTTTCCAAAATCATGTAAGGCATTTTTGTCGTATGAATACTCGATCAAGTGCTTAAAGCGTGCCAGTGTCGACCTGATGCTCTTGCCAGAATTGTCTCCAGAGAACCCAACTTTTAGAAAACTTACAGCAGATATCGTATTTGGGTTCAATAGCTTACTTTCAATGAGTAGTTTAATTGTACAAGGTGCCCATCTAGTGAGTTGGCGAGTCACGGCCTGCCAATATTTTGATAATATAATATGAAAATGGCAGACGCTATATATCTTCATCCATATTTTAGGTATCCCAGTGAAAAGTGAAGTGAAATGTGAAAAATCTTTATTCATGTAGGTCATTATAAACGTCAAGATTATTGCTTCTACATTTACATTTACTGCCAGATTCGCAACGCAATAGGTAGAGCCTGAGGAAGAACCTGGCAATAAAACTCATGGCCACTCTTTTCTAACTGCCAGTAATTACATTAGTTTTATTTACATGATATTTGAACAAATTATATAGTAATGAGTCTTTACAAAAGAAACCAAATCAAATCAAAATGAGAGCGTTTCTAGTTGCCAGTTTTAAAGGTAGCCCACCCTTATGAGGAAGACTCCGGCAAGAAACTAAATGGCTGCTATTTTAAAATGCAGGTATGGCTTACAATATTAAACTTACATTGCTCCTTTGGAGTTACGTGAGAACAGTCGACTAAACTTAATTTGCCTTAAATATAAATAGTTTTATTTGTAAGAATTGAAGCGCTCGTGGCCTCGCGGTCTCAGTGTTCTGTAAACGATCACTGAGTTACGCAACTTTCACTATTACTGGTCCTAGGATGGGTGACCACTTTGTGTCATTTACATTTGCGAGCGTTTCCGTGCTTCGGAAGGCACGTTAAGCCGTTGGTCCCGGTTGCCAGTAAAATGGCAGTCGTTAAGCCTGGTTGAAGGCCTTATGGGCGGCTTGAAAATTTCAACAGCAGGTAGCCACAACCTGCGTCTGTCTATTTCAACACGGCAATGGGCTCACCACCTATTACGTGGGACAGGAATCCATACGGTGAAAAGTGGGCATATAGTATGCCTCTGCCACCCCTTCGGGGATAAGGCGTGATGGATATTTATTTATTTTTATTTATTTATTTGTAATAATTGCTATAACAGCTATGAGCTGACCAGTCCCAACAGACGGCACCCGTTCACGGGTATGACGCATATATCAGCCATCGCCCTACTCAACCGTATTATAGGGAATAAGGCGACCCGATACATGCACCACCACTGCCAGGACACTTAGGCGAGCATGACATACTCAAACTGCACAGCAACCATCATGTCAATTTCAAAATTTATAAAAAGCTATGTGGACGGTGCTCACACAATAACAAACTCAAATTACATATAATTATATTAGTTAACCTGACGTTTCAGATCACTTATGTTGAACAAATGTACATTATATTTATAATGTTTCTTTATTATTATTATTAATTATATTTGTATATTTATGTGTGTTGACTTAGAGCGACTTACTCCCATGCATTTTTATCATTTATATAGTCTGAAATTTTATAATATGCCTTGTTACACAATTTGGCCTTGACTGTTGTCTTAAACATATTTATTGACAATATTCTAATTTCATCGGGAAGTTTGTTATAGAATCGTATACATTGCCCCATAAAAGAATTGCTGATTATTTCGAGACGAGTAGAACGTAATACAAGATTATCTTTATGCCTAGTGTTTACATTATGTATATAACTTTTTTTAAGAAATGTGTCTATGTTTTTGTGCACATAAAGTAAATTCTCATATATATATTGTGATATAACGGTAAGAATATTAAGGTCTTTGTATCTTTCTCTTAGAGATACCCTGGGACCAAGCTGGTATATTGCTCTCACAGCTCTCTTCTGTAAAATAAATATCGTATTAATGTCCGCTGAGTCTCCCCAGAGAAGAATTCCGTATGACATAACGCTATGGAAATAACTGAAATAAACTATTCTAGCCATTTCAACATCAGTGAGCCGTCTTATTGTTTTTACTGCATGCAGCAGAGCTTAATTTGTCTGACAATTTTTCTATATGTGGTCCCCACTGCAACTTTGAATCAATAGTTATACCCAAAAACACAGAAGCCCCAACAGTATCCAACCCTGATCCATTAAGTTACACATTGGTCGCCACCTGTCTTACATTAGGTGTCGAAAACTTAATTACTTTAGTTTTTTTATCATTTAAAAGAAGATTATTAACGTTAAACCAATGAACAACTTTTGAGAGTGCACTGTTAACATCGTCATAATTAATTAATTGTCTATTAATTTTAAATGTCAAAGAGGTATCATCCGCAAACAGCACAATCTCATGTTTATCCCCAACATAGTAAGGTAAGTCATTAATGTATATCAAAAAAAGAAATGGACCAAGGATTGATCCCTGTGGATTTAAGCCCAGTACATTTAAGCCCAACCCGCCCATTTCATAGTTAGCATATTTTACAATACATTAATTCTCATTGGATGTGGTCCATTTATCGTTCTTCCACATATGGTGGAATTTTGCATGTTGGACCAGTATGTCCCCATGTAAGCCTACCAAACAAACGGCAAGTATCTTCGTAAGCAAAAATTGGAAGATACCCGTAAAGCTGCGAGAAAAAATATAATATTAATTATTTGGTAAAACCGCTGCTGGAAGCTCGCTCCGTACCTAGTCTAAACTGAAGTAAGTCCCTTTCTCACGGAAGTGCCCATTGAGCTGTAAAGTACCCGCTAGAAGTATTGGTTCAATGGTTGTGCTAATGTGTTTGATCGACAATGCTACACTCTGTATGTGGCAAACGGTGCAATTCTAGAATGCAGCCGATGGACCGAAGGTATCTATCTCGAGCAATCGAAACTAATAAATCATTGCTTAGATATTGATCTATGCATCAAATATATACCTACTTACAAATTCATATTAATGTCGAATAAGATTATTACTATTTATATCGTTAAATTCCAATTAAAGCCTGTTAAAATGCCATTATTGTTTGATAAAATATGTTACAAATTAATAAAGTATTAAGTTATTATTTTAACGCTAACTTTGTGTTCTGTAAGCGATTCGAAATGCCTGGTCTTCGAAGGTGCGACTGCGTCGTGGAATTTCCATTTAAGAGCGTTTCATAGCTTTGGAAGGCACGTTAAGCTGTTGGTCCCGGTTGCCAGTAATATGGCAGTCCTTAAGTTGAGGGCTTTATACAGGCTTGAAAAATCCCACATAGGCTAATTATTAGTCCGGAATCAAATCTTTGGGAAACGGGTACGGGAAAACTTCACTACGCGGGCTAAACCGCCGCCATTCTCTAGTATAAAATAAGTCACTTACTTCTCGTCGTGTGACAGTGTGGTCGGTCTCCCATTTGTTGGCAATTCGTATCGTTTCCGCAGTCTTTTGCTGTACCGACTTCGTCTCATCGAGGAGTGTGAGTTCATAGAATTCTTGAATATCTGGAAAACAGTATTTTTAATAAGTATCATTTACTTTATCATGAATGCAGAGATAACTAAGAGTAAAGTGTCCTAGTATCTTTGCGACCGTTTTGAAACAAATCATCTTATTGTTTTTGGCAATCCGAAGCATTGCTGAATCTGAAGCATCAATCAAGCGGCAATCTGAAGCTGGTCATTTTCATTTAATAGGTATAAGTACCTATAACCTGTATTTTAGTTTTTAAATAGTTATTATTGTTTCTATGGGTCTTTATTCTACAAGGGAACAACATATTTGTAGTCACTCTGTTGGTCTATAAAAGGAAAATGGGGTTACATAACTTATATATTAAGTCAAAGTAAGCCACACGGAAACGCGCCGTTAAAATATTATAGCTTCACAAATTTTAAAAGTAGGTATATCGCCATGAACGTTACCCTTGTCCGAAGTTTATTTATAAACTTTGATGGCAATCTCAAGTGACCTGACCTACTGTTCTATAACTGGGGTGTAGGGTTGGGGACCTCCACGCGATGCACCCTGCTGGGAACAAAAGAGGCAATATCCCTTCTGCCTGCGAAGCCGCATTGCCGCTTACGGCCAATACCCAACCGACGATGAAAATCTCTTGGCGGTGGCTGGCTCATTATATCCTACTAATATTATAAACGTGAAAGTTTGTAATAATGGATGTTTGTTACTCTTTTACGTAAAAACTACTGAATGAATTTTAATGAAACTACAATAATATAGCTTTATACATCAGAATAACACATAGGCTACTTTTTTATCCCGGAAACAAGTTCCTGTGGAAAACGGAACGGGAAAACTTACCTACGCGGGCGAAGCCGCGGGTGTTAACTAGTGTATTATATAATACATGTACAGTGGGCAAAAGACCAGTATACAAGGCCGCCAAGGATTGATGCTTTTCAGAAAATCTTGTAAATATTTGATCGAATCTTGTAAAGATTTTGTATGGTTACACAATTACTTCTTTTATAACCATAGCAAATGTCATAGAAATATAAATTAAAGATTTTCTGATAAATAAATAGAGCGGCTGTTTACTAATCTCCTTTGCCCACTGTAGGCACGAATCTACCTACTAAGTTTATTTAAAAAGTGAATTGGTTCACGACCAAAACGTTTATATCTTGTTAATCAAAAACAGTTCTGCTTAACAACGGCAGTAATGGTTACATTATGGAAAATATAGCAAGAGTCGGGTGTTCTGAAAGAGATCGATATCGAACGTAGGGGCGGCGACCCCGCTTTGTTCAACGTAAGAATAGTTGAACTTATTGCATGCCATGAAATGAACTTTATAAGTTTTTAGACATTCATAACTCTTTCGATGGTGTTATTTTTCAAATCAATAGTTGTGTGAACTCGTGAAAGTTTATATTATCGCCGTATACTTGTAATAGGTCAACATCATCTCACTCTCTGAAGAACACAAAAGGGACTAAATATTGTTAATGGGTCAAATACATCTAAAATTGGAGCGTAGCTCATGTACATTACATTAGTTTTGATTTCACTTCAAAACATGCAGTATTTACGAAGTTATAACGACGAGAATTATTAGTTCTTTTTTGAATTACCGAGATTAGAGGCGCGCCCATTATGACGTCACAGCCTCGCACAGACTGCGACAAGGCGCGGCGTGGCGTTCGGGTGCGAACGAGAGCGCGATTGTTGAATGAGCAGGGCTGTGACGTATGCGGTCACCCGTGTTATACGCACTTTGATCGTAAATCATCATCATCATCCGAGCGTCTGTCCCAGTTGCGTCTCGCGACGCCCGGGGTCCGCTTTCCTACATTTTCTCCTCCACTTCGCACGGTCTTCGGCATCGCCTGTAGTGAGACCATTGGCACGCATGTCATCCCTTACGACGTCAAGCCAGCACTTCTTGGGTCTTCCCCTCTTACCGGGACCCGGCGGGGCTGACATGGCCAGACATTTGTTACCTACGTAGCCCGGCGGTTGCCGCAAGACGTGACCATACCAACGAAGGCGACACTCTTGCAACTTGTCTGCAATGTCACGGAGGTGAAGGCTGCCGCGGATGCGAGAGTTTCTCACGCGGTCCATCCGCGTGACCCCACACATCCACCGCAGCATCTTCATTTCCGTGACACGCAGCTCCTGCTTGTGTCGCTCAAATACTGCCATGTAAAAGGACAGGTCTAATAATGGTTTTGTAGACCTGTCCCTTCAACCGGATCGCCATTTTAGGGTCACAAATGACACCGGTCATCTCCCGCCATTTGGCCCACGCGGCAGCAATGCGTGACTTGACGTCGCAATCGATGTCACTGGACGTGTGAAAAACAGATCCCAGGTATTTAACCTGGTCCGTGCGCTCGACCAAATCACCGCCTATGCGGACGGATGTGGGATCTGTCGAGTTTAGTGCCAAGTACTCGGTCTTCGCCACATTTAGTTTCAAACCGCCGTTCTCAAGCGTCTCCTTCCACGCCTTTACACGTCGCACCAATCTGCCCCTGTCCACGTCTGCCAGCGCAATATCGTCAGCATACATGAGCAACCATGGAGGCGGCTCATGTGGGTTTCTGATGCTGTCCGACAATTCGTCTAATATTACACTAAACAGAAGCGGACTAAGGACCGAACCCTGGTGTACCCCGACGGTGATGGGGAAGGGTTTCGTGTCGCCAATAGCAGTCCGAATCATTGAATCGGAGTCACAGTACATGTCCCGGATAGTGTCAATATAGACCTCTGGAACCCCTTTGGACCGCAGTGCCCACCAGATCATCGCACGAGGAACACAGTCGAAGGCCTTCTGCATATCTAGAAACAAACAGTGCAGAGGCGTGTTCTTCGACCTGTATTTCCCTGCGACAACCCTCAGGGCAAAAACAGGGTCCGTGGTCCCATGACCAGGGCGAAACCCATATTGACACTCCGAGAGAGTACACTCCTGCCGGATCCGAGAGTCTATAATCCTCTCGAAGATCTTCATGGTGTGGGACATCACCTTAATACCGCGGTAGCTCCCGCACTCCTGCACTGACCCCTTACCTTTGAAGACTGGAGTAATAATACTCAGTCTCCATTGGTTTGGGATCTGCCCGCTGAGGAGAATGCGGTTAAAACGGTTTACTAAGATGCCCACACCGCGAGGACCCATCGCCTTCCAGGCTTCGATGGGGACTCCATCGGGTCCGACAGCTTTCCGATTCTTCATGCGGCGTAGCGCAGTTAGGACTTCTCCAGGCGTTACCGGTGGCACTAGTCCCTGATTCGGAGGGAGGTCCGGAGGCTGCACCTCTTTGTGCTGTTTATTAAGCAGCTCGTGGAAGTACGAGCGCCATCTCTCCTTTACCGCGAGGTCTTCGCTTAACAGGTTGCCCTCAGGGTCTTTTACACAGCGACACTTGGATATATCCTGTGCCGCTTTGACCCTGGAGCGCGCCAGCTTATAGATGAGATTCTGCCCCTCAGACGATTCCAGCTTATCATACAGAGGTTGTAAGTGGTCACGTCTGGCTCTGGCTACAGCTCTCTTTGTGGCGCGCTTGGCAGCCCTCTACGCGTCGCGGTCTTCAGGAGATCCGGTCGCTTGCCACTTTTTAAAGAGGGCTTTCTTCTCCCTAGTCTCCCTCTGGACTGCGTCGTTCCACCACCAAGTTTCCTTGTCACATTTGCGTCCACCCTTAGACTCACCGAGCACCACCTTCGCCTCTCCAAGGATGGCCGCCTGAACTTTGTCCCAGTAATCTTGAACGCCTTCGCCTTCAGTGTCGGTGCACTTGTCACCGACAGCTGAAACGAACTCATGGGACCTAGTTTCATCAAGCAGCCACCATCTGATGCGGCGCTGGCACCGCTCGATGCGTTTGCCTTTGGGCTTCACGCAGAGGTCCATGACAAGGAGACTTTGCATTTTGATCGTAAATATTTCAACCATATTTTTAAATATTAAAAAGTAAAAACACAGTTTTCTCATATTTTTTTTGTAGATTTATTGGGCATTAAAAGTAAAAAACGTTTGTCAGACCCATTGCCCTTCACCGAAGGGCATAAACCTTCATCTAACTGCAAAGATCACTACAACTATCAGTCTAGGGTCGTCCGCGTGTAAGGGTCTGCAACCAAGATTTTCGAGGTTAAAGCGACCTCACTTGCTAGCTGTGCACCGATAGACAAGGCAAGGACGCATGCCTTAAGCGGCATCAGTGGCAAATAATAATTAACAAGTACCAGTCCAGTGTAGAAGACAAGCAGACTATGAATTGGTTGTGTTCGTCTGATATTTCCTCATACATACATACATACATATTGTCACGCCTTTATCCCCGAAGGGGTAGGCAGAGGCATACTATATGCCCACATTTCACCGTATGCATTTTTGTCCCACGTAACAGGTGGTGAGTCCATTGCCGTGATATTTCCTCATATCTCGAAAATGGGTTAACAGGTTTAAGATCATGGCACAGATAAAATCAGGTCAGTCCGGAAAGAGATATTAGTTTTTTTTCTATAAAAGGCAAGCAATACAGCAGTAGACCGTTCTTAAAACAATAAGTACAAACGAGTACCTACAACAGGCTGAGAGAAAAACTAGAAAAGAAATGTTACCTTACTTTAATAAAAGGGCGTGTTGGACTTCGGATTGAAAGTAATATATTACGATCAATGTAGGTACCTACTATGGAGAAGTTATTTAGGTGCAGTCAATTAATAATGCCATCACTTTACTCACGCTAGTTTAGTTAGTTATCCTTTTGGTGTGAGTAATCTAGAACAGTTATTGACACAAATGCGTGGTAAAAACAATTTATTTCTATTACGCCCTACACTATACCTAATCATACAACACTGCTTTCTATAGCAGTTGGGTTCTGTACCCATAAATTTGGTGAGTCAGACGAGGAAAGTTCGAGATTCATGTCCCAATTCGACTCAGAATATGTTCAAGAATTGGTTCTAGTAGTTCAAGATTATTATTTACTCAAACCTTGACCCTTGACCTCTATCTGCTATTTAATGTCAGCCCAAACCATTGTAGGTAAAAAGTACAAACAAAAGTGGGATCTGTCCTCTCTGACTACCCCGTCACGGACACAGCGTGAAGACCTAAGTTCACAATTGTTTAAAACTCCAAACCTTTGAACAATAAATGTAATTTACTTTATCGCCTTAAAATAAAATAGGTTACCCAATCTGCGTTTTAAACATTCATATTCGTTACAACCGCGAAGAAATATTAAACGCTATTGATAAGCGATATCTCTATGGTTATTACGTAGGTATGCCGCCATTGGTCACACACGATGATGCAAAACTTACATTTATGGTTTTGTGATTGTTTTTCGTGACTAGGTATGTGTTATTATTACGTGAATATCTAGGGAGGTACATAACTAACATAATAAACCTAAAAAGAATGGTACGTGGTATGACATGTATTCTATCTTCATGTAGATAGCTAGTTGTGGCCCATATTTATAGCATTTTAAAGTAGCGAACAAGCATACGGTTCGCCTGATCTAAAGTTTGCACTGTAACCTATGGACATTTACGCCTTTATCTATTTTTCACACACATTTCACCTTGTGCATATTTTTCTCCCGTATCAAGTGAATAGCCCATTGCCTTGTAGAAATGGACAAGCGCAGGTTGTTGAGACCTACTGTTCAAAATTTTCAAGCCACCTTCTTTCTTTTTTCTTTCGAGCGCAATAAGACCTTCAACTTGGCTTAGCTATCGACATGGCAGCCGGGATCAACGGCTTCCTTTTAAAGCACGGAAACGCTCGTAAATAGATCGGTCATTCGAAGACCAGCCATAGTAAAAGTTGCTTAACGCAGTGATTGTTTACAGAACATTAGTTAGCGGGGCTATGAGATCTTTAAATGGACATTTACAACACTACTTTATCAAGAGATCGAGAACCATGAAGTTTCAAAGAGGTAAGTAATTCTTAGAACAGGTAGGACGCATGACATAGAGAACTTATGATTCTTCTATCTCTTGATTAGATATACCTAAATGTAGGAAATTACCGTAGCTAGCGTACGATGTATGTTATTTTAAGCTTCATAAGTTTAAATAAATCGGACGGGAAGAAGTATTGAAAAATGCAATTTGATACGTATTCAATAAACTGTTGAATAGTCTAGCAACAATAAACTGTAATTTGTTGAACAACTTTAGGAACGTACACGCATAGTTCAACATGTCAGTCTAATTGACTGCCTCTGTGGTGCGGTGGAAGTGTATCCGACTGCTACGCGAGAGGTCGTGGGTTCGATTTCTATCCAGGATAAAACTTTGTGTGATAAAACGATGGGTTATTCTGTGTCTGGGTATTATTTATCTATAATATGAATGTATTAGTATCTTCTTCCATTTGGCGTTAGTCCCGGCTACGGCCAGGGTCCGCTTTTCGACTGAGCTTCCTCCATTTTGCCCGATCTTCAACATTCAAATCATAGAAATATATAAATATGTTAATCAGTTATCTGGTTACCATAGAATAAGCTCTGCTTAGTTAGAAATCCGATGGCTTTGTGTGAGTAGTCCCAACGATATTTATTTATTTTATTGCTACTGCTATGTAGTTTTATTGGATAACAGAAACTGACTTGTTGATTCATATTACTCTAAAATTGGATTTAATTAAAACACGTTGAAGGGAGAACTGTGTCGATAAAGTTCTTGTGTAGCCGATGACCCTCATCTCGAAATATAGGTCATGCACTCCACCGCACATTGTAGAGTTTACGAACGCAATTATTGCTTACAGCATACGATACAGATTGATTTATTTTCGTTTACTATCAATCATGAAGCTATCAAGTGCCTCGGTGGCGCACTGGTAGTGTATGCGACTGCCGCACTGAGGTACCGGGTTCGATTCCCGAGTCGGAATAGTATATTTGTGTATAGCCACAAATGTTTGTTTCGGAGTTTGGGTGTTTTCTATAATATACTAGCTGACCCGCGCAACTTCGTTTGGTGAGCCCATTCTTGAGTTATAAAATTACAACGAAAAGTGGCATTGATTTTTATATATATAATAATAATAAAATATTGTTGGGACAACTCACACAACGCCATCTGATTCCACACTAAGCAGAGCTTGTACTATGGTAAACAGAATAACTGATAAACATACCTATATATTTCTAAATACATACATATTATAGATAAATAACACCCAGACACAGAATAAACCATCGTGTTCATCACAAAAAGTTTTATCCTGGGTGGGAATCGAACCCACGACCTCTTGCGTAGCAGTCGGATGCACTCCCACCGCGCCACAGAGGCAGTCAAATACATATTCATAATATGTATGAATTCAGAAATATATAAGTATGTTTATCAGTTTACCTTGTAAGTTATATTAGCTTACTTTGTAAGTTAGCTATATAGCGCTGTATAAAAAAATTACCAACAATATTTATTAACAATGTTGAAAGCCAGGTCAAAATACAATAAAATTGCCTTTAGTAGTCAATAGCAGATCTCGAGTACCAGGTTTAGGTTTTGGGTGCAACCTTGAAAGCGTCATGAAGAAGACTAAGGAGATAAAGATTAATGAAGAACTAACAATAAACTACTAGCTGATACTCTCGGCTTCGCTCGTGACGTACTTGATCCCCTTTACACTCTTTTTTTTAGTCGCATTTTCAATTTACATTAACCACTGTATGAAAACTTTTCCGAATTGTTACTGCTTCGACCTTCTGTAGAAGCTCGATGATATATAGCCTATAGCCTTCTTCGATAAATGGGCTATCCAATATTTTTTTTTTCAATTAAACCAGTTTTTCCGGAGATTGGCGTTTTCAATCAAACAAACAAATATAGAAACAAACAAACTCTTTAGCTTTATATATTAGTAGAGATCATACGAGCAAGCGAGCAGCCTGTGCCTAGGGTTATTCACGGATCGATATGATTGTGGCACACTTTCCATACTTAAGTGCCCTCAAAATTCAATAGTACTGCTTGTAGGTCTACTTAGACGTGAAAAACCTTAAAGATTAAAATTTAATTTTCGTGTTATTTAGTTACGTAATAAATTGTCCGGTTTTAAAAGGATTAAAAGTTTAATGCAGTTTGTAACGGTACTTGAAAATATATCTACACCACAAGCCAGTTGTTTCGAACCAGCGTTTTCTGGCTTAGCCAGACGCTTTATAAACTAGGCTATCGAGACCCATTTGAAACTGACGAACCCACCTCTTTCCGTCTTAATTCGTCAAAAAAAATTCTATTTTAAATTTAGGATATAGTTAGCATGCTAATTGCTTCTTAAAATTGTTTACAAGTGAGTTGTTTTCCACAGTACCCTATTGTTTACTTATGGTAATTACGTAATTCAATAAAGTGGCTGGAAATACCGGAATTGAACAGATTAAAACTGCACACAGCTTAAAATCACTACTTATTATTGGAAAGACACCTAGGAGAGCCTCCGCTCTCCAAAGGTGTCTAGGTGTCTGAGGCCAAGGCATAAGAAATTATAAAAAAAATTGGATTTTTTGTCAGGTTGCCCGTTTATCGGCATGAGAAAGTACTACGACATATATCTTGCATAATAAGGCGTTGAAGGAGCCTTCCCCTGCCACAGCTATATACAGGATCATTTGTAAAACACCAGCAACCTAGCTAGGACTTGGTAGCTAACATCCTAAAAAATGATCTGTTTTTTATTAATTAAAAAAAAAATTGGTGCTTATGACCTTGTATATCCACTCCTAGCAGGTTGCTGGTGTTTTACAAATGACCCTGTGTAAGCTACATCAGTAACCGTCGGCGTCGTCTCTCTTTGTCTACCGTAGCACCTCTCCGACTACCGCATTACCTTTACGACCATTATTTTCGAACATGTAATGTAGCAGCTTCCCCTACTACGGCAACAGGAATACGAGCGTCTGGTAGATCAATCAATACTGCTACCGTAGCACTCTTCGACAACCGTAGCACGTCTCTGCGGCTACTGTACAAACTTAACAGCCTATTTTCTATTTCCGTGGTCCTTTCGAAGTTCCATTGTACTTGCCTAAGTCGCCTTTTCCACTCATCCAAAAAAAAGTTCTACTGTTAGTGGAGTATATGGTCCGTATTCTAGAACGTTTCTCAATAATCGATCAACGCTTGAGACTAGATTTTGCCTAATAAAATCTACCTCAAGGTTTACTTGAGTGTTGATAAACGTTCTGGAATACGGCCCTATATGACTGATCGAGCACTTTCTGTATTATATATAAACAACATATTAAAAAATAAAGTGTCTGTTTGTATATACTTCCAAATTGATAGCTTTTCACCAAAAGCAAGTCTGTTTGTTCAGACTAATTTCAGAATCCGATTTAATCAGAATTAGGTCGATTTTAACGAGATTACACTGGGATGACATTCAAATTGTACTTATTAGTCACTATTAGGAGATGACATTCAAATTGTACTTATTAGTCACACCTTCATCCCCGAGGGAGGTGAGCAGAAGCAAACTATACGCACACATTTCAGCATTATTGGTTCGAATTATGTCAATGGCGGAGGAAGTAATGAAAAATGCCACTGATATTGATGTTATTGTTACCTATTGACAGTGTCGGGTTCGGTCGGTACATCTTCTTATCATAAGTAGGATAACTTTTATCTTAAGGTCAGTTCCGCAGCGTGTAAAACGTCAATAGTACTGGTTCAACTAACTACTTACCGAATAAAACTAAACATACAACTAATAACAGAACAATCGCAAATTATAATGTATCTTTTCTCGGATTTAATTCCGCATCATAAGTATAATATATGTGTTTTTAACAACTAACAAGATAATAAACTGGATGATAAACTGGACCAAGTATAGCCTTAAGCACTTACAAATAAAATAAAAATAAAATTTAAATAATAATTTTATATTGTATCATCGTGATGTTTTATGCAATAAGTATATTGCATAAAACATCACGATGACAACGAAACGTGATTAATTTTTGATTTATTAAAAGATTAAACATTTAAAAAATAATCGTGATTCAACCCTAAGCTTACAGAGTGGGTACCTACATAATTCATTTGATGTAGCCCTTTTTCACTATTCAAGTGGCATTAATAATCAGTATATTTGTTAATAACGGGGCTAAACGCGGTTATTCCACATACCTTTGGTGCCTGACGTTTCGACCAGGTTGCACCGGCCGTGGTCACAGGCTGACTGCCTCAGCGGCGCACGCCCTCCGTCGTCGAGTACGCGTGGTAGAAGTTTCTCCATCCACCCGCACATCTTCGTTATTCTTGATGTTATTTTTTCTCCACGTACCGTCACACACTACACTCACGGTGTCCCTATTCTGTAAGCTAACTGACGCGCGCCTATTCTGGTGTTTACCCGACTGTGCACAAAAGCGAGATTTTATGTTACTAATCACTGGATTCCCCGCTCCTGATAATTTAAACCCCTCTTCCCGATTGAATGTTTCATGTTTTTTAATCTCAATCGCTTCACGTACAACTCTTGCATAATAGTGCCGTTCAGTAGAGAGGACTTGCGTGTGATGAAATTCAATCCAATGATTAGTGCCTGCTTCAAGTAAATGTTCTGCGATCGCGGATTTACTAGTGTTGCATTTCTTTACAGCTGCGATATGTTCCTTGACCCTTTCAGCTATAGTACGCTTCGTTTGGCCTATATACGACCTACCGCAGCTGCAATCCACCTTATAAACACCTGGGGTTTGTAACGGAACTACATCCTTTGGCGAACCCACGATGTTGTGAACCTTTATGCCGGGTGTATAAATTGTCTTTATCGAGTATTTCTTTTAGATGGAGCCGATCTTATCCGTTACCCCTTTGACATAAGGCATGTAGGCTGGCTGTCGGTTTACTTCTGGATGTTTGCGTCTGCTTGTCGGCTGCTTCATTTTTCCTTTTACCTGATACCCGTTGCTTTTTAGTACCTCCTGAACATGGTCCAGCTCTCGCTCTAAATGTTCAGGGTCACACAGATCGTAAGCTCTATTCTTGAGAGATGTCATAACGGACTGCAGGTGTCGGGGATGATGATGCGAGGTACCGTGTAAGTACCTATCCGTGTGAGTAGGTTTGCGGTACACACAGTGTGCCAAGGACCCATCCAATCTCACGGTCACTTTCACGTCTAAGAAGGACAACGACATCTCCAACTCCAATTCAAATGTGAACCGCATCTTCGTGTGAATGGAGTTAAGATGGTGTACATATTGTTCTACTTCATTACTGTTTCCTTTAACAATACTGAAGATGTCATCCACATATCGCTTCCAAAGTCTGATGGTCTTTGGGCCGAGATTCAGCGCCTTTTTTTTAAAAATGTTCCATCCAAATGTTGGCAAGTACGGGGGCTACAGGACTTCCCATTGCGACACCATCAATCTGAAGGTAATGCTGACCTTGGAAAAGGAAGTAATTGCCATCCAAGCAGTGTTCAAGCAGATCAACATAATTTAATGGAAGCTCGTTGTCCCTCAGTAGGTCTTTCACGACGTTTAAGCACTCTTTTATTGGAACGTTGGTAAAAAGCGACTCCACGTCAAAGCTTACCATGACCTCATCAGGTTCCAATTTTATTTCTTTCAAAATATCTATAAAGTGCCGTGAGTTTTTTACAAAAGACGATATTTTACCTACCAATGGTTGTAATACGGACGCCACGTGCTTTGCAAGATCGTAAGTAGGAGAAGCAATTTGACTTACAATGGGCCGCAATGGCACGTTGGCCTTGTGTATTTTAGGCAGACCATACAATTTTGGTGGCTGGTGTGTTTTTGGCGTATACAGTTGTTTGTACTCGTCTTCTGAAAACAGGTCCTCGTAATTCCGTATTAGAGTTCGTATTTTTCGCATCACTCTGGCCGTAGGGTTGTATGATACCGGTTTATAAACCTCGTTATCACTTAACAGTTCGAGTATTTTTCTTTGGTAATCAGTTGTGTTCATCACTACGGTGGCGTTTCCCTTGTTGTTTCGTCAGGCACCAAAGGTATGTGGAATAACCGCGTTTAGCCCCGTTATTAACAAATATACTGATAGTATGCAATGCGATAGTTTAAAAGTTGGCATTAATAATGTTTTAAAATTCAAGTTTAACTCTTAATAACTCTAAATGGTAAGTACAATAACTTATTGTCTGTCTAAATATATTTATTATCCACTAGCTGTCCCGCCCGGCTTCGCCCGTGACATACTTCGAACCCTGTGATTATTAATTTCACAATAATGTATGAACATTTTCCGAATGTGCGCCGCGCCGACGCGCCGCCGCCGCCGACAAATTTCTGACGCCGCCGCCGCCGATCTAGAGACCGGCGTAAAATCGCGAAAAAAATGTTTTAATACATAACAAATTACATTCTTCTAATCTGATTTTGACTTCCGTACTAAAGCTATATTTTAATACATATGAAATTTTTACATTCTATCACTTTAACATTTTTTTCTTTTATAAAGTACCTTGCATACGCCAAGTTTCGCGATCCATGCATACTTCTTTCGCTTCTTGCAGATTCATCAATCGCTTCATACATGCACGTTTGGGTACTTACTTTGACTTTCCCGTTTTAGAGCAATCTGCTCACGTGGTCCTCACGTCATGTAAGTCTCGGCCTGCCCTGACTCCTTTTGCCCTCTACTTTCGCACAATATATTATTATATTCGTCGTCAATCGTTCCTCAGTCATTCATTGAACGAGTCCAAACCAACGGAGCACGCCCTTTTCCAGCTTAACGCTGACACTTTCATTCAAACCTACCAAATTGCGTATCACTTCGTTACGTATTCCGTCGGACAAGCATCGCATCTCCACAGCATTCATCTTAATTACATGCATCTTCTGACATACCCAGGTTTCGCTACCGAAAAGCAAAGTTGGCACTAGCACTACGTTATGAATAGCTAGTCGTGCTTCTTTTACGATGCTTTGTCGCTTTACTAAATTAGACAAAGCAGCGTTAACTTTGTTTCCGGCAGCTACTCGCCGTTGTACATCCACTTCAGTCACTTGCTCTAGACGTTCCTGGTTTACCCAAATCTTCTGCAGGCAACTGTCCAGATACACTATGAAGTCTATGATCAGCCAGGCGGACATGACACAACCCTGTTTGACGCCTGTACAGACGTCGAAAAGAGGTGACACATCCCCCCTACTCGCACGCAAGCCTTACAGTCCCTATAAAGAGACTATATTGCCCGCAGTAGCGAGCCGTCCACACCATATCCGGGCAGCAAGTCCCACAGAGTTTCTCTCACAACGTTCTCAAATGCTTTCTCCAGATCCACAAAAGCTTCTCCACGATCATGCAGAGAGCAAACACTTGATTCATGCAACCTCTTCCACGTCGGAATCCGCATTGAGCCTCCTACAAATACCTTTCAGACTTTTCTTGCATTCTTGCCAGTATAACTTTTGCATACACCTTACTAGCAAACCTTTAGGCGCCTTTCCCTTTATAAATACGAGCCTTTCCTTTTGTAAATAGGTACTACAACTGCTATTCGCCAGTCATCTGGGACCTCACCCGTCCGCCAGCATAAATTGCATAGCAGAAAGTGTGTCCCAGATGCTTGATCATCTCAGCAGTAACTTTTTTCTTTTACCGCAGCCTTCCCACATTTATCTTATCGTTTGTTTTATCTCTTTATAATGACATCAATGACATCAGGATCCGGAGCATCAAAGTGAGCTCCACTTCCCGATGTGGCATCTCTGTATTTTCTTGCATACATCTTTCCATAATATTCACTACACCTCTGCAGGACGTCAGTTTGGTCTGTTAGGATTTCATTGTTAACACTAAGCACTTAATTCATACTGCAGATTGTCAAACAACTCCGACTCCGAGTCGTGTCTACCTCTTTTCAGAAGAGCTTGGCATTAACCCGGAATTTGGACGACAACCTTTCATCCGCTTTCATTCTGCACCTTTAACGAGCTTCTTCTATCAGTGCCTTTGTGTTAACTTTTGGCAGCTTGTATCTCACTATCATATTAAAATCATTTCGCGAGGCTAAGTAGTCCAAGCTTTCTTCTTCATTCAAACTGCTTCTTACACTTCCTCATTCCACCATACATCACGCTTATTACTACTGCCTCTTTTTGTTTCTCCACACACTTCCACAGATACATTTACCATACTATCCCTAAGGTTCTACCATACACTTTCCACATTCTCACTACTAACATTAACGTCGCCAAGCTTTTCGGATACCCTTTCTTTATATTTATCCCTAATGGATGCATCCTGCAGCTTCCAGCTTTTGATGTTATAGGTCGGCTCAGGTTCAGGACACTCGGTACGATGACGACCCCGCGAACCCGGGAACAGATCCCTAATCCTAGTTATGACTAGGTAGTAGTCTGGTCCCAGCTCCACGCCTCGATAAGCCCTTGTATCCATTACCTGTTTACGGAGCCGACTATCCATTAGGAATAGATCTATCATGCTTCTCTTTGACTTATATCTCCTCGTACACATATGAATTTGTTTGAGATTAAACATTGTGTTCGCCACAAACAAATCCTTTTCCTTGCAACATGCCAGTGTAAGCTTGCCAGCGTCGTTCACTTTTGTCCCCATACTTGCCGAGTACCGACTCAAATAGATTGCGAGCGGTACCCACCCATCCATTCAAGTCTCCACGCTGTTTTATTCAGACATCCATGTTGAATTCACGCCGAAATCACGCCGCCGCCTCCGATTTAAGGTCCCGCCGCCGCCGATTTAAGGTCCCGCCGCCGGTAATTTGTGCATCGGTGCACACGTCTACTCCATACATTATTTTGTTATATCTCAAAGGTTTTAGGCAGCGTTTTTGTTGAAAGCTCCTAGACGGCTTATTTTTTTCCGACATCCCTTACAAATACCGTTTAATTTGGTAAATGTATACAAAACCTTAACAAATTATACATAAAAACCTTCTATAAGAATCACTCTAACTATTAAAAAAAACCTCATCGTAAATCGTTGCGTAGTTTTAAAGATCTAAGTATACATAGGGACAGACAGCGAAAACCGACTTTGTTTTATATTAAGTAGTGATGATGATATATTATAGAGTTGCCATTTCCGGATTAGTACGAGTGTCTGGGACGTTAAGTTGATTTTCTCATAGTACCAGAATAATTCATTGTTATTGTTAGACTTGTGCGTTTCATCTAGAACACACATGACACGTCACTGACGATATAACACATACCTAGGTCGACAGCTGCAATCTAGTACCTATACCTACTAATACTACACATCAACGGCAGGGCAAGGTTAGTACGTACTTAACTAAACATATTCTCTTTGGAACAAAATTTTAGTTGCATACGCTATAAAATACTTTTGTAATAATTTGTTAATAATCAAACAAGGGCGATACTAAAACATAATTTACCAACCTAACCTGATCTCAGGGGAAATGTTTAGATATTATCACTTTACCAACGTATACACAACTTAAACTTGGTGACCTTACTAGCTTACCTACATGGCTTGTATCTATATAAGTAACTACATAAATACCTATTATAGTAAAGCCACCATTATTAATACATGAATACCTATACTTTCTGATGTTATTAGTTTTGGTTTTATGCTACTTAGGTACGTACGTGTATGGTAATTCGATAAAGTACCCACGAGATTGGAAAGTTGAAATTAATATTGTTTATTTATTGAAAAAAAAAATCGGTGTAGCTTGCTCAGTGTTTATCTAAACCATAAATAGTAAGTCCTGAGGGCTTGGAGTAGCCGTTTAGGGGTATCGATTAATTGGGGAAAGTAGACGAGTAGGAAATAGACATTCAGAGAATTAACATATTATTGGAAAGTTGGCGTTTTGAGACAGTAAACATTTTTTGAAGTTGACGTTTTGAACCTAAAGGATTAGGTATAATTGTAATCCTTCAAATGCATGCATGGAGAATGGTAGGTAATGAGTTTGTGATCCTCTTGGAGCTTGACACCTAATCACCACAACACGCCCTACCTCTACAATTTTAGTCGAGAACAGTCTTGAAACAGGTGACCAGGAATATAATTGAAGTGAAGCAAATTAGTTAACGCTTTGTATCAGACTGAAGTAATGTCCTCTTCGTCTTCAGTTTAAGTGTTTTTCTAATTGGAGTCTGGCATACACTTCAATTTGGCTGCTAGGAGCAGCATCGTTTTTTTTTTTCGGCATTGCAGGGAGCGACTGCCGTCTGACCTGCCAATCACGTAAGGGCGCCTGCATTGTTGCCTAGTCTGTAAATCAGCAGGTGAGGTGCTTGGACTGCGGAGATCTTTAACTACCTCTTACACCCAAGACAAAAAAAAATCTATACTTAGATAATTTTAATTGTAAACTGCAATTTTCGTCTTTAAATGATTAATTCCCCAAAATGACTTCATCAGTTTGTCTGCCAAGATAGAGGTACAGTCGGTTATACTTTTTAAGCTGACCTATCTAAAAGTTAGGGCATTTTGTATCTCATGCATTTAGCACTATTTATTCGATACGTACAAGTTTATCGAGAATGCATTCTGCAAGGTAGACAAATATAATGAAATACCGTTATGCCAATTTGACCTTTAATACGTAGCATAAGAGTATAAAAACGGTTGAATAACTTTTTGTATAGGTACACGCGAGTGTAGAGATTAATGACTATTAGTATAATGATTGCCATAAACATTGTTTTTCAAGATCTAGTACTGAGGACATCAAGTGAAGAAACCGTTTTCCCTAATTCAAGAAATTGATGACAAACAGTTCACCATCTAGTAAGTATTTATCTGCTTACTACTATGCAGCAGTTGTTTTATAAGTGAGAACAATAATCCACTAACTAAACATTGCATCTTGCACATTATACACCGTTGCAGGTGCAGTGTGAAAAACCGTCTCACCTCGGTCAGGGCTCTGACTATACACGAAGCCATACAGATGCACTCTTAGTGTAGTATTTATTGAAGGTTGCAGTAATTCCATACAGACTAGATTGATTTACCTTTTATCTATGGTATTTTAAATTGAGACTATTCCCACCCGCATTCCCATTATTGTGACTCCTGTAAACCAGTATCTACACCAATGACCAAAACACCAGAAAAGTCACATCGCGGTGAAGTCCCAGGAGAAGTTACCATGTCTTGGAACCCGCAACAAAATAATAAGAAGATCATTTGAGGAAGTAGGAAAAGAACGTAACGCCTCTTGCCTCCTTTGCAAAGCGGGAGACCTGGAAAGCAACTAGGTGTCAATCCTATAGACAAAGGAAAGCACCACGGTAATATAATATTACGGATCCTATGTGAGCTATGTTTGATTCCAGTAATATGCATGGAAGAAACGTTTAAAAGCACGAAAATTCACCCTATCCCTATGGTATAAAGTTTGTCCTTTTTTTATTATGGGTAAAAATGTTTCGGTACTTCGAAGTTTGAGTGTGTGATTTGGGAGCAAGGTATTAAAAAATATTTAAGTATGTACTTCAGTTATTTAGATCCTATAGCACAAGTTAAATTTGGATGGCGGTGTGTGAGGATGTGGCCAAATATTAAAAAAAAGAATACATCATAACAGAACGGAAGTTTCTAAGCTATTTCAATATGGTAGTAACTATACCTATAGGTGTTAGGCCGGTACATGTGTATGAAAATTTGCCCCATTTGGTGACATTTATGATTACTGGTCAGATTTCCAGGGTAGTAGCGTGATGATATTTAACCTATAGTTTTCCTCGACTAATGAGCTATCCAACACAAAATGTATTTTCAAATTCAAACCAGTAGTTTCTGAGAGTAGCGCGTTTAACCAAACATTCAAACTCTTCAGAATTAAAATTCATAGGTTACGGGTATCTTAGTACTAGGTGACCCCCCGGCTTCGCCCGTGACATACTTCGAACTCCCGTTGCACCTATTTAATCTCGTCGCTTATAAAATCTACAATAATGCATTGGAATTTGCCCGATTAGTCGACATTTTGACTACTGCTCCGCTCTCCAGGGAAGTAACGATAAATAGATATATTGCCTTCTTCGATTAATGGGCTATCAAAATAAAAATAAAATTTGGAATTCTAGCAGTAGCTCCTGAGATTAACGCGTTAAACCAGACACTCAAACTCTTCAGAATTAGAATACATAGATTACGAGTACCTTAGTATTAGACGACTGTTGATCTCGACTATCAGTTGCAATGATCCTTATTCATACTGTTGGCTAAATATAATGCGTATCACAATAGCAGTGTCGTGGTCAAGGAATACTCAAGAGCGTTTGTGACGTGGTATTCGGCCGGTCACGCGCGTATTCGTATATTTATAGCATGTCGAGCTAACTCAGATTGTGGTGCTTTGGACCAGTGAACTTCAGAGTCGAATTGAAGTTCAAAGTAACCATTGAAAAGATATTTTCAATGTTTGGCTTTATTTTGGCAGCCCTGATATATATTTTACTAGCTGACCCGCGCAACTTCGCTAGCGCCATTAAAAATGTGATAAATGAAGAACCGCTCGACCGATTTTGTGCAAACTTCACATAAACCATCTACTAAATAGTCCGAACAAAGCCTAAACATTTGGTTTAGATAGGTAAGCCCGTTCTTGAGTTATAAAATTACAAGGAAAAGTGGCATTGATTTTTATATAATATTGACTAGTATAGAACAAGATAAAACTCTAACAACTACTCTGAAATCCGACTATTATGTAGTATGTACCTATATGTGGTAGGTACCTAATCTAGATAATAGTCGTAAATCTAGTAACGGTGAAAAAAAAAAATCTAATAAGGATGTAAGGCTGCGTTTCTGGGGCCTAAATCGGACTCAGGCAACGGCGCAGGCATTTACAATATGTCGGGTGTCACTATTTTTTTGACTGCGGCGGTACAACTGTGCAGCCGCGGAAAATAGTAAAGTAACCTTTGGATAAATTCATTACCTTTCCTGCTGTCGACAGAGTCGAGTTAAAAGTTAACTTGTTCTAGTAAGGGAATTGAACCCGTGACGATATTCCGACGTTTCTTTCCGTGGTTTCATTGAATGTAAAATTGAATTGATGGTACAAAGAAAAAAGTCATTTTAAAAACCACGGAAAGTAAAATTTACTGTAATATCGCTTTTCCATAAAACCATTAATGATGTAACAAACTCTGCAGTTAGCTACGTTCAGTAAATGTTGTCATTTATATATTGAATTGAGTGCTTATCAAAACAGAGGTTGGATAGCAGAACAAGTACCTAAGTTGACCTTTTGTCCATCTACTTCTACTTAGCCCATAAAAAAGCTAGAGAGAGTATAAGAGAGTATAAGGAATGCAATTTTAACATCTATTGTTTCTTTTATTACCAAATCTATTATTTTTGTAGTCTTTATTTCTACCAAATCTATTATTTTAGTAAGTAAATATATTATCTGTCATAGAGCTATACTTTAATGTACTACGTACGCTATAGTCTAGGACGATTTAACCATTTGGTTAAATCGTCCTAGGCTATAGTAATATTACTTTTCAATGTGATTTGTAGTTTTAGCCAAAATATGAAATTCCGAGCTCATAACTAATTCAAGGATCAAATGATATTGTGTATTCTTCGCAACGCTCTACAAGGCTCTATATTGCTGATCCTATTTGCTATCGATTATATCTAAGTGGCCGTAGGCCATAGGTATGTATTATGCAGGAAGAAATTATTATAAAGCACGAGGGTCACACCCAGTAACAGATCGATATTATACTTGTATTTGGATATACTTAATATACCTATTGAAAAAGGTCAACATAATTATGTACTCCATTTTCAACGTGAATTTGGTCTGGAATGGAATGGTATGGTCACTCACGGATTGGACGTTTCAATTAAAACGCCATGAAAGTACTGCGTAGCTTTGTTGTAGCTATTTCTGGTAAATGTACCTACTGATTACATGTTTTCGAATCTTCAGACAGTTTTTTGAAAGAAAGTCAGGTCTACGGTAGGCTGGAAAATTATCTGTTGTTTAGAACAATGAGTGATTGAGTGAGGGATGATTGACTTGATTGAATGAATGTTTATTATGTGAAAGTAGAGGGTACAAGAAGTAAGGGTAGACCAAGACTTACATAGGAAGACTACGTGTGAGCAGATTGCTCAAAAACGGAAAACTTACTAGGACACCCAGGCGTGCATTTATGAAACGATAACTGAATCTGCAGCAAGCGTAAGAAGTAGGTATGCAAGATTCGTGAAGCCTGTAGATCTGTCCTCTCTTAACAGCCGTCAGTGATACAATCAAACTCAATAAATAAATTATTATATTTTGAACACGGTACTCGATCGACCGACAGATTTTACGGATTTATCACTAGTATGCGGATAAACCAACAAAGGCTTCCAAAAGCATAACAGAATATGGTGACTAAGTCGAATACCCTTCCGATCGATATCAGACCTAGTTTTATGTTGATTACGTATGCTTCGATCCTGGACCTTATCATATAGTAGGTACATTATTAACCACCGTTATCAGAGGATTTGTAACAGTTATTTACTGTTATGGTGCACGGGATGAATAATTGAAGAATTGATTTTTTTATTTCAATTCAACGTTTATGCTACTGCTGAGAGTCCTCTTATTATTAGATTCCGTTTATGTAATCTTACAGACCATTTTCCATCAATCTTCCAATTCCATTCCATCATCCAATTTTAAAAATGTTTCCGCATAATTTCATATTAACCCAACTTACAAAACTTATCAGGCAACATACAGGAGGACAGGAGGAGCTGAATCAGAATATATATTCAGATGTACGTCAAATGAGCATAAGATTTTGATATTGACGTTTGGGTGCTGTCGAATTCTGAGATTTTAGGGGTAATTATTATGATTAATTGGCAATTATGATAGAAGAAACATGCTTTGTCGATATAATATGTAGTTTTATCATTTTCAAACTAAATTGAATACTTATGAGTGGGATGAGAGATAACGATTGACGAAGAATATATATTGTGCTGAAGTAGAGGGTAGAAGGAGTCAGGGTAGGCCGAGACCTTAGAGTATATAGCTTGCTTATGTATACTCTAAGGCCGAGACTTACATATGAAGTTCACAAGAGCAGATTGCTCAAAAACGGAAAAGTCGATTTAGATACCCAGACGTGCATGTATGAAGCAAAAGAAGTATGCATGGATCGTGAAGCCTGGTGATCTGTCCTCTCTGATTACCCCGTTAGGGATACAACGTGGAGATAGTTAGTTAGTTTAGTTAGTTATGAGTGAAAATATATGTATTTATTTATTTAATTTATTTATTGCTAGAAACAGGGGTTGATAGTTAATACAATGTTAAATATTGTAGAGTGAATGTTACGTGTTGTACTTATATAATAGAATAGTGTTTATAGTAAGAAGTGACAGCCTAGTAGAAGGCATAGGACATGTGACCGATGGGTGCATGTGTGAATCTCGGCTAATGGAGGTTTGGGAGGATTGCTAATTTCTTTCAATTACAATTATTTTTTCATATCAGACAAGTCTAGAGAAAAGTTTCTACTATGGTCTATATCTGATCTAGTTTAGAGTTAATTTTTTTAAAGTAAATTGACACAGTTAATAAATTCGACCCTCAGGAATTGAGAATGTTGGAACACCTGAAATCTTTGAATATTTTATATCACTAAAGAGGCAAATACTCACTCACACGTCCAGTGACATCGATTACGATGTCAAGTCACGCATTACTGCCGCGTGGGCCAAATGGCGGGGGATGACCGGTGTCATTTGTGACCCTAAAATGCCGATCCGGTTGAAGGGACAGGTCTACAAAACCATTATTAGACCTGTCCTTTTACATGGCAGTGAGACGTGGCCGATATTGGAGCGACACAAGCAGGAGCTGCGTGTCACGGAAATGAAGATGCTGCGGTGGATGTGTGGAGTCACGCGGATGGACCGCGTGAGAAACTCTCGGCGATCCGCGGCAGCCTTCACGTCCGTGACATTGCAGATAAGTTGCAAGAGTGTCCTTCGTTGGTATGGTCACGTCTTGCGGCAACCGCCGGGCTACGTAGGTAACAAATGTCTGGCCATGTCAGCCCCGCCGGGTCCCGGTAAGAGGGGAAGACCCAAGAAGTGCTGGCTTGACGTCGGAAGGGATGACATGCGTGCCAATGGTCTCACTACAGGGGATGCCGACGACCGTGCGAAGTGGAGGAGAAAATGTAGGAAAGCGGACCCCGGGCGTCGCGAGACGCAACTGGGACAGACGCTCGGATGATGATGAAAGTGGCAAATAAGCTCAGAGATCGTAGCTTATGGATGTTTGCAACACCAAGGTGTTCCAGAAGTGCTGTCGCTGCCAACCCTGATTAAGCTAACCTATTTTTAGTTAAGCCAAGTCTTTATGGGTGGCTTAAAAATTTCGACAGCAGGTAGCAACAACCTGCGTCTGTCTATTTCAACACGGCAATGGGCTCACCTATTATGTGGGACAGGAATACACATGGTGAAAAGTGGGCATATAATATATATGCCTCTGCCACCCCTTCGGGGATAGATAAATAAAATAACATTTAATATTCTGTATCAAATTGCAGAATGAGCTATCCCATAATAAACTCCACCTTAAGGTGGTATAACCATGACGAAAATAAAACAATTTCGATATTGACAGTTACAATACGGCAACTATGGACTACCGACAACCTATACTAGCGCTATGATGGCCGTTTTGACATATTACAATAATGATGTAAAATGCTTTTGATAATCCTCTTACAACAGGAACTTTGGACGTAGATGCTGCAGTGTCATCTGTCCAAGAACGGCTTACAGTATGGTTCCATTAAGCCATGTTTTATCCAAAAACACAACGTCAAAACGGCCATCATAGCATGCCGCTAGTGTAGTCAAAGTAGAGTACTTAGGGCACAAGGTATATCAACCATAGGCTCAATTTGTTGAACGAATTCAATTTCTATTTTTGAAGCTATACTTCTTTTGCCGCGTGAGGGATAAACGATGAGAGTATTATTTTACGATGCGCACGCAGACCGTCGTTGAAAACCGACATCATGAAGTTAGTTGATATGACAACTTATAAACAACCTGAAGTTAGCTAAGTGTTTCCATGTCAACTTATAATAATAATCATTTTAGGTTCATACCCACATCATTCAAACAACCCAAAACCATGTTTACTTTGTCATCCCTTAAAAATAAAATTTATTTCTAAATTAATTAAATATTAAATTTACAAATTAAAATTATAATTAAAAACTATATAAAAATCAGTGTCCGTTAAATAAATAAATTCAAATAAAATTTAAATTCATTGATAAAATAACAATAACAACAAAAAAGTCATTATAGGAACAAATTTAATAAAATACATTCTAATAACTACATTCAAAGTAGTCTTCATTCTTGTTATGTTATTTTTTAAGTTATACTTCTTTTGGCGCCTTAGGGAAAAATGATGACAGTAAATTTTTACGATGCGCGGGCACAACGTCACCAAAAACCAACACCCTGAAGTACCTACGTAAGTAAGTACATAAGTACATTTCAAACACCCTGACGTGCTAACGTCAGGGTGTTGACAATTGCTAAATTGACAATTACTAAATTGTCAACATTTTAGTTTTTAAACAAATGTAGGATAAGACAAAAGATGAAAACTTTAAAAAGATTTTTACGCCGATAAACCTATAACGCGTGTACATAAGTACGAGTACATACACACGCATAGATTTTTTTTACTAATTTATCATTTCTGTTACAAACAAAGAGTTGTGGTATATGTGATGAAATCTTATTAGAATCGTGTACATTAACACACACACTTTTGTTTTATTCGCGTATTATTTAAACGTAGGTACTTTTTTCAAAGTACCTATTACTCTTATTGATTCCTGATATCAGTACTTTATCAGTTGTTTATAATATCGAGCGCTCAAAGCATAGGAGTGCAATATAGTCGAGTAGTCGTAGGTTCAACAAGCGGTTAATGCACTACCGGCACGACAATCAATTTTAACACACGTAAATTTAACTTAACGAGAGGGTTAAATTTGATACGTGCAAGATATTACATATGCGGAATAAGTATTGTTGTCATAGGTATTTGTTGTGAGGAGCAACACAGACTTCTCTGCTTTAATAAATATAAATTTTATCAAAATAAACAATTTGTTGAACTTACCAAGTAGAGCTTGAAAAAGGCGAGATTTGAATATTCTAATGACTCTCTCGATGGCAAGTCGTAATTGTCGATCCTGCGGTTTCACCAGTTTGCTGTGGTAATCTTCCAGCAGTTCCAATGCTCGGTGGGCCTCTGTTACACGAACGTAAACAGTTAATCAGTAAAGAACACAGATTCTTGCTATCCTCCCGCTTCCTATTAAATAGGTACCAGCGGTGTAACTGGGTCACATGTTTATGGTTCTATTGTGAGAGCTATTATTAGTCAACCATAAAAGTTAGAATTAGTATAATTATATCAGTAAACTATACATATATACTACACAGTATTTGATGTTTATTGAATATTTGTTATATAAAATTAAAAAAATTAGGTTACCAGGTTAGATAGATAGAATTTTATTGAAACATTGAACATGCTTTTATGAGATACATAGTCAATAAAACCTGCACGATTGATAGTTGTAATATGGGTCAAAAGAATAATACGCTGTAGTTGAAGCGATATAGCGCATGTTGTATTACGATCAGAACGAATTGGCTGCCAGGCAACCCTCTAATATCGACACGAATAACAGAAAGGGGTCGCGTAGCACAGCTAACGCTGTCAGCTCTTTGTGTAAATTAAATAAAACGTCAATAACAACACAACTCAAATAGAACCGCTTAGTATAGACAATATACGTCGATATTGGAATATAGAAATTAACCTTGCTTTCGAACTGGCATCACGGCACCACCCCCTAGCAATATTTTAGAAACTAATAGGTACACTTGAGATAAAATAAAACGGAAAGGATAATTCACAGAGAACACGTGACGAATATGATCATTTTATACAATTTTGAGCACATCCTAGACCATTTTTGAACTGCACATATTGTCGGAAAACGAAAACATAAGATAAGGTACGAAGTGAAGCGCGGTAGTGATGCCGCGTATGAGGGCCATCGAATACTGCGTCCGATGGGATTGGTCGATTTTCACAGTGACGTCAGGGGGTGGAAGCATAGACAAAGGAAAACGTAGACTGCGTTTGCGGGAAAATGTAAGCATAGGGAATACTTGATACAGTTACGCGCCCCAGTTTAGATTTATTAATATTCTGGTAACATTATTTGGAGTGTATTGAAGAGTAATTGCTTGATTATACATGTTTGATTGATGTAGGGTCGGTTGGTACCTAATTAGGTATTAGGTGCCTACCTACCGACCCTACATTGAAGCTAGTAGGTACTAACTTTGGACACTTATACATTCATAACTTAGGCCATATTATAGTATCTAAGTTATTACACCATTCTGTGAACCATGAACTTGTTTAAAACATAGCAGTAATAAATACTGTGGTATATTCATAGCACTGGCTCTTAGCATATGAATGACATGAAACAGTTGCTACCATGTAAAGATGAGAAGATATGTAAAGTTCTAATGTTATTATCACCTGTTTGTACTATAAATAAAGATGACCTTTCTTTCTTTCAAATCTGGCATGTTTTCACAAATTATTGTAACATTAATTAATACGGGAGTAATGGATTAAATAGGTAAATTTCTACTATGGTGGTTAGAATAAGAATAAGAATAATTTATTGGGAACAAAAAGATCTACATGAGGTTCTTATCATAGGTATACAGATTATATTTGATACAAAAAGAGATTTGCGTTGGCGACTAAACTAGTATTAACTGTGTTACAGTCGCCATGAAGGTTCGAAGCGTAGACAGAGAATACTAGTTCGAAGTCTGTCACTGGTGACGGCGCTGGGCTATTACGTATTAATATTTGAGTTAACATTTTTTCTACATCAGATAAATAAAATTATGAGAGTACTAAGTAGCGGAAGTAGTTTAATGGGCGATTCTTCACCAGAGGTGTAGACAACTCAGATTCATCCTTGCGTCGAATACTGCTCTCACCTAAATACTGACTCCGCCATAAAGTAGGAACTTACTACACGTGCTCAGCGATATGCTACTACGCGACGAACATGCTACTAAGCTCGCAGATTGTTATGAGGCAATAGGAACCTCGAACCGTTAGCGCAGCGTAGAATAATAGGCAGCTTCTGAAAGATATTCAACCTAATCCCACCCTCTCCTTTTCGATCCCAAACAGCGCGTGCTTGCTGAATCTTCACCAGAACCCTAATGTATTCTAATCTATGTACGCAGTATGTATTCTAATCTATGACCAGAACCAAATAATTCAAAAGATCCTTTCTCTTTCGACCTATAGAAACTTGGAACCGAGACTATTGCTCAAATGATGATTATTTGCCAGTGATAATCTTATCAAAACCCGTTTCCACAATACGTTTATATCTGACTAGATGACCCCCACAGCTTCGCCAGTGGAATATTTCGACCTCCCGTTGCACCTATTTAATCCCGTCGCTTATAAATACTACAATGATGCATAAAAAATTGCCCGATGTGTCGACATTTATGACTACTGCTCTGCTCCCAGTATAGTAATGTAATTATATATAGCCTATAGCCTTCCTCGATAAATGGGCTATCTTACACAAAAATATTTTTTCAAATCCGACCAGTAGTTCCTGAGATTAGCGCGTTCAACCGGACAAACTAACAAACAAACAAACTCTTCAGCTTTATAATATTAGTATAGATTATATCACTTATAATAATCTGCTTTGTAGGGGACTGCTCTATATCTACTGTAGAAAAGTACTTCTATATGTAGGTAAGTAGATATTGTGTCGCTGAAGTCCTGAATAGTATAGAAAGTAAGACGCGTTCAACTAGGATCCCCGATTTACATCCCCATTACATCAAAGTTATTACGGCCACATGGATCCCGTTTTAATAAAATGATTAACTTATGGGCCTTTTCATCATAATTCATAATGTGATTTAATTGGATTGTTCGTCGGTGAAAACAACTGAACATCGGTAAAAAACAAATGAACATCGGTAAAAACAAAAAAAAACGTCGGTAAAAATAAATTAAACGGTATCTGCGATATCTGGTAAGTTCTTTTTCCTAATTCCTCAAATTATCGCCTGATTAATATAGTTGCGGGTGCCAAGACATGCTATGCTAACTTCTCCTGGAACTTCACCGAAATCGAGCTCGGAATAACTTTTGTGGTCTTGATCAGTGCTGTAGTTCCTGGTTTACTAGAGTCACAGTAATCGGAATGCGGGTGCGATCAGTCCCAATAAAAAAATCCGGTAGGTGAGACTGCCATGATGCCTCTCCAGACTCTAGTCCATGAGCAGCTTCAACACCTCAATAGTGGTGTCTGCCCAGTTAGGTTGCTCAAGTCTCCATGAGCACCTGCCGTGGCCCTTAGAGCTGCGTGTCAGCGATCTCCTTGCTCCGTCAATAGAATGTCGAGTTCAGTAACACGTTACGCCTACATCTCCTAGCAACGGATCGTGCAATCCCGTGCGTGATGAGGTAACAAACATACAAACAGACAGACATTGATTCTAAAAATGGATATCTGATTCGTGTACAATTACTCATTTCCAGTGGCCTGTATATGTTTTTGTATATATATATTTTTAATGTAGATACACTACTGATTTAGTTACGATTTTATTCAAAGACGATAAATTCCGATAAACCTTGATTTAACATTCGTTGTTAACAATAACGTTTTGATATTGCTATTGTCAATTTTAAACTAGCACTTTATTTTATTCTAAGAAATTTTCCATGGTTTTTGTTTTTAATTTAAATAAAAAATTACCATTAAGTATATTCTAATAAACATGAATTATTAAATCAAAATAATCCAGCTTGCAAGAAACAAAACGTTTAACGAATTTTTGACAAATAGTCTGACCTTGTGAGTGCCCTGCGCACCATTCGTGAATTTCGTGACGTGAATCCGACCGAGCAAGATTATTGTTCTGTTGGTGGAGCCAGTCTCCTTCTCGTTGTACCTATTTACTGTGTGTGTACGTAGATATTTATTAGATAAGTAGGCAGTGGTTAGTAGTAGTAGTGTAGTTCAAAATCTGTGAGCGAGGGGCGCGAAGATGCCTCTATTTGGTAAGAAAGATTTTGGACGAAAGTCCAAAAAAGATAGTAGAGAATCAGAAAAACAACCATCAATCGAAGATAAATACACTGTTAAAGATTTACTGGGGACAGGAGCATTTTCTGAGGTACGTTTAATAGAGAGCAAAGAAAATGGTCAGTTATTCGCATGTAAAATCATCGACAAAAAAGCTCTCAAAGGCAAAGAAGATTCTTTAGAAAATGAAATTCGTGTTTTAAAAAGATTCAGCGAACAAGCGAAAGGTGAAGGTGCTGAAAAGAAAATGTTTTCACATCCGAACATTGTTCAGCTGCTCGAAACATATGAAGACAAAAATAAAGTATATTTGGTGATGGAATTAGTCACAGGTGGCGAATTATTCGACAGGATAGTTGAAAAAGGTTCTTACACAGAGAAAGATGCGTCCAATCTAATAAGACAAGTGCTGGAAGCTGTTGACTACATGCACTGCCAGGGTGTAGTGCACAGGGATCTAAAACCAGAGAATTTGCTTTATTACAGTGCTGATGAAGATAGCAAGATCATGATTAGTGATTTTGGTTTATCAAAGATTGAGGATTCTGGTATTATGGCCACAGCATGTGGTACACCAGGTTATGTGGCACCAGAAGTTCTGGCACAGAAGCCATATGGCAAGGCTGTAGATGTGTGGAGTATAGGAGTAATATCATATATTTTACTGTGTGGTTATCCACCATTTTATGACGAGAATGATGCCAATCTGTTTGCTCAGATTCTGAAAGGTGATTTCGAGTTTGATTCCCCATATTGGGATGATATTAGTGATTCGGCTAAAGATTTCATTCGGCATTTAATGTGTGTTGATGTGGATAAGAGATACACTTGCAAGTAAGTTTCTATTCCATATTATTTAGCTTGCATCCTTTGTGTTTTAGAATTATAGTACCAGAGTATACTAACTATACAACATTGATAGCGACTTACAAAATTAATCAGTTCTATCACTAAAACAATTTTATAAATATTTACTTTTAGTATTAACGTTAAAACAAGTTTGATATTCTTGGAAAGTACTCTGATTACATCTGCAAGATTCTGTGTATTTTTTTCAAGACAGGCCTTAACACACACTCACACATACATAAATACCTATGAAACTTAATGTGTTTGCTTTCTGATTAGCATTGTAATAACATAGATTATAATAAACTTATCTAGTATAATACAGTAGTTTAGCTTGTTGTTGATGTAAACCTAGTCATCTCCACTCTTATCTATCGCATTTATTTTTATTTGATAGTTTTAAAGAAGCTACAGTAAATCCACAGACAGTGTAATTCATTGTCTTATGACGTAGTGGTAATGTATGCAACTACCATCAGTTCAGAACCAATATTTAGTGATCCAAACTGTTGCACCGCTCGATATAATTTTTATTGTTAAGCTCTCGACGAACGTCTAACCCCAAAATGCTGAGGTAATTTTACAGCGGTATTTTTGTGTTGTGTAGAGTTGGCAGGGGAACGAAAGTGGATAATATAGCAGTGAAGGCACATGCCTGCGTTTTCCTGGCATTGAATTCGACCAGATTATCGGAACCCCACCGTGAGATGCGGTCCAGACTCCGATCGAGTTCTGCCACAATTTGTCCCCTCTTAGCCTCAACATCCGTCTGCTTTGCCGTCGGGTGACTTAAATATCTCCCATGTAATGTACTATCATCTGCATAGCAATGTATGGTGCCTTGGGACAACATATTATTGATATGCAGAATTATATACAGAATTATATATATTATTGAGATAAGAAAGAGAGTGGGCGATAAAACCGACCCCTGCGGCACGCCAGCATTTATTTGCAAGTAGTCGGAGGCCACCGTCGCATTGGAGCCGAATACGGCGCTCATGCAAGCCATATGCCGGAAGCTTGGAAAGGGGTGATGCATGCCAGACTCTTTCGAAAGCCTTGGCGATGTCCAGGCTGATGGCCAAGGATTCGCCATGCTTGTCTATAGCCCCACCCAAAAGGATTGTAACGTATGCCAGAAGATCACCCATTGACCGTTTCGGCCTAAATCCGTATTACCGGTCATTTATTAAGGAGTGACCTTACAGAGGACTGAGGGCTATGGGGCGATAGTTGCCTGGTTGCAGGTAAGCCTCTTTACACGCATCCGGCACACTACCCGTATAGAAGGACAGGCGAAACAGGCGTGTTAACACTGGAGTCAACTCCGCTGCACACTTCTTAAGAACCACCGCAGGAATATCATCGGGACCACTTACAGACGTCGAGCGACCGCAGCACCTTCCGAACGTCGCACTGCCAGATAAATCTATCAGGCATTGCATTGCCACAACTTGTGTCAACAGCAACTGTCGGAGGCTGCTTGCCACGGTCGTCGATCCGGGGAGTGGCTGCGAAGAGGTTGGCTAACGAGTCCGCCTACTCTCGACCCTTATGAGCCAGGGTTCCGTTAGGGTACCGCAGCGGAGGCAGCAAAGGTTCGCAAAAGTTCTCGGGTACCCGTTGGATGCGAGGTAAGCTCCTGGTCAAGCCACGTTATGCGCTGGGTATCCTCTCTAATGAAGGCCCTTTGTATTGGAGGATTCATTATACGCTGTTCCTCCACAGAAGCGCTCATCACCACGGCTGGTCACCACTTTGCGAGCGTTTGTGTGCTTCGGAAGGCACGTTAAACCGTTGGCCCCATTTGCCAGTAATATGGCAGGGTGAATTAAAAAATTCAATATATAATACGTACGTAATGAGTAAAATTTTACGTTCATCCGTTCCTGCAATTTTCTTAAAAAGGGGTTCAAAGTTTTCGCTTCACATATTAAAATATAGATTAGAGTAGGTAATTATCGTTTAGTACCATATATTATTGATAACATTTCTAGGAAAGTATGGATGAGGCTGAACTTATAGTGGTAAACAGAGATAGGTGTGAGGTATTTTACCTTAAGCGCTCGTGGCCCTGCGGTCTCAGTCTTCTGTAAACGATCACTGAGTTACGCAACTATAACTAGGGCTGGTCCTCGGATGGGTGACCACTTTGTGGCATTTACATTTGCGAGCGTTTCCGTGATTCGGAAAGCACGTTAAGCCGTTGGTCCCGGTTGTCAGTAAAATGGCAGTCGTTAAGCCTGGTTGAAGGCCATATGGGCGGCTTGAAAAATTTCAACAGCAGGTAGCCATAACCTGCGTCTGTCTATTTCAATACGGCAATGGGCTCACCACCTGTTACGTGGGACAGGAATCCACACGGTGAAAAGTGGGCATATAATATGCCTCTGCCACCCCTTCGGGGATAAGGCGTGATGGATATTTATTTATTTTTTATTTTACCTAAAGTCACTATTGACTTACTTGTTTATCTAATGCAATAACGAAAATAGCCAATTGATTATTACCTACGTTGCTTCGTTTTGTAAATGTTACTTGTTGAGGTTTATATATTGCCATCATCAATAAACCTCAAAATAGGTTATCGGCATACGAGTATGTACACAAGGATGTTCGATTAACGTGTATTCTATTATAGTAGGTACGTGTTTGGAGGATTATACCTACGTTTCTATTGGCACTGATAAAAAAAAGACGAAATATCAGTGTACAAAATGTTTACTAAATAGTTAGGTACAAAATACTCTATGATGCTATTGTTTTTATTAAATACCAGCTGACCCACCCAGCTTCGCACGTGACATACTTCGAACCCCGTGGCACCCATTTAATGCCGTCGCATATGAATTTCACAATAATGCATAAACATTTTCCAAATTTGTTGATTACTTCTCCGCTCTTCAGTACGGGCGCACGGCCCGCTCGAATTATGGTTACACGAAATAAATTTCTTTGCGCATTATTTTGTTTTTGCTATGTCTACTAAGATATTCATTTAATTTGCAAGGTGTAAAGGGACAAAATAATCTTCATGAAATGCTGAAGCCATAGATACACAATTCTACATTATTCTTTATACATTATTTTGTAATATCTCAAAGGGTTTAGGTAGCGTTTTTGTTGAAAACTTCCAGACGGCTTATTTTTTCCGACATCCCCCACAACTATCGTTATAATTTAGTCAATGTACACAAAAAACAATATATAACAAATTATATTTAAATACCTTCCTTATGAATCACTCTCACTATTAAAAAGAAACTGCATCGAAATTCGTTGCGTAGTTTTAAAGATCTAAGCATACATAGGGACAGACAGCCGAAAGCGACTTTGTTTTATAATATGTAGTGATACTGTTAAAACATAAATACACCATGAAGATCTTCGAGAGGATTATAGACTCTCGGATCCTGCAGGAGTGTACTCTCTCGGGGTGTCAATATGGGTTTCGCCCTGGTTATGGGACCACGGACCCTGTTTTTGCCCTGAGGGTTGTCACAGAGAAATACAGGTTGACAAACACGCCTCTGCACTGTTTGTTTCTAGACATGCAGAAGGCCTTCGACAGTGTTCCTCGTGCGATGATCTGGTGGGCACTGCGGTCCAAAGGGGCTCCAGAGGTCTATATTGACACTATCCGGGACATGTACTGTGACTCCGATTCAATGGTTCGGACTGCTGTTGGCGACACGAAACCCTTCCCCATCACCGTCGGGGTACACCAGGGTTTGGTCCTTAGTCCGCTTCTGTTCAGTGTAATATTAGACGAATTGTCGGACAGCATCAGAAACCCACATGAGCAGCCTCCATGGTTATTTCGTTAAACGAGAAAACCGATTAACAGAAATAAATACCAAATTAAAAAATTACAGTCTCTGATATCCTAACACAACTGCAATCCTTAGTCATATCATCCCCATTTCCCCATGTATGTTACGCGAAGTATCCCGACCGTTTTGACCGTGATAAAAATAAACCTAGTACCTAGTGCTATTTTTAAATATATCAGGACCTTATTTTACATTTCGTAACTGCAGAGCTATCGATGAGGTCGACATGTCCGAATTGAACCGAATAAAATCACTCGGTACTCCTTCACGCTTGTACCTATTTGACGTAGGAACCTAGTGTACTTTCGAAAGGTAGTCCTGGAACTCTGAGCATCCTTGCTTGCTGCCACCTACATGGCGATTCCTATTTATCGATTAGACATCTATTAATTTTCCCGTATGTTTTACTACAAAAACTATGTCAATTCCTCTCTTTCTATAGAGGTAGTAGGACAGGTCATGGTGCCACCCTGGGCCTTGTACTAAGTCGACAGCTAACTCACAGCTCGGGGGCCTACGCTCTTGGAGCAGGTAGATCTTTGGCGCTCAAACTACTGCTCGGAAGAATGCTATTTCATTATCTCGTTTATTTCCTTATACTTTTTGCACATAATATATTATATTCGTTTTGTCATAAATAAGATGTATTACAAAACAAGACGATGGAATTCCAGTGCTTTATATGTATACTCCCACGCACCACCACGTCGCATATTTGACTGTCCTTTGTTTAATGAACCCAAATTATTCCGGCAACCAAAACAAAGGTATGCAAATATTGTTGCTCCTTTCCTCACCACACTGCTTCTACGAGTATATTCCTCTGTTTATTATGTACCTACTCTGCACTACTATCTATTTCATCATAGCGTTATTTTGCTGTTGCGAAGTTTTTCTTCTGCGATAGCGTTACCAAACTTTCACTACCATTATAGTAAGTGGGGATTACCACAGCATACAAACCGCGCCTTTTCGGCATAGAAAGGAATGTAGCGCACCATTAACGAATTTCCGGATATACTCAACAACTAATGGTCGAAGTACGAGATAAATAAGTAATACCCGAGCTTCTTTACTTACACATCACTGTAATAATTTCATTTTATACTGTGTTTACACATTAGAGCCTTATTTCTACTGATTGATTCCAATATTCATGTAAATTATGTTACTAATATAAATTGCGTGCATTTTGTAGAAACTAAAACCTTGAGGGCATTTATCGATATGGACTGTAGTAGTTATTTACTTTATCACTTTGTCCCCCAAAACTAAAATATTGGCATCTTTAAACAAAAATTAGATAGGTACCTACCTAAGTCGTTTTTATTGACTGACGTACGACGTAAATGATTAAAGTTAGGTATATTCTTGTTTAGGACCGCTTATGTGTATGGGTATAGATTTTGTATGTGAAATCGTAACTATAAAAGCCAGTCTGTAAAGCAAATATACCTAGATCCGAGGACTATCTAAACGTTATGGATTTTCTGGGAATTGAAGTAGTTAGGCTACTTTCTCGAATAAGCCGTGCTGAGCGAACTCAATCATATCGAATATGGCTTTATGCCTCATACCGAACTGTCATAAATCCGGTTATAGTAAGTAGAATTGGTAAATCCAATCTACTTGTTTAAATCCATACACATTCCACATAGTAATGGCGACCACTACAGGTTACTAAACTGGTTTTTTAACATAAATATCCAAATGTGTTAAATTTAAGTTCAATTTTTTTTTTCAATATTAGGAGGATTATTTAATAATTTTTTGTTGCGGCATTCAAATAGAAAAATTGATAAACACTATAATCAGTAAATATCTATACAATATTATAAAGCTGAAGTTTGTTTGTCTAATGAAATAAACAGGAAAAAAAAACACAAAAAGGATATGAAAAACTTACCTAGGTAATAAATAAAGACGAAAGTTTGTGAGTGTGTATGTTTGTTATTTCTAGCTACTGGCTAGCCGTTCGATTTGGTCTAGACCAAATGTGATAAAATTTTGTGTGAAGGTAGCTGACTCCCTGGATTAACACATAGGCTAATTTTATCTCGGCATCAGGTTCCTGCAGGAAACAGATACGCGGGTGGAGCGCGTATGTCATATTTACATTTATTAGACTTATAGGTAAATCAGGCTTATACATCAGAATGGGACATAGACTACTTATTGTCCCGGGAACAGTTTCCTCTGGGAAACGGGAACGGGAATACTTTACCACACGGGTGGAGCATCAACTAGTAGGTCAATGAGATATTAAGTAAACGGGTGTTTCTCTCTAGGTTAGACGACTATGTTTTTTTAAGGCAAACTGAAAACTGGCTTCATTCCGACTTGCTCTTATCATCTTCGTATTCTTATCAAACATCAAAACAATTTAGATTTCGCAACAAGCTGAAGCCAAACATGACTATCACCTAGAACTTCAACGACTATTCGCATTTATCAAAAAAATGTGTGAGATATTGTCGGACAATGGATTAAGTATGTAAATGGGTAAAACTCCCAAGACGATCGCCTATCGCGCGTATAGCCATAAACACAAATACACCATGATGTCACTAAGAAGGTTATTCCTATTTTATATTTAATGGAGGAAGTAGTTTCTCAATAGTCTGACATTGAAGATGCAACAGATATGAAAGTAGTAGATTGGGCAGGGTCCAGCATCTCATTTAAACGATTGTAACATAATCATTATTTAAGGAAGTATAATCGTACGAACATGATTCTGTTGGTCCTACCAACAGTTTTCAAAATAGATTTTATTTCTTTGAAAATAGGGTATAATTTGACCTGTCCCGGTATTAGGTGGGAATACTTACGATTTAGGGTGTATGAATATCGCAAATTAAACTGAGTAGGTGAGGGGAGTTACAATTAGTTGGATGACGAAGTGAGCGTAGCTCCATTCTTCCCCGATTTGGATTTTCGCTTTGTCCTTGAACTCCTTCCAAAACACTCGATACTTTTTTATCAAATTTAACCCATAATACGACTTCTAGCCAAAGATGGTTTAGAAAAATATAAAATCGATAATCGGACATACCATGGAGGAATAATCACCGAAAGGAAAATAGACATAGACAAAAGAACTCGAAAAACTGCACAACGCTTCGCTACATTTAGACTTACCGGGGATGGCAAGTGCAGCTAGTTTATTAGCGTCTGTAGCTTGAATGCATATGGAGCTGAAACATTATTAGCATAATAGTGTAATGACAGCCAAGCCTATTTCAGCTGATGACTTATGAATATGGCTCAATGGTATTGTTCCACATTCAACAAAAGCGTTACCAAACCTTCAAGTTTTATCTGACCTCCCACCTCATACCTCGTCCTTTAGTCAATAGGTGCACCGTTAGCAGGTGAGGTCACTTTGGATTCTGGAGATCTTGATGGGTCCCCTTAGACCCATGTTGTTCTTAATAAGTAACTCATGGTTTGTTTTTATTTTCCAGGCAAGCTTTAGCGCATCCCTGGATCTCAGGTAACGCTGCCAGCAACAAGAACATTCACGGAACTGTGTCTGAGCAACTTAAGAAAAACTTTGCCAAATCCCGTTGGAAACAGGCTTACCATGCTACCACTGTTATCAGACAAATGCAGAAGATGGCATTGAATAGCAGCAGCTCAAGTCGTACTAACACCCAGTCTAAACAATAGCTATATTGTTTGACTGTTCATCTTCCAATTGCCACTGTTATATCTGCCTAGAGAGGTATATATAGGTTTTAAGTCTTGAAATTACTCAGCTGGACGTGATCTTGTGACAAGGCCATTCGGCTGTAGCTTGTTAAATTGGTAGATATATTACATTGATTGGTATTTATTATCAAGAGTTGCTAGGAGGCATGTCTGAGTTTGTCCTCGTTATATTTGGCCATATGTAAACATAAAATTGCGTAAAATCTGCGCTTAAATTCTACTTCGAATCATGCTTATAAAACATATATTGTAGGCATGTTACATAATTATTGAAATCAACGAACTGTTTATAAGACATTGTTGTCTAGTCATTTTATCGTTTCTGCTTGCATAAATACATACCTTTTTAATTGTATTAATAACTATTAATGTATTTAATAACTGTAGTGGAAGGTATATATATTCTTTCAATTCCTGAATCTGCTATATTTCTGGTCTGTCCTAAATGTTACCTTTTCTGTGCGAAATTGGCATTTCCATATTAAGAATGTTATTATGAGATTATACCTAAATCACTTTAAAGATTTTCCCTATAATTATTTATACCTTTCAAGCAAAATAAAATAATTAGGTAGGCTAATAAAAAGTTCTCTTTGAAACTACTGACTAAATAATTTATTAATTAGGCATGGTGATACTACCAAATCATCACTAAAAATAAGGTCTGTTGCAAAATTCATTATTAGAATTATAAAATTGATAAATGTTACGAATATTTACACTTAAATGATAATGGTTGGGTATGATAATACTAATATTAAACCGCTGTTACACTATATATTTGAGACTTGCCATTATTATGAGAATACAAATGCGGACAGACATTTATGTGTGACCGTATTATGTGTGATTATTCTATATAACCCTTCAAAGTAGCTGTTCAAAGTTTGTTAATTCCACCTATGCTATGCCTAGCGTAAGTTTTGTGATTCTACAGTAAGTCCTATATATCCACTGTCATATTAAAATTCCTGTTTAGTAGTTAAACTAAAATATCTTGCCTATACGCACTGTTGAACTCAATGTTGTACTCTACCTTATATTCCTGTAATAGTGCCATTGTTAGAAGTTCCCATTCTACTCCATCATTCGTTAATTCACACAATCTGTTATTTTAAATCGGTAAAAGTGAAAGATCTATACGTGCAAGACTGAAATAATAAGTGATAGTGATAGTTAATTTCATGTAAATCTAATATTTAATTGAAACTTAAATATTCACATTGAATGAATTATTACAATTATGTATTCGAAATTAATGTGATCATGCCTGATTATACTAACCAGGTAATTACACACTTATAACCTGGTTACAATAAACATGGTCAAAGGTTAATCTTTGATGAGGTTAATATAACCAGGTCACGAATTATGACCAGTAGCGCAATTAACAAATGTCGGATCCAAATCCTCTACTGCGCAAATGTCATCGATATTCGAGTTCTATGAATTTAGATTCTATTATTTTTATAGTATTCTAGAGGATTTGGATCCGACATTTGTGAATTGCGCTACTGGTTAATATAATCGAGTCACAAATAAGGACTGGTATGTAATCAGGTCATGAAATATGACCTACCAACTGTTACGATTTGTATCAACAGGAATGTACATATTTATACATACTATGATCGCATTAATTTATGTCAACGTAATTGTCTAAAAAACTATCGTGGGTTTATTATTTTTTACAGACTTGTATTGCAAAATAGAGTTTATTGTTTTCGATTTTTGAACAATTTATTTTATTGTAATCTAAGTTTTTTTGGATATGATACATTTATTCTACATCATCAGGCAAAAAATTCATTCAAATACATACAATTCATGAATTTTTATATACTTGTTCTACACTAAAATTCAAAACTATCTAATATAATCAATGAGTGATTTAAGTCCGTATCAAAAAGAATCTCATTTTCTTCTAATTTCTCTCTAATGCATAATGATCTGAGTATGTCGAAATTATATTACTTTTAGGGGCTTATCTTTAACTCAAATATGGAAGTTTTAAATTTATAACATTCCTTGGAGATTTTTTAATATTCAGAGATTAATCTACAAACTATTTACATTCCATTTCTTCAGTATATTTTTATAAGTATCAAAATTGTGCTGTAAGTGTATGTCTCTAAAGGATTTGTATAAACGGTGGCAAAATAATTTTTTTATATGATTTTTACTACTTAGATCTATACGTTTCAGACCGTTGCCACCGGTATTGAAGTTTCTATTATGATTTAACTACGACCCGCCGACCGAGGTAACTTATTTGAATAGCGCGATAAGAAGTCGGTATTCTGTATGTAGTTTTCTATTAGATATTCTGTGGTTACGTTGATGTACTTATGTAATGCTACATCAATACTAGATACTTAGAGGACACTTGATATATGTAGTCCGTTTTCGGAATTTGCTGAACATTCCATTTATTTTAATAATGGAGTATTTGTTACACGCCTTTTAATTTGTATATCTTTTTTCACTGGAAAAGCACAGCTTCTTGATTTTTGGAAAAGTTACAATATTTATTACATCATTAAATCTGCCGTCCATACCAATCATTCACTGACCTTGAGTTAGTTATTCATGCCATTGTGTTTCGAAGTATTTATATACACAGATGATGAGATAATGAATTGAAGCCAGTTTTATTAATAAAATTAGCATAGTTTTGGTTTAACTAGTGTTAAACCCTCTTTACACTGACGCACGAATGGCGCTTGCGTTAAACGTTTCTCGAGGCGTGAATACTACGCAGCGCGAGTGTAGAGCGCCTGTTACTTGTGACTATAAAAGTAGTTTCATTTTTACAGTCAAATTCTTTTCCAAAAATCGAATGTTGAACACGCATATCTCGATTAATCGCTTATTAATCAACTCGTTTGTGACTAGTCGACAACATAGCGCTACGTGAAACGTTAACTAATTATGTACCTATATTAATCGTTAACGCTTTTTAAATTATCGTCATAATAATTCATCGCTTAATTGTTAAGCATTGCACTGCTTTAAAATTTTAAATAATTATAATAAGTGTAGTAACGTTCAAATAATTGTCTAAATGCGCCTTAATAATCTGTGTATTTGAGTAGTTTTGTCAGTGGTCTTTGTATTTACTATAGGTTATAAGAACGCTGGTATGTTTCTTTGATGTTAGAATGCAGTTTCGACTAATTTTCTCTATGGAATAATGGTCTGATATATATGGAACCCTTTATATATTCTTCAGGGCAGACAGCCCATTTAAATCAAAATATTGTCTAATATACAGGATGAAAACGTTAAGTGTACTATGCTGGGTTACTTTTATACTATGCAAGATATTGAAAATAAAAAAAAAGTTACAATAACGAATGGAATGAATGAATGAATACCATAATTCCTACCGTACAATTACTATGGCATTGCATTAATTTTTTTTTTGGATATACTACGTTTTGAACAAAGGCACGATAAAAAGGCTTTAACAGAAAACTACTGGTATCGTTTTTGTTAATTTGGGAAACAACAAAAAAAATTTAATGTACTGTTTGAAACTACTTGATAAAAATCTTTATTCATTTTGTTGGCAAGGAGTACAAAATTAATTTATCACAAGATAAATGCGTATATTGCTTGGCCATGGTACGAAAGTATGATTTTTTCGATATTTATCAATCTATAAAAACAGCATATGGCTGTCCATAGTTGGACATAGGCCTCTTCCAATTTTCGACACACTCTATTAACATCCCGAATCGTTATTGATACAATTTGACACAGCGACTGAAGCACTTTTTGGAACATGGATTAAATTTTTAAAGCAATTATTATGCTAAATTTCTCATAAATATTTAATAACGTGAAAAAAGTCAATTCGATTCGAGACGGGGATTGAACCAGTGACCTTTGCCTAAACAGGGCAATGTTCTAGTCACTGAACTACCCGAACCAAAGGTCACGGGTTTAATCCCCGTCTCGAATCGAATTGTCTTTTTTCACTTTATTAAAATTTTTGGAACAATATTTCAATATTTAGTTTAGGACTAATCGAGCGAACATTTAACATTTTCACCTGTATAAGAAAATATGTAAGATAAATTAAGTGCCATGTTTTTTTACTATAATTTCACTTGTCCAGTAGGTACGATGAAACCATTTTCCATTATTTTAATTACGCACAATAGTTCACATAAGTATAATTTTATATAAATTTGTTATGTACGGGCAAAGGATATAAGTATGCAGGGCCATCATAATTGATGTTTTTCACTCAATTCTGTTTATATATTTTTATGAGGTTTTGTTTGGTTACACTTATGTAATAACCATAGCAATAGAAGCGCTCGTGGCCCCGCGGACTCAGTGTTCTATAAACGATCACCGAGTTACGCAACTTTCACTAATGCTGGTCCTCGGATGGGTGACCACTTTGTGGCATTTACATTTGGGAGCGTTTCCGTGCTTTGGAAGGCACGTTAAGCCGTTGGTCCTGATTGCCAGTAACATGGCAGTCGTTAAGTCAAGTTTAAGGCCATATGGGCGGCTTGAAAAGTTTCAACAGCAGGTAACCACAACCTGCGGCTATTTCAACACGGCAATGGGCAACAACCTGTTACGTGGGACAGGAATACCCCTTCGGGTATAAGGCGTGATAGATAAAAAAAAACAAACCATAAAAATTAAGATTTTCTGAAAAATAAAAAAACCTTATCGGGTTTTTTGTATACTTATTTCTATCCTTTTGTACCGGCGTGTGATGAAAAGGGCTGACCAAATTGATCAAACTTTTTGATCAAAACGTTTACTCCTTTTATCAACCTGCCTGCTAACTGCATTATGCAATCCAATCGTTTGGGTACCGTCAATATTCCGTTTCTTTATCAGCACAAACACTTATGATGTTCATCGAATTTGTATATTTGTATACAAAAAGAGAAATTGTACACACGATTATGTGATCTTGCCATTGGGACACAGTTACATTTTGTATATGCATTTAAACATATTCGTACACAATGTTAAGTTTGCTCTCTAGATATGATTCATTTTGTCATGAGTTTTTCATTGTGCCAAAACCATATCATGATCAGTGATAACACGTAATAATAATACTTGTTTATTAGACACTTTTAACACTTTACAATAGATAACTATGACCGCTATACTAAGCGAGATGTTCAAGTTCCTTGTCATTCAGATACTACTTATTTTTGTTTATTCATTATTATATATGTTTAGTGTAAGAGTAATCTATAACATATTTACTATTTTTCGAATGTTATTAACTATGTATATGTTTTAAGAACACGTTTTTAGTTTCAATATAGATATCTAATTAAGCACAATAGTCTAAGGGCTGGGATTTAAAAACAACAAGTTTTTTTAGTATCGCTGAAATTTTTACTGTTCTATTGATTTATATGTTGTATTTTTAGGTTGTGAAATTGTTTTTCTTTAAAGTTTTCACTTTCGATGGAGAAGTTGTAATAACTTGTGACTAAGATCTGATTAATGTTGAGAAATCTTGTGATTTAGATTTTATACTTCTTGTTTAAAACAATCAAAATCTATAGTAGATCATTAGTGTTAGCTATATTTTCAATGTCATTGTAAATAAAATGCCAACTTGTTGAGACATTTGTTTCATTGTCTATACAACCAATTGAACAACAATATTTATTATAATATAAATTAACTTATATTCTTCACTTTATATTACAATATACAATGATGGGAAAGGAATGTTTACTGGATCTCTTCCCCGAGTAACGAGAGCTGTTTCAGGAATTGCGAAGCATTGGGTAGAGTTGTCGCACCGTATATTATCTTCCTGGGCATGCCGTTAGTAGCTTGTTGCTGAAATTAGTGAGAAATTTGTTATTAAATTAGCTATGAACATGACAAGTAAGGGTTTCGTGCCCTAAAATTGTTTGAATGCATCCATGGTATGGATGATGTCAATATAAGTATTTGGAACGGTTGAGGGTTGAGGAATTCAGTCAAATGCCTCCTACTGGTTTATAAATAGGCAATGTATTTTTAGTCAAGTCATTGCTTCTCCATAAGGCAAAATCAGGCTACATTTCTCAGAGACTGGAAGGCAATAAACTCATTACCCATACTACTACCGGTAGTACCAAGGGATGTTTTTGTAGGACACCGTAACAGGTGAACATCAAAACAAATATTCTTACTTTAACATATAATTGACTGACACAGGAGTTTTTAACGTCACTCCCAAACAAAAATTAAAACAACCCTGTCAAAAGCAAAGATTTTATGTTCATACTACATACGGTGAAATAATGGCATATAGTGCCTGTCTACCCCTTCGGAGATAAGGGCGTGTCACTATGTATGTAATATGTGTAAATATACAGACAGCAAGTGGGATGAGCATACCTTAGCAAAGTACAGAAAGTTATTTAAAAAATAAAACCAATCCTGTCAAAAGCTTAAGGTTTTATTTCATTACGGTGAAATGCATTTAGCATGTCTCCGGCTACCCCTTTGGGGATAAAGGTGTGACACTATAATAATAATAAATATCGTTGGGTCATTTCACACAACGCCATCTGATTCCAAACTAAGCAGAGCTTGTACTATGGTAACCAGATAACTGATACACATACTTATATTTTTCTAAATACATACATATAGATAAATAACGCCCAGACACTAATGTTGGAATATACAGACAGCAAGCGGCATGAGCATACCTTTGCAAAGTCCAGCAGGTTATGGTACTCGATATAATTTCCGCCGCCTACAACGAACACCACGGCATCAGTGGGCGGCGGTTGGCGAGCCGCCCTCGTCCTGGCCGCAGCGTCAGTACGAGCTGCGCGAGGATCCATCCAGATCAGCTCGTTACCCTCACCACATAGCGCGGATTCCACTGCCCGGCTCACTGGCAGCTTCTGTTATACAGGTGAGGCAGTAGCATTAGTAACAATAGTTCCGAAAGGGCCGAAGAGCCTCGGTATTACCGACCCCGGAAAAAAACGAAGATAAGATTAAGGCCGAGTCTGCTATTTCAATCGTGTCGAACCGAAATCGTCTCTCAATAGAAAGCCAACGGTACAATTTTGACAGATTTTCGTAGTCTACTATTAAAATCGTACTCGAATAGGCTTCTATCGGTCGGTCTACTAACATATACCGCGCCAGTGGCCGCTTCAGTTGCATTTTTTATAGCCTACTAACATTCTGATAGCTAAAACAGCGATTCTGGTTCTATTCTACAGCTTGTCAATAGTAGACTCGGCCCCCTGGTACATTAGCGCAATTGGGAAGACCAATTTGTATAATCCCCTTCTAATCTAATCTGTTCAGGGTATGCTACTTCAATACTCTTGCAAATGTCAATTAACGCCAGTGTATTTCGCGCTAATTTTCATTTGCGGGAATGTCTTACGTGCATGTGGATTCGTTCAAGTAATAATAGATACTAAAATATAAAGCTGAAATGTTAGATTGTATGTTGGGCTGAACGCGCTAATCTCAGGAACTACTGATCGGATTTGAAAAAATATTTTCGTGTTGTATAGGCTATTTATCGAGGAAGGCTTATACATCATCACGCTACTACTCTGGAAAGCGGAGCAGTAATCATAAATGTCGGCAAATTTTCTAAATTACTGTAGAATTTATAAACGATGGTTTATAAATAGGTGCGGAAGATCGATGTGTGTCACAGGCAAAGGCGATGCATAACCTAGTATGATATATATTAAAAAAAAATGTTTTTTTATATGTGATTCTACAAACTTAAACAAAGTGTCATCAATTTTATTTTGCATGCCTTAATAGGTCAAAAACTATTTCCCATGCTTCCTATATAAAAGAAATGTAAAATTACAATGTTGTTCAGCAATTAATAAATGGTCGATTGACGCATAACCCCTTTAACAGTTCCAAATATACAATTTTTACCTGACTGACACAGGCCAGTCGCGTACAAGTATTTGTAACCTATTACATTACAACACAGTATTTAAGTATTGTACTTACATGTTTTTTTACGACTAAGTTCTTGACACCCTCCATTACGAATGAAGATCCCTGAGACACCAGTTTGGAGAACATGGAAACAGTTTTTGTGCCACCACCCTCGTATTGACTAGACATTTTCGTGAAACCTCTAGGGAATAACAAAAGTTTTAAACTGGATTATAGAAAACATTTGTACGTCACTAAAATAATAACTAATAACAGTCACCGATTCTTACGTAGCGATATGCACAGTTTTAGTTGGCGAGATCCCTTTGTCTCTGAGGGTAACGTCCTGGCGGCACCTAATTACTGAATTTGGAGCCTGAGGTTATGGCTTGATTGTCTTGTATGGCTGTACGTCTGTTCTAAATAAATAAAACTTTTGGACAACCCACACAACGCCATTTGATTACAAACTAAGCTGAGCTTGTACTATGGTAACCAGATAACTGATAAACATACTTATATATTTCTAAATACACACATATTATAGAGAAATAACACCCAGACACAGAATAAACCATCGTGCTTATCACACAAAGCTTTATCCTGGGTGGGAATCGAACTCACGACCTTGCGTAGCAGTCGGATACACTCCCACCGCGCCACTGAGGCAGTCAAATCCTTCTGCGAAACACAGAAGGCGCGATGTACGAACTTGTAAAGTCAGTTAGGATCAAGCAAATGAGTTAAAATGAGAAAAATAAAACAATATGACTGGCCGCCTGCATGATGGCATAGACTACAAGAGTTGGCTTGAGAATGTCATATACACGTCCTTTTTAAATCAGCGATACTCCTTAGTATTCTTTTAGGTGTGACATACGAACTATTTGGTTTGGATTGCTAGTGAACTAGTTGGATTGACGTTTTAAATTAATATTAAGGTAGTCATGCTCAGGAAAATTATCAGATATTGAACAATAAGAAAATTAATACCGATCAGTAGCTATTAAAAACAATCTTAATACTGTGACCGATTTTACTAGTACTAGTTATGCTTTGATAAGGTAATTGCAAGTTGAGGTATGGTCGTTCAGAACGTCTCTTAAGAAGTTTTATTAAAATGACTATAAACTAAGACTGTAGGAATGCTCATGATATTATTAGTAATTTAAGTAGATACGCATGATAAGCGGTCTTATAAACACTTGCTGATTATATCAAGGACGAGCCTATCAATTTTTCCGGGGCTTGCTTGTAAAGCAGGTTATAATAGGTTGTCTTCTCTTCAAGATGAAACTGGCTAACTAAAGGTCGAAATTTGACGTAGGCATGAGGCTAAAGGAGTAGGAAGTTTAACCAGCAAAATAATAAAATTGGCCACACGAAAATAGTTAATATTTATTCCGTTTTAAGATTAAGCAAGTCGGACGAAATCGAGACTTATAAAGCAGAAATATGCATAAAAACTTTGTCAAGTATTAGCTGGAGAGATGCCATATTTACGTTCAATTCAGAGTCCAATTGCCAAGGAAATCCAAGTAAAGGATACAGGAAAATCTTGACATCATCCCCATCCATATGGTTGGAGAAGGTTGGTCTGAGATACAGGGTCACCATAGAAAATACACATTGAAGGTGAGGGGTGGAAGGAGCAACATGAACGACTGCCTCGGAGGCGCAGTGATAGTGTATGCGACTGCCGCGACTGAGGTCCTTGGTTTGATTCCCCGGTCGGAAAATATATTTGTGTGTGATCAACAAATGTTTGTTTCGGAGTTTGGGTATTTCCTATGTATAATATGTATGTATTTAGAAATATATAAGTATGTTTATCAGTCGTCTAGATCCCATAACACAAGCTTATATTAGCTTACATTGGGCTAGTCGAGGCTTGTGTGTAAAAAATGTCCTATTATATTTATTTATTATTTATTATGAATATCTCCAGGGCCCCAAGCGATTTAACCAGCTAGCACTGCACCTGCTGACTAACGAACCCAAGCAACGACGCAGGTGCCATTGCGGTATTGGAAGACCAGAAGATAGCTGCTCTTAGCAACCAAATACAAGTAAAGCGCCATTTCATTATCATAGAGCCCCCGCAGACTAGCTTCTTTTAGAAGCCAAAACTAGCAACTTTGAAACTGTTTCGGGTTTCGGCAACTCGCCGGCATCCGGGTGCAGCTACGGTATCCCGCCTCTTGACAACCGCTCGGATACTGTTTCGCGGTTTCGCATCTTGGTGTCGGAGTCATATCGAAGGAATTAGACGACATCTAAACCGAAACCAGTCCCAAAAAAGAAAGTGGTAGAAACTTCAAAATTGCCTATGCACGTTATGGTGTTCTGAATAGAATACCGCAAACAGATGCGTACAGATGAACGGCTAAACTAAGTTGAAGTGTTCCACATTAACTAGGCAGGGAGCATAGCATAGAGAAGCAAGTTACACTCTTATTAGCCCCCAACATTTATTCTCAGTTGGAAACATGGATGGAAGGCCTACAATGACCATTTATTTTTAACTAGTTGACGCTCGCGGCCCGTTCCCGTTTCCCACAGGAAAGCTAATGCGTAATCCTATGTGTTATTTTGTTGTGTAAACTATAATATTGTAAGGTTTCATCAAAATCCATTAAATAGATTTTGCATGAAAGAGTACCAAACAACCATAAATACAAACTTTCGCGTTTATAATATTAGTAGGATGAAAAACTACTTACTTCCACCGCCTCATATACGCCATAGGCTTGACATCACAATTTGCACTCGCCAATGCAGCTTCAAACTTTTTATACTCATCGTCAGGTATTTGTGACGTGCACAGGTAATAAATAATAAACAGTCTCATTTTGTCTTCAGCTGTGCCCGCACTGGGGTCTGAGATTAAATCCATAACAGCTTTACTTTCAACGCTACTGCTTTTGCTCATAATCTTTTCTTCCAATTCGAAGAATGAATCAAGTCGTCTTGATTTGATAGCATTTAGGATAGCTGCAAATAAAATTCTTGTTTTTTCATATAATTTTTCTTAAAGGCTCTACAGGCTCCAAGGTGTCATTGCCATTTGCCTGGCGATCTGTCCTCTCCGACTACCCCGTCAGGGATACAGCGTGAAGATAGTAAAACGATTCCGTGCTTCGGAAGGCACGTTGGCAGTAACATAGCAGTCGTTAAGTCAAGTTGAAAGCCTCATGGGCAGTTTGAAAAATTTCAACAGCAGGTCAGCATCTGTCTATTTCAACACGGCAATGGGCTCACAACCTATTACGTGGGACAGAAATACACACGGCGAAAAGTGGTCGTATAATATGCTTATGCCCTTCGGGGTTAATCACGCCGGGTTGAAAAACATAAACATATTTCTGCATACTTACCAGTGGCAATAGTAGTGTGCATATCAATAAGACGTTTCTTTTCCATTAGTTGTGGTAGAGAATTGACTGCACTTGTAAGTCGTTGAGTATTGTCGCTCACCATACTAAGGGCTAGATCGCTATCGCCATCTAAACCCATTGAGCTTTTTAATTTTTTTACTTCAGCCTCTGAGCTCCTAAAAGACGTAAAAGTAATTACAATTGAATGAAAATTTATTACAGAAAAAAAATTATTCTATAACCCCTAAAACAAAAACGGGTGTTATGAGTTTGAATTATATAACTACTAGTTGACGCCAGCGGCCACGCACGCGTGAGGAAGGTTTCCCATAGGAACTCGTTCCCGGGATAAAAAGTAGCCTATATATGTTATTTTGATGTATAAGCTATATTATTGTTAAGTTTCATCAAAATCCATTCAGTAGATTTTGCGTGACAGAGTAACAAACCTCCATCCATACTTACAAACTTTCGCGTTTATAATATTAGTAGGATGTGTCATAATAGGTTTCGCATATTGATACAGATTTATTATTGTATCACTATAGTCGAGTCAATTTAATAGGCCACATTTGACACTTCTTCAAAAATCACCAGCGTATCCTTGTAACGGCGGGCATATAATATTATTTAATTTTTCTAAATTAGAACTACACAATTGCTGAACTTTTACCAGTTAAAATGACATATTTTATTGTCTAAATGCCCAAAGAAGGTAGTTTTACTATTTACTTTCATTAATAAACCATTGTAAAGAAAATAAACAATTTCTATTCTAAAGAACTGAACTTCGCTACAACGTTGCGGCAGTGAACCCTTTTCCATTTTAAACAATAGGGACGTTACCAAGAAAATCGAAAGTTTATCAGTAGAATCGAATAAATTATTCGTAATATTCCACCACTTTTAAATGTTTTGTTTAAATCATACTATTCTTCCTAATTTCGTCATTCTTATGTAGTACACATCTGTTCATTATTTTCATCTTTGTTTAACATAATTTTCTTTCACTAAAATATTTCTCTTATTTTGACAGGATTACTGATTTTATTTCAATATTTGGCTTCGGGGATAAGGCGTGATGGATATTTATTATTATTTATTTTATTTATAACATTTTAACGTGCTCCGTTGGTTTGGACACGTTCAACGAATGAGTGAGGAACGATATACGAAGAATATATATTGTGCAAAAGTAGAGGGCAGTAGGAGTCAAGTAGACCGAGACATATAAAGACCACGTGAGCAGATTGCTCAAAAACGGAAAAGTCAAAAGTACTCGGATACCCAGACGTGCATATATGAAGTAAATAAAATATAAATAAATATCCATCACGCCTTATCCCCGAAGGGGTGGCAGAGGCATATTATATGCCCACTTTTCACCGTGTGGATTCCTGTCCCACGTAATAGGTAGTGAGCCCATTGCCGTGTTGAAATAGACAGACGCAGGTTGTGACTACCTGCTGTTGAAATTTTCAAGCCGCCCATAAGGCCTTCAACCAGGCTTAACGACTGCCACTTTACTGGCAACCGGGACCAACGGCTTAACGTGCCTTCCGAAGCACGGAAACGCTCGCAAATGTAAATGCCACAAAGTGGTCACCCATCCGAGGCCCAGCCATAGTGAAAGTTTCGTAACTCAGTGATCGTTTACAGAACACTGAGACCGAGAGGCCACGAGCGCTTCATATATGAAGTGATTAATGAATCTACAGGAAGCGAAAGAAGTATGTATGGATTGCGATGCCTGTTGATCTGTCCTCTCTGACTACCCCGTCAGGGATACAATGTGAAGATAGTTAAGTTTTAATAGTTAAGTATTACATTTTAAGGTATAGTCTCCTTCGCTTCTTCAACACAATTTTTCATAACCACTTAAAATATGATCCTAACGCAGTTCTATCTACATATATAAGAAGTTTTTTAACTTCCTAGAAAATCAGCTCGCTATTCACATGGAAGACTATTAATATAATAGACTATGGAAGACTAATAAGATTCAGTTGACCAAGATCTAGTGCTGTAGAAATCCGATGCATGAAGGTCCGACGTTCCAAATAATCAATTTCTTCTCTAAATGCCTACTCCAGGACTTCTTTTTTTTATTTATGTGTACAGTCGCATCTTATTTATATTTATAGAAAAATAAATTACCTGGCAGTTATACTTTTTATGTTTTTGTGCAGGAATATTTCACAATAATGAATACCCACATTGCCAGCCTTCACGTCATAGAGGACTCAAAGAAAATAACAATGATAACATTTAACATCAATTTATTGAATTAATAATTATATACCTATTTAATATCTTTATTTATTCGTTTTATCTGTGATTCAGTGCCACTTATGAAGTCCGACGGAAAAAGAATGCAACGCGATGCAAATTTAGACACTATATTTGCAAATAAATTAATAATATCTCTGAGTGCAGTGATGATGATGACAATATTCTCGTCGTAATTTTAATAGTTGTCTGATTTTGTTTCTAAATTTACGATAGAAAACGTTTAGTAAAAATTAGACTGATAATTTTTAGAATACAATTACAATTTTCAAAATAACTGATTCGATTCACATATGTTTGAAGTCCGTATCGGTTAATTCACATTAATCGATATTTTTAATCATGTCATTTCACTATGAAGCTGAAACTGACACTTGTCAAATGTGACTTCTTATAATGACTCAACTATACATAGTATAATATTGTCTACTAGCTGTCCCGCCCGGCTTCGCCCGTGACATACGTCGAACCTTGTAGCACCCATTTAATCTCGTCGTTTATTAATTTCCCAATAATGTATTAACGTTTTCCAATTTTGTTGATTACTTCTGAGCTCTCCAGTACCTACGCCCGCACGGCCCGGCCCGTTCGAATTATGGTTACACGAAATTAATTTCTTTGCGCATTATTTTGAATTTGCTATAACTCGTAAGATATTCATTTAATTTGAAATGTTAATTTGTAATGGGACGAAATAATCTTTATGAAATGCTGAAGCCAACTAACGTAGTAAAAATGATAAGGATTAATAGCATATTTGTGTAAATAGCCCTCAAATTATCGCTTTATAATCGATGGCATTTTAAAGTATTAAAATGGATATACTATGTTATTCTTAAAAGATAGACATATACCGTCGTGAACTTTTTTATGTGTACTCCTACATTAGATACACAATTGCACCATACATTATTTTGTTATATCTCAAAGGGTTTTAGCAGCGTTTTTGTTTGAAAGCTCTCAGAAGGTTAATTTTTCCGACATCCCCAACAAATATCGTTATAATTTAGTCAATGTAACACAAACTAAACAAATTATACATAAAAACCTTAACTATCGTAAAAAAACCCCATCGTAATTCGTTGTGTAGTTTTAAAGATCTAAGCATACATAGGGACAGACAGCGAAAAGCGCAAATTATGTCTATATCTTAAGAGTAACATACTAGCTTATTATAACAGCGGGGGAAACGGGTACGTGAAAACTTCACAACGCGGGCTAATCGGCTATTTTTATTATATTATAGTATCTATACTAATATTATGAAGATAAAGACTTAGCTTGTTTGATTAGAGGGTTAATCTCAAAAATCATAGTCATCGGTTTAGCTAAAAAGCAATGCTGGCATTCAAATTTGTCATACATACCTATATTTATCCAGATCTTCTTGTATAGCTTCGGCAACCGTTGGGAATGGACTTCCTTTATGCTCCATCCACAGTGGATCTTTAGCATCGAGGTCGCATATCCGTGTTTTGGCTTTTTGAACAGGCACTGGTGCTGAGCTTGTGTTTTCGGGTACCACTGCTCTGAAGAAATAACAAACATAAGCTTTTTACTATGATTAAAGTATACGCGGGTGTAAATGTATCAAGTATTACCTATTTACTTTACATTATTATAATTTAAGCAAGCAACTTTCGCTATGGCTGTCTAACTTTCGCTAAGTTGAATGCCTTATTGTTTGAAAATTTTCAACAGTATTTGATTTGAATATTTTTTATTTTATATATTAAAATTTCAACAGCAGGTAGCAACAACCTGCGTCTGTCTATTTCAACACGGCAATGGGCTCACAACCTATTACTTGCGACAGGAATACACATGGTGAAAAGTAGGCATATAATATAAGTATATGCCTCTGCCACCCCTTCGGGGATAAGGTGTGATAAATAAATTAAATAATTTCATCAGAATTACACCACCCTCCCAAAATTGCCACAATGGTCTTACACCACCAGCATTCAGTAAGTTTCAGTGACGTTTTTTTAAAAAAATATTAAAATATTGTGGGACACTTTTCACACAGCGCCATCTAGCCCAAAGTAAGCTAATATTAGCTTGTGTTATGGGATCTAGATAACTGATAAACATACTTATATATTTCTAAATACATACATATTTTAGATAAATAACACCCAGACACAGAATAAACCATCGTGCTCATCACACAAAGTTTTATCCTGGGTGGGAATCGAACCCACGACCTCTTACGTAGCAGTCGGATGCACTCCCACCGCGCCACAGAGGCAGTCAACGTTTACGACGACACCTGTCTGGCCAGCTCATACTGCGTTTTCCAGTATCCAAACGCCAGTCGAAAGAGAACCTTTGGCCTTCTCAGCTATGAGTTCTCTGTCTATAGGTCCCCGTGTCAATTCTAGTGCCTCAAAACTTACTCCTCTTAACATAATCTTCAGTCTCATACAAAGCCTTCTTTTGGGAACCAGCAACTTAATTTTCTGATACATTTCCACTTCTCATGGATTTTAGACTTAAAAATATTGTATACGGTAAAAAGTAAAATACTATTAATAATATCAAACCTATTAAGTGATAAGTCCAGTACATCGTGAGCCAATGCTTGGTACGTCCATGTATGATGTAAGGGTGTGGCCATATCCATATTCCTGTCCAACAATATTAACATAGGCCGAGTGAAACTAAAGGACCCAGATTGACCCGTGTTGCCATGAAAAAGATTATTTCTAGCATCCCACAAGTTTTCTCTTAATTTCTTATCCAGTTTTTTTGCAACCATTTCTGCAGCATTACCTTTACTGCTTCTTATTATAGGAACATTACCTGTAATGAAAAAAAGGATCATAATTAATAGAAAAATGATTCTCTGTCAAACCATAGAAACTTGGAGCGCTCTTCTTATAACCCTGAGTTGTTCAAGCGGAGCATGATGAGATACATCATTGAATGATCATTGTTAATATTTTTGCCGGCTGTGTGAGTGGCATTAAATTCGTTAGGTGTCGCCTTGGCTATTCGTCAGAGGGATGATGTTATTTTGCAAAAATAGTATGCATTGAAATTTAAAGTGGTAATTTTTTTCAGTCTCAAGCTGGACTCGAACCAGCGTCTTCTGGTTCAACGCACCAGACGTGCTGCCAACTACACTACCGAAGTCTACTCGAAACTGACGACTTAATCCACCTCTTTACGTCTTAAGGCGAAAAATGTTTCCACTTTAAATTTAAATTTAGGATAAAGATAGCATACTAAGGGCCGTATTCCAGAACGTTTATAAACACTCAAGAAACACTTGTGAGTAGATTTTATAAGGCAAAATCTAGTCTCAAGCGTTGATCGAGTATTGAATAACATTCTGGAATACGGACCTCATTGCTTTTCAAAATTATTTCTAATATTATGTATGTTTTGAAGAAATAAATATGCAACAGCAATTTTTTTTATGCACCACCTGCTAAGTATCAGATGAAGCAATGATACAGGCGCCCTTACGGAGTTGGGGGGTCAGACAGCAGTCGTTTTAATCACATCTCCATAATTATAAAGTTTTAGTAACACCTTTACTGGGACAAGGACACAGGACGTAGGACTGGACTTGACGTTGACAAAGGGCCACTGGTCATTGGAAGTATCTACCATACTACCAATAAATTAGTGCCACATCTACTGGGTGACCACAAAAAGAAAGTTTCATGTGGATTTATTGTGCTCGTGGCCTCGCGGTCTCAGTGTTCTGTAAACGATCACTGAGTTACGCAACTTTCACTATGGTTGGTCCTCGGATGGGTGACCGTTGGTCCCGGTTGCCAGTAAAGTGGCAGTCGTTAAGCCTGGTTGAAGGCCTTATGGGCGGCTTGAAAAATTTCAACAGCAGGTAGCCACAACCTGCGTCTGTCTATTTCAACACGGCAATGGGCTCACCACCTATTACGTGGGACAGGAATCCACACGGTGAAAAGTGGGCATATAATATGCCTCTGCCACCCCTTCGGGGATAAGGCGTGATGGATATTTATTTTATTTTTTTTTATTGTATGATAGTTTTATGATAAAATCTTACCTAAGGTCACAAATACTGAGAATATGCTTTCAACTATGTTGTCCATTATCACTTCCATTTCTGTGTCTTTCGTGTCACCTCTATTTATTGCTGAAAGTAGATAGAACCATTTATGTACATCGCAATGCCATCCAGACAGTCACATATATAAAAATCTATGCCACTTTTTATTGTAATATTATAACTCAAGAACGGGCTCACCTATCCAACCCAATATTTAAGCTTTGTTTGGACTATTTAGTAGATGGTTTATGTTAAGTATGCACAAAATCGATCAAGCGGTTCATTTACGAGATAAAATAAAATTGGTGGCGCTAATAAAGTTGTGCAGGTCAGTCAGTAATTAATAAAGATATTGGTCTAACAATATAATTACAATTGTCTTATAGCTTAGCTAAATATAATTTAAATGCTGATTATACAAAAAAAAAATTATGCTGTTCTAATCTGTTTCATGAACCATGTTGATGACTTTCTGGCTATGCTCATTCTCTGGATGTCACCATGATTCCATCAGAAGGGCAAGCTAAATTAAAGAAGTAAAGAGTTGTTTCTTCGAAAATTTAAGGCTATTTGTTTATTATAACATTTATAACTATGTATGGTCTAAAAACAAAAAAAGGCAACTTACAGTAATACGATAAAGCATCTGACTGCTGATGTTTCATAATGAAAAGATCATCTTCCAAGCAAATAAAGTTCAAATACTGGTCATATACTTTGTGAATGTTTACAGCAGAATTTGACTGAATAGCTGAGGCGGCCAAGTCTTCAAGTTTTTGCCTTGTGATGGGTGATATGAAGTTCAAGTGATACTGGTCATATATTCCATTATCAAGGTCTTGACAGATGCGTCCAAGGTTCTCTTCTGATGGAGCGCAGAAGTAAACAGCTGGTACTTCTGGTATTGGATCACGATCAGAATGCAGTTGTCTGAAATATACATTAAACTGATTATTTAAACTAGTCTTGTAGTAGTGACGTTGGCTGACCGAATACATAACCAAATGATATGCTGTATGGCAGATTTGAATGAAAGTGTCAGAGTTAAGCTGGAAAAGGGCATGCTCCAATGGTTTGGACACATCCAACGAATGAGTGAGCAAAGTTTTGTGGTTTGAAAACAGAAGTATTTGATATGTGTATAGCACAATTGTAACATAATACATTTTTAGCTGATAGGGGAAGTCATAAGATGAAGTTCAATGGGTGAGGCACAATTCCCAACATGGTTTGACACACCTCTTGACCAAGAAACTCTGTTTGGTCACAAAAAAGTTGTGTTGCTCTGCTACATCTGATTACAACTGTGTTGTATTATTGTAACTGTGTGTTTTGTTAGTAATAGTGTACAAAAATCACAAAAGTAATTAGACATTCAAAAAATTCTCAACAAAAAAAAAATAAGAATTTTAAAATGGCACTATTATTTATAGATTAGGTTAATATGAAGAAGTGTCCCTTTAAGTGTCACTCATAAGTAAGGCAAAACTGTCAGGGTAAAAAGTTCATAATGTGGAATAGTACAAGAGTTTTTATTCAAGATATATAGTATACATTGTTTCATGACTGTAGCCCAAACCATTTGCAAAATCACTAAAACCTTTGTTAGGGACGGAATTGCAAAATAAAAGTTTATCTCTTAGTAAATGCATATATTATTAAAAAAGTTTTTTTTTGAAATTATTGAGTTATGTGGTTATTTAATTAATATCGATTTACAACAGATATCCAACTTCTTAATCTATTTCAAAATTTATGGAAAAGTCTACAGTCTAGTCTCTCTGACTACCCCGTCAGGGATACAGCGTGAAGATAGTTAGTTTTTTTTTTTTAGTTAGTCTACAGACAAATCTGGTTTTTTATTTATCTATTACTAGAATACCCCCACAGCTTCGCCCGTGGAATATTTCGACCTCCCGTCGCACCTATTTAATCCTGTCGTTTTAATGCATAAAAATTTGCCCGATTGTCGATATTTCTGACTAATGCTCTGCTCCCCAGTGTAGTAGCGTAATGATATATAGCCTATAGCCTTCCTCGATAAATAGGCTATCTAATACAAAAAGAATTTTTCAAATCACAAACCAAACAAACAAACAAACTTTTCAGCTTTATAATATTAGTATAGATTCAATGTTTAAGTAATACTATAAATTGTAAGGGTGTATGTTTGTCCGTCGATCACAGTCTTTCAATTAAAAAGTGCTGTAAATATCTACAAGATGAGGGAAAGGTATTTACTATTGTCAATCGGGATGCAGTTAATCTTAACAATGAGCTATCTAGTATCTGAATGGTAATTGTAATATTAGACGTAGAAATCGTGGTATGCCATGATCGTTATCACTTACACATGCAGAGTCACGCCGAGTTCTCGAAGCTCCTTGATTGATATCAGTGGCGATATTACATCTTGGCCTACTCTGTCATAAATTAATACTTTCCATGTAGGTTCACAGGCCACACTCTTAGTTAGAGGTTGATTTAAATTCAGCATTTGCTTTAAAGCATCTGTAAAGATTAAATATAAATAAATAATCGACATTGTATTTACCCTACGTGTAAACACCAATGTAAGACAGGACAGCGATACGAACTGAGTTGGCGTTCACGTAAAGTAGTCATTGTCGGCTATTAGATAATTTCTTCCTTCATTAAACAGCAATATCACTTTTTTCACAGTTATTTATAAGCGAAAATAACAACATTTATTCACAGTTCCTGAAATTGTATTTCATGTTGTAATGTCAAATTTGAGTTTGACATTTATTAAAGTACTGACACGTCGGCTGCACCCATGGACGTAATATGCGAATAATAGAGTTAAGGAGGTTTGGCGCCAACGCGAGCGGTGACGCACGTTTGTTGTATATTATTTTCAAAAACTAGTGTATAATTCGTGTTTTTATTATTAATAATGGTGGAATATTATGCATAAAGAGTTCGGAAAAGTGCATTAGTGAACGAAAGTAATATATTGCAAAGAATAGAGGTGTTGTTTGTGTTAGTGCCAAATTTCCATACATAGCCGCAATAAGGGATCCACTGCCTTATTGGGGCACGGACTAGGACCTAGGACTGAGGACTTGACATCGACAAACGACTAGACAGGACTAAAACAAAATTATAAGAAAATAATAAATACTGAAGACTAGGCTGTATGGACAAAGTTTCCTTTGCCTGCCCAAGATGGGCGAAGACAACAAAAAAAAAAGAGTTAAGTCGGCTCCACATTCCCGGCATATTTACACGAAACGAAACTCTCTGAATACGGGAGTGTAGAGAGAAGACAGTATTCGTCTATGTTCGTGCTATCCAGTGTATCTTCACCTTTGTCAAGATGCGAACACAGTCGCCGTATAGTTTTTCCAAAACTAGTGTATATTTGTCATTTTGTGTTTAATAATAGTGTATAATTACGAATGCGTTTGTGATACGTATGGTGTTCGAAAATGTGCATGAGTGAAGGAAAGTGATATGTTACAGTGAACAGCGGTATTCTTTGTGTCAATGCCAAATCTCCATAGAAAGCCCTAGTAAAGGGTCCATCGCTTTAGGACTGGACATGCCAAAAACTAAATTTAAAGAATTTTTTTATAATAAAGGCAAGGCCTATGGACTGAATTTCCTTTGCTTGCCCAAGATGAGCGAAGACAATAACAACAATAAAGTAAAAAAATCGTAGATAGACAGGGTAAAAAAATAGTGGAGTATTTTTTAAAGCTTAGGCTCATCAATTTCTTGCCTCTAATGAAGTCACTATGAATGATTATATTACGAGAATAATGAATATTCAAAGTAGTTTCATAGAAAAAATAAGGGTAAAATATTTTGGTCAATCCCACTCCGAGAATTTTACGACTGTCCAGCAAGTAAATAATATTTATAGAGGATAAATATAACGGTACAAAGGTACGAGACCCGAGTGGCTGAGTCTAATACTTCAATCGTGGAATCGAAATCGTCACTTAATAGAAAGCCGACGGTAGGTACGATTTCATAGTCTAAAGTTCTAAACGATAGATGACTGTTGAAACATCAATGGATGTATAAAAGGTGCGGCTTTCTAGAACATCTACGATGACTTGGGATTGCTATGAGATTATATGATTTATTGGCGGGAACGAATTCACAAATTGGTATGACAAAATCAGGTTAAGCAGAGGAGGTCTGCTGTACTGATCTTCGCTGTATACACCAGTCCACACCTTAGTGGCTGCTCTGTTGCGCCTGGGCTCACCACCTGTTACGTGGTACACAAAAATATTTATGTATGTACATATATAACATTCATGTAGATGTAGTCCTTTTGGCGAAGTGGTGGGCAGTAGGCATCTATACGTCCACATTTTACTTATTATGTTTTGATTTACGTAATAGGCAGTCAGTCTATTGCCGTGTTGAAATAGACAGGCGCTGACTGGGGTACAGATTACATAGTTCTAAAATTTTTAAGTTCTCTTTCATGTGACCATTTTCAACACTAAGCTAGCTGGGTTTCGAGCGCTTTAAGGATAAATAAAATTAATTCGATAGACGGCTACATGAATAGGTATACATACATAGAATATGTACGTATACCTATTCATCTAGCCTGTAATTACATCCTAATTTGGTAACGTTTAGTGTAATACTATAGGCTACATCTGTACAAGAGCCAATGGCTGATGGAGCAAACGAGTTCTTCAGTTCAGGCCCTACTGCATTCGGTAGGCGCAGGAAAATGTGTAGTGGCGTGAATTAGGAGAGGCTTTCGTCCAGTAGACTGCCATTGGCTGATTTCATTTGATTGAGATAGGTACTGACTACTGTATGAAAAAAAAACTATTTCTTATAGAATTCTTTAAGTTCTATGTATCTACTTTTGCATGCCCTAGTGAACATTATGGCCCTGTTAAGTAATACATAATAAAAATAATATTTATAATATTACTTAATACCGTTATTAATTTCATAACAACTTTGAGTACGAGTAGTTGCTATAAAATAAAAATTAGACCTTTGTGTTACCGTAATACAAACTTTCTATCTTTATTCGACTCGTTCATTAGAGCGATCTAATTAGACTAATTAGGTAATATAAGTGTATATAATAATAAGCAATATATTTATTTCTCTCGTACCTTGTAAATAGGGGGATGCCCAAATCCACCAAAAAAGTAGAAGACTGGAAACACTCATTGTCATTAAGAGAATTTGTCTCACTCATATGCTCATGTTTAGACTAAGTACCAAAAGACATGACTAGGTACCTATCTAATCTTAGACTAAGTACTTAGTTTAAGGGCCGGTAGGCCAAGTCGCGTAGGCACCACAACGCTTCTTCAGCCCCCGCCAAGATAGATCGACGACGTATTTTCTGCTGGCACGCCACAGTAAAAATGATTCGGAGTAGCAATTGAAATGGAACATCTCTGTTATTGTGTTGGATTTCATTTTAGGTTTATGATATACTAGTTGACGCCCGCGGCTCCGCCCGCGTGATGAAGATTTTCCGTTCCCGTTTTCAGAAGGAACTTGTTCCCGGGATAAAAAGTAGCCTATGTGTTATTCTGATAGATAAGCTATTATATATAATATATAGTAATGGTAAAGGACGAAATTAAAAACAGTTTGCTAGGCTATCACCGGCGACTGCGACATCACCCCAATCCCCTGGCCTCACAACTAACGCATCGAGGTTATAGCAAAAGATTAAAAAGGAAAGACATAATCAGTGACGACTGAGCCCATTGGAAATAAACGAGGAGATGTGCCCACTGGAGAGCACACTCACTCACCTAATTACCCTCACACAATCTGCTTATAGTAGAACTGATTGCAGATAACAGAACACAGAAAAAAAAGGTAAAGTTTATTTAAATTCCATTCAGTAGTTTTACGTGCAAGTAACAAACATCCGTACTTACAACTTTCGCGTTTATAATATTAGTAGGAGTTTATGATGATATATTTAATAACAAATTTAGGCTTTATGTACAAGTACCAAATAAAATGTCCCGTACTCATTTTCTCTCTCAGTATACTCTTCTTTTTAAATAATATTTGGTTGCGCCGGTATACGATTCGAAGGTTGCCGCGTTATTTTTTCTAATTAGAATTTATTTATCTCGCCCGCTCAACCAATATTAAAATCAAAAAATCATAATGTTATGTTCCTGTCTTCGGCAGCTAGTCACCGTTGTTCTTCAGAACATATCTACCGTCTGCGCTAAACATTCTTAAGTACACAATTTCATTCAATTGCTCTAAACGTTGCCGGTTTACCCAAATCTTGCTTTTAGTTCCTACTTTTTCTTTTTCAAATACCCGATTCTTAGTTTAACATGCAGCGAAGACCTTTACTTTTATATTAGTGACTAATGCCTGAAGGTCGGCTTCTGATGAGACCATCACTACCTCATCATCAGCGTAGAACAGACAAAGTACTGTAAAATTTCAAATTTTACAACACATCTTAATCTTTTAACTTTTGCAGTCACACTTTTGCACAACTATCCAGATACCATAGTGTAGCCAGGCGGCCCGTTTGACGCCCGAACAGAAGTCAAAAAGAGGCGCCAGGTTAACCTCCCGTCGCACGCAAGCTTTACTATATATTTATAAAGAGACTGTATCGCCAGCAGCAGCTGGCCGTCCACACCATATTCTGTCCGGATATGGTGTAGACGGCCAGCCAGGCCACACGGACGAGTACCACAGACTTTCTCTCACAACTTTATCAAATGCTTTCTCCAGATCCACTGAAGCGCAAAAAACCTTCGCGTTAAAATGTTGGGATTATTAATTGAATGAATGAATGAAAAATCTTTATTCATGTAGGTCACAATGTAACACTTATGAACATCAAGATACTTGCTTCTACATTTACATTTACTGCCAGATTCGCAAAGCAATAGGCTCGCAAAGGGCAGCCTACACTTTAAGAAGAAGAATCTAGCAAGAAAGTTTATGGATGCTCTTTTAAAATGTAGGTATTGCTTACAACTTTAAAATTACACTTACATTGTTCCTTTGGATTTATGTGAGAAAAACAGTCGACTAAACTTAGTTTGCCTTAAATTTAAATTATATTATTTGTAATAATTGCTATATTATTATTAATTAATTAATTATTAGTTACATGAAATGTCATACATTGTTTAAGGTTACTAACAAAAAGTAAAAACATATATAAAAAGCGCTCGTAGCCCTACTAACTCGGTTTCTGTAAAAGATCACTGATTTAAGAAACTCTCTCGGATTTTGGATGGATGACCGCTTTGTAGCATTTTCATTTACCAGCGTTTTCGTGCTTCGAAGGACACGTTAACGTTGCAATCGATACTCGTTAAGTCAAGTGAATAACTATTGAGCGATTTAAGAATTACAACGAGAGTCGCTACAATCTGAGCCTGTCCATTTGAACACAGGCATTGGGCTAACCACAATATGCCTCTGCCACACCTTCGGGGATAAAGAGGTGGCTAATAAATTTATAAATATACTTAAATAATTAATACTGAAAGCATAAAACAAAGGTCTTGGATACAATTTTAATAATTTATGCGAAGCGAAGCTTCAATATAACAACTGCACTGATTACTTCAGCCAGTGGCAGTCGGTATGTTTAAGCTTCAGAATCTATTGATCAAATTTGTTTATACCCACTGGCTCAGTTGGTTATATAACTGTCTTCTAACCTGTGGGTACCGGGTTCGATTTTATACTACTTACAGGGATAATTCAAACGCTTTTGTGAAGTGTAGGTACTTTATTTCATATTAAAACTCTCATATATTTTATTTATCTATCACGCCTTATCTCCGAAAGGGTGGCAGAGGCATATTATTATATGCCCACTTTTTTTTATACTACTTACAGGGATAATTCTAACGCTTTTGTGAAGTGTAGGTACTTTATTTTATATTAAAACTCTCATATATTTTATTTATCTATCACGCCTTATCTCCGAAAGGGTGGCAGAGGCATATTATTATATATGCCCACTTTTCACCATGTGTATTCCTGTCCCACGTAATGGGTGGTGAGTCCATTGCTTATATAACTCTCATATATATACACTATATAAAGCTAACTCCGGGCGTCGCGAGATGCAACTGGGACAGACGCTCGGATGATGATGGAATGCTTACTGCTCTCATAAATATACTGTGCCATTGCGAAAAAATAGCAAGGGGAGTGCAACGAAAAAACTTAACACAGGTCCTACCTCAGTAAGCGCCAGCGCGCGACTGATCAGGCCTCAGCGTCGCGAATCTGATATTATTTAAACATATGTTCTATAAAAATCACTGTATATGGTCAAAGTAAACCATTATGTCTATAAATATTTAGTAGCTATAGTTGTGTATAAAAATTTCATTAAAATTATCTGTAGTTTAGATTTGGTTTTGAAAAAACATTTCGAAAGGGGGCAAATTTGGGATGTTTTTCTATCAAGTGAAGTTTATTACATTTTGTAACAGAAAGCCATTTTGACTAGCTTAAATCCTTAACTAACATATATATCTTTTTCAGAATCAAAAACCCTTTCTTCTACGATTCGCATTGTTTTAAAAAACTCAAAAACGTGGTCTCGGCAGGAGTACCAAGCCTTAAGTATCTAACAGAAAATCTACATTGATTTTTTTTTTTAAATTAAGATTTTTTTTTAAATATATAAATTAAGTATTATGAGTTCTTTTAGTGGTACTTTTTGTTGACATAGAAACATGAAAATTTGGCTAGATAATTTTAGTTTTTCAGGAATGTGAGGACGTGATGACATCAAATTGAAATTAGTGTCGCATAGGTACCTAGGTTGGCAATCAGGGGAAAGCGTGAGAAAATACATATTATACATATTATAAAACGAAAGTAGCTTTCTGCTGTCTGTCCCTATGTATGCTTAGATCCTTAAAACTACGCAACGAATTTCGATACGGTTGTTTGGGATTTTTTAAAAGATATTGTGATTCATAAGGAAGGTTTGTATGTATAATTTGTTAAGTTTTTGTATACATTGACTAAATTATAAGGATATTTGTGGGGGTGTCGGAAAAAAGTACCACCTGGGAGCTTTCAACGAAAACGCTACCTAAACCGAGAGATATAACAAAATAATGTATGGTGGAATTGTGTAACTAATATAGGTCTATAAAAAAGTCAGCGACGGTATATGTCTATGTATTAAGGATAACATACTATATCCATTTTGTTACTTTAAAAAAACATCAATATAATAATAATAATTTATTTATTTAAAAATGTTTATATCAAAATATGTCATTGTTTTGTCATTACGGATGTCACACACAAATAGGCTTATAATATTTAAGAATCGTAAAATAAGTAATACTACATGAATTATGATTAACAAGCGCAGATAAAATCTAAAATTAGTTATATTAATGCGTAAATTGTTGATGGCGACTTGTCTGATCTAGATTTAATTAAACCTGTGTTTCAGACTTGACTGTTTTACGCTTTTATTTATAGGTTGTCTAAATTTTCTAATCAGAATGATGGGATGAAGATGAATGACGTGTTTAATCAATAATTAAACAATAATTTGAAGGCTATTTACACAAATATTTAATTAATCTTAGGTGATACAGCAAAATCCTAAAACAAAAGGGGCCTCCTAAAAGAGGTGGCCTTACCTCAAATGTCATTGAATCATATAGTATTATTAAATTATTGCTGGTAATTCCGCTAGTTCACGCTTCAATGCTCTGTACTCAGTACTTCCACACCACTGTGCACCAGTAAGGAAGTGTTACTTTTCAACTTTATGAAGTTATAACTAACAAATTATTACTTTTAGGCGAAAAAACATGTGTAAACAGTTTATATAGAATTTTCTAAGATTTTATTTATTATACTTTTAAGAAAATGCCATGCGAACGAAAACTTTGTTATTTTTACATTTCAGTTATAATGGTGTTTCAAATTATTGCAAACCATTGTTAACTTGTAGGTATACGAATTCCCTGGGATATCACCCCGAGAAGTTAGAAGTAGGGATCGTGTGGTTTAGCAACATCTGCCGATTTACGTAATAACTATATAATATACTAGGTGACCCTCCCCGCCTTCGCCCGTGACATACTTCGAACTCCCGTCGCTCCTATTTAATCCCGTCGCTTATAAATTCTACAATAATGCATTAAAATTTGCCCGATTTAATGTAGCGTGATGATATATAGCCTATAGCCTTCCTCGATAAATGGGCTACCTAACACAAAAATATTTTTTCAAATCCGACCAGTGTTCCTGAGATTAGGGCGTTCATCCAAACAAACAAATAAACACTTCTGCTTTATAATATTAGTATAGATAACGTAAACAACTTACCCCCAGTTCTTAGTCTGACCACAAACCACGAATTCGATAAGAAAAGAGAAAAGAGCTTCATGTCACGGATAGAGATTCTGAAAATTTGAATAAGTTGAAAACGATTATTTCCATTTGTTTGTAGTCTAACTGTGAAAAACATATAAATATAAGCCCTTTTAAACTTGCGTGAAAGGACTTATATTCAAAGGTAAAGCTTGGGATGCCGAAAGCATTCTTTCGGAATCCCAAGCTCTACCCACACCAGTTGAAAAGTAGGCACTCAAACTTAAGGGCCTCCGTGATCAAAATATTAAATATCATACTAAATTAGAAAGCAAAATTATAATTTAGTAAAAACAAAAGTTTTAATTGCGATTCTGTAAGTTAATTAGAAACTCGTAGCGTACACAATTTCATACTTTAACTATGTTGCCAAAGTATTCTTGTAACTCCCTGAAACTAAGATAATATCTAAGTTAGGTTTAATGTAGATAATGTCGCTGTATAATTAAGTTTTTGGAAATTTATTTCTTATGGGAAAAATAACATCAAAAATATTTTTAGATTTCCCGGAATTAGGTTTTGTGCTCATCTTTTTAAAGGGCCGTATTGCACCACCACCACTTTAGGATGGCAGGTTATAGACCGCTAAGAAGAGCAAACTTGAACATTCATTTGATCTTAGGTCACTTTTGTTCTGTAAATCCTAGGAAATTCAGTAGGTAGACCTGTCTGTTGACTATCGTAGATAAAACGTAGACAAATGGACGATCATCAGTAAGTTTTCTTCTTATTTTTCGCACTTTTAAGAGCGGCACGAGTTTAGTATTTAAACGGCGGAAGCCATAACAGCTTGAGGGTTGTTTTATAATCCTAAAAATAATTTCAACCATTTTTTGAGTATGGAGTATCGTTTTGTACGGTGAAAGAGGCCGCATTTAGAGCACCGGGGCACAATAGACTTCACCTGCTAGCGGTGTGCCTACGCCTACTGACAAATGGACGCGGCAGCGACGTAGGTTATGGACCCTTACGGGGTTGGAAGGTAAGCATTGCTCACAACACTGCAGAAAATCAAAAGTCAAACGGTAGCTACTCCTAATAGCCAATAAAAGTAGACATCTTGCTCTGAATCCAGGAAGGGTTTGAAAGCATCACTGAATTTGCCATAAGCTAAAGAAGAGAAGAGGTGTATCATTTTATATATGGCAGGCGGTATTGATAATCAATTCGTCAATAAAATTAGTCTATCACAGCATGCATACATGAACACACATTAATATAAAAAACAGCTTGTTGTATTGTTCTCACCAAGAACATTGGCGCCTGTAAGTAATGTATTTTCCGACGCACGTAAAAACGGGGTTGGTAGGTCAAACGGTTGGAGTCATTCTCAGCAATGCCGGAAAAATAGTCAAATCATAGCTACTCTTATCAACTAATAAAAGCGAAAACTTCAGGCTCCGAATTCAGGTAGGATTGGCAAGCAACTAGGCAGACGCTTTGAAGAAGAAGACACAAATCAGGCATGTCAAGACTATCCCTAGCAGCGTAAAGGGGAAGGCAGGGTCAACAGAATGAGGTACGTGGTATTGTGCAAATTTTTTTTTCGTTTCCGTGCTTCGTAGGGCACGTTAAGCCGTTGGACCTGGTTGCCCGTAACATGGCGGTAGTTAAGTCAAGTTGAAGGCCTTATGGGCAGCTGGAAAAATTTCAACAGCAGGTAGCCACAACCTGCGTCTGTCTATTTCAACACGGCAATGGCCTCACCACCCTCACGTGGTAAAAAGTGGGCATATAACATGCCTCTGCCACCCCTTAGGGGATAAGGAATGATAGATGAATAAATATTTTTTTGCCATACGTTTAATTTTACTTAACACAAACAGTTTTGTTTCATCAACTTACAACAGCGACTTATCCCAGAAATTAAACATTCAGCTAGTGTATGCGCACGGTTCTGACCCCCCGTTGGCTGACATAGAATAAACTATTACGAATAGCTCCGTTCAATGCCCTTGTACTCACAATGAATATTAGTGGCTGCATCTATCATAAGGAACCTAAATTTGACATTACCGAAATACGTAATCAGTTTACTTTTATTTGACGAATGTCAGGGCATCTGACTCTGAGGAGAAAGCTGTTAGTGGAGGTCGGTTGGTGATGGCTACGAGCTACCGGCATCAGCAGCCAGTGCGCGCGCGACGGTGAAAGGCACCATGTCGATACCTGTGAGCAGTGTGCAGTCCGCGAACACCATGTTAAGTGTATCCTACATGCGAATTCTCCTTATTTGTGTATTATTTATTAACGGTTAGTGATTTTAAATATTTTTGTTCTGTATAATTTCTTACCGTATTCATTTGTTTCATAGATGAGCACCAAAGTAGTTTCCACATACAAGGAATTAACAATCAAGCAATGCGTAATTCTTAATCTTATGCAAGCGGTCCGGCGATCAATTTTTTTACTTGTTAACGTAACACGATATCATATACTCAGTGAAAGTTATCTATTATGGATAATATGCCTATTGTTTTTGGTAAATCGTCAAAATATAGTAAGAGTTATACAGCAATGCAGAAAATCCATAGATCTCCGTTCGTTTATTAAAATTCGAATGTTTCATAGAAAGTATGAAACAAGAGTAATTACCGTTGACAAAGTGTGATTCGTCTGGTGCGATCTATCTTTCACTTGACATTGGTGCATTGAGGCGTATGACCGGTTTCGATTGAGTATGTTGACACTAAGGTACGTGGGTACGGACCCTGCGTACCTGATTTTATGTCTGCATAATTTACTGCACTCAAAGTTGTTGCGCGATTCTGCACTGACCGCGACACAGCCTTGCAGATGCTTTGTCCTTTGAAAATTGAAGCATTTTAAACGTAAACTTTTAGACCACTACAATTTCTAATAGTAGGTTAGTTCGTTATGATTCAAAACAGAAACTATTTGTACAACCCAGGTTCTTAAATCGCAATCAAACAATCAGACAAACAAACCAATGCTACTTGTTATATTTTACACTTTAATAGCACTGAGTTGTAAGAAATGTAAATGTTCTAAGACAAAAAAGATTGGTTGGCTAATATTATTTTGCAATATATCTGAATGTCTATGAACTAATTAAATTATAACGCTAACATTAAGCTGTCAAAATCGAGAGTTTGTCAATTAAAAGAATAAAACAATCATATATTACGAGATAAGAATTAGTTTTCAAAAGAACGACCTTTGGACAAATCGTATCATGACAGGAAAAGGGCAAAGGTACAAAAAGGGATTCTTAGGATTGATAACCAGTTAATTTTGCTAGTAATTGCATATAGAGCATATTATTCTATATTTCTATAACGATCAGGAAATGCAATCAGATTGGCGAAATATTGGTGTTTAATGTTACCCAAGCGCTACCAAGGGATTGTCAGGAGATTTTTCTTGTGGATCATGGCCATTACCAGAATGACATTTGACTCTTATGGTCAATCTGCAAGCGAACATCTGCGTCTGACAATGACGTGAATTGTGGTGAAGTAATCATAACTAGTTTAAGCTAGATTTAGCTGATAGATAAGATGATCACCTGACCGCACCATATCACGGTGATTAATTTGTGCTTTCACTACCTATACGGTTGTGAGTTCCAAACAGTCTTACAACAACGATTCATGTCCATTGTAGCTACGTCTGGTTGGCTTGCTGTTTTATCATGTTAAGCTCTTTTTGCCTTTACTGAGACAGCAAACCCGTTGGTTTTATGCATTCACGCGTATTTAAAAATAGAACATGGAGAGGATTCTTCAAATACCTACATCCTCATCAACTGTACGAATACATGTTGCCGTTTTAAAACGGCTACGACTTAATTTATTATGAAGTAATTTAGGTTTCAAAACATTTACGAATTATCTACGCTAAACAATTTAGTGCTATGAAAAATTGGCTGACAAATTACTCAAAGCCTCCCAAAGCTTACAAAATATTGTAATCAGTGAATAAAAATGATCTATGCGCTATGAATAGCCTGTTTGCATACTGAGTGTGAGACAACGAATTACAATTCAATCTTCAATTCAATTAACAGGAAATACACCCACTGTTTAAAAACCAACAATTATATTTAGGTACACAGGCTCTAAGAAGCCTGTGTACCTAAATATAATTGTTAGAAATGTCTGGTTGATAATTTGAGGACTGCTGTTTAATTATTTGTATTCGATGTGGTTGACGATTTTCATTGCGTAAATTAATTAGCATTATACAAAGTACAGATTAAGCTGGGATTATTTTCGTATTAATGTTTAATTTATAGTTTTGCTTTTATTGCATTGTTTGTTGTGATATATTCAATATTTTCTATTACGTTCGTTTGACCTTTTGCCATTGCCTTTATTAATATTTAGGCTGTTTGAGAATATCTACAGCACTAGAATATTACTTTTCCTTGAGCTTAGGTCAAGGAAGTGGATGTTTTTTCACGCGGATATTCGTTATAGCGCCGTCATTCCTATTGCAGGGGTACCAAGAACAGTGTGTGGGACTCCCGATCCTTGGGGGGTGTTCCGCCTTCTTCCCAACCGGGTCGCGGGATTGGCCTGAAGGCTATTCACCGCGACCCGGAATTCAGAACTTGATTGATTGATTAAAAAATAGTTTTAACAATTTTACAATATTTTTAAAGATTCTTTAACCTAGTGTGATACAGACGAAGTCTTTTATGGCCCCCTTGCTTGCTACGGAACCCAAAATATGAATTTTAGTTAGGTACGTGGTCTAATCGATATTCGGCTCACTGCTCCAGGATATTTCAAAGTCATTATGTAATCCTTTTATTTGAATGATTTTCATTCTTCGAACGAACAATTCAACGAACAATCCCACTCACGTTGCCACATATAATATCTTGAATGATACGCAATTTGAATAATGCACATATTTTTCGGGAGAGTGCGAGATAATCACAAGGCAGAGAAATATGTGTTAAAATCTGTAATTAAAGCCTTGACTAGACAAGTATATCACATCAATGGTAATAAAATAGAGGAAATAATAAAAAACGAAGGAAGTTACAATAAAAATTGGCGAACTTAGATACATAACTGGTAATTCTCGTTTTAGACCAATTCATCTTATTTATTAACATTATTCAAATAACGCATTAATCCGTATCCTCGATCATATAAATTGCATTAAATTTGATGGCAACGTCTCGAATTTAAAGCATCTTGACTTTTCGGTGAAGGAATTCGCTTACTTACCGAAAGGGAAGTATGGTTAATCAATTAACTTTAAAATCGTGACTTCCTTGTCTAAATAAAGAACAATATTATTTCGGGACATAGAAATGCTTTGCATAACCAACTCTCTCTTACAATAAATCATCAATTAATAACATTTAATAGCAGTAGAAAGTACATTTTGTTCATACCTATTAATGGCCTTGTAAAGATTATCATAGTTATAAATATTAGTAGCAAAATATTTTCACAAGATAACAACGGAACGAATAGAAAAGAACTTTTAGATAAGTTATCTTCAATTCTTCTTTTTTTATGGAAGACTCGTAGCATCTCAACTTGAGTAACTTGATAAAAAAAACAACTTGAATTCTTCAATATTTGCTTCGGTCTATTGCCAGAAGAACTAACTATCTCTAAGGAGAACTTTATCAACCAGCTGGTTAGCATATCAGCTCTTACAAGTTTTCTTGACAGACACATAACAGATACAAATATTCGTCTTCACAAATTTATCTAAAATACTATTTATTATTTTTGCAGGAAGTTACCAACAAAAAGAGAAGGCAGAAGAGTATGAATGTCCTCAAGGAACACAAGGAAATGGCAATTTTGCAGATCCAGCTACGTGTAGAAGATTTTATCAGGTAAGATACCTATGATATTAGTTTCTATTTCGTTTTATGATGAAACCCCAAGTCTAGGTTAGTCGCTATCTGAAATTTCCATGCTGGAACCCTGTGTACGCTTTAGCTGACTGATAGGAGCTGTGATTTTTGTCGTTGATGGAAACCAATTACGTGGGTCTATTCGCACCTTTGCCAGAGCCTTGTTCGTCTGTTGGTAGGTACAACCATTTGCAGGTAACGTTGGCTTGAGGTCCAATAATTTTGGTGAAAACTTTTGTAATCCAAGCTGACACATACATAATCGTTACGTCAGTTGATTGACGACCACGATCGTTCGTCCACATAGCTTTCCATTACTACTTAATGTAATACATGTGAAAGTACAAGTACTGTATATTTGCTTGATTGTTTGTTTGTATTTCTTTACGTTAATACTTTATGAATTATTGAAGTAAATAAGAAGGTCTCGAGAATGACAGAGGCAAGGTAAATAAATAAAACCACTTATTCCTATTGAAAGACACGTTTGTCAAATAAATTCTATGGTATCTTTAATTAAAAATAACTAACTCGTGGCTCCGCTAACTAAATGATCTGTAAATGACCACTGCGTTACGCAACTGCAGCTATGGCTGGTCACGTATGGGTGACCACTTTGTGTCATTTACATTTGCGAGCATTTCTGTGCTTCGGAAGGCACGTTAAGCCGTTGGTCCTGGTTGCCAGTAACATATTCGTTAAGCCAAGTTGAAGTCATTATGGCTGACTTCAAAAACACAGGAACAGGAACACACACAGGATAGGAACGTGGTGAACACATGACACGGCGAAAAGTGGGCATATAATATAATATAATATAATATGCCTCTACCACCCTTTCGGAGATAAGTCGTGATTGATAAAAAGAAAAAAAAAAGATCTAAGAAATTTTAATTTGTTTCACCTATTCTGCGGTGTGGCTTTTGTTTGTGTTCTAAAATCTTACATATTAAAAATGATCCAATTTCTAGTGTTTAACAGAGCTGAAATTTTGAATATTCATGTAAATTGGACGACGATGCAATGTAATTATGTGATATAAGAGCCGGAAAATGGTTATGCTGTACCTTCTATCTATTTATCTAGCTCTATATACATATAAAAGCATAAACTAACTGACTCTTCAATCAACGAACAGTCGAAACCGAGATTTATAAAATTTTGCACAGATGTTCCTTAAGTGACTTAAGTGTGCACTATGAAAGGAAAATTTAAGTATTTTTAAAAGGGGTTGTTGGGACGTTGTTAGGACAACGTATTTTCTTTGTCTTATCAACTTTAAAGCTGGCATTTATATTCTTTAAAAACAATAAATAAACCCGTATTTCGTTTGGGTCCGTATTGGGTTGCATTAATTTTTGAGGCATAAATTAAAACTGCATAACGTTTTTTGGCATACTCTTCGTTTCGCATAACGTTCAAACAGAATTAATCATTAGGCATACTTTATTTTCCCATAACTTCTTTATAATAATAATATACTCGCATAAAATGTTTACGCATAATTTTTTTTACAATAACGGTTACTAATCATAACATTTATTGGCATCTCACTTACTCTCGCATAAAGATTACAAGTCATACATATACTCGTAGAATACCATAATGTTAACGAGTACATATTTTTATATCTAAGCTTGAACTGTCTGTGATTGAAATGCCCACTGATAATTATGTAATATTAATGTTATTATATAAGTGTTGACATATTATATTTAAAATGTCAACACTTATATATAGAATATAAAAATAAAGTAAAAAAGAAGTAGGTAAATTAAAACGAGCGATTCAGTTATGGTCTCAAGTGACCTAACATTCCTCCTGGCTTCGCTCGTCGTCGTACCTATTTACGACTTAGCTCAAGACTAGTCTAAAATTAATAACACTTGAAATATCGATTTATAATGTTACAGCTTACAAACGTGACTATGAGTGAGATGATTATTTACAATTGTGTCTCATCATTTCTTAAATATTCTTAGTCAAATTTATTATTCATTTATGATTTAAACGGTTATCCATACCTACATTACGCGTTTTGTATTTTATGATAAATTATCTTTAGGCGTATAACAATTATGCCCTTTACATGTATGCGGATAAAAATTATAATAAAAAAATTAGAGTAAGTTAAAGTTATGCCAATAAAACCATTATGCGTTTATAACACTCTGCTTATCATAATTTATGCGAGATAACTTTATGCTGAAACTGTTATGCCAAACTACACTATGCTGAAAAAGATTATGCGATCGAAAGGGCTTCCATGTCGTTTTTAACATTCAAAATATTTACAATTATATTTAAAAAATATTAAATAAATAAATATCCATCACACCTTATCCCCGAAGGGGTGACAGAGGCATATTATATGCCCACTTTTCACCGTGTGGATTCCTGTCCCACGTAATAGGTGGTGAGCCCATTGCCGTGTTGAAATAGACAGACGCAGGTTGTGGCTACCTGCTGTTGAATTTTTTCAAGCCGCCCATAAGGCGTTCAACCAGGCTTAACGACTGCCATTTTGCTGGCAACCGGGACCAACGGCTTAACGTGCCTTCCGAAGCACGAAAACGCTCGCAAATGTAAATGCCACAAAGTGGTCACCCATCTGAGGACCAGCCTTAGTGAAAGTTGCGTAACTCAGTGATCGTTTACAGAACACTGTGACCGCGGGGCCACGAGCGCTTCTCTCTTATTAAAAAATATTAGAATATAGAATACAGATACCGCAAGACATTATAGTGCTCACCGAATGCTGGTTATCATGTAACCCAAATATTCCTCGTTTGGAGGGTTACAATAGTTTTCATAGTACAAATAGAATAAATAAAAATGACGGCGTAGTAGTATTTATACGAGATACTATTTCTAATGTGGTTCAAGGCTGCAAGATGCCAACTGTATAGCAGTGACTATAGATCGTGACACGTGTATTTTAGCAATTTATCAATCACCTTGTTTTGCTAATGCTAATAATTTTATCACATCACTTGATGTATTTTTGACAACTAACACCGTGTACAAAAACTTGATACTTATTGGAGACATTAATATAGACATCAAAGAAGGTTCTAAAAATAGTAATTTTAAGGAATATTTAAACCTTACAGCGAGCCAAGGTCCCTTGAAATGAAATAACACAGGATAAAACATGCCTTGATCATGTCATCTTAAAATCCAAACATAAAAGCACCGTGTTCGTGTTGAAGTCAACTGTGACTGACCATAGTGCAGTTTTTCTAGTGCTAGCAAAGAACATAAAACAACATGAACTCACGAAATCGTGTACTAAAATTGATCCCATGCTTCTTAAACATCATATCACCACTATAGATTACTCCCCAATTTATCAAACTCTTGACGCAAACAAAGCCCGTACCTATCTTGTAAACAGTTTGAAAATGGCTATTGATATGAGCTCTAATACACATATGGCCCCTCGAAGTTTGCAGATTCGTAAGTCATGGATTACCGCTGGATTATTGAGGTGCATGAAAAATAGAGATCAAATGTACAAAAAAATGAAGAAATTCCCTAGCAATGACACGCTAAAGATTACGTTTAAAAGGTACCGAAATTACTGCAACAACCTTCTCAAGAATCTAAAACGACAAAATGAAAAAGACTTACTAATAAAAGCAAATAATAACTCAAAAACTCTTTGGAATGATATTAAATGTATTACCCACACCTCAAAGCAATCACCTAAGGCTGACGAATTACTGCGGACTGGTGACAATCCTGATATCGCTATTAATGAGGTAAATAAATATTTTGCCAATGTTGGAAGAAATCTAGCACAGACTCTTACAACTAATACCGATGCACAGACTTCCCGAGAACTTGGCGACAGATCGTCTGTTGTAAGCTCTTTTGTTTTTCTTGAAACGGATGAGATTGAGGTGAACGGCTTGATTATGAATTTGCGTTCTGATTGTGCAGTTGGCATAGATGGCATATCGTCGTCTGTGATAAAAAAGTTCAGAAACTTTCTTACCCCTCATCTCACTTATATTTTTAACCTCTGTATAACAACCGGGGTGTTTCCAGACCAATTTAAAAGAGTACACCCAATATACAAATCAGGAGAAAAACACAATGTTCAAAACTAGAGGCCAATATCTGTATTGCCGGCCCTGTCAAAACTGTTGGAAAGAATCATGAACAAGAGACTTAAGAGTTATCTTGAATCAAACAACCTTCTTTCTGACAGACAATACGGGTTCCGAAATGACAGATCTACGGACGACGCAGTGCATGATCTTACAAATTATATAGCTGATCCCTGGACAAAAAAGAGAAAAGCCTAGCCATCTTTCTCGATTTAGCCAAGGCGTTCGATACAGTTTGTCTAACCAGGCTGTCTAACAAATTAGAAAAAAATGGCATCCGTGGAAATCAGTTAAAGTTGTTCTAGAGCTATTTGAATAGCCGCAAACAGTGTACTCAACTTGGTAAACACATAAGCTCTGAACTACCTGTGCAATACGGTGTTCCACAAGGGAGTATACTTGGGCCTACGTTATTCCTAGTTTATGTAAACGACATGTGCGACATTAGCCTAGAAAAGGGCAGAGTTGTTGCTTTTGCTGATGATACTGCGTTGTCATTTAAAGCAACTACTTGGCAGGACGCTTTTCGCACCGCTCAGCTAGGCCTTGATAGGGTCTCACAATGGCTTAATAAAAACAAACTTACATTAAATATTAGTAAAACAACTCTAATGACGTTCAAAATTAGAAAAGACGCCTTAAATGACCATCTCTGTAATGTTAAAATCAACACCCGGACTGGTTGCGGAGAGGGATGCAACTACCTACAAATTACCCAGACTTCTACCACTAGATACTTGGGTGTCATACTTGACGACAAACTAACGTTCCAACTGCATATCGACAAATTGTGTGGCAGAGTACACAAACTTATGTATGTGTTTAAGAACTTGAGACATGTTGCTGATCCAAAGATTACTAAGATGGTTTATGTCGCACTGTGCCAATCTATATTAGGGTATAGTATTTCTTCATGGGGGGGCGCTGCAAAAAGTCACTTGATACACCTTGAAAGAGCTCAAAGAGCAGTGCCTAAGGTCATTCAAACATTTTCACTTCCCGACTGCGAGCTTGTATGAGTATTGTAAAGTTCTCACAGTGCGACAAATCTTTATTCTTCAAACTATATTGAGACAACACACCAATAGACACCACTTAGGTGACTCGCTGTCAAATCCGACCACTCAATCACGCACCAACCGTAGGTACAAAATCCCGCAAACTTCCACTTGTAAAACTTCTTTCGGACAAAACTTTTCTTATTTTTTAGGACGTTACTTATACGTAAATAATTCTCTCGCCTTCCACAATACTTCTAAATATGAGTGTAAGAAAATACTGACGAGTTACCTTTTGTGTCTCTCTTACGATGACACGGAGGCAGTTCTCGTTCCTTCAATTTAAAAATTTAAAGCTGGCTTAGTGGATATATTAAGCTTTTGTTATTTTTTTTTATACTCTCGCACACACACTCTCTCACACTAATACACATACATCCACACACACACACACACACAGCAAATTTTTTATACTTATTTTATTTATACCGTATAACTCCGTTACAGCTTTCAGTTTAAAAGTTTAAAATTCTACTTTACTACAGCAGCATTTAAAATTAAAATTTTAATGATAATTTGTAAATTGTAAAATTGTATTGTATTGTATTGTAGATTAATATTAAAACAAATTATTTTTATCATCAGGTTTAATTCAAAAAAACATTGAATTTTTGAAAGTTTGAGGCTGATGCATATTCAGCGAATTAATTTAGCAAAAATATTTTCATCATTCTCAATTATGATGAAGTACCCAAAATGACAGACTAGTTATTTTGATGTATTGCTACAAAATTGTTATCAGATAAAAGGGCTTGCTAAAAATATTTAACTCGAAAAATAAAGTTACGTCACTTTAAATACAAAATGGTGGACTATGTTTTCACGCTTTGCTACAGTAGATTCATATAAAAGATTAAATATAATAAAGATCAAATAAAAGATTAAATATTCTCTTCAGTGCATTTAAAGAAAAGCTTGTTTTTCAAACATTATTAATTTATTATACTTCTGTTCTAGACTGATAACTGGATTATGACGACAAAGTAAATGGAACATAGACAAATATCCTTTTATCAGGATTATTGTTTGAAAGAAATAAAAAGGCACTAGAAACTGTAGATACATACACATTGTCACGATTTTATCCCCCAAGGGGTAGGCAGAAGGTAGGCATAAAATACGCCCACATTTAACCGTATGCATATTTTTCCGACGTAACAGGTTGTAAGCTCATTGCCGTGTTGCAAATGGACAGGCGCAGGTTGTGGAGACATGCTGTTGAAATTTTTTAAGCCGCCCATGAGGCCTTCAACTTGGCTTAACGACTGCTATTTTACTGGCAACCGGGACCAACGACTTAACGTGTCTTCCGAAACGTTCGCAAATCTAAATGCCACGAAGTGATCACCCATCCACGGACCAGTCATAACGAAAGTTGCTTAACGCAGTGATCGTTTTCAGAACACTGAGTTAGCGGATTTACGAGCTAGGTACAGAACTTATTTTTTTTTAATAAGTTTATACAATTTAGTGTAGATAATCAGCACTGTCTTTTATAGGCTACGGTGACCACTTTCCATCAGGTGGGCCGTATACTTATTTGCCACTTCAGTGGTATAAAAAAAGTGAATTGTAATTATTACACTCATGATGTTAAGAAATACTAATTGTATTATGTTTATTTACTTTTTGTATTCCTGTATAATTTGAGATTAAAGGCAAATGTTGCTATTTACTTTTCTTTGTCAAATTGTAAAGCTTCAACCGTAAATGTTGTGATATACGAGTATAAACAATAGCACAGAGTTAATTGAAATCGTTAAGCTTGTTAACCATAATGTTTGTGTATCTTTAGAATTATGTGCTAAGTATCTATGTGTTATATGTGTTATTATGTAGTTTTTCGTAGAGATTGCGTTGGCTACGAAATTAAGATTCTGAATTTAAAATGTACTAAGTTGGTCGATGGAGTTATTGGCCGGTTTGATATTAGGTATCTCTACCCTAGAAACAGATACAGAACACATATACATCCATATACATTCGGCGGGTTACAGTAGTCGCCGATACTACTCGCCGAAATAGCCGTGCCTAAATGGCATGCTTAGGGGATCCTAACATCCATTATTAATTTTACAATCCGATTTATGTAATTGGAATATCCTTTAATTAGTACACAAATACTACTAAACTAAAACACTCTGTTTTCTATTTGAGGATTGCCTAGAGGCATAAACTCTACTATGGATGCTTACGCCACCTATTTCAGGTCACTATTAACCAGGCATATCAAGCATATCCTGAATTGTAGTAAGAAGAACTTGCTATTTTGTATAGTAAGCTGTTTCGCAAGTTATTAGCATATGGACTTGTTACCGAACATTTCCTGATACGAAGCAATGACGTGGTTACTGCAGCACAGATGATTTTGAAATAACTGACAGTGTTTTAATTTTATTTTATCGAATCTACTATATAAGCGGAGCTATATAATATGAAATATATAAGTTTTGATATAAAAGTAAAAAACTAGCAATGTACTAAAGAGATTTTACACTTGATCTAATCCTTGCTTGGCTACCAAGAATCCAGAAGCGCGTCGCCCTGAATAAACAAACGCATTGGACATTAAAGATATTCAGATGAATATTATCAGCTAGTTAATATAAATATATATTTTTATAGTAGACATTCCCGGAGATATGATATTATTTAAAATCTAAAATTTTCAAGTTTATTGATTAATTGATTTGATTGATTACCTCTTTATACACTAGAAAAAATGCACAAGACAGGATTACATTTTATAGATCAATCAAAGCCTCAACACACGGTTCTGTGCCTTCCGCATCCAGGCCCTCCCTGCGACGTTTGATGGTAACCTCCCGTAGCCCGGGGATTTGTCGCTCCCCCTCTTCCAAAGTCACCCCGACAGCTACCGTAATCGGGAACAGCGAAAGTGTCGGGAACTGGGGGCTGTTTCTTAGTTTGTGACTTCATTTTGGGAGGGATTAATCTTACTACACCACGCTGGCCTAACGGGTTGATACAGGGTTTGGTTTCAAATTTTCCTTTTCTTCGCCCGTCCGTTAGTCAGCAGGTGCACCACAGATGTAGGTAGGACCCCATCGCACACTTTTATAGACTAGTTGATAATAATACCATTGATGAATTTACTTTTTGCTATGGAGGAGACTTTCTCAAAAATGATCGATATTTTTTGGCTGTCCCTGCACGATTCATACAGTTCTTTTACTTTAGCATCGATCGTTACAATAAGCCAGTCAAGCAAAGTATTTGTGTAAAGTATACCTAATATTTGTATATAGGAACTCGTTACTTAAAATTTCTCGTTATTTACTTTATTTTATTATTATGATTACTTTTTGGATAACCAGACGTGCGTGTATGAAGCGATTGATGAATCTCGAACCTTGAAGCTAGGTAATGAAAATTTGTATTTATTATAACTTCAAGGTAGTAGTGCAGACGCTGCACCTATAAACGGGTGCATTCTAATATATGTTTTTCTCATACATGTTTATTTTTTATACTACTTAGGTGATACTTGATTGAATAAGGTCAGTGTAACTCATGGACGTTTGTAACACTCGCTATGCTGATGTATTATCAGCATAGTGTATTACAAACGTCCACGGGCTGGTAGGCCGCGTCGTAAAGGACACAGCCTATGACTACCTACTGGTGAAAAATTTCAAGCAGCATAAATAATAGACCTTCTATTTGGCTGGTAGTCGGTACCATATTACTGGTTACCCAGGCCAAACGTGCCTTCCGAAGCAATGCTTTGTATTTGGATGGAATTGGTGCGTGTGCGTGCTCATACATGTTTGAATTTCGATATTGAAATGAAACTCAGTAAAAGCGTTATGTAATGATATGTAAGTAACCCTTTGTTCAATTTAAATGCGAATAGCACGAAATTAGCAAGTTTGTACGAATTTCATTGGTACGATGGAGATCAAATATATTGATCTTGTATGTCCTAATTGAAAAAAGTGAGATTGAATTGCTTCAGTTGAGATCGATGGCCGCAGCATTATGCGTACCCTATTTCAAAACATTGAGAATTTATAGTCTTACTAGTTGAGAGTTACGGTTAAAATTCTTTCGGTAGATTTTTTGTGCAAGAGTTACCATAAAAAGTTACACATTTATAATTTTGGTAGGATCTTCGCTTCATTAAAAGTAGGTACGTACTCTTTTACAATACCACCATTCAACAAACTTCTTCCAATGTAGGTATATACCCTTATACATCCCTTATACCCATATACATCTGTGAGTGAGTATATAATTAAAAACTAATTATCTTTACGCTGTATCCCTGATGGGGTAGTCAAACAGGACAGATCGCCAGGCTTCATGATTCTTCACTACACTTCTTACGCTTCCTGCAGATTCATTAATCGCTTCATACATGTACGTCTGGGTATCCGAGCACTTTTGACTTTTCCGTTTTTGAGCAATCTGCTCCCGTGGTCTTCATTTGTAAGTCCCAACCTACCCTGACTCCCTCTACCCTCTACTTTCGCACAATATATATTTTCCGTCAATCGTTCCTCACTCATTCGTTTAAAGTGCCCAAACTAACGGAGCACGCCCTTTTCCAGCTTAACGCTAAAACTTTCATTCGAAACTGCCATCGGTTACAGAGCATTTAAAACGGTTTGAGAAACTTAATATGGTAAAAAATATCATCATCATCCTCTTGCCCTTGTCCCAATTTACTTGGGGTCGGCGCAGTATGTTTAAATTCCATACTGCAAAAAGTTTTGGCTTGGTTTTTATGGTCGGCCGCCAGCCTGACACCAACCTTCACCTCCACCAACCACACGGGTGGTTCTTCTTTGGTATTAGTAGTCCTTGTCTATACAATGCGTCAACGTCAGCCATAGCTATACAATACGGCATATCCCTGCCGTGTACCATAAGTAAAAAATATAACATTATAATTTTTTTGGAAAAGGTTACGGCCCTGCAGTAGTATTCTTATTAACATTATCGAGTCCGGTTTTGAGCACTGACCTGTATTCAATAAATAGTTTCCTTAGAATACCAATACAACGAGAATGTACTCGTATGAGGAATAACTTCTTAGGTCGAGGATTTTGGAATATTTCTTCACGTATTGTTAGACTCTTTCTTATTTCTTTGTGACGAAATCTTGACGTTTTTCAGATGAAACATTGGATTACTTTTTTAGTACATTTTTGATGCTGTCGTTGTGGACGGAATTATATGGAGAAATAAAAATGGCTTCCTTTATCAGAATCTTTATAATGTATTTAGCATTCAGTGGCTTATTATTATGGGTTATATGAGGAAAGAATATAGGATACTTTTTTCAGGTTACTGTTACCTAGCCCAGTTAACTATGGTTTTTTTATGTCCAACTTAATTTTCAGTCTTTGAAAATTATAATTGAAGTGTTATTCGAATCGGAATATTTTATAAATATATAATTGTAGTATTGCTCACAAAAATTGCACAAGTTATTATAACTAAAATCAAGAAAAGTGTTTTTGTTTCTTGTTGACGGTTATTGGAGGAAATTGAAAGCCTGACATAATATAAAATGGTCACAAGAAGAAATCCATTTTTTCATTTAACTTCGTATTATTGTGTGTCATTTATAATCGTAGAATACATATTGTGAGTTTACTTCGACACTAGACTAGCAAAGGGATTATAAAATATCAATATATTTTGAAATAAGAAAGAAAATAAGTCCGTATTTTGACGGAAACGGAAGAGTTACATAACAGATAACACAATTTATATAAAAATGTCAAAATAAGCTTTCATTTCACAGGCTCATATTTACTGTGCAAAGAAAAGGTACCTAAAGCTGGAGATTTAATTCCATGAAATGTTTGTAAAAGAATACACGCTACAACATACGCACACATCATTACCTCGAAGGAGACTTTTACTTTCATATTCCTACAACCAAATCAAAAACGAAATTATCTATTCCAAGATTAATTTTTAACATTTCCTGAACCAAATTGTAGAGAAAAACATGTATTGATTTGAATATGAAGAAAAAACAAGATGGCAATACATTTATTTCTAAGAAAAATGGAACATAAAATGGGATATGAGTAATATTATATGTTTAACATTATTCGATTTAGATTTGAGGATTTTGAAAGCCCATCCTATTAGTACAATAAATGCGAAAGTTTGTAAGAATGGATGTTTGTTACTCTTTCACTAAAACTACTGAATGGATTTTAATGAAACTTTACAACAATATAGCTTATACATCAAAATAACACATAGGCTAAATTATACGTAATAATGAGTTTTTAATTTTCATTCACTTATTCTTGTCAACCGACTACACCCATCAGACTCTATGCTACTAAAAGGAAATAGCGTATATCACTACCCTACATAGGACTCTATTATGATCTTTCTGCTGTGCTATTATTATAATTCACGAGCTGTGATTTTTTTGGGATGAACTCCGAATCTATTTGACTATCCGATATTAATTGTTTTGTTATATTGACTTGAAAGATAGGATAGTTAATGAAGAGGAAAATAGGACTGACTGAGGAGGAATTCACTTGTGTATATAAAACCCACCGTTATTTACTATATTTTTTTTTTTAGTGCGTCGATGGATATCCCTACGTAAACAGATGTCCTTCAGGATTATATTTCGATGATATCAACAAGTACTGCACATTTAAAGCAGAAGCCAGATGCGGTCCCATTGCAACTAGTAAGTTTCCTTAAAAATACATTTTTTGAGCAAATCTTAATCTTAATATCTTAATAATATTATAAATGCAAAAGTATATATGGATGTTTGTTACTCTTTCACGTAAAAACTACTGAATGGATTTTAATGAAACTTTACAATAATATTAATTCAATAATAATAATACATCAGAATAGCACATGGGGTTATTTTTATCCCGGGAACAAGTTCCTGTGGGAAAAGGGAAAACTTCTGAAATGGCAGGGGAAGCCGCGGGCGTCAACTAGTAAAATATAAACACAAAGACGCATATTTGCTCTGTCAATCATAATATAATGATATAACTGAGTAGTAAACTTTTCTGTTTTTAAGCTTAGTATAATTAATTATGGGCTGTGGGCCTTTTCGTGTCTAATTAACTAAAAAGTTAATAAACAACATTTAGAAAACCAGAATTAACATTTCTATGAATTTTTCATACGAGGCCGGGCCCATCTATTGCCATCAATGGTATTATTGTACTTAGAGATGGAAAAAAAATGTTATTGATGTAATTCAGTTTATTTTTTTAATCAATAATTTATTCCACGTGTCACATTTTTTGCATATGAACTTCGGGACTAACGTCTGATTATGACTGTTGTACATAGACTTTCACCAATTGAGAGATAGGATAGTTCTTATCTATGGGCAGTGACTAGTGTACATATTTAATATTATTACTATGTGATGATTTACTTAATAACTCAATGTATCTTTATTATTACATATTATAAAACTAGTTGACGCCCGCGGCTCCGCATGCGTGGTGAAGTTTTCCCGTTTCCGTGTCCCACAGGAACTTGTTCTCGGCGATAAAAAGTAGCCTATGTGTTATTCTGTCGTGTAAGCTATTTTATTGTAAAGTTTGATCAAAATCCATTTAGTAGATTTTGCATGACAGAGTAACAAACATCCATACTTACAAACTTTCGCGTTTATAATATTAGTAGGATAAAGTACCCCGCCAGATCGATTTGTTGAATTTTTGTTCGAATGGAAAAATAAAATCATAATTACCTTAGTGATTTCTTACTGTTTTTACAATAAAAATGGTAAAATTGTTTTTACGATTTCCATAGTTTTCACCAACGGAGGGACAATCGCACACTTTAGTACAACCTAATTTAAATTATTATTATTGTATATTTGTTATGCAGCTGCTGCTCCTATCACAGAGGTGCCACTCGACCTTGCAAAGAAATGTGACCCTGCAGATTGTGTGCTACCTTACTGCTTCTGCTCGAAGGATGGCACTCTCATTCCCGGTGGTCTTGACCCAGAAGAGGTAAGTTTTAAACCTACATGAATTTCAGTTTCGTTGTTTTACCGTATCAGAACAATGCGAGCGACTGTTGAAATTTCCATTGTTACATTTAAACAGTTTGACGCGAGACTAGAACTCACCCTAGCTACTTTCTCCAGCAATGACTGAAGCTCTTAAAACAACTTCGGAGCCGTGAGAAGTTGTCAATAGGAAGATTTTCACTACAGACGGCAAAAGTAAAACGAAATCTTGCCAGGTTCTGCGTCAAGGTTTTCAAAGTAGTATCGATTTCAACATAACGATATAGTTCAGATATCGATAAAAATGCATTCTTTGCAATTCATCACATTACTTCACAAATTCTGAAGAAATTTTATCAGCCGGACAAGTAGTACTGCGTACAGGAATTAGCTTAGCCGGGTGCTTAGTACCTAATTTATTTAAAATTTCTCATGCCACGTTGTTATACAGATAATTTCAACCCCAGAAGGGGATAATACTACAGTAGAAAGCAAGCCCCATAGGGAATTTTCCTTATAAGATTACTCAGATTTTTTTCTATAAAGAATGTTTACAGTTTTGTTTTAATTTCTATTGTAATGTTGAAACATCTTTGTATTAGCGTTGCTTAATAGCTTTGCTTAATAATGTCTAGTTGTCAAGAATGTGCCATTTTAAGTGTTAAAGTATGTACTATTTTTTTTGTCGAAGGTAAATAAATTGACTTTGAACTACAGTCTATGGGTGACATTAGGTATATGTTTATTAAATTTTATGTATTAGCTAAGTAAATCTTAAAAACAAAACTGTATTGTATATAAGTATAATGTTGATGGTCTGCTAAAATGTTTAAGATAACTAATACTTCATTATACATTTTATTTATTACCATTAAATGTTATATATTGTGAAAAAAACAAATCAAATATTATTTGTAAATGCTGGTTGAGCGGGCGAGATAAATAAATTCGAAGTGGATCGTATTTGCGGGGAAAGACTAAAATGAAATTTACACGCGTTTGTCGACGAAAACGAAAAGGAAACAGGAATGGGTACGCTACCTTGCTGCTGCTGCGAGATGTTGAGGTGGAGGCTGCCGGGGGCGTTCCTGGACTTGAATTTCTGGTTTCCTTGCACGAAAACACTATTTATTCATGGAAAACACAATTATTGCGAAAGGTTTGTGCGAGCGCGCGCGCGGTCATTGCAGAACTAGTACAGCGAGCCTTCAATCCGTCCTCGCTGCCTGTGAGTGGCGTTTTAGAGGGCGCGTAATACAGCTGTCTCGCTCTTCTTTTATGCGAGACAAGGTAGGTGTGAAAGAGAAATGGAATAAAGGGAAGCGGGGTGGAAGTGTCGACAACTAATTAATCAAAAATATGTAGATCGGCGATGCAACGTAGAAATAATAACGCGGCTACTTTTGAATTGTATACCGGCGCAACCATTTGCTGGCTTGAAGGGTTACCTTCGAAAAAGGAACAACTGACTATACAATTGCCACTAAGCTCTAGCTGCTAACTAAACAAAATGCTATCGAACTAAACCTAATCGAACAAGCTAAATTTGTTATTGAAGTTACTGTTGATTAGGCAAAGGACAAAGACGAATAACTGGTCGCAAGTACGAACCAGTTGCGGTTTTAACGCGAACTATACGGGTGGTCCTATTTGACCCAGGGAAAACTTCTACTACCCCAAGAGGCCAATGTAATGGAGGCATATTTTCTGTTAAAATAACTACGACAGTACCGACAGTAATAGGGTTCGATGGAGTATTCCATTTCTGACGTGACTGTAGCGTATGCAAATAGTCTGTCCTCCAACGCTTCCAAAACGGCATGACGCGAGAGAAGATGAAGTCGATCTTCCTCTATTTCAAAAGCGGGTAAGTATTTTAACGGTGTAACATTCAAAAAGTGCGCTAGAGTCAGTGCAAGCGGCTCCGAGGGATCACTAGACAAGGTCCTACAAAAAGGACGCGTATTAATTACGGCCTCGACTTGAGTGAGCACGGTGCTCAGCTCTTCAAACGTAAAGTGTTTGGAATGCAAAAAATTATATAGTTCGGAAAGGTTACGACGAGCTCCGACGTAATTCGTACCGTTGTCCGAATACATTAGATACGGCACCCCGACGCGACAAAAATCTTTTAAATGCAGCCATGAAGCATGGCGTGCTCAAATTACCTGCTAACTCTATTTGAACGGCGCGAGTCATCATACAAACAAAGAGACAAACATAAACTTTCGTGGCGTATACCACGACCACGAGAAACTGTTACCCTGAAGGGGCCAGCGCAATCGGTACCTGTGTGTACGAACGGTTTAGCAGCCTGAAAAAACAAGGACGATGATCGGCCATTTCGGGCGCGATTGACTTCGGGCGAAGTTTGAAACACGGAATACATCTATGAACTATCGAACGAATCAAATTGCGTGCGGAGAGAATCCAGTATTTCTGGCGCAAAATCGACATTAATAAATCTGGACCAGCGTGACAATTCACCCTATGGTGATATTCAACTAAAAGAGCAACGATATGATCCTTGCGCGGGAGAACCATAGGATGCATTTGATCGTACTTTAATGCGGACTGGCTCAAACGACCACCAACTCGAATGAGGCCATCCTTCAAAAAAGGTTTCAGATGTTGAAAAGCGCGACTACAAGGTTTATTTAATTCCAAATTTCTAATTTCAGACTAAAAATAAAATCGCTGAAGTTCACGAAGCACGATTAACTCAGCCTTGTTTAAGTTAAAGGCGGTAACATGCTCGCGACAAGGAAGGCTTTTCAAAAATCGACAAATAAAAACAACACTACGTAAAAGAATCGACCACCATGAAACACGGCTAGCCAACTCTAAGATAGGCGATTTTTCGAGCGGTGCGGTAGTAACTAAAGAGATTTTCTTTACCTCTGGCGGCGTGGACACAGTAGCGGGGTTGAAAGGACTAACAGGCCATTCATCAGGTGGAGCTTGGCACCAGGAAGAGCCATGGAACGAAACGGATGATCCAAAATCTGTGCAGGTGTTAACCCACGAGACAAACAATGGGCAGGGTTGTCCGTACCTGAGACGTGATAAAAGTTTTGCAGCGCCAATTCCGACTGAATTATTGCCACTCTATTTGCGACAAATGTATCCCAACGATGGGGCGAAGAATGTGTCCAACACAAAGCGACGGTCGAGTCCGAGAATGCGAAAATTCTATCTATATTAATGCGTTGAAATCGGTGATCTGATTCGCGAACACCAATACAAAGAAACATTTGTCTAATGTCGGCTGAAAGCGCGACAGCGAATAAGCGAAAGTTAACTATAATTTCGAACAAATTACCTTGGAGATTTTGACCACTGTGCAAAATATCGTTTACCGAAACATTCGAACTAGTGTTGGCGCTGCCATCTAAAACAACGCGCAACTTGGTGGTTAGTTTACCCTCGCAGACAACTCCATGGTGCGGTATGGTATACGAAGGAGCGTGCTTCGTCTCTTCGGTATCGGGAGGCGCGGATGAAATGGAACCTTTATCCAAATATTCTACTATTACGCTATCGTAAGCCTCCTTCAACTTTGGAGATGTCTGCATTTTCCGTTCTAAACAAAAGAAGCGTTTTTCGGCTGACTGAAACGAATCTCCAAGCGAATTAACATCACCCTTAAAGGGGAGTGCGACAACATAACTACCCTCACTATTGTGAGTAGTCGTGCGACTATAAAACTCTTCACAAAGTTTATCATCCGGGCTAACAATAGGAGGAACGTTCACCTCTTCTATCTCCCAGAATTTACGGACAGCGGAGTCCAGCGGCTCGACGGCGCAACAATATGACACTGTCGAGTTACAATCAAAACAAGCGGGTGCGGAACCAACAATAACAAACCCAAGAACCGTCTCTAAGGCGAGCGGCGCGAGGTGCGATGCGTGACCTTGAACCTTATGCTGCAACAGGAGGTGCGGGAAAATCGAAGCGCCAACTAATAAATCAATATCTCCTGGAACGGCGTAAGTATCATCGGCCAAAGGTAAATCTCTAAAATTAGTCAATAATGAGGTATTGACTGCGACAGTCGGTAAAAGTTCGGTAACCTTATCGACGACTAGCGAATCCATCGAAAAACTAACATCATAATCAAAACGCGAGTGGAATTTAATCCCTACAGAACCTTGAACGGCTTTAGTGGAACCCCAATACCTTTCACAACATTACAAGCGGGGCGGTTATTTATATGCAAACCAAGACGACTACAACAATTTTTACTAATAAAATTACTTTGAGAAACACTATCTAAAAGTACGCGAACACTATGTCCCCTACCATGCGAATCGTAAACAACAACTCGAGCGGTTGCCAGAAGTACCGTAGTAGGGCTTGTGTGCAAACTTGACAGCGAGCACAAAGCGACATCGTTCGGCTGGACGCCTGGCCGGACGGACGGTTAGGCACTGAGTTCGCGCAGCTGGAATCGACGGACGAACTACCGGACATGGCGTTATTGTTTTCGAAGTGTAATAATGAATGGTGTTTACCATTACACTTGCGACAAAAATTATTCGAATTACAGAATGAAACAAGATGATTCTTACTGAGACAATTGATACATAAATTACTACAAAGAACAAATTTGTAGCAATCGCCAGGAGTGAGTTTATTGAACTCCGAACATTTATAAAGTTGGTCATGGTGACGTTGACACAAAGAACAGTTTTTCGAATGCAACACTTGCGATTGCGAAGTTGTGAGATCAAAATTAACAAAAGAGTGCGTGGATTTCGTGGGCTTACTACTATTACTACTACGATTAGTCGGACTATTTTTCGCTACTCCGTAGTTTAACGAAGTTCGTTGCAAAATTCGAATAAGTTGACGAACGAAAGTTTCTAAATCGTCGAACTTAGGTATTTGATGGCCACATCTATCCATTTCAAATAAGCGAACGGTTTCGGAATCTAATTTCTTTAAACCGATATACAAAAACAAAAGTCACAGCTGATGCAAAAATATCTAAGAATTTTTCTAAGTCGTGTTCATTACACGATGAGCTATTTTTCAAATTAAATATTTGATCCAAATAAGCGGTTGTTCCTAAGCGTTTGTCTTCGTATTTGACCTTCAAAGTATTCAAAATCAAACTATAATTTTCGGCGCAAAGCGTTATACCGGCGCAACCTTTTCCCCCCCCATCCGGCTCGAAGGACCAGAAAATGGGAGAGCGGGCGAGATAAATAAATTCGAAGTGGACTGTATTTGCGGGCAAAGACTAAAATGAAATTCACACGCGGTTGTCGACGAAAAAGAAATGGAAACAGGAATGGGTACGCTACCTTGCTGCTGCTGCGAGATGCTGAGGTGGAGGCTGCCGGGGGCGTCCCTGGACTTGAATTCCTGGTTTCCTTGCACGAAAACACTATTTATCCATGGAAAACACAATTATTGCGAAAGGTTTGTGCGAGCGCGCGCGCGGTCATTGCAGAACTAGTACAGCGAGCCTTCAATCCGTCCTCGCTGCCTGTGAGTGGCGTTTTAGAGGGCGCGTAATACAGCTGTCTCGCTCTTAAAACAGAAATGGAATAAAGGGAAGCGGGGTGGGAGTGTCGACAACTAATTAATCAAAAACAAATGTAGATCGGCGATGCAACATAGAAATAATAAGGCGGCTACTTTTTAATCGTATACCGGCGCAACCAAATGCCATCACAGATAACATAATAATTATATATTCTTACTAGATATATGTCTGAGATCCGGCGCAAATAAAATATTAATACCTACCTTGACAGGTGGCCTAGGTGGAAGGTATACTAAAAAATACAAATTTAAAAGTATGCTTAGTAATTTATTAATAAAATTCAGTGATTGATTTTTTTCGTCGTCCCACCGAAGTACATATGTCTAAAAAAAATATCTAGCTGGAGAACTACCATCATTTAGCTCGTCTTGCTACTCTATCTACTATCAGAACGCTACTGTGCATATATTTCATTTATTTTACTTCATCACCCGTTTGGGAAGATCACTTTGACATGTAGAGATTGAAAGGCCACATCAACTTTTGGCCCTCAAGTTGACCTAAGATACGCCTAGTCAGGCTCCTCTTGAATAACCTAAAGGTATATGTCGAGCAATTGTAGTTTCTTTATATGATAATCGACATCAGATATTTGACTGCCTCTGTGACGCGGTGGGAGTGTATCCGACTGCTACGCAAGAGGTCGTGGGTACGATTCCCACCCAGGATAAAACTTTGTGTGGTGAGCACAATGGTTTATTCTGTGTCTGGGTGTTATTTACGTATAATATGTATGTATATAGAAATATATAAGTATGTTTATCAGTTATCTGGTTACCATTGTACAAGCTCTGCTTAGTTTGGAATCAGATGGCGTTGTGTGAGTTTCCCCAACTATATTTATTTATTTATTTACTCATAGCACTTGTATTTGCAGCAGTATGACTATTTTAGATCACTTTCTCCACCACACGCCTGCTTTCTATATTTTGTGACTACTTGTATACAAGGTGTAACATCTTTAAAAAATAGGGTGGATGGGACATCATCAAGATGTCCGGAGCCCAAGCGACTTCACCTACTAGTACCTCGTGAACCTCTTGAACGATTGACGAGGCAACGCCGACGCTCTTATGGGGTTGGAAGATCAAACGGCAGTTTCTTCAAACTATGCCGAAAATCAATAGAGAAACTAGAGTAGCTTTGAGCAGCAAATTAAAAATATTTCCCTTGCTACAAATCCAGATAGGGTTGGAACTGGATTGTGATTAAATGTTGGAGTGGGTCGCATAGGCTATGAAAACGTTTTGAACACCGTTCTATTAAACATTTTCACTGATTTTGACATACTATACTTACCGATTACACGATGCTTGCTCAGTATCTCGTGAACGATCACTATTTTAAGAGGAGTGCAATAAGACGGGCGGATGGTAAATGGATTTTTTCATTTCAGACACCACAGATGATACTGCTGACCTTCGACGGAGCTGTAAACTTGAATAATTATGAACTTTACAAGAAAGTTTTCAACGGAAAACTTAAGAATCCCAACGGTTGTGCCATTAGAGGCACTTATTTCCTTTCGCATGAATACAGGTATTTGGTTTCAAGTTACTTAACTAAATGAATGAGGCGTTACATGGTCGCAATCAATTTAAAAAAAAACTATAGCAGCAAACAGGCTGCCAAACAGCCTTATGTGTAGACAAAACACGTGTCGACATGTATGACAATTTAAAAAGCGGAAAATTGCAAAAATAAAATTTAAAATAATTTAAATTAATTATAGATTTTTTTCAAGTTACATTTAAAACACATGAACTATTTTCCGGGACCAAAAAGTAGCCTATGTCCTATTTTGATGTATAAGCTATAATATTGTAAAGTTTTATAAAAAATCATTCTGTAATTTTTGCACAAAGAGTAACAAACATCCATAAACTCATACATATTTTATATTTTATAACTGTAAAAAAACTGTTTTGAAATTTCAATCACCAATGTTTCTAAAAGTAATTTAGATGCCATGTTTGTTTACACAACACGAATTGTAAAATATTTATAATTTATCCAGAAAGCATGAGAGCGTTCCTTAGCGTTATAAATATCTGCATCCTAAGCTCCATCCATTAAACCAAATTAGCATTACATAATCTTGGACGACCTTTGGTTATAAAATGAGATAGTTAAAGGTCAAAACCACTATTCATTAGTTTTGCTCCAAAAGAACTAGCTTCTGCCCATGGCCACACACGCGTGTTATGTTCTCGACTAACGTCAGCTTTCTCATTTGCAGTAACTACGCGCAAGTGCAGGCTCTTGCACATGATGGTCACGAGGTGAGTACAAAAATAAATATATTTCCTTGGTGTTTCCAGATTTCAAAAAGATTCTAGTATTAAAGACAGTAATGAGTTTTGAAAATAGAATATGAAATCTCAGGCAATATTTTATGACCAAGCAGGTCGGACATATTAACGAGCACGAGCATCTCCAGCACTCAGCGCCTATCACCTAGAATATAAAACAGGGGAATAGAGATCTACCCATATAAAATTAACTTTGCTTAATAAATTTTAATAAAATAAAGATTAGTACACCAATTCAACACGGCAATGGGGTCACCACCTGTTAAGTAGGAAAAAAATGCATAGATAAGGTGAATTGTGGGCTTATGTCGTATGCCTTTGCCACCTCTTCGGGGCAAAAAGCGGACTAATAGAGTACTACGAGTACAATTAATACGAGTCTCGAAAATTTAAAATAAGAATACAAGTTACAGTAACCCACAGACCAAATGTTTGCGAAAAATAGAGTAGCCTACACACACATAGACAGGTAACTTAATCCAGGGTCGCAATTAGCTATATCATTTTAATATCTTTCTGATTTATGTTTATTAACCAAACATCTTTTTTAATAGTATCCTTAGGAAATCTCAAATAAAATTTACATAATTAATTGAATTGGGCGTAACATTTAGCTAGACTTTGGATATTTCAAACAATTTGAAAACTGAATTCGTTCCTTTGTACTAGACATGTCGTAACTGTATAAAATGTATGTAAACTAACAAAAATCTTAGATATAGATGGCGATAGCGACCAAACAGTTTATGGAACAGATGCTATGAATTAACAACTTGTCAAGTGTTCGTCTAGAAAAATCACCATTTTTTGATAAAAATCTTATGAATAATAATATGTAGTCGTAACTAAAACATCAATTACCTGTGAAAAGTTATTTTTTATAACCTTTTTTTAAATGTATTTACACAATATTTTACCCTAACTAACACTAATAAATTCCTGATTTAAAAATGGCGCCAATAGTTGACATTGTGTAGAAATTTAGGCTACGCGCTGTTCGCTGTCTATGTGTGAGTGACATGTTGCTACACATGACAAAATAAGATTGTTGTATAACAACAAATAAAAAAAGACGTGTGGCACTCGGAGACTGGCGCGGTAAAGCTATTGCATAGCATACCTTTGTTTTTCTTTGATATTAATTCAAGTTACACTGAAAAATAACTCACCCTCACCCTCACCCCTCACTATCACCCTCACTCTCACCCTCACCCCACCCTCACTCTCACTGTCACCCTCATCCTCACTCTCACACTCACACTCACTATCATCACGTCTCGATCCGTGCGAGCTTTGTACAATCGTACCATATAATATATGTACATACACGTTAAGCCAACGCTCGGCCGTGCTCGGTGAACTTCGTGTGACCTCGTCTCGACCTTCGTCTTAGGTTTTTTCCTTACGGAATTTCTTGATTAAAGCCCACACAAAGCCTGCGATAAAAACTATGCAATAGCTTAAAAATGAAAAGGATGAAGTATTACATCATAAACAAAGGAGTATGTTTGATCTGCTTACTCTTATAAATCTGTGCAGTAACCAGGCAACTTCAGCTATTAAATTTTACATATAGAGGATAAAAAAAGATGAATGTGTGACTCTGTAGCAAAATACTTTATTATTTATAACTTCGGCGACGTACTTTGATTTCCTCTCCATATTTCGGATTCTATTTAAGAATCATTCACGGTGTCTAAAGTATTATTTTGCTCCGTTGTGACTTATAGGTATATGAGATTAATAAACGGTAGATACTGCTTTCTGTTAAAAAAAAAACAAAACATATGAACATAAAAAGAAAGAAAAAGGATTCACTCTATGTTCTTATTATTGCTGTTTTCTTCCCTTCAATAGTCTGACATTATAAAACAATATATAAATATAATTAATATCTTTTTTTTAAATAAAACACATAAATAAACTGTGTATTAGTTTTATAGAAGCATTTACATTTTTTTACTCTACCATACCGTCTGTAGTCGAATATGTAACTGCTTTCATAAGGTTATGCTAAATTATTATAAAATATTCAAATATCATTGGAGACCACTAAATCTTCTGTGGTAAATTACTGTTTCATAATGCATTTGTTTTAATAAACAATAAGTCATAAATGAAGGTTAGTAGATCGAATGACAGGACTCATTTACATACAGAAGTAGTTATTTAAAAAGTTAATCTATTCATCACAAATTATTAGGCCCGTTTTGAAATTCGATAAAAACCATACATAGAATGTAACTTGAAATGGAACTAAAAGATACGACAAAATAATAATTTATTACCTAGAGTGTTTCTAAAAATACATAACTACTTTTTGTGGTGCGTGAAAACGATTGACTTGGTGCCCTTGTCGTCCCCGGTAAGTCAAAATGGTTCGAAGCGTTTTGCCGTCACCATTTCCGAACATGAACTTTCGATGATTATTCCTTTCTAGTTATTCCTCCATGTTACGTCCGATTTTCGATTTTATTTTTTCTAAACCATCTATGACTAGATGTCGCATTAAGGGTCAAATTTGATCAATAAGAAGTGTTGGGTGGTTTGGAAGGAGTTGGAGGACAAAGCAAAATTCCGAATCGGGGAAGAATGTAGCTATGCAAAGCTATTTGTAATTATTACTAAACGTTTCAAAAACAGTAAATCACTAGAAAAGTCAAACAGCTAGAGTTTGGCTTTTAATTTTCGACTTTGTTATTAACAACTGCTGACTGACCTACCATCTCCGTAAGGGCGTCTGCGTCGTTGCCTCGTCCTTTAGTCATTAGGTGCACTGATAGTAGGTGAGGTAACTTATGCCCCTTAGATCTTGATCGGTGATCCCTTATACTAATAAAAAAACTAACTAACTATCTTCACGCTATATCCCTGACGGGGTAGTCAGAGAGGACAGTCATGTCGCCAGGCTTCGCGATACACGCATACTTCTTTCGCCTCTTGCAGATTAATCAATCGCTTCATACATGCACGTCTGGGTATCTGAGTACTTTTGACTTTTCCGGTTTTGAGCAATCTGCTCACGTGGTCTTTATTTCTAAGTCTCGGCCTACACTGATTCCTTCTACCCTCTACCTTCGCACAATATATCTTCTTTGTCAATTACCCAAAAAGTATATGAATTAAAAGTAATATATTTCAGAACCTATTAAACTTAACTATCTTCACGCAGACCTTGAAGGGGAAGTCAGAGAGGACAGATTATCAGGCTTCGTTATTCCTTTAACCTTTTCGTTTTCGAACAATAAGCTCAATTGTTCTTCGTATGTAAGCCTTGATTTACCCTGGCTCTTTGTACCTTCAACTTACGCAACCCTATTTCAAAAACGCATAGTCTGTCTGTTTATAGTCTTATATCCCTTCACAGATAGCGACCGGTACGGTATCCCAGCAGCAAGGTCTTCAAGACAAGGGCTACGAAGAATGGGTTGGAGAAATGATTGGAATGCGCGAGATACTGTCCAAATTTGCGAATGTCTCCCGCTCAGATATCACCGGTACCCGAGCACCATTCTTGAAACCCGGAAGAAACACACAATTCAAGGTAAGTTTACGCAACATCTTATAAATATAAAACAAAGTTGTGTTATATTTATGATATTTCGGGTCTTATTCGCGACGTATATTATAAGGTACAAAGTCTACCTTATACTTCCCGACGTTTTGACCGGATTACACCAGCCGTGGTCACGGGTTGACGGTCAGTAACGTCGCGAATAAGACCCGAAATATCATAAATATGTGTGACAATCGCTAAAGTTACACATATTTAATACACAACTATTTAATCTAAGGTTACACCATTTATAAGTTAAAAACGAAAGAGAAGAATACGAAAAGACGTTTTTGAAATGACAGATTTATCACGCTGTACTGGTAGCCCCGACCAGTACAGCGTGCCAGGGTGTAGGTGTGTTACTATCCGCGAGAATGAATGAATGTGTGACAGAATATGAATGTGTGAGCCCAAGACTCCTTTGGTTGAGGCTGAAGGTTGGGCTTACCCGCATCTTTGTTTTAGGAGTTTATGCTCCGCAAGATGCGCGGTGGCGCCGATCTTCAAAGGACCAAAGTGAGAGGCAGGCATTTTGGGAGAGTGTGAGCGATATACTGAGTAAATGCAAACGGAATGAAAGAATAGTAATGTTAGGTGATTTTAATGGTTGGGTTGGTGTGAAGCGTGATGGTTATGAAAGTGTATTGGGAAAGTATGGTGACGAACGAGTGAATGAAAATGGAGAAAGTTTGCTTGAGGTATGTTTGGAGAGGAACCTTGTGGTAACCAACACCATGTTCAGCCACAAGGATATCCATTTGTTTACGAGACAAGAAGGAAGCCAGAGAAGCATGATTGATTATGCTATTGTAGATGCAAGTATGAGAAAGAAAGTGTTAGACACTCGGGCATACCGCGGTGCCGGGATTGACACAGACCACTTCTTGGTTGTTAGTCGAGTAAGAGGTCTGTTTCAGCGGTGGCGGCATCGTGTGCATGCACCTGTTAGTGTACTAGAACGCATAAAAGTTGAGAATTTGCAAGAGATAGGCATAAAAGAGGAATTTAAGTGTAAGCTGAGCAAGAAATTTGAAAACTGATGACGTATGTGAGATCGAAGAAGTATGGAAGTCATTTAAGGAAAAGGTCTAGTGGAAGTTGCGGTGGAAGTGTGTGGGGTAAGTAAGAGAAGCCAAGGATGTAAGAGAAAGAGAATGGGTGCAGAAGTCCGAAAGGCGTTATCTGATAAGAAGAAAGCATGGTTGGACTGGTTGACTACAAAAGTCAATCAAAGAATGCGGAAGGCAACGGATGTGGACCTAAAAATGGCAAAAGAGGAGTACAAAAGGTATAAGTGTGTTGCAAAAGAGGTGATGAAAAGAAAGAAAGAGAACGAAAGAGATGAATTTGATAAAAGGTTATCTCATGACTTCCAACAGAATATGAAATTCTTTTGGAAGTCCATAAGAACAGTGAGGGGTCAACAGACGACATCGCATCTCAACCAATCAGAAACCATGATGGTAGTCTTGTGAAAGGAGAAGAATGTGTGTTAAAAAGATGGAAGCAATATTTTGAAAGCTTGTTTGAAAAAGAGGATATGCAAGTACAGACTAGTATCTGGGAAAGGAACGAAATTGGTATGGAAGAAGTCATAAGTATGGAAGAAATAGCGGAAGCATTGAATAGCATGAAAGTGGGAAAAGCTACGGGACTTGATAGGATCTCTGTCGAGATGCTGAAAGCGGGACAAGGCGTGGTAGCTTGCCAGCTGTACTGCCTTTTCAACCTTTGTTGGAGCAATGGCAGCGTACCAAGAGATTGGTGTAAAGCTGTCATCGTGCCGCTTTATAAGGGAAAAGGGTCACAGCAAGAGTGCAAAAACTACCGCGGCATAAGCTTGCTCAGCATCGTCGGCAAATTGTATGCAAAAATCTTGATAAAAAGAGTGATGAATGAAACTGAAGGAAAAATGTGGGATGTACAAGCAGGATTTATGAAAGGAAGAGGATGTACGGATCAGGTCTTTTCCTTACGATGCGTAGCAGAAAAGCTTTTGGCGAAAAGTCAAAAGGTCTATTGCGTATTTCTAGACTTGGAAAAGGCCTATGATAGAGTGGTGAGGAATAAACTGTGGTCAATACTGGCCATGTATGGAGTAAACAGCCACTTGATACGAGCACTGAAATCTCTCTATGAGGGCTCCAGTGCTTGTGTCAGAATCAACGGAGCATGCACAGACTTTTTTCACATTGAAAAAGGTGTAAAGGTGTGAGACAGGGCTGTGTAGCGTCGCCGTTGCTGTTTAACCTATACATGGACAGTTGCCTGAAAGAACTGCAAGAGAGTACGTATGGTATAAAAATGGATGAACTGACCGTCAAGTGCCTCCTATACGCCGATGATCAGGTAATACTAGCATCATCGGCGGAAAAGTTGCAGTTGATGGTTAACATTATGTATGATGCGTTAAAAAACAAAGGAATGAAAGTGAATGTAAATAAGTCGAAAGTAATGGTTTTTGAAAGAGAGGCAAGTATGACGGATTGCTCAATTGTTGTGTAAGGAGAAAGAGTAGAACAAGTAAAAGAGTTTGTATATCTAGGTACAAAATTTGTGAGAGATGGAAAGTATGACTATGACATTGAGCGAAGAGTATTGGCAGGAAATAAAGTGAATGGAGCCATGTACGCCTTTATGAGCAATCAGAACATTTCGAAGAAGGCACGATTGGCTGTACATAGAGGTGTGCTGGTCCCCACACTTATGTATGGCAGTGAAAGTTGGGTATGGCAGAAAACGCATAAAAGTAAAATAAATGCAGTGGAAATGAGAAGTCTGCGAAGTATAGCTGGAGTGAAGTTGATGGACAAAGAAAGGAACAGCACGATAAGGGAACATTGCGTATGACAGAAGATGTAGTGACTACGATAGAAAAAGGGATGCTTAGATGGTTCGGACACGTGGAGAGGATGGATGAAAGTAGACTGACGAAGCAGATTTATGTGGCGAGAGTGAATGGGCAAACTGGTAGGGGTAGACCTCGGCGTACGTATTTCAATCAAATCGAAGACCTTTTGGAAAAAGGCCAGGTCAAGAGTACCCTTAACCGGCGAGCGTGTACGAAAACACTTATGAAAGTAGAAGAAGCGAAAGTGGTATGTCAGGCTCGTAGCAAGTGGAAAACCATAGTCTCTGCCTACCCCGATGGGAAACAGGCGTGATAATATGTATGTATGTATGTATGTAGATTTATCTCCCCGAACATCAGGTTAATTAAAAAATCATACACATTCCCTTGTTCATTATTAGAATTATTGAAAAAGAATTCGGCACTGGCTGATTTTTTTCTAGTATTGCTTAGTTAAATTATACCTTCCGGTTTGTTTTCATAACCATAGCCAAAAGAATGGTCAACACCTGGCCTTTCTACTACGATTCTACCTTCGCTAAAACAAAAACTAGAATCTTCAGTTATATTCAATAATAAAAGAGAATGTTACTTTTTTGATAAGTCAATGTAAGCTGTGACGTGAGATAGGTTACGTGTTCTGAATTATTTTCCTCGTAAGTAATTACATCCAGCCTCTAGGCGTATAAAGTTGTTATTCTAAGCGTATTAACTTCGTGTCAACTATCAGGAAGTCTTATTACTTCTCAAGGGCTTATTGGTTTTCTTATTAGTTTCGCGGAATAAGATTGTACTACAGTAAGATTTTAAGCTCACTACATTTTTTTTTATAATAAACTAAATAATTATGGTGAAACACTTTGTACATAGCGTTGTATTAACAATAAACTTGTGTTAGGATTTAGAAAACTGATAATTGTATTATACAGAGCTTTTGTAAAACACTAGCAATCTAGTAGGAGTAGATAACTAAGGTCGTAACCAAACCATACGTTTGTTCTACGGCTTTTGACAATTCGTTACGAAACGAGTACTATCGTAAATTGGACCGTCGAGCTGCGTCATAGGCATTAGTTTACAGCGTATATGTAAAATAATTGCATTTGTAGTAGTACGTTCACTTACAGCCAATTATTTATGTATGGAAGCCAATGACTGACATTAGCTTAAAGTGTGTTATGCACATTAGTGTGCGATTTAATATTTGTATATGACTCGTTTATAGTAGTGTAAGGAGTAGTGGGATAAACTTGGCGACACAGGTTCGCATAGTAAACGCTGCGTTCGCCATATCTCTTTAGTTAAGATGTCTATGACCGTAACATACATACGGACAGACAGATATTATTTTAAAATATTGTTTGATTGTAAGTGCATTTAGTGAAAAGTTGTTAATTTGGAATAAGAATTACAATTTTATTTATCTGTATAGAAGATCCGATCCTCGGAATATTTCATATTTTTGTAATTTGGTAGGTGTTGGAAGATTTCGGCTACATATACGACAGTTCGGTGGGCGTGCCACCGCTGCCGATTCCGGTTTGGCCGTACACACTTGATTACAAAATTCCACATGAGTGCAAGTCTGGAACTTGCCCCACAAAATCGTTCCCAGGTGAGTAACTAATCAATGTGCATGTTTATACGCAAGGAGATCTTGATCAATTACTAACCACTGTGCTTCATTTATACGCTTAATAACTCCTTTCCAAGTCGGTTACTAACCACTGTGGCTCATTTCTAGCTAATAAAATCGTTCCCAGTTAAGTTAATGACTATTGTGCTATATTTGTAAGCTTATTAAATAGTTTCCAGGCCAGTTAATAACCACTGTGATAAATTAATACGCTTAAGAACTCCTTTCCAAGCCGGTTACTAACCACTGTGGTACATTTATAGCTAGTACAGTGGTTAGTTTAACAGACCTGGCAACGAATATGTTCCCAGGTCAGTTAAACTAACCACTGTACTACGTTTATACGCTTACTAATTAGTTTTCATGTCTCGTATACCATTCTCCTTTATGTATACGCCAATCAAATACGTGAGACCTCTAATGCTAGTCACCAACTTCCCGTGACCTCTGTCCGTTGATTGGGGGTCAATTCCCTTAAGCCTATAAACACGCGAGCAGGAACTTTTGAAGTTAAAGTGACATCATACCTATTGCTTAAATTCAACCCATGGTCATTTTTGCATAGTGGTAACATTGGACATTATAATCGCTTTTCAGAGTAAGGTTAGAGCCATCTATCGAGTCACTTAGTGAAGACAAGAGCCTCGACCAAAACCAAAACCACATACCAATTGCTGTGAAATATCCAGTTTGTGAGGCAATACTAATGTACCTCTGCACGCTGACACAGTTAAATTTTTTTCGGCTAGAAATAGCGCAATGAATCCAAATCTTATTTTATGGGAACTGATTATCAAATTTATTTCTAAATTTTTGTCCTTTATTATATGAATGTAAATTAAATCAAGTCCAAGACCTACTTACTACCAGGACTTGAATTGGTCTTGTTAATGAGTGTCTAGCACATAAGACCTTTTAGCCTTTTTGTTACCACCTCACTAAAAAGGCAACGGGTTCAAAATTTCTTCCAAATTTACCATCTAAAATAGACACATTTTATTAAATTTATTCGGCCCTTTAGACCCACCCCAGTTCCGTGCTTCGAAGACACGTTAAGCCGTTGGTCCCGGTTGCCAATAAAATGGCAGTCGTTAAGCCAAGTTGAAGGCCTTATAGGTGGCTTAAAAATTTCAACAGCAGGTAGCAACAACCTGCGTCTGTCTATTTCAACACGGCAATGGGCTCACCACCTATCACGTGGGACAGGAATACACATGGTGAAAAGTGGGCATATAATATATATGCCTCTGCCACCCCTTCGGGGATAAGGCGTGGTAGATAAATAAATATGTAAATTATTTTTGTTCATTTACTAAAAACTTTTAACTATCGGGTTTTTTAATTAGCTTACTAGATGCAATTGTAAAGTCGTTAAAAGTTCCTTGCAAGTATTTGTTCCTTTTAAATAATGTCACTTTTATATACCTTGCAATCACTAATTTGGTATTCAATTGAGCAGATTTTTTTTTACTGCATTGTCATCAGATTTACATAAGTATGCTTTTACTAAGTATAAGCATAGATAAATGTATGTATCAATCACGCCTATGTCCCGTAGGGGTGGCAGAGGTATATTATACGCCTACTTGTCATCGTGTGCATTGTAGTCCCACGTGTTGAATGGTGTCCCATTGCCGTGTTCAAATAGATAGAACTGTTAACATTTTTCAAGCCACCTATTAGGCCTTCAACTTGACTTAACGACTGCTTTGTTACTGGCAACCGGAACCAATGGCTTAACGTGCCTTCTGAAGCACGGAAACGCTCGCAAATGTAAATGCCACAAAGTGGTCACCCATCCGTGACCAGCCATAGCAAATGTTGCTTAACGCAAAGATCGTTAACCGAACACAGAGTCCGCGGGTCCACGAGCGCTTCAATTCAGTTTCAGAATTTCGGCTTAGTAATTTAATTTTAGTGTGTGTCTACGACAAAGAAAGCGTAATAGCGGAGAAATACTTACTATGCGGGAACATTTGTGTGTTTCAACAATGAAGTAGGTACGTATCAAATACGATTAAAACCTTCACTACTTTTCTAATTGCATACCATGGATATTGTTGTTGGTTGTCTTCGCCCATCTTGAGCAGGCAAAGGAAACTTAGTCCATACACTATACAGCCTTGTCTTCAGTATTTATATTTTATTGGAACGAAGTTCCTTACGGCAGGCTTGGGGGAGATAGGGATTTTGCTGCGCGACCGAACTGAAAATAATGTGATAGTAAAACCGTAAGAAAAAGTCCGTGGAACAAAACCGTAAGAAAAAGTCCGTGGAATAAAACCGTTACATGAGGCGTGCGCAGGCGTGACAGTCGTTTGTTTTGCAATTTGTGTCGATTCTACATTAGTCGAAGGAACTTCGTTCCTACCTGGTGTCCCACGACACCACATCTTTTTTTATTACCTATTTAGTTTTAGTCATGTCTAGTCCTTTGTAGATGTCATGTCCTAGGTCCTGGTCCTTGCCCTAGTAAAGCTGTTGACCCGTTACTAGGTCTTTCTATGGAGATTTGGCACTAACACAAAGAAAACAGCTGTTCCCTACAACATTTCACTTTCCGTAAATCATGCACATTTTCGAACACTTTATGTATCAAAATCCACCATTATTAAACATAAAATCACGAATTATACACTTGTTTTGGAAAATAAAATTCGGCAACCGTGTGCCATGTTCAAGAATTGGCGCCAAACTCCTTATACCATAGATATTATCCACTACTTACTAAGTTTTTAAATTACTTTTTTTACATGTAAACGCTGTATTTTAAGCAAACTTTGATAAAAAGAAAACGCTGTGTCCGACGCACCGTTTGCGAATAACACGTTTCTCCTGATATTACGATTTCTATGGTCTACGACTATATATCCTACACGTTTCTTCACAACGAAGATACAACAAAAATAAAAAAAATAAAATAAAATCTTTATTTTGCATAGACCATATTAACGGCGCTTACAAAATGTCATACACTATTTAAAATATTTAAAAAGAGCTACATTAAAGTGAATATTAAAATACTGTTCACAGGCCTTTGGGAGGTGCCATTCAACGCTCACTACGTGGAAACATACGAAGGCGGACATTGTCCTTATCTTGATCAGTGTGTACTACATAGTCATGACGCCGATGATGTAAGTTCTTATTTAATCAAATCTGACAGTTAACTGCTGGATATAAACCTCTCCCACAGAACAAGGAACTATTATCACTTGCCTTCTACTAGAAACACCTTACTGGATATATTTCATAGAACCGAGCTTTACAGGGGGCGTCAGTCGTTACTCATACGATTACATTAGGTATAGACAAATGGCAGGCAACTGACAGGTGACGTATGCGATTTTCGCCCACAGCCTGATGTGAACTTGGCACGCAGTTTTATATATACTTTCGTCTCTATTATGCTGCGAGCGAGAGGGTGCGAACAACATTCTTAGTTTTCTATATTCTCAAAATTTACACGGATTTGTCTTCATACTGGAAGGGTGTTTGAAGTTACTGTGGCACGCTGGGGAGACGAGAGAGTTTTGTTTTTTAGTTTTTCTTTTCTACGCCATGACCTCGTTCAGGCAACAACAAGGTTTGAGTTTAATATATTTTTTATACAATGAAGGTGGCAAAGAAACATACGGCCCATCTGATCGACAGTGGTCTTTTGACTGCCTTGACTTTGGTCTGACTGACTGCCGACCCTGAATCTAAAATAAAAACTCAAAAGTTGAAAGTGTTTTAGGTATTCTTTTCATAGTCTAAACACATTCTTGAACTCAAACAAAGCATGAAATTTTTGTAAGAGAAGAAAGCAATATTTCTCAGAAATTAAATTAAAGCAAGTACCGAAATATATATTATAAATACCCAATATGTCTTTTTATCTAGCCAATATTAGGTTCAACGAAAGTTGACTCCCAGTGGAATTGCGGAAAGACAATTTTGTGTCATGTTTTTCTGCTATAGTTATTAGATTTTTACCCCACTTATTGAGTTTTGAAGTGTTAACACTTTTACCTTCTCGTGTCAACCAAGCCTGCTTCCTTTGATAACCCGAATAAGCTCAAATAAACTTTTAAAGCTATCAATTATCGACGAGTCTTTGCTTTTATGTAACCTGACGTCGGTGAAGTATTATAATAATAGGCACGTTTAGTGACTTTCGACTCCATATTTTAATCTTGACTTAAAAAAGTATTGAAAGACCTAAATACAAGTATTCTGTTTTAAACTGTTACTTTACTAAATAAAAAAAAAACTAGCAGGTAACATCCATACAAATCAATCTATGCCTGCTAATATTAATAAACAGAAAATGAAGGGTGTAAAGGGCTCCTCTACCAAGATCTCTGCACCGGTTGACCAAATGGCGACGCAATAATGCAGGTACACTTACTAGGTTGAGAGGTCTACGGTCTACGACTAGAATAATACAGAAAATCAAAATGATACCCAAAAAGGCAGGTTTGAAGGAAATTATCAGCGTTAAGCTAGAAAAGCACGTGCTCTGTTGGTTGGGACACGACAAGAATGAGTTACGTATATTATTAGGAACAAAGTCTACCTTATACTTCCCGACATTTCAAGTATAAAGTAGGCTTTTTACCTAATAAAATATGTCGCGAATAAGACCCGAAATATCATAAATATGAGTGACAGTCTCGAAAGATTAAAAACATTAAGAATAATAGAGGAACGATTCACGAATAATACATATTGTGTGAAAGTAGAGGGTAGAAGGAGTCAGGGTAAGCCGAGTTTACAAGAGGACCACGTGAGCAGATTGCTGAAAACAGAGAGGTCAAAAGTACTCGGATACCCAGACGTGCATGTATGAAGCGATTAATGAATCTGCAGGGAGCGAAAGAGTTTGACGATCTGTCCTCTCTGGCTACCTCTTCACAAATATTTGCGGATAACACAAATTTTTGTGTGACTACCACTAAGTCGCCGAGCTACAAAGAGAGTAGATTGAAGTTTTTACTACCACGGTTGCGCAGTGGTAGTGTATGCGACGACCGCCCTGAGGTCCCGGATTCTTGTTATACTTTTACTATAATTTCCATTCCCGTGTTAGGTATTGGAATGGCTACAAGAGGACTTCAACCGCTACTACGAGCAGAATCGAGCACCGTACATGATGGCATTCCACACGAACTGGTTCCAGATCAAAGAGTTGGAGCAAGGACTTCACAAATTCTTACGTTGGGCAGCTGGTTTGTAAGTAAATCTATATCTACACTAGTGTATAAAGCTGATGAGTTTGTTTAGTTGAACGCGATAATGTCAGAAACTATTGGTTCGGATTTAAAAAAATATTTTTGTGTTGGATAGCTTTTTTATCCCATTTATAGGCTATAATATTACCACGCTGCAATCCTGGAGAGCGGGGCAGTAATCATATATGTAATTTTTTTTATACGGTATTGGAAAATTAATAAACTACGGGTTTAAATGGGTACCACGGGGTTCACAGTCCCTACCTCACGGGATAATGGAGCAAGGGTTCGCTAGTTATGTATACAGGGAGTAAAACCTTACATTATAAACTTATAACTAAAATAATCAGTCAGTCTTGTAAGTTTCAGCAAAATATTTTTGTAATCATAATAACCAAACAAAAAAATATTTATAAAAATAACCTTCTTATGAAGGACATTATAAACTTTGTATTTGTTACAATAGAAAATTCTGTACTAGTTCATAGGAGTTTCGTAGGAAACAATGAGAAAACGAAATTCGATATTTTTTCCTTGCATAGATTCGTTTTATTTTTCTTATTTTTGATAATTTAGATTGTAGTCCAACAATTTAAGGATCATAAAATTCTGCATATCAGTTTTTGAATTATAAGGTGGTCGTTTGCTGTAAATATAATGACGTTCTCAGATATAATTATATTAGTTAATTATTCATTAGAACAATATTTGAACGTAATAATTATATTTGAAACGGGAGTGGTTTGAGCTCTGAGCTTTAAATACCATTATCGGTGAACCATGTAGTATAATAACCTTTAGTTCACCACTGGAATCCCCTTTGATGAATACCGCTAGTATACGGTTAACTATATAATTTCGTGCGGTTATCTTAATATTTACACATGAGTACGGGCTTCATTTCTTGTCTATGTAGATAGAGGGGTGTACGTATATATGTACGTAGTGACAGACTTTTATATTTAGCAGTTATATATGTATATGTTTAGCAGTTTACAAGTAACATCGGGAGTAGTTTAGTATGCTGATCTCGTTGCATCTGGGGTGAATGTTCGTGCTTTTAGACTTTTCTTCCATACACATCACTGGAATCAAACTGTACATGGTAATGTACTACCGTGGTGCTTCCCTTTTTCTATAGGATGTATACCTAGTTGTCTTTCAGGTCTCCCGCTTTGCAAAGGAGGGAAGAGGCATTAACATATTATTCCAACTCCTTCAAATTACTTCCTATTAAAATTGGAGATTCCAAGACATTTTAACTTTTCCTGGGACTTCACCGAGATCGAGCTTGGTGTAACTTTTTTTAATCTTGGTCATTGTTGTAAATCCTGATTTAGAGGTGTCACAGTAATGGGAATGTGGGTGGGATTAGTTCCAATTAAAAAAAAGACGTTATATTGATACAAAAGAAAAAAAAAATGATACACAAGAAGTTAAAAGAAAAAGGTACCTTTTAACTATTATGTATTAAAAGTAAGGAAAAAGTTATAGGTGACCACTTTTTGGCATTTACCTTTTGTAAGTGTGTCCGTGCTTAGGAAGGCATAGTAAGCCATTGGTCAATAAAATGCTTACAGTGAAATGTGGGCGTCAAGTATGCCTCTGCCATCCCTTCGGGGTTAAAGGCGCGGATGATACTATATAGGTTTTGCAGTTTGCCGAACAGCTGTAGTAATAAAAGTAAGCAGGGCGAAAGCGGAATAAAATGAAATAAAGTATATTGTTTACTTTTTAACCACTTCAACGTCCCGATTTTTGATGACATGATTTTTATTTGATAATAGTTACATTTTTTTACTTTCCAGGGAAGATGTATGGTTTGTGACTGTCACCCAAGCCTTGACGTGGATGACGGATCCAACACCATTGAAATCCATAAACAATTTCGAGGCCTGGAAGTGTGACCGCAAGGACTTCCCACCAGCCCCTTGCAATCTTCCTAACAAATGTGCGCTCAACTTCAAACGTCCCGACAGCAATTTCACCGACACTCGTTACATGGAGACTTGTAAAGAATGCCCTCATCAGTACGTAATGTTTTGAACCTCATCATAATGACCATTGTGATTGGTTGCACTGTGAAACTTGGGCATATTATTAAAGATCCTACTTAAGTTGTATGAAGAGTATGGATGTTTGTTACTCTTTCACGCAAAATCTACTGAATGGATTTTGATGTAACTTTAAAATAATATAACTTACACATCAGAATAACATATAGGCTTTTTATCCCGGGAACAAGTTCCTCTGACAAACGGGAACGGGAAAACTTTACCACGTAATATTATAAAACCCAAAGCTTAGTCGAATTAGTATTTTATCCGGAAAAAATAAAGCTTACGTATTATTTATGTAGCGAGTTTCTTATGAAATTCGATGGGGTTTTTTTGGTCACTGGCAATCTAAATTTCATTTAGCGTGGTATTCATTGCGTTATCCGCCATCTTGAATTTAAGAGTGCATTTTTATTTATTGAATAACTTAATTTATAATTGTATTCGAAAAATGGTAATAACAAAAGATTTTTATGAGTGATATTGTGGTTATCATCCATTTTATTCCAAGGATATATAAATTTACGGATTATACACAAAATTTCCTACAATTTTCTTCTAGTATCTTAGAAATAACTTAATAATATGTTTTGCATCAAATTTATACACACATGAATTCTCTTACATTAAATAACAAATATATCTAAATTAATTTGATAGATCTCTCTCAATTTCCACTAAAGGATCTTCTATACCCATTGGAAAATTAATGTTCATGATATCATTCAGTTACTTGACTATCAGTTAAGAAATGAGGGGATCTTATGGTTATATTTTGCTTTTTAAATAACGCCTCCCGACTGATGGTAAGTCACGGCTACGTTCAAACATTGACGGTCACATTAATGGCCCGAGTTTTATATATTATTTTAGAGTAAGGTATCGAATAATGATGATGATTCTAAAGCGTCCAGCAACTGACCTTTGTTTGGTCACACCAAGGTCAAGGTCATTCTGCTATCTGTCTACATGGATGGCAACAATAAGCTCACTTTGGTTTGGACAATGAATTACAAGTCAACTATGTAAAATACAAGCATATTAATAAAAAATACCATTTATTGCGTCGTCAATATGTGGTATATAGTGCTAAAGCTCATAAGTAATGTTATTACGTCTTTTATTATATTTTTACGATGCCGTCATATAGTCTTACTTTGTACGCCGGACAATTTATTGGCATTATATAGACCTAACACAAAAGATAGGCAGTAGCTGGAATAAAAATGTAGCTATATAAGTTACGTTATTAGACAGAATAAGCCTAATTACGACTATATCCAACTGCCTTGGTGGCGCAGTGGTATTGATGCGACTGCCGTGCTACAGTATTGAGTTCCAATTCGGGTTGGATCAAATATTTGTGTTATCCGCAATTTTTTTTTAATTTAGAAATATATAAGTATATTCATTGTTTGCCTAGATTCCATAGCACGAGTATATGAGCTTCATTCGGGCTCGATAGCGCTATAAAAAAGTCCTTAAATTTCGTTTTAATAATACTAGACATCAAAAACAAAATGTCAGATTAATCTTTAGTCTAAAAATCATGGACATATCACATAATCTAATTTGAAACTATTCTATTCATATAATTCACACATAATCTAATTTGAAACTATTCTATTATTTACAGGTTCCCATGGCTAGGTGACTCCGGTGGGACAGGAATTCCCGGTAAGGACAACTATGTACCGGAAAGCTACAGAAGGAAGTAGTTTGTACTGACACATAAAATCCTTTGTAGCCGCCGTTTGTATGATCTATTCAGTAGAATCGGAGGTTTCGGAACAGAGCCGACTGATGCCCTGTTGACGTTTAGCCTCAAGGCTGACAATAAACGGTCGGATTCAAAGCACAAAACACATGTTCATATGGTATATGTAGCAAATAAACTTAAGTAGTACATACCATGTTAGTTTATTGGGGTTGTTCATATAACCTTAAAGAATAAAAAGTAGACTATATTTTGTAGTGATTTTTATATATCGCCTCAAACCAATTTTTATCGTCAATATATAGCATGTCCCAATATGGCGGCTCACGCATCAGCTCCGTGTAATGGTCAGAATCATCTTAATGATTAAATTTATTTTTAATTAAAATTTGTAGGATATCTTGTTGTACTCTTTATTTTCTATTTTAATTCCCAGTTATAGCCCCAGATAAAATTATGCTTTAAATAAATTTTAAATTATTCAATGAAGTCAATAAATAATATTAAGCCCAAAAACGTTAATGCCCCAAGTCAATGAAATATAATTATATAACTCCGATTACACTGAATAGACTATACTTTAGACTAAATTTTGTATATATTTCGTTTTGTAAGTACGCAACTAAGCTAGTAGTGACTAGTCGTTTCAAATATATGTTTTTAGTATTGTAACAATATGATTATAGAACGACTTTTGTATAATGAAATTTATTTAATATTATGTAAGATGCTGAATTTTTACACTGTTTATTTAAAGCAATTGCCATGTTAAATGAATATATCTAACTCTAAGTATAATGGTATCGAAAAGAATAAGAAATAAATAAAATGTCAAAAAAATGTATTGATTTTAAAGTGTTTAAAAACGTGCTTCGTTGGCTAACGTAAAGGTGAGTATAGACTTTAATATTTCCATAAATAAATAATGAAAAATGCTTGATACACGTTTGATGACAAAATGCCTGTGGCCTATAATAAGTAATACGGTGAAACTATACTAATATTATAAATAAGAAAGATTACTGCGATCGAAAGATCGAAACTACTGGGTCTATTTTAAAAACTCTTTCACCATTGCAAAGCTACAATCTTTGTGAGTGACATAGGCTATTTTTGGATTAGATTTTCAAAAGTATTAGGGTTCCGTATCAGCTAGTTTTCAATATTTTGTTACAAGTAAATGCTCAAGTATATCCTGAACTTTATTTTTTCATCAGAGCTGTGTTTTGTATTCGATAATTAATAAGTTATGATACTTTCTCGATATTACTAATGAAATACCTCTGACATGATTCCTCTCAATTGTGCCTTCTCCTTTGTGTATTGAACAATTCGGGTGCTTTATGTATAGAAGAATAAGATGGAAAGTACATGACAGCTGTTTTAATGTTAATAAATGAATGTTAAATAAATATTTATTGATATTATTTTATTTATAAACTACTCTTAGAACTCTATTGTACAGATTTTCAAAAATATCGTGATATAATTTTTATGGAAATACATCATGTCCCGTCCGATTATTGTGCAGTAGAACTCTTCTTCATCTTAACGTATTCTTTCCAGATACTTCCAAAATGTACCTGGATTTGGTTTTATTTAGCCTAGGTTCTGTATAAGAAAAATTATTGGTTGCTAGAAGCATGGCCATTTTATACTGAAAAAAAAAAAAATAATTGCGACACAGCCGCTTAGTTACCGTCTTGGAGAGCCATTATTTTTTTATTTTCGACATTGTTGCGAGCAATTGCCGCGTGACTTTTGAACCCAGGTGCACGAACCTGCAGTTAAAGTTGACTTAAACCCGATTCGAGATCCAATATTGGGTATATTGGATCTACAGTGCAATATGAGTATGAGTGCGAAATTGACTTGAAAAGATAAAAAATATCATATAGTGCTAAGTTCTTAACTTAGATATATATAGTGTGAATTTGCTAGCACTAAACCCAATCTCTAACAATAAGTAGCGTTCTCTCATAGTCCTCGTGGTCTATAGCTTACCATATGAAACTCCTATATAAGACCATTGTATGAATATTTTGTGAGAAAGCCTGGCATTTGGCGTCTCCAGCCGGCGGAGATTTAATTTGAGATTGCGCTGAGAATGGTTGCTCGGAAACTTTCTCCATACTCACGTTCATTAGATGACATAACACGAACTTTTTATAGTGTAATAAAAATGGTATAATAATCACATAATATATTAGTAATATATGTATCGACTGCCTCGGTGGCGCAGTGGTAGTGAATGCAACTGCTGCGCCTGAGGTCCCGGGTTCGATTCCCGGGTCGGAAAAGATATTTGTGTGTTCCACAAATGTTTGTTTCGGAGTTTAGGTGTTTCCTATGTACAATAAGTATGTATTTAGAAATATGTAAGTATGTATATCAGTTGTCTAGATCCCTTAACTTAAGCTTATATTAGCTTACTTTGGGCTAGACGGAGCTGTGTAAATAAAAAAATCTAATCGCTGTGTAAATAAAAATAACTAGGTGACGCCCACGGCTACGCCCGTGACATACTTTAAACTCCCGTCGCACCTATTTAATCCCGTCGGTTATAAATTCTACAATAATGCATAAAAAATTGCCCGATTTGTCGACATTTATGTTCACTGCCACGCTCCCAGGGTAGTAACGTGATGATATATAGCCTATAGCCTTCCTCGATAAATAGTCTATCCAACACATTTTTTTTTTCTAATTCGACTTGTAGTTCCTGAAATTAACGCGTTCAACCAAACAAGCAAACTCAACTCAGCTTTATAAATTAGTATAGATATTGAAGGGTCTCACCATCAACGCTCAACTAAAATGCTTGGTGCCCAGAAACTGTATATTTATAGGGTAAGCTACACTTATAATGTAGCACCCACTAAAAAAAGGGTTTTTCACCACTAAGGGGGTAAAATAGAGGATGAAAGTTTATCAACGTATGTCATGGGTGATGTTTATTAATTTAGATTACCTGGAGAATATCATAACATACGATATTTGGGACATTAACAGCCGTAAGTTTTTTACGTTAACTAAGAACTTTAATTGTATCACAGTTTGTGCAAGGAACTGTAGACCTTAGTATATAGTTTTAATTTCTACTTGATACCTTCACGCGTTCAGGCGTTAAAGGGTCTTGACAGACAAATGGACGACATATTGATCCCATAAAGGTATCATGTTTTTCCTTTTGAGGTACTGGACCCCAAAAATTAAGAAGAAAGAAGACGCAGTACGTTCTCTTTCTATTTTATATATTCGTTAGTCCATTATAAACACGTACGTATCAATCACGCCTTATCCCCGAAGGCGTGGCAGAGGCATATTATACGCCCACTTTTCACCATATTTATTCCTATTCCACATAGTAGGTGGTGAAGCCCATTTCCATGTTGAAATAGACAGACGCAGGTTGCGGCTGCTGTTAAAATTTATCAAGCCACTCATAAGGCCTTCAACTTGACTTAACGACTGTCATGTTACTGGCAACCGGGACCAACGGCTTAATGTGCCTTCCGAAGCAATGAAACGCTCGAAAATGTAAATGCCACAAAGTGGTAACCAGTAAGCCAGCCATAGCGAAAGTTGCTTAACGTAGTGATCGTTTACAGGACACTGAGACCGCGGGGCTACGAGCGATTATAAACACATGGTACATTATATTTTCAATTTAATAGTATTTCATATTAAATGCTTCTTTCCATTATATGATAACTAAGTTACAACAGAAGCCCTAAAAAATGCTCGGGTTTCTTGATTTATTGGTAATATCTCCCTACAATATAATTTTACGACGACGCAGGTTATGAGTACGAATATGGATGTGGCAGAAATCCATTTCATATGAAAATAATCCCACTATTCGTCTGTCGACTATGAAATCGACTACAAACCCTACACAAATATGTAAATGCAAACATTGGAAACAGAGACACGGAGTTTACGATATAAGTTACTAAAATAAGTCCTTGAAGATACGAATCCAAAAATGATCGTCGCATGACAAAAATCTTGTCACACAAAATGATACTACTGACTTTATTAACTCGACCACAACAACAACTTAATCGCTATCGATCCAATAAGCCTTCTCATTATTTCCCCTTATCAATGTACGTAGACAGATAAAAGATCCAACTTATTCTCGTGGACGACATTTTTATGTCGTAAGAATAGGGAAATAACGAACTCATAAACGGCAGTCGGACGATAAACAAGCCATAGCATTCGAGATAAGAGTCTGTTCTCTTACGGAGTAATATGACTGCAAAAGCTTGGAGTAACTATGTATAACTTTGAGTAATATGACTGCAAAAGCTTGGAGTAACTATGCTATTTATTTTATATACTGAAGACACAAATTACTATTTAGTCCGAGACTACCAGGACTTTAATTGGTCCTGCAAATTAGTGTCTAGCACATAAGACCTTTTAGCCTTTTTGTTACCACCTCACTAAAAAGGCAACGGTTTAGAAATTTCTTCCAAATTTAAAATCTAAAATAGACACATTTTATTTTAATAAATTTGTTTAGCCCTTTAGACCCACCCAAGTTCCGTGCTTCGGAAGTCACTTTAAGCCAAGATGAAGGCCTTATGGGCGGCTTAAAAAAATTCAACAGAAGGTCGCCACAACCTGCGCCTGGCCATTTCAACTCGGCAATGGCCTTACCACCTGTTACATGGGACAAAAATGCATACGGTGAAATGTGGAGGCATATTAAAATGCCTCTGCCTACCCCTTCGGGGATAAAGGCGTGACAATATGTATGTATGTACAATATCACTATTCCCATTGATCTCCATTTTTATCTTAGAGTTCTCCCAGTTGCTATTTAAACGTACCTCGATTTGAAACCCGGGTTCTGCTTTTATTGGTTGTTCGGAGCAGTTATAATTTTGTTCTTATACCATGTCAACTCGTTTTTTTCATATGTCTGTAAAAAATACTTCAAAATCGGTTAAGCTGTTTCAGAAAAGTTTGGTTACAAACACTGTGACACGAAAATATATAACTTTATTCCTGTAGGAGAATCGGGGTGTAGTTTATTTGAATTAAATAGCTATGTTAGTTACAGTCTTAGGTGTCAAAGTTCAGATTGATCTTAGTTGAGATCAGATGGTCATAATTGTATGTACGCTGTCTCAAATTACGGCTGTATACACAAATGTCTGAACAAGAGTATACATAACAGGCACCTAAACGTTAATAGAGCAATTCAAAAGCTCAAAATTTCAAAGAAACTCACATTCGGGTTGAAGAAACTCTTAAGAGATGATTTCATAAAAGAAATCATCTTTCAACTTTTATTTGAAAGTCTTACCACCTTATGTGATGGATACGATAATCATTAATATAATACCAGTTGACATATACTTTGAATAAATATAATTAAGTCTCTTCAAACAGCATTGAAAATAACTTTTATAAGAAGTTCAAAATGCCTCAACTGTACACAAAACGGTTTAACTGACCTTAGACCTGATTTAAGAAAATTATATTCTTGAATATTCTGGCTTCAACAAAAATATATTACTGTCCAAATTAAACCTTAATTTTTGAGGCTGCCTTCGCAAATGACTTCTCTGTATAATTTATTCTTTTGCCAGTATATACCGGGTGTCCCGCAGCTACGCAGAGAAGTTCAAATTATAGAAGATATTACTTAATATTGATTTGAAATGGACCTTACTCAAAGCTGATTGAAATTATTTATTTATTTCTCTAAAATTACTTATTAGTACATATATAAGCTGATATAGTTATAATTAGTATAAAAAAACATGGCGAAACATCACATTACATAAAGTTTTTTTTTATATGAAAAAGAACCTTTTCCAATGATGCGGAATGTGCAGGACCGTGTCTTGTTGTGTGAACTGGGACAGGCCTTCGTTCATCATTCGAGTGCCTGCGTTGTTACCTCTTTCGTTAGTCAGCAATGTGCACCGCTAGCAAAAAAGATCGCCCGGGCTGCGGAAATCTCGATGGGGCTCCTAACATTCAAACACAAAGACCCAGTCAGTTCAATATTTTTTGCATATATTATAAAGTAACTTTTTTTCAAAACAAAAATCTAAATGTGTAATTTTTCAACACAACAGACACAGAACCTATACATTCCGTTTATATAAAAACCTTAGAAAACCAGGTACTTTATTTTGTTTGTGTTTCCGTTGAATATGTAGATACGTTAGGCGTGCGTTTTTAACGGTTGAGCGACATTTCGTTTTCCTATTCAGTTCTCCAGCTTTGAGCTGTCGAGGCTTAGCCTTTGGCTGACTTTTGAATTTTCCTCAAGACAAATAACATGTTTCATCTGATAAAGAGATGTGTTTCGTCTGTCTACAGAACCAATTTCTTTGAAGACGTTCTTCGTTATTACATCTTGTTTTTGTAGCGCTTGCTGAAACAATAATTTTCTGGGTGAAAACTAATGTCTTGTAGCTATATAGTGATATAACAAAAAAAAAACAAACTCACTCTTTAAATGCATATCTAAACTAAGTTCCACACTTATAATGGTGGGATTCTGCACTTGTATAATGAAGCTAGTCGTCAGTCAGTAAGGTTTCTTTTGTTATGGAATATTTTGAAATAATTAGTTTAGGGGATGAAGAGTAGAAGCGTGCACGTCGCCATCCCTGCCAGCTACGGCTGCAATTATACTCCAACACGAGTGCCACCAGGGCGAATACTGCTAGGGCGTGCCCCCGAGGCGACGCGCACCAGTTCGTCCCCGCTGGTGCGAAAAGTGTGTGCCAGAGCGGCGTAGGGGACCGCCACCCTACACGCGCGGCCCGACACGGCGGGAAGTGGAGGATGGAGTGCAGGGTAGCTGCGTGGAATGTTAGGGGAGGAATGACAGATAAGATGAATGAGTTGATGGATGTTATGAATGAGAGAAAGTTAGATGCAGTGTGCTTGACAGAGACCAAGCGCAAGGGCAGCGAAGTCTTGGAGCTCACGGGTGGGATGCTCGCGCTTTGGTCTGGAGTACCAGAGAGCGAGCATGGCAGTCGGGGGGTTGGAATTTTGCTGTCCTCGCGATTGGCCTCCGGTATGTATGAGTACAAACTGGTAGGTCCTAGAATCCTCTGGATCCGTGTAAAACTTGGTTAGACGAAGATTTTCCTGGTAGCTGCTTACGCGCCAGTATCTTCGTCGAACGCGAGTGAGCTAGAGGACTTCTGGGAGAGTATGAGAGAAGCTCTAAATGTGATAGGAGGAAATGAAAGACTTATAGTATGTGGAGACTTGAATGGACGGGTGGGTACCGCTCGCGATGGTTTTGAGTCGGTACTCGGGAAGTATGGGGATAAAAGGGTGAACGACGCTGGCAAGCTAATACTGGCATTTTGTAAGGAAAAGGATTTGTTTGTGGCAAACACAATGTTCAACCACAAACAAATTCATATGTATACGAGGAGATGTAAGTCAAAGAGAAGCATGATAGATCTATTCCTAATGGATAGTCGGCTCCGTAAACAGGTGATGGACACGAGGGTTTATCGAGGCGCTGAGCTGGGATCAGACCACTACCTAGTCATAACTAGGATTAGGGGTCTGTTCGCGGGTTGGCGTTATCGTACCGAGTGTCCTGAACCTGGGCCGACTATTAGCATCAAAAGCTGGAAGCTGCAGGATGCATCCATTAGGGATAAATATAATGAAAGGGTAGCCGAAAAGCTTGGCGACGTCAATGTAAGCAGTGAGAATGTGGAAAGTGTATGGCAGAACCTTAGGGACAGTATGATAAATGCCGCTGTGGAAGTTAGAAACGAAAAGAGGCAGTAGTAATAAGCGTGATGCATGGTGGAATGAGGAAGTGAAAGAAGCAGTTCGAATGAAGAAGAAAGCATGGCTAGACTACTTAGCCTCGCGGAATGATTTTAATATGAAAGAGAGATACAAGCTGCAGAAAGTTAACACGAAGGCACTGATAGAAGAAGCTCGTGAAAGGTGCAGAATGAAAGCGGATGAAAGGTTGTCGTCCAATTTCCGGGATAATGCCAAGCTCTTCTGGAAAGAGGTAGGCAAGACCCGGAGTTGTTCGGCAATCTGCAGTATGAATAAAGTGCTTAGTGTTAACAATGACGTCCTAACAGACCAAAGTGACGTCCTGCAGAGATGGAATGAATATTATGGAAAGATGTATGCAAGAAAAGACAGAGATGCCACATCGGGAAGTGGAGCTCACTTCGATGCTCCGGATCCCGATGTCATTGAAGTCATTAGTATGAGAGAAATAGAACAAGCGATAAGAAGTATGAAATGTGGTAAGGCTGCGGGAAAAGACAGAGTTACTGCTGAGATGATCAAGTACGGTAGGTCGCGTGTCTGGGACACACTATGTCTGTTATGCAACTTGTGCTGGCGGACGGGTGAGGTCCCAGATGACTGGCGAGTAGCAGTTGTAGTACCTATTTACAAAGGGAAAGGCTCGCGCCTAAACTGCTCCAGCTACAGGGCGATCAGCTTGGTCAGCTTAGCTAGTAAGGTGTATGCAAAGGTTATAACGGCACGAATGCAAGAAAAGTCTGAAAGGTATTTATGGGAGGCTCAATGCGGATTCCGACGTGGAAGAGGTTGCATGGATCAAGTGTTTTCTCTCCGCATGATCGCGGAAAAGTTTTTGGCTCTTAGCCAGAAGGTTTTCTGCGCTTTTGTGGATCTAGAGAAAGCATTTGATAACGTTGTGAGAGAAACGCTGTGGGACTTGCTGCCAGGATATGGTGTGGACGGCTCGCTACTGCGGGCAATACAGTCGCTTTATAGGGACTGTAAGGCTTGCGTGCGAGTAGGGGGGGATGTGTCACCTCTTTTTGATGTCTGTACAGGCGTCAAACAGGGATGTGTCATGTCCGCCTGGCTGTTCATAGTATGTCTGGACAGTTGCCTGCAGAAGTTGAAAGATTGTGATATGGGTGTGAATTTGGGTGACTTTACAGTAAACTGTCTGCTGTACGCTGATGATGCGGTGCTCATGGCCTCATCAGAAGCCGACCTACAGGCATTAGTCACTAATATGAAAGAGGGGTGTGAAAGTAAGGGTCTCCGCATGAATGCAAGTAAAACTAAGGTTCTAGTATTTGAAAGAGGTGACGTAAGATCTAAATGCGAGATTAAGGTAAACCAGGAGCGTCTAGAGCAAGTGAATGAAATTGTGTATTTAGGAAGTATGTTTAGCGCGGATGGAAGATGTAATTCGGATGTAGAACGGCGAGTAGCTGCCGGAAACAAGGTTAACGGTGCTTTGTCCCAGTTAGTAAAGCGACAAAGCATCGTAAAAGAAGCACGAATGGCGATTCATAACGCAGTGCTAGTGCCAACTTTGCTTTACGGTAGTGAAACCTGGGTATGTCAGCAGATACATGAAAGTAAATTGAATGCTGTGGAGATGCGATCACTTCGAAAACTGTGCGGCGTTACTTTGGCCGACCGAATACGTAACGAAGTGATACACAATATGGCAGGTTTGAATGAAAGTGTCAGCGTTAAGCTGGAAAAGGGCGTGCTCCGTTGGTTTGGACACGTCCAAAGAATTAGTGAGGAACGATTGACGAAGAATATATATTGTTCAAAAGTAGAGGGTAGAAGGAGTCAGGGAAGGCCGAGACTTACATATGAAGACCACGTGAGCAGATTGCTCAAAAACGGAAAGGTCAAAAGTACTCGGATACCCAGACGTGCGTGTATGAAGCGATTGATGAATCTCGACGAAGCGAAAGAAGTATGCATGGATCGCGAAGCCTGGCGATCTGTCCTCTCTGACTACCCCGTCAGGGATACAGCGTGAAGATAGTTAGTTAGTTAGTTTTGAAATAATTTGTCAATAAGATGAAAATTTGAACCTAATGGAAGTGTATATTTCCTTCTAAGCAAGTAGTGGCTAGCGTATCTAAATACACCAAACCAAGTTTTTCGATTTTCATAATTAACTAGCTTACTAGGCAAATATTGTCTTGCAATGTAAATTATCACAGATATGTTCATACAAAATACGAAAGTAGATCTCAAAGTATTTTTAACCCTCCTGGGTTAAACATACTTTACGATCCATTCCTACCTACCAAATATACGAGACTTTAATATTTTAGATATAAGTTCTCTATCTGTTATTAATTCAAACATTTGTGAAATATTGTGTGGCAGTAGGAATATGAACTTTAGCAATATAGAGTTATAAATTCAAGGGCGTTGAGCATATATTAACTTCAAGTTGTACTTAGTTGTACTTAGCCCAGCTGTGGTTGCATTATGAATTTGTACTCTTTTGTCCGCAGTTTTTAATTCTACCGGTAAATGTATTGTTCGTGGAACAAAAGTCTCTAGTATCATTGTTGTTGGCCAAAGTTCATTTAAATTCCGTTCCTGCTAGAGAGAACAGTAGCAAATATGAATTCCTTTACTGCTATTGTCAAACTGCTTTTGCCCGTTTTGGAATAATGCTTTAGAAAGCCACATTGTGTTTTATGTACATGTGTACGAGTTTATTTAAATCTTCTTTAGTGCACGCGAAACATATTAATATAATGATACACTAAGATATATGAAACATATATTCAAGGGTATCCAATTTTGAACCGAGATGTTAAATATTACAGCTCAGTTTTTACAGTTGTATTTATTTATGTGGACGTGGCCTTCATTTCTGCTATTTTATGATATTCTACAGAAATGAAGTTATTTTTAAGAATTTGTCGATATAGTATATTATATAATATATTAATAAATTTCGTTGGTTTGGACACGTCCAACCAATGAGTGAGGAATAATTGACGAAGAATATATATTGTGCGAAAGTCGAGGGTAGAAGGAGTCAGGGTAGGCCGAGACTTACATATGAAGACCACGTGTGCAGATTGCTAAAAACGGAAAAGTTAAAAGTACCCAGACGTGCGTGTATGAAGCGAGTGATGAATGGCAATCTGTCCTCTCTGACTACCCCGTCAGGGATACAGCGTGAAGATAGCTAGTTAGTTAGTTAGATAAATTTTCAAGATATATAGCGTTTTTGCTATTTTCACTGTTATATAATGACGTTTATTTTGATATGTTGTTGTTTCTCATAGTAATTGCCATTTTAAGAGTGATAGTGAATTTATACTAGCGTACGTTAACATCAAACACCAGAGTTGTGGTTATTGGCCTAGTCTAGCAGTTAGTAGTGACCCTGTTGTTTTATCGATAGAACTTAGAACTCTGGCAAAAAGTATTATTAGGAACTGTTACTAATCAAAATATTGAACAGTTTCGATGGTTAGAAAAGAAGATGAAAACAAATGGTTGCTAAGCTCTGGCGGCAATCCAAATACGTCGGGTTTTATTCCGTTTTATAGGCATCGCAACAAGTTATGGGCTATTCTAGAACATTTTGTTTCAAAACAGTTTTGTTAGTTGGAGTTTGTACGGTAAAGGTACAATGATAGTCGTCATTGTTATAAGTGGTTTTGGTTTTCACAACCCAATAATTATAGTAACTTTAGGTGGAGGCCGTGTCATCCACGTTCCTGGTCCTTAAAATCCCATAACCTTATTAAGAGTTCTACTTTTGAGGGTGAAATGAAAGTATTATCAAAATCTCCAATGCTCAAAGCTAGCTAACCTGCAAGTGGGTCATTGCTAAGAGACAGAAGAGGCTTTAGCCTAAGCGCTCATATTGAGGTAAGCAATTCAGCAGTAACAATGCTTAAAAAATCAACTTAAATAAGTAAGATAGGTAATCAAAGTAGGCCTCTAAAATAGAGAATTTGATTGTAATTGGAAACTAAGATGAGATGTCAATTCTTCATGCCAGTCAATTCATGATTATCATACGAGTAACTTATGTCTAACTTCATAACTTCGATAGGTGCTGAGGTGGTGTGTGCTCCGAGTTTCAGTCACCTGATAGCCTGATAGCGTGGTTGACTTCTTTTTTATCGCAAACATTAAATATTGATCGCCATATTAAAAATTTAGTCACATTTCGCACACATTCCTTTTTGCTCAAAGCAAATATGCAATACAATGAATTTTCTACCAATAAATACATTAAAAATAATAGCTCGTTTAATTTATGTAATAGCTCAAAACCTTTACAATATTTTATTTCGTGCCAATGTACCGATAGAACCACGGAATAATTTGATTGATCTAATTATTAAAGTCAATTTTCATCATTCCTTAGACTTAATGGCGGGTTGCGAGGGTAAAGTAATTTTAACCGAGGCAACACAAACTTGAAAAAGGAAAATTACACAATTTGCTAATGGGCATGGCGCGAATAATAATTTGTTGAGCGGTTTTTATTACTCGACCAAGATGTGGATTGAAATTTATATTTATGACTCAGTAGACTGTATAAACATTAAATTGACCTTTTTATCTACAGTGACAATCAAATGCAATCATATAGATTAATATAGACAGTTAAACATTTAAAATCTAAATTTACGGCAATGGGCTCACCTGTTACATGGGCAACATGCCATACGGTGAACGATGGGCGTATAGTATGCGTCACAATATGTGTGTATTGTATGTAAAAAAAAAAAAACTGAAAGCTCACTCCTTACCTTTTTAACCCCCGATGGATTTCGATGCATTTTTTTTCATGGAATGTCCAGTTTTCTTGCGGTGGTTCTTAGATATGTTTAGTCTCGGTCTAGCAGTGTAAGAACCCAAATAACGATGGTTGTCGCCACGTTTACATTACTTTGGCTAGACGGGTCTCGGGGATTTTCAATTCAAATCGGCTTTTTGAAGATTTCTGGCTACACACAGGATCATAGTGTGTTTAATTAGTTCGAGGCATTCTGCATTAGCCTATAGTGCATAGATAAAAGCCTGTAACAAATAAAATTGTCTGTCTCATATTATAATAATTGAAACATAGTATCGGATAAAGTACGATATCTACAAAAAATGTGAATGAAAACTAAAGACTGTGATGAAATTGTTAAAATAGGCAAACTCTTTAGCTTCATAATGTAAATGATGTTTGTTAATAAAATACTTGAAAGCCCAAGTACCCTATTTCTGGAAAGATAAATAGTAGGTATAGTTGAATAATCCAAAAGTTGCACAGAGGAAAGATGTATCTAGCATTCGTACATGTTTAAACTGATCCTTAGGCATTAGAAGCAGAACATGCATGCAGTCAAAGTGGAGCGCATTATATAAACATTTTGATGGTTGCTTGCTGTTTGTTGTCTCCGAAGCGTAGCGTTGGGGAAACATCACTTGAGTTGATCGATTTTCTAAGTACGGCTACGTCTGTAGCACATGGTCGTAAGTAGATGCAAGCATACTTGTACCGTAAACCTAGTTTTACTTTTGTTACTTTTTAGTGCAAAATAATATTCAAGCAGGCGTAACATTTTTTATAGTTATATTATTCACGAAGGTTTATTTAAATATAAAAATGGGTGTAAAAGAACTGTCAGAATTTCTAGGGCCCTAGAAATCTCACCTTTTTGTGGTGTAGGTGCTGATTAACGAATGAAGCAACGATGCAAGCGTTCTTACGGGGTTAGGGTCAGACGGTAGTCGCTCCGAATATGCCTAAACTCCAACGAGCAATTGCTGCTCATTGTATCCAAATAAAAGTAGACCTTTGGCTCCAAATCTAGGCAGGGTTTAGAAGCAATTGGAAATACTCTAAAATGAAGAAAGAGAAGAAGAGTTATTTAAACATGAAAGTCTAAATCTATCTCAAATATCTCCTCGAACTTCAAGTGACTACCTTTTTGACATTTCGTCCAAACTCTAAAGAGCTGCAAATAACACACTTACAAAGACTTGTCTAAGCAATAAAACGAAACAGAGGCTATTAGAAACAGACGCAGCCGTCACTGGCGCTCTGACATTGACAAATAAGGCATTCTGAAAAAGATTCCATTTGCCCCGAGACCCTTACTCGTGGGTACGACTATTAATAACAATTAAAGAAACTAGATAAAATCGCGCCGAAACGCAAATTAATGAGCATAATATTTCAGCCATCACGTTATTAAATTTTACGTTTTTTTTACGTAGTTATGAAATTTTATGATGACGTTCGGTTTTGTTACTTTATTCTGAAAATTTGATGGACATTTATTAGTCTTTTTTTAAAGTGTTCCCTATCGGAACTATTGTTAAAAAATTCAAGTCTATAAGTACTTAATCTTAAGCGCTCGTGGCCCTGCTGCCTCAGTGCTGTGTAAACGATTAAGCAACTTTCGGTATGGCTGATTATGGATGGGTGACCAATTTGTGGTATCTCCGTTTACGAGCGTTTCCGTACTTCGGAAGGCACGTTTAGCTGTTGGTCCAGTTTGCCAGTAACATTGCAGTCTTCAAGAATGTCAACAGCGGGTGGCCACAACCAGTTCATTTTAGCACATCAATGGTCTCACCACCTATTACGTGGGACAGGAATGGACACGATGAAATGTGGGCGTTTAATACGCCTCTGCCACCACTTCGTTGCTAAGGCGTGACTGGTTGATTAAGTTCTTTATTTTATTTTTATTTTATTTTATTTTATTTTTCAATTTTAGGAAAACTTACAGCTAGTAGTCACAATAGATATAGATTTAACAATCTGAACGCCAATTACAAGTTTCCACTGATACATTGATATGGTTTTTTTTATTATTGTTTTTTTTTTATTACAACATTACACACATAATTTACAAAAGTTACAAGAATAATTAACTTACCACAATATTATTATAGTGCTAAGTCAATCACTAATCATTAATGGAGAAATAATACTCGCACAAGAGTTTCTTAAGTTTGCTAGTGCTAGTGACGAACAAGTCAAGATCAGTACTCCGACACGCCTTATTAAATGTACGGCCAGCCCTAATCAAGTAGGAGTTTTGTCTATAAGTAGTTCCCACTGTGGGAGTAAATAATAGATTCGGTTTACGCAAGAACACCGCGGGAACGCAGAAACCCACCTTACCCACTAACTCTGAAATGTCCAATGTACCATTAAAAAGCCTAATTAAGAACGTTAAGTCGGCTATTTTTCTACGCTCAGAAAGTGGCAAAATATGAAACTTTTTACAGCGCTCCCGGTAATCTGGCAGATAACAAAATGTGCGGTATTGAATGTACCTCAGAAATTTCCGTTGAATGCTCTCCAATCGGTCAACATACTTATTATATACGGGGTTCCATACCTGAGAAGCATACTCTAGGTGACTTCGAACGAAACAGCAATATAGTATTTTTAGCGTTTTAATATTTTTGAAATCAGTGGCGGTTCTCAGAACAAATCCCAATGCTTTTGTAGCCTTATTGATGATGTTTTCAATATGGGAGTCGAAAATAAGTTTAGAGTCAAATATGACCCCGAGATCAGTCACGGTTTGTACTCTTGTTAGCGGTGTATTTAAGAGCTTGTAACAAAAGAAGATAGGGTTTAGTTTACGAGTGAAAGTGCAGATGTGACACTTGCTTACGTTTAAATCTAACTTATTGATGTAACAGTAGTATTGAAAGCGGTTTAAATCTTCCTGCAATGGGAGAACATCTGCAGCCGAGTTTATTTGCTTCATAATTTTCATGTCATCAGCATATAATAGTATTTTTGAATTTTGAAAACAATTAACAATGTCATTAACGAAAATATTAAACAAAAGTTCTTAATCATAAAGTGTAATTTACTTTGTGTTATCTATCTATTTATTTACTGCACCGTTTTATTTATTTACATACCTACGCATGTGTATGTAAAGGTTATGAAAACCAGCACAATTTATTTCAACAGAAATCTTTCAAGGAATAAAACTATGTGTCTGCATCATTATAAACTGACATTACTACATATATCTAAATAAATACATACTATTGTGTAATACACTTAAAAACGTAGGTACGACCTACTGCTTGGTATGAATTTGTATGGAGCACGAAACATATGACGCGATCGCGTCGCGCGACCGGTATGTTTGGCTAGAGAGCCGCGCGTCGGCCCGGTCGCGTCTGAAGCAGTGCCGTCGCGCGGCGCAGGTGAGATGCATATCAAAATAGCGTCGTTATCAACACACGACAACGAAATCTACTCTACCTATCTACTAGTTACACTTTTACAAAACACTGCTTTGAAATTATCTTGAACAAAAACACTTGTACTGTTCCACTTATTCATTATTTTACCTGACCGGTTTCGCCTTACGGCATTTTCAAAGGTTATCACATATTTAAATTAAATATGTGATAACCTTTGAAAAAGGCGAAATATTTAATTTAAATATGTGATAACCTTTGAAAATGCCGTAAGGCGAAACCGGTCAGGTAAAATAATAAATAAGTGGAACAGTACAAGTGCTTTTGTTCAAGATGTGTAGCAAGTTCCACCAAGTGCCATCAATCAACAGTGTAAACACGCTTTGAAATTACTTTACTGAAACATAAATTTCTTTTATTTATACGATTTTCCTACCACGCGACTTGGCCAGGTGGACTCACAAAGAATGATGATAATAAATCCCGAATGTTTCAATCACACAAGTATGGAAAGCCAGTCGCCGCGCGACTCTCTAGCCACGCCTACCCGTTGCGCAACGCGGTCGCTTCATGTGTTTTGTGTTGCATACAAATTCATACGAAGCAGTAGGTCGCGCGACCCTGTCGCGGTAGCGTGGCGGTCGCGGTCGCTAAGAACGGAATGCTACCTTAAGACTGACGCAATGAGTAAATGAAATTGTTTCTTGAACCAAGAAATTTGACACTTTGAAAATGACAATCTGAAGTTTTTCAAAGCCTGATTTTAAAGTAGTACTTAAACATATGCAAGATAAGAATCATATATGATGTGTTACTAAAATTTACCATGAAAATTCTTGAAATTCAAACGAATGTATGTACATACATTGTTAACCAATATACGTTGTGATCCCGGAATTTATTGTATGATGTACGTGTACTCCAACCCAGATACATTAATATTATAAAAGCTAGAATGTAACTGGCAGAGTGGATACCACGTTGCAATATGAGAAGTTTTCCAATCTAACTTCATGAATAGCTCGCTTCTTACTTTCCGTTCTAAATGTAATTTTGAATTTGTATCAGTTAATTGGCGTCTTTCTCCAATTGTAGTGATAAATTGTTATAGTTACACTTTAGTTGCAGAAATATGGCCGCTGTTCTTCCATACAAACTTACCAGGATGATTAATACACTACTTATATGATACAGAAAAAACAAAAAATAAGTTTCTAAAAACAGTACACGTTGTTATTTATCACCATTATTAAATAAAATGTGCAGTTTTCTTAGCTTTCAAAAAAATGCTTTTTATTAAAATAAATAAATAAAAATAAAACTTTAGTGTATGCGACTGCCGCACTGAGGTCTTGGGTTCAATTTCCGTGTAGGAACAAATATTTGTGTGATCCGCAAATGTTTGTTAAGGAGTTTGGGTGTTTTCTAAGTATAATTTGTATGTATTTAGAAATATATAACTATGTATATCAGTTGTCTAGATCCCGTAGTACAAGCGTATAGCTTAGTTTGGGCTATAGTTAGTTGGGGCGCTGTGTAAAAAGTGTCCCACAATATTTATTTTATTTATGTATTTTAAAATATTTAAGTTACTAGTTGACGCCCGCGGCTTCGCCCGCGTAGAGAAGTTTTCCGTTTCCCACAGAAATTTGTTCCCGGGATAAAAATTAGCCTATATATTATTCTGATGTATAAGCTATATTATTGTAAAGTTTCATTAAAATCTATTTAGAAGTTTTTACGTGAAAGAGTAACAAACATCCACACAAACTTTCGCATTTATAATATTACTAGTTGACGCCCGCGGCTTCGCCCGCGTTGTAATTTTTTTCCGTTCCCGTTTCCCACATGAACTTTTTCCCGGGATAAAAAGTAGCATATGTGTTATTCTGATGTATAAGCTATATTATTGCAAAGTTTCATTAAAATCTATTCAGTAGTTTTTACGTGAAAGAGTAACAAACATCCATACAAACTTTCACATTTATAATATTAACTAAGATTTGTTACCTAGATGCCCTACCACAAGCTTATATTAGCTAACTTTGAGCCAGATGGCGCTTTGTTAAAATGTCCCACGATTTAGGTATACTTGATAAGTACTGGTCACAGATAATATAATATAATTCTTATCTACTGGTCACTAGGGATAATGTACCAAATAGTAAATAAATTATTTCAACTATAACACCTTCCCCATGTTGGTGCTTAATGTTCTCCAACTTGCGATTTATGTTATGTGGAACATGTGGAATTGTTTCAGAGTTAATTTAAGATTAAAGCCAAAATAAAGGAGCACGCAGAGTTAACTCGCCTCAGGTGAACCAACTTTGTGATTAAGTGGATCGACCCACTTCGCTGCTAATTTTATATGGATGGTCTGGACTGCAGATTAGTTTAAAATGGTAACGGATAGATTTAATTTAAAAACTCATTCACTTACTTGTGATAAATTTATTCAGGATGCAGAAATGTTTTGTAAGTTTTTTAGCTACTATTTTATATCATTTAGTTCGAAAACATTTTTATTTAATATAGCAAGTATTACAATTATAACAAATAGGTATGTGTTTTTGTAGTTCATACCACCTGGCGTGGTATCCACAGAACTACATAACTTAAGATATAATTTGTCTGGGATTGCACTGACAATTTTTTTTGTCGGGGGTATCTGTTTACGCGCCGTCATTCCTACTGTGGGGGCAGCAGAAATGGTGTGTGGGACTCCCGTTCCTTGGGGACCGTCCTACCCACTAAACCCCGCGGTGTTCCGTCTTCTTCCCAACCAGGTCGCAGGATGGGCCTGAGGGCTATTCACTGCGACCCAGCTAAGGGAATGCCCCAAAATGAGGCTCTCCTCAGGGGGCCAGATATGCTGCCCCCCCGATCTCCCGGAGGAGATTAGTTGTGCCCGCTTCGAGTCCGCCGTCCCCAAACGTCCCCGTGAAGAGCGATCGAGCGGGCACTTGAAGGCACCCCGGAAAACGAGGTGTGCCAGCCGCCTGAAGGTCATTGTGAACGGAGTCCTCCGACCTTCCGCCCACGGCCATAAAATAGTCGACGACGAGCCGGGACTCCACCCGTCGCAGCCCTCGCGATTGCCGGCGGGACGGGAACGTGCGTCCTGCTCGCTCCCGAACCCGCAGCTTCTCTCTTTTTGCCACCATCACCTCTCTGGCGAAGGAGGTGTCGGCGGCCCAGCATTGTCGGCTGCCAGCCATGGCTTACACCACGGCCGGCAGCGACAAATCCATCCCAACAATGCCCGTGAGGGCATTGCGAGGCCCGTCTCAAGCCGCGCACACGACCCCACGTGGGCAGTGACGGCACACGGGATCCGACTCCACCCCCGCCACCTCCCACAGGTATTTGGCAAAACAGCCATGACCTGTGAGAAGATGAGTGAGGTGGTACGTCTGAATACCGTGCGCCCTCTCTGCCCACTGCCGTAGGACGGGCCGGGCGGCCCCCACGAGACAATTTAAATTGTGGTTATTTTGTGACAAAGACACCTAATTTTTTAAATTAACCTTTTCTATTTTAACTGTATTCCTTTTAAAATGACAATTTTGCTTTGTAAATTCACACTCCGTATTGGACGCATCGATTTGGTCACACTTGGTTAATATTAAACATGGATGAATTAATGATAGAAAGGGATTATTTAAAGCATATAGATTTCAACATGCATAGGAATTTTCTTTTTCAAACAACCTCAAATTATCTTCTGATTAACTTCGATGCAGGTTCAATTATCTTCTGGAATTCACCGAGTTTCTTCTGGAATTCACCGAGTTCGAACAGCTCCGTGTAACTTCTCCGGTCTTTGTCATTGCTGTAAATGTTGGTTTACAGTAGTGACAGTAATGGAAATGGGGGTCGGATTAGTCCCAACGTTTCACGAAATACAATAGTTGTAAATATTGCGTGTTCATCAAAATTTGAAAATAAACTTATCAATTCTTTATTTACTGATAAAAACTTTAATAGTACTTATTGGGCAAGTATCCAGACCCTGTGAGACCAGTGAGAGGACAGATAAGCACATAACCCGACCGGGAGACTGACCCAGAGACCAGCGCGGAACCTCAAGCATAATAGTTATATCCATTGCTACTATAGGTACTCTACCATCAAAGCGATGAACAATAGGTACAAGATAGACGTTTTTTTTTATTGTAGTCAAAGCAGCAAAAGTAACTAAAAATGAAGTAAAAAATTATCTAACTGAAGAAAAAAATTCGAACTAGGAAACAGTTATTACTTTTTCAATCCCAAGTTGATAAGAAATCATCTTACAGATACCGACATCAATATGTCTATTTATCACAGCTATACTCGAATGTAAATCCCTATGGACGGCAAAAAACTTTGTTTCTTCATAAATTTTGCACGAGTGATGTCATTGACGCTATACGTATGACACAAATAATGTATTTTACTTACCTATAGGGAATCCATTGTACTAGTTTCCTTCAGAGATTAAGTGCAAAGCAATTTGGCATTGTTCCTAATTTAAAAAGTGCTAAATGTTTAACGAGTTTAAGTAGGTGGGGCTTTTTTCGAAAGTTCTCTGTCTCGGACAAATTTCTGGTGTTATTTTGAATCTTTCGCTCTGTGTACCTTACTCATAATTACTTAAGTAATTCACTTTTCTGGAATTACTTTTTATATATTTTGTGCTATGTTCAGAATTACCTATGTGGTTGGTCAGTTTAATGAGATTTTTACTGGCAGATCAATATCATCCGAGCTATATACCGGTTGGACCTGATGTGGTTGGTCATCGCCTCTACCCAGGAATAGAAGTAGATCTAAGACGTCTCGACTTGACGCCAAGGCCTTTAATTAGGATGAATAGGTAGAATCTTTACGGCTATAAAATGTGAGCAGTGATTAAACAACACTGGAAATAACTGCCTCTGAACGTGAGGAGTCATGATGCATCAGGGGCCGCATAGTGTCGGGTCAGATCAAATATTTGTCGTCGCATGAACGTGTTTCCTATGTATAATGTGTATGTATTTAGAAACATATAGGTATGTTTATTATGTCTAGATCCCATACCACAAGCTTACACTATTTACTTTTGGCTAGATGGCGCTGTGAAAAAAATAGCCCATAATATTTTATAATTAATTTATTATTTACAATCCTACTAATAATATAAAAGCGAAAGTTTGTAAATATGGATGTTACTCTTTCACGCTTAATCTACTAAATGGATTTTGATGAAACTTATCAATAATATAGCTTAAATATCAGAATAACACTGGTTATTTTTATCCCGGGAACAAGCTGTGAGAAACGGGAACGGGAAAAAAATGTCCCACAATTTTGTTTTTATTTTAATATTAGGTCTTTACCTATGAAATTGCCGTTTTTTATGATCAAATTTAAACGATTTTTTTTCATGTATTTTTTATTTGTATTAATCGAAGTAATCACCCATGCAATCAATGCATCTTTGCCAATGCAGTGTCAGTTTATTGATGCCCTTCTTAAAGAAATCAGCTGGACGGGAGGCAACAAATTCTTCAAAGGCATTTTGTACTGCCTCTCGGGTATCGAATATTTTTCCCGCCAAGTAGTAATCGAAATTCTGGAAAAAGTAGTAATCTGTAGGCGCAAGGTCTGGTGAGTAGGGCGGATGACGTAGAGCTTCCAACCGCAGTTCTTGCAACTTGGAGACCGTCTGCTGTGCAGTTTGAGGTCGCGTGTTGTCGTGCAGGAGCTGCGGAGACGAGCGATTGACCAATGCTGGTTGGAGATGTGCCAGCTTCTCCATCATTGAGTTCAGTACATGTTCTTCACAGTACCTATCTGCAGTAATGCTCACCCCGTTAGGTAAGAAGCTGTGATGAATCACACCGGCGCTAGACAACCAAACAGTGACCATCACTTTTCTAGGGGTAAGTTTTCGTTTAGGGCATTGCTTAGTTGCTGAACCAGGATCAAACCAACTTGCTGAGCGCTTGCGGTTATCAAACAGAATCCATTTTTCATCGCAGGTAACAATGCGGTTTAAAATTCCTTCATTTGTTTGTCTGTTGAGCAGTGCAAGGCACGTCTCAACGCGTACTTCGCGCTGGCGATCGTTGAGTTCGTGGGGCACCCATTTGTCAAGCTTTTTTACCTTGCCAATTTGACGCAAATGGACCAATATTGTTTTGACGCTAACGTCGAATGCTGCTGCTTCCACAATCGCCTTTAACTCGTCATTTTCGACCATAAGTCTTTGGACGACCGCGAGGTTCATTTTTCAGGTCGAAATTTCCAGAACGGAAGCGAGCAAACCAATAACAGGTGGACAAAACAAACCATGTAGTGTTATCTCCGTTAACGTCGTTGATGTTGCGTGCCGCTTGTGCCGCGTTGTTGCCACGACGGTACTCATATTCCACAATTACTCGAATTTGTAACGTATCCATGATGACGAAAAAGATTGAAATGCGATGAAAATGTAACACTAATCAACAAACAAATGACTACATTTAGAAAAAGAATTTAATGTATTTTAAAATCAAATTAATTTGAAATTAGAATTCTTAGTCAATCAAAAATTATTTACTGCAGTACTGCAGAATGGAAATTTCATAGGTAAAGACCTATTATAATGTTCTTCGCAATATTGTGCACAAAATGATAGAGAATTGCTTCAACTAGTTAGGTCTCAGAGACCACCTGAATACGCGAGGAATAAGCTTCTGCGTTGCCCAACTTTCACAGGTTTTCAATAGAAGAGGTAGATCAAAGACAAATTTGGACGTCACAATGGAAAACTCTTTGTTAAACTTTATCGAGTAAATACTTCTCGGCGTATGAATTCGCTGGCTTTACCTAGTATTAAATAAGTGTAAATATGTGGTTTGTCAATAGTTCCAAGCTACTGCACTGGCTTTCGATACGTGGGTACTTCAAGCCTCGATGACCAAGGGACGTTGGAAGTTGTATTAGATTTGTATTGAGTCACGTAAGCCACAATATAAACTTGCTTTCTTCGTGTAGGTAGTTTGTAATCTGCTATCAAACTAACTTTTTTATTACTTGGTAACTACTAAACAACGTGCACGGTAAATTTGTGCCGCGTCCTGATTACGGTATGAGCGAGGTAGTGAAGGAAAATGAAATTTGCTATGTTTATTGCATATTAAAACATGTTATTGAAGTTCGGTATCATGGTAGTGTAAGAACATGGTAGTGAAAGAATCTGAGAAGATACCTACAAAGAAGCGAGATAACACCCTAACCCTACTTTTGGTAAAAGTCTACCGGGAGCCCAGGGACATTCTTCCGAGGAATAGTTAACTGGGGGGATCGGCACTAGGCAGGAGCAGTGTAGTTTTAGCCGGCTTGAGTCCGGTTTGATATTTGGGGGGATTTCCCCACATCCATAAATAGGAAGCCAGTCATCTGTGTACATAAATCATTTTTATATGTACTGTGTCTGTATGTCTCCACAGCTTTTCATAATGTAGTAGGTACATTTTCATCTAATTACGATAACTTGTATCAATAATACTCGTATTAGACAAAATTAATGTAGGTTAACGGTTCCACAAAGGCAATTCAGCGTCGTCGGTTCAGTTAATTCATATCCATCATCATATATTAGGTACGTGTAAAATTTAATAAGCGAAGCGCCTGGATTGTGATATTACGTAATTGCGAGATTGAACAATAGTAAGCAATATGAATTACTCCTCAGCTTTTGTGATGAATAGAGAATATTATGATTTTCAAAATTCGAAATAGGATTATGGATTTTTTCAATAGCAGAATGGCACAGTGTGTGTATAATTCAATTATTCGTGTTTAAAAAATGGTGGATAAGAGATAAATAGTCTGTAAACGTGTATTTATTTATCTACCTATCAGGCCTTATGTCCAAAAGGGGTGGCAGAGGCATACATATTGTATGCCCACTTTTCACCATGTGTATTCCTGTCCCACGTAAAAGCTGGTGAGCCCATTGCCGTGTTGAAATAGACAGACGCAGGTTGTGGCTACCTGCTGTTGAAAATTTTCAAGCCGCCCATAAGGCCTTCAACTTGACTTAACGACTGCCATGTTACTGTAAACGTGTATAAGCTAGTAAAGTGATTTGATGAAGTAGAACGCGGTTTTTCTCTTGTTACTTTCAGATCTCCATAAAAGCATCAAATCTACTAAAGATCCCACCACTTTATTGGGATTAGGGCCCTGGACTTACAATTCGACTTGACGAAGGCTTAGTAAATTGTAAAACTGATGACTATAGGCAGCATAGTCTCTGGCCATAGCTTGTAACGTTATAAAACGTCACATTGGAATGTCATTGTTAGTCTTGAGATTTAGAGACAGAGGTGAGTAGATTGTTGACTCTTTCGCTCTGTGTGTCATCGATTTTAAACAAATTGCGAGATCTGTAAGGCTGTATGCCTTAGTTTCCATGCCATAGGGTAGAATTGGAAAAAAAATGTCTTTTTGTCTGTGGTGACGGTACAAGCATTCGCCTAGCTACATCGACGACAAAAAGATGTCGATTGTAAAATATATTTTTTAAACTTCGCTAAAAAGAAGTAATCTTTTATATATATATCCATCACGCCTTATCCCCGAAGGGGTGGCAGAGGCATATTATATGCACACTTTTCACCGTGTGGATTCCTGTCCCACGTAATAGGTGGCGAGCCCATTGCCGTGTTGAAATAGACAGACGCAGGTTGTGGCTACCTGCTGTTGAAATTTATTATGCCGCCTATAAGGCCTTCAAGCAGGCTTAATGACTGCCATTTTACTGGCAACCGGGACCAACGGCTTAACGTGCCTTCCGAAGCACGGAAACGCTCGCAAATGTAAATGCCACAAAGTGGTCACCCATCCGACGACCAGCCATAGTGAAAGTTGCGTACCAGTGATCGTTTACCGAACACTGAGACCGCGTAAAGAAATTGTATATGAAAGTTCACGCCTGTGAATTCTTATAAATGGTTATACCAAAATAACTATGTATTTCGGTAAGAACTTGGATTTTTGAAACCACGTTTCTAACCTTGGTGATCTTTAGTATTTTGACGAAAGATTATTAGCTTGTTTACAGCTTATTACGATGCTTAGAGCGGCGTTAATGGATAAAATTTGCCTGCTCTTCAAGATTTATTGGTTTTTCAGAAAAAGCATTTTTTTTATATTTATTCTATTGTTGGATAAAATTTGCCATAAATGCTGACCATCTGGTGAATTCTTCGAAACCTGTGGTTACGGGCTCGTCATTCTTGTGGAGACGGCACCTGTCGCGGTCTGCAGACGTGATTTCGAAACCCGTGGTAATGTAACCACGCCTCAGGTACCTAAAATTGTTTTTCTTTTGTGTAGATTAATCTAGTAATGATGCACGACTCAGCGATTTACGACTCAATGATTAGACTCAATGATTAGGTCCCATGTAATGACTCAATGATTAGACTCAACGATTTACGACTCAATGATTTGGCTCATGTTTTGAATCATGTTATGATATATATTTTGACTCATAAGCTGGCATTATGCTGGAACTCACTATTCTAAATTTCACGCCTCAACCCTGTGAATAGTTATTCTTTAGCTTACTAAATCACTAGAATAGGTTATACCAATAGTGATAACGTATACGATGTATATTCAATCAATTCGCCTATAAGAATATAGAAACTTTCTTCTAGAGCTGTATTCTATTATTTTTGGTTCCTGCTCTTTTCCGTGCTTCGGAAGGCACGTTAAGCCGTTGCCAGTAAAATGGCAGTCGTTAAGCCTGGTTGAAGGCCTTATAGGCGGCTTAAAAAATTTCAACAGCAGGTAGCCACAGTCTGCGTCTGTCTATTTCAACACGGCAATGGGCTCACCACCTATTACGTGGGACAGGAATCCACACGGTGAAAAGTGGGCATATAATATGCCTCTGCCACCCCTTCGGGGATAAGGCGTGATGGATATTTATTTTTTTATTTATTTTTATGATTAGAAGCTCAATCTCTATCGCCGAGATCCGTGTGCATAAAGTTGGTAGGACTTATCCTCCTGGCGCCTGAACCGAGTTATAACTTTTGTTTGTTTGTTAGTTCATGTCTCCGTAATGAGACAATGTAAGATTTCCTTTCATGATTAGATGTACTGTTAAGGTAATTTAAACTACATTGGCTGTATGTCAATTTATTTATTTTATACGGGGACCTAGTGTTCATCATCGCCATTAACTAACTATTATTATTATTACAAGCTTGATCGATATATGATGAATAAAACAAAAAAAATAGCTGTACCTTATTTTTAAACTTAAGTATTCTTAAAGTAATAATTTTTAAAGAAACATATTCTTAAAGAAGCAGGACTCGCAATTCATAACGCAGTGCTAGTGCCAACGTTGCTTTTCGGCAGCGAAACCTGGGTATGTCAGAAGATGCATGAAAGTAAGTTAAATGCTGTGGAGATGCGATCACTTCGGAAATTGTGCGACGTAACCTTGGCCGACCGAATACTTAACGTAGTGATACGCAATATGGCAGGTTCGAAAGAAAGTGTCAGCGTTAAGCTGGAAAAGGGCGTACTCCGTACGTTTGGACACGACCAACGAATGAGTGAGGAACGATTGACGAAGAATATATATGTGCGCAAGCAGAGGACAGAAGGAATCAGGGTAGGCCGAGACTTACATATGAAGATCACGTGAGCAGATTGCTCAGAAACGGAAAGCCAAAAGTACTCGGTTACCCAGACGTGTAAGTATGAATGGATCGCGACGCCTGGCGATCTGTCCTGTCTGACTTCCCCGTCAGGGCTACAGCGTGAAGATGGTTAAGTAGTTAAGTTTAAACCAGTTATTTCAGTTATTTTTAGTTAGTTTAGAATTGATTTATCATAATATTAAACTGTAATTGCATATGTTCAACTTAAACGTTATATGGAATTATTTTATCATCATAAAATTATTTGAATAGCAATCTGCTGGGCTGGTTTCATAAATAAAATTATATAACTCATCAAAAAATTAAACATGATTCGTTGCCAGTGTACTAGTAGAGGTCCGTTATTGTTCTACAGGGACCCTTTACTTTAATGTTAAATTCTATAATTCTTTATTTCTGCAACGATGTGAGAGTAAACGTATATTACTAGCGAGAGAGATTATTTATTTATTTCGTAAAGGTACGCTTACAGACTACTGCCATTACATGAAATAAAAACATATGAGACATGTACATGTTAAGTCTAGACAGTAATCCAAATATAGCATACACATCATGGAATATTCACTTGCCACGCGTTATTGGTACACATTATATTCATCTATTTTAACATCGATGAACGTAATGTAAGAGTAAACCAAAAAACTTTAAATTTTAGATATCCCAAAAGAAAATTCACGTAAAAAGAAAAGATAAGATAATAATATTGGTTGTACTACGAACATTGTGCATTAATTATACTCGTTATGACCCTCTTGTACTGGGAGAATTCCCCGTAAATACATCCACGTCTTCAACCCGATTCAATTCGTTATATGTACGACACATCCTTACCAAAGGGTTATAGTACGAGGTGTTATTTTTGTAAACTCGAATTAAAAATACATTAGGACAGCGTGACCTGTGCCTAATGTTAATACAGACGGGAGATAATAAGCCTGGTGCATCAATGGTGGAATGAATGATTTATGTAGGCATAGGAGATCATATCTTTTACGATGGGCCTGAAGTGAAATCATACCAAACAGCCGGGGAGCACTACCTATATTTTACCTCTGAGGGAGTAAAATATATACCTCTTCTGATAAAAAATAAATAAACACGTGCTTCAGGAGTTACCAGAATGACACAAGCGAAGCTGGTGGGCACAGCTAGTATACTATAAATGTTAAATATATTTTAATTCAATAAAAGAGGTTACTAACTCAATTTTCTTGATATTTGATTGGCCATAACATAATACCAGCGCTAGTTTATGAAACGAAAAAGAATTATGTACGTTTGTCATTATGTCTTATATTGAGGTTAGGACTATTTATGTTTTACGCAGACCTTATTGGCATTGTGTATGTACTTATTACTTAGTTTTTTAATCTATATTAATTGTGTGCTGGTCGTTTTACCTTTTGATTTAACGAACTCTGTAATTTTAAGATACTAATATGTCATTAGATAAGTAAGTAACATAGATCGCTTGCCAGTAACATGGCAGTCGATAAGTCAAGTTGCAGGCCTTATGGTAGGCTTGAAGAATTTCAACAGCAGGTAGCCACAACGTGCGTCTGTCTATTTCAACACGGCAATGGGCTCACCACCTATTACGTGGGACAGGAATACACTTGGTCAAAATTGGGCATATAATATGCCTCTGCCATCCCTTCTGGGAGAAGGCGTGATAGATAAATAAATAAAAAGTGTAACATAGACACAATTGAAACTGTAGATGTGATTGATGAATAAAATTAATATTCTCTTTATTCAGACAATTAACATATAATTAACATTTTTAAATAAACATTTTATAAAAAAAAACATTTAAAAATATATAAATAGTTTCCCACCGGCATCCAGGGCTCCAGAGACAAGAACCTCCGCACAATGCGAGCCGTGTCAAGTAGTACTACTTTTTGCATCACGCTCTTGATCCAGCTGCCTAACGCTAGCGTTACCACTTTGTGACCAACCAAGAGGCTAGCCTCTTCAGGTATTGGTCGAGACTCTTAGCTATAAGTCCATTAGCGGAGATGACTATAGGAACAATGATTGCCGAATCAATTTCCCACATGTCCAATATTATTTTTAACAGTAAAATATTTCATGCCTGTGGTTTGTTCGCCTTTACTGCTCACGACAGTAACTTGAAGACCTAACAAATAGTCCGTACATCAATGTAGATTAGTAGATAAGTTACAAAAAAGTCGTATTAGTAACGTACTCGTTGATAATGCTATAAAAGTCATATAACTCTTACATCAAGGTGCCATAATTTCGTAAAAATGAGGGCTGAACACATTTATGACTTTGAAAGCTTTTAACGTTAGATGGCGCATCAGGAACGTTATTACTTTAAAATATGATTTGTGTTGGTGGTACATACCACGGCCAACCCATTCCACTCACATTTTAGTAGGTACTTTAATAAATATTGACGATATATCACCAAGAAGGTTATGTGAACTATGATTAATAGAGAATAGAGCATATCGATAGTTGGAAAATTGGTACTCATGGAAAAAAAGTGATTTAGTACCTGTATTGCAGAGGAACTTGGCATTCAATATGGAAAAAAAATATAAAAAAATATTTAGGGCGAAACTTACATATGAAAACCACGTGAGCAGATTGCTTAAAACGGAAAAGTTAAAAGTACTCGGATACCCAGACGTGCATGCGATAAATTATTAGCGATGTACCAGCGATTAATGAATCTACAGGAAGTGAAAGAATGTATGCATATATAAATATGTACATGCATGAATCGCGATGGTTGCGATGGGGTTCTACATACAGGGGTGCGATGGGGTCCTACATACATCTTTAGGACCCAAGCCAGCCCCACCTGCAAGCGTTGCACCTGCTAACTAACGGACGAGGTCATGGCGAAGAAAAGGAAAATTCGAAACAAAACCCTATAACAACCCGTCAGTTCCCGGCACTTCCGCTGTTCACAGTCTATGCGGAGCGTCTCGACGTGTTGGTCTCGGCATGAATTTGGATAAAACCAAGGTCATGTTCAATGAGCATGTCACGCCGGGACCAATATACGTCGAAGGATCGAGACTCGAAGTTGTCCAGGAATATACCTACCTAGGGCAGGTTATCCAACTTGGCAAAAAGAACCTGGATTCGCTTGGGCTGGGCAGCGTTCAGCAAACTGCGTCGAGTTTTCTATTCGCCAATACCTCAATGCCTGAAGACGAAGGTGTATAACCAGTGCGTTCTACCGGTTATAACTTACGGTGCCGAGACGTGGACACTTACGGCGGGGCTAGTCCATGCCCTCAAGGTTGCACAGCGGGCTATGGAGCGTGCTATGCTGGGGGTGTCTTTGAGGGATGAACTCCGAAATGAGGTTATCCGTCAGGGAACCAGGGTGGTCGACATAGCTCGTAGAGTAAGCACGCTAAAGTGGCAGTGGGCTGGCCACATCTGTAGAAGAACCGATGGCCGATGGAGCAAACGAGTTCTGGAGTGGAGACCGCGACTCGGCAAACGTACGGTAGGACGACCTCCTGCCAGATGAACCGATGACCTGGAAAAGGTTGCAGGGAGGGACTGGATGCGGAAGGCGCAGGACCATGTATTATGGCGTAAATTGGGAGAGGGCTACGTCCAGCAGTGGACTTATATAGGCTGATTTGATTGATTGATTGATGAATCGCGAAGCCTGGTGATCTGTCTTCTCTGACTACGCCGTTAGGGATACAACAAATTTCGTATGAAATAAAATTGATATTAACATGTTTAGCACGTTACGAACGCTGGTTCCAGCCCAGCTCGACACTGAAAAAATTTTCCACATTAAAATTTAAATTTATTATAACTACGTTTGTATCGACAAATCTGACAATCATTTAAACAAGACATAAACAAGAAACATCACAAATGATTACTACATTTTGTTTTATTTATCGTTGAAACTTTTAACGATCTGTGAAGAGAATAATATATCAGTTTAATGAAGCTAAAGTATGTTCTTTTGAAATATTGAGACTCATTACGTCCATTTTCGTAAAAATTAGTTCGCAGCAAAATCATCGCGAGCAAATTGGCGAAGCTCGACTCAGGAGATATTTGCCCGTAGAGAAAGTCGCAGCAACAATAATATGATATTCTTTATGATGATGTTTATGTCCCAAAGGAATTCTAAATGATAATTTGGTATCTAGGAAAGCGTTGTATAACCAGAGAAGTAAGAAGACCCTGTTTTCATAGCTTACTTACGAATAGTAAGTGCCTGGCGCTGGAAAAATCATGAAGACCTTGGTTTTTTTTTCTAAACTAATCTTTAGATTTATTTATTAATATATAGAGATCTATTTGTTATTTTATATTCTATATTAATATATAAAACTGAAGAGTATGTTTCTATGTTTGGTTGGATGCAATAATCTCAGGAGCTACTGGTCCGAAAAATCTTTTTTTGTGTTGCATAGTTCATTTATTGAGGAAGATAGCGAGCGGAGCAGTAATCATAAATGTCCACAAATCGAGGAAATTATATTTTATTTTGTAATAGTAAAAAGTGACGTGAGTAAGGGGATTAAATGGATGCGATGGGGATTCAAAGTATATCACGGGCGAAGCCGCGGTGGTCAGTTAGTTGTACTTATATTTTAAATGTGATAGTTTGCGAAGATGTTTGTTACTCAATTACACCGTATTATATTAATTTGACTGAAAATGATATAAATAAATATAATTATAAAATTGACTGGTAGTGTATGCGACTGCAGTGCTAAGGTTCCGTGTTCGATTCCCGGGTCGGAACAAATATTTGTGTGATCCACAAATGTTGGTTTCGCAGTTTGTGTATTTTCTGTGTTTAGTACCTATATCCATATATAAATAAAATATCCATAACGCCTTATCCCCGAAGGTGTGGCAGAGGCATATTATATGCCCACTTTTCACCGTATGGATTCCTGTCCCACGTAATAGGTGGTGAGCCCATTGCCGTGTTGAAATAGACTGACGCAGGTTGTGGCTACCTGCTGTTGAAATTTTCAAGCCGCCCATAAGGCCTTCAACCAGGCTTAACGACAGCCATTTTACTGGCAACCGGGACCAACGGCTTAACGTGCATTTCGAAGCACGGAAACGCTAGCAAATGTAAATGCCACAAAGTGGTCACCCATCCGAGGACCAGCCATAGTGAAAGTTGCGTAACTCAGTGATTGTTTACAGAAAACTGAGACCGCGAGGCCACGAGCGCTTCATATATTTTTATATATATTTTTAAATATATACTATTTAGAAATATATGAGGATGAAGAGTAGAAGCGTGCACGTCGCCATCCCTGCCAGCTACGGCTGCAATTCTACTCCAACACGAATGATGCTAGGGCGTGCCCCCGAGGCGACGCGCACCAGTTCGTCCCCGCTGGTGCGAAAAGTGTGTGCCAGAGCGGCGTAGGGGACCGCCACCCTACACGCGCGGCCCGACACGGCGGGAAGTGGAGTGCAGGGTAGCTGCGTGGAATGTTAGGGGAGGAATGACAGATAAGATGAATGAGTTGATGGATGTTATGAATGAGTGAAAGTTAGATGTGTGTGCTTGACAGAGACCAAGCGCAAGGGCAGCGAAGTCTTGGAGCTCCCGGGTGGGATGCTCGCGCTTTGGTCTGGAGTACCAGAGAGCGAGCATGGCAGTCGGGGGGTTCGAAATTTTGCTGTCCTCGCGATTGGCCTCCGGTATGTATGAGTACAAACTGGTAGGTCCTAGAATCCTCTGGATCCGTGTAAAACTTGGTTTGACGAAGATTTTCATGGTAGCTGCTTACGCGCCAGTATCTTCGTCGAACGCGAGTGAGCTAGAGGACTTCTGGGAGAGTATGAGAGAAGCTCTAAATGTGATAGAAGGAAATGAAAAACTTATAGTATGTGGAGACTTGAATGGTTGGGTGGGTACCGCTCGCGATGGTTTTGAGTCGGTACTCGGGAAGTATGGGGATAAAAGGGTGAACGACGCTGGCAAGCTAATACTTGCATTTTGTAAGGAAAAGGATTTGTTTGTGGCGAACACAATGTTCAACCACAAACAAATTCATATGTATACGAGGAGATGTAAGTCAAAGAGAAGCATGATAGATCTATTCCTAATGGATAGTCGGCTCCGTAAACAGGTGATAGACACAAGGGTTTATCGAGGCGCTGAGCTGGGATCAGACCACTACCTAGTCATAACTAGGATTAGGGGTCTGTTCGCGGGTTGGCGTCATCGTACCGAGTGTCCTGAACCTGAGCCGACTTATAGCATCAAAAGCTGGAAGCTGCAGGATGCATCCATTAGGGATAAATATAATGAAAGGGTAGCCGAAAAGCTTGGCGACGTCAATGTAAGCAGTGAGATTGTGGAAAGTGTATGGCAGAACCTTAGGGACAGTATGATAAATGCCGCTGTGGAAGTGTGTGGAGAAACGAAAAGAGGCAGTAGTAATAAGCGTGATGCATGGTGGAATGAGGAAGTGAAAGAAGCAGTTCGATTGAAGAAGAAAGCATGGCTAGACTACTTAGCCTCGCGGAATTATTTTAATATGAAAGAGAGATACAAGCTGCAGAAAGTTAACACGAAGGCACTGATAGAAGAAGCTCGTGAAAGGTGCAGAATGAAAGCGGATGAAAGGTTGTCGTCCAATTTCCGGGATAATGCCAAGCTCTTCTGGAAAGAGGTAGGCAAGACCCGGAGTTGTTCGGCAATTTGCAGTATGAATAAAGTGCTTAGTGTTAACAATGACGTCCTAACAGACCAAAGTGACGTCCTGCAGAGATGGAGTGAATATTATGGAAAGATGTATGCAAGAAAAGACAGAGATGCCACATCGGGAAGTGGAGCTCACTTCGATGCTCCGGATCCCGATGTCATTGAAGTCATTAGTATGAAAGAAATAGAACAAGCGATAAGAAGTATGAAATGTGGTAAGGCTGCGGGAAAAGACAGAGTTACTGCTGAGATGATCAAGTACGGTGGGTCGCGCGTCTGGGACACACTATGTCTGCTATGCAACTTATGCTGGCGGACGGGTGAGGTCCCAGATGACTGGCGAGTAGCAGTTGTAGTACCTATTTACAAAGGGAAAGGCTCGCGCCTAAACTGCTCCAGCTACAGGGCGATCAGCTTGGTCAGCTTAGCTAGTAAGGTGTATGCAAAAGTTATATATGTGTATATATGTAGGTATTTATGGGAGGCTCAATGCGGATTCCGACGTGGAAGAGGTTGCATGGATCAAGTGTTTTCTCTCCGCATGATTGCGGAAAAGTTTCTGGCTCTTAGCTAGAAGGTTTTCTGCGCTTTTGTGGATCTAGAGAAAGCATTTGATAACGTTGTGGGACTTGCTGCCCGGATATGGTGTGGACGGCTCGCTACTGCGGGCAATACAGTCGCTTTATAGGGACTGTAAGGCTTGCGTGCGAGTAGGGGGGGATGTGTCACCTCTTTTTGATGTCTGTACAGGCGTCAAACAGGGATGTGTCATGTCCGCCTGGCTGTTCATAGTGTATCTGGACAGTTGCCTGCAGAAGTTGAAAGATTTTAATATGGGTGTGAATTTGGGTGACTTTACAGTAAACTGTCTGCTGTACGCTGATGATGCGGTGCTCATGGCCTCATCAGAAGCCGACCTACAGGCATTAGTCACTAATATGAAAGAGGGGTGTGAAAGTAAGGGTCTCCGCTTGAATGCAAGTAAAACTAAGGTTCTAGTATTTGAAAGAGATGCCGTAAGAACTAAATGCGAGATTAGGGTAAACCAGAACGTCTAGAGCAAGTGAAAGAAATTGTGTATTTAGGAAGTATGTTTAGCGCGGATGGAAGATGTGATTCGGATGTAGAACGGCGAGTAGCTGCCGGAAACAAAGTTAATGGTGCTTTGTCCCAGTTAGTAAAGCGACAAAGCATCGTAAAAGAAGCACGAATGGCGATTCATAACGCAGTGCTAGTGCCAACTTTGCTTTACGGTAGTGAAACCTGGGTATGTCAGCAGATGCGTGAAAGTAAATTGAATGCTGTGGAGATGCGATCACTTCGAAAATTGTGCGGCGTTACCTTGGCCGACCGAATACGTAACGAAGCGATACGCAATATGGCAGGTTTGAATGAAAGCGTTAAGCTGGAAAAGGGCGTGCTCCGTTGGTTTGGACACGTCCAACGAATGAGTGAGGAACGATTGACGAAGAATATATATTGTTCAAAAGTAGAGGGTAGAAGGAGTCAGGGAAGGCCGAGACTTACATATGAAGACCACGTGAGCAGATTGCTCAAAAACGGAAAGGTCAAAAGTACTCGGATACACAGACGTGCGTGTATGAAGCGATTGATGAATCTCGAAGAAGCGAAAGAAGTATGCATGGATCGCGAAGCCTGGCGATCTGTCCTCTCTGACTACCCCGCCAGGGATACAGCGTGAAGATAGTTAGTTAGTTAGAAATATATAAATATGTATATTAGTTGTCAAGATACTAAAGTACAAGCGGACATGGGAGAGGATGGATGAAAGTAGACTAACGAAACAGATTTATCAGAAAAGAGTGAATGGGCAAACTGGTAAGGGGCGACCTCGACGCACATATGTCAATCAAATAGAAGACATTTTGGAAAAAGGTCAGGTCAAGAGTTCCCTTAACCAGCCTGTGTGTATGGAAACACTTATGAAAGTGGATGGAAGAATCATAAGTTGTATGCCAGGATCGTAGCAAGTGGAAAGCCATAGTCTCTGCCTACCCTGATCGGAGACAGGCTTGACGATATATATGTATGTATGTATATTTTTTAGCCATGGTTATATCGTCGTTTTCGTCTTTTTGGAATTGTTTTTAATATTTTACACACCGTACTTCACCAACCCTAGTTATAGACCAATTTACAGCGAGGTAATAGTGCTTCCAAACAGTAGCCCTGCTATTCATTAATTCTTTCATGAATACACAGTATAATTTCACAGTTACATAATACGGCAAATGTGTTTTTCTTAAATGAAATAAGCCTCAGTCCGTACCCCAAATCAGAACCAAACGAGTAATTTTCATTATACCTTACATTTAAGTTTGAGTTATTAACGACACTAGCTGACCCCCGTGGCTTCGCCCGTGACATTTTTGGAATCCCCTTCGTATTTATTTAATCCCGTTGCTTATTACAAAAATGCCGATTTGTTGACATATATGATTATTGCTCCGCTCTCCTGAGTAGTAGCGTGATGTTATATAGCCTATAGCCTTCCTTGATAAATGGACTTACCAACAAAATATATTTTTTCACTTTGGATTAGTAGTTTCTGAGATTAGCGCGTTCAACGAAACAAGCTCTTCAGCTTTATCAGTATCTATATCTCTAGAGATTATCATACAAATTAAGATTACGATATAGCTTTACCAAATCTTGAAACCGATTTGTGGAAATTTCAGCGTAATTCTCTCAGTGTGACGAGTTGCTAACCTCCTAATTTATTGGAACAGTGGAACAGGGAACACTTCAATGGCTACAATAAATTTCAAATTTCATTATTTGAAGAGGAAGTCGCGAGTTGCCAATTGTAATTTGGTTTTCCGATCACGTCTTAATACTATTGGTGGGGATATTCGTGCTACCTGCACCCGTATTCGATGTGGGTTTAAAAGCGCCTTAGCTCGTTCGATAAACTGGCTGTGAAATATTCTCTGCGTAAGCCAGGCGCCGCATTTGCGTATGAATGATACATATTGGGCGCGTCTTCAATCAGCAAACGCTATCCAACCACTGTAAGGAAGTCACGTTCTTCTTTAGTAATATTTAAGTTGGGCGTGTAAAAATTGTTTACAACGGAAGTATAAGGACCGCCTAATTGACTGCCTCGGTGGCGCAGTGGTAGTGTTTGCAGCTGAGGTCCCTGGTTCGATTCCCGGGTCAAAACAAAATACTTATGTGATCCACAAATGTTTGTTTCGCAGATTGGGTGTTTCTTATGTATAACGTGTTTGTATTTAGAAATATATAAGTATATTTTATATACTACTCGGGACTTCACGCGAAACAATTTTGTACTTACATTCACCGACGTTTCGAGCGCGTTGCAGCGCCCGTGGTCGCGGCTGGACTGGACTGATTTGAGAAAATTGTTTCGCGTGAAGTCCCGAGTAGTATATAAAATATGAGTATAAACCGCGAAAGTTTAAAAATAATATATAAGTATGTCTATCAGTTATTTAGATCTTATATACCACAAGTTAAAAAGTTTAAAAGTGGGCATATAATATGCCTCTGCCACCCCTTCGGGGATAAGGCGTGATGGATATTTATTTTTATTTTTATTTATATACCACAAGCTTATGTTAGCTTACTTTGGACTAGAAGGCACTATGTAAAAAAAATGTCCCACAGTCAATATTGCAAAACCTTTAAATGCCCAAAAACACTCCGTTTTTTATGTTTGTTTAGTTTATAATGTTTGTCTCGATATCACTCGTTCAGCTTCACCCGCGTAGTGACCGTTTCCGAAGGAAAACAGGAACGAAATATAGCTTAAATTTCTTCTTATAACATTAGCTATCTGCCAGTGAAAGTCCAGTAAAAATTGGTCTAGCCGTTTCAGAGATAACCCGAAAAAATAGAGAGGTTTTTTTTAAATATTTGTACCTTACAAACTTTAAATATAAATAAATAAATATCCATCACGCCTTATCTCCAAAGGGGTGGCAGAGGCATATTATATGCCCACTTTTCACCGTGTGGATTCCTGTCCCACGTAATAGGTGGTGAGCCCATTGCCGTGTTGAAATAGACGCAGGTTGTGGCTACCTGCTGTTGAAATTTTCAAGCCGCCCATAAGGCCTTCAACCAGGCTTAACGACTGGCAACCGGGACCAACGGCTTAACGTGCCTTCCGAAGCACGGAAACGCTCGCAAATGTAAATGCCACAAAGTGGTCACCCATCCGATGACCAGCCATAGTGAAAGTTGCGTAACTCAGTGATCGTTTACAGAACACTGAGACCGCGAGGCCACGAGCGCTTCAACTTCTTACAAACTTTCATATGCATTTATAGAAAAGCTGTTACCTAATTGAAATTACAAACAGATACTTCAATGTCATTTGTCTGTTTAGATGTAGGTATTATTGTCAGCTAAATGCAGACAAATGAAGCAATTAATTCATGAATTTTGAATATGAGATCCGCAGTTTTAAAACATCTTCAAACACTTTATAGTGACTCGATTGTTTATCAATTTGTTGACAGAATGTTCAATAAAGTTGGTTAAAATGCAGTAAAATACAGTAAAAAAAGAACAAATGAATAAAAATCGTTGGGACAACTCACACAACGCTACCTGATTCCAAACTAAGCAGATTTGTACTATGAAAGAAAGAAAACACACAATTTTATCCTGGTTGGGAATCGAATCCACGACCTCTTGCGTAGCAGTCGGATACATTCACACTGCGCCACAGAGGCAGACAATGTTTTGCAGTACTTATGTTTTTCTATTTTACGACATTGCTTCAAGTAAAACATTTCACCAGTTTTTGTTTCCATATATCATGTGAATGTTGAACCGCGAAATGTGCCGAGAGCAGTATTACAGGAACACAATGGCAGCTAATTCTGTGTACGAAAAGTTGGCGAACGCCGGCGTGTGGTCGCGACCGTATCTCAAATTAAATCTCGCCAACAAATCTTCGCGGGGCGGGAGATAAACCGGCCGGCCTCTACTATCGACTTTTTATGTACTCGTATTCTTTTTTCGATTTCTTTTTTTTAGATCGTTCACTAGAATAGAAGAGAGAGAAGAGTCATTTAAGTATTGAGTCCACAAAACGTATGGACCGCCGCGGGTCCACCAGCGTGATATGTATGTGATGTTTATCTGGGGTAAAAAGTAGTCTATAACACTCACCAGATCTACAACAATCGTGTTTTTAAAACAATGTTGATTCATTAGTTAGGATGAACAAACAAACAATTTTACAGTTATAACATTAAATCCAGATTTACGAGTATACTTGTTAATTGTTTATGAATATTTAGCGGTTTGAATGTCTTTAAGAATGCATGCAAAAAATAATTCAAACAAAATATGCAATATAAAAATATAAGTAAATGAAATTAAGCAGACTTGGTTCATTTGCAGAAATTGTTCCATGGTACGGGCGAAAGCTCATCTCCTTGCTGCCTGCGAACGTTTGGAGACGCAATTTGTTCTCGTATAGCCTTAAAAATCCACATTTTATTGTTCCGTCCGCCTCTCATTCTACTTGAACTGTACCCCGAGCGGCTCTCAAAGAGCTCACCCGTACAAAACTTTCACGTTTTCATAACTTGAATATGCACGTAACTGTTTATTTCGGCCTTATTAAAATTGGTATTGGAATTTTAATCTTAGTTTATAATTTTAAGGCCGATATAGACCTTGTATACAAATATTACTAATTAATACTTTATAACTTTCACTATGGCTGGTCCTCGGAAGGGTGACCACTTTGTGGCATTTACATTTGCGTGCGTTACCATGCTTCGGAAGGCACGTTAAGCCGTTGGTCCCGGTTGCCAGTAACATGGCAGTCGTTAAGTCAAGTTGAAAGCTTTATGGGCGGCTTGAAAAATTTCAACGGCAGGTAGCCACAACCTACGTCTGTCTATTTCAATACGGAAATGGGCTCACCACCTTCTGCGTGGGACAGGAATACACATGGTGTAAAGTGGGCATATAATAGGCCTCTGCAACGCCTTCGGGGATAAGGCGTGAAAGAAAAAAAAAAGATATTTAAATAGGAAAAAACCGTATTGCACAGACGCAAGCAAATGACATTCAGATCAGACTCGGAATTAATAACGTCACTCAAGTCATGCAAAATGGAGCGAATGAAACATGTCTGTCATATCGTGATGGCTACGTAAAATTGTCACTAACATAAAGGCGCAAATTTTTAACATTAATTGAAAACTGTTTTTAATTTTGCCTAACTGTCCAGAACCTAACCAAATCAGAACTTTTTTAATTGGAACAAATCCCACCCGCATTCCTATTACTGTGACTCCTGTAAACCAGGATTTACAGTAATGACCAAGACCACAAAAGTTACACCAAGTTCGATCTCGGTGAAGTCCCAGGAGAAGTTAGAATGTCTTGGAACCTGCAACGAAATTATTCAGAAGATAATTTGGGAAAGTGGGGAAAAAAACGTAACGCCTCTTCCCTCCTTTGCAAAGCGGGAAACCTGGAAACCAAATTAGAACTATGAAACAAAATTGTCACCGGTCCGCCTCTCATCGCTAACGCACCTGAGAGGGAACGGCTCCACTTGTAAAATTTTATTTACACCCTTAGTGAACAATCTTAATATTAAGGATTCAATCCCACTAATAGGAAAGTACAGATTGTAAAAAGTGGAGTCTTAGAAACAATATTATACCCCATTTGGAAGGACTTGGAATGAACCTTAACCGGGTAATGATTGACGAAATAACATTTTTAATACTTCAGTAAAGAAGAATGCATATGCTACAGCTTATAATAAGCAAAGGATATACAAGCAGCATCTATCTTCTATCTTCTATATATATCAAAATGAAACCCGTTCATCATCACGCTACTACACAGGAGAGCGGAGCAGTAATCATAAATATCAACAAATCGGGGAAACTCTCATACATTTTTAGAAAAGTAATAAGCGACGGGATTAAATGGGTGCCACGGGGTTGGAAGTATGTCCCTGACGAAGCCGGGCAGGTCAGCTAGTTTCTAATAAACAAGGTACTACCTACTACTTAAATTGTATGGAACAATATAGAGAAAAAGAAACATTTAGTCTTAAAAATATTTTTACTTAAAAACACACTTTGCTGTTTATATAGCAGGCCATGGCCGTTTCCTATTCATTTTGATCTCGTCGACTACATTAAACTGATTGCTGCAATTAGTGAATGGTGTCTCGTTTTTCAAGTGTCTCCCATTACCGGAGCCCCCCTCTAGACCCTTTAAGAAATTACTTGTCTTGGCGAGTTTCTTGGGATAAAATAAAATTGAAGAGATCGAACTGTTGTGTTGAATTTTTCTTTTTATTCAGTTGGGTTTGGAATTGTGATTTTAATAATAGTAAATGATTCACAGATTGTGTGTTTTGAACAATAGCGGATTGAAATTAAAACTCATAAATTTTCCCTTTGAACACCTATATTGGTGAAAACAGTGCGAATCCGTAACATAATTTATGAGTTTAAAGCAGACAGATGCATCTCGTAGCAATGTGGACTTTAATTTTATATTTAAAATTAAATATAATATTTTGTTTGAAATGTATATGTAAACTTTGTGTTTGAAATAACTAGGTTTCGCAGTATTTTTACTTTTATTTTTAGCCATTCTCAGAGTTATTGTTCTTCTTAGACGTTATTTATTTATATAGTCTTTATTTCTCAGGCCGACTCGATACTATATTATAAAGAGCCATTAAATGAAGGTTGAGGCCAAAATACCCTTAACCCGTATAAGATTGCACCATAGTTCTAAAATTTCCCGAAATAGTTTAAGTTCTATTCCTAGTGAAAGTTTTTGTGGCATTTGGTTCAGATTACAGGGTTGCTTTGAGTGGAAATTTGTAACGTAATTTCAAGATATTACGAGTATCTTCTTCATTATGGAGTTTTTCCAGTAGTGTCCAAATGTTACCTATCCAGATAGCATTTTTAGAACTCGCTTTTATTTTTACCACGTTATTATTAAATCATTTACTTGCCTGTCTGGATGGAATATCGCAAATAATTTGATTTTAAATTAACTCATAATTTTAAATCAAATTAGTTTCAAATCTAGCTGTATCCACTTCTGCTCTTATAAGATCAATGCACGGAAAAAGTGAAAAGAAAAAAAAATGTATAACAATAGTCCGTTTTAATGATAAATTTAAATTTGGTAATCTGTAAAATAAAATTTCTCAACTGTTTGCATATTTTCAGTTTCTCTGGTAGTTTATTTATAGCCTTATACGGACTTTTTACGATAATATGTACCTATAATTTTGTTGAACGCAGATAGAGTGACATATATTTGCAAATAATATATGTGACTTTATCTAAACACCAAATAAAGAGACAGCTGAGAACTATGAACAGCGCCATTGAGAATCCCAAAGTATTTTCCTTAACAAGATGCAGCGCATGCCAACAATTGGGTTCGAAACGAGCCAATATGTGAATCAAAGACGACAGTAAAGTGGCGAAATGATATATTTTGGCATATATTGCCAGGACAATGGTGGATTGCGTATAGAGCTATTTCATAGTAGTTTTATATTATATGAAAGGGGAAGGGGTCTCAAATAAAAAGGACGATTGGATGGTCGGCTTTCGGGTCGCCTGAATAAAGTAGTATACAAACGTAGTTATATACGCGTCGACATTTATATGGAACATATTACATACATTTATATGTTGATGAGAATACGAAATAAACTATCTGTAATTATTATAACTTATAATCATACCTATATTCCCGAGACGGTTGGCAAGTGGGAATTACACAAACGTACTTTATCAGTAGTTTTCTTGGTCCACGCAATATATTTACAGGAGAAAATTATTATAACCATTCTGTACTGCGGACCAAAATTACAACAGCCAGGACAGATGTTACACATCCACATGGACAATGCCTATCTGTAATAAAATTCTTAATTTCAATATTTCTTTTTTCATTATGAGTGCCAACTCCCAGTTGCTTCCAACATCACAACGAACCTGTGAGGGTTCTGAAGTAGCTCCGATTTGGCTTTTTTTTCAGCATGGATGGAAGTAACTGCTGTCGGTCAGTAGGTGCACCACTTGCAAGTGAGGTTGGTGAAACCCCCCTTCCTTCTCAAATTTTGTTAAATTTTCAATGATGCTGAGTTTGTCACTTCTAAATTAGTTCTATGCTGTATTTTTCTAGAACTACATTCAGTGTAACTAGTATTGGATGAAAACAAAGCTATTTACAACCTCTTTTACTTATTTCTTTAAAATTAAGGTCAAACGCTCATAGTCTCTTTACCTTGGTGTTTTGTAAAGGATGAATTCTTTAAGCTTCTTACACTACGGCTCAGTCTTGAACTGGAATGTGTCTTGGCATTTCTCTTTATTAGCGATTCCGTGCTTCGAACAGTACGGAATCCCTTAGTTCGTTAGTTTCGTTAGTCCCCAGTTGCCTGTTACATGGTAGTTATTAAGCCAAGTTGAAGACCATAAACTACTTGAAAAAATTCAACCCGTAGCTGTGCATTTTCAATACGGTAATGGACTCACGTCGGACAAAAATGCTTAGGCGTATAATATGCCTCTGCCACCCCTTGGGGAATAAGAACGTGACTGATAAATAAGAAATATTTGGATGGCTACATAAATATCCACATCAGGTAGCTACGTTACAGTTTGTTCCTGCCCATTTCAACACTGCATTAGGATGCAGTACGTCAAAAGGGGATCTTAGACGTTCAAAAAGAGGTTTTTATAGGGACGGCAATACGAGTGCCGCACCTCTGGTGTTGCAAATGTCCATAGGTTACGACGATTACTTTCTAACAGGTGCTTGTCTGCCGCCTGTGTAGAATAAAAAAAAAAAGTCAGCAGCGCGAGTGTTACACCCTTAGTGGTGTAAACGTCCCTGGACACTAGTCTATTCGATAAATGAGTGTATTTGTTCTAGATAACAAAGTATGAAATGTATTGGTAGTAAATCCAAAAGTAATGTTAAACTCCATTTACGTAAATACAAAGTTTATGGCGAAACGGTCACGCGTGAATTGTTCAAAGTGCTCTTAAATCTGCGACCTAACATTACACTGCAGTGTAGTGGTGACGTAACAAAGTTTCAGACCGTTTCCACACAGCTCTATATTGAGGGTAAAATGTTACAGTCAGTAAAGTCAGAATTACGAGTGATTCATGAATTGGAATAAATACTATTAAAACGTTCTATTCCAATCCCATTGATTTGAATATATTGAATACAATGTATGTACTTTTAGCTGGTATGGTCAGGAAGTTAACTGTGGTATTGAAGCTCTCTGCATCTCCAGCCCAAGGGAATTTCATGCGAATGCGAATGACTAACGAATGAAGAGACTGGGAAGTTTAGATAGTTTTCCATAAGCTACGGTGATCACTTTCCATCAGGCGGGCCGTATGTTTGGCTGCCACCTCAGTCACCAGTGCTATAAAAAAAAAAGAAGCCACTTTCACTAAAGTTGAAAAGAAAACCCCTATATAAAAATACTATAAGGTTAAGAGTTATAATTTAAAACTTTAATATACTGTGCACTTATATCCAAAATAATACTTGACGCCCATGTTTTTTTTGTTTTCATACAAATTGATATTTTTTGGAAAATATGTTTGTAATACAAATTATGTAATTTGTAAATGTTTGGATTATTACGCACAAAGCCAACCTCAAAACAACGTGAGAAACATCAAGTGTAACATAGTTTATCGTGGGTTTAGTTTTACGTAGAAGCGGTTTCGCACTACCCTCCACAAACACAAATATATGAAAGTTAATAACATTTACCTAGCACAATAAAATATAATAATGTCAGTCCCTCGTGGTGTAGGGGTGGTACTATATGACGGACATTACATTACTCTATGACCACGATACAATAAACATACGTTACTATAGCATTGTGGCCTCCATTACTGTCAACGTCGAAACTAATAAATTGTGACAATATTTTAACTATCAATACATTTACATAAACCGCCAAAATGAATGCATATTTGATCTTTATAGATAGGTTACGAATACTTGTATAGGAGTGTATATATCAAAAGGTACAAACAGGTACAAACAAGAAATTTCACTTTCATAATAAAAGGTTTTATTAGAAGGTTTCAGGTGATTATCTATTTTAAATGAAGGAACATAAAGTACTTCTAAATAATAACGTATGTTATATCCTCTATCGTATTTCTCCGCTTTACTAATCGAAAACCTTAAGTTAGATTATAGTAGGTATTTCGCAACATCCAACACGTACAAATAATTCATTCTGTTCCCGACTTATTGTTAATCTCTCACGCATCACTTTCCTCACTAATTGTACCACGTCATCTGCAAATAAATCAAACGATAATAAATAAGTTATTTATTAAGTAATTGGTCAATATCGGCCATTCCATAGACCAAAAATACATTAGACCAGACAAAAAGACTATAGGGCAAAAGTACCGTACTATATTCGTGCCCAATATCTTGGCACTGTTTAATCCTATAATTGTCTCTGAAGCATAGTGCCTAGTGATTTTATAATTATTATATTATAAAATGTGTCCCAAAACGAACTCTTCGAACTTGTTGGGTTTCGTAGCATCGAAAAAATAACATAAAATAACATTCGCTTTCTGAATTGCATGCCCAGGTCAAAATCTTCCAGTTTCTCCAAATTTACAAAGGAGCTGGGACGACATACATTGTAAATTGATTTTTAACATTCTTTTGAGCTGTAGTACAGCTTCGGCGCGTGCTACGCCGTGCGAGGCCGGCTACTGGCTTCACGAAATTTATATACATTATAAATTTATATACATTATTTATATATTTATATTTATTTTTATTTGGCTATATAAACCCCTCGGGGACAGTCGTTATCTTTTATAGGATTAACGCAACCCTATGACGGCACAGTAGATTCGCTTTTTGAGTTATCCACTTTCTGATACCAACAAAAAAATGTATCAGAAAGTTATTGAAAAGCTCACATCCGCAGGGCAGCTTGTGGCGAGCTGAATGTGCGTGGCTACACATCGGTCCCGATTCCTCAGAGTTTTGTTGCCCTTCTGCACCGGTTAGGATTTAATGGCCTAACGGGAGAGCAGTGAGAGTGCTACTCCCGGGAGTGCAGCAAATCTCAACTCTGGCTTGCCTTAATTGGCTGGTCAGAGGGAGGGAGCCAGAGCTATATGCTCGGGGGTGGAAGTGTCATTTTCAAGGGCATAACTACGGGGAAGCCCGCTCCGGGTCTGTCCCGCGAAGGTGAAACCGGCGCCGCACCGCTCGACACCCCAAGCCGCTCACATCGGTGTTGCCCTCTGTCGCCTTCCAGGCTTATCATGCCTATGGCGTATGGCTTGTATAGGGGGCCCATCTAGTGAGTTGGCAAGTCACCGTCTGCCAGTATTTTGATAATAATATATTAAAATGGCAGACGCCGTCTTCATCGTTAGTTTTAGTTACATACTCCATTTAACCTTCAACTCAATAGCCCATTTAGTAGTTAGCATATTGTACAATAGTTTAACTCCCATTGGAGGTTGTCCACTATCGTTCTTCTACATAAGGCGGGCGTGAACTGTCTGTAGTGGGAGTCCCATTACCTTTTAGATTAAAATTCTCAAAGGGCCTCTGCGTGTTGGACCAATATGTCCCCATGTACGCCTACCAAAAGCCCGGGTATCTTCATAAAAAAAAAGAAGATACCCGTGAAAAGAAGAAACATAATAATAATAAAAGCTTTATTTAATTCCATACAAAATAAAATATATCATGCTAATTAATTAAGTAAAAATAATAACCGGTCAGACTTATCGGGTGTTATATTTTTCGAAATATGAGTAATTATACGACCGTAGTTTATGAAGAAGCTTTATGAGCAATGACTGTTGCTTGTGCATTTACATCTATTGAATTGTGGTAAGTAATATTTTATTATAAAAACTGGATTTAACCCGTGACCTTTGCCTAACCGGGGAAATGTTGCGACTAACTCCGATATCAATGTACAGTATCATGAACATTGATGCGATGGACCCACTCAATCTATGGATATTTTTTTAAAGCAATGAGTATGTTAACTTTCGAAATTCTGATATGACGCAAAATTTTAACTAATCTGTATTAGTTAAAATTTTGTGTCATATCAGAATTTCCACGCAAACGAAGTCGCGAGAAACAGCTAGATTAAAATATATACTTTAAAATTTACAATAATCCAGCGTCTTTACATGTTTTCACTAAAACTCATAAATTTCCAAATAGGTTCGATTTCATATTCACCTTTATGGATTTTTCTCATATTTGAACTGGAAAAGTAGACATTTCACGTTAAAATGGAAGAGGTGTGATAAAATGAACATTTTTATGGTAGGTATTGTTAGGGTGAATTGCGTCATAAAACAGACTCTATATAGTAGGTCATTGGCGAGTACAGTAATATAATCCGTTGATGTTCGCAAACTAAGCTGCTAAAGCTTTATAAAATGGTATATATATTATACAGTCCGAGACTACCAGGACTTTAATTGGTCGTGCTAATTAGTGTCTAGCACATAAGACCTTTTAGCCTTTTTGTTACCATATCACTAAAAATGCAACGGGTTAAAAATTTCTTCCAAATTTAACATCTAAAATAGACACATTTTTATTTTTCGGCCATTTAGACCCACCTCAGTTCCGTGCTTCGGAAGGCACGTTAAGCCGTTGGTCCCGGTTGCCAATAAAATGGCAGTCGTTAAGCCAAATTGGAGGGCCTATGGGCGGCTTAAAAAATTTCAACAGCAGGTCGGCCTGCGCCTTTCCATTTCAACACGGCAATGGGCTCACCACCTATTATGTAGGACAGGAATACATATGGTGAAAAGTGGGCATATAATATGTCTCTGCCACCCCTTCGGGGATAAGGCGTGTTAGGTAAATATTACAAATATTACATACTTAGTTCTTACGAGTTTAACATTTAGGTAGCTGCATTACATAAATGGTATCCTTTTACCTATATTATGTATATATTTTGAAATATAGAAGTATGTTTATCAGTTATTTGGTTACCATAGTACAAGCGCTGCTTAGTTTGGAATCAGATGGCGTTGTGTGAGTTGTCCCAACGATATTTATTTTTTATTATATTTCATGCTGATATATGCTTTTTGGTCAAATAGGCATAATATATATACATACATACATACATACATATTGTCACGCCTTTATCCCCGAAGGGGTAGGCAGAGGCATATTTAACGCCCACGTTTCACCATATGTATTCCTGTCCTACGTAATAGGTGGTGAGCCCATTGCCGTGTTGATATAGACAAACACAGGTTGTGGCTGGCTACCTGCTGTTAATTTTTTTCAAGCCGCCCATAATGCCTTCAACTTGACTTAACGACTGCCACATGGCAGTAACATACTGGCAACCGGGACCAACGGCTTATCGTGCGTTCCGAAGCACGGTAACGCTCGCAAATGTAAATGCCACAAAGTGGTCACCCATCCGAGGACCAGCCATAGTGAAAGTTGCGTAACTCAGTGATCGTTTACTGAGGGCCGTATTCCAGAACGTTTATCAATACTCAAGAAACACTTGAGAGTAGATTTTATAAGGCAAAATCTAGTCTCAAGCGTTGATTGAGTATTAAGGAACGTTCTGGAATACGCACCTAAGTCTAAATGTACGTAATATTAACGTATGTAATATTGACTTGAATATTGAATTGATTATACCTATAGTATGATCGCAACAGCTGAAATTATGCGCAAGGAGCGGTAAAGCGGTTGCGGTCAAACTATAGTTCTCATCAGACTATGACGTTATATTATCTGTAGCAGAAGGTTTCTCTCTCACAACAGATAATTAATATGACCTGGACCTAACACCATTGTTATTTAATTTTTTTTAACTTTTACTATAAATCTTCATATTAAAAGATAAAAAAATTAACAAATCTTTTCCCTTGACCATAGGACTGGCCTCTTTCTTGCTCAGAGATTACGCATTGCCATACAACGTGGCAATGTGGCCAGCCTTATGGGAATCTTACCGGTTATTTTGATGGATAGGAATTTTTCGACACCTAATCGGGGGATTGTCAGCCTTGTAATAATGTCCACCCCATTTTTTGTAGTACAGTTGTCTGTAAATTGGTTAAAGTAAAAAATATGATATATTTATATCAGAGATAAAACGTAACTGCCAACGTAATATAAATATTACAAATAAAATATCTCTGTAATTGCATGTAGTTATGAAAGCAGCTTTTACTGTCAGCAAATTATTATACATTTTATAATCTTTTCACAGGTAACGTTAGGTGATAAATTTATAGCAACCCCTCGCTGCACGTCTTTAAAATTTATTGTATTTTATTAAACAGCCTTTCATAAATCAAGGCATACCTAATTAAAATATAATATTTCTTTTCGTATAATAATTTTACACTGCAAAATATTTGATATAGCCATTATAACTCAGAAACTTAGTATAATACAATTGGATTTATTAAGAACTTTTGCTATGTAACTAATGGAGCAGGTCCTATTAGCGTGCTAAAATACAATTTTATCGGTACAATATTACTAACGTACTATTTTTATTGTACTCTTGTAATGGCATTATTAAATTCGTGATTATGTATGGAACTAAATGTGTGTGAACTTTATGTTAATAATGCAAATGTAACAATGCTTATTTACGATTATCTTTTAAAGTACTAACTCTCTGAACAAATGAATGGGCAAAAAGTTTGGAAAATCCAAAAGTGCACGCATCACACGCTTTTATTATATTATAAAAAAAAATTGTAAAATATTAAAAATTAAAATTAAAGTCGTTTCTTTTTTATTGTACCAGCCTAGAGTTGTGCACAGCGACATCTATATTCACAATTGTTAACAACTTTACGAGAATGTGTATTAGACAGTATACAACTCTTACCATAGATGACGCTAGTATACGATCATATTCGAAAATATTAAAAAAAAGATAATAACAATTAAACCACATCGAATCAGACCGTGAAAATTGAAAGGGTTCTATTCCTAATTATACTGAAGCGTAAGAGAAAAAAAAAGACTCGATTAGTAAAGTATTTCGGTCGTTATCGTGTTAACATACGCACATACAGACACACGGACGGCCAAGATAAAAATTTAAACAGTTTTTTAACTAGTTTAATTAACAAAAATGACATCAAAAATATCATGAGAGTTAAAAAGAGTTTTTTTTATTGATATGTGTGTGTATATAAATATTATTTTACAAGTTCAATATATGATAAATAGAGACATTTTAAGTTTGAAAAATCAGATGTTTTGCGCGAAGTGACAGTAGTACCCACCTCAACGCTTTGCTTATGAGGCGTGCAACAGACTTACGATAGCCGATACTTATCGTCAAATCTATATTTACTAGAATTTAAAGCAATGTCTATTTTGTATAGGTACTGTAGCGCAGGTATTGTCACAGACTTTTTAATTTTACTGAAAATTATAGTTTATGCAAAATTCCAAAACCCATAAACGGACACAAAAAGGTTTGATTGATGTGTGTACTCGTACGTCTAATTAGTTTATATACTATATGGAGATAGCAAAATATTATATTCTAAGATACAATAATACTCATTTAAATTGAGGACTATTTGGTCATAAATATCGGGGTATTTTGAATGGTGGCAGCGACGCCGACACATTTCCGGAACAACCTTTGAAGGTTAAAACGTCTGCAACGTCTGACTTTCAGTGATTTACTGCAATTTTATGTGTCGCCTCTCCTAAATCTGAATTTATTTTATAGTGCAACTTTACAACTTTGAACATATTCATATGGCCTTTTACGTCGTTTCATTCGAACATAATGTGTTGAACTTATGTATTTTAGGGCTGCTGATGAAATACATCTTTCTCTTTGAGGTTGACAGATACTCTCTTTCCACTTACTGCTATCCTGATATTATAGGTTTTAATTCTAGTTGAGCGCTTTATTTTCTAAAAGCAAGAATATGCTGGGGATGAAGAGTAGAAGCGTGCACGTCGCCATCCCTGCCAGCTACGGCTGCAATTCTACTCCAACACGAGTGCCACCAGGACGAGTACTGCTAGGGCGTGCCCCCGAGGCGACGCGCACCAGTTCGTCCCCGCTGGTGCGAAAAGTGTGAGCCAGAGCGGCGTAGGGGACCGCCACCCTATACGCGCGGCCCGACACGGCGGGAAGTGGAGGATGGAGTGCAGGGTAGCTGCGTGGAATGTTAGGGGAGGAATGGCAGATAAGATGAATGAGTTGATGGATGTTATGAATGAGAGAAAGTTAGATGTAGTGTGCTTGACAGAGACCAAGCGCAAGGGCAGCGAAGTCGTGGAGCTCCCGGGTGGGGTGCTCGCGCTATGGTCTGGAGTACCAGAGAGCGAGCATGGCAGTCGGGGGTTTGGAATTTTGTTGTCCTCGCGATTGTCCTCCGGTATGTATGAGTACAAACTGGTAGGTCCTAGAATCCTCTGGATCCGTCTAAAACTTAGTTTGACGAAGATTTTCCTGGTAGCTGCTTACGCGCCAGTATCTTCGTCGAACGCGAGTGAGCTAGAGGACTTCTGGGAGAGTATGAGAGAAGCTCTAAATGTGATAGAAGGAAATGAAAAACTTATAGTATGTGGAGACTTGAATGGTTGGGTGGGTACCGCTCGCGATGGTTTTGAGTCGGTACTCGGGAAGTATGGGGATAAAAGGGTGAATGACGCTGGCAAGCTTATACTGGCATTTTGTAAGGAAAAGGATCTGTTTGTGGCGAACACAATGTTCAACCACAAACAAATTCATATGTATACGAGGAGATGTAAGTCAAAGAGAAGCATGATAGATCTATTCCTAATGGATAGTCGGCTCCGTAAACAGATGATGGACACAAAGGTTTATCGAGGCGCTGAACTAGGATCAGACCACTACCTAGTAATAACTAGGATAAGGGGTCTGTTCGCGGGTTGGCGTCATCGCACCGAGAGTGTCCTGAACCTGAGCCGACTCATAGCATCAAAAGCTGGAAGCTGCAGGATGCATCCATTAGGGATAAATATAAAGAAAGGGTAGCCGAAAAGCTTGGCAACGTCAATGTTAGTAGTGAGAATGTGGAAAGTGTATGGCAGAACCTTAGGGATAGTATGGTAAATGCCGCTGTAGAAGTGTGTGGAGAAACGAGAAGAGGCAGTAGTAATAAGCGTGACGCATGGTGGAATGAGGAAGTGAAAGAAGCAGTTCGAATGAAGAAGAAAGCATGGTTAGACTACTTAGCCTCGCGGAATGATTTTAATATGAAAGAGAGATACAAGCTGCAAAAAGTTAACACGAAGGCACTGATAGAAGAAGCTCGTGAAAGGTGCAGAATGAAAGCGAATGAAAGGTTGTCGTCCAATTTCCGGGATAATGCCAGGCTCTTCTGGAAAGAGGTAGGCAAGACCCGGAGTTGTTCGGCAATCTGCAGTATGAATAAAGTGCTTAGTGTTAACAATGACGTCCTAACAGACCAAACTGACGTCCTGCAGAGATGGAGTGAATATTATGGAAAGATGTATGCAAGAAAAGACAGAGATGCCACATCGGGAAGTGGAGCTCACTTCGATGCTCCGGATCCCGATGTCATTGAAGTCATTAGTATGAAAGAAATTGAACAAGCGATAAGAAGTATGAAATGTGGTAAGGCTGAGGGAAAAGACAGAGTTACTGCTGAGATGATCAAGTACGGTGGGTCGCGCGTCTGGGACACTCTATGTCTGTTATGCAACTTGTGCTGGCAGACGGGTGAGGTCCCAGATGACTGGCGAATAGCAGTTGTAGTACCTATCTACAAAGGGAAAGGCTCGCGCCTAAACTGCTCCAGCTACAGGGCGCTCAGCTTGGTCAGCTTAGCTAGTAAGGTGTATGCAAAGATTATAACGGCAAGAATGCAAGAAAAGTCTGAAAGGTATTTATGGGAGGCTCAATGCGGATTCCGACGTGGAAGAGGTTGCATGGATCAAGTGTTTTCTCTCCGCATGATCGCGGAGAAGTTTCTGGCTATTAGCCAGAGGGTTTTCTGCGCTTTTGTGGATCTGGAGAAAGCATTTGATAACGTTGTGAGGGAAACTCTGTGGGATTTGCTGCCCGGATATGGTATGGACGGACGCTGCTGCGGGCAATACAGTCGCTTTATATGAACTGTAAGGCTTGCGTGCGAGTAGGGGGGGATGTGACACCTCTTTCTGATGTCTATACAGGCGTCAAACAGGGTTCTGTCATGTCCGCCTGGCTGTTCATAGTGTATCTGGACAGTTGCCTGCAGAAGTTGAAAGATTGTGATATGCGTGTGAATTTGGTGGGGAAACTGTCTGCTGTACGCTGACGATGCGGTGCTCTTGGCCTCATCAGAAGCCGACCTTCAGGCAAGTAAGGGTCTTCGCTTGAATGCAAGTAAGACTAAGGTTCTAGTATTTGAAAGAGATGACGTAAGAACTAAATGCGAGATTAGGGTAAACCAGGAACGTCTAGAGCAAGTGAATGAAATTGTGTATTTAGGGAGTATGTTAAGCGCGGATGGAAGATGTGATTCGGATGTAGAACAGCGAGTAGCTGCCGGAAACAGAGTTAACGGTGCTTTGTCCCAATTAGTAAAGCAACAAAGCATCGTAAAAGAAGCACGACTGGCGATTCATAACGCAGTGCTAGTGCCAAGTTTGCTTTACGGTAGCGATACCTGGGTATGTCAGCAGATGCATGAAAGTAAATTGAATGCTGTAGAGATGCGATCACTTCGAAAATTGTGCGGCGTTACCGTGGCCGACCGAATACGTAACGAAGTGATACGCAATATGGCAAGTTTGAATGAAAGTGTCAGCGTTAAGCTGGAAAAGGGCGTGCTCCGTTGGTTTGGACACGTCCAACGAATGAGTGAGGAACGATTGACGAAGAATATATATTGTGCGAAAGCAGAGGGTAGAAGAGGTCAGGGTAGGCCGAGACTTACATATGAAGACCACGTGAGCAGATTGCTCAAAAACGGAAAGGTCAAAAGTACTCGGATACCCAGACGTGCTTGTATGAAACGATTGATGAATCTCAAAGAAGCGAAAGAAGTATGCATGGATCGCGAAGCCTGGCGATCTGTCTTCTCTGACTACCCCGTCAGGGATACAGCGTGAAGATAGTTAAGTTAAGTTTTTAAGTGGAGCCCCGAGGGTCGAGAGAGTCTAAAAATGTGACTTTACTAGTCGCGCTTCACCTCGTGAGATGCGACGTCGAAGCCCATTTAGATCGCGGAGATCGATGCTGTCCGTTTAACGCGTGCATCTCGACTTTGAAGGTCCGAATCTACCTCAGTTCAATTTCGGGGCTCGGAATAGCCTGTAGACGACTCCCGTTCCTGCCAGGCTGTTGTGCTCGGTGGAGCAGCGTCGTGCTGCGATCTGTTGAGAGTCAGCCCTAGGCCAGGTCACTGTGGGTTACCCCGTCAAACACTTGCTGTAAAAACGCTGCTGGGTTCCGGAATAGAAACCGGATTCCCTTTCGTACAAAGGGCGTTATTTATCCTCTCCATACTGACAAATAGAAAAAAACACGCCACAATGACATTAGATTTCTCCTTGGAGCTTAGGATCGACTGACTCGCGAACAACTACTGTTCACGCAGATGACACCTCATTAATTTTTAAAATTAAAAGACAATTAGATAACTATGACGATGTAAACAATGCAATTGCAAGAGTAGTTCATTGGTTCAGCTCAAATAATCTTTGCCTTAATGAAAATAAAACTAAATGTATAAAATTTACTCTACCAAATGTAAAACAAGTTGCGGCCAATGTTCAACTGAATGGACAAGTGTTAGAGTTTGTAGAATCAACTGTGTTCCTAGGTATAACTATTGATGCCAATTTGCAGTGGGGCCCACACATAGAAAAGACAGCCTCTAGACCACCACAGTCGACTACATAAGATTGGCGATTCTTTCCAGGGTAACTGTATACGCTTTTACAACAAGCTTCCCTGTGACCTGAGAAATTTACCTTTAAATAAATTTAAAAAGTTTATTAAAAGCAAGCTTTGTGAAAAAGGTTTTTACTCCGTTACAGACTATTTGCAGGACAGGGACGCCTGGAAATGATCTGCTGGCAAAGTGAAATAATATTAAGTTGTAGATAGGCCATCAAAAAAAAAGCCTTCCTAAGTTTCTTGCCGGTTCTTCTCAGGTGGGCCGCGTTCCGAACCGGTGGTCGCTTTAAATATTTTAAATGTATGTATGTAGGGTATGACATTTTGTAAGCGCCGTTAAAATGGTCTATGCAAAATAAAGATATTTTATTTTTTTATTTTTTTTCTTTAAATGTTTAGTCTATACTAATATTATAAAGCTGAAGAGTTTGTTTGTTTGGTTGAACGCGCTAATCTCAGGAACTACTGATCGGATTAGATATATTCTTTTTGTGATAAATAACCCATTTATCGAGGAAGGCTATAGGCTATATACATTACGCTACTACACTGGTCAGCAGAGCAGTAGTCATAAATGTCGACAAATCGGGCAAATTTTTATGCATCATTGTAGAATATATAAGAGACGGGATTAAATAGGTGCGACGGGAGGTCGAAATATTCCACGGGCGAATATGGGGGGGGGGGGGGGGGTCATCTAGTGTATAAAATTATAGATATATAAAAATAGACAATTTTATGAGAAATGCGAACTCTACCGGAGAAATAGTTAATAAAAAAAAACAGTTTTAAAAGTTTTTGTAGAAATATTGAATATTGCGGCCTTTTCTTTTCAGTCCGAAAAAAACAATTCAACAAAGAGAAGTAAACTTTGAAAAGTAACTTTTTATATAAAAAGTGGTCATTGCAAGGGAAAAAATATGAATCATATTGTACAGCTGTGGACATTGAGGTTATTTTCAATGGTACCAGACGCCAATTCTCGTTTGCTCCGGCCATTGTACAAAAGTAATCAAGTGGAAAGGCGAGGAGTTGTGTTAGCGTGCTTGTGACACAAATGCTCGGTTGTTACATTAACATTTATTTTTAATCCTGGTTATTATCACACACAATGCATAATGAGTTTTTTTTCATTGTTTTGATGCTTGTGTAAAGTAAAATATTGGATATGCCAGAAGATCAGTTAAGTGTATTGAGATTATAGTATAAAAGTTAATGTCTTTTATGCATCGATCAGTCCGAGGCGACGATGAACGTTAAATTTTAATTTATAAATACAATATAAGTAGTTAGGGCAATGTAAAATGAATGATAGGAAAGATGAATCTGCTACGTATAAAAATATATTATAAATAATATAAATATATTATAAATAATATAAATATATTATAAAAAGTAGCTAATTAAATGTAAGTAAATAAGTCTATTTAAACAGGGTCATTTGTAAAACACCAGCAACCTCCTAGGACTAGGTAGCTAACATGATAAAAATATGTTCTATGAATTTTTTTTTCAATTTTGAAATTAGTTTTTTGGAATATTGAAAATTATGTTTTACAAATTTAAGTTTAATTTAATGTACTGATTGAATTAGAGTACTACGCAACTCGAGAAAATCACAGAGGATGGGGGTGGACCGGTCATAACTCCTTTGACCTTGACCGTTTTTCAACCGCATTGATGCGCGCACGTCTATCATTCATCAAGGCCTGCAGTACGTGACGAAAAAGAGACCCATGGTTTCTTTTAAGCTAAATCAAGGGCGAAAACCTGTGATGAAGCTCCAAGTTTCAATGTACTATAGTACTCACTGTGTATCGAATTGCCAAAAGTGGTAGAACAAACGTTGTTGGTTATGACCTTGGCTATTCCACTCCTAGCAGATTGCTGATGTTTTACAAATGACCCTGTATTAAAATTAATTGGTGTGGTCGTTAGTCTCACTAAAATTTGAGAATGGCTGGACCAATTTGGCTAATTTTGATATTTGAAGATTTGTAAACGTTCAGCGAAGGTTTAAGCGGTTAGATACATACATCTAAATAAATAAAAACAATCGCAAAATTTGTTGCTAAGCGCAAAACCTTAATACCAATAACTTCGTGTATTTTTGAAGTGAAAACTTCTTTAGCGGCGTTGGGTATAAAATCTTAAACTCGCGTCAGGACACGTGGCCTGATCGAAAAAGCGTAAGATTTTTTTGAAGTGAAAACTTCTTTAGCGGCGTTGGGTATAAAATCTTAAACTCGCGTCAGGACACGTGTCCTGATCGAAAAAGCGTAAGATTTTATCATCATCATCTTTACGTCGATCCCGGTCAATTTTTGAAGGAAAAACTTCTTTTAGCGCGGTACGCATATTTTTAGATGAGATAAAATCTCTGGACTCGCGACCATAATCATCATCATCATCTAACGTTGATTCCGGTCATCTACAGGTCTTATTAAATAATGCTGTGTAATCAATTAGGACTCTTTCAGTGTAGAATTATTTTTTATCATCATCATCTTTACGTTTGCCAGTAAAATGGCAGTCGTTAAGCCTGGTTGAATGCCTTATGGGCGGCATGAAAAATTTCAACAGCAGGTAGCCACAACCTGCGTCTGTCTATTTCAACACGGCAATGGGCTCACCACCTATTACGTGGGACAGGTAAAATCCACACGGTGAAAAGTGGGCATATTATATGCCTCTGCCACCCCTTCGGGGATAAGGCGTGATGGATATTTTTATCATCTTTACGTCGATCCCGGTCAATTTTTGAAGGAAAAACTTCTTTTAGCGCGGTACGCATATTTTTAGATGAGATAAAATCTCTGGACTCGCGACCATAATCATCATCATCATCAAACGTTGATTCCGGTCATCCACAGGTCTTATTAAATAATGCTGTGTAATCAATTAGGACTCTTTCAGTGTAGAATTATTTTTTATCATCATCATCTTTACGTCGATCCCGGTCAATTTTTGAAGGAAAAACTTCTTTTTTTTTTTTTGAAGGAAAAACTTCTTTTAGCGCGGTACGCATATTTTAGATGAGATAAAATCTCTGGACTCGCTACCATAATCATCATCATCATCTAACGTTGATTCCGGTCATCTACAGGTCTTATTAAATAATGCTGTGTAATCAATTAGGACTCTTTCAGTGTAGATTTATTTTTCATCATCATCATCTTTCCGTCGATCCCGGTCAATTTTTGAAGGAAAAACTTCTTTTAGCGCGGTACGCAATTTTTTAGATGAGATAAATTTGGACTCGCTACTCCCCGTTACGATACGCAGCTATAGTGTGTGCATATATGCATGTACCAACGCGACTAGATAAATAAATTATTAATAAATTGAGTTTTCACTTTTGTCGGCACTCCCGGAGTGGTTAGGTTTTTTAATCACACCTTGAACTCTATGGAAAGTTTTTATGGAGAGAAAATATTGAAAAGTTGAACAGATGGGAAACGGGAACGGGAAAGCTTCATTACACGGGCGGAGCCGCGGGCTTCATCTAGTAATAAATAAAGGACCATTTTTTTTTACCAACCGCTCCTACCTGTGAAATTTTGATGTTCGTACCCAAGATGTAGTACTTAGAATATTCTTTATCGTAGGTTCGTACAGTCTCTTCTGTTTATTGTTTAGGCCCACTTGCATGAATGCTGGGGTTAAATAATTAATTATCCAGTTAGTTAACTCGGAATTAAGTAAATAACATTTTAACGCTAATCATGTCTTGCACCATAGAAAAATATCATCGGGTTAATTAACCCAGTGTTTTATGTCACTCTATGTCATCCAAACAAACATTAATGATTGAACAAAGAATGAAACAGGTATGTGTAACTCTTTTACACTACAGTTTGCCACATAAGACTTTTTCTTACACGAATTAATGTAACATGACAGCCGAGTGCATGTTATTTTTATCGTATTATGTTTGCGCGGCGTGTCACTTTGAGGAGTCCGTGTCACGCATGTGTCACGTGCCACTGCATTGTCTGTCAGCTGCTAACCCAAGGTTTGACGAATTAACCCTCAGAAATCGGTGATTTAAAATTTTAGCAATTTAAATATCCATCACGCCTTATCCCCGAAGGGGTGGCAGAGGCATATTATATGCCCACTTTTCACCGTGTGGATTCCTGTCCCACGTAATAGGTGGTGAGCCCATTGCCGTGTTGAAATAGACAGACGCAGGTTGTGGCTACCTGCTGTTGAAATTTTCAAGCCGCCCATAAGGCCTTCAACCAGGCTTAACGACTGCCATTTTACTGGCTACCGGGACCAACGGCTTAACGTGCCTTCCGAAGCACGGAAACGCTCGCAAATGTAAATGCCACAAAGTGGTCACCCATCCGAGGACCAGCCATAGTGAAAGTTGCGTAACTCAGTGATCGTTTACAGAACACTGAGACCGCGAGGCCACGAGCATACCCTTAATTTGGGTTAAATTGCTAAAATTGGGGTTTACGTGTATAACTCAGGGTTACTCCATACCTCCGAGTTATACAAGTTAACCCAAGATCGCGCAAGTGCCCCTTAGAGGTTTAAATAAAGAGTCACTTGGTTGTCAAATAGGTGCGTTCAGTTTTTTTTTGTTCATTAGCTGTAGTGCATATGTATACTCTAAAGGCAGTATTCCGTTCTTAGTGACCGCGACCACCGACGGCAACGCGCGACCGCCTGCTTGGTATGAATTTGTATGGAGTACGAAACAAACGACGCGACCGACGCGCGACCGCTGGGTGTGGCTAGAAAACCACGCGGCGACCGCGACCCGGTCGCGTCGGAGGCAGTGCCGTCGCGCGACGCAGGCGAGAAGCATAACAAAATAGCGTCGTTTTCAACACACGACGACTAGATCTACTCTACCTATCTACTAGTTACACTTTTCAAAACACTGTTTTGAAGTTACTTTACTGAAACATAAATTTCTTCTAGTTATACGATTTTCCCACCACGCGACTTGGCCAGGTGGACTTACAAAGAATGATGATAATAAATCCCGAATTTTTCGACCACACTAGTATGGAAAGCCATTTCTTTTTAAGTAACCATCGCCACTCTTCCCGCATAAAACCAGCGGAAAGTGTGGGACGTCGCGGTCGCTGACATCGGAAAGCTAGTGGTCGCCCCGCGACAGGCGATCATAGTCGAGTGGTCGTCTAGTCGCCGTCGCGGGTCGCGGTCGCTAAGAACGGAAGGCTACCTTTAGCTGAAGTTTGTACAAAGATAGAAATTAGCCGTGGGCATCATGTCAAATCATTCCTCATCGCACAGAAATAAATAAACAATTCACAGTATTACTGCAATAGAAAGCTTTGTTTCTGATTTAGAACTTCTAATGGAATTTTCGTGTTTCAGCCAATTTGATACCAAATGTAAATGTAGCTGTATTTAGCTATAAAACGGACATTCTAAATTTTACTATTTTCCAATGAACCTTTTGCCGATGTCCTTGTTACAAACATCAAGCTCAATTTAAGTTTAATATAGGAAACTCAAAAATACTAATACGTTAATCGTAATAATTTGAATAGTAATGACCAAGAAGTTTAAAATCATATATCAAGCGCTTGTGGCCCCGCGGTCTTAGTGTTCTGTAAATGATCACTGAGTTACGCAACTTTCACTATGGCTGGTCCTCGGATGGGTGACCACTTTGTGGCATTTATAATTGCGAGCGTTTCCGTGCTTCGTTGCACGTTAAGCCGTTGGTCCCGGTTGCCAGTAAAATGGCAGTCGTTAAGCCTGGTTGAAGGCCTTTTGGCCGACTTGAAAAATTTTAACAGCAGGTAGCCACAACCTGCGTCTGTCTATTTCAACACGGCAATGGGCTCACCACCTATTACGTGGGACAGGAATACACACGGTGAAAAGTGGGTATATAATATGCTTCTGCCACCCCTTCGGGGATAAGGCGTGATGGATAAATAAAATAAATAAATAATGTAAGTTTAAAATCATATATCAAGCTGAATCTAAGAACAGTCTGCTGCTGTTCACATGACTGTCTTAGACTGTTGCCAAATAAAAAAATGCTAAGAACATGTGAACACCCAGTACTGACCTGGGGGCGAGTCTACTATTGCCAAGCCGTAAAATAGAACCAGAATCGCTGTTATTAGCTGTCAAAATGTTAGTAGACTATCAAAAATGCAACTGATTAGAGGCCACTGGTGCGGTACGTGTTAGTAGAATTCTATTGGCTGACCGATATTAGTCTATATAAAAATACATTGATACAGCGTGAAATACAATTGTAATAGTAGATTACGAAAAACTGTCGTAATTATATTATACCGGTGACTTTCTATTGAGCGAAGATTTCTTTTCATTTCTGACGCGATTGAATTAGTAGACTTGATCCCGTGATCAATTATCTGTGCCATAATTTTAAGCCTGTTAACCTATTTTCGAGAAATGATGGAACATCACACGGACAAAAAAAAACATAATCTGCTTACCTTTTGCTAGCAAAACAATAAGTAGTGCATTTTCGTCAACGTGTCCTTGATTAATATGATATATTTTCTCATTAAAGGAGATTTTTAAGAAACTTTATTTTTATGCTTTTCACGAAGGAACCTTTGTAATTAAGTTAAGTGGAGATCTTTTAAAATCAGGGTTAATCCATACTTATCTATAAGGCTGAAGAGCTTTTTTGTTGGTTTGTTTGTTCAGTTGAACGCGCTAATCTCAGGAACTACTGGTTGGATTTGAAAAATTCTTTTTGTGTTGGATAGCCCATCTGTCGAGGAAGGCTATAGGCTATATACCTCTAATACGTACTCTATGTACTCTACGTTTCTGCTAGATTATATCATTTTATTTTATTTTATTATAACAAATAAGCCAACAACACAGGCGTTTGGGAGGGTTTGGGAGGTCAGAGGGTTGAGAGGCCTGTCGGCAGGCGCTCCTAACAATGCAAAAATCAAGCTAAAGCTGCTTCCAGCAGGCAATTAAAAGTGGATCCCAGGTTTCCAATACAACTCTACCCGAGTTGTGACGCATACGGGGAATATGCTAAGATGAACAAGCTTTTTGCGATGAAAAGTTATTTCTCAACTAGAGAACAGAATTACAAAATGTTACAAATAAAAAGTTTATTGAGTGACAAACGGTCCATCAAAAGTTTTAGCATTTCACATTTCAGCAAGATGAAATTTTAGCAAAGGTGTATTGTGACGAAAATTTATTATACTACCTAAGAAAAGTCTGATGTAATGCTCAGAAAGTTATAATTGAACCTAAATGTAATTAAAGATAAGTAACTAGCTAACTAGTAAGACAAATAGCTCACACAAATAAGAGTCCGTCCTTATCGCGAAGAAACTTAGAACAACGAGCTCAAATGTGGTCATGTAAACATGTTTATTTCGAGGTAGGAAGGGTCTTAATTCCTTTACTTGTTTTCTTTATTTTACAATTGTGGCATCACAAAATTTTAGTGTGACTTTAATTTTGTAGTGTCACGTTCCATCATCATCATCCGAGCGTCTGTCCCAGTTGCGTCTCGCGACGCCCGGGGTCCGCTTTCCTACAGTTTCTCCTCCACTTGGCACGGTCGTCGGCATCCCCTTTAGTGAGACCATTGGCTCGCATGTCATCCCTTACGACGTCAAGCCAGCACTTCTTGGGTCTTCCCCTCTTACCGCTGACATGGCCAGACATTTGTTACCTACGTAGCCCGGCGGTTGCCGCAAGACGTGACCATACCAACGAAGGCGACACTCTTGCATTTTGTCTGCAATGTCACGGACGTGAAGGCTGACGCGGATGCGAGAGTTCCTCACGCGGTCCATCCGCGTGACTCCACACATTCACCGCAGCATCTTCATTTCCGTGACACGCTGCTCCTGCTTGTGTCGCTCCAATATCGGCCACGTCTCACTGCCATGTAAAAGGACAGGTCTAATAATGGTTTTGTAGACCTGTCCCTTCAACCGGATCGGCATTTTAGGATCACAAATGACACCGGTCATCTCCCGCCATTTGGCCCACGCGGCAGCAATGCGTGACTTGACATCGCAATCGATGTCACTGGACGTGTGAAAAACAGATCCCAGGTATTTAACCTGGTCCGTGCGCTCGACCAAATCACCGCCTATGCGGACGGATGTGGGATCTGTCGAGTTTAGTGCCAAGTACTCGGTCTTCGCCACATTTAGTTTCAGACCGCCGTTCTCAAGCGTCTCCTTCCACGCCTTTACACGTCGCACCAATCTGCCCCTGTCCGCGTCTGCCAGCGCAATATCGTCAGCACACATGAGTAACCATGGAGGCTGCTCATGCGGGTTTCTGATGCTGTCCGACAATTCGTCTAATATTACACTGAACAGAAGCGGACTACCTCTGGAACCCCTTTGGACCGCAGTGCCAGATCATCGCACGAGGAACACAGTCGAAGGCCTTTTGCATGTCTAGAAATAAACAGTGCAGAGGTGTGTTCTTCGACCTGTATTTCCCTGCGGCAACCCTCAGGGCAAAAACAGGGTCCGTGGTCCCATGACCAGGGCGAAACCCATATTGACACTCCGAGAGAGTACACTCCTGGCGGATCCGAGAGTCTATAATCCTCTCGAAGATCTTCATGGTGTGGGACATCACCCTTATACCGCGGCGCACTCCTGCACTTTTATGGGAGCGACGCCCTCAGACCTCCCAACCCCACAGGGGAAAGCCAGCGCCAGAGCCTCGTCCGTTAATCAGCAGGTGCACGCATTAGCACGGGAGGTTGACTTGGGCCCCGAAGATCTTGGTGGGGCCCCTTACACCCTTTGTAGTGTCACGTTCCAACATATTGAATAAGTTGGTTGGTTTACATGCTACTGTTTTCAAAATAATGTTTTGTATAATATCTGCTCATCTTGACTCGATTGAAAAAAGAAATCACTTATGTAGATGAGAAAAAAAAAACATACACACACATGTAAGTAAATTGGACTCTCTATTATCAGTTCTCTCCATGATCTGATATCGTTTCAGGATGGTAAAATTTGCCAACGCTAATTCAATTTTCTATCAGTCGCGAATTAAACTATCTTTTATACAATCATCTTCTACTATCATACTATCATAAGTCAGACTTCTGTAAAAACCAATATAACTACTTTACGACTGTAACTTTATTCAGGTGATATTATGATGATGGGAAATATCTTTTGGAAACCACCACATGAATAACGTAATAGTTGTGAGTTAGCATTTTGAGTTGTTGATTTGTGGTTTGACTCAGCTCATGACAAGACATGACGACATATGGAGATAGGGCCACCAGTGATTTCATAGCTGATAAGGCTCACCTTGTCCAAAAAAAGAATATTTTCTGACTGAAAACGTGGCCGTTAATAATAATAAATCCATGTCATTTTTAATATGTTATCGTTTTCATCCTCAGCTTAAAGAACCTAAGTGATGATAATTTGTTTAGGTGTAAGACACCCCATAAACATCTCTAGTGCTTATATGTCAACCTCACTTGCATGTGGGTGTACCTGCTGATCAACGGACGAGGCTACTACGCACGTACTAAAACGGCACATTTTTTTGGACCAGGGAGGTACTATCGAGTAGCAACGGAAAGCCACCAAGTAACCGTTAGGTTATGTCCGTATTTCAGGGGCTGGAAGCCGGACTTTAGTGAGTAATCATATTTCTGGTCTTCGTTTCTGCTTTCCATCAGGCAAGCGGTACGTATCATTTTTATTCATCACGCCTTATCCCCGAAGGGGTGGCTCTTTCCCGGAAACGCTCGCAATTATAAATGCCACAAAGTGGTCACCCATCCGAGGACCAGTCATAGTGAAAGTTGCGTAACTCAGTGATCATTTACAGAACACTAAGACCGCGGGGCCACAAGCGCTTGATATATGATTTTAAACTTACTTGGTCATTACTATTCAAATTATTACGATTAACGTATTAGTACTTTTGAGTTTCCCATATTAAACTTAAATTGAGCTTGATGTTTGTAACAAGGACATCGGCAAAAGGTTCATTGGAAAATAGTAAAATTTAGAATGTCCGTTTTATAGCTAAATACAGCTAGATTTACATTTGGTATCAAATTGGCTGAAACACGAAAATTCCATTAGAAGTTCTAAATCAGAAACAAAGCTTTCTATTGCAGTAATACTGTGAATTGTTTATTTATTTCAATGCATCGATACTCACAATTTGAATTTAACCCGTCTATTCACTTTTGCGATTCCGAAGTTAAATATTAACACCTCTCTGTATCTCCAATAGTATTGATATACTCTGTGTTGAAATCCTTACTGACGTCTGATACTATACATACATACTTACATTTAGCGCCACGAGTACAAAACGCCTGTGCACGCTTTTGTTTTAGTATTCCTAGGCGGAGTCGTGTGACTCCGTTTTTGAATGATGGAAATTTATTAAAAATGAAGTACAGGCGCGAATTACACTTGGCTACCCTTATGTTTGGTATAACAAAAACAAATATACCTTTTTATCTGACTAATAAGCTAGACTGGATGTGTGAACTACGAAGATATCCTGGAAGGAGTTCATCGCAGGTATATCGTATTCCCAGGCATAAGAGCACAGCATTTAGAGGTGGATTTCGTTATAGTGCTACAAAGTGCTGGAATAACATATCTCATCCATTGCGAGAGCTAATGTATTTTTACACATTTAAAAAGAAATTGAAAATTGCACTTCTTAATAGACAAAAATCCATTTCTTAATGTAGCTTTGCATCTATTCAAAATGTATGCTATTTGTTGTGTATTAGTAAATATAATTATCCACATAATTGGATTATATAATTATAAATTATTATTATAATTAATAAAATAGATATAAGATGTTGTTATGTAATATTTCTATATAGATGTGTATTTATTATATCTATTGTGTATATATTGTATCTATTGTATGGGTAATTACTTTCGGTTGCACAGATTGTCCGTGAGTAACTGGCGGGCTTCAGCTGAAAATCAGCGCTGTGGTACTCCGCAGCATTATGCTGAGCTGTGGCCTTTTAGGCACATTTAATAAATATTTTTTGTTTATTTTTATTACTTATAAGTGTTTTTTATTTATCTTGTTTTTATTTTTATTGTTGTTATTGTATGTGCCTAATAAATGTGTTTCTTTCTTTCTTACTGCTTAAATAGTGGCTTGAAATAGTGAGCGTTCTTCAGATGCCATGTTAAACTCTTATATGTACTTTAAAATGATTTAAAATATAAACCATCAATATTGCTACTGAGATATATTTCAAATAGATCCTTTAATAAAGTTTGATGTTCGCAGAACTTCGAAACATCGAGTCATTAAACGAGACATAAAACCAACTGCGCAGAATACGGCAGTTAGTCGGCTTAGCGACGATTAACTTTGGCAGAAAATTAAAAGCGACGACGGAGAGATAATAAAAGCAGTTGGTGAAAATACGTGACCAATATGTCCTGGGAGGGTTCTTCGGCTTGATCTACAAGTTTATGTACCTCACGTACCGCGAGTTTGCTTTGCCAACGTGCGATGGCTACCTTACTGCTGGTGCGGCTCGCTTGGCTCGGATATCGAATCAAATTTCGATCGCTCTCGGCATACAATGTAATACGGAATGGTACTTAATGATATTAAGGACATTGTAAAACTGCTCCTTAACGTTTTAGTAGCTTAATAGTACTGGTCATTCTATAGAGCGATATTTTTTTATAGTTCGGATGAGTGTAAACATCGCGTTGCATTGCACCAAATTAATGAGCTCCTAGGCATGGACGTACCCAAGTTCTGGGTCAGGGGGGGGGGGGGGGGGGGCAAATCCAATTTTCCTAAGAGCATACAGCGCTCGTAGCCCCGCTAACTCAGTGTTCTGTAAACGATCATTGCGTTAAGCAACTGTCGCTATTGCTGGTTACGGATGGGTGACCACCTTGTGGTATTTCCATTTTCTAGCGTCTCAGTGCTTCTGAAGGCACGTTAAGCCGTTGGTCAGGTTGGCAGCCAAGTTGAAGGTCTTATTAAAAAAAAGCAACAGCAGGTAGTCACAACCGGCGTCTGTCTATTTCGACACGGCAATGGGTTCACCATCTGGGAGAAAAATGTTTACTGTGAAATGTGGGCGTATAATATGCCTCCGCCACCGCAATGGGGATAAAGGCACGACTGATGAGCCTAAAACTACCTGTTTTAATTTATACAATTAGGTTCAAATCTACTATACAAATAAA